>OZ004337.1:5035333-6294166 GCA_963924445.1 Philereme transversata | reverse complement strand
TTGGGGTACAAATGGCAGTTGTTCTAAATTTCAGACTTTTGCCTATATTTGTGTCACTAAAGCTACAGGAATACCAAATTTCAGTATTGTGGGGTCACTGGTGTACCCTGTGAATTTTGTCAAAGTTTAGTTTTTATTATGGCTAATAACTCAAAAACTACAAAAATTAAACTAAAATAAAAACTGAATTCAAATGTACTAATAAAGACCTTTCATTTGACGTTCCATTTGACCTAATAGTCTCATTTTCATTTTTTTACCCTTCTTGAACCCCAATATCTCAAAAACCCCCCAATATTATTAGCTCATTGAGTCACACCAAAATTGTGTCATCACTCCTACCTATGTACCAAATTTCATGTTGATCGGATTAACGCTACGAAAGTTATCCTCAGACAAACAAACATACATACTTACATCGCCGATTTGTCCAAGTTGATTTGGAGATCTCGCTTCGCTCGATCAAAAATTAAATAATTGTTTAACGTGTGTTTGAAAAATTCCTTTGCAATTTTCGTATAGGATTTTTTAAAACACGCGATAAACAGTGTTTAATTTTTTTTGTGGTAACACTTTTAATGTTCCTAAAGGTTGTGTAGATCATATGCTTAGCAAGTTACCTATTGTCATTTGAACTGGTTACACAGCCGCAGATAATTATAAAACAAACCACAGGTTCACAACCAAGGGTTCAGGGGGCAAACCTCAATATCTTATAAATAAATAAAGCCTTTATTTCCAAAAATGTCTTAGTAGGTATCTAATTTTTATGTGCTCTATTTCGTACACTTTGGCACCCAAAGTCGGGTGTAGGCCAGTAACTATACGGTTCCATTGTGACCGATCTTGTGCTAGACGAGTCCATCCCGCTCCCTCCACGATATCGGCGCACCACATTCTCCTCGGTCTGCCTCTCGCTCGTCTAGCATCTCGTGAGTACCAGTGTAAGATCTCACTCCAGCGCTCTTCTTTATGTGATTTGACAATGTGACCCGCCCACTTCCATTTAAGTTTACAGAGTATACTGACTGCATCAATAACCTTAGTAGACTCTATCTTTTAAGGGTCAACATTGATCTCACTGTTGCTCTTTGGAAGGAGGTTATTTTTCTGACTATTTCTCTAGTCAAAGGCCTAATTTGACAACCATACAGATGGGAGTATGGTGATGTATCTTTATGTGACCAATATTTCTTCCATGATATGATATGATGGATATGATGTTATTCGACTCTTTTATCTACCTCTCAATATCTTATAGCAATATTAAAATAATATTACACTGACATTTCTTACCCTCAACTAGTACGATTACTTTATTATTGTAAATAAAATAAATATAAATATTGCTAGACATTTCACAAAGCGCTATCTAGCCCCAAACTAAGCAGAACTTGTACTATGGAAACCAGTTAACTGATATAATACTTATACACATTTTTTTTTGTAAATACATACTTATAATATATAGAGAAAAAACCAGACCCGGAACAAATATCTGTAGATCATACAAACATTTGTTCCGCGGCAGGAATCGCACTCGCTACCTCCTGCGTCTCACCGGCTATTCGCCCACTGCACCACGGAGGTGTAAAGGGGAAGCAGTTTTAGTGACGTCAGCACAAATCGTTCACTCAAAACGTTTCACACTAGAGCTCAATTAAAGCGTAAAAGTATGTGTTTATTTTCGCAATGTTTTATAGTGAACGTGGTGTAATCACTAGAAAGCACTAAATATACAACATGATTAGGATTATAACAATAATGTTTAAAAGTTTTGTGGTTCAAGTCGAAGTAATGTTGCTACAAACTTGAAACAAAACGCTCCTGAAACATGATGGATTTGTAAAAGATTGTGGTCGGCCCCAGAATTCGGTCATTTTTCCATTTGCCCTCCCCCGATTGAGGGTAGATACTGTCAGTCTGACTGACGGACGTGTTTAATAAGCGTTTATCTTGTCTTGTCACCGACTTACTTATCTGGCTTCATGTACGAGGGCGTCAGTCTTTAATAGAAAACATTGTATCACACTAATATTGTATATGCAAAAGTTTGGATGTTTGTTTATTTAATTATTTGTTTGTTTATTAATCAATCACGTCGTAACAGCTGAATTGATTTCGATGAAATTTAGTATGTACGTAGATTCTAACCTGTATTAACACATATGCTACTTTTTATCCCATAAATCAGGTTACATAGGATAAAAATGGGATGTCAAGACAAGTTGCAGCAGCGAATTTAGCTTTATTTCCTTCAGTTTGTCTAAGGTAAGCTTACAATTATCTGGTAAATAATATAATGTGTAATATGTTATGAGGGATACTTGTAACGCCACAGATAACGCTATTGCAGTAGTCAAGTATTGCCAAAATTACTTTTTATGTAGTACTACTTCTAGCTAGAGGTCGGGTTTGCGCAGTCCTTAGTCGCAGGCATAGGTATTTCACCATAGTATTTCACCATCTTTTGTGCTTTTATTTTTATTTTATGTCGTATCAAATAAATGTTTCTTTATTTCTATACTAGCTGACCTGGTGAACTTCGTACCGTCTTGACATGCGTATGACGCGAGCTGATGATGTACGTCGCCGATAGAATTGTCAATCGACCATCATTAGCTACATCTATGATCTATATCATCTATCTTTTTAATCCAAAACCCGCAGCCATTTATGAAAGAGATATCAAATCGGCCTTTATTTTTGGATGTCCATTGCAAGTGTGGGCAGTAAGTTTTATGTCGAATCAATCACCTAAACTTAGTAGATTTTCTTTAAAATTTGATAATATAACTAGGAGTTTTTTTTTTCAAGAAGTCTTTTTTATGTTTTGAGAAACCGTCACTTGAATATCGTCAGTATATAAGCAAACACCCTGTATATATATATGACCCTCCGAACTTCGTACTGCCTTGACATGCGTATGACGTGGGCTGCCTATGTACGTCCCCGGTAGAATTGTCAATCGGCCATCATTAGCTGCATCTATGTATGAGAAAATGAATTTTCTTCATAATTTCTTTTTGCGTGAATTTTTCCGATATTTTAATAGTTTTTCTGTTATTCGGGACGGATACAAATCCAACAAATCAGGGATCATCAAAATTGGTCCAGCCGTTCTTGAGTTATAAATGGTGTAACTAACCCGACTTTGTTTTATATACATATGTAGAAAATAAACATATAGTCTAAGAACCGTATCGACATGATGAAGAAGAATTGTCTAGTTTCAAAATGATTCGTTCTTTATCTTTTATGGAAAGCACTACCACTCAATCTACATTAATAATAATAATAAATGTTTTTATTGAACAAATCATAGTTGTATAGTTAAAGCTAATTATTGGTCCCCAAAGTTTAGGGCCCAAACTAGGTTAACCTGCGTTTATGAGACCTCCTTCGTAATAGAACAAAAAAAAAAAAAAATAGGTAGGTACATCAGATCAGACATAGTAAACGAAACATATATTATCAATATTATTACATTACACAAAGACATTATAAAATTCATGAAGCTTATTTAGTTTTATACTATGTGTTTTGTTATATACGACATGAAATGAAAACACGGGTAGGGCTCATTGTTATTTGGTATTATTGGGTAGGGCTAATATTCTTGTAAAATGGTTTTTTTCAAATTGGTAACAATTTTTTTTATTCAAGTAATTGTAAACAACCATAATATCAAGTCCTAAAATATAAATGAAACAGCCTGTATAAAATAGGTAAACAAATCATATTCATTCATCATGGTAAGTACTGTTTAAACTGACTAAGCGGCATCGTCGCAAAAGCGCCGCCGATTAACAATAAATTTTTTTTGATGGGAATTTATCGATACCAGGATAAATATTCAAGCTACCAGTATTAAACACACCTCTAAAATCAGTTAATACGATTCCGGATGTTTGTTTTAAATTAATGTCGTACTTAACAAAACTGGTTGTATATTTTATAATTATTATCTTTCTTTCTTTCTAAAACTAAAATAAACTGCTTGTTCATCATTCCTTGTCCATATTTGTCTACGGAGTTTCTTCACGATCCTCTATAGTAGATATACGTATATGGATACCAGTGTTTAATATTGCACGGTATCCAAGTCCGAGCCGCTACAACCCCAAGATCTGATATGAGACGACGACGTGCCCTGAATTAATCCCCCCGTATGACATCACAATACACACCTACCTATACATAAGATAGACAAGATATTTTAGATATATGTCATATATTATTGAAGAAAAAGAACATTTAACAAACTACTTAGACCTAACGCAAAAAAAAAACTACAGAGTATTAGATGGTCATTAGATTTAGATTTTCTTCGAATAGATAATCCCATCTTTAGTATGCACAAGGCGACAAATGTTGACCAACATGTTTTGCAACCTTGCACAACAGTTTGTTGAATCAACACAAAATTTAGCGGAACAAAAAATGTTTGAAGTTAGGCTTAAAGTTTTGTAGAATATTGCGCAATGTTCTAAACGACCCGTTGCATAAAATACACAACTTAAAGTAACTACATCACACTTATGTAGCACAATTAGCATAGAAAATGAACACAAAGCCTTAGGTAAACTGGTTACTGTAGTCAATGAAAGCTAACTTGCCTAAAATAGCTTCACTTGACTTTGAACTTCATAAGTCACCGTAACCGTCTTTGAAGACTCTCAAATACTGAACTTGTATGTGCTACAACTTTTGGTTCGGTCTAAGTTATGATCCCGGGGAACTTGTCTTACATTTGTAAGAAATCGTGCACTTTCCTCGATAAATCATAAACACGCTGACGGCTCACATCATTGAAATCATGTTCATGAGAAGGGAGAGCGGCGTGACACAATCGAAAGCCCCGATGAAAGTCGCTAAGAGAGTCGATAACATCGCACTAGACGATAGCATGCGGCAACTGCCCGTATCGCCCCCATCGCTCGCCAATAATGAGCCTACAAATCGTGACGGAAATTGAAAGAAAAAACTTCCCAAACGGCAGATCTTATCGCCCGTCCTAAACGTTCTCGTAAAAATATTAATAAAATATAACTTTTTCACCCAAACCCACATTAAACTCCGATCCCGTAGGAATTTATTGACAATTACGCGTCAATAAGTGGCAATAAAATCACAAAGCGCCAATGTCCACAGATTTGAATACAATTGTACACAATTGTGTAATTCTGTTTTCGTGGAGGCTCGTTTTGATTGTGTCACTACTAACACAATCATGGAGTCACTTTTGCCGGGTCGATTTCTTTGTCATCTTTATTATTATGATAAACAGATCTTCGGCTATTGTGTATCAATTTAATCCATTAACTGTTTCCGTTATCGTTTTCGAACATTTTTATTTGATTTAAGTTGGTTTCGGTTAATTAACGTGTCTTTAATGTTCTTGCCGACAGACATCTCAACAAGGACAGAAGGACAAAGAAGTTTTCATCACTCGCCGCAGACGGTATGTTCCACCGTTAGATGTAGACATGATAAATTAAAACGCGGCTGTGAATGTCGCGTACAAACCACTAATAAGAAGAGCTCGCTTAACCTTATCTCCGATCGCGGAAGTCTAAAAAACGGATGAGGGGTTCGAAGGGGAGAGGAGGGGACTCAAGAACAAGAGCCGTCAGTGAAATAGAGATAGATGAACAGTGGGAAATGAAATTCTTTGTGGCCTCGCGGTCCCGCAAAAAATGCACAGATTAGATTTTTCCCCTCGCTGAGGGCCGAGGGTAGATGGAGGCAATGATTTTTTACAACGCTCTCCGAGATATATATAGGAGTTTTAGTGCCGGGATTTGTTGTAACTGCCCTCTGTTTGGGAATTTTAATTTCCTTGAGATCGTCATTACACGCAACGCGACCGAATCTAAGGTATTTCAATTTCTGATATTTTTATTCTGAGACGAAGAATAATGATTAAGTGACTGATACTGAGAGACAATGAGATGTTTTACTTGTTGATTTCTGCTTTTCATATTATTAAGTCACTTCACGATTAGCACTTACGGAAATTGCGTAAAAGCTTTGCATAGACTCACAATAGCAGCTCGTTTATAAATCAGGAATCTTCCAAGTTGATCGTTCAACTTTCACCCATTCCATTAGCATTCCTAAAATTCAATATTTAAAACGTAAATCCGGGACTGCCGCATTAAGTCAGTAAGACCATAAAAGCCTGCAAACATGTCGGGGTCGAAATTACTGCGTATTAGAGGCATACCCAGATACCTCACTTGGATTAGGTGACCCTTCGGTAAAAAACAAGAGGGCTTGGTTTCGATTGAGTCACTGTTAATCTCAATGTGCGGTGCGTTTTTTGGCAGTACTCTATATTTTAAAAAATATTTGATACTTTTCAACTGCTAGCGATTTCTTACCGTGAAATGGCCATAAACGCCCTTTCACGCCAGTAAACGCACATACGAATAATTTTATCAGTACGTGTGAGGCGGTGCGTTTAAAGTTTTGTGATCCAACATCGTATCGCACCGTGTGTCGTTACCATGATGTGTCGTTTACATTGATTCGGTGCTTGAGTTTCGCATCTGCGGTGGAATCTGCGAGTATTAGCTCGGGGATAAATATCGCTTATTATTGGGGACTGGATTCTATACCTTACATGAGAGGAGCTTTTTGAAAATTGTTACAATTTATATTTCGTTAGTTGAATATTATATTATTATCTAGCCCTGGTAGAACACTACAAGTAGAATACTCTGTAACTCTACCAACTAGACATCTGCAGCAGTTTTAGCAGCATGCTCAACTCAACATTTTTATACGAAGTGCGTGACACTTCATTTAGGTTGAATTTGCCTCGTAATAACTTTGATGTATACTTTATCTGTGAACTCATTTGAATCTATGGTGCTGTCTGTCATATTGACTGAATGACACAGCAGGATAAATATGGAGGTTAAGTTGTGTACAAGTAAGAAATTATATTGTAATTTGAATAATTAAAATAATAGGAACTGGTGAAGCAATAGCTTTAAATGTTGTTTCTCTTTTCAGGTGAGTTTGTGATTAATTAATGTTATGTAAAGAATGTTTTGTAAAAGTGTAATAACTTGTTTATGTACTAAATAAAATCAATCTCTTTTCAGAGCAACTCAATTTTGGTTATAGTTTTACTGTTCATCATAATATCCAAGGATAATTATAAAACACGTTATAAAAAAAATAGGACCTTACAAAATTATAGACAAAATATCCAATTCAATTTACAAAGTAAACACGGGCCACAAAAAGTCAGAGTCGAATCTCTTTCATGTTACAAAACTTATTCCAGTGGTTGAGTAAAACAGTAGAACTTTGAAATTGAAATGGGGGGGGGGGGGGGATGTAAACGAAGTGCGTGACACTTCATTTACACCTATAATAATGATCACCATCCATGTTCTACCATTTTACACACTTATGTATACTCAAAACAACTTTTGAAACTAACATGGTTATATTTTTTCCCTAAAATATCGGGACATTAATCATGGTAAGTAAACTCACGTGTTTACATTTTAATAAGAAAGATAGTAAAGTGGAAAGTTGTACAAAAATAATATTTAGCCCAATAATAATAATAATATTAACATCATTACTGATTTAAAAGGTAACACTGCCCGCGACCACGGATGTTGCTACACAGCCGAAACGTCTGGATAACAAATAAAAAAGTTACATACGCTATAAATATCCGTATATAGTGATCGCGAAAGCTTGAAAAATACTAACAACATTGACGACCTTCTTGGCGCAGTGGGTGAACAGCCGGCTGAGACGCAGGAGGTAGTTGGTTCGATTCCCGGAACAAATTCAGGATCTACAGATATTTGTTCCGGATCTGGATGTTTTTCTATCTTTACATAGTATAAAATGAAGTCGCTTCTGCTGTCTTTTCGCTCAGATCTTTTAAACTACTCAACAAATTTTAATGCAGTTTTCAGCAATAGATAGAGTGATTCAAGAGGAAGGTTTATACGAGGCATGCCTTTTAAGTTCTGTCGTTTCCATATTTTCCGGCAATTTTGAATTTGGAACTGTTCTATATTCGAATGTGTTTACATTTTGAATCTCAAAACAGTTAAAAGTATTAGGATTAATGCTATTGTTTAGTCACAGTTTCGATTTGAATCTGTCAGGTCACGTACGAAAATGAATCTTTCTAAGGAAAATGTTCGTGCAATAATTTTCTACAACTTTAGAAGAGGCCTGACACGGCTTCAGTGTTTAGAAGAGCTAACATCTGTGTTCAGTGATGTAGCCCCATGTCTGCGGACTGTCGAACGCTGGTATTTAGAATTCCAGCGTGGACATACTAGTGTTAGTGACAGATTTCGCGAAGGACGCCCAAAATCCGCCTTCACTGAAGATAACATCATTGCTGTGAGACAACTAATTCTCGAAGATCGTCATGTGACGTATCGAGAGATAGAGGCTCTATTAGGCATCTCAGGGACAACCATTCAGAAGATCTTGCATGAAGCGCTTGGTGTGAGAAAGCTAGTTTGCCGTTGGATACCGCATCTGCTTTCCGACGATCACAAGGCGGCCCGCGTCAGATGGTGTAAGAAAACTCTGCAAAGGTTCAACCGAGGGGAGTCAAATCACGTCTACGACATCATAAGTGGTGACGAATCTTGGATCTATGCCTACGATCCTGATACCAAACAACAATCTACAATCTGGGTCTTTCAAGACGAGCCAAAGCCGACTAAAGTTGTTCGTTCTCGAAGCACTTCAAAGAAGATGGTGGCCACGTTCGTTGGAAAAACCGGCCATGTTGCGACTATTGCACTTGAAGATCGTAGAACGGTTAATGCAGAGTGGTATACTACAGTTTGTTTACCACAAGTCATCGCCGAACTTCGAAAATCTAACTCAAAGCGACGCATCATCCTGCACCACGACAACGCAAGCTCACACAGCGCTCGTCAAACGATTGAGTATTTTAAGCAGGAAAAAGTAGAAATTCTTGACCATCCTCCATACAGTCCTGACCTAAGCCCTAACGATTTCTTTACATTTCCTAAAATTAAGAAAAGTCTTCGTGGTCAAAGGTTCCAGTCCGGTGAAGAAGCAGTCGACGCTTTCAAGACAGCCATTTTGAACACCCCACTTTAGAGTGGAATAAATGTTATAATAACTGGTTTGAGCGAATGGAAAAGTGTTTTAAGCTACGTTGTGAATACTTTGAAAAACAATAAAAAGTACTATAAGGTTCTAGATGTGTTTTTTTCTTCAAACGACAAAACTTAAAAGGCATGCCTCGTATGTATAATATATACATAACTCTGTTTGTTTGTTAGTTTGTTTATTACCTTTACCCGACTAAACGACTGAACGGGTCGTAAAGAAATTTTGCAAGGAGATAGAATATATCCTGGGAAAGACCATAGGCTACTTTTTAGCCAACTGTGCAAAATGAGGGTAATGTTTTATTGAAAACCCACCCGTGCAAAGCCGCGGGCAGTACAGTTAGTATATTATAAGTAAGTATTTACATTAAAAAAATATATAAATGTATTCTATCTGTTATCTGGTTCCCATAGTACAACATCTGCTTAGTTTGGTGCTAGATAGCGCTGTGTGTAATGTCCAATAATATTTATTTATCTATTGTTGATTTATAAATGCTCAATACAAAATCCACCACACGAATCCTTAAAAATGTCACCATATGCACCTTTCGAAAGGGAAATTATTTTGCAAAGTACTACCACAATCTTCATTCAATGAAGACGTCAAGCCATACAACGTAAATGCACAAAGGAGAATTAATTCTAAATAGCAATTCCGCTAATCCTAGCAGTTTTATTCTGACTGGTTTCTACAGATCGATGTAATCCTGGCGACAAAATTAGTTAGGGATACCAAATGTCCGACTTTTTTAGGGATACCAAATGTCCGAATTTAATAATGACGTCCTCCGTGGTACAATGGGCGAGTAGCTGAGGGCTGAGACGCAGGAGGTACCTAGCGGATTTAATTCCTACCCGCCGCGGAGCAAATGTTTGCATGTTCTACAGATATTTATTCCGGGTCAGGTTGTCTGGACTCTGCGTGAAATGTTCAGCCTTATTTATTTATTTGACTTACGGCTAAAATGTTGACGTATTTATTCTTAGAAATCGTTAAAGTACATTCAAAATTATTATACATGTGGCTTTGTGTATTTTTCATTTATGTTTGTTTCTTTTGTGGCGTACAAGAAGTGTTTTCATTAATTCATGTTCATAGGTATGACAACCTCCTTGGCGCAGTGGGCGTATAGCTGGCTGTGACGCAAGAGGTAGCGGGTTCGATTCCCGCCGCGGGACAAATTTTTGCATGATCTACAAATATTTGTTCCGGGTCTGGATGTTTTTCTGTATAATATAAGTATGTATTTACAATATATATATATATATATATATATATAAGTATTCTATCAGTTATCTGGTTCCCATAGTACAAGCTCTGCTTAGTTTGGAGCTAGTGTAAAATGTCCACCAATATTTATTATTTCTATTTATTTATTATTATGTCAATTAGGTAGGCATATAAGGCAATTAGTAGGCATGGAAATAATTGCCGTTTTTAATTCATTTTCATATGATGGAATTATTGTTATTTATCACTGCTATTTCACATATAAAAAATCACAGGTAATGACTTTTCATATGATGCACGACACGAAACCGACCGAAGTCTTGCGAGGATAAACGAACGACGATTTGCGAAAACGCTCGACGAATTTCGAAGAAACGCGAACAACGCTACTGTGATTTAGTATCAGATAAGAATGACTCCGACCGATGAAAACCAAAAGTGATTTCATAAGAACTATTTTTAGCAGGTTATGCGAAGGAAAGTAGCAGGTGTGACAATTATTTTTCATTGTATATGATTTTTCACATGCTACTCGTGAAACGTTCCATCGCTAATAGCGAGTGAGGTAAAGTAAATTGTCCAGTTAATTTTTATAACAATGACGATTAATCGACGAATTCTTGCAACTAGACAAAAATCTTTCCAAAGAAAACTTACTAAAACCAAAGTAACTATATTCTGAAAACAGTAATTTATGTAAAAAATGCCGGACAAATAACCGGCTTTTTGATTCGATGGGGACACTAGACATATGTCATTTGGGGAAAATAAAGCTTCTACTGAATCCCATCAAATGCCTCACAATTTGTTTGGCCACTTCAAAAGTTGGCTTTGTGTTGGCACTAACCTACGAGTTGAATTAGTTGGGCTTCACTGAAATACGGGAAAATGTTTCTGATACAAAAGATTATCAGAAAGTTTCGGTAAACAAAATACTTGACCATTATTGATCGAGCGAAGCGAGATCTCGAAATCAACTTGGACAAATCAGCGTTGTATGTATGTCTATGTATGTTTGTTTGTCCGAGGATAACTTTCGAAGCGTTCATTTGATCATCGTGAAATTTAGTTTATAGGTAGTTAGTGATGGCACAATATTGGTGTAACTAAATGAGCTGAAAATGTTGGGGGGTTGTTGAGATATTGGGGTTCGAGCGGTAAAAAAATGCAGAACTCTGGACTATCCTCTCAAGTAGCAAATCTAATAAAAGATCTTTGTGAGTACATTTCGACCTCGTTTTTATTTTTAGTTTAAACCTTGTAGTTTTTAAGTTATTAGCCATAATAAAAGCTGAATTTTGTCAAAATTCACAGGGTACACCAGTGACCCCAAAGTGCTGAAATTTGGTATGCGTGTAGCTTTAATGACACAAATATAGGAAAAGTCTGAAATCCAGAATAACCGCCATTTCTACCCCAAAAAAGAGTAAAAAAATAAGATGAACTCCCGTTACCTGTATTTTGAATGAAACTGTAGGTCAAGTAATTTGGTTTTGCTTTTCATGGCACTATTTTGATAGTCAAAGACTACAAATAATTTTTTTTAAGACTCGCGAAATCTCAGTTCGGCGCGAACCACTAGTTTAATAACATTGCATGGGCGTCATGTACGTATATAATTTAATTGGTATGGTTTGAGAACCTTTGAATTTTTTGTAGGACTTGAATTAATTAACTTCATAAACAGTAGACAAGTTGCCCGTACAGAAAGAGGAAACGGAAGAAAGAGATCGTTTCCCAAAACTAATTACCAAACACGATAATTAAAAAAACAGATTCCTCTAAGGAATGGGGGAAATAAAGAAAATGCAAAAGTGTCCCTAAATTTCCATAACAAAACGTTTATTCGTATCGCCCAAAAATACCCATTGTCTCGTGGCTGTTTTGTCAGATTTTTTTTCTTTGACGTGTATTATTTTCATCTTATCTGTGACGTCTAGGTTTTAATAAAGTATGCAAATTTTGATTTTCAACTGTCAAACTTTGTTGTTGATAATAATATGAATACCGACTGTACTCATTATAACTGATATTGCGGTAAATAAGATTAGGTATTTATGTGAGTATCATTTTATTTTTAAAACGTTGTTCTTGGTCTTCAAAGTTAGTACTCCAATTCTCGTAATGATAAAAAGAAGCCCTTATTGATTATAGCTTTGATTATAATTATTAGGTATAGTATAGTTTGCTATTTGCATATAATATAGATTAGATTAGATAATTCTTTATTGCACACCACGAAACAAATACATATAAAAAACTACTACGCAAATCTATGCATACAATTGGCGGTCTTATCGCTAAATAGCGATCTCTACCAGACAGCCTTCGGATGGAATGGACTGAGTGGACATTACCTGGGGTGTAATGGTATAATATTTTAAGTATTAGGATTACAACTTTATCATATTTTTTAATATGTAAATGTATCCTCCAAAATACACCGCATTCCGTATCGTAAATTTCGCTCTATTGGTTGCCTGGAAGAGATCGCTTTCAGCGATAAAGCCGCCCATTGTATTTTCTTATTTATTCCAGCCTAGTACTTATTTTTGTATTATTTCTGTTTGTGTGGTTATTCAATAAAGAGTTAACTATCTATTTTTACATATCACTTATTTCAAACTTTAGGTAGACGGGATGATACACTTTAGTCAGAGAGTATGGTTTAATTACGGGATTTTACCTTTAAATTAAGTTCTTATAGGTTCTCCTCTGATGTGCTTCTATTTTTCCCCTTTCCCATTAGCTTATTTTTAAACCAATAACTAAGGTGTCATCAGCGCTCTATAGACATAACATTAATTAAAAGCACACAACTATACCTAGGCATCGTACTGTCACTTTCAGCTCGCCCTACTTAGAGTGAACGAGACTTAAGACCGGACCACGTAAGCTAGCTTTTATCCTCTTGGGTATTACGAAAACTTAAACACACATCCGGAATCGTATTAACTGATTTTAGAGGTGGGTCTAATACCGGTAGCTTGAATATTTATCCAGATACATTTCCAATAAACAAGTTTTAACGTAATTTACCTTGTATACAGGCTGATTCATTGATATTTTAGGACTTGATATTAAGGATGTTTGAAAAATAAAAAAATTCTATGCATTTCTATGCATTTGAAAAAAACCTATTCTACTCCAATACCAGCTCTACCAGTGTTTTCATTTAATGTCGTATATAACAAAACACGTATACAAAAAATACAAAAAGCTACAAGCTGTGCGACTGTGAAACGCCTTACCTTTCCCATAAGGTCGTCCAAATCTCTTCCTATTTTCAAAGTCAAGGTATACAACCATTTTCTTTCGTTGTCTCGTAACTGCTAGTTAGTGTTTATGTTATTTATCCTCCATATGTAGTGTAGTTTATTTATATATTACTTGTATGTATTTAAATTTATGTTTATTATTATACATAATCAATAGGTATGTATTATTTTATTACACCGCTCTTACACCGCCGTCTTTTGATTTTTGTTTATCCTGTCCATCCAAAGGGTGTCTGGAAGAGATCGCTTTTAGCGATAAGACCGCCCATTGTACCGTTATTTATTGTTTATTTCCTTTGTTACTGTATTTTTGTTTGGTGTGCAATAAAGAGTATTTCATTCATTAATTATAAAAAGGATAAAAGCTAGTTTGAGTAAGCAAATCGTAACACTAATTATGAATGTTTGTGACATCCATGATTAAATTATGATAGGCGTTATGATTCACTCAAACAACCAATTAAAACTCTGCAATATCAAATTAAATAAATAATCACATCAAACCGAACCGACCACTAAACGCGTCGCATTAAAAGTCAAATCACCCTTATAGGGGGTGGCTAAATAAATAAATAAGTAGCCCGAATATCGCAGGAGCGTAATAACAGAAGGCAAACAGCATCCGAAGCCGTGAGATAAAATCGTATTGCGTTGTCAAAAATAAATGAATCCGGGGATTAGTGCGGGACACGACGGCGCAATATTGTCGCCCAACGCGGGGCAATAAGCCGACCATATGGGACGCACCTCGCGATACGTTTCAACCAATTATTATGGATTCTGCAGATAATTCTAATGGAAAAAATAGTTGCTATAACAGGCTTTTTTCAATATAGAATTACGTATATCTAAAAGAGTGTGGATTTGAAGGATCATTAGCGCCCAACGTGAAATTAAATTATGGTGTTAGGTAAATAAAGTATTTATTTCAGCATTAGCAGATATTATAGTTTTTATGCTGGGATGGCAGTACTTCCGTAAGCATATTTTTAATGTCACTATACTTAGGGTGTTTATCAAAATGATCGCAGATTATCATACAAGATTCTTTTGTGGCCCGGCAGCGATATCAGCGAAAGGGGTGGGATAAACTACTCCGCGCGATTTCGCCGCAAAGAGAGGGCTCAACGGACGAGCTTCCATCGCAATTGAGTTTTATTCCAATCGAATTTACCTTGCTATGAATATACGGACCGCTCTATGCACAGCTTTGCACGTTCTATTTGAACGTGCGGCGTACCTCAGATTGAAACAGGTAATAACAGCTCGTTCCTCCATTTTACAGGAATTGATTTTATTTGTATCGCAAATGATGCTTAATTCAAAATAAAAGTGTCATCATTGAGAGGATTGGAACGATAAACGATAAGTGTAGCAATTTATCAATTTCGCATCAAACAGTCGATCGGTCGGGTGTCATTTTATCGTATTTTGCGTATATTATAGTGGCGTCGAGCTCCGACCCGCTGCTAATGATACGGAAAATGACATCTTATTTCGTCGCGTAAATCGAAGAAAAAATCGCTCATCTCTCGCCCGTCTACATGAATATTTTATAGGCGCATCAACAGCGAAATGACAGGTTTTATCGTTTGAAAATTCGTCGAAAATTGCGCGAAATGACGCGTCGATATTTTTATTTAGTGAGAACATCCTTCCGCCAATCAGGCGCGCTCATTGTGGGCCCACAATGAGGCTTCTCCCTCGGGACGTTTCTTCAACAATTTATATTTAACTGACGCGAGCAACACGTACTTTATGAATTCAACTTTCATATTTATTTGAGACATTCAATTTATTTATACGTATATTACGTTTATAGAATAAATGACTTTAATTGAAAAGTAATGAACAGGTACTGTTACAGACTTTGGCATCGCATTATTTTCCCTACATCTATTGCAAATAATAGCAAAGGGCCCAATTTTTTTGGAAAAATTGCGTGTCAATGCCATATTTACTTTACTGTTTTTTTAACCTATACTTTCCCACTGCTGGGCAAAGGTCTCCCCCATGTTCCTCCACATCTCACGATCACTCGCCACGTCCCACCAGCCATCTTGGAATGCATCGAGGTCGTCACGCCCACGCTTCCTCGGCCTGCCCCGGCTTCGAAGCCCATCTGCAGGCACCCATTGTGTGACGACGGTTGCCCATTTGTCTGTGACCATACGACTGACGTGACCCGCCCAGTCCCACTTCAGCCTGGCAGTCTTGTCGCCAACATCTGTGATGCCGGAATTCGCGCGCAGGTGGTATTGCGGATCCTGTCGATTCTCTTTACCCCTAACACGCTGCGTTCTATGGCTCTTTGGCAAACCTTGAGTTTGGACCTTTGAGATTCCGTCAATGATAAAGTTTGGGCACCATAGGTAAGGACGGGCAGAATACACATGTCGATGTGATTACGCTTAAGTGACAATGGAAGGTCTCTCTTCATTAGTGGTCTCCCCCACTTTACTGTTAATGATGTAAATTCTTGACAGCTTTAAACAAATCTCATACGGACACCCTAGTCTTTAATATAACAATTACAGACGACCTCCGTGGCGCAGTGAGCGTATAGCCGGCTGAGACGCAGGAGGTAGCGGGTTCGATTCCCGCCACGGAACAAATGTTTGCATGATCTACAGATATTTCTTCCGGGTCTGGATGTTTTTCTATGCATTATATAGGTAAGTATGTATTTACAAAAAAAAAGGATAGAAGTATTCTATCAGTTACCTGGTTTGGGGCTAGATAGCGCTCTGTGAAATGTCCAGCAATATTTATTTATTTATTTAATTCTCCAAAATATACCACAAAAAATAAAACTATTCAAAAACAGCAAAAGCAAACAGTTAGCTAATGTTTTATTACGTTCCATGAATCAATTTACTGTAGAAATATTTAAAACGATTATGTTTTATATCAATTTAATAATAAGCGAATTTTGATGATTGTTGAGAAATAGTGAATGTAATTTTAGAATAATTATAATACTGTTCATGATCAAAATAACTTAAATTTTACATAACACAAAATTATTCGATATAGCAAGCAACAAACAATCGAATACAAACCTCTGTTTCAAACGACGAACAATAATTTGAATCGATTCGTCGAGCTTCACAAGATCAAAGCTTTGTTCCAACCGAATAGTGGATTGGCATGACGTAAATAATTTTATTATTATTAATCTGTTTAATTGGTTATTAGCGTGTTACAAGTGTATTAGCGGGTTAATGAGTGGGTAATATGGGTGGAGTAACATAGAGGGTGAGTGACTGTACCGATGTAGTACATACTCGTACAAATCTTACATGACGCTTGCTTGACGTGTCGACGTGCTGGGGGAGTGAGGTAAGAGTGAAGCATAATGATTGACATGCGTTGAGACTTGTTCTCATTGCAAAAGTTAACTGGCAAGAACAGCGACTAAGATGCTGTTAACATCATACAAAATATACTTCAAAACGATCCAATGAGTTTTGTTTTGTCGAATTTAAGTTTTGATATATGCAACTTAAGTAGATTTTGGTCCAGAGTGAAGTGTTTATTTTTAGATAAGCATTCTCTATTTTAGAGTTAGTTGGTAATTTCTCTCTTGGCTCTTGATAATTTCAATAATGAAGGGGATTGATCTTATGTTTTATGTAAAACTAGCTGTTGCACGCAACTTCGTACGCGTTGCACTACTAAAATGTGTAGGTAACCTAGAAATAAATCTAAACTCGCTGTTGCAACTTGACTTGACACCCCATTTTTATGCCATGGGAACTGATTTATGGGATAAAAGGTAGCCTATGTGGTAATCTAGGTTATAATCTACTTATATACCAAATTTCATCGAAATCGGTGCAGCCGTTACGACGTGATTGAGTAACAAACAAACAAACAAATAAATAAACAAACATCCAAACTTTCACATTTATAGTATTAGTGTGATAAACTATCGTAAACATTCGGGTATTTAATCCCAGATATTCTATTATGTTTCAAACTGATTGTTATAGGCATTATAACCGAATTTGCATCCTAAAACTGAAGTAGCGTTCATTGGCGCCCAACTTGGGGGTAATAGCCAGTCTTGATCTGCGTAAGTCGCAACATATTTCGTGAATTTGCTCGCGACGGAACACCTGCCGTAAAGATAAGCCTGATGTCGTGGAGTCCCCTAAAATAACTTCTTACAGCCTCCGGTGCTACGCGACGGAACCCTCGCTATGTATTGCTTATATAATAATGGGATTTTGGAGTACAATCTGCGTTTCATTAGTCGGATGAAACACTTTTATGCTCTTTTTTAAAATAATAATATAATCGGCTTAAAATAAAAATAAAAAACATCCATAATATTAAGTATAGTATGGAAGTTTTTGTTATTATTTCACAATGTTAAATTGTTTGCATCAAAAGCCTATATATCAATATTGTGAATATTGTACGGATTGTAAATTGTGTCAAAGTAAAAAGCCTCATGAACTATTTATCTTTTCAATTATTTGACCCTTTCAATTAAAATAAACATATTCGCACGTACGATGCGGGTTTTGATTTATTTTTATACCTTATCTCATTTTAGCAGTGTCTTGCGTCACGGGCGCTATATAACGAAGGATTCTAGAGTTAACTCACGAGCGGACCGAAGGAGTTACTAGAATCCGGAGTGCAGAAAGGGATATAAGCACACCCAAGATGCAGACAGCTCCACGAGGAGAATACTTTACTTTTCACACTTTCTAAGAGACAATAAAAACCAAATCTAGGTTAGTGCATTCTGTGAGCTTAGTTCGATTTAGGAATAACTTCTTATTGCGGTTCCAAATTCAAATCACAAAAAATTAAATTCAGTACAATTTTACTCCCGGCTCAGCCGTAGAGATTTAACCACCTGCTTTCGGTGAGGTTTACATAACATACAATTTGTCATTGTTGAGCAGGTGGTCTGAAAAGGCCTTTTTATCTTCCAGGATTTCCGTTCGCTGTCTGGAAGGCATCGAGATCATCGCACAAGCGTCTACTAGGCCTTCTTCGGCAACAGCTAAATCAATATTATTTAGCCGTTGCTGTTCCACTGCAGGGCAAAGGCCTCCCTTCCCTTCTTCCACTCTTAGTGGTTTAACTCTTTGTGGCAGGCCTTGTACTTAGATGGGAGTCAAGATCGTCCCGACATCTCGTTCCAGGTCTTCCACGTCGCCGCCTAGCATGGGATGGGTCCACTCATAACATACTATGCAGATAAGTATCAATATTAATGAGGCCTAACCCGAAAAATGTTGTATAACTGGAATCGACCGTATATCCCGACGCTACCTGTATCTCGCATATAGCTCGGTATCTCGGCATTCACCAGTATCCGACGTATCTTGCGACAATATTGCGTTTTAATTATGGTAGTCATTACGCACCGATAACGCATTAGCTCCACGCACGCCGGGAAATTGCCGACACAAAGGAATATCCTGCGTTTTCCCCGTTTTCCCCGATTTAAAGCAATTCACGGATTTTGATTAAACCCCCGCTGCTACACCGAGATTATTCCCCTTTCAATAGAAAGAATGGTTTATTTCAGACACCGTGAAAGTGAATTGTACTTCCGTGTCTTATTGATTCTGTACTTTCGGTGTTTGAAAGTGAAACTTGTGTTGCGTAGTGACTGTCGAGTGTCTATTTCTAAATGCAGGCTGTTACGAATACTAATTTTTCATATGTTCTACTATAACCTACTCTATATTTTACATCGAAGTACCCGTCTACAACTACCTCACCTGGTGGTAAGTGATGGTCGAAGATGGACCAGGCTACCTAAAAAGAACCTGTTCACTCTGTACTTGAAGACTCCGAGATTATACTAGTACTAAAAATGAAAGTAGAAAGGAATTGGTACGGTAAGGTGGTATGCCGACCAGATAAGGATGATACTTTTGAACCTAACACGTAGGTAAATGTTTACAAATCAACCTTTCATTAAGTTTGCATAAAATCATATTTTGCAACAAAAAGATTTATAAGTCTCGAAATCTTCTGTTACGCAGTCGATACACTATCGCTTTCTCTTAGTTATTGTAATAGCCATCGATATATATGTACTACGTACTAGTTATCGCGATCCGAACACTCACTCTGTTCCAGTGAACTGTACTGCAATCCGTACACCTTTCTTTAGTGCGGCTTCGACATTCACGCAGTTTGGACGCGTACAAAGCGGCACTATTAATAAGAGAATTCGAATCAAAGTATGAAATACATAAAGCATGACACAAATAACAATTCAGTAGTCAAGTAAGTAAAATTATTTGTTGTTCAAATTAATAAATAGGTATTAGGTAATATCGTAAAACCACAATAGAAAAAAAATTTGTTCGTAAAAATGCTGCGCCATCTAAAATCATAGACTAAAATATGCAGATATTCCATTACAAAACCGGTTGTAGGTAAAAATATGTGACTGAACTTGACTTGTACTTGACGTGGTGTTTTTAGAAAGTGTTTTAATTTGTTTATATAAATGTGTTCTAGCCAGTTTGATATTTTTTAATATTTATTTTATGTTCTTTCTTTTTACTTTATATTTATTTTAATACTTTATTGGACAAAAATACAAATTATATGTACAAAAGGTGGGATTAATGCTAATAGCATTTTCTACCTGCCAACCTCAGAGGTAACAAATAAAGTTGGCGTGCTAACTTAAAACAATATAATAATAATAAACTCCGATCACAGAAACAATAAATACATAAGCTACTTGATATAATAATAATAATACAAAGAAAATATAAATATATATATATTCGTGCGCAGTCCTCTGCGCACGAGTAGACGGGCGCGGTGGTGGGGATTGAGTCAACGATGGCCCAGCGTGTTGACAGGATCCATCATAGATAGATAGATAATTCTTTATTGAATGACCACACAAACAGAAATAACACAAAAATAATTACTAGGCTAGAATAAATAAGGCAATGGGCGGCCTTATCGGTGAAAGCGATCTCTTCCAGGTAACCTCTGGATGGAGCGAAATTTACGATACGGAGTGCGTTGTACTTTGGAGGATACATTTACACAAATATCATCATTATCACACAACACTGACTATGTCTCTACCAGGTTTACTCACTCTTCTGTCGCTTGCATAATGAAGACATGGCCTCCAGGCTAGCGGTAGAACCCATCCTCTATCTGTGTTAAAATTCGGCACACGACTTATTTCTATCGCCTCTCAGATCTTGCGAGGAACGAAGAACTTCTCTCTCGCTAAGAACCGGGCCTTGGCGAAACGTATGTAGATAGATAGATAGATAACTCTTTATTGAATTACCACACAAACAGAAATAATACATAAATAAATATACTTAAGGCTTGAATAAATAAGGCAATACAATGGGCGGCCTTATCGCTGAAAGCGATCTCTTCCAGGCAACCTTTGGATGGAGCGAAATTTATATATGGAGTGCGGTGTACTTTGTAAGATATATGTATGTATTTACACAAATATTCTTAGGTATACTAAAAAATATGATAGGGTTCCAATCCTAATACTTAAAATACTTATAAAATAGACTAATATATAGATATATGCAAATAGATAACTATACTAACAGATAAAATGTTTAAATAATAAATAAATAACGCTAGGAAGATGATATCGTTAGGTAATGTTGCTTCACCTTCAGCTTGAATGTGTGTAAGGAGGATGACCGTCTTATTTCTTCGGGCAGAGCATTCCACAGCCGAACAGCCTGGACAGTAAAAGAAGCGCTGTAAAAGGAAGTGCTGTGCGAAGGATCAGAATCTAGGGCATGTTCCGCCACTGCAGAACTATTGGAGTCGACATTCTTCATTGAACGTAGGTATGAGTCAACCTGGTAGATACATTTCGCTTTGTTTCACCAATGTAGCGGATCGCACTCATCCTGATGAAGGTTCACGAATTGAACCGAAACATTGTCGGTCGAAACGCCGATAAGACGGTACGTGATAAATCCTGTATTTATAACAATGATTGAAATAAATCAAGAAAGTTTTCTATGTAAATTCATTTCTAAAGTTTATTTATTAAATTTTATTTAATAAAGTGAAACTTTTATTGCATCGTCTCAAACTTTTTCGTCTGTGTGTTGCATGTCGCGTGACGGTCGGCCGCGGAGTAGGGATAAAGTGAAAGGCGCTCGTCAGAGCAGCCGAGGCCAATATGGCGGCGCCTATAGTTCGCATCAGCTGACCGTGTAGTGTATAGACTATTACTCATTTGTGCCAACGAGGAAAAAGGTCTATAATGTGAAACAAAGTTTCACTTTTACCGTGGTTTCATACAACCACACAATCCTTTTTTTTGGGAAGATAAACAGCCATACATTATGAAGTAAAACATAGCGCTAGTAGTTACATAAATATGTAAATGCATGACCCACGACATCATCCACGGATTCATTGAAGAAGTGAACAATATTAATAATTTTACAAACAATATATGACTAGTGGTTCGCCCCGAACTGAGATCTCGTGAGTCTCCCATAAAAACAAAAATATATTATTCGTAATCTTTAACTATCAAAATAGTGCCACGAAAGAAAAAACCAACTAACTTGACATACAGTTTCATTTAAATTACAGGTAACGGGAGTTCATGTGAATTGGTTATTCTTTTTGGGGTACAGATTACAGTTTTTCTGGATTTCAGCCTTTTGCCTATATTTGTGACACTTAAGCTACACGCATACCAAATTACAGCACTGTGGGGGTCACTGGTATACCCTGTGAATATTGACCTAACACAGTCACATCAACAGTAACAGAGTCACATTTTCATTATATTTTATCCCCCTTGAACCCCAATATCTCAACAACCCCCCAACATTTTTAGCTCATTTAGTTACACCAAAATTGTGCCATCACTACCTACCTATGTTTCAAATTTCACGATGATCGGATCAACGCTTCGAAAGTTATCCTTGGACAAACAAACATACATACATACATACAACGCCAATTTGCCCAAGTTGATTTGGAGATCTCGCTTCGCTCTATCAATTAGACAGTAAAAAAAACAGAATAAGTGGGTAGTGGGTACATTGTAGCCACTATCAGCTGCTCGGATGCCAATCGGCAAGTACCTACAATTTAGTAGTCGTGCAATGAGTTTCAAGATGGGAGCTCTTAAGAATGGAAATATTGATGAGAGTAGGTATGATCTAATTTAAAGAAGAATTTGAGAAAGAACTAGGCTACTGACGTTCGAGAAACTGGTGTAATTTAAGCTTAGATACATTATAGAGAAAATGTTAAAACAGTGATTTAAGAATTACTTAGTCAACTATCAAAGTAACCAATGCATTACCAATACACTCCAGTAAGTATTTCGAAGTGTATTATTTTTGAATTAGCCGACTTATAAGAGAAATAAATGAATAAGTGATTACTCGCAAACTTGCGAAGATACTACGATAGTAAATCACAAAGACGGCGGCCAATAGAAACTGTTTCATTGGATATCTTCTAAGGAAGCACTGAGTTCGCATCGCAGACGGCAACTTTAGATTGCGGCAATAATTATTTATTCCGCTCACTTGCTACCCGACTCGGAAACTATTCAACGAAGAAACGCTATTTCCCGCTGGTCAGATAAGACGTTTGATTTCCCCCATTTTCGCCCGGACTTTAATTATGGCCTCTGGTTTTGTGTAAAATAGTTGGAGTAATTTAATCCAGATATCAGTATGCGGGGTGGCGCGCGCCGACGAGAGAGGCGAGCCAATGAGCACCAGGAAACTACCGGCCAAGAAATCTTATGTACCGGAGCCCGTTTATTTCAACTCACTTGGTGTGATGCCAAATGAAACAAATCCAATTCGGTACGATGCTCATTCCTAAAAATATTTCCCACGATGCCACCGTATCACTACATCAAACTAAAATTGTTTTGTTTCTCCATGTCGACCACCCTCTCATTTGTTCAGTCGTTGAACTGTATAACTGTAGGAGAGCTCACGAAACACAATATAGCTCCGTAAAAAATAAGCGCACATCAGACTGGAGCATGTAATTCTAGCGCACTCTTCCGGCCCGAACAAAGGAGAGAGGGTAAGAACACGAGTTACTCGACACCATGTACCTTACGCAGATTTGTTTCTCGGGCGTCTCAAAACTCTCCAATCTGAAACAAACCTTTTCAAACAAAACATAGGCCCCATTTTACCTCTCGAGAACCTCACGGCATTGCACGTTTCAAAGTTGTATACACGCAGGAAATTCGCGATAGTCAAATTGTAGTCTTACGGGGTGTGTTGCCATTAAATTATTAAATTTGCAACTGTGTTGCGCGCATATAAGGTACTATTTGCATCACTCACGGCGGAGAAGGGTCGTCGAGACCCGGCGAGTAGGTACCTCACATGAGGACTGCAAAAGAAAAATGTACCTTTAACGACGACGTGAGGATTCTGGGAGTCGAGAGAAGAAAATAAGCCGTAACAGGATGTCATTCAGGATAATGCCTCTTTCGTTTTATTTTTCTTTCATGAGATTTAAAATACTTATTTACGTGTGCTTCCAGCAAAATATATTTCGATATTTCATCTCGTTTAAGGCAAAAATGAACAAGACATTTCCCGTCACAAAGAGCATAGCGTACCTACATTTTTTGTGACGTGCCCTAGACTTGCTTCATTCATAGCTGTTAGCGCAGTCACAAAGGCAAGGGCGGCGCGAGCCAGCTCAAAGCCGATATATTCCAGCCATTACACCCGCGACTTGCGCAAACTTCGCCAAGTGATCACCGGCTAGACACTAGACGCCACACAAACAAACTATACTTACATACAAAACTCGTTCACACAGGTAGAAAAAAACTAGTGTGCGAGTCGATTGCATGTGTGAGGAACACAATTCTACTTATAGCCGACCCCCAGTAGCTACTCGTAGGTAAGTAGCTATCGCGACTCCTTTGTTCTAGCAGCTGATTGGAGCCGGGGCCGGAAATGCGTGTCACCCCACCCCCTCATTGGTCCGTTTCATTTTCTTAGCGCGAGAGAGACGCAGCTACGTGAAGTGTGTAGTTAAGGATACCGATCTGTGTGTGCAAAACGGTAGGTAGGTGTCACGAGTTGGTTGTTTTGCTCGTTCACTATGTTTGTGCGGCACGCTCGTCTAGATAAACTATTTTGGAGAGTTGGTCGGGAAGTTTGGAAATTGTTTTGCTCGGAGTTGCTGGCTCGGAATTTCGATTTTATCAATTAGATTTGTTGGACTTCTGAAGTTGAATCCTGAAAGAAAAGACCAAGCGTTAAAATAAAACACCCACAAACGATTTCTAGGATGGTTTAATTCATTTAATACATTTTCAGTGGCTAAATATTTAAAATAATGATGGTTTGTTTATTATTTAGTCCATAAAGCTGGGCTGGAGTGGCAGCGGCAGCGGCAGGCTAATCGCCACTTTATCGCGCGGCTGTCACCCGCAGCATTCAATTCTCCACTACGATGCTGTTTATATTATGTACGACCTGTGAACCTTATTGTATGGCAATAAGGGATGATAAACATATTAATAAGGCGAATAAGATTACTTAATTCTAAAGCTACTCTCGTAGATTGAAATTGAAATATTGTTCTTAAGTAGTCTATACCTATGTATAGACCTAGCAAACGAACAGAAATGTAATAATCAATCTATTAAGATTCCTATTACTAGTGGTTCGCCCCGAACTGAGATCTCGCGTGTCTCCCATAAAAACAACACTATAAGTATTATTCGTAATCTTTGACTATCAAAATAGTGCCACGAAATAAAAACCACCTCACTAAACCTACAGTTTCATTCAAATTACAGGTACTTACCCGTTACCTGATAAATGATAAATGTATATAAGTTCATATTAAGTGGTCACACTTTTTTGGGGTACAAAATGCTGTTATTCTGGATTTCTGGGCTATTTCTGTCACTAAAGCTACACGAATACCAAATTTCAGCATTGTGGGGTCACTGGCGTACCCTATGAATTTTGTCAAAGTTTTGTTTTTATTATGGCTTTTAACTCAAAAACAACAAAAATTAAACTAAAAATAAAAACGGGGTTGAAATGTACTAATAAAGACCTTTCATTTGATGTCCAACTTGACCTAATAGGCTTATTTTTTCTTACTCTTCTTGAACCCTAATATCTCAACAACCCCCCAACATTTTTAGCTCATTTAGTCACACCAAAATTGTGCCATCACTATGTACCTATGTATCAAATTTCACGATGATCGGATCAACGCTTGTAAAGTTATCCTCGGACAAACAAACATACATACATACAACGCCGATTTGCCCAAGTTTATTTGGAGATCTCTAATATCCAAATCGCAGAAAACAAAAATTGTGTTTGTGCAATTCAATGCCTATCCGATGTGAAATTCAGAACACGGACTGTGACTAATCGGACGATTGAAATCTTCCTAAAAAAAATACGAACCGGGCGGGATTTGAACTCATGGCCTTCCCCTTGATACTACTACACCACTAGTACAGTTTTGATACAGTGACAAATTATTGAGATGTTATAGCGCTGGTATAACCATAGATAAAACTTTATACAGTTTCTAGTTTGAAGTTAGTACTCTAGTTCGAACTTGATATGCTGTCGGTACCTTACCGTCACCACAGATAGGTCCTGGCAGCGGGTGGCTAATCGCACTCCGTCACCCGTCACTCGCAGACGACGTGCGGCGTGCGGCGACACGTGTTCGCGAATGTGCCAGCTACTTACCACAACTCGTTAATTAAAACCTATTTAATTTTATATTTGTAAGAATTTTACATCTCTACGACGGTAGAAAAAAAAATGAACTTGCCAACTACCTCCATTAAACAATATTTTTTTATATAATCATTAGTCTCTAGGAGAGAACCTGTTACTAGAATAGAAAAATATGAATCCATAAGTACTAATATCATATAATAATTTGAAAGTAATTCCGTCCGGCTGGACCAATTTAGATGTAATTTGGTATATAGATAGATTACAACATGGTTCTATGAGACATATTTTTGAAGTGAAAACTTCTTTAAACGCGTTGGGTATTTTTTGAGATGAGAAAAAACCATTGAACTCGTGACACTGTTATCGTTACCGTTACCGACACCCCTGTATCTCGTAATTGTTCAAGGTTCAGCACTCCCGGAGTGCCACTTTTCTTTTCTGGCTGAAGGTTCTATGTAATTCAATTCAATTCATTTATTAAATTTTCATTTGTCAAAGATCCATATTTGTTAGTAAAAAACTTAAATCAAACAACATGTCACATGGGTTAGTACAAAGTATAGGCACAATAAAACAAACAAAATTCAAAAAACAACAATAAAAGCTTAAGTTTCAGTCCCACACTCAAGCCCTGAGCCAATAGTCTCTCACAATAGACTATCCGATCAGAACCCGATTGAAGGACTTCATAATCGGTGAGTCGTACTTGTCTGCTATGACCTGCAGGATGGTGTTGGTGCTGCCTCGCACTCTACTGAGCAGTGAGGCAGTCTTTCTGCGGATGATGGCGTGAAACCCATCGACCCGCGCCTTTGCAAACATCACTCTCTAGTCTCTCTAGTTGTTCTGAAATTAACTGAATTCAAAACCCTCTCCAAAGCTACAATGCATGTCATAGACCTAAAAAAGTGAAGAAGGGCTGAACAAACAGCCCTTGCTAAGCTCTACCGAAAATAGCTATATTTTCCGAAACGGAATACCGGCAGCCTCAAGGCTAATATTACATTTTAAGCTTTTTGTCTTTTTTTCTATTATTTTTTTTTCATTTTATTTTTAGTTACATTTTTAATCAGAGTTAGAGATAGATAGATAATTCTTTATTGTTACACCAAATCAAAATAACTTAACCTAGAAAACTTAAAGACTAATACATGGGGGTATGGGTGACCTTATCGCTTAAAGCTGCTGTATCTATATAATCTATAGTTTTGATATCATAGAAGCCAAGCTCTCGCCCAATTGGATTGTCTAGATGTGGAAGAGGAAAATAAATCACTAACGAACAAATTCCTATAAATTAATATAATTTGGTTTTGGGAGTCAGCCTTTGTAGTGGCCCTAAAGCAAATACTTAAATAATACAAAGATGCGAGACGAAACGCAGTGCGGAGCGGATCGCACTCACTCTGTTGAAGGTTCAAGAATTGAACGGAAACATTATCGGTCGAAACACCAAAAAAACGCTACGTCATAAATCCCGTATTTTACAAAAGTTAGAAAAGTGAAGTGCGAGGCGAGACGCGTTGCGGAGAGGATCGCACTCGCCCTGATGAAGGTTCACGAATTAAACCGAAACATTCGGTTCGGTTCAACTATCCGTGATAAATCCCATATTTATAATAATGATTGAAATAAATCACGGAAGTTTTCTAAGAAGTAACCTAATCGACAGAAATAAATATAAAAGTTTCCAAAAAATGTTGGCTGCTGCCATAAAAGTTACCGTATAACCGTTCCCGAAATAAACGTCAAGCAGCGGAAACTTCCAAATCCAAACACAACACTTAAATAAATCCCAATATTATTTAACTTTTAATTGAGTTTCTACATTTAGAACGGTTAAATTTTTGATGAGTTATTACATCACAAAGAATGGCCAACATTAGTTGAAACATTGTAATTATAAACCAAAAAATTGTTGGGTAATTTTAAACAAATTGTATAACATAAGTCAAGGTGATTAAGTACAAAAATTACCTATTGCGCAACGGTAGCAATGCGAGTCAAATGTTTTAAGCTAAATACGTCATTGCGTATATTTTTTCTTAGGTGAAACGCCTAACAACAAAAAAGAATGAACTTTGATATAAAAAATAAAGTTGAACTCATGTACACAGTTTGTACCCAACAAATATACAAAAGCAACTACCTGTGCCCTTTGAAAAGCAAACAAAATCACTATCTTATCAGGTCAAGTTCTAATAAAGAGAAGCAACTCAACGTCACTCCATAGCCATGTGGTTGACATCTCACCGTTTTTTATCAATAATCATGAAACCCATTCAAAACTGAACTCAGAACTACCAATTGTTCGAAAACCGCCCCCGAAAAGGGTTGATAAACATATCAAAGGATTTTTTCATGATTTCCAACACCTGTTTTGTGATGCAATGAGAGTTAGTCTTTTGTGTGAACACAATCGAGTCCTATCGATTATCATCCGATATCGATATAACTCGATGGCTTGTACATTTTTATCGACATAAAGACCTCCCGTGAGATAGGAGGGAGAAAAATAAAAATTTTAGATAAATAATTTTGAAGTCTATGTGACTGTGAGTACAGATTATTTTCAATACAATATGGAATAAAACGTGCAATGTAACATTTGCCACACATTATAAAGTGTTTAACGAACGCACTAAAAAAGACTAAGAATAAATAAATAAATAAAGAATGCTTAAATCTACATTATAATTGGAGTTAAATACAGACCGACAGAAGATAATTTCAGATTTAGACACTATTTAGATTTGTAGATACATAACAAGATAAATATTCTTTAGTATTCGTTAAATTTAAGCATTTCACAACTAGTAGTAATTAAACGTATAACAGATATTTTAGTAAAAGTAATATATAAATACTGATTTATTAGACTATATCATACATTCTAATTAATATTTTCAAATTCTTAAGTCGATAGCATTGTATGGAAGAGCAACGATGCGGCGCCCTGCCGTCATACAGTGAAAACTAGTACGGAGGGTAGTCACTTGACTATGTATTCATCATAACAGCAAACTTAAGTTACACTAGGAAACATGCATGTTTAAGTCTAGATTTTAAGTTTGTAAACTTACTTTTATGAAATAAATTTTACTTTAGTAAAAACAGCTCCGCATATACATAATCATACCTATATACATTCGCGTTACATTTCCTGTTGCGTTGAAAATAATCTTTACCTAAGGTGTTAAAATTCAAATTACACTTGAATTATACTTGTTTAGTCTTTTATTGAAATTACACATAAAATGAAAGTGAAACCTATTTAAAAAAATCTGTTTATAAGTAAGTGTTCTAAGGCACATGCAAATATTTTTTGACTTGTATCGGATGCTTTCTTGTGATCATAAAACTATCATACGATTAGCCAGTATTTAACACTCGCACTAACTACGAACGACTGTGATAAAATATCAGGACTCTAAAAAACTTTGAAATTACCTACTCACTGCCGTGTAACTTACTTTACTTAACTTACTTTCTAAATTATAACCGATTGGTGACGTCACCTGTTTTATTAATAACACGCTTTTTTATAATAAATCTATTAAACATTTTTATGTTTTCTATTTATTGAAGTGAAAGCTTCTTTAGCCACGTTGGGCATTTTTTGAGGTGGGGAAAAACCATTAACTCGCGACATTGTTACCGTGACCGTTACCGACACCTCTGTATATAAGTATCTCGTAATTGTTCAAGTTCAAGACTTCTGTCTTCTATTTTTTGTATTTTGTGGCCACAGGATTATATAAAATATACATTTTACACAGAGAGTTAATACAAAATGACGGATTCCAAACCGCTCGAATTCCAAATTTGAATTTAAAAGTTTGGTTGAATTTTGCACGAGACAAAGACAGCGATGGCTAAGTATACTCTTACAATATAGTTGCAATTAAATATTCAACCCGGACCATAAAAAAATTAAATTGTTTACTTTATATGGCCCTCCGTTTACATCTACATATCTATACCAAAAGCGGGTGGTTGACACTCAGACATTTTCCAATCTACCCGCTATAGTGGGCTAGGGATAACCATGATACTTTTCAAAGTTTCACCTACTCACATTAAATTGCCAGTACCATTCAAATCTATGTATGTAAATACGGAGTTGCTAGGAACAGAAATATGAGAAATAATACGACATTAAGGAAAACAGTCGGCCATCTTGCCTGAAGACACGGCGACGACCTACGAGTGTAGTAGTCTTGTACGAAGTTTTGCTTTAGCTATCTTTAAAACAAGTGACGTACAGTCAGCGATGATGTCCTCCTCTCTCCAACATATTGTAGTGCCCAACATGGTCTATAATAATCATGTACTATCAATTACTACCTATTATTACATTGTGGATAAATGATGAGCCATTTGGGGTCGAGACCCTGGGTCCAAGGGGTACCGGGGCCCTTCGCGTTTTCAAAATTATTTCTGGGCGTCTGGTCAAAGCGATGTCTGATCCGAGAGCTGGCACTTATCTGGGTCAACGCATAAGCATTGTAATTCAGCGGGGCAATGCAGCCAGTGTCTTGGAGACACTTCCGCCTGGTAGTGATCTGGAGTAGTTAAGCTATCTATAGATCGTTTGCTACGGCCTTGAGATGATTCAACTGTTTCCCCTGTATTATAGTCTTGTAAATAATTTCATATTTTTTTCTGTTATTCACGGTATTTTGCCCCAATAAAAAACAATGATTGGGTATTGTTTGTCAAGAGATTTTCGGGATCAATTCGTTCTTGGCATTTTACGGTGTTCTTATTTAATTGTTTTGTTTTATGGTGTGCAATAATGTAGGTATTTTCTATCTATCTAGGCAGGTAAGTATTTGTTTTAAAGAATTCGAATGAAAACGCGTTTTACTTAAACCAAAATCAGTTTAACCAGATCCAAAATTGGATAAACAATTTCCAGTTCATTTATACGTATGAAAGATCCAATCTAGTGTTTCCGCGTGTTTTGAACCACATTCAAAAACATACTATTAATTAGTGATATTTTAATCAGGACAACATTAATTCAAGTGCTTGAACATGTTATTTCATTTCACGTTAAGCAAAAAACATCGGCGTAAAACAACGACACTGAAAATTCAAAGTTACTTTAAGCCTACAAAAGCGATACTCTAAAAAATGCACTGCAAAATACATCGCGAAGTTGCTGTTGAAAGTGAGGTAACGCATGGAGCGTTGCAACTAACCAACCCTACTGTTAAGGAAACGGTACCAGTTAGAAGAGTAAGCGATTTTATGACCCAGTATTTACTTATCTGCTGGCTTGCGGGCGCGTGGTACCTACTCGCGACCTTGATCTTTTTCCGGCGTGTAGTGGACGAATGCAACAAAACATTTGTGTTTTACGACTCACGCTTGACCTTTATAAGTGTCGTTAAGTTGTGTTAAGTTGTTTATGAAAGGGGCTTGATGATAAAATATACAGACAAGCTAATAATGCTTTAGTTTTATTTTACAAGCCTGTAAAAATGACTTCGCGTTTTTTCAGAGGTCCTGCGGATACTATAGTATCCGCAAAATACGGGGGTTTTACGTTGGATTCCATAGATTCTCTGTAAGCCACTGGATAAGTAGGTACTTATACAACGTCTTTATTAAATAACATAAAACCTCAGACACTCCAGATTTTTATTATAATAACAGCTTGGAGAAGCTCGGAGAAAGCTTGTGTGTTAGAGTCACAAGACGTGACGTCATTTCGTGTCTCTGAGACATTTTTATGACATTATTATTTCATTATACTACACTTCGGGGGGTTTCAGTTAAAAATCGCCGATTACTCGACACATGCACCGCATAGGCGCTGAATAGCTGGTGTCGGCAAGGCGAGCGCCTACCGTTGCATATTTATGAAGCGCCTCAAACACTATAAATAGTTGATACGACCCGGCCTCGTCGAGTAATGGAGTAAATACAGCTACATATGGCTACTGTAATTTGTAATGAGAATGAAATTCACTCACTAGGCTGTGGTTCTGAGTATGGAAGCTACAGATAAGAGTTTAAAAATATTGATGACATTATTGTTGGGTATCTTCTTGTTAACGTACTTTAACTGTTTGTAATGATGATGGCCATGAAACTGGTAGAATCTTTTTATAGACATTTTGTTGAAATGCATAAATAAGATTCTCAGTTCTTTTTGTATATTATGCACCAAAAGAATAATTCAGAAATATTCAGTCAGGTCAGAACGTGGCATTTATACTGCCTATTTTTTAAAAGGTTCTCATGTGTTTGTCAAAGTAGGCTAAACACGACTAGAAAAAATATTTTTTAGGTATTTATCTTTAATCTGGGTTGACCCGAGCCCTCGTCACAGACGCTTATGCCGGCCGATATGGCTTAGATAAACGCGCACATAACTATGCAAACTATATTCTCGATGCCCATGGATCTTCGACACAAGCGCCCACTTTCACAACTCAAAGTAAACTTTACCGCACCAGCTGAAAGTTCACTTTCGATTGATTTTAAAGTCGTGTGATAGCATCATTCAGCCATCGAAAGCGATCTACTATTAGCTTCGTACATGACTGTAGGTAAGTGTGGTGGGAACGAGACTTGAATACAGTATGGGCGTTGTAGTGAGCCTTAAAAAATTAAAGCCGCTGACGACGCCGACGAATGCTAAGTAAAGATTTGTATGGCGAGGAACACTCTCCGCAACGTGATGACGACTTTAGACTTACCTTTGTCACGGTTGAGGGTTTTTTTGCTTCATAAGTACTGTAGAACGTGATTATGAACTTCCTTTCGATTAAGTATAATTAATGCGTCATTTCATTATTATGTAGTCTAAACGACCAAATTTTAGTTGCCTTTACATGGTTCCTTTAGTCTGGTTTGTTAGCTATTTGCAATTTCAATAGGTACAGAAAGATCAATGTAAGGGGGGTGGTCACTAATATCATTTCGGTGCAGACAGAGGGACGGAAAAGCGTATATGCTTCCAATACCTGTGCGGTGTAGCGAGCACTCGATTTTCTGGGGATTGTATCTGTTGTAAATTTTGGCGTCGAATACCGGGACAGTGGGAGCGAGTGTGGAAGGTTTGCAATTCGGGGTTCAATGGAAAGCGGCAAGTGTAAATTTTCGAGGTGAAATGGCCGCGTGGTGAGGGATAGACTGGGCATTGGCAGCATTGGTCGAGCGTGCTAATCTGCGTGGAGTGTCGCATGTGATTGGGCAGACAGCGTTGTCCAATTTTCCGGTTGCGACGGTATTAGTTCGACAGACAACGGCGTCGCTTAGTAACTAGCGTACCTACATACTTCAATAGCCGCAAAACAGTTTATAATTGATGTAGGCACTTCGTCGATATTTCATTAGAGGGTCATTTTCAGGTTTGTAAGTTCCCGGGTATGATAACGTAAATTCTATTGTATTTATCAAATATTAATAGGGATTTATGTTTTGTTTTACGACAAAACATTGATAGAATTGACGACTGAGAATATTACAGTTACCTATGAAATAATTCTATATTATCCCCAACACATAAAAAAACTGAATTTCTTAGCAGATTCCAATTATGCCTTCTTTCCTAACAATAATTTGAAAAAAATATTATAAGTTAGTACAAGAATAAAAGTTTTTAAAAGAATTATGTAACGTAGAGCCAGAAATACGAACGTACAAACGGAAATACCGAAATTCAGCTAAAAACAGAAACCACGTAAATGGACAAATGGCAATTTGTATTCGCAAACAAATCTGGTGCGCGCAAACAGCAATGCAATCCAGTTCCCTAATGATTGTTTACTGTGGGGGCTAGTTACCCAGTAATGCAATATTAATGCAATTCATTAACCGTGCAATTCAAGAGGCCCCTTCGGAGTGGAGACTAGGAATCAGGAGGTCCTTGAGAAGAATGAATGAAGTTTACTAAAGTTTTTCACTGATAGATCAGGATATGACGACCTCCGTGGTGCAGTGGGCGAATAGCCAGCATGGGAGGTAGCATGGGAGATGCAGGAGGTAGCGGGTTCGATTCCCGCCGCGGAACAAATGTTTGTGTGATCTACAGATCTAAGTTCTGGGTCTGGATGTATTTCTATATATTATAAGTATGTATTTAAAAAAAAAGAAGTATATAAGTATTCTATCAGTTATCTGGTTCCCATAGTACAAGCTCTGCTTAGTTTGGGGCTAAATAGCGCTGTGTGAAATGTCCAGCAATGTTTATTATTTATATCAAATCGAAAACCGTAAATTTTGGAATATATTGAACATTATAAGTGTGTCACTTATGTGTCACTATAATGAATATGTTTTCAAAAACGTTCATAAATGCGTTTCTCGTAAATGAACAGAAACATTATGGCAATAGATTTTTTAATAATTACTTCCGATTTCTAAAAGTTTATTACAAGTGATTGTTAAGGCAACATCGAAAAAAAATTAATATCGGACAAATCGAGACCGCCTCGGGGCCCCATTACGCGATCAAAGTAAAATATATGAGGCGAAGGAAACGAAACCAAACATATGCTGGGGTAAATATTTGGACAAAACTCCCCTCTCCTCTCTCCCTGTGGACTTCTCCCCGGTTTACCACGGAAGGAATAACAGTAAGTATTGCATCATATTGTTCTCGCATCGATTAGCCGCTCCGTGACGTTGTTTCATTATGAAACGCAACCTATTTCGACAACAGCATATTATAGACGTTCGGACTATTTGTTAGGAATATTTCTCGTTTACTTTTCTTGTTACCGAACATTACGAGACATTACGCGGTAAAATAAATACTTCCAAAACTCTAACTTTTATCCTTTTATGCTCGTAACCGATTTAGATTCAAAGACTTTGTTTCATATTATGTCACAGGAAGTTATAACCGGCCAGATTTTGTAATTTCGTCGGGTTGAAAGTGGCCGTGAGAATTTCACGTAGATTTGACTCCCGATCGAAAAAAATCTTACAAAAAATTTACTCCAATTGCTAGCCCCGGGGTACATAATAGTGATTGAACTAACCTGTCAGTCCCATGTTAAGTGGTTTTGAGGGAACCATACAGCTATTGTCCGGATAACCGGTAGCGTGTTTTCTTGATAAATGTTTGATTTGGGAGTATTTGCTAATCTACCCTCGTTATAATGCCTATATGTTTACTCAATAATTTTTTTTACTTTTGTGGAATATTTTTATAGGACGTAAACTTCGCCAGTTCATTTTATTTTATGTTTAGACTCTTTTCCGATTTAGTTTGGAAAAAAAGGACTCGGACTTATAACATAAAACTTAAGTTTTTTAAAAACATTTTTTTTTATGATTTATAAATATTTTTTGTGTCGTATTCAGTATTCAGTATTTTATTGCGTTCATATAAAGTGGATTCAAATGTTACAGTCAAGAGTCCAGCACTTCATAATGTACCCTGCAAGTAAGGGTGTAGCAATATTAAGGCTAGGCTAATACTAGGCAGGTCTAGTGAAATCGAAGTTGACCGATTTTATGTTTTGAATTTGATTGCTTAGTGAAATCTTTATTGTACAAAATTACATGTCTTGTCGTTAAAAAAGTCTTCTAATGTGTAGTAACTCTTTTCCATTAGTATATGTTTTAATCTATGTTCAAAGATTTTGTCGTTTTCTTGTACTTTAATTTGTTCTGGTATTTTGTTATATATTTTTACTGTCATTACATTCAGACCCGAGCTGTGCATTTTTAATGTTGATGTAGGTAGTTCTAGGTTGTACTTGTACCTATATTGGAAGCGACGTGGTAGGCCAGTCTTTTTTTTTAAATTGCGGGTACTTTCTGACGAATCTACACATTTCTAATACCTATATTGAGGTTTAGGTCAGTATACAACTTTACAAATAAAAATACAACCTATTATATCAACAAATCTTATTTGTACCAATTATTAAATTATAATAAACGCTTCATAAAAGTTCTTAATACTCATAAAAAGTATCATGTCTTTAAAATACTTATTATCACTAAAAACTAAAGAAGTTACATATGTCGTAAAGTCGTTATGGGTAATTGCAATTTTAAAGCAGATTTCTATAATGGTAACTCCACCGCTTACATTACAATATAAATCCATTACATTTTTCACAAACTGCAACATAAAGAGCCAACACACGATACTAGAACTCTCAATTTCAATCGAGACGTACCTAAGTCGCATCCGTATTGAATCGCGCATACCCATTGTCCGGGTCACAATAGCGCGTAGCTGCCACAAAAGTCTGTTTCTAACTCCTTGTGTGCTAACATTGACCTATTGAGCCAACAGGTGAATCTGACAAAGCGTTTGTTTGGGTGTCTCCGGTGAATTAGCGACGCCCTTGCATGATTGTTGAGGAAGACTTTGCATGAGGTTGTTGAAAAGGATCAAAAGAATGGGGGGTTGGTTCTGTGGTTAGTCTGCTTCTGTCAGGTCATTGACTCTTTGAGTACGAATAGCTTAAAGCTGGCTTTTCACTAAAGGATATGGTAATTGACAACCTCCGTGGCACAGTGAGTGGGACGGCTGAGACGCAGAAGGTTGCGGGTTCAATTCCCACCGTGGAACAAATGTTTGCATGATCTACAGATATCTGCTCCGGGTCTGGATGTTTTCAAATCATACGTTTTAAAACCACCTCAAAAACATATGAGCCGGACGGGACGCGAACCTGCAATCTTCCTCCTGATACGAGGATTCACTGCCAATTGTGCTACCGACCCGTCACGTCAACGACTCAAAGCGCCAGCTGTAGCACAATTGGTTCCTCGTATCAAGACGAAGGTTGCGGGTTCAAGCTCCGTCCGGATCGAAAGTTTTTAAAATGTTTTAATTTTTTTTTCCATAAATTATAAGCTAGCGTTTGACCAGTATCTCGCCTGATGGTAAGCGATGATGCAGTCTACGATGGTACACGCTTACCTAGAAGAAACCTATTCACTCGTGACACTATAATTCTTAGAAGGTAGTTAATTTGTCTATTCTCATAAAAAAACATTTGCATCTGTAGTTAAACAAACAAGAGCACACCAGTTTTACTTAGTCTAAATTGACGCGAAAATGTCGTGGCAAATCGATAAAATCAATGATGATTACAAAATCACAAACTGTGTAAATGAAAGCTTCTACACGAGCGAATCCGCAATTAATCACTCAATCACTTACAGCCGATCCAACACTAACTAGATAGGTAAGCTAGGTATATACTCGCCAAAGCCAGGCATTACCTATTAATTAATTGATCTACGCTAATAATATACAACATGCCTGCTCACAACGGTCGACTACACAAAGGAACATGCAACATTCGTGATTATGACGGCGCGGCGCTATCTGTGAGCTAAGCACATAGGCGGTATTGAACTGTCTGTACTAAAGACATTGATCTTGGCTCGCGGTGCTTTGTGTGCTGTTGACTGGTATCCCTAAAGACTGCATTCAAGTTTTTTTTATATACTACATGGAGATGGAACAAGCTTATGGCCCACCTGATGTTAAGTAGTAACCATCGCCTATAGCAATGTATTGCCTCGTAGGTCACGCACCTTATAAACGTGCCCTACGATGCACTGCCACTGCGTCCATCAACTTGAGGCATACATGTGTGAAGCCTCTTGTGCCTGTAATTTCACCGGCAACCATACCCTTCAAACAGAAACACAGCAATGCTGCTTGACGGCAGAAATAGGTATGGTGGTAGTACAAAACATTATAAGTGTTATATGTTTAATAAGTATCTTCCAGGACAAGATTAGGTCTTATTAGTGGTTCGCCCCGAACTGAGATCTCGCGAGTCTACCATAAAAACAAAAAAAATATTATTCGTAATCTTTGACTATAAAAATAGTGCCACGAAATGAAACCAAATAACTTGACCTACAGTTTCATTCAAATTACAGGTAACGGGAGTTCATGTTAATTGGTTACTTTTTTGGGGTACAAATTGCAGTTATTCTAGATTTCAGACTTTTGCCTATATTTGTGGTACTTAAGCTACACGCATACCAAATTACAGCACTGTGGGGTCACTGGTGTACCCTGTGAATTTTGTCAAAGTTTCGTATTTATTATGGCTAATAACTCAAAAACTACAAAAGCTTTACTAAAAATAAAAACAAGATAAAAATGTACTAATGAAGACCTTTCATTTGACGTCTCACTTGACCTAATAGTCTCATTTTCATTTTTTTTAACCCTTTTGAACCCCAATATCTCAAAAACCCCTCAAAATTTTTTAGTTCATTGAGTCACACCAAAATTGTGCCATTATTACCTACCTATATACCAAATTTTACGATGATCGGACGCTTCGAAAGTTATCCTCGGAGAAACAAACATACATACATACATACATACAACGCTGATTTGCCCAAGTTGATTTGGAGATATCGCTTCGCTTGATCAAAAAACACGGACATTACCAGCCAGAGGATGAAACATGGTACCATCAGTACGTTGCAGTGAGGTATTTGAGTAGCGTAGTGCATATTAGATGAATAATGGAGTAATTCTGTAGGCCACTAAAAACTAAGGCTGGCTTACACACCTATTCCTAAACATATTTAGCAACGAAACATGTTTAAATTTGACGTATTTGTATAATTTGACAACTCTTTAAATCTTATTTAGCCACTAAATACGTTTGGGCATCGCTGCGCAAGTCGCCCTAAATTTAAGTTTAACAATACTAAAATATGACAACTGTCTACTAGTAGGTAGTATATACTATGTCCGTATGAAATAAAAAAATGGCACTAGTTCATTGCTGTCCAACCTAAATTTGGTTTAGTTTGTGCCAACCAAATTGCACCAGTCTTTGATGTAAATCCATAAAATTGAGCTTTAGTTGTCTATCATTATTACTAGTGGTAGAACTGAACAACACAACATTTTTGGTATATTCGAATCTTAGTAAGTCTAACTGATAATTTAGTAAAAGTCAACATGTTAACGAAGTTGAGTCAACAAAATAACTAAGTTAAATAAATCAGGTCAAATTTACCTTTATAGTTCAACTATTTTTATTTTGTTAATTCAACTAATCATGTCGGTAGGTGCAAAAATCAACCTAAAATATAGGTTGAAAAAAGGTTAAAACAACTAATTATTTCTTTCAGTGTACGAGGCGAGACGGGGATCGCACTCACTCTGATGACTGAACCGAAACATTGTCGGTACGCCAATAAACCGGTATACGTGATAAATCCCGTTCACAACAATGATGAGATCACGAGATTTTTCAGTTCTTGCTAAAAGTGCTTTCCTAACAAATTTAGGTACACTCATTGAATACCATATGTACGCCGTTCGGATTCTTTAGACTACCTAGTTACTTGCCTATTATTCTGAAAAACACTCCTATCTACTCGTACTTTCAATTCGTATGGCTTTCCGGAGAAGCTCACTCCTTTACTCGTCTGTTTCGACATTTGTACCTGTTTATTGTAAAGGAACGGCGCTTAAATAGTTTTGATACTTGCATTTACTTCTGCATTTTTATTTACCTAATCTTTTTTCTAATCTATACGTATATTGTAAATAAATATTGCCGGAAATTTCACACAGCGCTATCTAGCCCCAAACTAAGCAGAGCTTGTACTATAGGAACCAGATTGAATGCTTATATACTTTTTTTAGTAAATATTTACCTATAATACATACATTTGTCCCATGTCCCAATCCCAGTCGTGAAAACGTAACAAACAGACAGGCAGAGTTATATTCGAGTTTATAATATTAGTGTGTTGTTTCGAATGGATCAAAATCAGTCAGTCCTCTCATCCGACCCAGTCCTCGCCGGTTCGACTGCAGCGAAAAATAAACGCATCCGTGGCTGGCTAAACGGGTAATGCTGCTCGTTATTATCATAATAATGCACGAAACACAAATAAAAAATATGAGATTTTCGTGAACTCTGCAATTTTTCGCATACGAACCGTGCTCGCATTGAGTTCAACTTTCAGGGGTAAGTTTCGAGTTTAATTATTATACTTTTGTGTATAAAATATTATATTATGTAGTTTTAAGATTACATTGACTTGACTTGTACGTAGTATATAGCTTGTTTGATAATATACGCACAAAAATAAAAGGGGTTATTTTGATAAATAAATTTGTGAAATAGAAATGTGAAATTTATTTTGGCATGTAAAAACAAACACTTTATTAAACTTACGTTGTGCTATTGCATAATGCTTGCCATATAATCACAGATACTATATTGGTGACGTCTCGAGATATCTCTTGTTGTCCCTTTCTAACCCAAAACCCGCAGCCATTTCCGAAAGAGATATCAAATCGACCTTTATTTTTGCCGTGAACTAATTGACAAATGAGAATGATTACTAAGATTAGAAGATTTAAATTGTTTTTTTACTGCATCATATAGAATGATGAGAAATATAATAAGTACTTTTCACAATGAACCAAAGCAAAAGTTGGGATCTTTAAAATCAATAAATTTATTCATAGGACAAAATGTACAGATTTCAAAAATTCAATACACACACATTCTAGTAATTTGTATATATTGAAGTTCACAAAAATACTCTGAGGCTTTGAGGAAAACAGAAAAATATGGTTTCACGCTTCAAACTTGTCGGCTTGACAGGCCATCAGTCCGAGCACGATCAAACCATTCACTCGGATTAAGAATAATTAACCAATTTGTCATTTTAATGTCACATGCCATCACGTACCCGCGGAGAGGAAAAGGAATAAAATTATTCAAAATATTTAATCCAACTCGAGTGTATCGTAAAAACTACAAGGCGGAATAACTCATGAGTCTTTGCCTTTTGTGTTATAAAATAAAAAAGGATTTGGAAAAAGAACATTTAGTTTGTGCGACGGATCAGTCATCCGCGTGCTTTGGTTGATAACACGTCTCTGTATGTGTAACTGTCGACAAGAAACTAATGATCATTTGATTCTGACCTTTAGTAGGAATTATTAATTCAGAAGAGAATGATACTCATTTTAATTCAAATTAACATTACCTTCGGTCATGAATGCAATGTTGTTTTCATTTTGTTATTATCAGAAAGGTTAAAGGTTGGTTTTTATCAGATGCACCGCCAAAACTTACAAGATACACAAAAATATCTAAAATATTTGTCTAAAGACTATTTTTCGCAATGCCTATTTATGATTAATTATACACGCACACACCAACTTCATTCCCATTCCTAAACCAACACAAATTCCAAGATGGCGTAATGACGTCTCAACACAATTCTCTCCGCTCTACATTACGAGAAAACGGATAACTCTATATTTATCGGTACCTAAAGAAGAACCTAATAAATAGCGCAGGTCGCACATAAGTATGTGCTGACAGTACATAGGTAACTAACATGCCGCGGAACTCCTCGTGCATGTTCTAATGATGCTGGCTAAGGTATAAGATTAAGCGATTGTACCATTTCGAAGTTATATATTTGATCGAGCGACGCGAGATCTCCAAATCAACTTGGGCAAATCGGCGTTGTATGTATGTATGTATGTATGTTTGTTTGTCCGAGGATAACTTTCGAAGCGTTTATTCGATCATCGTGAAATTTGGTATATGGGTAAATTTATTAATGTATATGGTAAATTTAGTGATGGCACAATTTTGGTGTAAGTCAATAATGAGCTAAAAATGTTGGGGGGGGGGGGCACAATATTGGAGTTCAAGAGGGATAAAAAAATTTAAAATGAGACTATAAGGTCAAGGGGGATGTCAAATGAGAGGTCTTCATTAGTAAATTTCAACCCTGTATTTATTTTTAGTTTAATCTTTGTAGTTTTAGAGTTATTAGCCATCATAAAAACAAAACTTTGACAAAATTCATAGGGTACACCAATGATCCCACAATGCTGAAATTTGGTATTCGTATAGCTTTATTGACACAAATATAGGTAAAAGTCTGAAATCTAGAATAACTGCATTTTGTACCTCGAAAAATAATAACCACATTATATGAACTCCCGTTACCTGTAATTTGAATGAAACTATCAGTCAAGTTTTTTGGTTATTTATTGCGTGGCACTATTTTGATAGTCAAAGATTACAATATATTTATTTCTTTGTTTTATGGGAGACTCGCGAGATCTCAGTTCGGGGCGAACCACTAGTTATTTATTAGTTTATTGCACAATATTTTTTTTATATTTCTAAGGTAGTAAACAAGCATACGGCTCACCTGATGGTAAGCGATGGACTTTTGTAACACTAAAGATACCACTCGCGCGTTGCCGACCCTTTAAAACTTGTTTATTGCCTTTCTTTCCTGGCTTGGTCGTGAAGGAACAGGCAGTAAAATTGACGTTTCAAAGTGATCCTTGTGATTTTAATGAATAAAAGATTGTGACTTTGACTTTTCAAAACGCCCTTTTTGTAAAACCCCATACTGTATTTTCTGGGGAAAACTTCGGCAGCAAAATACACATAAAAAGGTGGGCAATGCTAAAACCATGTTCTACCTGTCAACCTCAGAGGTAGTAAAAAAGGTTGAAGTGCTAGCTTAGATATTAACTTATTGTTACAGATTTATGATAAGAATCAGATAACAATAGACTCCGGTAGTGACGGCTTTACTAAGAAAATTCTCGTGATTGGTTTTAATAATTTTATTATTAGAGAAACTTGTAACTTTTACAAAATACCAATTTGTGAACCAGGGCAAGTGCAACTTTGTGAACCAGGGCAAGTGCATCTTTTTTTTTTATTATTTGAGCTGCCACTGTCTTTAAAAGATTTTATGAATACTTATTTCGGAACTCTACACTCTATGCGTTCTATAGGTATGAACTTGGCCAATTTATTGTAACTAAAGCTTTCGGCCATGACTTCACACGCGTGTTCTGTCAATAAAAGTAATTTCATCAAATTTGGTTTAGTTGCAAATAACATACAAGCAAAAAAATATCTAAACGTTGAAAAAGGGCTCGCCCGGTACCATACCTATTTCTGCCACCAAGCAGCATTGCTGTGATTCGGTATGAATGGTTTCCGGTGAAATTACAGCCACATGAGGCTTTGCACCTGTATAAAAAAGTTGAGCCTCAAGTTGATGGCAGTGCATCGTAGGGCGACGATGGCTACCAGTTAACATCAAGTGGGCCATATGGTTGTTTAATCTCCAGGTATTATAAGAAAGACACATTTATAATGTTAGTGTGATAAGTTATCACTGATAACGAAAAAAGCAACAATGTGGGATAACGGCCATGAGGTTGTTGCTAACAAGGAAAAGTATAAGTCGATAAGCTCCTCTAGCAAACTGCAGACCCGTTAAAGAAATGATACAAAATTTTAAAATATCTTTATATTGTTAAGTATAAAATGTTCTTTAGTCGCCATCCACTTACCCCAAATACCACCCTCACGCATTCCTGACGAAGAATGATGCTTTCGGCTCCTCGCGCGAGTAGGTAGTGCTTTGTTCGAGTGATTAACTGCCTCGGTGCTAAGCCCTTCAGCTAATGAGTCGACAACCAGTATTAATCATTGTGACGAACCGGACTGACTGACCGTGGGTGGTTGCTTCGTAGGTAAAGAGGTCGGTATGATCAATCATAGCGTTCCGTCAGTTTTTTGATCTCTAACCGTGATGATCTTCGATTTGGCAACTTATAGCCTGTCCCTGCTTAAATAAAAAAGTAGCCTACGTGTTAATCCAGGTTATAATTTACGTACATACAAAATTTCATCGAAATCGGTTCAGTCGTACACATACATCCATACTAACTTTCGCGTTTGTAATATTAGTGGGTAGTTAGAAATTCATCGGCCTTCAATAAAATAATTTGTGCAGCCCATTTAGAGCATTAGTATTTACTGAAAAGTGTGAAACACATACGTTATCTTTATATATATAATTCTACTGTACGTGTGTATGTCACTGAACTCCTAGACGGCTGGACCAATTAGAATGATTTTTTTTTTGTGGGTCCCTGGATGGTTTAGATTCACAATTGGACCCCATCACAATGTGCCGCTGTTGTCGAGATCCAGAAAATTACGGACGAAGTCGCGGGCACAGAACTAGTATATATATAAAACATTTAGTTACATGTAAATACAATAAATGATGTTCATTCAATGACTGAATGTTCAAAGACAGCTATTAAAAATTTTATAGAATAGAATAGAATACTCTTTATTGCATACCAACAGAATTAAAAGACAAAGAAATATACAAAAATAAAGGTAAGTACAATGGACGGGCTTATTGCTAAAAGTGATCTCTTCCAGACAACCTTTGTATCGTCAGGACAAAACAAAATCAAAAAGATGGCGATGTATCTATGTTCATAAACCTACTTACTAATAAACTAAATATATAAACAAATATATACTTAAATATAAACTACAATAAAGGAGATAAACATAACGATAAACTAGTAGTGCGTAGACAAAAAAAGGTACAGTTAAATGTCATATCTATTTATTAATTTTTGATTTCTCCCGAGATGTGGCATCTGTACCGAAATATCGGGAAAAGCTCAACCCATCGGAAGCCCTACTGAAAATATATTTAAGTAATACTTTTTGGTAGGCACTATTGCAATCGCAACATTCATCCCCGCCTTCTAGCTAATTACTCCGATCGCTCCGGCCGTATGGGACACGTTTCAGGAGTAAGCAAGTATCGGCGCTACTAATTACCATAATTAATTAGATCCCACGGCGCAGACGCGTGAGAATAGAGGATTGATGTCGGCTACATATCGCCGTCATGAGGTGACGAGTATTTTTAAAGTCAGCCATTAGGAAGGGTTTTTTGTATGGTAGGTGATACTCGTATCAATCATACTAATGTACGGAGACTGTTCCTAATTTGTAGGGTTGAGTTGTTTGATCAACTTATATTGTAGCATAGTGATGCTTTCGAATTCATATACGCTCTTGTTCTAATGGCTAATTCATGGTATAAAATAAAAACTATTAATGCTTTCAAAGTATGTAGCAAACATGTTATGAAAAAAAATAAAGTCCCATGGTACAAAACATCAAACTTCTTATGTAGTATTTGTAGTTATGAAAAGAGTGGTCGTATCAATACTAATTGATCGAGCGGAGCGAGATCTCTAAATCAACTTGGGCAAATCGGCGTTGTATGTATGTATGTTTGTTTGTCCGAGGATAACTTTTGATGCGTTGATCCGATCATCGTGAAATTTGATACATACATAGGTAGGTAGTAATGGCACAATTTTGGTGTGACTAAATGAGCTAAAAATGTTTAGGGGTTTGTTGAGATATTGGGGTTCAAGAGGGGTAAAAATGAAATGAGACTATTAGGTCAAGTGGGATGTCAAATGAAAGGTGTTCATTGGTGTATTTAGACTTCGTTTTTATTTATAGTAAAGTCCTTATAGTTTTTGGGCCATAATAAAAATTGAACTTTGACTAAATTCACAGGGTACAACAGTGACTCCACAGTGCTGTAATTTGGTATGCGTGTAGCTTAAGTGACACAAATATAGGGAAAAGTCTGTTATCCAGAATAACTTCAATTTGTACCCCAAAAAAGAGAAACCACAGTACATGAACTCCCGTTACCTGTAATTTAAATGAAACTGTAGGTCAAGTTAATTGGTTAATATTTCGTGACACAATTTGGTGGTCAAAGGTTACAAATAATATTTGTTTGTTTTTATGGGAGACTAGTATTATAAGTTCGAAAGTAGCTCTGTCTCTCTGTCTGTCTGTTTGTTACGTTTTCACGACTAATCATAAATTGACATAGGCTACTTTTTACTGGGTTTTAATGAAAATCCACGCGTGCGAAGCCGCGGGCGGGTTAGTTAGTATAGAAATAAAATAAAGTAAATTGTTAATTTATTGAACAACCAAACCAACTGAAATGGTGGAATCAACAAATGTGTGGCGGGTGACCAATGGCCATTACACAATTATTATAAAAAACCAGCCAAGTGCGAGTCGGATTCGCGCACGAAGGGTTCCGTACCATTATCTATAAAAACGGCAAAAAAATCATGTCTGTTGTATGGGAGCCCCACATAAATATTTATTATATTCTGTTTTTAGTATTTATTGTTATAGCGGCAACAGAAATACATCATTTGTGATAATTTTAACTGTCTAACTATCACGGTTTATGAGATACAGCCTGGTGACAGACGGACAGACAGACAGCGGAATCTTAGTAATAGGGGTCCTGTTTTACCCTTTGGGTACGGAACCCTATAAATGAATACCTACGAGACTAGTTTTGAATCATGCGTCTACTACAAAAATATTTCGATAAGGAATAGAAATATATACAAAGGTATATGATAAATATATACTTAAGAATATGTATAAATAAATAATAAATATTGCTGGACATTTCACACAGCGCTATTTAGCCCCAAACTAAGCAGAGCTTGTATTTAGTATGGGAACCAGATAACTGATAGAATACTTATATACATTTTTTTTGTAAATACATACTTATAATATATAGAGAAACAACCAGACCCAGAACAAATATCTGTAGATCATGCAAACATTTGTTCCGCGGTGGGAACCGAACCCGCTACCTCCTGCGTCTCAGCCGGCTATTCGCCCACTGTACCGTGGTACAGTGGGCGAATAGCCGGCTGAGACGTAGAAAAAAAATATATTTGCAAAGGTTGTCTGGAAGAGATCGCTTTTAGCGATAAGACCGCTATTGTACTAAAACTATTTTAAAAATTATGTTCTGTATTTTACTTTGGTGTTTAATAAAGAGTTATGTTATCTTTTAAACGTTTTCTCTTTTTGTATGAAAACACATTTTATAAAAGATTCTCCTTAATGTTTGTGTTTCCGTAATCATAGGGCATTACAGCGTGCGTGAAAATTCCAATTCAACCCACAAATAAAATCCCCACGAGAAAATCAAAACTCCATAAAATCCCCTTGAATCGAAGGCGTCAGTATTTTTCCCTGTAATTAATTAGTCGTTGGTAATGACTCCCTAGGGCGGGCGGAGTGGTCTTGAGAGCACGCGTGCCGCCGCCGCCCGCCCGCGACCGCTAATTGTACGCAAGTACCTATCACAGGGCGATTGCTTTTAGTTTTGGGAATGGAATTGTTATTATTATGAAGTGAGAGTAGGTAATATTCTGGCCAGGGAACAATTTGACCCCATGCAACACAATAATTAAAATATTCTGTGAAATATTTTTTGGTGAAGCAGTTTTTCTGGGCTCTTTATATTTTTTGTGTTCTTCTGTTATTTTGTGTTGCATTTTTAGAACGAAAATCTTATTGATCGATCGAAGCGTGATCTTCAAATCAATTTGGGCAACTCGGCGTTGTATGTCTGTGTGTCTGCATGAATGTTTGTTTGCCCGAGGATAACTTTCGAAGTGTTTATCCGATCATCGTAAAATTTGGTATATAGGTAAGGAGTGATCAGCTAAAACTGTGGGGGGGGGGGGGTTATTGAGATATTGGGGTTCAAGAGGGGTAAATAAAACCAAAATCCGAAATGGGACTATCCGGTCAAATGGCACGTCTAATAAAAGGTCTTTGTGAGTACATTTCGACCCCGGTTTTATTTTTGCTTTTTTTTGTAGTTTTTAAGTTATTAGCCATAATAAAACTGAACTTTAACAAAATTCACAGGGTACACCAGTGACCCCACAGTGCTGAAATTTGGTATGTGTGTAGCTTTCGTGACACAAATATAGGCAAAAGTCTGACATCCAGAATAACTGCAATTTCTACTCCAAAAAAGTATTACCAATTGACATGAACTCCCGTTACGTGTTATTTGAATGAAACTGTACGTCAAATTATTGGTTATGCATTTCGTGGCACTGTTTTGATAGTCGAAGAGTACGAATAATATTGTTTGTTTTTATTATATATATATTTTTGTTTTTATTGGAGACTCGCGAGATCTCAGTTTGGGGCGAACCACTAGTTAGAATTGATAATTATAGCTATTATTGTCAGGTATTATATACATTATTATTGGTTTAATAAATTATGATGAGTAAAAGAAAATATTGCTTTAGCCCTTTAGCAGTAGAAATGATTGATAGTTTTACAAATTGCGAGGGTTTGGAGGCAAGTCACGCTCAAGGTACTGCGTGACACCAATAGTGACGTCACAAACATTAGGAATGTGTGGTAAGGTTTTGGTTGAAGCATATATTTTCAATACAGCTATCATATTTTACTGAAAAAAATAAGGCGTTTATTCACATAATACAAACGCGAACACTTGCTGGTAAAACAGAGAAATTATTAAAATGAGCCATCCACCTCCCATTATCACATCTATCCACCACCACCGGATTAACACGTGTTAAAAAATACTTGTGAGCGAAGTTATTGATCGAGCGAAGCGAGATCTTCAAATCAAATTGGGCAAATAGGCGTTGTATATATGTTTGTTTGTCCGAGGATAACTTTCGAAGCATTGATCCTATCATCGTGGACGTTGATATATAGATAGGCAGTGATAGCACAATTTTGGTGTGACTAAATGAGCTGAAAATGGTGGGAGTTGTTGAGATATTAGGGTTCAAGAGGCGTAAAAAAAAAATGAAAATGAGACCATACGTTCAAGTGAGACGTCAAATACAAGTTCTTTATTAGTACATTTCAATCTGTTCTTATTTTTAGTTTATTCTTTGTAGTTTTTGAGTTATTAGCCATAATAAGAACAAAACTTTGACAAAATTCACAGGGTACACCAGTGACCACAATGCTGAAATTTGGTATGCGTGTAGCTTTCGTGACACAAATATAGGCAAAAGTCTGAAATCCAGAATAACTGCATTTTGTACCCCAAAAAAGAGTAACTACTTAATATGAACTCCCGTTACCCGTTCGTGGCACTATTTTTATAGTCAAAGATTACGAGTACCTCCTAATATATATATATAATAATATATATTTGTTTTTATTGGAGACTCGCGAGATCTCAGTTCGGGGCGAACCACTAGTTATAAACAAAGATATCGATGAAAATCTCTACAATTCGTTATTTTGAGCTGGAATAGTTAGTTTTTTTATCTTTCGATCGGATGCGTCAATACAAAATTGACGCAACTGTAGATTAAGAGATTATGATGGTTACTTCATTACCATGCTATAGTTTCGTTATGGTACAATCCAGAATTAATATTCTGCAATCTATCAAAATAACGATACTTTTCTTGATTCATAATCGCTTACAAATAGAGAATTGGCATTCCCCTTTTCACCGTCGATTAACCGTGGGACGTATTTATTTAGGGCTGTGATGACTTCCGCGGCGGACCTTAATGTGTCCACTGAGAAATGATGTGGACAAGCTTGAAATATAGACAGGATTGATGTAGGTAGGAAATGGGGCCATCTCTTAGCAATACATACGAATATTATAAATTCTAAAGTAACTCTATATATCTGTACGACTAAACAGCAGGACCAATTTCGATGAAATTTGGTATATAGATAGATTATGACTAGGATTTAGAAAGAAAGAAAAACATTTATTAATTCCACCATAAGAACAAAGGATCAAATAAAACACTTATTAACCAAAATCACAACCAACTGGTAAGAGTGGTGGCGAAGACTTAAACACAGTCTATGAAGTCGCGGATGAAAGTTAGTATAATATTTTTTCTGGGTTGATTCTGTGCATTTCATTCTGGTATTGTATTCTGAATCACCAAAATAGATTTTGACAAGAGTTTTTTTCAAGTTTTTGGTTATTTTTGTAAGGAATTACATTAGCGCTTCTGATTGGATTACTGAATAGATATGGCAATATTGAGACGATAACAACGCACATGCACCTTATTAATCTTATTTTAAGGAAAAAACTTACACTGACGTCCCGCATTAGGGTGTATAACCCCCTTTTAACCCCAGCCATCCTAACTCCTTGAAACAACGGAGTAGGACTTTGGATTGATGGCAGCAGTTTTCCAGGGTCCCCGTGGATGATGTTGTTGACTGAGATCGGGTTTGCAGGGGCTTATCAAGTTTTAATCCTCTTGCTATTTCTAAAGGTCTATTTCTGTGCGATGTAATTTACATTCAGAATAATTGCTCTATCACTACATACAATTTCAAATAAATTGCGAAATGGAAAGCTGATTTATGATTAAATTCCTCTATATCATTTTCAGTCTTCTGGCGTAGCTTGTAAAGATTTATTTAACACTAGCTGTTGCCCGCGACTTCGTACGCGTTACACCTCTAAATGTGTAGGTAACCTAGAAATAAAGCTAAACCCGCTGTTGCAACATGACTTTACAGCCCATTTTTATCCCATGGGAACTGATTTATGGGATAGAAAGTAGATTATGTGGTAACCTACGTATATACCAAATTTCATCGAAATTTCATATTTATCATATTAGTGAAATGTAAAGAAATTGTACAAAACAATACACACTAAATTAAACTTCTAAGACAAACTAAAAGAAAACAATTTCCTTCTGACCAAAATGTTCTAGTCATTTCAAATTTCGAACTCTACGTCACTATGAGGCCGTGTCCTAAAAGTGCAAAACCTCTATAAGGTTAGAAACCTTCAAATGAGGTACTAATATAGTACGGTGACTTTTGAGACATTCCAATTTTTAAGAGTATTTGCTTATGTTTTTAAGTGAGTTTTGTGAATAAAATCGGATTGAGTTTTCCAACATTCGTCAAAATAAAATGTAATATAATAAATCAAAATCACTAACGAGTATTGATATCACTTCGAAGCAAATCACCGCCAAAATAATTTTCTACCTCTTTTTAACCCCGTTAGGGGATAAATTTCAATAAAATACGAAACACGTCTTCCATCAATTCTGTTAAAAAAGGTTTATGCAAAATTTGAAGAAGATTGGACCAAGGAATCACGTTGTCCCATACAAACTTTGCCCCCTTTTTCACTCCTTTAGAAAATCCTTTTTATCGGTTGCCTACGTCATACAAAGAACACACGCTCCAAGTTTCAGGTCTCTACGATCAGCGGTTTAGGCTGTGCGTTGATCCGTCAATCAGTCATTCAGGACAAAGCATATCTAAGACGCAAAAAAATATTTTTAATAAATGACTGTTATGGCAAGTCTGAGCAGGCCTATGCTCAGCAGTAGGCGTCCTATAACTGATATGAAGAAGATGGTAAGTCTATGAAGGAGACTTATAATTGGCAGTGGAAGTCCTGCGGCTGACATGATGATGCGGTGTGTCTTATCATTAATTTTAGATACTTCAATTTGGCCAACAATATTAACAAAAGATCATGACATTTGCGACGCACTCGCTAGATTAGATTAGATTAGATTAGAAAATTCTTTATTGCACTAAAAAAATAATACATAGGCGAACTTAATGCTAATTAGCATTTTCTTCCAGCTAACCTTTGTGTAGTGTGGAGAAAGTGGTAGTGCCATAGAGAGGTAAAACTACTTTAGCTTAGGTTTCAAAAAATAAAATTAATAACAATAATAAAATAATACACTTACATAAACGAAATATATAAATATACCGACATAAAGTGCTCAATTTTGTTGGGTATCTTGAAGAAAGATGAAGTGTTTAAAGAGGTTGGATTTGAAGACTCCCATAGTGGCTTCCCTGCGGATTTCCACTGGAAGAGAGTTCCACAAGCGGATAGTCGTCACAGTGAAAGAGTTAGTGAAGAAAGAAGTTTTATGCTCGCTATTGTCTCGATCGCGATACAAACCTATGGAAATAACCTAACCCTCACTGGATAGGCAGTCGAACCACAAGGCCCAACTCTCCTTATCTCCGTTATTTACTAGCGGCGGCGATCGGAATATATTGCCGATTTCCGGCCACCGCTGGCGAGTAATACGCTTCCGGAACGCCCATGGCACGCCCCGCAGACGTTACGCGTATGTTACGCGTGACGCAGTGTCTTGCTGACCATGCTGGATTGCGAAACTAGGGCTAAGTTATGCAAGATTGTTCAGGAGCTGATAACCACTATCGATATAAAATGTACAGTTTACGTCAAATACAAACAACAACAGACTTATCCGAGGTTGAATTAATACTTATAAATACTTTAAACCATAACAGGGAATTCCATGTAACAAATAAACTAATTGGATTGTGCTAAAATGATGAAAAAATCTAAAAAAATAAAAAAAAAATTGATTATAAAACTGCTGGGTGCATAAATGGTCTAGAATTAATTGCTTAAAACATTAAGATAAAAATATTCGAGATTATAGAAAGAAGAAGAAAGAAAGAAAATACATTTACATGACATCACACACAATAAAAATAAAGAAAAAGTCAAGCTTCACTCAGACAGAAAATGATGGTGTTGCGTGGGGACAAAATGGCCCCTGTCTCAGCAAAAGCTGTTTCGTACCACGGTGGATGCGATGCAGCGCTGGTTTTCTGACAGGGCCTAGGTGACGACACATCATCATTTGAAACAAAAATACTAATAGAAAATTTAAAACAAATATAACATGTAGACAAAATAAAGGAGAAAATGCCCAATAAAATAACAATACATAAAATACACGAATTGCAGAATAAATAGCTACATTACATAAATACATTGAAAACAAACAACAAGAAGAAAACAAAAAAATTAATTAATAATAAAAATATTATTGTGCAGTAATTTGAAAATAAAAGTATTAATAAATATAAGCGTGTAAAACTATTAAGCTTGTGGATAATTTAAACATGGAATAAGTGTTCAAATTAGCTTGAATTATGTGGCAGTGAATTATGAAAGAACGGGTGGAACCAAGTTTCAACATTAAAAAACCTACCTTACAGTTTGTATTACTATCAATGGCGCTCAAAGATGTAACTGTTTAGAGGATGAGAGAGGCCAGCCGTTTTAACGCAATATTTCAGCCAAAAATTTTCTACATTGCAACATTGATTTTAACAACATAGTAAGTAGGTAACATAGGACGTCATTAGCCGGGGCCAGCGATGGGGCGACATTTATTTTACGGTTTCCGGCTATAAAAGTGATCCACTGCGTGCATTCTGCAGCGTTGCCCAGTGCCCGGTACATTGATGTTATGATTTCTAGATGTGACAAGCTTTTTTAGAGACAATAGCTAGGTTTGCACAAGGCGGCGTGGCGGCGCGATCTAATAGAACCCGATTGCGCGATTATCACTTCGCGCGATCATTGTTTGGACAAACTCGCGATCAAACATACTTATTCTTTATTCTTTTTTGTACACAAATAGATTACAGACAATCTAACTGATTTTCTGTATCAGATAATGACAAATAGAGATAAAAACAAAACGGTCATGGCTCTATATATGGATATGACCAAAGCGTTTGACCACGTTAAACATAATGTTTTACTGCATAAACTTGACATTTATGGTATCAGAGGTACGGCAAATGAACTAATAAAGTCTTACCTTAGTAATAGAACTCAAGTGACCCAGGTTAGTAAAATATGTCCTAAAACACACATTGAAACAATATATGAATCAGTTGCTAGAATAGTATCCCATGGTGTTCCCCAAGGAAGCGTCCTAGGCCCACTCTTTTTTCTAATTTATATAAATGACTTGCCTCAGATAACTAATCACTCTATGACTCTATTCGCCGATGACAGTACTATTTTATTTATTAATGATAAGACACATAATTTTCAGTTTGACATTAATTCAACTTTGACATCTTTTATCAATTGGCTATCGACGAATAATTTGAATATAAATTTGACTAAAACATTTCTTATGAATTTTAAACATAGTAATTCATATTTAGACATTGATATTAACTACCTTGGCACTAAAGTTAATGAAGTAGACATAACAAAGTTTTTGGGACTTACAATTGACAATAAATTAAATTGGAAAATACATATTGATAATGTGTGTAAACGATTAAAACAATTTTCATATGCTCTTTTTAAGTTAAGTAAAGTATCAAATATATCCACTCTACTTACTGCCTATCATGGGTATGTATCGTCGATCTTGCGATACGGAACTATTTTTTGGGGGAACTCGACGGAAAATCTTAGAGTTTTTAAGGCTCAAAAAAGCTGCGTAAGAGCAATGTGTGGACTACGTAGACGAGATACTTGTAAGGATAATTTTATTAAATTGAAAATACTTACACTTCCAGCAATTTACATTAATGAAGTATCGATTTTTGTAAAAAGTAACCTCGAACTATTTGAAGAGTTTGCAGTTGGAAGCCGCTTAGAAGGTAATTTAAAAAATGTACCATGTAAAACGCAATGGCTACGTAGCAGTGTGTTCTGTATGGCTCCTACTATTTACAACAAAATTCCAAATTCCGTTCGCTTGCTCTCCAATAATGAATTTAAGAGCAATTTGAATGATATTCTAGTTAAAAAAGCATATTACACTGTAAAAGAATTCCTTAATGACCAAAATATTATTTAACATTATTTTATATAAATCCATTATTGTTGCAATTACTTTTAATTTATTGACATCTCCATTTGACATAACTATTATTATTCTACATGATTGTGATTATTATTGTTTTTATTTATGCAAATCTTTTGACATTTTTCTTGAATTTTTAATAACTGTTTTCTCTATTTGATTTAATGTGATTCTGAATTGTATTAATTTTATCATCGACAAAATATGTAATATCAAGATAAATATTGTAGTAATTAATAAAATTGTTATATAAATGTTTGTACGCCTAAATGGCAGAACCTAGAATAGTGCTATTTATAAGTTCAACCATCAATCATGTACCTAGGTTCACGAACAATAAAGAATTATGAATTATGAATTACAAAAACAGCTTATAAATGGACATATACAAAGGCGAGCTTAACCCTAATAAGTTTTCTTATGTATTTTACTTATGTTAATTTGGTGTCTTAATTGACAGTCTCGCTATGTGAATGAATGAATGAAAATTCTTTATTATATTATACCTAACAAGCTAGACACATCAGATATAAAGAAAATAAAAAAAAATGTTAATAAAGCTCTCTTCCAGACAACCTTTGGATGGAGAGGATCATTGCTCAATGGAAGATGGGCCGAGGTGTAAAAAGAATATACTTAATAATAGAAAAAGAAAAATTATATTAGGTACACAAATAATTGTAAATAAATATTATATATAAAATAAATAAATATGTACTTAAACACATATATATTAATAATATCACGACTCTTCATGTAGATAAAAGTTTTTGAGTCTAGCTTTAAATATGGAAGGTCAGGGTGGGGGGGATTGTTTAATGTGATCGTGCGACTAGAATGTTTATAAGTAAAATGATTGAAACGTGCGATGATCACTAATATATCGCTTATTCACTAATATATGCAATAGCGTTCTGTTAGGACACCGCCTAATAGTTGTAGATTTTATGAATATGTTCACTAAACTGAGGCGTCGAACAATATAGAAGCGTTTATATTACAATAACACACCGCCGTGTGATTTTTTAGAATATGCTTTGATGTGTAACATCATTCCTATTGGTTTGTCGGAGTGATTTTGGCAAAAGGGACGGAAATGTGTAACAGGAAGCGCGCGCTATTTGATTTGACCAATGAGTGCGCGCGGTGGTCAGATGCAACACATTATATGCGACTACTGTAAGGCGTACTGCTGGCTACTGTAAGTTTTTTTTATTCGTTATTGTGCTCATGTGTTGTATCTAATGGGTGCTTATAAAGCTATCGTCAAGCTTATCTAGTTATTCTATATCTTGGAAGCTGCCCACAGCCCATGTCCCCACGGAAGTTATAAAGCTTTTTGGCTAAAAAAGCATTCGGGTGGCAATGGAGTGGAAGCAAAGTGGATATTTTCGCTGGAGATAGAACTGGAGACATCTAGCCTCTAGATATTATGATGATGGAATGGAATGTGGGTATGCAACATTACCAATATTTACCTATTTAGTTCTTTGTGCGAAGATATCAGAGGGCTAAAACTACGATAAATAATTTTTATTTTTGTTTTTAGGTATCATATCAGTACGTTAGTTTTTTTCATTGCTGAACATAAACCATAGATTAGATTGAAAAATTGCTTATTTAACTATATTGTTATTACCAAAATGCATTTTTAAGTTGCTATTTATGTCAGATTTTTTCTAACATAATTTGAGAACAAGCACTCATACTATAAATATAAACCATAGTCTTATATATTTTCTAGTTATATATCTTTGTATTTTGGCTGATATAGCCAAAGGACGTCCACTGCTAAATAAACAAATATCGCTGGTCATTTCACACAGCGCTATCTAGCCCCAAACTAAGCAGAGCTTGTACTATGGAAACCAGATAACTGATAGAATACTTACATATATACTTTTTTTTGTAAATACATACTTATAATATATAGAAAAACTCCCGGACACGGCAAAAATATCTGTAGATCATGCAAACATTTGTTCCGCGGCGGGAATCGAACCCGCTACCTCCTGCGTCTCAGCCGGCTATACGCCCACTGCGCCACGGAGGCAGACTGCTGAACATAGGGCTCCCCTATAGATTTCCGACCTTATGCGACCTGCACCCAACGGCTCCCAGCAACCTTTATCAGATCGTCTTTACATCTAGTGGAGGATCGTCCTACGCTGCGGATTCCAGTGCGTAGTCTCCACTCGAGAACATTTCTGCCCCAACATACGATAAACCATATCTGAACTATACGTAAAACAAACCCCTCGTTATCTGGCTAACACGGTGACTAAGAAAAGATTGCATTTCCTGTCCCGAAGTTATATCGTTCGATGACCCAAGATTAACTCGAGATGATTTTAGAAGCCACTGCGGGTGTCATGGTGCGTGCAGAATGATAAGTTTTTTATGGTTTGGCAATAAGTCTGACTGCGTGTGACGTATTCTGATAGATAGTGGTCGAGACCTTCGGAAATCTATAGGAAAACTGTGTCATAACGTTTGCGGTCCCATAACGACATAAAAAAAAGAGGAGGTCAGTTTTATTTAATATATGTTCAGCGACGACCGCCAAGTGGGCGACTAGCTGGCCAATACGTTGGTTGCGAGTTCGATTCCCGCTGCGGGACAAATGTTTGCATGGTCTACAGATATTTGTACCGGGTTTTGGTATTTTTCATTATAATATAAGTAGATATGTATTTACAAAAAAAAAGTATGTAAGTATTCTATCCGTTATCTGGTTCCCATAGCTTTGCTTAATTTGGGGCTAGAAAGTGCTTTGTGAAATGTCGCGAATTATTTATTTAATTCTTTTTACGTCGTCCGATTTTGATGATTATTATTTGCTTATATAAAAAAATAGTAATCATTGTGTTGTATTGTACTTTAGGAGAGGTCCCATATAAATTTGGTTAAGAGTTCCGGTTTTACCATTGAGGTCCGGAATCCTTAAAACTAGGTAGCTATCTATAAAGTTAAATTAAAGATTTTAACAAGCTATATAAATTTTAAAACTGAAACCCGACCACGTAATACCTATATCGATGTTAGCCTATGTCACCCAGACCATAATAACGAATCGATTGACCCCTCATTCATCAAAATCAGATGTAGTTTAGGCGTTACGGTGGAAAGTACTTCTATAGACTACTAAAAACACAACCCTTCCTTTTGGCTTTGCCATAGTCGGATAAAAATGTAACCTATAAATAAATAAATAAATATTTTTAGACATTTCACACAACGCTATCTAGCCCCAAACTAAGCAGAGCTTGTACTATGGGAACCAGATAACTGATAGAATACTTAAATACATTTTTTTTTGTAAATACTTACTTATAATATATAGAGAAACAACCAGACCCGGAACAAATATCTGTAGATCATACAAACATTTGTTCCGCGACGGGGATCAAACCCGCTACCTCCTGCATCTCAGCCGGCTATTCGCCCACTGCACCACGGAGGTACCTATGTAATATACATATGTATGCATAATAACGAACTGATTGACACCTCATTAATCAAAATCGGACGAGTAGTTTAGACACTACGGTGGAACATAGGTATATAGGTATTTGACGACCTCCGTGGCGCAGTGGGCGAATAGCCGGCTGAGACACAGGAGGTAACGGGTTCGATTCCCGCCGCGGAAAAAATGTTTGCATGATCTACAGATATTTGTTCAGGCTCTGGTTGTTTTTCTACATATTATAAGTATGTATTTACAAAAAAACAGTATATAAGTATTCTATCGGTTATCTGGTACCCGTAGTACAAGCTCTGCTTAGTTTGGGGCTAGATAGCGCTGTGAGAAATGTCCAGCTATATTTTTTTTTAAACATAACCCTTCCTTTTGGCTTTGCCGTAGTCGGGCAAAAAGCGTTGTCAGATAAGTGCTCTCAATTTCAGAGTTCAATAGCATTTTATTAATATCAATGAACCTGCACTACTAGACCGAAACTCGACAAATGAGCATTGATATAAAGGAAATGAATCTGATTCACGGGAAATAGGACATTGATTCAATTTGGCCCATTGTTGTCTGCCGGTCACGGTCAGCCTTATAAATGTGTTTTAAGTGTGCTCTCTGTTTGTGTTATATTATCCGCCTATGTTATGTCTGTAGAATTTTAAAACAAAGATAGATAATACTTTATTGCACATCTTAATTAAAATTAAATTAAAAAAATTAAAATTAATCCTTGTTACCACAAAAAAGTAAAAAAACTGTTCAGCGCGTATTTAAAAAATCCTTACCAATGTTTGTATTGGAATTTGGCGCTAAAAGTGTTTAATTGTTTTGTGGTAATGCCCAATATAATTTGAATGAATTAAAAAATGAATGCCCGCGACCACGGCTGTTGCAAGTCAAAACTTCAGTACGCGATAAATACCCGTTTAAATCGGAAATTATGAATGTATACAATTTCGCATTATTATTATTTTTTTTGCTCTCATTTGTACTTTTTATTTCCATCTTAGTGGAATGTATCGGTGTCCAATTTGGAGGTCGAGAGCTCGAATCTAAAATAAAGAATACTACTCAATTATCTCAGCAAACTACAACTTACCTATTGCCTCTCGTTCCAATCCATTTAATATAACTGAAAATAAAGAAAACAATACATTAATAGGTGGGTATGTTAATATTAGACGCAATTACCTTATTTAAGTTTAAGTATAGTTCGCCCACGATAAGTCTTCATAACGCTATAAATGATGGCAAAAAAATTTTTGAAAGAAGTTTCGGTATTTCCAACTACTAACGCATCACTTAAAACTAGCGTTAATGTTATGCCTGTTGAGTATCGTTATGTATCTGTGATGTATATGATCTAAGTGATGACCTACCACCTAATTACGTAAAATCAGCGACAGCAATCAAAGTCAAATTTACCATGGGAAAATAGTTATATGTCATCCATTTGCTGGAGGCGCTAGTTTCTATGTGCAACGTTTCGCGTCCGATTGCTCTTGCATTGCTGCCGCTGGTTTTAAGTAATTACCCCCTTCTGGTTCGCTGTCTACATTTACCTAGAAAATGTTTGATAATTTTATTGAAACATTATTTTGCGTATTAGTTTTTAAGTTAATTTTAGTGTAAAATAAAGAGTTATTTATCTATATATAATAAGACATTAATATATATAATAAGATATAATTTTGACGACCTCCGTGGTGCAGTGGGCGAATAGCCGACTGAGACGCAGGAGGTAGCGGGTTCGATTCCCGGCGCGGAACAAATGTTTGCATGATCTACAGATATTTGTTCCGGGTCTGGTTGTTTCTCTATATGTATAAGTATGTATTTACAAAAAGATATATATATGTAAGTATTCAATCAGTTATCTGGTTCCCGTAGTACAAGCTCTGCTTAGTTTGGGGCTAGATAGCGCTGTGTGAAATGTCCAGCAATATTTATTTATTTTATTTAAGATAAAAAAGGACATTGATGCAAAATAAATATTTGCTTATGTATTTGTAAGTATTAGTTTTTAAATTTAATTTTCAGAAGGATTATTATTTCGTAAGGAAACCGACACCTTTATGTGGGTTATTAAGATCGTAAGCATATATTTAATTAGGTATAGTATTTCAAAAATGTCTCAAAACCTACTTATTAATAACCTCCGTAACGGTGTGGACGAATAGCTCAGCCAGCTATTCGTCCACACCGCAGGACCGCGACGCAGGAGGTTGCGGATTCGATATTTGATATTTGTTCCGGGTCAGGGTGTTTCTCTAAATATTAAAAGTATGAATTAAAAAATAACTATCAGTATTTGGTTCTCATAGTACAAGCTTTGCTTTGTTTGAGGCTAGATAGCGTTGTATGGAAGTTACCATCATTATTTATATTTACTAGTAAAACCGCCCCCGGCTTCGCACGGATTTTAAAATAAAATATTGTTTTGAGTTCATACAAAAATCCCATAGACAAAATCACTCGAAGTTTTTTACGACTTTACTAATTTTTCGAGCATTTAAAACTTAACCAAATCTGTGGCGCCGTTTTCAAGTGATGCGCTTACGAATGAACACGATAATTATTATTTATATAGATAAGCAGACTTAACGCAGTACATAAAGCAAAACGCGCCCACTACAAGCCTACCATTACTTTAAACATATTCGCCCGTCACAATACCTAAAATCCACTTACTCTACGCAATACACTTTGGCAAAACAGAAATTAATCAGAGTACAGTTCCCCCTATTAGAAAATGATTTACTCCGAGTCCATCGAACCCTACTTTCCCTACAATTAGTTGTGCTCAGAACAATGTGCAGTGATTTTTAAATGATCGCCCTTGCCATCTGGCGGGTCAGCGAGGAGTAATATTGGTAATTGCTTTGTGACCTGCTGAGCTTTTTTACCTTTAAAATGGGGAGTATTTCGATTTTTACTAATGTTTATATAGTAGAAAGATTCATGTGACTAAAATAATGTTAGATATGAGTGTGGATAGGTATAGAAGTAGAGGAAGATGAGATGGATGGACTGTGTAAAGAATGACATGGGTAGGAAGGAAGTGACAACGGAGATGACGGCTGATAGAAAGTTCTTCTTCTATCGTGTCAATAGTTTATGCATAATTATTTATAGGTTCGAAACTAAATTTACATTGAGTAGAACTTGGCCACGGATAAAGAGATGTGGAGGAGGAATACATGTTGTGCGGACCCCGCGTGATGTGGGCAAAGACCAGGAAGAAGAAGAAGAAGTGGATAGAGGCGTTTTATAGATATTTTAATTAATAGATCCAACGTATTTAATCTATTGAATGTGTGTACTACCGCGATCTCCAGTTAGTATATATAGTTAGCGACTGAAACTCCTCTGAGAGTGACATCAGATGATTCAAATTAAAATTATGATAAACTTGTAGCCACATCCCTTTTGCGTTTCGATAGGGTCATATGTATGTGATCATTCTGCATATCGTAACCATTCCGTTACTAACGGAAACACGCAACATCGGCTCTATTTTGTTAATTGTTTTCGTCACCAATGCGTTTTTTAAGCAATCAATAAAACTATCCCTAAATAAAAAAATCAGATCTTTTTTTTCCGGGACTACCTAAATTCCAAACTAAGGCTACGATCATCTTCATTAGATTGATTCTAACTATCAATTTCCATCAACAAATAAATTTCCTGTTTTTTCCATTCAAATTTCCATTTCAAACAGAATATTAAAGGCACTCAGCTTAATTTGCCAGCATTACGTACGCCTCGCCGTTTATTGGCGTCGAGAAATTAATATTTCGCGCCGATATCAAAAGTTTACGCTCAACTAGCCACCCCCCCCCCCCCCCCCCCCCCCAGCGGGTCGGCAATAACTACACTTCGGACGAATTGTCACAGGTGAACAAATGCGCTTATATCATTATTTTTTACCTAGAGATCAAACGTTGTCGTGGCGACGGTGGAGGGAGGGATTATCTCGAATTATTCACGTACCATAAAGCGCAAATTACAGCCAGCACGTGCCGTGACGTACGCAATATTGCTGAAGCCAGTGGTCGTACAAAAAGCATTCTACACCCATACATTTCAATATTATAATTCCGTAGATTCAAACAATCTAGCATCAAAAGGTTCATGCTCATTTGATTTCTAAACCCTTTCAATCATTAGTTTGCCTCCTAGCATTTGTTTTACCGTCGAGCAAGCTTAAAGTTCATGCTTATTTAATTCCTAAAACCTCCTAATCATCAGAATTTGCAGAATTATCGTAATGCCAGCATTTGTTTTCGCGGAAACCATTACTTCTGGATCACTAAACAAATAGCGTCATCGGCTGGAGTGTGAGTCGAGCACCTATTAAATGGTGAATGCGAGGTTGATCGCAATTACCGCCTAGTTATCGCCGGAAGACGGCGGAGATAGTTAGAGCCCGGAAAATATTCCGTTCACTAATTATTCCGCGTAATTAAACGCGGGCATTATCGTGCGACGCCGCCGCCACCTGCCGGCATTGTGCGAATGTGATTTACTGCGGTCCCGCCGCGATTCAGCCGCGATTCCGCTGCGATTCCATGGCGGATACCCGGCTCTTTTTGCACCAATTAATTATCGAATTGCTCATTAATAATTGCTGTGAAATTAATGTGGAGTGCCACTATCGATGAGTTATATAAGTGCGAATGCAGAGGGATTAATGTTACTCTGCGTTCTGTTTAATGAGATAGCAGGCGCGTAGACAACATGTAGGTGACTTCAAATGAGGCTTCTGCGCCACTGAGCGTTGGTTGCGTGTAGAAATAACGCACACAAGCTGTGTGAATACGACAAGCTAATTTGGATGACTAGTCGAAGAGACTGTGCAAGTCGGCAATGCTCCAAGCAACTGACTACTCAACGTCACCGATCAGAGAGTTTCAGGGGTAGTTCAAATATGCGGCTTCCAAGTGTTGTAACAATTTGCCACCACCAATTACAAATTACAAAAGTGACAAAAGCTTTAGAAAAAAACGAAAAACATATCTAATGGAAGCCCAAATACAACATGGTAACATCAATGTAGTAACATCAACCTCTCTTTGATCTAGTCATCCAATAAATCTTCTTTAATATTTATTTTTATTTGATTTTATTTTTTTCAATATTTGGAAAACTTACAGCTAGCATACAGAAAAGGTATTTGAGTAGAAAATAAACAACATTATATGCTAATTATTATAAGAAGGCTAATTAAAAGTGAACTCCATTTTAGTATGCAGAGACATGAGTCGAACTGTCTTAATAGATTCAATTGTACCTATTGTTCTTTATAATTGTTTCATTGTCATTTAATGTGTACCAAATGAATGATTATTCTATTCTACACACGACAGTAGCCATCGTACTGCATTTATGTGTTAGTTGTTCTGGAATGTAAATACATCATGCTGTTACTGGTTTAAGAATACTAGACTCAAGGTCGCTCAGCGTGCAATGGAGAGGGCTTTTTTTTATAAATTATAAGCCAACGTTTGACCACGATCTCGCCTGATGGTAAGCGATGATGCAGTCTAAGATGGTACACGCTTGCCTAGAAGAAACCTATTCACTCCCGACTTGTAGACCCCTAGGTTGTAGTTATCAGGAAACACAGACTCAGGCAAGCCGTTCCACTCCTTGGCGGTGCGCATAATAAAGGTGCGCGAGTACCGCTTTGTGCGTATGGGAGGTATGTCTACCGTGTAGGGATGGCGCATCGTGGAGCTATGCGTGTTGTTTCTCTACGAGATCGAATCAGACATGAGACTGATACGAAGATGAAGATGAATCTTAGAACTTTACTTCAATAAGTATTTTTAAACGTTCGCGATTACTATACATGATTATTAAAAACTCCACGGCCTTTTCCATCTGGGTCGATCACGAAAAAAATCATAGAAGACGCTAAATATAAACAAACCCCATATTATTTTCCCCATGAAAAATATTCTCATCGAGACTGCGGAAAAAAATAATAGGAACAACAATATGGGCCGCTATCAGGGCGCCCGGGTCCACTCTTATTACTACCCTCTAATTTGCTCCGGAGAAATTCCTCTTATTTTCGCGTCGCCTCTCCCGGCGGAGACGGTGCCGTAGCTCATTTAATACTTACTATAGATGGAATTTTCACTACACTCTTTGAGAGGTCTGGATGATACTTTGCTTAGATACTCGAACGTAGGTACAATTAGTTTGGGCATGCAACTAACATTCCTTTTTTTTAATGGACTCTTTACCGTCTTTACATATGTGGTTTCAGTGTGTTTGTTACCGCCGACAGCACGGGAAGCTGCCGCATCGCTTGGAACGTTTGATGCGACTATGCTACTGCATTTTTCAGTGTTAATTATTGTATCCATGTACTATGTGTATTTTGACTAACAATAAACGAATTTTATTATTATTATTATTCCAAATAATTTCATGGACCTTTACAAAAGCGGACATAGCCAAAGAGGCCTGTTTAAATCTATCTTATTATTATTAAAATTAATATACAAACAAACCAGTAGTGCAACTGCGACCGACAGCGCCAGGGTGCAGCCGCGGCAGTTGCAGTTACCAGTTGCAGTCGGCAGCGGCGCTCGGAATAGTACCTTAACATGGAGACTCTATATCTTCTCTTCCAAAAATAGACAATGTATTATTTACTGGCATCTCAAATAGACAAAAATTTTGATGAAGTAAAATTACATAATATAATTTTTTCCCCAGCTCTCATTATCATTTCTCCCGTGTGGGCATAGGCCCAGCTATGGGTCGACATAGGTGAAATTCTCGTCGAAAATAGTACTCTGCCAATGTAAGCCACGTATAGCGATAAAATGGGTTACCTCTCACCACCAAACAAAGATTTGTATCGACTGCAGTTTGCACATACGGCTACATATCAAGTTATACATATTCAGTATAAAGTAACCTCTCATTGTGCAGAAAGCCTACATAATGCGAGATCAGCTTAAACGTGAGATGTATAGCTTGATGTGTAGCCGTGTGTGCAAGCTGCAGTCTAAAAAAATCTTTGTTTGGTGGTGAGTCACCCATTTTATCGAGCTATATAATTATTTGCATCTATGCTATATTGAGTCCAAATTCAGTGCAATAAAACTCATTTTACGGTAGCAGCAGTTTGAAGTGATAAAACGGAAATGGCAGCCTACTTCGCGACGTTGTTCCGGACTAAATGAAAATGTACTTGTTGTGAGCTTAGGAACGTTTCTTTAATATTTTTGTTGTGTTTTATTTAACTACTTAGACTTTAACTTGACCGTAAGCTCATTGCAAAAGAAATCCCTCCTTACGCAATATATCTACATTCTTTCGGTTATTATGAAAATTTAAAATCTAGGGTACCAGTAGGCCTAGCACATTAACTTTAGAGAAGGGTTTAGACTTGAGTCATTTTTTGGGAGAAAGAAGATACTCTTCGACCGTCTCGAGCACGGCGATATTGCGAGAGTGACCGCGAAGAAACGTTGTCGACACTTCCTCGACAGTAGTCTACAACGCCGAACACGATAGCCATCATTTTCTCTATGCTTGACATTTAAGGATAGACAAATTTCTTCTGAAATTGTCTTGGTCTTGAGATCCCTAGACAACACTGTCTTCTGAAGTTGTCTCTTTTGCACTCTTCTCAATCACGCGCTTGCCAACAGTTTTTGGTTAGATATTCAATAAATTATATAAACTACGTACGTTGCTATAGACAGAGTATCCTTCTCTTGTCTAGGAATAAACTTTATTGAGCCTGCTCGGGGCAAAGACAATTTCGGAAGAATTGACAGAGGATATCATAGAATAACGCTTTATTATACATCACACTTAAATTTAAAAACAATATAAAAAACATATAACAATACCAGTTGCAGTCAGAGCCTTGTCGTCTCTTCGAAGAGTAGACAAAGAAATCGCTGTGCTAGCCTTGCAGGCGACATTCTGTGATGTTTTATCGATGTTATGGCCGACAATGAGTGCGAGGCGCGACGTAGTGCAGAGCGGATAGCACTCACCCTGACGAAGGTTTACGAATGGAACCGAAATATTGTCGATAGTAGCACAGATAAAACGGTAAGTGATAATTCCCGTATTTTCCTGTTGTCTAAATAATGATTGAAACAAATCGCAAAAGTTTACTGTGATAAATTCTAGGATGTATTTTTAAATGTATGTATTTGAGAGAGTAAAGGAAAGTGTAGGATATTGTGTGTTTAACTTTAATTTAACTAAAATACGCAGACTTTTAGCATGAAGCACGCAATCACGCCGCAATTAAATTTAATTAATCCAGTATTACGAAATCTTATATTTTCTTCATTAAAAACATAATTTTGCGCAGTTTGTTCACAGTGTCTCTTATACATGTACTTGAGTATAAGCTCATTAGTAATTACGAGGGCTGGCGCGGACGCGTGGCTAAATATTTTCTCGAGCCGAGCCAAGCTTCGACACAGTATACTAAACCAGTAGTAAACCTTACAGCCTACTCACTTACAGCGCTAGGTTAACGTATATACAATGCGTCAGTTTAAGTGTCTATTTAAAGTTTATTTTAAGTTTTGAGTGGGTGAAGAAACTGTAAAAAGTTTACCTGTAGATGGAGCTAATGGCACTTTTAAGTCGTAAACTGAATCATCTCGCTAATTTCGACCCTGACGTGATAAGGACCTGTAGCACAATTGGCAGTGCATCCCCGTATCAAGAGAAAGGTCACGGGTTGAAGTCCCGTCCGGCTCGAAAGTTTTTGAAATGGTTTTTAAAACCTAAGTACAATAAAAATAGTAAATATAATAAGAATACTATTAAGAGCCTATTAGTTAATAAAAAAGTTAACTAATCTTAAGTTTTCTGGTTAATAGTCTAAAGTTGTGGATGTGGGTAGACGAGTAAATCAGTTGAAGTGGAGATGAGCAGGACACTTAGCTAAGTGGGAAGACCGAAGATGGGCAAAAGCAGTGACCGAGTGGTGGCCACGCGAGGGTTGTAGAAAAAACTACCAGGCAGACCATCAGTCTGATGGTCAGATGATATTGTAAAAACGATGGGATGTTACTGGATTCGTTAAGCACAAGATAGGGAAGAATGGCGTGTTAATGAGGAGACCTATACCCAGCAGCGGGTGGATGTGGGCTAATAAAGATAGATACAAAATTTACCAATTCATAAATTGTACGTATTCGTCGATTACATACAATTAAGGTCCATTTATGCAATATTTACAAAAGAATATGTTTATAGGTATTCTATCAGTTATCTGTTTCCCATAGTACAAGCTCTGCTTAGTTTGGGGCTATATTTTTGTTGTTTTTCTAATTTTTCAATCAACATGAGAAAATAGACTACGTAACAAAGCTCCTTCGGCTGCGTATGAAACCGGAAGTTCATTACCAGTTACTATAGAAGCAAAATTCATCTTTATCTAAGGAATGCGTTTTATTCCTTACGCAATACCGACTTTGTAATTCGTAACTAGTTTCAGTGGAAGAATAAAGGTTAGGTCATTATAATAGAGTTGCGCTACTGATAAGAACATCACATGCGGTACCGTGCCATCGCCGCCTGGCCGCAGTAATTAAAAGAACGGCTCGAGGGCCGTTCCCGGGAAAATCAAAAATGTATTATTGTTCACGCATATTTTCTTCGCGAAAATATTTTCGGTAGGAAGTGATTAATATTTTTCTAAATTCCTTAATTATGTGGGCGGTCTTTTTATTTAACGTGATAAATAGGCTACTTTATGAGCTATGAGCAATTAATATTAACCTTACAGATCATACTTTTTTTACCGCTTAAAATAAAATAGGCGCTTCAAATATTTGATTATTTAGTGTCTCATATATTTTTGCAGAGCCAATTGTTTGCAAAATAAAAGCTTAGCTTTTTTCAAACAGCCCAGATTAATATTTTTGTAAATTGAAACTTGATTAGTATGAAACCTTCCTAAGCACTACTCATTTTGGTTGTTCAAAAATACTTTTTTGCACTCTTAATTGTACAAGGGCGAATCTAATGCAAGCATTCTCTTCTAGATAACCTTCGTGTACTGCAGATAAAATGAACTGCTCATTAAATTTAGTTAGCTGTAATTTATTTAACACAATCGAATCATGTATGTACAGTACAGTCACCAACAAAACTGGATCACGGGATTTTTATTTAACCAGAAACTGCATAAAAAGAATAACAGAAGTCGCCAACATTTTGTTAATGAGGTAAGAACAACGTCGCGTTAAGAGCGCGTCATTATCGCGCTGAGCGTTGAGCGTAGCGGACCAGGGTTGCCAACTTAGGGAGTTTCCCTAGATTAGGCCAAACATGTGTTTTTGTAAGCAGTTTTCGATTTTTATAGAGTAAAAACCCTGCAGGGCATTTTGTGGGTAATCAAATAAAAATGCTTAAATCTAATAATACTCACATTTTAAATAAAATGTAATGTAATATTTCTAAATCATAAAATATTTTATTTAAAACTCTTTACAAAACATAAGCCTGGTAATCTACAAACCATTAGATAGATAGATAGAAAACGCTTTATTGTAAATCACACTTATATTATAAAACAATATAAAAAAACAAATAACAATATACGCAGAAATACAAATGGCGGTCTTATCACTAAAAGCGATCTCTTCCAGACAACCTTTGGATGGACTGGATTTTACGAACCCATTTACATTTAATAAGTAACCGTATTACTATTCAACATTTTAGTTTATTTTTTTATATTTATGTTTTAATTAATAGGAATCATCAACATAGCATACACTACAATATTTAGCGGTTACATGTACATATGGTAAAACTTAGAAAGATGACAATGATAAAATAATACATGCGATTTTAATAGTAAACTAAAATAGCACTTTGAGCTAACAACGTTATACATTTCATTAAAAAATAATTATTAAAAAAAATTATATATTTGTTCTTATTTAGAATTTTAAATACAATAATATTTTTATGTTAGGTATTTATTAGATAAAAAAACTATGAGATGCTGACCCTCCGAGTTTAGCTGTGCCGGGCGCGGACGCACCACAAAGCCAGAATTAATGACACCTCGTGAAAAGCAGCGATGAGTTATTTTCGAGAGAAAAAGGCGCACGTGAAGAGGTATGCTTGTTTTACACGCGACTCTGGCGGCTGCTGTTTTGTTTGAACTAACGAGGTCAATAGTAAAGTCGTAGAAGAAAAAACAGTGCCTACTAAAAGAATTTTCTCTCTGACTATACTTGTTTGTGTGCCAACTAGAAAAACTGCAAAAAAGAATGAATGAATCAAAACAATATATTATACACCATTAAAAATAAAATATACAGACAAAATAGAAGTCACAAAGCAAATACATAGTACAATGGGCGGTCTTATCGCTTTGAAGCGATTTCTTCCAGACAACCTTTGGATGTAGAGTAGTTTTAGTAACAAAGCATTTTAGAAAAAATATTCACTAGTTTATTATTCTATTATTGGTCGTGAAAAATTAACAAACAAAAAATACCTAATAATAATCAGAGTTAAACATATATATAAGCAAAATATATAAAATAGCTACTTAAAAAACTTTCGTGATTTATTTCAACCATTATTATAAATACGGGGCATGATAAATCCCGTATCACACTATCACACTAATAGTATAAATGTGAAAGTTTGGATGTTTGTTTATTTATTTGTTTGTTTGTAACTCAATTACGACGTAACGGCTGAACCGATTTCGATGACATTTGGTATACACGTAGATTACCTGGATTACCACATAGGCTATCTTTTATCCCCTAAATCAGTTCCCATGAGTTAAAAATGGGGTGTCAAGTCAAGTTGCAAAAGCGAGTTTAGCTTTATTTCTAGGTTACCTACACATTTAGTAGTTTAACGCTTACGAGGTCCCGGGCAACAGCTAGTTTATAATAATGATAAAATAGGTATATAACTTTTAAAAAACAAACTATTATATTACTGTATAAGATAAAAATGGATCTATTTTGTTAGTGAAAAGCTTAAATCTAGACGAGTTAGTACTTAATTACTATTGCGATTTAGTTCTCTGCGTGAGCTTCCACATCAGAGGACATATATGCTCAGCAATGGACGTTCTATGGTCAGCCATATCATTATGATGATATAATAATAAATAATTATTCCGTGGTATTAATACAGACAGACCAAATATGTACCTGTTACTGAGAGAAGCCATACGTTTTAACTCGACTACGGCAAAGCCAATAGGATGGGTTATCTTTTAACATAAACATAACCCCCAAAATACTAAGTCCAGTTGAATTGGTTTCCAAAAATTATTAACTATTTTTTTGGGTTACGAAGTTCGACTAGGAACCACACCTATTAACACATCACTAATTTCTATATTTTCTAATTGTTTTCTAATAATTAGAATCCGAATGTGTGATCAATTGCCAGAGGAGAGGAAGAGGACGCCCGCCATCCACCTGGTGGGCCAGTATAAGGACAGACCTTGAGAAGGCTCGAGCGGAAAACCCAAGATAGTCTTGGCGCAAGAAAGTGAGGAGACCCGACCCCAAATAATGGGAACAGGATTTGCTCCAAAATAATCCCAGAGTGTATTCTCTCTTTGTGCCCAAAACAGATCCCACGTCATGTTTTATCATACATCTTCGTTCCCATACATCTGTTCTAAGGAGAAACGACACTTGAGCTTCGAACCTCAAATCAGCGCGAATCAAACTGCTCCATATCGCATATCGCGCCCGCAACACATCTCAGTTTTCTTAAAATAAAAACAAGATAGGCCAAGTTAGAGTAGTCTGTAGAGGTTCCACACCATTAATAATATACAAATTTTTAAGATTGCTTCCCATAGCTTAAAAATGATCCGAAATTAAGTTTTCCGAAATGGGCTCTCGCCAGAACTCTCGCGTTTGCCCCTGTCGCCAGTTATTGACCCCAGAGGTCAATGACCTTAACAAAAGTTGCAGTTATCAGCATCACCTCCACGATACCATCATAAAAATAGGTATTATAGGGATGACAAGAATGTGTGAAAATTTTACAATTCATATATTTTTTGTTGTTTCAAGTGTTAGCGATTATTTGTAATTACGTACTAAATTGTATAGTTTTATGATTACTTCAGCAATATTTACTAGTTTAATATTCATTTTTAAACGGAAGAAGGCGGGTTGATTTTTAAACCAACTCGCCGCTTTAAAGTCACATTAAAGTCGCGCCACCAAGCTGTAAACATGTAAGTACGTTCGTACTAAATTCAATTACGGTAGCCATAGTGCTTAGGCTGTTCTTATCTGTGTATAAAAATGTTGATTAAATAATAAATTCATGTAAAACAAGATTGGTGTTATAAAATAATGAGAAATAAATACGATATCCCCATGGAAGTTGTTGTTTCTTGCACAAGTTTTATTCACCTTCTAATTGTTGAGTACATTTTGACCTCTAGCTCAATGCTCTAGCTCCTAGAGATATCTTAACAAAAGTTGCAATTCTCGGCATCACTTCCACGATGAGATCATAGAAAAGGTGTTAGTTAGGAATGAAAAAAGTCCTGCGTCGCGTTTGCGACACTTCAACCGAAAAACGACCTTAAAAAGGCTGCCGAGAGCTGTTGGGTGCAGGCCTCACTAAATCGGTCGCTCTGGTAATTTATGGGGATGGTTATGTATAGCAGTAGACGTCCTGTGGTTGATGAAGAAATAACTAAAGAGGACTTTTCTAGGATCCCTGTAGGCATTGTTGTGTTAGAGGATGACTCAATGAACCCCTGCAGACCTTTTCACAATCATGCAGCGCTTGCTAACAGTTAGGTACATGGTCTCTAGGCTGACACGTAACCGGGATTTATCGAAAAGAAAAAATGAAAAAATAATGTGTTTATGACGAAGAAATACAGAATAACAAAATATTAATAATTAGGTATGTATGTAGCTATGTTTTGGCGGGAGGTGTGACGCGCCTAGATAAAATCCGCAATGAGTAACGTTGGAGGCTCTTTTAAAGTAGCGCCTATTACGGAGAAGCTCAAGGAGAGCAGATTTAGATGGTATGGCCATAATGCGCAGGGATGATAGCTACTCTATCAGAACCATCCTTAACATGCCAACAAAGCCCCGGAATATGTCAAGGTGGACCAATGTCGAAAGCGACATAAAAACCCTCAACATCTCTCCAAAGACAAGCCAGGATCTAATACGAGTATACTTGCGCAGAAGTACTAGGAGACCCAACCCCAAATAAAAGTGGGAAGAGGGCAGGAGAAAGAAGAAGATTATGTTGTATGTATGTTTATCGAGATCGTGTACGGAACCCTAAAACAAATTATAAAAAGTATAAGGTTGATGAGAGGCACCGATAGCTACCGTTTACGCGCCCTTTGTTCTGATCATGATAAAAACTCGAACAATGAACAACAAGCATTGGCTCCAACATGTCTCATAAAAAATGTAGGCTTTTTCTCATAATCATAAAAAGTCATGGTATTTTTGAGTCAGCGTAAACGCTCACAAGCTCAAATAATAACAAATATTAATAAAAATTTTACGTCTTTATTAATTTTCGTAGTTTGAATTTGATCAAACTGTGTCAGCTTTTTAGATCGAGCGAAGCGAGATCTCCAAATCAACTTGGGCAAATCGGCGTTGTATGTATGTATGTAAGTATAAATGTATAAATAAATAAATATTACTGGACATTTCACACAACGCTATCTAGCCCCAAACTAAGCAGAACTTGTATTATGGGAATCAGATAACTGATAGAATACTTATATCCTTTTTTTTTGTAAATACATACTTATAATATATAGAAAAACACCCAGACATGGAACAAATATCTGTAGATCATGCAAACATTTGTACCGCGGCGGGAATCGAACCCGCTACCTCCTGCGTCTCAGCCGGCTATACGCCCACTGCGCCACGGAGGCAGACTGCTGAACATAGGGCTCCCCTATAGATTTCCGACCTTATGCGGCCTGCACCCAACGGCTCCCAGCAACCTTTATCAGATCGTCTTTACGTCTAGTGGAGGATCGTCCTACGCTGCGGATTCCAGTGCGTAGTCTCCACTCGAGAACATTTCTGCCCCAACATACGATAAACCATATCTGAACTATACGTAAAACAAACCCCTCGTTATCTGGCTATCTACAGTATGTATGTATGTTTGTTTGTCCGAGGACAGCTTTCGAAGCGTCGATTCGATCATCGTGAAATTTAATACATAGGTGGTGATGGCACAATTTTGGTGTGACTAAATGAGCTTAAAATGTTGGGGGATTGTTGAGATATTTGGGTTTAAGTAGAGTAAAAAAAAATGAAAATTAGACTATTAGGTCAAGTAAGACGTCAAATGAAAATGTTTACTTATAAAGTTAGTATATTTCAACCCTGTTTTTATTTTTAGTTTAATCCTTGTAGTTTTTGAGTTATTAGCCGTAATAAAAAAAACTTTGACAAAATTTACAGAGTACACCAGTGACCCCACAATGCTGAAATTTGGTATTCGTGTAGATTTAGTGGCACAAATATAGGGAAAAGTCTGAAATCCAGAATAACTTCAATTTCTTCCCCAAAAAAGAGCAACCAATTACCATGACCTCCCGTTATCTGTAATTTGAATAAAACTGTAGGTCAGTAGGTTGGTTGTTTATTTCATGGCACTATTTTGATAGTCAAAGATTACGAATAATATATTTTTGTTTTAATCGCGTGATCTCAGTTCGGAAAGAACCACTAGTGTTTTATCTTATATCAAAAGTCATGGTAGGTATTTTTGAAACGGGGGTGTAAGGGGTTGGAACTAACATCTTTCCCAACCCAAATGTCATCCTCACCTGCACGTGGTGCACCCTGCTGGAATACAAACGAGGCTCTGACGACCGACTTTCACTATGTACAGGAAGCACCTGTACAGGATTTAACACCAAACATCCAAGGATTTTCCTACCTCAAGCGGGTAGGTTTTTGTACGTCAGATGGCAATCGGTACTGGACTGATAAATCCAAAACTCGCCAAATTTTAAGAAAAGAAAATGGTAAGGTTACAGAATTTAGCAACGATAACGGATAGGGCGTCGCCGCGAAACGACGCGCAGACACATCGCCTTACATCTGCGAATAGTATGCTAGGGCTACCGAGTCACGGACGGGCTCGGCTAACGACGTTAGTCCCAAACTGTAACCTTAAGATTCGCTTCGCCACTTTGAATGTAGGAACACTAACAGGAAAGACGAAAGAACTTGCCTCTCTTTTTAAACGTAGGAAAGCTGATTTTATCTGCCTCCAGGAAACTCGTTGGACTGGATCTAAAGCCCGTAATATCGGAGAGGGCTACAAACTCATGTACGTAGGCGAAAAACATGGAAGGAATGGTGTAGCAATTGCTGTCAAAGAAGAATACCTAAGCAACATCCTAGAGGTAAAACGTGTAAATGACAGACTAATGTATCTAAAAGTACTGGTAGAAGGAGAAGTCCTTAATGTAATTTCTGCATACGCTCCCCAAGTAGGGTGTAGCCAAGCTGAGAAAGATGACTTTTGGACTACTCTCGAAGGCACACTTCAACAAATACCTACAAAAGAGACCATCTTGTTAGGGAGTGATTTGAACGGCCACGTTGGAGAAACCAACGAAGCTTTTAAAAGAGTGCACGGAGGTTACGCATATGGTACACTCAATGATGCCGGGAAGGTCATACTCTCAACAGCAGCAGCATTTGATCTTGCTATTGTCAACTCCTTTTTTGCTAAGAAGCCAGAACACAAGATTACGTACAAAAGCGGCCTAACAGCATCGCAAATCGACTACATCCTAGTAAATCGAGCCCACATTGGCCGTGTTACTAACTGTAAGGTTATTCCGGGAGAATGCGCTACGACCCAACACCGCATTGTTGTGATGGACATGACGTTCAAAAAAACAGCTAAGGTGAAACCAACTCAAACTCCAGAACTCACCAAGTGGTGGAATCTCAAAGGTGAGAAAGTATCCGAGTTCTGTGAACATCTAGCCAACCTGGAGATTGATGTGGAATCAGACGTTGATAAAATATGGAACCACTTGAGCAAGTCCATTATAACTGCTGCTAATAAAACTCTTGGCCGTACAAAGGGAGGTAAACGATCCAACCGAGAAACTTGGTGGTGGACAGAGAAAGTGCAGTGTGCAATACAGAAAAAGAAAACTGCCTTTAAGACCTGGCAGTCCACCCAAACACCTCAGGACCGAGAAAAATATAGGAAAGTAAAGAAAGACACCAAGAAAGTAATAGCAATAGAACAAGCAAACGCCCAGAAAAACCTTTACAAGAAGTTAGACAGCAAAGAAGGCCAAAAGCACATTTACAAGCTCGCAAAACAGCGTTGTCAGGGCACAAAGGATCCTGCTAGGTGTAAAACCATCAAAGGACCAAATGGTGACTTGTTATACAGGGACAATGATGTCGTTACAGCTTGGCATCAATATTACCAACAACTACTGAACCCAAATCTAGCTAGTACAGAGCTTCCAGCAATGGAAAGTAATGTAGGACTTATACCTCCAATACACCCAAGTGAGGTTAAGAAAGCTTTGCAAAAAATGTCAAACAAGAAAGCCATAGGACCTGATGGTATCCCAGTAGAAGCTTGGAAATGTCTACGCGAGCGAGGAATGGTACTGCTTACAAATTTCTTTAACTGTGTGCTTCTCTCTTCTAAAATGCCAGACGCATGGAGATTGAGCACCATAGTTCCGATATACAAAGGAAAAGGCAGCAAGTACGAGTGCAACAACTATCGCGGAATCAAGCTCCTAAGCCATACTATGAAGTTGTACGAAAGAGTGATTGACAGTCGCCTAAGATCTGAGTGTTCTCTATCCAATAATCACTACGGCTTCGTACCTGGTTTATCAACCACCGATCCGATGTTTGCGCTTAACACCATTGCTGAGGAATATCGCGTCAAAAACCGACCATTGTATGTCGCATTTCTTGACATGGAGAAGGCATTTGATCGGGTGCCGAGAGACACGATATGGTGGAGCCTTCGCAAGAAAAATGTTCCCGAACAATATGTCAACATCATCGCCGATATGTATGGGGGAGCGAGGTCAATGGTACGGACGGTAGTGGGTGAGACAAAACCGATAGCGGTCACAGAAGGCGTTCACCAAGGCTCAGTACTGAGTCCTTTTCTGTTTTGCTTGGTTTTAGATTCACTCACAGAGGCCGCGCAGACTTCAGCGTTGTGGACTTTTATATACGCTGACGACGTGGCCATTTGCACTGAGAGCCGTGCCGAGTTACAAGAGGCACTTTTGTCGTGGAAGCATCAGTTACAGACCGGTGGCCTAATGCTGAGTATATCAAAAACCCAGTTCATGTCGTTCAATGAATTAGACCCAAGCAACAATAGCCCGATCAACATCGATGGGCAATTGGTCACCTTGTGCGATCAATATAAGTATCTGGGTAGTATGATGCATAATTCTGGGAAAGTGGAATGTAATATTCAGCACCGAATAGCCGCAGCGTGGTTAAAATGGCGAGAAGTAACCGGTGTCACCTGTGACAAAAGAATGCCAGTAAAACTTAAAGGTCTTATTTATAAGACTATCATAAGACCAGTCTTAATGTATGGAAGCGAAACGTGGGCCGTAACGCAGAAGAACGTACATACTGTTACGAGCTGAGGGTTCGGGATAAAATAATGGGAATCGATCTAACCAAAATAACACTTTTATTCAACACGATAACGATGAATACACGAACTTGGTCACACGTAATCACAACACACTAATTCACACCACAGTTGCACCACTTAAAGTCACCGAAATGTTCACACGTATAGCTGAATCCAGACTGACTCGGGAGCAACTACTGTTCACGCGAGACCCTTCCCACGTCAGTCCTCCAGGGCCTCGCTGAGACTAACTCACTGAGACTGAGACTCGAGACTGACTCACAACTGACTGTCCGGCCATCTCTCCGGCCTATTTATATCCATACATTTCGATTGTTCGAGAAGGATCTCGATCGTTCCAGGAAAAGGGTCGGTCCCTCGACACAATGGCCACTCTATTGTGCGCAACCGCAGACAATAACAACAATAACGCAGCAAGACAAAAGCGTTCGAGAAGTTACGATTATTACTCATTGTTTAACAGCCTCGGCGTAACACTGCCCCCTCCTAAAACATGCTCGTCCCGAGCATTCTTAGCCTCATATCGCGGCAGCCGATCAACACGAACAATTTTAGGCGCACCTCGCGCTGAAGATGTAGCAACTAGAGGAGCCACATTGCCGTCTCCAGTACTTCAGGACACCCAGAGTCCCTTTCTCATCAGCGATCCCAATTCCAGCCTCCAAAACACGGCTCTCATGACTTCTATCTGTTCTTTCACTTCCTGGAATTACTTTCCAGATAAACCGAACGATTCCCTCATCAGTCGAGCCCAATTCCAGCCTCCAAAACACGGCTCTCTTGATTTCTATCTGTTCTTTCACTTCCTGGAATTCCTTTCCAGATGAACCGAACGATTCCCTCATCAGTCGAGCACGCTCTTATGGCCAACGTCGCTGATCTTCCTGTTGACGACGCTGCTCTTCTTTATCCTGACGTCGCTGTTCCTCTTGCAACCGAGTCTGCTCCACCTGTTCATGTCGCTGTTCCTTCTGCAACCGAGCCTGTTCTTCCTGCTGACGACGTTTCTCTTCTTAATGCTGACGGCGTTGTTCCTCCTGCAACCAAGCCTGCTCTTCCTGCTGACGACGCTGCTTTTCCTTATCCTGACGTCACTGTTCTACCTGCAACCGAGCCTGCTCTTCTTGCTGACGACGCTGCTCTTCCTTATCCTGACGTCGCTGTTCTTCCTGCAACCGAGCCTGCTCTTCTTGACGACAAAGCATGGCCATAATAGCAGCAAGATCGCCTGTCACAGGAGCTTGGCCCACGGATGATGATGATGAAGCTCCAATTGATTCGGGGGCGGCTGATTCCATCTGTATCGGCTGACGACTCTGTTGATCTTCTTGAACCGGGGAATCTCCAAACCGCCTTTCATGGACTTCCTGTTGTCGTTGACCTCTCGTCCTTACACCGTCCACGTTATCCTTTGGCAGAACCGGCATTATTTTATCCCACTTCTGACACCAAATTGTTACCAGCTGAGGGTTCGGGATAAAATAATGGGAATCGATCTAACCAAAATAACACTTTTATTCAACACGATAACGATGAATACACGAACTTGGTCACACGTAATCACAACACACTAATTCACACCACAGTTGCACCACTTAAAGTCACCGAAATGTTCACACGTATAGCTGAATCCAGACTGACTCGGGAGCAACTACTGTTCACGCGAGACCCTTCCCACGTCAGTCCTCCAGGGCCTCGCTGAGACTAACTCACTGAGACTGAGACTCGAGACTGACTCACAACTGACTGTCCGGCCATCTCTCCGGCCTATTTATATCCATACATTTCGATTGTTCGAGAAGGATCTCGATCGTTCCAGGAAAAGGGTCGGTCCCTCGACACAATGGCCACTCTATTGTGCGCAACCGCAGACAATAACAACAATAACGCAGCAAGACAAAAGCGTTCGAGAAGTTACGATTATTACTCATTGTTTAACAGCCTCGGCGTAACAATACCATCCAAGTCGCTGAAATGAAGATGCTAAGGTGGATGTGCGGCGTCACCAGGCTCGATAAAATCCGTAACGAATACGTACGAGGAAGCCTGGGCGTGCGCGACATCGCTGACAAGATGCAGGAGAGTCGGCTGCGTTGGTACGGTCACGTGAAGAGGAGGCCACCTGACTACGTAGGGAATTTGGCACTACAACTTTCCATCCCCGGTCGAAGATCTAGAGGTAGACCCAAGACAAGGTGGAAAGATGTAGTGTCAAAAGACATGAGAGAGTGCCAAGTTTCTGATGACGACGTCGAGGATAGAGAGAAGTGGAGAAGAACAACTAGGAAAGCTGACCCCACCACCATGTGGGATACATAGCTGGGAAGAGAGAGAGAGAGGTATTTTTGAAACGGCTTAATATAATATTACGCTCACCAAGTACCTATGTAGTTTCAAAATAAAAAAAAAATATTAGTTTGACGTTAATCATTTCCCGTTTCAGATATTTTTTCCCCGAGAATTTGGGAACAAACGACTCTTTAGTCGGTATCAATAATTGGTTAACAGACTTGAAAGGGAAAATATAAATAAATGATGCTGGGTATTTCACACTGCGCTATCCAGCCCCAAACTAAGCAAATCTTGAATTATGAAAAGCAGATAACATGTAGATATTTACTTTTCATAAAATTATAGAGAAAAGTACCTATAGCTATTCCGTCCAAGAATTCTTAATCTTAGTGCCTAGGTACAAAAAAACGTTATCTAGTTAAAGATCTTACATAAATACCTAAAACTGGGGTCAAATCATAATAAGTAGGTACACTAACACGTGTACCGCCCGCTCTTGTAATGGATTGTTAAAAATGAATATCGCATGAATCCACCTAACATTATGCTAATACACTTATGCACAAAAGCATATCATAGTAATTATTATTTATTATTTCATTTATACCTAATAATTTAATTTTATGCCGTATGTCGGGTCGGGCTAAGTTGACCACAGAGTGAAACTCCGATACAGCCCGAAGGCGTCGCCGCTTACCAAGGATTTTTTCCTTGGTCCTTGGAGGCCCGAGCTCACTAATTTTCAAGCGGATTGGTCCATCTTGGCGCTGCTGGAAAGAATGGCCATTGCCCAGCAGTGGATACAGATGTTTAAATTTAGAGTCTTGCAACACTATAAATAAATAAATAAATATTGGTGGACATTTCACTCAGCGCTATCTAGCCCCAAACTAAGCAGAGCTTGTACTATGGGAACCTGATAACTGATAGAACACTTATGTACTTTTTTCTTTGTAAATATATACTATATATATAGAAAAACATCCAGACCCGGAACAAATATTTGTAAATCATGCAAACATTTGTCCCGCGGTGGGAATCGAACCCGCTACCTTTTGCGTCACAGCTGGCTATACGCCCACTGCGCCACGGAGGTCGTCGTGAGGTAACACTGACAACGTAAACCAACACTTGCAGCAAGCCATTAATTACAGTAGCTACCTAAATATATATAGGTAGGAAATGACTCAGAAATCAAATGTTATTCAGATATGTTTTAAAAAAATATGTCTTTTTAAAAATAATATGTATAATATTTATAATTCATCATTATCAGTCATAGATTTTCAAAGCGATCGATCTTTTGCGGCTTGCAGCCAACGGCTACCAGGGCCCGTAGCCAAATTACATTTGCTGCGAATCTATTCGATTTCTACATACATTTGTTGTTGCTGAATCACGTGGTATTTCTATAGCATGTGTCAAATCCCATACATTTTCGGACGTATCGACTAGCGTCATCGCTAATCGACTGTAACTTGGCTAAGCCCTCAGGATCCTTAATTAGGTAGTGTGCAGGTAGTAGTAGGTAACTAGTGGAGGGCAGAGCGTGGTTTCCATTCGAGAAGCTTTCTAAGTAGAGTTGACTAATAAACTCATGACTCTACTTATCGATATCCATCACATAATAATAATGCAAACATGTAAAGATTTTTTTTTAACATCCTTGAGATGGTATAAACATAGGGCCCACCTGATGCTAAGTGGTAACCATCACATTTAACAAAGTATTTCCTCGAAGGTCACACACCTTAGGAGCATGCCTAAACGTGTAAAGCTCCGGCTTAAAAAAATAAATCATGCAAATTGCTTGTTGGGTTTTCTTGGACTATTTTTGCTCTATTGATGACGCTGTCCAATTTACATACGAATTAAAGCTGTAGACATTTTTGTGACTTTTTTCATTATTTATTGGAATTCGAAGAGTTAATTTATTTTACTACAACTTTAATTCGTATGTAAATCAGACAGCGTCGTCGATTACAACTGGGCATCCATATTAATATCTGAACTCGCGTCCGACCAAAAAAACATTTGTGCGCGACTGTACGTGCGCACCTGGGTCGCCGGGGGCTCTTATTCAAATGCAAATCAAACGTTCCATTTTTAAAATCTACCATCTCGGCACTCTTTGCTTCCGGAATGACTTATGTCCAATTGCTACCAACACGATCTATCCCTCCCAATCAACTCTCGAACATAACACCTACGATATTAAACTGAGTTTTCTGAAACTTATTATGTGTTGTATGCCGTTTTGGATTGGGAGATGATGTCGTTTGGGACCTTTTAGGGCAAATTTCGAGTACCCAGGTGTGCTCCCGATCCGGTTAAGGGAAGCGTCCTTGTTAGAGATTCGTATAAAATCGTTTAATGGTTTGTTTTAAATTTCATTTTTATATTCAATGGCGCGATGTTGTAAATTATTGGTAGTAAAATGGTGGATGTTTTATAGGCAGTTAGTAATTTGATCATCGGCATACAATGGGGTTTTGTGAATGAATTTTGGAATTCGTGGGTGGTTACTATTCAATTGTACGATGTAGCATTTTCTTAAACCGGAGTTCTTAAGACCGTCGCCGTCGGCGAGAAAGACCTAAGAGGCAAAGTCAAATCAAAGTCAATATTCATTAAATTCACAAGGATAGAATAGAAAAATTAAATTTAAAACATGTAAAAAAAATATAATTAACAACAAAAGAAATATTTATTATAATCATTGCGAAGTATAATCGGCAGTCTTATCGCTATGAGCGATCTCTTTCAGACAACCTTGGAATGGACTATATTTATAATATGGATATAGGAAGGTGGTGTTTATGGAAACCCAATACAAGAATCATTATGATACGTAAATTTATCCAAGACGTATAAAAAAAGTGCCTGGTGGTAAGAGTCACCATTAGTGTGGTGAGAGACGCGATCGCTGTCCGCGCCTGGGCCTATAACATCCTTACAGCAAGGTCAGCTTTAATCCGCAGTCCATAACAAATCCTTACTAATATTATAAATTCAAAAGTAATTATCTCTGTCTCTCTGTCTGCATGTTTGTTACGTTTTCATGACGAAACTACGTGACTGATTTCAATGAATTTTGGTATTATGGATTGAGATATAGGCTAAATACAGTGATCACGGTCGTTATTTTACGTCCACCGCTTTCTAAGAAACCCTGGTTTAACCATGTTGCTTATACTTACTAATCCCTTGATTATTTGTTAATATTCTAAGTGGCAATAACTGTATATTTATATGTTTAAGATTATTTATGGGTAGAGCATTATGTCTAGATATTTACTTCCCGCTTTATGACCAAGAATTATTTTTCTTTCAATTGCGACGTAAATATAAAAGGTCAATTCATAAAAAAAAACTATAAATATGTTCTACCACGTTTTTTCAATCCAATCCATCCAAAGGTTGCCTAGAAGAGATCACTTTAAGCGATAAGGCCGCCCATTGTACCACCACTTATTAAGTCTTTAAGTTTCTAGGTTAAGTAATTGCAGTTTGGTGTAACGATAATTAATTAGCTTTATTAATTATCTATATTAAATATCTAACTACCTATACAGTTTCCAGCCCTCACTGTTGGGCATAGGCCTTCTCTCCATTACTCTATAACTTTCTCAAACCCGCTTCACACTTGACTAAATTCAGTGCACTAAATGTAAAAGGCTGAATCCAGACGAGTGTAAAGATTTAGCCATACCAAGGGCGACTTTCGCAACGATGTCTAAACGTATTTAGTGACTAATTATGATTTAGCGAGTTGTTAAATCATACAAATACGTCAAATTTCAACATGTTTAGTCGTCAAATACGTTTAGGGATCGTTGTGTAAGCCAGGCTAATTATACAATAAGAGTCTACATTTCGTGGTTTTTTCCTTTCTTAGTCTGTTTGAATTCCGTGCAAAAATCAATCAACAAATTCCTTTAAACTAGTGGTTCACCCCGAACTGAGATCTCGCGAGTCTCCCATAAATACAAAAAAATATTATTTGTGATATTTGACTATCAAAATAGTGCCACGAAATTATAACCAAACTATTTGACCTACAGTTTCATTCAAATTACAGGCAACGGGAGTTCATGTTCATTGGATACATTGTTTTGGGGTAGAAATTGCAGTTATTCTGGATTTTAGGCTTTTCCCTATATTTGTGTCATTAAACACTTCTGCTACACGCTTCCCAATTTTCAGCACTGTGGGTTTATTGGTGTACCCTTTGAATGTTGTCTAAGTTCAGTTTTTATTATGGCTACTAACTTAAAAACTACAAAATTAAAACTACAAATAAAAACGGGGTCGAAATGTACTCACGAAGACCTTTTACTAAACGTGCCATTTGACCGGATAGTTCCATTTTAGTTTTTTTTACTCCTCTTTAACCCGAATATCTCAACAACCCCCCAACATTTTAAGCTCATTTAGTCACACCAAACTGTGCCATCACTACCTACTTATATACCAATTTTCACGATGATCGGATAAACGCTTCGAAAGTTGTCCTCGGACGAACAAACATACATACATACAACGCCGATTTGCCAAAGTTGATTTAGAGATCTCGCTTCGCTCGATCAAAAATCTATAATTCAATCACTAAATGAGTCACCCCAACAATCCATCATAGAGCGCATAAAAACCAAGACCACAATGGAGGACCTCACACGGCAGACGGCGTGGCACCACCTTATCTTAACCATTAAATCAGCACCCTTAGTTTTTTATACAGAATGAACAAAGTATTTATTTATTATTTATTTAATAATTTCACACAAAACAGAAGTGTTAGGAGGGCTTAATGCTAATAGCATTATCTACCAGTCATCCTGGTCGTGCTAAAATAAGGTAAGGCGTGACACAGGAAAAAAGGTATATCAACACCAATAATAAAAACAGACTATTAAATACTAAATATAAACATAATAATAAATACCTAATTTATATTATATAAAGCTCGATTACCACTGACTGACTGACTGACTGACTCATTGACATGTTTGTTCTCCCAGATGCCACCTCGTAGGGTGAAAATGTTTGGTGGGATCGTATAGAGGGAGTTCCGATGAGTTGGGAATAAATCCTAAAGTCCCCCTTTTGTCCCCCATTCGCTCCCATCCACCTCGTATCTCGGAAAGTATAGGTCTTACAGCGTTGGTGCAAAAACTAAAGTTGCAGAGGACATTTTTTTATATCCGGTTTCATGAAAAAAAAATTGTCTTTCATACAAAAAAAAAATTGTCCCATACAAAATATTTCTGTATGAATACCGTAAACCGTATATTTCGTTTGCCGTAATTTTCATACTGTTTTTGTAGGGAGCCCATGGCTTGTGTGTACTATAAAATTACTGTAAATTTGCTTGATTCTATATAATGGTGGTGGAGGGGCATGAGACAACTTTCATAGTTTTTGCAAAGGTCATCATCATCATTTTGGAACATCCAATTTTTTTTTTTTAGTATGCAACGTTCATCATGTTTATTTTGGAACATCCACATTTTTTTAATTATGCCCCATCCACAATGATCACTTTGGAACGTCAATTTTTTTTTTTTTTTTATTATGCAACATCCGCTGTGATCATTTTGGTACATTATTTTTTTTAATTATGCCTCATCCACAATGATCACTTTGGAACGTCAATTATTTTATTATTTTTATTATGCATCATCCACTGTGATCATTTTGGAACATCATTTTTTTCAATTATGCCTCATCCACTATGATCACTTTGGAACGTCAATTTTTTTTTTATTATGCAACATCCACTGTGATATTTTGGTACATCATTTTTTTTAATTATGCCTCATCCACAATGATCACTTTGGAACGTCAATTTTTTTTTATTATGCAACATCCACTGTGATCATTTTGGTACATCATTTTTTTTAATTATGCCTCATCCACAATGATCACTTTGGAACGTCAATTTTTTTTTATTATGCAACATCCACTGTGATCATTTTGGTACATCATTTTTTTAATTACGCCTCATCCACAATGATCACTTTGGAACGTCAATTTTTTTTTTTATTATGCAACACATAATTTTTTTTAATTATGCGTCATCCACAATGATCACTTTGGAACGTCAATTTTTTTTTATTATGCAACATCCACTGTGATCATTTTGGTACATATTTTTTTTTTAATTATGCCTCATCCACAATGATCACTTTGGAATGTCAATTATTTTTTTTTATTATGCATCATCCACTGTGATCATTTTGGTACATCATTTTTTTTATTATGCCTCATCCACAATGATCACTTTGGAACGTCAATTATTTTTTTTTTATTATGCAACATCCACTGTAATCATTTTGGTACATCATTTTTTTTAATTATGCCTCATCCACAATGATCACTTTGGAACGTCAATTATTTTTTTTTATTATGCATCATCCACTGTGATCATTTTGGAACATCATTTTTTTTAATTATGCCTCATCCACAATGATCACTTTGGAACGTCAATTATTATTATTTTTTTGTATTATGCAACATCCACTGTGATCATTTTGGTACATCATTTTTTTAAGTGCGCCTCATCCACAATGATCACTTTGGAACGTCAATTTTTTTTTTATTATGCATCATCCACTGTGATCATTTTGGAACATCATTTTTTTTAAATTATGCCTCATCCACATGATCATTTTGGAACGTCAATTTTTTTTATTATGCAACATCCACTGTGATCATTTTGGAAAATCAATTTTTTTTGTAGAACAAATTTTGGTGGAATCGTTATTTTACTGTCATCATCGCCCTTGCCATCATTTTGAATTCTTCTCTCAGTTCCTTTTCGTTTTCGAATGTTTATTTCACATTGATATCCTCTTTAATTGTTTCTATAACTTCGAAATCCTCTTTGATGGCTTTTTTACTTCAATATACTTTTGAATTGTTATTAGTATTTTTTTCTATTTTCTTCAATTACTTCTCTTACTTCAATATCGACTCTACAAAATTATGGGTTTTAATACAAATCTTAAATCGCTCGTATCTTCTAAACGGGAAGAGTTACCCCCAGCAATCTTTTACAAAATATTGGTACTAATTTTTGGTGGAATAGTTTTTTTATACCATCATTGCCCTTGAGATCCTTTTTGAATGCTTCTCTTACTTCGTCTTCCGCTTTGAATGCTTCTTTCACCTCGATATCCTCTATTTTTGCTTCTACCACTTTGATATCCTTTTTAATTGCTTTTTCTACTTATATATTTTCTTCAATTGCTTCTTTTACTACAATTTCCACTCTACAAAATTATGGGTTTTAATACAAATCTTAAATCGCTCGTATCTTCTAAACGGGAACAGTTACACCTAGCAAACTTTTACAAAATATTGGTACAAATTTTTGGTCGAATAGTTTTTTTATTACCATCATTGCTCTTGACATCCTTTTTGAATGCTTCTCTCACTTGGTCTTCTTCCTTGAATGCTTCTTTCACCTCGATATCCTCTATTTTTGCTTCTTCCACTTTGATATCCTTTTTAATGTCTTTTTCTACTTATATGTCTTCTTCAATTGCTTCTTTTACTTCAATTTTCACTCTACAAAATTATGGGTTTTCATACAAAACTTAGATCGCTCGTATCTTTAAAACGGGAAGAGATGGCTCGAGGAAACTTTTACAAAATATTAGTATAAGTTTTTGGTGAAACCTTTTTTTATTTTTATCATTGTCCTCGACGTCTTTTACTCAATTTCAATTTCCTCTTTAATTGTTTCTGCTACTTCGATATCCTATTTGATTGCTTCTTTCACTTCAATATCCTCTTTGATTGCTTCTTCCACTTCGATATCATCTTTGATTGCTGCTTCCACTTGGATATCCTCTTTGATTTGATTGCTTCTTCCATTTCGATCGTCTTTGACTGCTTCTTACACATGGATATCCTCTTCGATAACTTTAAACAGCTCGATATCCTCTTTAATTGCTTCTTCCACTTTGATATCCTCTTTTATTGCTTCTACCAATTCGATATCATCTTCGATTTCCTTTTGATTGCTTCTTGCACTGCAATATTCTCTTTGATTGCGTCTTCATCTTCGATATCGTTTTTGATAGCATTTTCACTTCGATATCCTCTGTGATGAATTCTTCCACTTCGATACCCTCTTTGATTGCTTCTTCCACTTCAATATCCTCTTTGATTGCTTCTTCCACTTCGATATCCTCTTTGATTGCTTCTTCCACTTCGATATCGTCTTTGACTGTTTCTTCCACTTCGATATTGTCTTTGATTGCTTTTTTCACTTCGTCATCCTCTTAGAACGCTTCTACCACCTCAGTATCCTCTTTGATTGCTTACTCAACTTTAATTTCCTCTTTGATTGTTTCTGCTACTTCGATATCCTATTTGATTGCTTCTTTCACTTCAATATCCTCTTTGATTGCTTCTTCCACTTCGATATCGTTTTTGACTGTTTCTTCCACTTCGATATCGTCTTTGATTGCTTTTTTCACTTCGTCATCCTCTTAGAATGCTCTTCCACCTCGGTATCCTCTTTGATTGCTTACTCAACTTTAATTTCCTCTTTGATTGTTTCTGCTACTTCGATATCCTATTTGATTGCTTCTTTCACTTCAATATCCTCTTTAATTGCTGCTTCCACTTGGAAATCCTCTTTGATTTGATTGCTTCTTCCATTTCGATATCGTCTTTGACTGCTTCTTACACATGGATATCCTCTTTGATGGCTTTTAAGAGCTCGATATCCTCTTTAATAACTTCTTCGACTAAAACAAAAACACGCGAGCTGCGAGCAGCTCGCGCACAACGCAACCTCTAGTTATATTATATAAAGCTCGATTACCACTGACTGACTGACTGACTGACTCATTGACATGTTTGTTCTCCCAGATGCCACCTCGTAGGGTGAAAATGTTTGGTGGGATCGTATAGAGGGAGTTCCGATGAGTTGGGAATAAATCCTAAAGTTCCCCTTTTGTCCCCCATTCGCTCCCATCCACCTCGTATCTCGGAAAGTATAGGTCTTACAGCGTTGGTGCAAAAACTAATGTTGCAGAGGACATTTTTTTATATCCGGTTTCATGAAAAAAAAATTGTCTTTCATACAAAAAAAAAATTGTCCCATACAAAATATTTCTGTATGAATACCGTAAACCGTATATTTCGTTTGCCGTAATTTTCATACTGTTTTTGTAGGGAGCCCACGGCTTGTGTGTACTATAAAATTACTGTAAATTTGCTTGATTCTATATAATGGTGGTGGAGGGACATGAGATAACTTTCATAGTTTTTGCAAAGGTCATCATCATCATTTTGGAACATCCAATTTTTTTTTTTTTTTTAGTATGCAACGTTCATCATGTTTATTTTGGAACATCCACATTTTTTTAATTATGCCTCATCCACAATGATCACTTTGAAACGTCATTTTTTTTTTATTATGCAACATCCACTGTGATCATTTTGGTACATCATTTTTTTAATTATGCCTCATCCACAATGATCACTTTGGAACGTCAGTTTTTTTTTTTTTTATTATGCATCATCCACTGTGATCATTTTGTAACATCATTTTTTTTCAATTATGCCTCATCCACAATGATCACTTTGAAACGTCATTTTTTTTTTATTATGCAACATCCACTGTGATCATTTTGGTACATCATTTTTTTAATTATGCCTCATCCACAATGATCACTTTGGAACGTCAATTATTATTTTTTTTTTATTATGCATCATCCACTGTGATCATTTTGTAACATCATTTTTTTTTTCAATTATGCCTCATCCACAATGATCACTTTGGAACGTCAATTATTATTTTTTTTATTATGCAACATCCACTGTGATCATTTTGGTACATCATTTTTTTAATTACGCCTCATCCACAATGATCACTTTGGAACGTCAATTATTTTTTATTATGCAACATCCACTGTGATCATTTTGGAACATCATTTTTTTTAATTATGCCTCATCCACAATGATCACTTTGGAATGTCAATTATTGTTATTTTTTTTGTATTATGCATCATCCACTGTGATCATTTTGGAACATCATTTTTTTTAAATTATGCCTCATCCACATGATCACTCTTTGATTGTTTTTGCTACTTCGATATCCTATTTGATTGCTTCTCCCACTTCAATATCCTCTTTGTTTACTCCTTCCACTTCGATATCATCTTCGATTTCCTTTTGATTGCTTCTTGCACTGCATTATTCTCTTTGATTGCGTCTTCATCTTCGATATCGTCTTTGATAGCATTTTCACTTCGATATCCTCTGTGATGGCTTCTTCCACTTCGATACCCTCTTTGATTGCTTTTTCCACTTCGATACCCTCTTTGATTGCTTCTTCCACTTCGATATCCTCTTTGATTGTTTCTTCCGCCTCGACATCTTCTATTTTTGCATGTTCCACTTCGTTATCCCTTTAAAATGCTTCTTCTACTTTCATATCCTCTTTAATTGCTTCAGTTACTTCATTATGCTCTCTACAAAATTGTGGTCTTTCATACAAAACTTCAATCGCTCATATCTTCTAAACGGGAAGAGATAGCCCTAGCAAACTTGTACAAAATATTGGTATAAATTTTTGGTGGAACTGTTTTTTTATTATCATCCTTGACATCCTTTTTGAATGCTTCTCTCACTTCGTCATCTTCTTTGAATGTTTTTTCCACTTCGACATCATCTTTGACTGCTTCTTTAACTTCGATATCCTCTTTGATTGCTTCTTCCACATTGATATCCTATTTGATTGCTTCTTTAACTTTGATATCCTCTACGATTGCTTGTTCCACTTCGATATCCTCTTTTATTCCTTCTTCATCTTCAATATCCATTGGATTGCTTCTTCATCTTTGATATCCTCTTTGATGGCATTTTCACTTCGGTATCCTGTGTAAGGGCTCCTTCCTCTTTGATTTCCGTTTGATTGCTTCTTGCACTGCAATATTTTCTTTGATTGCGTCTTCATATTCGATATCGTTTTTGATTGCATTTTTACTTCGATATCCTGTGATGGCTTCTTCCACTTTGATATCCTCTTTGATTGCTTCTTCCACTTCGATATCCGCTTTGATTGCTTGTTCCATTTCGATATCGTCTTTGACTATTTCTTTCACTTCGATATCGTCTTTGATTGCTTTTTTCACTTCGTCATCCTCTTTGAATACTTCTACCAACTCGGTATCCTCTTTGATTCCTTAGTCAACTTCAATTTCCTCTTTGATTGTTTTTGCTACTTCGATATCCTCTTTGTTTACTCCTTCCACTTCGATATCATCTTCGATTTCCTTTTGATTGCTTCTTGCACTGCATTATTCTCTTTGATTGCGTCTTCATCTTCGATATCGTCTTTGATAGAATTTTCACTTCGATATCCTCTGTGATGGCTTCTTCCACTTCGATACCCTCTTTGATTGCTTCTTCCACTTCGATATCCTCTTTGATTGTTTATTCCGCCTCGACATCTTCTATTTTTGCATGTTCCACTTCGTTATCCCTTCAAAATGCTTCTTCTACTTTCATATCCTCTTTAATTGCTTCAGTTACTTCATTATGCTCTCTACAAAATTGTGGTCTTTCATACAAAACTTCAATCGCTCGTATCTTCTAAACGGGAAGAGATAGCCCTAGCAAACTTGTACAAAATATTGGTATAAATTTTTGGTGCAACTGTTTTTTTATTATCATCCTTGACATCCTTTATGAATGCTTCTCTCACTTCGTCATCTTCTTTGAATGTTTTTTCCACTTCGACATCATCTTTGACTGCTTCTTTAACTTCGATATCCTCTTTGATTGCTTCTCCCACTTCGATATCGTCTTTGACTGCTTCTTCCATTTCGATATCGTCTTTGATTGCTTTTTTCACTTCGTCATCTTCTTTGAATGCTTCTACCACCTCGGTATCCTCTTTGATTGCTTACTCAACTTCAATTTCCTTTTTGATTGTTTCTCCCTCTTCGATATCGTCTTTGACTGCTTCTTCCATTTCGATATCGCCTTTGATTGCTTTTTTCACTTCGTCATCTTCTTTGAATGCTTCTACCGCCTCGGTATCCTCTTTGATTGCTTACTCAACTTCAATTTCCTCTTTGATTGTTTCTGCCACTTCAACATTCTCTTTGATAGTTTCTTCCACTTCGATATCCAATCAACAAATTTATGATTTTTTCTTACAAAACTTTAATCGCTCGTATCTTCTAAACGGGAAGAGATAGCACTAGCAAACTTTGACGAAATATTAGTACAAATTTTTGATCATTATCATTTTGCAACATACATTTATATTATGCAACGTCAATCATGATCATTTTGGAACGTCCAGATTTTTTTTTATGCAACGTTCATCATGATCTTTTTTGCAACGTTCAATTTTTTTTTATACAACCATTATCATGATCATTTTGGAACATCCAATTTTTTTCTCTTTGATTGCTTGTTCCACTTCGATATCCTCTTTGATTGCTTCTTCCACATTGGTATCCTCTTTGATTGCTTCTTTAACTTTGATATCCTCTACGATTGCTTGTTCCGCTTCGATATCCTCTTTTATTCCTTCTTCATCTTCAATATCCATTGGATTGCTTCTTCCACTTCGATATCGTCTTTGATTGCTTTTTTTACTTCGTCATCCTCTTAGAATGCTTCTACCACCTTGGTATCCTCTTTGATTTCTTCGTCAACTTTAATTTCCTCTTTGATTGTTTCTGCTACTTCGATATCCTATTTGATTGCTTCTTTCACTTCAATATCCTCTTTGATTGCTTCTTCCACTTCGATATCATCTTTGATTGCTGCTTCCACTTGGAAATCCTCTTTGATTTGATTGCTTCTTCCATTTCGATATCGTCTTTGACTGCTTCTTACACATGGATATCCTCTTTGATGGCTTTTAACAGCTCGATATCCTCTTTAATTACTTCTTCGACTAAAAGAAAAACACGCGAGCTGCGAGCAGCTCGCGCACAACGCAACCTCTAGTTATATTATATAAAGCTCGATTACCACTCACTGACTGACTGACTGACTGACTCATTGACATGTTTGTTCTCCCAGATGCCACCTCGTAGGGTGAAAATGTTTGGTGGGATCGTATAGAGGGAGTTCCGATGAGTTGGGAATAAATCCTAAAGTACCCCTTTTGTCCCCCATTCGCTCCCATCCACCTCGTATCTCGGAAAGTATAGGTCTTACAGCGTTGGCGCAAAAACGAATGTTGCAGAGGACATTTTTTTATATCCGGTTCCATGAAAAAAAAATTGTCTTTCATACAAACAAAAAATTGTCCCATACAAAATATTTCTGTATGAATACCGTAAACCGTATATTTCGTTTGCCGTAATTTTCATACTGTTTTTGTAGGGAGCCCATGGCTTGTGTGTACTATAAAATTACTGTAAATTTGCTTGATTCTATATAATGTTGGTGGAGGGGCATGAGACAACTTTCATAGTTTTTGCAAAGGTCATCATCATCATTTTGGAACATCCAATTTTTTTTTTTTTTAGTATGCAACGTTCATCATGTTTATTTTGGAACATCAATTTTTTTTTAATTATGCCTCATCCACAATGATCACTTTTGGAACGTCATTTTTTTTTTTTTTATTCTGCAAAATCCTTTGTGATCATTTTGGAACACCAATTTTTTTTTAATTATGCCTCATCCACAATGATCACTTTGGAACGTCAATTTTTTTTTTATTATGCAACATCCACTGTGATCATTTTGGTACATCATTTTTTTTAATTATGCCTCATCCACAATGATCACTTTGGAACGTCAATTTATTTTTATTATGCAACATCCACTGTGATCATTTTGGTACATAATTTTTTATAATTATGCCTCATCCACAATGATCACTTTGGAACGTCAATTTTTTTTTTATTATGCAACATCCACTGTGATCATTTTGGTACATCATTTTTTTTAATTATGCCTCATCCACAATGATCACTTTGGAACGTCAATTATTTTTTTTATTATGCATCATCCACTGTGATCATTTTGGTACATAATTTTTTATAATTATGCCTCATCCACAATGATCACTTTGGAACGTCAATTTTTTTTTATTATGCAACATCCACTGTGATCATTTTGGTACATCATTTTTTTAAATTATGCCTCATCCACAATGATCACTTTGGAACGTCAATTATTTTTTTTATTATGCATCATCCACTGTGATCATTTTGGTACATCATTTGTTTTAATTATGCCTCATCCACAATGATCACTTTGGAACGTCAATTTTTTTTTTTATTATGCAAAATCCTTTGTGATCATTTTGGAAAATCAATTTTTTTTCAATTATGCTTCATCCACTATGATCACTTTGGAACGTCAATTTTTTTTTTTTATTATGCAACATCCACTGTGATATTTTGGTACATCATTTTTTTTAATTATGCGTCATCCACAATGACCACTTTGGAACGTCAATTTTTTTTTTATTATGCATCATCCACTGTGATCATTTTTGAACATCATTTTTTTTCAATTATGCTTCATCCACTATGATCACTTTGGAACGTCAATTTTTTATTTTTTTTTATTATGCAACATCCACTGTGATATTTCGGTACATCATTTTTTTTAATTATGCCTCATCCACAATGATCACTTTGGAACGTTAATTTTTTTTTATTATGCATCATCCACTGTGATCATTTTTGAACATCATTTTTTTTTCAATTATGCTTCATCCACTATGATCACTTTGGAACGTCAATTTTTTATTTTTTTTTTATTATGCAACATCCACTGTGATATTTTGGTACATCATTTTTTTTAATTATGCCTCATCCACAATGATCACTTTGGAACGTCAATTATTATTATTTTTTTAATTATGCCTCATCCACAATGATCACTTCGGAACGTCAATTATTATTATTTTTTTTGTATTATGCAACATCCACTGTGATCATTTTGGTACATCATTTTTTTTAATTATGCCTCATCCACAATGATCACTTTGGAACGTCAATTATTTTTTTTTATTATGCAACATCCACTGTGATCATTTTGGAACATCATTTTTTTTAATTATGCCTCATCCACAATGATCACTTTGGAACGTCAATTATTATTATTTTTTTGTATTATGCAACATCCACTGTGATCATTTTGGTACATCATTTTTTTAATTACGCCTCATCCACAATGATCACTTTGGAACGTCAATTATTTTTTTTATTATGCATCATCCACTGTGATCATTTTGGAACATCATTTTTTTTTTAATTATGCCTCATCCACATAATCATTTTGGAACGTCAATTTTTTTTTCATTATGCAACGTCCACTGTGATCATTTTGGAAAATCAATTTTTTTTTGTAGCACAAATTTTTGGTGAAATCGTTATTTTACGGTCATCATCGCCCTTGCCATCATTTTGAATTCTTCTCTCACTTCCTTTTCGTTTTCGAATGTTTCTTCCACATTGATATCCTCTTTAACTGTTTCTATAACTTCGAAATCCTCTTTGATGGCATTTTTACTTCAATATACTTTTGAATTGTTTTTTCTATTTTTCTATTTTCTTCAATTACTTCTCTTACTTCAATATCGACTCTACAAAATTATGGGTTTTAATACAAATCTTAAATCGCTCGTATCTTCTAAACGGGAAGAGTTACCCCCAGCAAACTCTTACAAAATATTGGTACTCATTTTTGGTGGAATAGTTTTTTTAATACCATCATTGCCCTTGAGATCCTTTTTGAATGCTTCTCTTACTTCGTCTTCCGCTTTGAATGCTTCTTTCACCTCGATATCCTCTATTTTTACTTCTTCCACTTTGATATCCTTTTTAATTGCTTTTTCTACTTATATATTTTCTTCAATTGCTTCTTTTACTACAATTTCCACTCTACAAAATTATGGGTTTTAATACAAATCTTAAATCGCTCGTATCTTCTAAACGGGAAGAGTTACGCCTAGCAAACTTTTACAGATTATTGGTACAAATTTTTGGTGAAATAGTTTTTTTAATACCATCATTGCCCTTGACATCCGTTTTGAATGCTTCTCTTACTTCGTCTTCCACTTTGAATGCTTCTTTCACCTCGATATCCTCTATTTTTGCTTCTTCCATTTTGATATTCTTTTTAATTTCTTTATTATACTATATATAGCTCGATTACCACTCACTGATTGATTGACTGACTGACTGACTGACTGACTCATTGACATGTTTGTTCTCCCAGATGCCACCTCGTAGGGTGAAAATGTTTGGTGGGATCGTATAGAGGGAGTTCCGATGAGTTGGGAATAAATCCTAAAGTACCCCTTTTGTCCCCCATTCGCTCACATCGACCTCGTATCTCGGAAAGTATAGGTCTTAGAGAGTTGGTGCAAAAACTAATGTTGCAGAGGACATTTTTTTATATCCGGTTCCATGAAAAAAAAATTGTCTTTCATACAAAAAAAAAATTGTCCCATACAAAATATTTCTGTATGAATACCGTAAACCGTATATTTCGTTTGCCGTAATTTTCATACTGTTTTTGTAGGGAGCCCATGGCTTGTGTGTACTATAAAATTACTGTAAATTTGCTTGATTCTATATAATGGTGGTGGAGGGGCATGAGACAACTTTCATAGTTTTTGCAAAGGTCATCATCATCATTTTGGAACATCCAATTTTTTTTTTTTTTAGTATGCAACGTTCATCATGTTTATTTTGGAACATCCACATTTTTTTAATTATGCCTCATCCACAATGATCACTTTGGAACGTCAATTTTTTTTTTATTATGCAACATCCACTGTGATCATTTTGGTACATCATTTTTTTTAATTATGCCTCATCCACAATGATCACTTTGGAACGTCAATTATTTTTTTTTATTATGCATCATCCACTGTGATATTTTGGTACATCATTTTTTTTAATTATGCCTCATCCACAATGATCACTTTGGAACGTCAATTTTTTTTTTTTTATTATGCAAAATACTTTGTGATCATTTTGGAAAATCAATTTTTTTTAAATTATGCCTCATCCACAATGATCATTTTGGAACTTCAATTTTTTTTTTTTTTTTATTATGCAAAATCAACTGTGATCATTTTGGAACATCAATTTTTTTTAATTATGCCTCATCCACAATGATCACTTTGGAACGTCAATTTTTTTTTTTATTATGCAACATCCACTGTGATCATTTTGGTACATCATTTTTTTTAATTATGCCTCCTCCACAATGATCACTTTGGAACGTCAATTTTTTTTTTTTTTATTATGCAAAATACTTTGTGATCATTTTGGAAAATCAATTTTTTTTAAATTATGCCTCATCCACAATGATCACTTTTGGAACGTCAATTTTTTTTTTATTATGCAAAATCCTTTGTGATCATTTTGGAAAATCAATTTTTTTTAAATTATGCCTCATGCACAATGATCATTTTGGAACGTCAATTTTTTTTTTTTTTTTATTATGCAAAATCAACTGTCATCATTTTGGAACATCAATTTTTTTTAATTATGCCTCATCCACAATGATCACTTTTGGAACGTCATTTTTTTTTATTATGCAAAATCCTTTGTGATCATTTTGGAAAATCAATTTTTTTTTAATTATGCCTCATCCACAATGATCATTTTGGAACGTCAATTTTTTTTTATTATGCAAAATCCTTTGTGATCATTTTGGAAAATCAATTTTTTTTTATTATGCCTCATCCACAATGATCACTTTTGGAACGTCAGTTTTTTTTTTACTATGCAAAATCCTTTGTGATCATTTTGGAACATCATTTTGTTTTAAATTATGCCTCATCCACAATGATCACTTTTGGAACGTCATTTTTTTTTATTATGCAAAATCCTTTGTGATCATTTTGGAAAATCATTTTTTTTAAATTATGCCTCATCCACAATGATCATTTTGGAACGTCAATTTCTTTTTTTTTATTATGCAACATCCACTGTGATAATTTTGGAACATCAATTTTTTTTAATTATGCCTCATCCGCAATGATCATTTTGGAACGTCAATTTTTTTTTAAATTATGCCTCATCCACAATGATCACTTTTGGAACGTCAATTTTTTTTTTATTATGCAACATCCACTGTGATCATTTTGGAACATCAATTTTTTTTTATTTATGCCTCATCCACTATGATCATTTTGGAACGTCAATTTTTTTTTATTATGCGACATCCACTATTCGAATATTCTCTTTGATTGCTTGTTACACTTCGTCATCCTCTTTTATTGTTTCTTCCGCCTCCACATCTTCTATTTTTGCATGTTCCACTTCGTTATCCTTTTAAAATGCTTCTTCTACTTCATATCCTCTTTAATTGCTTCAGTTACTTCATTATGCGCTCTACAAAATTGTGGTGTTTCATACAAAACTTCAATCGCTCATATCTTCTAAACGGGAAGAGATAGCCCTAGCAAACTTGTACAAAATAATGGTATAAACTTTTGGTGGAACTGTTTTTTTATTGTCATCCTTGACATCCTTTTTGAATGCTTCTCTCACTTCGTCGTCTTCTTTGAATGTTTTTTCCACTTCGACATCATCTTTGACTGCTTCTTTAACTTCGATATCCTCTTTGATTGCTTCTCCCACTTCGATATCGTCTTTGACTGCTTCTTCCATTTCGATATCGTCTTTGATTGCTTTTTCACTTCGTCATCTTCTTTGAATGCTTCTACCACCTTGGTATCCTCTTTGATTGCTTACTCAACTTCAATTTCCGCTTTGATTGTTTCTGCCACTTCGATATCCTATTTGATTGCTTCTTCCACTTCAACATTCTCTTTGATAGTTTCTTCCACTTCGATATCCAATCATCAAATTTATGATTTTTCTTACAAAACTTTAATCGCTCGTATCTTCTAAACGGGAAGAGATAGCACTAGCAAACTTTGACAAAATATTAGTACAAATTTTTGATCATTATAATTTTACAACATACATTTATATTATGCAACGTCAATCCTGATCATTTTGGAACGTCCAGATTTTTTTATGCAACGTTCATCATGATCTTTTTTGCAACGTTCAATTTTTTTTATACAACTATTATCATGATCATTTTGGAACATCCAATTTTTTTCTCTTTGATTGCTTGTTCCACTTCGATATCCTCTTTGATTGCTTCTTCCACATTGATATCCTATTTGATTGCTTCTTTAACTTTGATATCCTCTACGATTGCTTGTTCCACTTCGATATCCTCTTTTATTCCTTCTTCATCTTCAATATCCATTGGATTGCTTCTTCATCTTTGATATCCTCTTTGATGGCATTTTCACTTCGGTATCCTCTGTAAGGGCTCCTTCCTCTTTGATTTCCGTTTGATTGCTTCTTGCACTGCAATATTTTCTTTGATTGCGTCTTCATATTCGATATCGGTTTTGATTGCATTTTTACTTCGATATCCTGTGATGGCTTCTTCCACTTTGATATCCTCTTTGATTGCTTCTTCCACTTCGATATCCGCTTTGATTGCTTGTTCCATTTTGATATCGTCGTTGACTATTTCTTTCACTTCGATATCGTCTTTGATTGCTTTTTTCACTTCGTCATCCTCTTTGAATACTTCTACCAACTCGGTATCCTCTTTGATTCCTTAGTCAACTTCAATTTTCTCTTTGATTGTTTTTGCTACTTCGATATCCTATTTGATTGCTTCTCCCACTTCAATATCCTCTTTGTTTACTCCTTCCACTTCGATATCATCTTCGATTTCCTTTTGATTGCTTCTTGCACTGCATTATTCTCTTTGATTGCGTCTTCATCTTCGATATCGTCTTTGATAGCATTTTCACTTCGATATCCTCTGTGATGGCTTCTTCCACTTCGATACCCTCTTTGATTGCTTCTTCCACTTCGATATCCTCTTTGATTGTTTCTTCCGCCTCGACATCTTCTATTTTTGCATGTTCCACTTCGTTATCCCTTTAAAATGCTTCTTCTACTTTCATATCCTCTTTAATTGCTTCAGTTACTTCATTATGCTCTCTACAAAATTGTGGTCTTTCATACAAAACTTCAATCGCTCGTATCTTCTAAACGGGAAGAGATAGCCCTAGCAAACTTGTACAAAATATTGGTATACATTTTTGGTGCAATTATTTTTTTATTGTCATCCTTGACATCCTTTTTGAATGCTTCTCTCACTTCGTCATCTTCTTTGAATGTTTTTTCCACTTCGACATCATCTTTGACTGCTTCTTTAACTTCGATATCCTCTTTGATTGCTTCTCCCACTTCGATATCGTCTTTGACTGCTTCTTCCATTTCGATATCGTCTTTGATTGCTTTTTCACTTCGTCATCTTCTTTGAATGCTTCTACCACCTTGGTATCCTCTTTGATTGCTTACTCAACTTCAATTTCCGCTTTGATTGTTTCTGCCACTTCGATATCCTATTTGATTGCTTCTTCCACTTCAACATTCTCTTTGATAGTTTCTTCCACTTCGATATCCAATCAACAAATTTATGATTTTTCTTACAAAACTTTAATCGCTCGTATCTTCTAAACGGGAAGAGATAGCACTAGCAAACTTTGACAAAATATTAGTACAAATTTTTGATCATTATCATTTTGCAACATACATTTATATTATGCAACGTCAATCATGATCATTTTGGAACGTCCAGATTTTTTTGATGCAACGTTCATCATGATCTTTTTTGCAACGTTCAATTTTTTTTTATACAACCATTATCATGATAATTTTGGAACATCCAATTTTTTTCTCTTTGATTGCTTGTTCCACTTCGATATCCTCTTTGATTGCTTCTTCCACATTGGTATCCTCTTTGATTGCTTCTTTAACTTTGATATCCTCTACGATTGCTTGTTCCGCTTCGATATCCTCTTTTATTCCTTCTTCATCTTCGATATTCATTGGATTGCTTCTTCCACTTCGATATCGTCTTTGATTGCTTTTTTTACTTCGTCATCCTCTTAGAATGCTTCTACCACCTTGGTATCCTCTTTGATTTCTTCCTCAACTTTAATTTCCTCTTTGATTGTTTCTGCTACTTCGATATCCTATTTGATTGCTTCTTTCACTTCAATATCCTCTTTGATTGCTTCTTCCACTTCGATATCATCTTTGATTGCTGCTTCCACTTGGAAATCCTCTTTGATTTGATTGCTTCTTCCATTTCGATATCGTCTTTGACTGCTTCTTACACATGGATATCCTCTTTGATGGCTTTTAACAGCTCGATATCCTCTTTAATTACTTCTTCGACTAAAAGAAAAACACGCGAGCTGCGAGCAGCTCGCGCACAACGCAACCTCTAGTTATATTATATAAAGCTCGATTACCACTGACTGACTGACTGACTCATTGACATGTTTGTTCTCCCAGATGCCACCTCGTAGGGTGAAAATGTTTGGTGGGATCGTATAGAGGGAGTTCCAATGAGTTGGGAATAAATCCTAAAGTACCCCTTTTGTCCCCCATTCGCTCCCATCCACCTCGTATCTCGGAAAGTATAGGTCTTACAGCGTTGGTGCAAAAACTAATGTTGCTTAGGACATTTTTTTATATCCGGATCCATGAAAAAAAAATTGTCTTTCATACAAAAAAAAATTGTCCCATACAAAATATTTCTGTATGAATACCGTAAACCGTATATTTCGTTTGCCGTAATTTTCATACTGTTTTTGTAGGGAGCCCACGGCTTGTGTGTACTATAAAATTACTGTAAATTTGCTTGATTCTATTTAATGGTGGTGGAGGGACATGAGATAACTTTCATAGTTTTTGCAAAGGTCATCATCATCATTTTGGAACATCCAATTTTTTTTTTTTTTAGTATGCAACGTGCATCATGTTTATTTTGGAACATCCACATTTTTTTAATTATGCCTCATCCACAATGATCACTTTGGAACGTCAATTTTTTTTTTATTATGCAACATCCACTGTGATCATTTTGGTACATCATTTTTTTTAATTATGCCTCATCCACAATGATCACTTTGGAACGTCAATTTTTTTTTTATTATGCATCATCCACTGTGATCATTTTTGAACATCATTTTTTTTTTCAATTATGCCTCATCCACTATGATCACTTTGGAACGTCAATTTTTTTTTTATTATGCAACATCCACTGTGATATTATTTTGGTACATCATTTTTTTTATTTAGGCCTCATCCACAATGATCACTTTGGAACGTCAAATTTTTTTTTATTATGCAACATCCACTGTGATCATTTTGGTACATAATTTTTTTTATTTATGCCTCATCCACAATGATCACTTTGGAACGTCAATTTTTTTTTATTATGCAACATCCACTGTGATCATTTTGGTACATCATTTTTTTAATTACGCCTCATCCACAATGATCACTTTGGAACGTCAATTTTTTTTTTATTATGCAACACATAATTTTTTTTAATTATGCCACATCCACAATGATCACTTTGGAACGTCAATTTTTTTTTTATTATGCAACATCCACTGTGATCATTTTGGTACATATTTTTTTTAATTATGCCTCATCCACAATGATCACTTTGGAACGTCAATTTTTTTTTTTATTATGCATCATCCACTGTGATCATTTTGGAACATCATTTTTTTAAATATGCCTCATCCACAATGATCACTTTGGAACGTCAATTATTATTATTATTTTTTTTGTATTATGCAACACATAATTTTTTTAATTATGCCTAATCCACAATGATCACTTTGGAACGTCAATTATTATTATTTTTTTATTATACATCATCCACTGTGATCATTTTTGAACATCATTTTTTTTAATTATGCCTCATCCACAATGATCACTTTGGAACGTCAATTATTATTATTTTTTTATTATGCATCATCCACTGTGATCATTTTGGAACATCATTTTTTTTTATTATGCCTCATCCACAATGATCACTTTGGAACGTCAATTATTTTTTTTATTATGCAACATCCACTGTGATCATTTTGGTACATATTTTTTTTTAAATTATGCCTCATCCACATGATCATTTTGGAACGTCAATTTTTTTTTATTATGCAACATCCACTGTGATCATTTTGGAAAATAAATTTTTTTTTGTAGCACAAATTTTTGGTGGAATCGTTATTTTACGGTCATCATCGCCCTTGCCATCATTTTGAATTCTTCTCTCACTTCCTTTTCGTTTTCGAATGTTTCTTCCACATTGATATCCTCTTTAATTGTTTCTATAACTTCGAAATCCTCTTTGATGGCATTTTTACTTCAATATACTTTTGAATTGTTTTTTCTATTTTTCTATTTTCTTCAATTACTTCTCTTACTTCAATATCGACTCTACAAAATTATGGGTTTTAATACAAATCTTAAATCGCTCGTATCTTCTAAACGGGAAGAGATAGCTATAGGAAACTTTTACAAAATGTTGGTATAAGTTTTTGGTTAAACCGTTTTTTTATTTTTATCATTGTCCTCGACGTCCTTTTTGAATGCTTCTCTCACTTCGTCTTCCTCTTTGAATGCTTCTTTCCCTTCGTCATCCTCTTTGACTGTTTCTTCCACCTCGATATCCTCTACTTTTGCTTCTTCCATCTCGATATCTTCTTTGATTGCTTCTTCCACTTTGATATCGTCTTTGATTGCTTCTTTAACTTCGATATCCAATTTGATTGCTACTTTTACTTCGATATCGTCTTTGATTGCTTCTTTTACTGGGATATCCTCTTTAATGGCTTCTTTAACTTCGATATCCTATTTGATTGCTTCTGTAACTTCGTCATCCTGTTTTAATTCTTCTACGACCTCACTATGCTCTTAGGGCGCGTCTTCAACTTCGATACTGAAACACATAGGCATAGTAAACTTTTACAAAATGATAGTACAAATGTTTGTCGGAATCGTTTTTTTATTGTCATCAACAACCTTGATATTCTTTTTAAATACTTCTCTTACTTCGACATCCTCTTAGACTTCCAACACCTTGATATCCTCTTTTAATGCTGTTCCACAGTATATTGAACCCTGTTTGATTCCTTTTTTCACTTTGGAATTGTCTTTCTTCTTTGATTGCTTCTTCATCTTCGATATCTTTTATGATTGCTTCTTTCACTTCAATATCCTTTTAGAGTGCTTCTTTCACTTCGATATCGTCTTTGTTTGCTTCATTCATTTCGTCATCCTCTTTAAATATTACTACCACCTCGGTATCCTCTTTGATTGCTTACTCCACTTTTGTTTTATTATGCAACATTCACTATTCTGGTATTCTCTTTGATTGCTTCTTCCACTTCGATATCCTCTTTGATTGCATCTTCCACTTCGATATCCTTTTTGATTGTTTGTTTCACTTCGTCATCCTCTTTGATTGTTTCTTCCACCTCAACATCTTCTATTTTTGCATGTTCCACTTCGATATCCTTTTAAATTGCTTCTTCTATTTCATATCCTCTTTAATTGCTTCATTTACTTCATTGCCCTCTCTACAAAATTATGGTGTTTCATACAAAACTTCAATCGCTCGTATCTTCTAAGCGGGAAGTGATAGCCTTAGCAAACTTGTACAAAATATTGGTATCAATTTTTGTTGGAATCGTTTTTTTTATTATCGTCCTTGAATGCTTCTCTCACTTCGTCTTCCTCTTTGAATGTTTCTTCCACTTCGACATCATCTTTGACTGCTTCTTTAACTTCGATATCCTCTTTGATTGCTTCTCCCACTTCGATATCGTCTTTGACTGCTTCTTCCATTTCGATATTGTCTTTAATTGCTTTTTTCACTTCGTCATCTTCTTTGAATGCTTCTACCACCTCGGTATCCCCTTTGATTGCTCACTCAACTTCAATTTCCTCTTTGATTGTTTCTGTCACTTCGATATCCTATTTGATTGCTCCTTCCACTTCAATATCCTCTTTGATTGCTTCTTCCACTTCGATATCATCTTCGATATCCTTTTGATTGATTGTTGCACTGCAATATTCTCTTTCATTGCGTCTTCATCTTCGATATCGTCTTCGATTGCAATTTTACTTCCATATCCTCTGTGATGGATTCTTCTTCTTCGATATCCTCATTGATTCGATTGATTCTTCCATTTCGATATGGTTTTGACTGCTTCTTACACATGGATATCCTCTTTGGTAGCTTTTAACAGCTCGATATCATCTTTGATTGCTTTTTTCACTTCGGCATCCTCTTAGAATGCTTCTACCACCTCGGTATCCTCTTTGATTGCTTACTCAACTTCAATTTCCTCTTTGATTGTTTCTGCTGCTTCGATATCCTATTTGATTGCTTCTTTCACTTCAATATCCTCTTTAATTACTGCTTCCACTTGGAAATCCTTTTTGTTTTGATTGCTTCTTCCATTTCCATATCGTCTTTGACTGCTTCTTACACATGGATATCCTGTTTGATGGCTTTTAACAGCTCGATATCCTCATTAATTACTTCTTCGACTAAAAGAAAAACACGCGAGCTGCGAGCAGCTCGCGCACAACGCAACCTCTAGTTATATTATATAAAGCTCGATTACCACTGACTGACTGACTGACTGACTCATTGACATGTTTGTTCTCCCAGATGCCACCTCGTAGGGTGAAAATGTTTGGTGGGATCGTATAGAGGGAGTTCCAATGAGTTGGGAATAAATCCTAAAGTACCCCTTTTGTCCCCCATTCGCTCCCATCCACCTCGTATCTCGGAAAGTATAGGTCTTACAGCGTTGGTGCAAAAACTAATGTTGCTTAGGACATTTTTTTATATCCGGATCCATGAAAAAAAAATTGTCTTTCATACAAAAAAAAAATTGTCCCATACAAAATATTTCTGTATGAATACCGTAAACCGTATATTTCGTTTGCCGTAATTTTCATACTGTTTTTGTAGGGAGCCCACGGCTTGTGTGTACTATAAAATTACTGTAAATTTGCTTGATTCTATTTAATGGTGGTGGAGGGACATGAGATAACTTTCATAGTTTTTGCAAAGGTCATCATCATCATTTTGGAACATCCAATTTTTTTTTTTTTAAGTATGCAACGTGCATCATGTTTATTTTGGAACATCCACATTTTTTTAATTATGCCTCATCCACAATGATCACTTTGAAACGTCAATTTTTTTTTATTATGCAACATCCACTGTGATCATTTTGGTACATCATTTTTTTTAATTATGCCTCATCCACAATGATCACTTTGGGACGTCAATTTTTTTTTATTATGCATCATCCACTGTGATCATTTTTAACATCATTTTTTTTTTCAATTATGCCTCATCCACTATGATCACTTTGGAACGTCAATTTTTTTTTATTATGCAACATCCACTGTGATATTTTGGTACATCATTTTTTTTATTTATGCCTCATCCACAATGATCACTTTGGAACGTAAATTTTTTTTTATTATGCAACATCCACTGTGATCATTTTGGTACATCATTTTTTTTAATTATGCCTCATCCACAATGATCACTTTGGAACGTCAATTTTTTTTTATTATGCAACATCCACTGTGATCATTTTGGTACATAATTTTTTTAATTACGCCTCATCCACAATGATCACTTTGGAACGTCAATTATTATTATTTTTTTTGTATTATGCAACATCCACTGTGATCATTTTGGTACATCATTTTTTTTAATTATGCCTCATCCACAATGATCACTTTGGAACGTCAATTTTTTTTTATTTTTATTATGCAACATCCACGGTGATCATTTTGGTAAATCATTTTTTTAATTACGCCTCATCCACAATGATCACTTTGGAACGTTAATTTTTTTATTTTTTATTATGCAACATCCACTGTGATCATTTTGGTACATCATTTTTTTTAATTACGCCTCATCCACAATGATCACTTTGGAACGTCAATTTTTTTTTATTTTTATTATGCAACATCCACTGTGATCATTTTGGTACATCATTTTTTTAATTACGCCTCATCCACAATGATCACTTTGGAACGTCAATTTTTTTTTATGCATCATCCACTGTGATCATTTTGGAACATCATTTTTTTTAATTATGCCTCATCCACAATGATCACTTTGGAACGTCAATTATTATTATTTTTTTTGTATTATGCAACATCCACTGTGATCATTTCGGTACATCATTTTTTAAATTACGTCTCATCCACAATGATCACTTTGGAACGTCAATTTTTTTTTTATTATGCATCGTCCACTGTGATCATTTTGGAACATCATTTTTTTTAATTATGCCTCATCCACATGATCATTTTGGAACGTCAATTTTTTTTTATTATGCAACATCCACTGTGATCATTTTGGAAAATCAATTTTTTTTTGTAGCACAAGTTTTTGGTGGAATCGTTATTTTACGGTCATCATCGCCCTTGCCATCATTTTGAATTCTTCTCTCACTTCCTTTTCGTTTTCGAATGTTTCTTCCACATTGGTATCCTCTTTAATTGTTTCTATAATTTCGAAATCCTCTTTGATGGCATTTTTACTTCAATATACTTTTGAATTGTTTTTTCTATTTTTATATTTTCTTCAATTACTTCTCTTACTTCAATATCGACTCTACAAAATTATGGGTTTAAATACAAATCTTAAATCGCTCGTATCTTCTAAACGGGAAAAGTTACCCCCAGCAAACTTTTACAAAATATTGGTACAAAATTTTGGTGGAATAGTTTTTTTAATACCATCATTGCCCTTGACATCCGTTTTGAATGCTTCTCTTACTTCGTCTTCCACTTTAAATGCTTCTTTCACCTCGATATCCTCTATTTTTGCTTCTTCCACTTTGATATCCTTTTTAATTGCTTTATCTACTTATATATTTTCTTCAATTGCTTCTTTTACTTCAATTCCCACTCTACAAAATTATGGGTTTTAATACAAATCTTAAATCGCTCGTATCTTCTAAACGGGAATAGTTACGCCTAGCAAACTTTTACAAAATATTGGTTCAAATTTTTGGTCGAATAGTTTTTTTATTACCATCATTGCTCTTGACATCCTTTTTGAATGCTTCTCTTACTTGGTCTTCCTCCTTGAATGCTTCTTTCACCTCGATATCCTCTATTTTTGCTTCTTCCACTTTGATATCCTGTTTAATGTCTTTTTCTACTTATATGTCTTCTTCAGTTGCTTCTTTTACTTCAATTTCCACTCCACAAAATTATGGGTTTTCATACAAAACTTAAATCGCTCGTATCTTTTAAACGGGAAGAGATAGCTCGAGGAAACTTTTACAAAATATTAGTATAAGTTTTTGGTGAAACCGTTTTTTATTTTTATCCTTATCCTCGACGTCTTTTACTCAACTTTAATTTCCTCTTTGATTGTTTCTGCTAATTCGATATCCTATTTGATTGCTTCTTTCACTTCAATATCCTCTTTAATTGCTGCTTCCACTTGGAAATCCTCTTTGATTTGATTGCTTCTTCCATTTCGATATCGTCTTTGACTGCTTCTTACACATGGATATCCTCTTTGATGGCTTTTAACAGCTCGATATCCTCTTTAATTACTTCTTCGACTAAAAGAAAAACACGCGAGCTGCGAGCAGCTCGCGCACAACGCAACCTCTAGTTATATTATATAAAGCTCGATTACCACTGACTGACTGACTGACTCATTGACATGTTTGTTCTCCCAGATGCCACCTCGTAGGGTGAAAATGTTTGGTGGGATCGTATAGAGGGAGTTCCGATGAGTTGGGAATAAATCCTAAAGTACCCCTTTTGTCCCCCATTCGCTCACATCGACCTCGTATCTCGGAAAGTATAGGTCTTAGAGAGTTGGTGCAAAAACTAATGTTGCAGAGGACATTTTTTTATATCCGGTACCATGAAAAAAAAATTGTCTTTCATACAAAAAAAAAATTGTCCCATACAAAATATTTCTGTATGAATACCGTAAACCGTATATTTCGTTTGCCGTAATTTTCATACTGTTTTTGTAGGGAGCCCATGGCTTGTGTGTACTATAAAATTACTGTAAATTTGCTTGATTCTATATAATGGTGGTGGAGGGGCATGAGACAACTTTCATAGTTTTTGCAAAGGTCATCATCATCATTTTGGAACATCCAATTTTTTTTTTTTTTAGTATGCAACATCCACTGTGATCATTTTGGTACATCATTTTTTTAATTACGCCTCATCCACAATGATCACTTTGGAACGTCAATTATTTTTTATTTTTTTATGATGCATCATCCACTGTGATCATTTTGGAACATCAATTTTTTTTAATTATGCCTCATCCACAATGATCACTTTGGAACGTCAATTATTTTTTTTTTATTATGCATCATCCACTGTGATCATTTTGGTACATCATTTTTTTTAATTATGCCTCATCCACAATGATCACTTTGGAACGTCAATTTTTTTTTATTATGCATCATCCACTGTGATCATTTTGGAACATCATTTTTTTTAATTATGCCTCATCCACAATGATCACTTTGGAACGTCAATTTTTTTTTTTTTTTTGTATTATGCAACATCCACTGTGATCATTTTGGTACATCATTTTTTAATTACGCCTCATCCACAATGATCACTTTGGAACGTCAATTATTTTTTTTATTATGCATCATCCACTGTGATCATTTTGGTACATCATTTTTTTAATTACGCCTCATCCACAAAGATCACTTTGGAACGTCAATTATTATTATATTTTTTATTATGCATCCGCCACTGTGATCATTTTGGAACATAATTTTTTTTAAATTATGCCTCATCCACATGATCATTTTGGAACGTCAATTTTTTTTTATTATGCAACATCCACTGTGATCATTTTGGAAAATCAATTTTTTTTGTAGCACAAATTTTTGGTGGAATCGTTATCTTACGGTCATCATCGCCCTTGCCATCATTTTGAATTCTTCTCTCACTTCCTTTTCGTTTTCGAATGTTTCTTCCACATTGATATCCTCTTTAATTGTTTCTATAACTTCCAAATCCTCTTTGATGGCATTTTTACTTCAATATACTTTTGAAATGTTTTTTCTATTTTTCTATTTTCTTCAATTACTTCTCTTACTTCAATATCGACTCTACAAAATTATGGGTTTTAATACAAATCTTAAATCGCTCGTATCTTCTAAACGGGAAGAGTTACGCCTAGCAAACTTTTACAAAATATTGGTACAAATTTTTGGTGGAATAGTTTTTTTAATACCATCATTGCCCTTGACTTCCGTTTTGAATGCTTCTCTTACTTCGTCTTCCACTTTAAATGCTTCTTTCACCTCGATATCCTCTATTTTTGCTTCTTACACTTTGATATCCTTTTTAATTGCTTTTTCTACTTATATGTTTTCTTCAATTGCTTCTTTTACTTCAATTCCCACTCTACAAAATTATGGGTTTTAATACAAATCTTAAATCGCTCGTATCTTCTAAACGGGAACAGTTACGCCTAGCAAACTTTTACAAGATATTGTTACAAATTTTTGGTGGAACAGTTTTTTTAATACAATCATTGCCCTTGACATCCGTTTTGAATGCTTCTCTTACTTGGTCTTCCACTTTAAATGCTTCTTTCACCTCGATATCCTCTATTTTTGCTTCTTCCACTTTGATATCCTATTTAATTGCTTTATCTACTTATATATTTTCTTCAATTGCTTCTTTTACTTCAATTCCCACTCTACAAAATTATGGGTTTTAATACAAATCTTAAATCGCTCGTATCTTCTAAACGGGAACAGTTACGCCAAGCAAACTTTTACAAAATATTGGTACAAATTTTTGGTCGAATATTTTTTGTATTTCCATCATTGATCTTGAAATCCTTTTTGAATGCTTTTTTCACCTCGATATCCTCTATTTTTGCTTCTTCCTTTTGATATCCTTTTTAATTGCTTTTTCTACTTATATATTTTCTTCAATTGCTTCTTTTACTACAATTTCCACTCTACAAAATTATGGGTTTTAATACAAATCTTAAATAGCTCGTATCTTCAAAACGGGAACAGTTACGCCCAGCAAACTTTTACAAAATATTGGTACAAATTTTTGGCCGAATAGTTTTTTTATTACCATCATTGCTCTTGACATCCTTTTTGAATGCTTCTCTCACTTGGTCTTCCTCCTTGAATGCTTCTTTCACCTCGATATCCTCTATTTTTGCTTCTTTCACTTTGATATCCTTTTTAATGTCTTTTTCTACTTATATGTGTTCTTCAATTGCTTCTTTTACTTCAATTTCCACTCCACAGAATTATGGGTTTTCATACAAAACTTAAATCGCTCGTATCTTTTAAACGGGAAGAGATAGCTCGAGGAAACTTTTACAAAATATTGGTATAAGTTTTTGGTGAAACCGTTTTTTATTTTTATCATTGTCCTCGACGTCTTTTACTCAATTTTAATTTCCTCTTTAATTGTTTCTGCTACTTCGATATCCTATTTGATTGCTTCTTTCACTTCAATATCCTCTTTGATTGCTTCTTCCACTTCAATATCATGTTTGATTGCTGCTTCCACTTGGATATCCTCTTTAATTTGATTGCTTTTTCCATTTCGATCGTCTTTGATTGCTTCTTACACATGGATATCCTCTTCGATAACTTTAAACAGCTCGATATCCTCTTTGATTGCTTCTTCCACTTTGATATCCTCTTTTATTGCTTCTACCTATTCGATATCATCTTCGATTTCCTTTTAATTGCTTCTTGCACTGCAATATTCTCTTTGATTGCGTCTTCATCTTCGATATCGTTTTTGATCGCATTTTCACTTCGATATCCTCTGTGGTGGCTTCTTCCACTTCGATACCCTCTTTGATTGCTTCGTCCACTTCGATATCCTCTTTGATTGCTTCTTCCACTTCGATATCCTCTTTGATTGCTTCTTCCACTTCGATATCGTCTTTGACTGTTTCTTCCACTTCGATATCGTCTTTGATTGCTTTTTTCACTTCGTCATCCTCTTAGAACGCTTCTACCACCTCGGTATCCTCTTTGATTGCTTACTCAACTTTAATTTCCTCTTTGATTGTTTCTGCTACTTCGATATTCTATTTGATTGCTTCTTTCACTTCAATATCCTCTTTGATTGCTTCTTCCACTTCGATATCGTTTTTGACTGTTTCTTCCACTTCGATATCGTCTTCGATTGCTTTTTTCACTTCGTCATCCTCTTAGAACGCTTCTACCACCTCGGTATCCTCTTTGATTGCTTACACAACTTTAATTTCCTCTTTGATTGTTTCTGCTACTTCGATATCCTATTTGATTGCTTCTTTCCCTTCAATATCCTCTTTGATTGCTTCTTTCAATTCGATATCGTTTTTGAGTGTTTCTTCCAGTTCGATATCGTCTTTGATTGCTTTTTTTACTTCGTCATCCTCTTAGAATGCTCTTACCACCTCGGTATCCTATTTGATTGCTTCTTTCACTTCAATATCCTCTTTGATTGCTGCTTCCACTTGGAAATCCTCTTTGATTTGATTGCTTTTTCCATTTCGATATCTTCTTTACTGCTTCTTACACATGGATATCCTCTTTGATGGCTTTTAACAGCTCGATATCCTCTTTAATTACTTCTTCGACTAAAAGAAAAACACGCGAGCTGCGAGCAGCTCGCGCACAACGCAACCTCTAGTATATATATATATATTGAAGGTAAATTAGCCATTGGTACCATCATTGCGTTTGCCATCTTAGGTTTCTAATGTAAATTCTGTAATTTTTTAACTTTTCTATATACTTTAATTTAAGTATATAATATATATATACTAGTGGTTCGCCCCTAACTGAGATCTCGCGAGTCTACCATAAAAACAAAAAATATTATTCGTAATCTTTGACTATCAAAATAGTGCCACGAAATAGAAACCAACTTACTTGACCTACAGTTTCATTCAAATTACAGGTAATGAGAGTTCATGTTAATTGTTGCCCTTTTTTGGGGTACAAATTGCAGTTATTCTGGATTTCAGACTTTTGCCTACATTTGTGTCACTATCTAATCTACTATACTATATTTATATACTATATAATACTACTAAAATATACTAATCTACACGCATACCAAATTACAGCACTGTGGGGTCACTGGTGTAACCTGTAAATCTTGTCAAAGTTTAGTTTTTATTATGGCTAATAACTCAAAAACTACAAAAATTTTACCATAACTAAAAACGGGGTCGAAATGTACTATTTTTTTTTTTTTTTTTTTAGTCTCATTATTTCTTGCAATCTGCCCATCAGGGCATTGAGCCAGAGTTTGGGGAATAGTTCGCGTTGGGCATGTATGGAATAAGCCCAGTGGCACTTCCATTTTTCCATTCCATTCCATTAGGTGCTATATGAGGTCTTGAGGGGCTGTCCTCTTTAATCTACTAAAGATTGTGGTTTTTTTCATTAGCTCATTAGCAAGCTCATTTGGGTGATTCTCCAGTCGTTTAGCGTAAGATTTCAGTTTTTAGCTACTTCTTGTTTCACCGTTGTCACTTCTAGGTCGCAATGCAATTGGATGTTAGTGATGTACCATGGTGCGTTCGTTATCATGCGTAGCATTTTGGATTGGAAACGTTGAAAGATTTCCAAGTTTGAGTTCGCTGCTGTACCCCACAGCTCGGCTCCGTAAGACCATACGGGTTTTTGGATGCATTTGTAAAGGAGGAGTTTGTTATCCAGGGTCAGTTTTGATTTACATTGCATAAGCCAATACAGTTTCCTTAATTGAAGGCCAAGTGACTTTCGTTTGGTAAAGATATGCTTCTTCCATGTAAGGCGTCTATCTAAATGTATGCCCAGGTAGCGTACGTCTTCGCTCTGAGGTATTTGGACATCGTTTAATTTGACTGCGGGGCTATGTCTGAGAGCAAAGGTAACATGCACTGACTTTGATTCGTTTGCCCTAATGCGCCAGTCTTTGAGCCAAGTTGAGACTTCGTCTAGGCTTCTTTGGAGCATCTTCGAAGCAATAATTGGGCTATCATGGGTTGCAACCAGCGCTGTGTCGTCTGCGAATGTTCCCACAAGTACGCCATCTGTTGTCGTTGGCAAGTCAAACGTGTATATGAGGTACAAGACTGGGCCCATGACGCTGCCCTGGGGGACACCAGCTTGTATATCATAGAGTGCAGTTCTGTACTCTCCAAGTTTTACATAGAAGTGCCGCTGATGAAGGTATGATTTTATCCATAAGTAATGGTTTATGGGAAGAGTTTTCATTAACTTATACAACAAGCCGTCGTGCCATACACGATCGAACGCCTGAGAAATATCTAAGAAGACAGCAGAGCTGTATTTATTGTGCTCGAACGCATCGTTTATCTCGGCAACTAAGCGATGAACTTGCTCAATTGTACCATGGGCTGCACGGAAGCCAAACTGATGTGAGGGAATAAGTTGAGTTAATGTTATTTCTGGCATTAGTCTTTTCATGAACAAAATTTCCATGACTTTGGAGGCTATTGGGAGCAAGCTTATTGGACGATAAGAGGCAACATTTTCAGGGTCCTTGCCTGGTTTGTGTACTAAGATAATTTCTGCTACCTTCCATTGTGAGGGTATAAATTCACGTCGCAGAATAGCGTTGAAGATTTGGGTTAAAAATGTGATGCCTGTGTCCGGTAGTTCTTTCATAACTTTTGCAGTAATCAGGCCATAACCGGGGGCTTTATTGAGCTTAAGTTTTTTGATAGCAGAGTGTACTTCGCTTTTAGTGAACTTCTTAATAGGAGGCGCCAATTGGTGAGCTGCAGACAAGTTTGCCTTTATTTCATCTAGTTTTGATGATCCTGTGTCTGGGTGTGGGGTAAAGACTTTCGACAGGTGTTCCGCAAACAATACCGCCTTGTCAGCGTTTGATTTGGCCCATGTTCTTTCATTTCTGCGCAAAGGCGACTGAAATGAGACAGGTCTTTTGAGTTCTTTTGTGGTTTTCCATAGGGAGTAGTCTGTGGCAGCCGTAGCATGTACTATGTACTAATGAAGACCTTTCATTTGACGTCTCACATGACCTAATAGTCTCATTTTTTTTTATCCCTCTTGAACCCCAATATCTCAAGAACCCCCCAAAATTGTTAGCTCAGTAAGTCACACCAAAATTGTGCCATCATTATCTACCTATACACTAAATTTTACGATGATCGGATAAACGCTTCGAAAGTTATCCTCTAAATTCTGTAGTTTATTTACAGAATTTACATTAGACACCTAATATGGCAAACGCAATGATGGTATCAATGGCTAATTTATCTTCAACTTCTCAAGAAAACGCTGACAGGATGCACCAATCTCTTAAACGACTCTCTTGTTTCAGCCGTAGTAACATACGTCTATTTTAGAATCTGACATATTATATATTTATTTAGGAAGATCAAAATTAAAAATATTTTTTTTTTACTTATTTATATTAGACATGTTGACGGGCCTCCTGATGTTAAGGGCCACCATACTACAAACCTTATAGATTCATTTATGGACCAAAAAGTATCCGTTACACAGCGAGTAAATAAATGTAGTTAAGTTTTTTTTAATAAAAACATAAGCTAACATAAACTTTTCTAGTAATCATGACATGATTTACTTTAAAAAGAGAATCAACGTGTATAAAGCTAAAACGTAGTATCAGCGAAGTACTAACTTGACGCTCTGGAAACAATTGAGAGAAGAGTCAAGAAGCTCATGGGCAACGATGAGCTAGTTGATGCAAGGCTCCTCAGCCTGGAGCATCGATGAGAGGTTGCTAGCCTCTCGGTTTTTTATCGAGTACATTTCGGGGAGTGTGCGGCGGGACTTTTCAACCTAATCGCACCATCTCCATTCTATCATCGTACAACCAGACGCTCTGCGGTGCGCCACCGCTATATGTTAGAAATACCTCCCATTCGCACAAAGCGGTTCTCTTCGACCTTTATTATGCGCACCGCCAAAGAGTGGAACGCCTTGCCAGAGTTGGTGTTTCCTGATAGCTTCAACCTGGTTATCTTTAAGTAGGTTTCTTCTAGGCAAGCCTGTACCATCGTAGACTGCATCATCACTTACCATCAGGCGAGATCGTAGTCAAACGCTAGCCTTTAATGTATAATGAAAATAAAACGTTTGTTACAATATTAGGTCCAGTCTTAACGTGCGAAAACAGCCTTCGATAAATTAATGGCCGCTGTAAATTGTGGTCACAAAAAGAACAACGTATAAAAAGTGTCTGTGATGTGAATGCTTTACATTCCAAACATAGAAGAATAGCAGACGTGTTAATTTGCAGCTGAAAGGATTTGTATAGGAAACGAATGTTTTTAAATGATTGAAGTCGGATTATGCAACTAGAAAAGGGTTATTAAAACTACTACAAACTTTTTTTTTTAATTTGACTTGGATATGAAACAAGCGTATAGCCCACCTAACTACCTGAAACACAACTTTCTTTTTTGTAAACTTCATTAGGTTCCTGATGAATTTAAATGAAAATAAATAAATAAATATTGCTGGACATTTCACACAGCGCTATCTAGCCCCAAACGAAGCAGATCTTGTACTATGGGAACCAGATAACTGATAGAATACTTATATACTTTTTTTTGTAAATAAATACATATAATATATAGAAAAACACCCAGACACGGAACAAATATCTGTAGATCATGCAAACATTTGTTCCGCAGCGGGAATCGAACCTGCTACCTCCTGCGTCTCAGCCGACTATACACCCACGGCGCCACGGAGGCAGTCATTTATTCATTTCATAGGCATTAGAAAAATAAAATAATAATTACCTAACATTTGACATAAAACTCCATAGCCAAATAGATCACATATTTTTGTCTAAGTTGTAGCTAAACTTATAAAATACATGATTTATATTATCGTAAACAAATACATATGAGTCATGAGTTTCCAAAAGAGATATCAAACGTGATATAAAAGACATGACAAGGCAGATTTCCCATATATTACCCAAAAAAAAACAGTTCACAATTCGTATTTCGGCACGCAAATCACAGAATGTTATAACTCACAAATATAAAAAGTATTGCGTCTCGCAGGTCGAGGGCCACACAAAGGGCGCTCGTAGTTCGCCAATAATAATAGCTAATAGTTTTCTCAAGTTCTATGGAGAAGTGATTTAGTGCGCTCAAAAGTCAGGCAGTAAATCAAAGAGCTATCTCGCACCGAAACGTCCAATATTCGATCCAATAATGATCCCGAAGGACACGTGCTCTCTCATTATTTGAAGTTATTCCGTTCTTGATTTTAAATAAATAAATTTTATTGCGCCATCTGTCATAAGAGAGATAAAACTTGTAATGGAGTCCGCGCGGGAGGCTGTGGTCATTTCTCGTACTGACGTTTACTATCGATGTGACTTAAGTTACTGTAAATGCTGCGAGCCATGGTTGTTCCTCATTACCACTCGGACGTCGAATTTATTGCTCATCAAAATTTTACCTAATATTGGTGTTATTACCTGTTAAACTGACTTGCATTTTGGCCATTATATTATTGAGCGGAGGGTTTTTTAAGTACAGAGTACAGAGTCTGTACCGCAGAGTTAAACTAGAAATTCACATGATTTAATCAAAGTCAAAATTAGCATGCTACGTATGATTCTTAAATAAAAAAATATAAAATTATGAAGTGCAGGTCGATTGGCTGTAACGAGGTTCTCACACGCACCAAGAATATCCGTGTTAAGGGTTAAGTCATGTCTCTAAATACACCGAACATAATTTTTGTAGTTAAATGATATGGATATACCCATTTATGTTTAGTGGAGTGGATTAATCATCTTAATGAAACCACGTAGAGGATACAGCCACTTCAAAAAGTTTAATAACGCGCCCAAAAAATACACAACGCGGGCACTCCACTCCAAACTCCATCCAAGCAAATTGAATTTAAACATGAAACGTAATAACAGTGGGCATCAAAAGGCCTCGACTGTCCGTGCGGAGCTTTCCTTTTAATTAGACCCTAAGTACTCGTTAAAAAACAAGATCTTCCCTAACAGACAAAGCGAGCCCCGCTAACAAACAGTACGAATGTAAAAACGTTGGATAAATAAGTGGAAAAATACAGGTAAGTCCAAGAGGGTTTTTGTACGGACCGGCCAGCCACTTAGGTCATCCTGCGAAATAAAGGCCCAAGTTTTTTATATCGCTTTTAAATGCGAGCCCCGTACGTCGGACCGGACCCGCCTCATCCCCTTCTACGATAATGTGAAAGGAAACAACGAAAGAAAATGTTTCCGAGCGCCCGTTCGCTTTTATTGAACGCTCCTTCCTAGTTTCGATTGCAAATAGTTCGTGTAATTCAGTTAGTTCGCTTTCAGCGAAACGAATAATAATTGAACACTATAAAATATCTCGTCGACTCGAAGTTTACCTGCGCTAAAAAAGCAGCGTATTTACGAAATCAGCGAGACGCGTAACTACGTACTGTGCCGTTTCGTAGAAAACGGTTTTGCGCTGACGGCCCATTGTTTGCGTATTATGTTGCGTGAAACGTTTGCGATCTCTTTTGTGAGTAAAAATATTTTTCACAAAAATTAATATGGAATTCACTGGATATTTTTAATAGCAATCAGGTTGATTAGTGTGAGTGTTTTGATGCAGGTGTTATTGCTATCGTTCGTGGACTGTACCGAGGTAAAGCTAGCGATACAAATCATGAAAATTTAAGTAAATTAGCTTAAATGTACTCGTAGTGCAAAATGTATGAAGAGAAGCTAAGATTTTTGATAAAATATTATTTTGAATTGCACAATAATGTTTTTTATGTGAAATCTATCTTTTTATCCAAGTGTTCTTCTAAATACTTATTCTAACAAACGAGTCTGTGTTCATTGGAATATACGTTTTCAATTCGGTCGAGAGGGAGGGTCGTTTGAAGTGATTAGTAATGGCGAGGGTATAGCGAAATAATCTTAGTGGAGCCGTTAATGAGAAAACATTATGCCCGGGGCAGGTTGACGATTAATTAATTTCTTTTGAGTTCGCCATTCGCCTGGGTTGTGTAGGAGATTGGAATCGGTTTATCGGGAGCAATTATTAGTTTTATTAAGGAATGTTTATGTAGGGCCTATTTTAATGTTTTCCGATGAGAGGTGGCACTTGGGTATTTTCGCCCGACTATCAGACCATAGCATAAATATAAATATTGCTGGACATTTGACGACCTCCGTGGTGCAGTGGGCTAATAGCCGGCTGAGACGCAGGAGGTAGCGGGTTCGATTCCCGCCGCGGAATAAATGTTTGCATGATCTACAGATATTTGTTCCGGGTCTGGTTGTTTCTCTATATATTATAAGTATGTATTTACTAAAAAAAAATGTATGCAAGTATTCTATCAGTTATCTAGCTCCCATAGTACAAGCTCTGCTTAGTTTGGGGCTAGATAGCATACTGGGTAGACGTAGGTACCTTAAATCAAGATCTTGTTAAGATGAATTCAGAAAGTTAAATAAACCACTTAATTACTTGTTACCCATATTTTTCTCCAGGCTAAGGGTGACCAATCAACATTAAGCTATGCTAGGCTCTGCTGCGCTATGCTCTGTTTAACCAATTCGCTCCTCATATACCTATTGTAATGAGAAAACAAAAAACGTGCTGCGCTGCGTTTTGTTTAAAACAGCACGCCACTACGCAGCATAGCTCAATGTTGATTAGGCATCCTTAACACGTTAGCTGCGGGGGAAATATCGCCCATCGACCTTTTCGCAAGTGCATATCAGTCCTTATTGACCTAACACCACTAGGATAGTTTTAAACGTTATGACTTTGTGAATATATAGTTTACTATTTTTTATTTTATACTGTTAGAATGATCTTGAACCCAATTGCTTTACGTTCGTTTCGCCTCTGGATCTGCCAAACAGGAAATGAGAAATCAACGAAGGAAAGTGTCAGCTTGATAATGACCGATACCGCACTAAAACGTATTTTTTACAGTGGTGGGACAGACAAAAATACGGAGTTATCGAAAATAAAACACAATTATTATAGAAGAAATAAAAAATGTATTTAATAAAACACACAACAGACGGAAACAATGAACTTATTAGTGTATTTCTTTAAAACACTGCACGCAAAGTAATTGATTACATTTATAAAAATAATTCCAATTCTAATTTTTTAATTTTTATTCTTAATACTTTTTTTGTAATTTATTTATGTAAATTTTATAATCAATTCACCTGACATTATTACACTTTAATTTATTATACACATCTCATAATTTCATCATTGACATCACACAATTATAATTTTGCTCTCACAGGGTCTGGTGGGTGATTAAGCGGTCTCGGCAGAATAACAGCGTCAACTACTAACCCAGTTGACATAATGCTGAGTCGAGGCCCTTTTGCTGCTACAGCACACAACATACCTACCTCATATTTAAAATTAATTTATTATTATTTTATTTATTATTATTATTATTATATATATTTATTATACCTATTGTTTGTTTATGTCTTACATGCTTTAATCTTTTACATTTTAAATCATCTTTTGTAAATGTATTATGTGTGCTATGTCTATGTCTAATAATTATTGTCTATGTCTAATAATAAATAAATAAATATTGCTGGACATTTCACACAGCGCTATCTAGCCCCAAACTAAGCAGAGCTTGTACTATGGGAACCAGACAACTGATAGAATACTTATATACATTTTTTTTTTGTAAATACATACTTATAATATATAGAGAAACAACCAGACCCGGTACAAATATCTGTAGATCACGTAAACATTTGTTCCGTCGCGGGGATCGAACCCGCTACCTCCTGCGTCTCACCCAGCTATTCACTCACTGCACCACGGAGGTCGTCATTTATGGTAAAATGTTTTAATTTTCTTGACATTCTTTTTTGCATTTTCATTCAAATCATCTTAGGTATCACTGTCCAGCAGCGTTATTTTTCTTTTACATTTACATGGCGCCATACTTCAATACCTGTCTATAGTTAATAATACGCACACGTCCCGTCATGTGTAGAGCACAACACTGACTGGCAGCTCGATGCTTGCGCGCGCGCTCTGGACGGCAACAGGTCGGCAGCGGTCATATACCACAGTCCCGCCACTGCAGGAAGCGGATGTTTTTCACTGTCAATGCGATGGTGGTCGAAATGGGCCCGCCGCTATGTTTTAATGCCAAATATTTGTAACCACAAGCGGAAATCTATATTTGTCTCTGTCGAACTCCCACAAATACCTGAGATAATCATTCCGCACCAGCGAGAAAGATATAGATTTCACTGAGCACACAAGTGAAAAATACGGTTTGGTCTAAAATGTCACCCATTGACAGTAACGTCGATTTTTATGCAGACGATTACATAAACGATTATATAAACCTAGATCATCATCCCAAACTCTCATTCACATTCAACAATCATAACCTCTTCCTAGTAACGATTCCTCATAATAACCGTGTTTCATAATGCTTTTGTTTCAGAGAACAAAACCGAACAGTAGTAATCAATACTTACATGAACTTGTGTTTAGAGCTCACTCACCTTTCGTCTCCAAAGGTTAATTGAAAGGGATAGAATAATTTACTGTTTAAAAAATTAATAAGACAAGCCAGTGTCGCCCTCAGCTAATGAAGGTAAAAATAAATCGATTCCGTTTTGCTTCGGCTGGCAGAAGGGTTGCCTTTAGAGATGTGCTTTTGGAATTAAAAACACTTCGAAATGTGGTAGATTAACAAGGGATTATTTTATTTTTAATTAAATCAGTAGCATATGAATCAACTAAGTTACTGGACCACAAAGTACGAACTTACTGGAATGTTAATAAAGGGAAACTCATAAAATTTTATGATTTTTGTCGGAACTTGCTGAGACTTTACTTATATATCCTCTCCATGCAAAAATTGTCTGAAAGACAATACCGCTATTTATACATTTATTCGTTTCACAGTTTGTTGTTTCTAAATTGTAAGAATTTTCATTCATTCATACATCCAGAGTAGCCTAGTTGTCTGGTCATACTTTGTATTAATATTGTTTGCAACACACTTGCTCGTAAAGTGAGCCTTATTACATCGTTCTTAGGGTCATAAACCGAACTATAACACACACGTGCATAATAATATTACACACTAGTGCATAATTGAATTATCCCTACAAAGTTAAGTTAGTACCTAACTGCAAATTCTATGCGAGTAAACAGATCATTTTCAATTTAACCGGGTAATACAGTTTTGTAACAACAATGAGGTTTTATGCCACTGAAAATCCATTTACATTTTTGGAATAAATAAATGTATCCCTAATTAAGACGAAAAAACATTTATTATTATCAAATTATTTATAATTCACAATAATTTATTATAAAATATTTGCATTTTATCACTAAAATTATAATTTTGAAGTACTTTGTATGGCTATCTATATGTAATCAATCACCCTACATTTAGCGCGTGCAACAATATTGTTTTGAAAATTGTACATTCACGAATTGTTTTAATAATTTTATGTTTAACGATTTATGCAATACATGTATGTTTTTTCCTCGCAAGTGTGTTGAAAAAGTGCGTATGAAACTCGTGAGCAACTTGCTCACTAGACACTCGGCTGATTTACGCCCTCGTCTACGGCTCGGGTTGCAACCCACAGCCTCGTGTATAATGAGCAACTTAGCTCACTTGTATCATAATATACTTTTGTGTTGTACGGCTGTTGGGGCAGAAAGGTTCTTGATACCACGCACTGGAAAGCACAGCTTAGGATGGCCACCCACTAGAAGGTTCCTGGGTGCCGTTGGGTTCAGGCAGCACAAGATCAGTTGCTCTGGAAGCGTATGGTGGAGGCCTACGTTCAACAGTGGGCATCCGGTTGCTGATATGATGATGATGATGTTGTATTGTATCGAATGGTCACTGTGATTCTCCGAACGCCAGTACATCTCTAGTCGTCTTTGTAAATCCCATCCCACGTTGAGTATGTCCACAATGAACAAACGAGTTGATCGACTCATAAATATTTCCCATAGGAAATTGTAAAATAAAAAGCGTATTGGGGATTAATTTTAGGGACGTTATGTTATTAAGATTTTCAATTTGCATTATTAATTGTTATTCTCTTATAGTTAAACAGTTAAGCAGACCTTTATAATTTGTATTAATGGCCAGTAGTAACGTGTGCGAGGAAGAATAGGATAGATAGTGGAAGTAAGAATGACTTCCATTATCTACGAGATAAGTTGTAATTAATACGTGAAGAGAAAACTTTCGGCCTCTGTGCACTGACTACTGCTAATTTCACGCAGCATTATCTAGCTCCCAACTAAGTAGTGCTTGCTTGTCCTAGATAACTGATATAATACTTATAGAACCTGTTTTATCATGCCCGACATTAATTTAAAACACACACCCGATGATGAATTAACCGATTTTAGAGGTGGGCTTATACCGGTAGCTTGAATATTTATCCAGTAATCGATACATTTGTAATAAACAATTTTAACATAAATCGGTGACGCCTGTGCGATGATACCACTTAGTTAGTTTAATAGGTACCTACCTACTTACATGACGACTGAATATGATTTGTGTACCTATTGTATACAGGCTGTTTCATTGATATTGTTACGCCGAGGCTGTTAAACAATGAGTAACAATCGAACCTTCTCGAACGCTTTTGTCTTGCTGTGTTATTGTTGCTGTTGTTTGTGGTTTCGCAGAATGGGGAGTGGCCATTGTGTCGAGGGACCGACCCTTTCCTGGAAGGATCGACATCGTTCTCGAACAATCGAAATGTGTGCGATATAAATAGGCCGGAGAGATGGCCGGAGAGTCAGTCTCGAGTCAGTCAGTGAGTGAGTCTGAGCGAGGCCCTAGAGGACTGACGTGGAGAAGGGTCTCGCGTGAACAGTAGTTGCTCCCGAGTCAGTCTGGATTAAGCTATACGTGCGATCATTTCGGTGACTTTAAGTGCTGCAACTGTGGTGTGAATTAGTGTGTTGTGATTACGTGTGACCAAGTTCGTGTATTCATCGTTTAGTGCTGAATAAAAGTGTTATTTTGGTTGGATCGATTCCCATTATTTTATCCCGAACCCTCAGCTCGTAACAATTTGGTGTCAGAAGTGGGATAAAATAATGCCGGTTCTACCAAAGGATAACATGGACGGTGTCAGGACGAGAGGTCAACGACAACAGGAAATGGATGAAAGGCGGTTTGGAGATTCTCCGGTTCAAGAATCTCGGCAGAGTCGACAGCCGATGGAGATGGAATCAGCCGCCGCCGAATCATTTGGAGCACCATCATCATCATCCGTGGGTCAAGCTCCTGTGACAAGCGATCTTGCTGCTATTATGGCAATGCTTTGTCGTCAAGAAGAACAGCGTCGTCAGGATAAAGAAGAGCAGCGTCGTCAACAGGAAGAGCAGGCTCAGTTGCAAGAGGAACAACGCCGTCAGCATTAGGAAGAGAAGCGGCGTCAACAGGAAGAGCAGGCTCAGTTGCAGGAGGAACAACGCCGTCAGCATAAAGAAGAGAAGCGTTGTCACCAGGAAGAGCAGGCTCGGTTGCAGGAGGAACAACGCCGTCAGCATTAAGAAGAAAAGCGTCGTCAGCAGGAAGAGCAGGCTCGGTTGCAGAAGGAACAGCGACGTGAACAGGTGGAGCAGACTCGGTTGCAAGAGGAACAGCGACGTCAGGATAAAGAAGAGCAGCGTCGTCAACAGGAAGATCAGCGACGTTGGCCATAAGAGCGTGCTCGACTGATGAGGGAATCGTTCGGTTCATCTGGAAAGGAATTCCAGGAAGTGAAAGAACAGATAGAAATCACGAGAGCCGTGTTTTGGAGGCTGGAATTGGGATCGCTGATGAGAAAGGGACTCTGGGTGTCCTGAAGTACTGGAGACGGCAATGTGGCTCCTCTAGTTGCTACATCTTCAGCGCGAGGTGCGCCTAAAATTGTTCGTGTTGATCGGCTGCCGCGATATGGGGCTAAGAATGCTCGAGACGAGCATGTTTTAGGAGGGGGCAGTGTTACGCCGAGGCTGTTAAACAATGAGTAACAATCGAACCTTCTCGAACGCTTTTGTCTTGCTGTGTTATTGTTGCTGTTGTTTGTGGTTTCGCAGAATGGGGAGTGGCCATTGTGTCGAGGGACCGACCCTTTCCTGGAAGGATCGACATCGTTCTCGAACAATCGAAATGTGTGCGATATAAATAGGCCGGAGAGATGGCCGGAGAGTCAGTCTCGAGTCAGTCAGTGAGTGAGTCTGAGCGAGGCCCTGGAGGACTGACGTGGAGAAGGGTCTCGCGTGAACAGTAGTTGCTCCCGAGTCAGTCTGGATTAAGCTATACGTGCGATCATTTCGGTGACTTTAAGTGGTGCACCAGTGGTGAGAATTAGTGTGTTGTGATACGTGTGACCAAGTTCGTGTATTCATCGTTTAGTGCTGAATAAAAGTGTTATTTTGGTGAAATCGATTCCCATTATTTTATCCCGAACCCTCAGCTCGTAACAATATTTTAGGACTTGAAATTAAGGTTATTTGAAATTACTTGAATTTTTTTTATATTTAAGTATTTGTAATAAAACTATTTTACAACAGTACTAACCATTAGCCCTACCTGTGTTTTCATTTAATGTCGTACATAACAAAACACATAGTTTATTACCTGAACTATCCTACCTTATTATCTGTACCTCAATAGGAAAGAGGAACCCTTATAGGATCACTTCGTTGTCCGTAATAGCAGAGACCAGTAATATAAATAGACTGTCAAGTCCATTGAAAAAAACGTAATCCGCAAAAAGCTCAAAATCCCGTATTATTTCTAGATGGCGCTGTCTCATAGCCTGGAAACTTTCATAGCGGCCATTGCAACCAAACAAATTAAAATATATTTTCACTACAACACACCAAAATTTTTCTGGTTGTTTGTAGAATAAGTAATATTGTCCATGCAACAAGATTTACCGATTTTATTTCATATTGATTATTTACCACTTTCGTATGCTTAATCACAGATGGCGTAGGAATAGGTGAAAGGTAGCATACAAAAAAACGCATTGTTTTTTACCTAGATGGCGCTTAACACAAAATTAAATGGCAGATTTTTTTACTTCTAAGGGTATCGTCGCCTAAAAAAACAATGCAATGTAGGTAGTTAGCCATTATATACTCACTACAGCAAAAATCCTACGCTGCAGGATTTTTAAGTTGGCGAGTCTATCGCTATAAATATGTAGGTACCTACCTATTTATTGGAGACACATTAATTCAAACTGTTTTGTTCTAGTTTAGAGCATAACGGTTTTAATTACTATGCTTTCTTTCACCATCAGAGCTCTACGGACCAAGCCAATACGATTCTAAACCTAATGATGCGGATTTCCTAGTGCTCGATTTAAAAATTAAACAATATTCAATAAATAATATGAAATAATCAAACTTTTTATTATTAAATAATCAAAAATCAAAAAGGGGTTTAAATATACTAATGAAGACCTTTCATTTGACGTCTCATTTGACCTAATAGTCTCATTTTTATTTTTTTTACCCCTATTGAACCCCAATATCTCAACAACCCTCCAAAAATTTTTAACTCATTTGTCACACCAAAATTGTGCTATCATTACCTACCTATATTCACGATGATCGGATAAACGCTTCGAAAGTTATCCTCGGACAAACAAACATACATACATACAACGCCGATTTGTTGATTTGGAGATCTCGCTTCGCTCGATCAATAACTAGTGGTTCGCCCCGAACTGAGATCTCGCGAGTGTCCAATAAAAACAAAAAAAAATCATAATCTTAGTAGGCAAGCAGAATTATTGTACTGAGAAATCCAAACGCAAAGAAATTCACCCGAAAGCCGAAAACAAAACAATTAGCCACAAGAAAATGAGCGGGAACGAGTGGGAACCATGAACTGACTGACATTGAATGACAGCCAGCAAGCAAGCAAACAGCCACGCTGTTTGCATCTTATTTGTTGCATGCTGTGTTGCCAAACCTCACTTCTCAAAAGTCACGACTAGCAAGTCTAAGAAATTTTGTTGCACTTATTATATGTAGTGTACTTATGTAATTAAGTTTATTATTTTAGTAAATAACGTATTATCTTGTAGTATGCATTTGCCGGGTACTTACAAATGAATTTTATTTTGTTTCAAAAAGTATTCTACATATCTGTACATATCACTACAAATAGGTACGTATTTTACAAATAGGTATTACCGCATTTAGGTGATAATGGTACGATCATAGACCTAAGTAATGAATTACATATATCTATTTATTATTGCACCAGCAAGGCTTTCCTTTCCTAAAAAAACCCTATTTTGACGGAAACTTTCATGTTCTGGCAATTCCGATAAAACTGTGCGCAAGTCTCAAAAAATACTAAAGACTGAAGGTTTAACGAAACTGAAGACCGGCAACATCGCATACCGTGCAAACTGACAACGTCGCATTAATACTATCGCGCACGTTAAATTGGAAATAGCGCCATCTATTTTTGATCGTTTTTTTCGTGAGCGGTAGTAAGCTAGATGTTGGCTAGAGGTCACATAAATATAATGATTTGGAACTCCTAGCGACATCTCGCGTCCTAACAGGTAATCAAATATCGAGTTACATTAATTTGTTCGAGACTGGCAGTCTATTTATATTACTGGTCTCTGGTAATAGTATGTCTGTCTGTCCGTCCGTCAGTCAAGGCCCCTTTTTCTCAGGAACGCGTGGAGGTATCAAGTTGAAAAATCAAATACAAAGGTCTATGGCCCCTTGGGGCTGTAAAAAATCAAAATTCTTAGTCAACACGATTAAAAAATATGGCCATTTTTGATTCATACTTTGCTCGCAAATAAATCAAAACCTATATGGTACGCCCCGTTGACCCCTAGAATTTGAAATTTGGCAAGATAAAATATTTTGACGGAATCCTCGGTGCCCGAGCCAGACCCGCACTTGTCCGAGTTTTTTTGTAAAGGTATCTACTTATTACGAGTATATGTAGAAAAACACCCAGACACGGAACAACTACCAGTAGATCAAGCAAACATATGTTCCGCAGCGGGAATCGAACCCACAACCTCCTGCGTCTCAGCCAGCTATTTGGCCATTACGCCACGGTAGTTGGTAACGATACCTTAAAGATATCCCAGAAGTGGGTAGTCAGAAAAAAAGTCAATAGTCAAATATTTTTATACATAAAAATCACAAGGATCACTTTGAAACGTCAATTTTACTACCTGTTCCTTCGCGGCCAAGTCAGGAAAGAAAGGTAAGAAACAAGGCTGGTTGATTTTTTAATGATCCTTTTACAAAACATAATACAGAAAATAAATTACGTCTAAATTTTAACATTTTGAACGAGTTGGAGCAATTTCAATTCCAAGCTTCTCTATCATCTAAATAATCCGATATTTTATAGTAGGTTTTTTTATAAAGATTTTGTTTAATTACGTTTTTAAATTTGTTAATTGTCAATTTTTGTACATCCCTTGGCAGTTTGTACACCTTGCTCTTTAAACGATTTACTAAGGAGTCTACAAGTGGCAACAGCGAGTTATCTTTATTTCTAGTGTTAAAATTATGAGTATCGCTATTTTTCTTAAGCAAATTAATATTTTTGTGCACATACATCAGATTTTCATAGATGTATTGACAAGGGAATGTCATAATATTTATTTCTTTAAACTTATTGCGTAATGATTTTCTAGGGCCCATATTATTAATTGCACGAACATCCCTCTTCTGCAGCACAAAAACGGTGTTTATATCTGCAGCACTCCCCCACAGCAGTATACCGTATGACATAATGCTGTGGAAGTAGCTGAAGTAAACTAGTCTAGCTGTGTCTACGTCTGTAAAAAGACGGATCTTTTTGACTGAGGCAAGGCCAAAGATAAAATGTTAAAATATATTATGTTATGCATAAAAGATTCACACAGTCAAGCATTCACGTGTCAGGTTGACAAATTTTTGGAGTAATATTCATAGGTGCACAGCTGGAATTCGAATCCACACACAAATCGGAAATCCAGGATCCTACCACGCCCCCAAGGCTCTCCAAAGATACCATCTACTATCAATAACAACGTAAATCGCTCATTAATTACTTATTACTGCATGAAGCCTATCCACTACCAAAACTTCCCAACAAACAGAAGCCTACCAAATGAAAGTATTGTGGCTAACCTTTCCAAGAACGAACAGCAAAGGTCAACAATTGTTTGGCAGGCTTAGTACATAGGGGCTACTATTGTAATAGCGTCTTACAATCGAGTTTTGATCTCATAATTCATAATTTTATTTTTTCATTTCAAGAACTTATTAACAATATTTAAATAATATAATTTACAATTATTTATAATTTTTAAATAATGGTATACATCATAATTTCAAACAGGATCTACGACACAAGTCTACTCGACTTAGTCGAGTAGACTTGTGTCGTAGATCCTGTTTTCCTTCAAGTGGGTTCTCAAATAGTAGTCATATCTAGACATTTCACTTTACTTTGGGTACAATTTATTTAAAACTAGTTGGCCCGGCGAACTTCGTACCGCCTTGACATGCATATGACGTGGGCTGTCAATGTACGTCACTCCGGCAGAATTCATCATTAGCTGCATCTATGAATGAGAAAATGAATTTTCTTCATAATTTCTTTTTACGTAATTTTATCCGATATTTTAATAGTTATTCTGCTATTCGGGGCGAAGAAAAATCCAACAAATTAAAGATCATCAAAATCGGTCCAGCCGTTCTCGAGTTATAAGTGTTCGAACAAACCCGACTTTGTTTTATATATTAAGATTACACAAATGGATTACCTATAAATATTAAATTATAAAGAAATAATAAATATTGCTGGACATTTCACACATCGCTATCTAGCCCCATACTAAGCAGAGCTTGTACCATGGGAACCAGATAACTTATAGAATACTAATATACTTTTTTTCTGTAAATAAACATAATACATAAAATATATAGAAACCACCCAGACACGGAACAATTATCCGTAGATCATGCAAACATTTGTTCCGTGACGGGAATCGAACTCGCTACCTCCTGCGTCTCAGGCGGCTGTATTCCCACTGCGCCACGGAGGTCGTCAAAAGAGTATATTAGAGTTTATTGTATGTAACATTATATTTTAATTTGTAACAATCTTCATCTGTCTGTAAAAGTGGGTTATTTTCTACTATTGTAAAAACAAACTGTTGCAAAAATAAAAATATATTTCAGGCCACAGTGTCATAAAGTTTTATAAGATGACCACATTGTAACATCAAGAATTCGGACAAGATCGGTCACTCTGGAAACCAATGGAAGAGGCATTTGCTCAGCAGTAGATGTAATGGTGGTAAGCGATGATGTAGTCTAAGATGAAGCACAAAGATCTAGAAGAAACCTATTCACTCTTACCTTAAAGAGGCCCGGATTATATTCTTTAGGAAAAACAGACGCCGGTAAAGTGTTCCATACCTTAGCTGTACGCATCAAGAACGTAGAACCAAAACGGTGATATGATGGTGATGATGATGACCTCCACGCATTCCTGAGAAAAAAGGTCTTGACAGTCGGACAGACAGACAGAGAAACAACGAAGTAATCCCATAAGTGTTCCATTTTTCCTTTTAAAGTGCGGAACCCTTAAAAATCAAACGAAACGCCAAATGACGGTTGCCGCTATCTCGAGACCCTAAAGCTGAGTATGCACCAGACGATATCTTTCATAAACATGGGTGCAACATTAGTTGACGATGGAGCACGTGTTACTGCACTGTACGGCCACACAAGAAACCAGACTGAAGGTGGGACTCCAAGAGCTCATCGATGCACTCGACTCTGCTACTTCAAGGAGTTGGGATGGATGAAGTCGGGTTAGAAGGGGAGCAATCCACAATATACCCCTATACAGATCTTATTCCGAACACCCTAGAACTAGTATTAGTTGACGTCCATAGATTTGTGTTATTTCTAAATCGCACTCTAATCAAAAGTAACGATGGTAGGCACTTCTAATTCCTAAACATAACGAATTAAGTTAGGTTATTGTGCGGACAATGTCACTTTAACTTTTAAAGGACACAATCCCCAAGTTTTCTTGTTTTAGACTTCAGCGAAGTTTTGCTACGAAATGAAAACTCCCTATTTAATGTTTCATAAAAAGAACCCTTTCACTTTTGAGCTGAAAGTGACTTTGCTAAGTTTCCGAGGATTTAAGGGCATTAACGCACAGATATATTTTGCAGTAGCAATTCAGTTTTTTCTATCAGCTGAACTAATCGATGATCCGATACATTTAACCGATGATAGCAGTATTGAAAATGATGAATTTAAGATGCGCATAAACTTATAAAGTACGAAGTAAACAGTGATAATATTCGAACACAATATCGTACTTAATTCATAAAACATATAGGAAGTAATTCTAAATCTATAAATGTTAAAACCATTCCATAAAATGGCATTACACTTTGCAAGGTAATTACGAGAAAATTGAAACCTCTGTGCATTACTGCACCTCAAGTTGCGATTTGAATAAGTTGGTAGGTATCCAAGGAAAGTAGGTAAACAGAACGTTGATTTAAACTGATTCCAATTTTATCTTCGTACTGTTATTTTTAGGGTTCCGTACCTCAAAAAGTAAGAAAAAGGAACCCTTATAAGATTGTCCGTCTGTCCGTATGTCACCACCGATTTTCTCAGGCACGGGTGGACCTAGCAAGTTGAAATTTATATCAAATACTGAGGTTTATAGTTCCTATTAGGTTTTTAAAAATCAAGGTCCTGAGTCAACACGATAAAAGGATATGGGCAAATTTCGATTTTCGCGACGTAAGTACCAAAATTTACCTTAATTTTCAACTTTTTTTATTTTACAGATTTTTCCCTTTACTTGTGCTGTAAGACAATGCTTTTAACCAAAATTGTCAATTTTAGGTCAACCGGAAGCGGAAGTAGGTTTTGGGTCGGAAACCTATATGGTAGTTTCTATTGACCTAGAATCAAGAAATTTGGCAAAAATAAAGCACAAATAAAGAAAAAATTCCAAAATATAAAAAAGTTGAAAATTAAAGGGTGTCCCCATAGTTGACGCCAATTAAGATAGTCCTCTGAGTTGTATGGGCACTCATACAATTTAGAGGACTAGCTTAATCGGCACCAACCTCAGATAAGGTAAATGAATAAAATTGTGCTATTATAATGGGTAGGGTAGGAAACCCTCAGCGTACGAGTTCGACTCGCACTTGATCGGTTTTTTATTATTGATTCGTTTTGTTTATCACATGCATATTTACTTCCTTAAAAAATGACTCTGCTTACGTCACCATCCTGTATACGATCGAACTTTTAGCTAATAAGTAATCTAAGTACCTACTAATTAAAATTATTGGGTAGAGAAATATTCCGTAAATTTTATAAAACGATTTACTACAAAGCCATCTATCGAGCGTTCAACCCTAGCACCTCATAATGCTAGCAATAAAAATTACATAATAATAGGTCGTATCTCGTAAGGAACTAAGTGGTAATTAGGTTAAACAGGGCTCTTTAAAATGAAAATTACGAAAATGAGCTTTACAATGCATGGAATTAGGTCGTTATTTGAGTAAGAGGGATAAGGGCAGTCGAGAATTCCTATTGTCGCGTTATCGCCGGCCCCCAGTCGGTAGAGAATGTCGTCAACTTTAATTCTCTTTTACTTGCGAATTTTTAATTCCATCTCAGGTTTAATTATGTTAAAATGAGTGTGTAAATTGCTCTTATATTTGTGTTTTATTCGCTTGTATTGAAACCGCCTGATCAGCATGTTATAGGAATCTTAACCTTTTTAGAATATAAAAATCTAAGAGTTATATTTTATGAAATATGTAGTACATTGAGTGGAATATGAACCTACCTATGTAAAAGTTTATTTTCAAATCGTTTCATCGAGATGAGTGTAAACTCACATTTTATAACTCTGAACTTGTTCGAAATAACATAGATTTTACATGTAAACTTAATTTATTACAATAAAAATACCATCTGCAATTTACCAAAACATTATCCTAATCGAAAAGGGCGATCAGTCGATACAGAATCGCAATATCGTAACTAATTTCCAAATTGCCCAAAACCGACTGACATTGTACAAAACCTATATTAGCTGAGTTTTTCCTCAATTTCTTGACAGTACTTGATTAACTCGGCGTAATTATTTTCCCGTCTAAAGGGCTACGGTCACACTGTAACCTTATTTGGTTTAAGAAAAGGCAAAGATTCATCAAACATTGCCTTGCAGTGGGACAGCATGAGCTCCAAATAATATAAGTTAAAAAATATAAACATTATTTTTCAAACTTTGGCGATCACTATACACCTAATTCAATTGGGTATTTATCGTGTATTTACCTACTTTTTACCGGTCGCGGGCAAACTGTCAGGAGAAAAAATAAAAAAGTTCATATGCGATAAATACCAGTTCAAATCAGTAATTAATAATCAGACAGTTCTATTAAAACAGAACTAAAACAGAAAAGTGTGAATAATGGAAGCATTATAGGACATATAAAAATATATTACAGTAATTTCTTTGACGCAGAAGATGGCAGAAGATGACGCGGTCACCTGAGAAAACGCTGGCGCAATGACCTAGACGTCTTCAACAGTAGAGGGTAGAGTTGGCCAGGGTTCGAGAGGGGTGGAAAAAATTGCAGGGGAGACCTTTATCCAGCAGTGGTACAGTACAGTTTTTTTTATATAAATTATAGGCGAGATAGTGGTCAAACGCTAGGTTTGACCACTATCTCGCCTGATGGTAAGCGATGATGCAGTCTACGATGGTACACGCTTGCCTAGAAGAAACCTATTCACTCGTGACTTGAAGATCCCTAGGTTGTAGTTATCAGTAAACACAGACTCAGGCAAGGCGTTCCACTCCTTGGCGGTGCGCATAATAAAGGTGGAAGAGGACCGCTTGGTGCGTATGGGAGGTATAAGGAAAAAAGGTTAGGAAAAAAAACTTTTTAATACAACCGCACCTGTGACTGATTCTGAAGCACGAAGATCTCGAAGACATCTTAACTTTTATCTTGAAGATTGTTACGCAACTCCTGAATAATACGTAATTATCGTGGTGACAGTCTGTTGCTCTATACTGTCATTCTAAAGGACACTATAAATTAAAGTAATTTTATCCAAAAACATTAGTAAATTTAAAGTTTATAATTCGCAACAACAAATTGTTTAAAAATTCTGAAATGAAACTGTTTTATTTCTTGACCGTCTTTTTTCCTCATTTCTAATTAAAATATACTTCCAGCCACACTGTCATATGGTTTTACAAACATTGAAACATAAAGAGTTCAGGCCAAATTTTACCCGGCCACAACGTAAACGACCCAAAATTGAGTCAAATAAAATAAATAAATAATGCTGGACATTTCACACAGCACTAAGTAAAGCTTGTAGGTACTATGGGAACCAGATTACTGATACTAATATATTGTTTATTAGGTAACCTGAAACAAAAAATAACATAGAATTTTGCAAAACGAACCCCTTTTCGGCTCGACCAGGATAACTAGTCTAACGGTGTGACTGTGTCCTAAGGCCGCGAGGGATTTGTATAATCCTGATTGGGTACGTATTGCGAATCGATAGAGTGTGCCCGCGCACGTGGCACACCACTATCAAGATGGACGCCCATTCAATTATTAACTTATCACTTCATTCTTTTCTTCACTGGAGAGGAACGAATAGTAGAAAAAAATAATATAAGTTATCTAATATAAATTCTTTTTGTATTTATATTTATTTATAAATTACATATATTTATAAATTATATTTGTATTTAGGGACGCTTTCTCTTCATCAATAGTTTAGCTATAAATGTAAACCCCCGAACATATCTTAGTGTTCATAACCATGAAGGTTTCAAAAGTGATATTATCTTATATATTATTACAAAATCGTCTCCATCCAACAGTTGTCTGGAAGAGATTGCTTCTAAGCGATAAGACCGCACATTGTACTATTTTATTTGTATTTTCTATTTTGTTTGTAATTTTTTGTTTATATAGCGTACAATAAAGTGTATTCATTCATTTATTCTTATGTGTGCACCGACGTACATTTGATATTTCTACTAAAGCGGCATTTTACACGATTTCAATATTTTGAGCTGTGCATAACTGAAATCATCTTATGAGTGTCGTGGGTCGGATCCGCCAACTTAGCTTTATACTATTTTATACGCGATTTGCTTCTGAACTTAACTACGTGTTTATTAAAAATCACCGCGCGATTTTTAATCCCGCGGTTTATCCGCGTGAATTTTTTTTTGTGTGGGCTAGGCCTAATTTCTAATTAAAGTGTACAATAAGATTGCATGAAAAATGTTTGGATTGAGATTGACTAGACCTACATTTTCCCCAAGTCATTCTACTTAAAAGTCAAAATCGTGCCTAATAAAAGAAGGTTTTTGGAGCTAGTGGTAGTTCATGGATTTGTAGGTAGCCCAAGGGCCTCCCTTCAACATATCAAGATAACTAGGGCTACTGACGAAGGCCGCAAAGGGAGTATCATATTTTTCAAAACAGTCTTCAGGCCCTATGTAATTTCCATTAGATTAATTACGTAAATTTTTATTTCTAGGTATTTCAATACAGGGTGCCACGATGTGAGTACTCGGTGCATTGGCTCAGTCATAGGCACTGATGTGGCATCGTTCGCTTCATCTCGTCCCGATGAGCATTAGCCTTTGGGCTTCAATTATGAGTACGTTTTGACCATTTATTTTAAAATACTTAAAGGATTTTTTTAATAAATGTTCAGGGAATATTCTGAAGGCAGGTCACTGAAATAATTGTAAACCTGTTCTTTACAATTTACTGTTGCGAAGCCTTTTTCCAGTAAATTGATGTTGTATTTAATAAAAGACTAGTAAATAAGAATGTGGAGGAATATAGAACTAGAAGTAGGCCAAAGAAGAGACGGATGATTATGAGAAAACTGATATGAGTACGGCGAAAGCTGATAAGACGATCTGATAAAGGTTGCTGGGAGCTGTTGGGTGCAGGCCTCACAAGATCGGTCGCTTTGAAAATCTATGGGAAGGCCTATGTTCAGCAGTGGCTGAAATAATAGTAGAGTTCCATGTGGAAGGACTCACCCGGGGAAGTACAACATTATCTATTTTTGCCGCCAAGCAGCTGTGTTTTGGTATGAGTATGGTTTCCGGTGAAATTACGGGCATATGTGGCTTTACACCTGCATGCCGCAAGTTGATGGACGCAGGGCACGTTTCTAAGATGCGTTTAGAACATACTAAACATCAGGTGGGCCATATGCTTGTTCCGTCTTCAGGTCATATAAAAAAAATATTGTATGTTTTTTACAAAGTTTAAGTTAGCAAACATCTTTAAAATAACTAAAGTACTTAGGAAGAAGCACATTCTTGATAGCCTTAGTTGCTATGCTAACTCTGATCGTATGCGATAACGTACTATCTTATTTTTAAACCATAGTTTTGTGACAGAACACGTGCGCATCTCATGGTCACAACTTTAAAGTTTAAACCTGTTTTCAATTTCAACTATCAGACAAATCGGAACACGTGTTTTAAACCTTTACAAAGTTTTTAATGGTTGAATCGACGACCTCTTCCAGCGGATGTATATAGCGTCTGTTCAGACACCCTGTATTTTTATATTAGATGCTATTCAAATAAAAGAGATATTAGTGAGGTAAGTAAAGATTGATGTTTGATCGATAGAATAGTATGGAATAATATGTTATTTGCAACATACCTACTTAAATCTAATAGATAAAAATCAAATAAAATCAAGTAAAGTAAAGAAAAAACATAAAATGGTCCTTAACTCAGCATGTGCTGGTTGCGCTGGTATTCGATTAAGGCCATTTTACTTATTGCGAACCTGTTATGTTTAAAAGAACAGAATAACAAAACAAACAAAATAAAACAAAAGTGTGATAAAAATAAATACAAATAAAAAAACAACGATTAAATTAAGTTAAATTACATACTTCAGTGGTATCCTAGACGATGATAGTTTTATAATGGCAATAACGTCAACAAAATAACTATATAGCACTCGTATCGTGTGAAAGGCCTTCATGTTTTTTCTACCAGTTAATCAAATAATTTTTAAATTTTAATCTAAATCCATAAACACTCGGTTCCTTATTGACGGAGGAATATTATTCCAACATTTCGATACGTAGCGAAAACTTCCTCTGAAAGCAGTCGATCTATGACGCTGTGTTATGAGCTGCATCGAACGATGTCAGGGCTCGCAGGACCTTAAACTTGACGCACTTTTTAGTCTAATAATAAGATACGTAGGCGCCTCGCGCTTTAAAACACTAAACAGAAGGCATGCTAAGTGAAACTTCCTGCAATGTTTCATCTTTAAAACAGAGTGTGCATTTAGGTAGGGTGTCACATGACTTTAGAACGGTATATCGAAGCAGAAACGAGCACAGGCATTTTGGACGTTTGGAGTTTGCGTTTTGGGTGAAAGCCGTGGACCGAAAACAACATCAGTGTAATTTAATTTTGACAAGACAAGTGATTCCACTAGCGTACATATTCTCTGATATGTACGGCCTCAACCTGTACAGCGCCTTAAGTCTATGAAAACAGTATCTAACAGATTCGGCGATGTGATCCTCGAACCGCACACTCTCGAAAGTCACAATCCATCTGAGTGCCCAGGTTCCTTACCTTGTAGACACGCTCAATCGGCTCATTCATTAGCATAACACTCGCTGAGGGCTTAAGACTGGCCAATTGACATCGGGTTCCAAAGATTAAATATTTGATCGAGCGAAGCGAGATATCTAAATCAACTCTGGCAAATCGGCGTTGTATGTATGTACGTATGTTTGTTTGTCCGAGGATAACTTTCAAAGCGTTGATCCGATCATCGTGAAATTTGATACAAAGATAGGTAGTGATGGCACAATTTTGGTGTGACTAAATGAGCTAAAAATATGAGGGGGTTATTGAGATATTGGGGTGCAAGAGGGGTAAAAAAAATGAAAATGAGACTATTAGGTCAAATGGGACGTCAAATGAAAGTTCTTCATTAGTAAATTTCCAATCCGTTTTTATTTTTAGTAAAATTCTTATAGTTTTTGAGTTATTAGCCATAATAAATACTGAACTTTGACAAAATTCACAGGGTACACCATTGACCCCATAGTGCAGTAATTTGTTATGCATGTAGCTTAAGTGACACAAATATAAGAAAAAGTCTGAAATCCAGAATAACTGCAATTTCTAACCCAACAAGAATAACCAATTCACATGAACTCTCGTTACCTATAATTTGAATGAAACTGTAGGTCAAGTCAGTTGGTTATTTATTTTGTGGCACTATTTTGGTAGTCAAAGATTACAAATAATTTTTTTTTTGTTTTTTTGAGACTCGCGAGATCTCAGTTCCGGGCAAACCACTAGTTAGTTTTAATGGGGTTTAACGATGGTGACCTATATGTGATTTTTACGGCGACATCTTCTTGTTTCAATAAGGAGACCGAACATTTTACATGTTCCGTTAGTTAAAACCAATTACAGGCAGAACTTATTTATTATTCGAGTAAGCACCTCGCTTAACACTTTGGCAGATGCAGATATTGATCTATTCAATACTTCGACAAGCAGTTATAAACGCTTGCTTGCGAATAAATTATTCTCTGACATTTAATCAACCTAGAACACTTATTAATAATAATATTATAATTTCAAACGGTTTTCGTCCACCGTAGCTGTCTTTACCTATCTGTACTATTTTTAAATTATCTGTGGATTTTTTTAATTGGCCCTAAGCATACATTGTATGTCTTTTTTGCATGTACTTATTATATATATAATACAAGCCGGCCCACCGAACTTCGTACCGCCTTGACATGCATATGACGCGTCACCACGGTAGAATTGTCAATCGGCCATCATTAGCTGCATCTATGTATGAGAAAAATCGAGAATTCATAAAGATGTATTAATGACTAGCTGTTGCCCGCGACTTCGTACACGTTACACTGCTAAATGTATAGGTAACCTAGAAATAAAGCTAAACTCGCTGTTGCAACTTGACACCCCATTTTTATCTCATGGGACATTTATGGGATAAAAAGTAGCCTATGTGTTAATCCAGGTTATATATATAATCTACCCACATACCAAATTTCATTGAAATCGGTTTAGCCGTTTCGACGTGATTAACAAACAAACAAACAAACAAACAACCAACCTTACGCATTTATATTATTAATGTGATACCCCACTACATATCACGCTAATATTATAAATGCGAAAGTTGGATGTTTGTTTGTTTGTTACCCAATCACGTCGTAACGGATAAACCGATTTCGATGAAATTTAGTACGTACGAAAATTATAACCTTATTTAACACATAGGTTACTTTTTGTTGACAAACAACGCGTGCGAAGCCGCTAGCGGAACTTAGTTCCTTATAAAACAATATTTTCCTATATATTTTATACCCAACAACTACCAACATCCCTGATCCTATACTTAACTGACCAATTACTGTGAAAGACTCGTACATACCTACTTACTAGCAGGAAGACATTTCAATTTCATTTATTGGCTCGTGTGCCTTCGAATCATCCTTTTACCCAAGATAGTATTTTACCAAATAAATTCTAAAGAAAATATTAGGTATACGTAAAAGACATTAGAGGACTTTTGATCTAAGAGACGTAAGCTCAAATCTAATTTTGAATGTAGATAATTCGCTACAGAATGTTCTTACGATACCGAAATATCCCTTAGAAAAAATTGAATATATATAAAATAATATTAAAAACTTACTTAACAAGATTTGACCTAATTCCATCATCTCCATTCTATCATCGGACAACCAGACGCACTGCGCGCCACTGCTATACGGTTGAAATACCTCACATTCGCACAAAGTGGTTCACTTCGACCTTTATTATGCGCACCGCCAAAGAGTGGGTCGTAGAGTAAGTAGGGGTCTTCACGTCGCGAGTGAATCTTCTAGGCAAGCGTAATCCATCGTAGACTGCATCATCGCTTAGGTGAGATCGTGATACAACGCAAATGTATAACAAAAAAAATATTTAATTCGCGTTTCCTGAAATCTCGTAAGCCGACTAAGACAAGAGGTTTCAGGCATTGATACCCACTCCGAGACAAATTTTTGCAAGATCTACAAATATATACCTCCGTGGTGCAGTGAGCGAATAGCCGACTGAGACGCAGGAGGTAGCGGGTTCAATTCTCGCCGCGGAACAAATGTTTGCATGATCTACAGATATTTGTTTCGGGTCTGGATGTTTTTCTATACATTATAAGTATGGATTTACAAAAAAAATGTATATAAGTATTCTATCAGTTATCTGGTTCCCATAGTACAAGCTCTGCTTAGTTTGGGGCTAGATAGCGCTGTGTGAAATGTCCAGCAATATTTATTTATTTTTTATTTATTTATATGTTCAGGGTCTGGGTGTCGTACCAGTTATTTGTCGTTCCTGATACCCCGAATACGGAGAATCCTATTGTGGAATCAGGAGAAGGATTTATTATACGGTGTTATTTACAAAAACATAATACAACTATTGTTAGTTCAGTGCAGCGTAAAGGCTCGTGCACACGGATCACGCTATCACCATTCTAGTTCATTAGGCGGGCGATATCGCCGCGGGCCGCTCATTTTTCACGCAACATACGACCACCGAATGTTATATTAAGCGAGTTTAAGCTTGCCGTACGTGGTATTTCTCTACGATATCGAATCAGAAGTAAGGAGGTTCGTAGGCAAACCAATTTCAATGACATAACCGATAGGTTTAGCAAGCTGAAGTAGCAGTGGGCTGAGAATATAGTTCGAAGAAATGGGCGTTTTTCCATTAGCCAGCCCGGCACCGGCACGGCACCGGCATGGCCGTGCACCGGCACCGGCGCCGGGGTTTCGTTTTTCCACTGCGCCGGTGTCGATGCCGGTTTACGCCCGGTGAGTGGTACAGTACTGACACGGACTTCAGCACGACGACACGTAGAGTGTAATTTACGTTTAGATATAACAATGGTATCGTCAAGCCGTCGACTATATTTATAAATAAATAAATATTGCTGGACATTTCACACAGCGCTATCTAGACCAAACTAAGCAGAGCTTGTACTATGGGAACCAGATAACTGATAGAATACTTATATACATTTTTCTTTTGTAAATACATAGGTACTTATAAGATATAGAAAAAAATCCAGACCTGAAACAAATATCTGTATATCATGCAAACATTTGTTCCGCGGCGGGAATCGAACCCGCTACCCTTTGCGTCTCAGCCGGCTATTCGCCCACTGCACCACGGAGGTCGGAGGTATTTGTTATATCTTTTACATCTACGACGCCAAAGACGCAGACGCAGAGACGTCGAATTTTGGATTCATCCAATACTAAAAGTAAGATACGTAGAAGGAACATATTATACGCTATTTGAAAATATAAGTAATGTAGTATTAAGTTATGTCTAATTTTGGTTACTTATACCAGACACAACTAGGTACCTAAATATGTCATTATTTAAAGTTGAAATTGGTTGTTAACGGTTTGCTCATAGGTAGGTAGGTATCTAAGTATAGAGAGTTTATTTTATTTATATTTGATAGAGCGAAGCGAGATCTCTAAATCAACTTGGGCAAACCAGCGTTGTATGTATGTATGTATGTAAGTTTGTTTGTTTGTCCGAGGATATCTTTCGAAGCGTTTATCCGATCATCGTGAAATTTGGTATATAGGTAGGTTAAAAATGGCACAATTTTGGTGTGTCTCAATAAGCTAAAAATTTTGGGGGGTTGTTGAGATATTGGGGTTCACGAGGGATAAAAAAAATTAAAATGTAACTATTAGGTCGAATAAGACGTCAAATGAAAGGTCTTTATTAGTACATGTTGACTCCGTTTTTACTTTTAGTAAAGTTTTTGTAGTTTTTGAGTTATTAGCCATAGTAAAAACTAAACTTTGACAACATTTTTGTCTATATATTATAAGTATGCATTTACAAAAAAAAGTATATAAGTATTCTATCAGTTATCTGGTTCCCATAGTACAAGTTCTGCTTAGTTTGGGGCCAGATAGCGCAGTGTGAAATGTCCAGTAATATTTATTTATTTATTTATTATATTTACAGGGTACACTAGTGACCTCACAGTGCTGTAATTTGGTATGCTTAAGTATCACAAATATAGGAAAAAGTCTGAAATATATAATTACTGCAATTTGTACCCCAAAAAAGGGTAAACAATTAACATGACCTCCCGTTACCTATAATTTGAATGAAACTGTATGAAAAGTAGGTCAAGTTAGTTAGTTTTTAATTCGGGGCGCTATTTTGATAGTCAAAGATTACGAATAATATTTTTTTTTGTTTTTATGATAGACTCGTGAGATCTTATTTCGGGGCGAACCACTAGTTATTTAGTAAACAAAACATGAAATGAACAAAAGGTACATCTAGGTATTTTTCGAGTCATGAAAGTGACGAGTAGGTAGGAACCTACATAATACCGTAGTAAGTTTATATTACCTATTGAAACCTAGTACCTATACCTACCTATGGAGGGAGTAATCGCACGAGGATGGATCTGTTTGGCCTCCTACGATATTCATCGCGGCAACATCACGGCAAGGCGAGTAGCACTATACTCCTGTATAGTGTAACCGAGAGGATAGATGAATACAGACCGCACAAGATCGGTCGCTCTGGAAATCTATGCAGACCTTTGTTCAGCAGTGAGTCCTATGCCTGATATGTTGATGATAAAACCGTATCTAAATTTTCGTCTTTCGGGGCACGCGCTACGCTGCGCTTTCCAGTGCGTGGTCTCCACTCGTTAACCTTTCTGCCACAGCGACCGTCAGTTCTTCGAGTGCCCCGTCACGGTGCACTATCACGATACGATATAACTATTTGCTATTCCTAACGTTCCTAACTTAACCTAAAATACTAACCCGCACTAATCAACTAACTAACTAACCGTCCAGTATAACAATGGACTCAGGGCGATGCTGGGGCTGCCCCGCAGTGCATCAGGGATGTTCGCGGCGGCGCGGGTCGACTGCTTCCATACCGGCATGCGCAAGCAAGCCGCGTCCCTGGTGTGCAGGCTGCGGGCCAGTGCCAACACCGTCTTGGCGATGATAGCCGGCAGAGTAAACTACTCGTATACCAGACATTGCTGTCACAGGTATGCTCTGAGAACCTCTGTTTAGTATAAACCTTAGCATACCTTTTGTGTTGTTCCCTTTCCTATATGAGTTACATAATTGCTTGAAATAAATTTAATTTATTTGAATTTAATTTTATTTTTATTAACACACAGATCCTCGGAGAACATCCACAAACTGTTACAAATGTTTATTAAGAATCCATAATAGTTACGTCTAACTATCCCCTAGTATTTTTCTAGTTGTTCAAGCAAGCTTCACTTGTCACATGGCAATTATTTTATTTGTTTGTCAAATAGTAAACACTGTACTTACGGCTTCATCCATTTCACTTAATTCAACAAACAAAAGTAACCCTATATTTGCCCTACCTGCACAGTAGGTATCTACCGATTTAATTTTCACTACCCCCCGCCTATCGGGGACAATATTCAAATAAGGTTTCATCTATTAACGAACCCCGCAGGGACATATTCCATTATCTATCACTTCCATCGGTACCCTGTGTAGTACTGGCTTAAGATGTAGGTACTTACATTTTATGAATTTTTCATTTAGATATATGTACATAATTATAAATTAATAAATATTTAACAAATACTATATTATATATGTAGCCTTAGATGTTTTATTACAGTGAGATATTATAACAAAAATTAAATAACACTTACATGGGTAAAATACTTTTTTTTACAAATTTCCATAGATAGGTACTCTGTATTCCTATGTAGACGCAGAGTTAGATTACCGGTACAGGAAAAATAAATAAATATATAAATATTGTTGGACATTTCACACTGCGCTATCTAGCCCCAAATTAAGCAGAGCTTGTACTATGGGAACCAGATAACTGATAGAATACATAAATACATTTTTTTTTGTAAATACATACCTACTTATAATATATAGAGAAACAACCAGACCCGGAACAAATATCTGCAGATCATGCAAACATTTGTTCCGCGTCGGGAATCGAACCCGCTACCTCCTGCGTCTCAGCCGGCTATTCGCCCCCTGCACCGCGGAGGTCGTCAAATGTTTACGTTATCTGCAAATATTTGTTCCTGGTATGATTACTGTGGTACATGATACTTATAATTCTGATGTTCTGGATTCTGAACTAATAAAAGACCGGGGTTTCGTAATCCGAATACAATATGCTTAGATAGATAAGGTATTTCAAAAACACTGTCTTATGGATTAATATTAGTCATACTACTTATAAATCATACTATTTAAGATTTTATAAAAAAAACCTTTCCGTCTAATCACCCTAATATTACAAATGCGAATGTTTGGATGTTTGTTTATTTATTTATTTGTTTGTTTGTTACTCAATCACGTCGTATCGGCTATATCGATTTCGATGAAATTTGTTATATACGTAGATTATAACCTGGATAAGCACATAGACTACTTAGTATCCTATAAATCAGGTCCCATGGGATCAAAATGGGGTGTCAAGTTTCTATACAAAAATTATTTTGGCCTTCGTTACCACTTTACGACGAGTTTATCTTTATTTCTAGGTTAGCTACGCATTTAGTAGTGTAACGCGTACGAAGTCGCGAACAACAGCTAGGCATACCTACATAAAACAATGAATTTAAACTAACACTTTGATTTATTTGAGGGATTTTGTATCGTAGCCGCTTTCCCGTAGCGCCTGTAAACGATGCCGACTAGCCAGAAATCCTGATTATTAAGCCAGTTCTATTTTTACAATGCCATAAAAATAATAAAAACAATTCAAAAGTTTGACAATCCCAATGGAAGTAGTGGCCACCCTCGCCCCAACCTGTGGTGAAACAAGGCGGGCTTAGTTTTCAATAACCCTTGAGGTACCCCGCTGCGCTCCTCGAATATGACCATGTCAATCAGAGTGAATACGTCGCTCGCTGCGCTTGACAGCTTTTTCATTTTTATAGAGCACAATTTTATAAAATACTGTTTATAATTACTGATTTAAACGGGTATTTATCGCATTCGTTATTTATCTCTTTTCTAATTCTGAAGACTAAGTGAGGGTAGTTGCTGCAGCTGCCATCACTTATCGACGGTAGCTCCAAGTACTCCAGTCTGCAGCGACCACGCCTTTTGCAATATAACCGTTTAAATCAGTAATTATGCACAGCGATCGCGAAAGTTTGAAACATACTAAAATACTGTTTGATTTTTTTGTTTATATCGGCAAAAAACGAAAAAAACGAGTGTGCTTTAGACCACAAGACTGAAGTAAAACTATCTCTCTCTCAACTTCCGTTCGCCTCGTCCGATCACACTTTTTGTAACGCTCTCGTCATGCATTCACCAGCTTACTCTCCAAGTCAAGCGTGCGTAAAGAAGTTTTACTTCAAAAATAAGGGTCTCAATGCAAATGGCATATTTTTAACAAACCTTGAGTCTTAATTCATAATACTAAATGTCCAAGCTAACAATAACCAACTTTCAGAGCATCAGTGATGAAATAATTCTTATATCAAAGTACAAACCAAAATAGTAAATTGTTAAGCAACCCCTGGGCTGTAAGCGATCTATTGTACCCCCGAGATATTTGATTGAGAATCGTATGTGCTTGATCGCTTACACCCAAGTGTAACACATAATTTTCATCACGATTGCGAGGAAAATAAAAAAGTATTTTAGTGACCGTTTGTAGCTAAAATAAAATTTGCGTTCCCGGTATTGTTTGATTTTTTTTTCACCATAAGGCTATGACATCTTTCATTAAATAGAATTATAAATTTGTCGTGGAGATTGTATTTAATTTTAGAATTTATTAATATAACCTTATTTTAAATATAAATATGGATTTGTCATGAAGATTGTATTTCGTTCTAGATTATTATGAATGCAATGAGCCGCATTCTATTTTTCAATTTACTTATGGCCCTTGGGCCGTAAATCGTATTTACGGAACCGATATCGAGTTTAAATGACCAACTTTTAGAGCATGAGTGATGAAATAGTACATTACTGCAGCGGCCAGCAACAGAGGCATTGATGGACGAATGTGTAAATGTGGGCCGAGGCAAAGCCGAGGCACTCATACGTAAGTCCATCAATGCTTAGTTGTGACCAAGGTTTGTATAGTACTTTTCTCATCTATTGCGCGGAAATTATAAAATAAAATACAATTACTTTTCAAAATCAATGACGAACAACAATAATTTGACCCGCGTTAAAGTGTACCTACATTTGTTTTTTTTTTCAATAAACTATTTTTAATTTGCAAGCCAGTTCGCACCTTTGATAAGTTACCTTCTTGATTGTCATGTTTCGGAGTAAAAGTCGTTTCATTTTTAAATTACACGACAGATATGAGTTTTCATACAGCTTTTGCCGGCTGCTGCTCGCATATATTTAGCCAGTATAGCAATTTCGATGTATCTTGAAGATGAGAGAAGAAGGTTGTCAAAATAATGCTCAAATTTCCAAGTATGTTTCAGAAAAAATATTTACACCTTAATAAAATCAAATATTACTGAAAAAAAAAAATGCTGTTTTATATTTCTGGATAGCTTTTTAACAGTCATGAAACGACTGTACTTTACATAATACGTATTTGATATAACTATACTACATAGCTATAGCTAGGTGCTTACATTTCTTCGCCTTTTCGTGTTTGCGTGTGCTACGCATTTCGTAGACATTCGTAGCAAACTGGATTTTACGTAATTCCTTCGTTTCTCGATTGTTTCCCTTATTCTATTGAATCAAAGTTCATTAAACTTTGTTAAGTAATACGTCGCTAATTTCTACGCAGTTCCAACGCGTAACATACAATTAGGAAATTCATACGCGAAATCAAAATTCATGCTTTTTGCTTTCAAATATAGTAACCGCCCAGGTATATCGCCGCTACAAAAAGTATTTTCAACATGAATTTTAATATTTGAAATGTGCGTTCTGGCGAGGCTCGTGATTTGATGGGCACCGTCGCTTTGTACAGAATAATATCGAGCCACGGATCATTGGAGGCTGCACTTTAGACTATTTCATCTGTTTTGTCTGCAATATTCAACGATTTAAAAATATTGTGGCGACGAGATATTATCGTAGAATATCCAGGAAGTAAGTTTTATTAAATCTACGTACATTAAAAGATTTTAAGAAAAAAAAATTCTATATAATTGTATATCATGTGTGTAAAGGTTTTGTGTTTTAATATCTATAAATCTTAGTGACGTAACTACACAAACTTGAATGAAACTCGTAACGGGCAAAACGAGGGTGCACATAAAACAATAGAACATCATCCACCCCTCAGTAGCAAACCGCATGAGAATATCATAAACGTCAGCTTAAACACTCCTCTCGGTGGATATTGAGTAAATAAAAACATAATAAAATAATAAATTCCTGCAACATATGGCGGTTGCGCTTGAACTGGGGCATGGATCAGCTTAGGGCAAATCTGAGCTGTAATAAAAAATCATTTTGTTCCCTTGTAAGTCGTAGAGAAAAATACCTCAGTTTTTAAGATGAAAGTATTTTTACAATGTTTGGTGAAACAGTGATGTTGGATTGGGGACATATAGACGAACAAAAAATGGGATCATGCATAGTGTCATAATAAGGAGACGACCTCCGTGGCGCAGTGGGCGAATAGCGGACTGAGACGCAGGAGGTAGCGGGTTCGATTCCCGCCGCGGAACAAATGTTTGCATGATCTACAGATATTTGTTCCGGGTCTGGTTGTTGTTCTATATATTATAAGTATGTATTAACAAAAAAAGAAGAATATAAATATTCTATCAGTTATCTGGTTCCCATAGTGCCCCCTCTGCTTAGTTTGGGGCTTGATAGTGCTGTGTGAAATGTCCAGCAATATTTTTATTTTTTTATTTAAAGATAGCAAGATGCACTCTGCCAATCCTTTGCAATCTTTATTGAACTTTAGACGACACTTTAGAACCTTATGCAATGTGAAATGTTTTGATTGTATAGACGTCCCTAATTCAAATAAATAAGTTTAATAGCGGGCTTCTTTAATAAATAATGGCCGATCAGGATCATACCAAAAGTTTTAAAACCCCTTTCTTAGGATATGCAAGGATGTGACTAGATCTAGTTAATATGGCAAGCTCTAGATGTCAAAGTATGCCTTTCAGATTTTCTAAACTCGATTGATCAGTCAACAAATCGATGCCTAAGGCTGGTATAATGCAGCCTGCACCAAGTGGAGTATCCAGATCGAGAGTAATAATCGAACCCCTCCGATGTCCCGCACTCAATCTCAGGGATTTGTAACCCAGAGAACTTGTTTACCGATGCCCAATACAAAATTGAACCTTCTGAACATTAAAATAAGAGTTATTGAAAAGTATTATAATAGTAGTAAAGGATTTGGTCAAAGAATTCCCTGGATTGGGGTGACAATCCGAAAAATCACGGGCGTTATTGAATTTCTTTGCATTTTTGATTTGTCTCTTCATTTAGTTTGTTGCTCAATCACAACATACTCGTAACGTAATTTTGTTTATTGATTGACGAAGTTTCAGTTTACGATGCTATTGTTGTACTTTTCCCCTTTTTAACTCCTGACGCAAAAAGAAAGGTGTTATGAATTTGACGCCTGTCTGTATGTGTGTCTGTCTGTGGTATCGTAGTTCACAAACGGATGAATACATTCGGACGCGGTTTTTTTAATAGAAAGCTAGTAAACTTAGGTGTTTCTGAAATGTTCTGTAAATTAATAAATATATACAGGGTGTCATAGGACTGGTATTTTAAGCCTGAACGTGGTGATTCATTTTCATTAGATATTTTAATAGAAAAAAAAACAAAATTTAGACATTTTATTTTACAGTATAAATTATTTGAACTTTTTAGCTTGATCAGCTGGTTTTAGACCGCGCCTTCCCTAGAACTTACTTTATACAAACGTAATGCTTGCCCTAAAGTATTTAATCTAAAATAACCCTCCTTGGGATAGCATACTAGTTCCGGGACTCCCTGTATTACCATGTTTATGTAAAATTAAATGAAGAAATAAGTGATCAACCTCGAGAAATATAAAGCAAGTAATTATTAATGGTTAATTAATTACATCAAAATGGTACACAGTGATGTTTACAGAAGTCTTATCTCCTATCGCTTATCTTGTCATCTTTTGACTGTTTTTGAAGATCGAAAACTAACATTTTACATTTCAGCATAATCATTTATTTATTTAATACTTTCACCAGTCTTTTTTTCACTTTCTCCATAATCTACCATTCATCCTGATCATGTCCATCATTTCATAATAGGTATGCTGGTAAAATCTACGTTAGAAACTAAAAGATGCTGTAATAAGTACAGGTGCAAGAGAGGAGGTAGTAATCGCTCGTCAAAAAAATCACTACACATCTACTGCCATTAGATTTCACTTAACAAAAATTGCCTCCAGCCTAAAATAATGATGTGCAAATCGCGATTACAACGCATGAAGCCACTCGTACGAGGGGGCTATTCAAACGCACATCCGATGGCCGTGTACAACGTGGGGGATGTCAACGCATTCAAGCATTATCACTTTTTGTCTCTGCGATATTCCAAATAAGTTTAATTGAATGAAAATGTTGCAGATAAGTTTTTGTAAGTTTTCTACACAAATTATAACTGGGCTAAAGCATAAATCAAGTATCAAGATATAGCTAAAACTTGTGTGTGTACCTACATACCTAACTAAATAAATAATGCTGGCTACTGGGTAGGGAACGCGTTGACAATTGCCCCGGATGTTGCCGGTCTCAATAGGCGACGGTGACCACTTACCATCAGCTGGGCCGTAAGCATATTTCCCCACAAATAACAAAAAAAACATTCCACACAACGCCATCTACTAAGCAAACTGGGCGAAATTCTAAAACTGTGCTCAAGTGTGAATGGAGACTCGATTTAGATTTTTTGACAGTTTTCAATGAAAGAACTGTCAAAAACCTTCAGAAATCAGAAATCTGAAATATGGAAACTAGGAAAATATATCTAAATAATATAGGTACCTCCATATAAAAATAATAGGGCCGAAGGTCTTTATTTTAACAAACATAAGCCAAAATCGAAAGTAAATTATTTTAATCGGTATTGACGTCTGCCAGTTTTCATTTTCAATTAATAGCGGCAAGCGACCGAATTAATTCCGGAATATCTCGATAGTAGTAGCGGATTAGCGACGATTTGCCGCTGCAATCGCATCAATGATGGCTGATGCCGGTCAAATAGTAGACGGGTTCAGATAAGCCACTGCTTTGTTTGAAAAATACCCTATACCTACTAATTATCCCTGGGACTAATGTTAAAAAAGGGATAACAACATTAACCTTCTTCTGCGCAGTTGGGTAAAAAGTATAATTGCTATCACATGTTGAACCGTTAAAAGCTACTCTGCTACAATGTAAATCGCGACCTACTCAATATCGTGTATTAGCACGCACAGTTTACTCGTGACTTTGAAAGAGGAAAAATAAATTAAAAATAATTTTCAGCATGATTTATTTTTAGATACTTTGAATGAGGAATCCATGCTAAGGAAAAACAACTTTAACTTTTTATCCTCAATGGGGCACGTGGTAAAATTCAGTCAATTCCAGAAAGTTTTAATAGAGCTTTTGTTATTTATTTAATCCGTTTCAAGATCCACATTTCACCAAATCCTGATGCCCCTTTAATATAATAAGCCTTTGTTTTGAAACCAAACGTAATATGATAGCTCATGCATTACTGGTAATTTGGCGGAATAGGCGTAAATCGACGATTATTTACTATAATACAGGGTGTTTGGTAATATACTGAAGATATTCAAGTGACGGTTTCTCAATACATAAAAAAGACTTCTCGAAAAAAACTACTAGTTATATTATCAAATTTAAAAAAAATTGACTAAGTTTAGGTGATTAATTCTATATAAAAGTTACTACCTACTGGTTCAATCGACATCCAAAAATAAAGGCTGATTTTATATCTCTTTCGGAAATGTCTGAAGGTTTTGGGTTAGAAAGGGGCAACAAGAGATATCTCGAGACGTCACCAATACAGTATCTGTGGTTTATGCAAGTATTATGCAATAGATTAGATTTGATTAGATAATACTTTATTGCACACCACAAAACAAATACATATAAAAAAATATCTACGTTAATCTATGGATACCATTGGCGGTCTTATCGCTAAATAGTGATCTCTACTAGACAACCTTTGGATGGAATGGACTGGGTGGACATTACCTGGGGTGTAATGGTGCACCTAACATACTACATGTACATACATACTAATACTAATTATATAACATAAGCAATAGCATAAGCTTACTAAAGTGTTTGTTTTTACATGCCAAAATATATTTCACATTTCTATGGTAACATTTCACAAATATTATGCTCATCAAAATAACTTCTTTCATTTTTGCGCATACATTACCAAACACCCTATATAATTGAATAGAGAAAGCTTGACTCATGATGGATATAGACCATAACATATATAGATTCTCTTTCGACCTTTCTGTGCACAGTTCTTTGACAATGTTTTGGCACAGGCATCACTCGGCGGCGGAGTCGCGGTAATGGAGTGTCGAGGCACACGTGCCGCGTGCATCGCGCGTCACGCGAGCTGCACGCGTGCGCCACTCCCACCGATTACTCGCTATCGCTGTGAGAAACAAATGTTACATTCGAAATACGAGACGAAGTTGAGTACGGTTATAGGATCTTATAACACAGAACGAAATTTTTTGGGATCTTTAAAGTATATAAATTTTAACAAAACGGTGATTTGGATTTCCTGTGATTTGGAAGAGGGCCTCAACAACCCTTATAAAAAATATCCGTAAGTGATGGCAAGATTGACTCTATGATACGCATTTCTACAGGTGATTTGCTCGTATTCAGAGTAAATGGTATGCCAAAGAAAGCTATCAAATTCCGATTTCCCTGCTTTGAATTCATTCCCATTTCCTCGTGAAAAATTCTCAGCAAAATGTGTCATAGCAATAAACGTGAAGAGCTCGCAACCCGGCGTCTAACCGCAAAATGCCTGTATACCGAACACTGGGCTATAGGAGCGCGAGCGAAAAGTAATATTTAGGTGTCAACTGCAGGCGATAATCGCGGGGTAAAAAATAGCATTGCGGGCTCGGCACGAACTATTTCCACCCTTGCCGGTGGCGCGGTATCTCGCCGTTTATCGGGCGATAGTATCTGAGTGAGACATCGCTGGTGACGTTTGAAATATGATCGGCGCGGTCCCGGGGGCGCGGGACGCCACGTGCGCCGCATATTCAAATCAGAATCGCACGCGGAGGACCCCCGTGTTGGCTAAATACACCCGCCGGCGGCAGCGCGGCCGCACCGCCCGGCCCACCCACTTATCAAGGGTCGGCCCTATGTAATCGAATTTGAAAATTATTCTAAAACACTGAATAATGTATTTTGAAGGGACCCCGCGCCAGAGGCGGTGCGGCTCTCGCTGATTTTTAAAATAAATTAAACTTAATCAAGTGGGTTCGCACACGTAAACGGATTAACTTGGCGCTGATTTGACTCTGTGTTTGCTCAGCACATGAGGGGTGGCGGCTTAAAGGTTATTTGAAACAGTATCGGACTAATGTCGTTTAGCTGTCTGCAACACAAAAGGTCTGTGTATCGATTTTGTAATCATAAACATTAAGCTATCTTCTACATTCATAGTTCCGCTCACATCTGCATAGGTGACTGTTGAGTCCACTTTACTTTTTAAGAGTTAAAGTGGACTCCATAATCGAAAACCGTCAGCAATAAACTTGTTACAGAAACTTCACCCGCAAGTTTCACGCAGACTTCAAAATCTTTGCAATAAACATATCCAAATATCCTCTCCAAAATGCAACAGATATTCCCATACCCTTCCGATCTATCCCCACCATATTTTCTACTTCCTCTATCTATCAATTCCACATTCCAATAAAATTTATGATTCGCAAAAATTGGTTAAATTCATATTTTAAAAATTAAATATTGAATAAGACAATATTAGTTCACTCGCTACATTAAGTTTTATTACGTTATGAATACATTTTCCTCGGTGCGATTCGGTACGCAGGGCTGCACCGCCATTAGCGCCCGATATGAACTTAAAATTAAAATATATAAAAAAATGCAGAAGCACTCTCGACAGACCGCTAAGGGGCAGCCCTAAAGATTTGAAAACAGCGTCGTGTGTAGAGTCGTTATACTGAAAGTGCCTACTTAGTTTCATGTGCTTAGTTTAGTAACTCGTTATACTTAGGGTTGTTTTTCAAAATTTAATGTCTTAATTAATAGAATCATATTTAATCAAAGAGCAATGGTATTAAGTTTTGAGAGCTCAGACAATGACCCGTGTTTTGTGATTCAGCTGTTCGATATTATTGACAATATAAAGCTTTGCAGCATATTTACTGACTTTATTTATGTTTATTAAACATACACATACGAATATATATATATAGACATAGACGACCTCCGTGGCGCAGTTGGCGTAGCGGGTTTGATTCCCGCCACGGAACAAATGTTTGCATGATCTACAGATATTTGTTCCGTGGCTGGGTGTTTTTCTATATATTATAAGTATGTATTTACAAAAAAAAAGTATGTAAGTATTTTATGAGTTAACTGGTTACCATAGTACAAGCTCTGTTTAGTATGGGGCTAGATAGCGCTGTGTGAAATGTCCAGCGATATTTATTATTATTATTTACATTTGTTTCAATGTGTAACAGCCATAAACAGCATATTAGCTCATCTGCACCCAATCCTGTGTATGAAGCTATTCTCTCCTGGCTCTTGCATGTCTTATCCAAGTGGTACACAAAGGTTAACTGATGAGTATGCTTACTAGCATTGTTCACCGAAGTATACACATATTTATTTTGTGCAATAAGGTATTTTCAATCAACCAATCAATCATCTGTACTCAATTCATATAGTTGCTACACAATGCAACTTATGAACAAATAAAGTGAAAGCGTCTCCACACCATCCGATGTAAACTATCATGTAGCGGTGCAGTAGGGGTGCTACTCCATGATTTGGTTTTTCGATTCGTTACGCAGTCAAACTACCCTCAAGCCACCCTCGAATATGTTCCCTCGCCTTGAATATTATTTATACGTTTGTTAAGTGGAGCTAGCCGAGGATTACTGCGTCCAGTGCTTAGTACTTGAACAAACATCGGTGATTTTCGATATTGATTGTGGGATCATTTCTAATGGAAATTTTCTTGACTGCATCCAGGGCATGAAGGCTTGAGGGATATAGAGAGTTTTTGTACGGCTTAAATGAATAGCCTTATTAGACAATTACTTCATGCAACAACTTTGGAATAGTTACTACGTGTTTTTTTTTAACCTAAAAGTTTCATATATGTAATACTTTACTTTTAATATAAAGAACATTTGAAAGAAAGAAAAGAAAAGAGGAAATTCATTTATTTGAACCCATATGACATGACACACAATAACAACAAAGGAAAAGACATAAAAACACTGTAAAAACAAGTTTCACACTGACAAAAAATGATGGTGTTGCGTGGGGACAAAATGGTTCCTGTCTCAGCATAAGCTGTTTCGTACCACGGTGGATACGATGCAGCGCTGGTTTTCTGACAGGGCCTAGGTGACGACACGATCATTTGAGAAGATAATACTAATAGAAATTTTAAAATAAAAAATAACATGTAGATTTGCGTTTACTAGTCGTAATTTCAGTTATCAGAATATGTAACAAAAAACATTAACTAACATCATTTCGACATTAATCGAGTCGAGCCCTACTCCAACGTCACTTTAAACGATACGATTATTTGAATTACACACAAAAGCAAACTTCGTATCGTTCCGAATATATCGAAATCGTTGTGCAGAGTAGACCTACATACATTTTTTGATATTTTAGAATATTGTAGTGGAATGTAATGTCGTAACACAGCATTATTTTTCGCCCCAACTTTGACCGCATCTCAACTCCACTACGTCCCAATTGTAATTTTGAATGACCTTTTATAGTGGATACTTCCGTTATGGAAGGGTTTTCCGGTGTCATTGGTAGATGCTACGCGTTATGATAGATACGCGTTAGATCAGGGCCCGTAGCCAAATTATATTCGCTGCGAATCTATTCGATTTGTACATATATTTGTGGTCGCTGTATCACGTGGTATTTCTATAGCATGTGTCAAAATCCCATACATTTTCGGACTTATCGACTAGCGTCATCGCTAATCGACTGTAACTTGGCTAAGCTAAGCCCTCTGGGATCCATCTGAAGAAAAACTTTATAAACTACTCACCATGTAGAGTTCTAACTAGTATAAAACATTTAGCATTGTTAAGTGAAATCCAATCCATGAAGTATTATTGCAAGAGAAAGTTTTAAACAACAATCTGTACCGGTGTTTTGTACATAAATGTATGATTATTTACATACATTATTATGCGAAAGAGGCATGGCCATAATCCTGAATAATTTTGATTGCTCATGTTGCTTAGATATTAAGTAGGCCAATCAAACCAACTATCTAAATATTTGTTTAGTAAATTTTGATTATTATAACGTAAGATAGCACTGATGCTCGGAACATTACATATTTTTATCGCAGTATTTATTAATTGGTCCTATTCATCATCATCATCTTGTCGGCTACTAGACGTCCGCTGCTAAAAATAGGCCTTCCCATTAGATTTCCAGATCGATCTTGTGCGTCCTGCACCCAACGGCTCCCAGCAATCTTTATCAGGTCCTTGTTTTGCTTGGTCCTACTGCTATTGCTTTTTAGGGTCGCTGTACCTCAACCACAAATAAGTAAACAAATATGTTTATAGATGGGCTCATATAGTATGTACTTCCAAATATGTTAGTGTAAATATTGTTACGAGCTGAGGGTTCGGGATAAAATAATTATAATCAGTCTAACCAAAATAACACTTTTATTCAACACTAAAACGATGAATACACGAACTTGGTCACACGTAGTCACACCACACTAATTCACACCACTGTTGCACCACTTAAAGTCACCGAAATGTTCGCACGTATAGCCAAATCCAGACTGACTGTCCGGCCATCTCTCCGGTCTATTTATATCGCGCACAATTCACCACACTAGAACGATCTCGATCATTCCAGGAAAGGGTCGGTGTTTCGACAGAATGACCACTCCCCACTCTGCGCAACTGCAGGTAAAAACACAGCATGCAGGTATATTCCATACCAAGTATTACGCATTCCGTAACACAGTAGGTAAGTCGAGAGCCATCGAGAAATTTCGACTATTTCTTATTGTGTAACAGCGTAACAATATGTTCGCTAAACACGATAGCTCGAACACTAGACATAATAATACTCGATTGTGTGGTGTTAGAAGATAATGCCTTCTTGGAACATTAACATCTTGATGGAAGCAAAACCTGGTATACTAGTACCAAGATGAATTTAAAATCTTGTTGCCGAGCCATGGGCAGATATTTGCAGAACCCCGGTGAAAACATGTCAGGGAAAACAAACCTGCCTTGAGCCAGGTATGGTTAGCTATGCAGAGCAAACATATTTTCTCTTGAGACTGGCATGGCGAGTAAACAGTGGCCAACATGAGCGAAGGTTGGGCCCCATTGTAAACAGATTTACAGTGATTTACCTCGGACACAGTTGCAATATTCCCGCTCACATTACCGAAGATTTTTTACTAGATTCAACTCAAATCTAAAAAGGTCCAAACAACGTAGATGTTCTTGAGATAGTAATTTAGTAACTTATTCAATTTCTATTCCGATTCTAGTTTTATAAATTTTGGAACTGAAATCTAAACTAGTTATAAAAGTATATGGAAAGTCCAGCTACGTTGGGTGGGATACTGGTCCGAAAGCTCTACTACGGCTGGGCTCTGTTTACCGACGCTGCGTCGCCTGCCCTCATATATTAAACATGGCCCGGTCTACCTTAGCCCGCCTTCGTTCGCCGTAGGTAACCATTATTTCACATAGGTACCGTATAGCACGAAATCCTGTGCAAATTTAACGTTCCATAATGTCACATTCACCCCGCAATACGAGTAATGAATACGTTTTTCAGCAAATTTACATCGGCATAAAAATAAGGTCGCGGCAGTTAACACGTTTATCGGGCGCTCATTAAAGCGAGGGCGATCTTGCTTCGGAGTCGTTAAGCGCGCAATAGTTCGCGAGATCCTCGTAAAAAATATCTCGCAACCGACTTTACGAGCGCCCTTTGTGAATGCATCATTAAATTTCCATCTAAATTTAAATTACTACGGTGTGATTCGACGCGCTCTCTCCCACGTGTTTCTGTTTTCCTAGTCGGTGGAAATGTTATAATTGCTGCACACAGAACGTAGCCGAGTCGAGAATTTGAAAAAAAGATGACGTCAGTCGGAATTATCTTCAGCGCAGCGCAATTGAAACGGCTTTGCGACGGGCTTAGTGAAAAAGTTGGCGTTCGTTTTAATAATTCCCAGCTCCGGCGCCTCGTCAGAATGCCGTTGTCACTTCGCGGATTAAGCTCCGACACGGTTGAGTTGGGATTTGAGACTTATTTTAATTTGCATTTTTCGTATAATTCGTAGGAAAATGCAGCGTTTACGAAGTTTTTTCTGCGGAAAAATTGTGATGTGTTTACGCATCAAAAAGTTTACGAGCAGTGGATGGCCGGGAGAGGGTTTGAGGTCGTTTGTATGCGGCGCCGGCGTGCCGGGGAAGGCATAAAGTCACCAGGTGAGGAGCGGGTATCGCGCGGTCACGCTATTTAGATAAGAGCACCTTCGTGACCTCTCTCCCCTCTATACGATAACGGCGTTCACTATTTCAGGCAATGTTTTCTTCTTGAACTTTACTACCCACGTTTTTCTCTAAAACGATCAACAACCGAAAGGTGAAAGTTTAGAAAAACAGGAAAATTCCACAAACAAATAGGATCATTCGATTAGGCGGAATGATTTGCAAATCACTTAAAAATCCAAATGCCACCGTTTCGCCCCGACTCCTGACTTTGGAATGGCGAATAAAGTGAGTTTAGAATAAATTGTGCGACTGGATAAAGCAATATTTGTTCGTCTACCCCCGCATTACGGCGGCCATTAGCGGGATGCAAATAACGTCTTGTCATTTTTACTTCTTTATTTTTTCTCTTTTTCCTTGTTGCTGCGATCCCGACTTGCCCCCACGGATGTCGCAGGCTAAAATAAGGCTTTATTTATTAATATTTTCTCGAGAACATTCCAGTTGGAAAGGGAGATTTCAAAACAGATATTATGTAAACATTGTAGATCAGTAGATCGTAGATCAACGTTAAAAAATTAGATTGTAGATAACTTTAAAGTGGAATTGCTTGTTATGACATAAAACATTAATTTACTGGAGAAAAAAGAGCATAATATATAATAATATAAATAACATCCCGATAATTTCGTTAAAGGACAGCGGTGTAGTTGGACAACGAATCCCCGTATCAAGGGAAGGGCTGCGGGTTCATAGCCTGGTCGTAATTTTAAGATTCTAAACAAAATCGATGCGACCAAAAATAAATATTATGATAGAACTGAAAGTGATATATTGCCAAGACATGGGGGTATTTTACCCCAAGACTTTTAACCCCACACTTCCAAGACCACAATCCGCGAAGAGGTTGTAAGCCAAAATGGCGTCGATTCGAACATCCGAGTGCGTTTTAGCCCCACTTAGAATGTGGTTTATTTGCAAACCAGATCTCAGGAAACGTTATTTATAGTTGGGGGATGCGGTGATATTAAAAAAATAAGGTTTATTTTATGGTGAAAATATAAACATTGCAGTTAACTTTAATAAATCACTTGAATATATTGAAAGAAGCCAAGCAAATCGGAATATTTTTGAGAGTAATAACCTAAAGAAGTGGCCCTTACTTTCAGTTTTCTCTATAGCAACATTCCTTATTTTTCATATTCAGTTAATTTTATAGTGTAGTAGAAAAAATATCTACAATATTAATTTAAATAATCCAAATATCAGTAAAAATCCCTCGGTCCTTATCGTGTCAATCACACTAATATTATAAATGCGAAAGTTTGGATGTTCGTTTGGATTTTACTTCAATCATAAACACCGATAAGACGTAATAAATCCCGTATTTATAATAATGTACTCAATCACGCCGTAACGGCGGAACAGATTTCGATGAAATTTGGTATATACGTAGATTATAACCTGGATCACCAAATAGGCTACCATTTATCCGATAAATCAGTTCCCATTGGATAAAAATGCGGTATCTAAGTTTCTATACAAAAATGATGTTGGTCTTTGTTACCCTTCACACCAAAACTATTAAACGGATTGGGCTCAAACTTTGCAGAAGTTTAGTTCTAGAACTAGAATAACATACATGCTACTTTTTATTTCATAAATCAGTTTCCATGAGATAAAAATGGGGTGTAAAGTTTCTATAGAAAATGATTTGGGTCTTCGATACCACTTTACGCCAAAAATGCTGAACGTATTGAGTTCAAACATTGCAAAAAATCAGTTCAAGATCCAGAATAACAGATAGGCTACTTTTTATCTCATAAATCAGTTCCCATGAGAAAAGAAAGTATATTTTGTTCTTCGTTACCCCTTCACGCCAAAACGACGTAGCGACCGCATCCCACTCTCTTCGTGATGATGAGTCATAAAAAAATCCGCAGATAAGATATTTTCAAAATGACTTTACTTTTACCCGTATCTGTCAATAAAATATTTATAACAATTGACATCAAGCACCCCACGCTTTTTTACAATGAAATACATATTTTTTTGTTAATCACACTACATATTCATAATTTAAATTAATTGAAAATTATTTTCTACTTATTAATTCCGTATCTACAAAAGAGTGTTTTTTAGGTTTATTAAACTATTATTTATTATTGACAAATTACGCGTGCGAAGCCTCGGGCGTAAGCTAGTGAACCTAAAGCGCCCTGTTTGTGGCACCGTTTATGTGTTTTGACAAAGATGGCATATCAATAGGTGTGACATGGACTTTGTGAAAGCGCCACAATCACATTGGGTTAGACTTGGATCCCTGAAACCTCATTCACACATGTTAAGTCTGATGTATTACCTGCTGGCCAAAGTTTGACAAGTAAAACGCTAACCAAAATATACTAAACATCAACGCTCCTGGCAGATGGGATCATAAAACGTGTGACAAGCGACGATGATATTGTTATCTCGTTCGCTCTTGCAGCCCTTAAGAGGGCCGTTAGTGATACCTGGTATTAATTATGTAGTAATTAGTGATAATTAGTGTATTGATAACACTAATTACCAGTAATTGTATTGAAAAGGAAACACGTTGCTGGTTGGCCCTGTCTGGCTCGAGTATTGGCGTATACTATAGATAAAGTTACTATCAAGTTTTTTAAACGATATCACATCATTATCACATCGTTCCAAGAATCAGTGCCTATTGGCTGATTTTAAACATCTTTCCACTCAACTTTAGTGGATTGGATATTAGACCATGTCGGAGAATTTTGACAAAAGTTAAAGTCAAAGTCAACTATTTTTATTCATTAAAATCACAAGGATCACTTTGAAACGTCAATTTTACTGCCTGCTCCTTCGCGACTAAGCAAGAAAAGAAAGGCAAGAAACAAGGCTGGTTGTTTTTTTTAATGATCCTTTTACAATACAGAAAATAAACTACGTCTAAATTGTAACATTTTGAACAAGTTGGGGTAATTTCAATCCCAAGCTTCTCTATCAAAATGTTTTAAACAAACAAAATTAGATAAAATTAGTTGCTAGATATTAGTTACTTAAATTATCTATTTGAACCTTTTTATCGAAGGGACAGGAAGCCAGTAGAGGCGCCTTCGTGTTCCCAAACTGCGTGGGCGCAGCGCATAACTCGCGCGCAACAAGACGCGCACGCCACTAACTACCCACAGTATACAGGTTGTTTTTAATTATTACAGTTCTGATAAATACATTATAAAAGCACAATACACAGATACAATATACCTATATACACCGATTATAATTCAATTCAATTTAAATTTAATTCGTTATTTCAGACTAGCAATAACACAACGTTAAATTTGACGACCTCCGTGGTGCAGTGGGCGAATAGCTGGCTGAGACGTAGGAGGTAGCGGGTTTGATTCTCGCCGCGTAACAAATGTTTGCATGATCTACAGATATTTGTTCCGGGTCTGATTGTTTCGCTATATATTATACGTATGTATTTACCAAAAAAAATGTATATAAGTATTCTATCAGTTAACTGGTTCCCATAGTACAAGCTCTGCTTAGTTTGGGGCTAAATAGCGCTGTGTGAAATGTCCAGCAATATTAACTACTTATTTATTATTTATTTATATATATTCTTAAGCATATATTTATTATATACCTTTGTATATATTACCATTCCTTATCTAAATATAGTAGGTACAAAGTCCATATCAACTAAAATTAATAACGATATACAATAAAATAAATAATTAGGTGGTACACAAATATAACATAAAAATAACAGTCAGGTCGACATTGGACTATGGAGACTAGGTAAATGTGACAAGTACGCGCTCTCGTCCAGTGTTCCATGAAGTGACAGTCAAAATCCAGCCTCCCTGCAATGAGCTGCAGGTAGCTGTGGAGTTTTAGGGTTCCGTTGTAGAATTCGGAACCCGTATAGTTATGTAACATAAAAAAAAATATTGCTGGACATTTCACAGAGCGCTATCTAACCCCAAACTAAGCAGAGCTTGTACTATGGGAACCAGATAACTGATAGAATACTATATACATTTTTTTTGTAAATACATACTTATAATATATAAAGAAACAACCAGACCCGGAACAAATATCTATCTACGTCACCGCCAGCTATTCGCCCACTACACCACGAAGGTTGCCACATAACTATTTTAATTATTTTAACTTTTGTGTTTCATCTGCATCATTGCCAAGTTCAGTTAATGTCAAATGTTGCATTGACAGACAGATCAGATCAAAACTTCAATTTAACAGATGAAAAATGACATGTAGTTGGGAGCCGTTGGGTGCAGGCTTCACAAGACCTGATGCTATTAATGCTTAATTTATTTAGACGAGGAATGATTGCGGAAATGAAGTACATAAACTAGCCGTCACTGATTAAACTATGACTATATACAAGTGATTCATAAAAAATCCTATGATAATTGTATTTATTTTTAATAATAAACTAGCTGTTGCCCGCGACTTCGTACGCGTAACACTACTATACATATGTGTAGGTAACCTAGAAATAAAGCTTAACTCGCTGTTGCAACTTGACACCCCATTTTTATCCCATGGGACCTGAGTTATGAGATAAAAAGTAGCCTATGTGTTAATCCAGGTTATAATCTACGTACTCGTATATACTAAATTTCATCGAAATCTGTTCAGCCGTTACGACGGGATTGAGTAACAAATAAATAAATAAACAAACATCCAAACTTTCGCATTTATTGATCGAGCGAAGCGTGATCTCCAAATCAACGTGGGCAAATCTTCGTCGTTGTATACAGTGTGGCCCTGGATAAAGTGCAACCCCGAAAGGGGGTGAAACTAGATCAAAAATTATCGACAAAAAAATAGAAAAAAAAAATTTAAAAAAAATCGTATATACTTTATTGATGTATTAAAATTTTTATTGCTCACTAATGACTCTATTTAATAAAAAAATTATTTCTTCCAAAGTAGTAGGTCTATTTTGTTAAAATAAAAACCATAATCATGTCAGATATGTGACGATGACGATAAAATAACAAATAACTGACAAACAAGTGGCTATCGTGACTTAAAGTTTAATTTTTGTATTAAAATTAAATTTTTTAGGCTGTTTTTTTCCAATAAACTCCAAAAATCTTAAAATTAAGCCTATAATACTAGAAATTTTTATGACTTTTTATTATTGTCTATTATAATAGCTTTTAATTAAAATAAAAACCTACGTTCTAACATAAAAAATGTGCTGGCTAGGAGAAATGTACTGACCGTCAGTGGTCAACTTTAAATGCTTATTAATTTCCAATAAACTCCAAAAATCTTAAAATTAAGCCTACAATACTAGAAATTTTTATGACTTTTTATTATTGTCTATCATAATAGCTTTTAAATAAAATAAAAACCTACGTTCTAACATAAAAAATGTGCTGGCTAGGAGCATTTAAAGTTGACCACTGGGTCAGTGGTCAACTTTTTAATTTTTTTTTAATTTTTTTTTCTATTTTTTTGGCGATAATTTTTGATCTAGTTTCACCCCCTTTCGGGGTTGCACTTTATCCAGGGCCACACTGTATATGTATATGTATGTTTGTTTGTCCGAGGATAACTTTCGAAGCGTTGATCCGATCATTATGAAATTTGATACATAGGTAGGTGTTGATGGCACAATGTTGGTGTGACTAAATCAGCTAAAAATGTTGGGGGGTTGTTGAGGTATTGGGGTTCAAGAGGGGTAAAAAAAATTTAAATGAGACTATTAGGTCAAAAGAGACGTCAAATGAAAGGTCTTCATTAGTACATTTGGACCCCGTTTTTATTTTTAGTAAAGTTTTTGTAGCTTTTGAGTTATTAGCCATAATAAAAACGAAACTTTGACAAAATTCACAGGGTACACCAGTGATCCCACAGCGCTGTTATTTGGTATGCGTGTAGCTTAAGTATCACAAATATAGGCAAAAGTCTGAAGTACAGAAAAACTGCAATATGTACCCCAAAAAAGAGTAACCAATTTACATGAACTCCCGTTACCTGTAATTTGAATGAAACTGTAGGTCAAGTAGTTGGTTATTTATTTTGTGGCACTATTTTATCAATCAAAGATTAAGGCCGGCTTGCACAACAATTCTTAAACGTATTTAGCAACTAAACATGTTTAAATTTTACGTATTTGTATGATTTGACAACTCTTTAAATCATATTTTGCCACTAAATACGTTTAGGCATAGTTGCGCGTGTTGCCCGAATATTTGTTTTTGTATTTTAGACTCGCGAGATCTCAGTTCGAGGCGAACCACTAGTAATATTAGTGTGATAAGCATTCATTCTTAGAATACGCATACAAATAACACGCGGCCATTCAATTGGAGCCATATTGGCTCCAAACGGCGACATTCCGCGCTGTATGTTTTGTGCGGTTTAACGCATGTCCGTGAATGTAAAACTTGGCATTCACGCACGTAATTATGTTCTGTGCACGCACACGAGTTCATTGTTTTGTGGCTTATGTTTCAAACGGTTTGTTCGAATCTTCTGTTCTTTGTGTATTTATTCTAAGCATTATTGATTATTCTCAAGTAGGTACAGTCACAAAATTTTTTAATGGTTTTTAATATAACAAATCATCTCAAACACGCAACAGCCTGTATTTCCACAACACCATACCTACACTTACAGGGACAGGTACACGCCGGATCGGTCTTTATGGCCTATAAACGTGTAATTCTTGCCTTAATCCGGCCCTGTACGAATAAATCTGGATTACCGAGCCCACAGCGATTGTACGAATCCCAGCTGATTATACCGTTAACAATTGCAATTGAAAAATAACAGAGTTCGCCCCTGGCTAAAGAGGTCGTTTCACAATGTTTGGTGTAATAGTAATTTAAGTTTTCATATAAGAGTTTCATATAATTTTTAGGTTTGATTTGATCAGGTTCGATTTATAAACAGATATAATTATAGATTTAAACGGGTGTTTATCCTATATTCACCTTTTTTATTTGTTATCCCGAGATTTCGGCTGTGTTGCAACAGTTGTGGTCACGGGTTGACTGGAGTACTTGGAGCTACCGTCGAGAAGTGATGGCAGCTGCAGCAACTACCCTCACTTGGGCATCAGAATTAGAAATGTCCTCGTTCATATTACGACACACTACACTAACCGCAATTTAATATCATTCACTTTTTTATCTAGTTTTTGATCGTGATATTCACGATATCTAACGTAAACACTGACATGGGGAGATAGATTCTGTGTTTCCTTTTAACATACTTTAACATTTTCATCATTATTTCGGTCAGAAAACTCTAAATTCATTCTCAAACCCTTAAAATACCCATTATTACATTTTTATATGGGTGAAAAGAGCCGAATTTTCTCGTCACACAAGTATAAATGATGCTATATTTGACGGTAGTTGCTGCAGCTGCCATCACTTCTCGACGGTAGCTCTAAGTACTCACAGCCGAAACGTCGGGATAACAAATAAAAAAGGTACATAAGTACTCGATAAATACCCGTTTTAGTGTGACCGCGAAAGTTTGAAAAATACTAAAAACAGATAGATTTCTAAGTAAATGATACTATAGAAATCAATTAACACACACATCTTTTTAGGGTTCCGTACCTCAAAAGGAAAAAATTACCCCATATAGGAGCACTTCGCTGTCCGTCTGTCTGTTTGTCAAGACCCTTTTTCTCAGGAATGCGTAAAGGTATCAAGTTGAAAATATCAAATAGGTACTTAGGGCTACGGTTTCTTGGAGCTGTAAAAATCATGCTTCTAAGCCAACGCAAATAAAAATACGGCTATATATGCCTCATATTTTGACACTCGTAAATAATCAAAACCTTTTGGAATTTCCCGTTGATCTGGAATCATAAAATTTTACAAGAAGCAATTTCTCACAAAAACAGTAAAAGAAACAACCCAAAAATCTTTCATTTTTAGTTTCATCACATTAAAAAAAACTTCACATTTTTGTTGTCAGGAGAAAAAAACACAATTCAATATCACAATCTCGTATGCGCCGGCGCCTCTGATTAGTTTAGCGAGTGATTGGGCCGAGCCACTCGCGCCAGTACGTGACCTGACTACCCTATAAACTTGCAGGCTAATGCACTCAGAAGAGGTTCCGTTTACACTGAACATGCTTCATGAATTTTATTTTTAGAGACTTATGTCGGAAGTCGGTCTACTCAGTTAATAAAATAAATAATAAATAAAAATGCATTTATTGAGGAACAACAAATATAAAATCATGTGTACAGCTTGAAACGTTACAGACATCAACGCCCTTCTCCTTTACAGCAATGAGTTCCAATCAGGTAAATGGTACTTAACAAAAACTAAACTAAAAATTAAAGTTATATTCCAACAGACCAGAAGGATCTGCGTGGGTGTGTGTATGTGTATATTTGTGGTTTCAGTTGCAGGTTCGATTCCCGTCACGGAACAAATGTTTGCTTGGTCTACATACATTTGTTCCGTGGTCTGGGTGTTTCTATAAATTATATTAAAAGTATGTAAAATTGTACATATTTCCTAAAATAATGTGTATAAGTATTCTATCAGTTATCTGGTTACCATAGTTCAAGGTTTTCGTAGCTAACAATATCAATCGCTATCAATTTGCCAGTGATTTTAAACAATAAATAAAATAAATATTGCTAGACATTTCACACAGCGCTATCTAGCCCCAAACTAAGCAGAGCTTGTACTATGGGAACCAGATAACTGATAGAATACTTATATACTTTTTTTTGTTAATATATACTTATAATATATAGAGAAACAACCATATCCGAAACAAATATCGGTAGAACATGCAAACATTTATTCCGCGGCGGGAATCGAACCCGCTACCTCCTGCGTCTCAGCCGGCTATTCGCCCACTGCACCACGGAGGTCGTCAAATAAAGCAAAGGTTATCTGGAGGAGTTTGCTTTTTAGTGATAGAACAACTATTGCGCATAAAGTGTTTTGATTATTATTAATTATGTCTTGTGATGTTTGTAAGCAATCCATAGTGCAAGAAAGCATTTTGATTCATTCATTCGTTAATGTTATTTTTTTCCGTTTGTTATTGAAATTTTCGGCAAACTAGCGACCATGACGACCTCCGTGGCGTAATGGGCGAATAGCTGTCAGAGACGCAGAAGGTTGTGGGTTCGATTCCCACCGAGGAACATGTTTGCATCTACAGATATTTTTCCGGGTCTGGTTGTTTCTCTGTATATTATAAGTATGTATTTATAACAAAAAAGTATATAAATATTTTTCCAGTTATCTGGTTCGCAGCTTTGCTTATATTGGGGCTAGATGGCGCTATTTATTGAACACCAAGCTCCTGACAACATCTGTCCCTATCTCAATGTTGCCTGCAAATTGAAAGATCAAGTACTGAAGGTAAGTAGGCTCTCACGGACCCCGCAGCTTTATGCAACCATTACCAACTCGCATCCGGCTTGGAAAGCAGTACGCGGTCATTTATGCGACACAAGATGAAACTTGCAAAGGCAACTTTCCTCTTCTTTTTTATTATGTATTTCATTTAAACATCGCGTATAAAAGTTCGAGTAAAAAAATATGGTTTGTTTGTTTCATTCTTTATTCCACAAACAGAAAAATGCACTAATACCAAAAGCATTTTCTACCAGTCATCCGTGACAGGTAAAAAACTTTAACTTAAGGTAAAAAACGTTGGCGTGCTTATGGTAATATTATGCCGAATTTAAATAGGTACAATCAGATGACAAGTTATTTGGCCAAACTGGAGTACTTTACAGTTTTTATGTTATTTGTGGGGAAACAGGCTTACGGCACACCTGATGGTAAGCGGTCACCGTCGCCTATTGACACCGGCAACACTCGGGGTATTGTCGATGCGTTCCCTACCCTGTAGAAAACTCTTTACATTTCTCTTGAAGCGTACCATGTCGTAGCCTAGCGGGAAAACCTCACATGGTAACTCATTGCACATCTTACAAATATGGGGTAGAAAAGATCGCGTGAAGCGTGTGGTGCGCGATACCCAATTGTCGACGATATGTGGTTAAGCTTTATTACGTTGTCGAGAAGCTGTGGTAAAATCTCGACGAACTCGACAGCTTGATTAGAATAGCATCATATTTTAGCATTATCTTTTGAATAAACTTAAGCGCCATCGAATTCGCCGATCAATTTAAACACCTTTGAATTTTAATTTATCGCGTCATCTATTTAACTTTAAGTGTGATGATTAACTATAGATTAGATATCATAGAGCTGTGAAACTCTAAATAATTAACGTCAAAAAGTAGTATTCCATACTAATACCAATTCTCTCCATCCAAAGGTTGTCTGGAAGAGATCACTTCTAAGCGATAAGACCGCCCATTATACTGGTGTATTTGTTTTGGGTTTTTTCTATTTTGTTTGTATTTTTTTTGTTTATATGTTGTTTAATAAAGTGTATCCATTCATTCATTCAATAATGTGCCTCTGCTACAGCAGTTTTATCGCGAAACTTAATACTCACGGCTATTCATACTTAGCCCGGCTTGCACCATGATCCCTAAACGTATTTAGCGACTAAACATGTTAAAATATAACGTATTTGTATGCATTGACAATTCCTCAAATTATATTTAGCCACTAAATACGTTTAGGTATCGTTGCACAAGTCGCCCTTACCATTCTTCTCAAAAAGTGTCACTTGAATATATACATACTGTGCGCTTGGTAGCTCGTTTGTTGAACTGTCTCCAGCCAGCCTAAGCCTTTCAAACTTGGCAATGTTATGGCAAATTTATGTCAGGTATTAATTTACCTTAGTTGTCGCTTCTAAGTTTCCCGGAGTTTACCGGAGTTTCCCGATGTAGTTCGAGACGTGGCTCTGAAGGTTTCTTCGGTCGGATTAAATATTTATTCGAGTTTCAAGTAACTAAGTTGTAGGTTGTAGTGTGATCCGGAGTTCCCTTTGTCTTTGTACCATATTCGTAGCATAGTTATGGATTCTATTTATTTTATTCAATTTTAGAAAAAGGCTATATTACTTTTGGCGTTGCCCAAAACGTTTACTTCTCTCGTCAGATTATAAGGAGTGTACTGTTTCAGAAAATTAAAAAATAAAACTTTTGCTGTTACTTATCTCATAGTTTACCGATACTTTTGTAGATAAAACTTTAACATAAGCTGATATTATAAATTTTTAGAACTGTCTCGCTTTTTCCTTTTTATAAAATGTATAAGTAACTAATTATATATTTATTTACTTAATGAACTATAGGTATGTATTTCTGGTACCTATATAACAAGAAATAAGTTGAGTGCCGAACTTTAACAGATAAAGAGGATGGGTTCTACCGCCAGCCTGGAGGCCATGTCTTCATGATGCAAGCGACAGAGGAGTGAGTGAACCTGGTAGAGACAAAGTTAACTACTGAAGAGAGCAGCAGTGATGATAATGATGATGACGCAGCCTGTCAACACGCTAGGCCATCGTTGACACAATTCCCACCACCGCGCCCTTCTGCTCGCGCGCAGAGGGCTGCGGCGCGCAGTGCGAGGCGAGACGTTATTCGGAGCGGATCGCATTCACCCTGATAAAGGTTCACGAATTGAGCGCCGAAACATTGTCGGTCGAAACACCGATAAAACGGTACGTGATATATCCCGTATTTATAATAATGATTATTTTATATTATTTGTAAATCTACCTTGTCCAAGCACATATGATTTGTCAAAGAATGAATGAAATGAAACTAGCTCTACTTTAACTAGTCGACTACTGAATGGTAATACATATTTGTTGTTGTCTGCCGTTAAAAAAAATATCATAAAACAATACATTTTGTAAAATAAAGTACATCTCCTACTACGAATTGCATATCTTCTACGTATAATATAAGATAGGGTAAATGGGTAAATCTCATAGAGGGTTATTAGTTAAATAAATTCGCTCGCCCAATATGCTGGGTAACTCGATTTAATGGCGATGGAATTGATTTATTCAATTACGAGGAATTTTTAGTACCCCACCGCGTGGGGTAACGCAGGGTAACTTTGTTTTAGGGGTCGGATAGTTTCTCACGGAATCCTTATGCTTTTATTTTATCGTTTATTTGAATGCAACGTTTAATGTACGGAAAGTGTTTGATGTGTTTGTAGCTGGAAAATGTTACATTGAGTTTTTTTATTGACAGTACTTAAGTACAGGAGCATTTTACATACAAATCAACAGTCGTATCTAAAGCGCACTTAAACTATTCACCATACCACCATACGTATTTCATCATTCATTATAACTCCTTTCAACATCACCATATACTCAATGTCTGCATTCAGGATGTGATGATGATGCAAGGAGTGTATAAAGACGTAACTGATCGAGGGAAATAAGATCTCTAAATCAACTTGGGCAAATCGGCGCTGTATGTATGTAATGTATGCTTGTATGTTTGTTTGTCCGAGGATAACTTTCCGATCCGATCATCGTGAAATTTGACACAGGTAGTGATGGCACAATTTCGGTGTAACTAAATGAGCTAAAAATGTGGGGGAGTTGTTGAGATATTAGGGTTCAAGAGGGGAAAAAACAAATAAAAAGGAAACTAAGTATTAGGTCAAATGGAACGTGAAATAAATGTTCTTCGTGAGTACATTTAGACTCCGTTTGTATTTTTAGTAAAGTTTTTATAGTTTTTGAGTTATTAGCCATAATAAAAATTTAACATCGACAAAATTCGCAAGGAACATCAGTGACCTCACAGTGCTGTAATTTGGTATGCGTGTAGTTTCAGGGGCACAAATATAGGCAAACGTTTTAAATCCAGAGTACCTGCAATTTGTATCCCAAAAAGTGTAACCAAATAACATGAACTCCAGTTACCTGTAATTTGAATTAAACTGTAAGTCAAGTAAGTTGGTTATTTATTTCGTGGCACTATTTTGATAGTCAAAGATTACAAATAATATTTTTTTGTTTTAATCGGAGACTCGCGAGATCTCAGTTCGGGGCGAACCACTAGTTATTACAAAACAACATACCCTTTATCAACTTCTACCTTAAAACTCTGATCACCATCGTAATTTAAGGTAGGCAGTTGTCAAACTTTAGTTTATAATAAAAAAAGAGATCAAGAAAAAAACAGTAATTCGACCTTCTCATCCACGATCTCCATTCTATCATCGGACAACCAGACGCTCTGCTGTGTGCCACCGCTATATGTTAGAAATATCTCCCATTCGCACAAAGTGGTTCTCTTCCACCTTTATTATGCGCACCGACAAAGAGTGGAATGCCTTGCCTGAGTTAGTGTTTCGTGAGGGCTTAGCCAAGTTACAGTCGATCAGCGATGACGCTAGTCAATAAGTCTAAAAATGTATGGGACTTGACACATGCTATAGAAATACCACGTGATACAGCGACAACAAATGTATGTAGAAATTGAATAGATTCGCAGCGAATGTAATTTGGCTACGGGCCCTGATAACTACAACCTGAGTTTCTTCAAGTCGCGAATGATCAGGATTCTTCATAGGCAAGCGTAGTCCATCATAGACTGCATCATTATCAGGAGAGATCGTGGTCAAATCAAGCTCATCTATGTATATAAAACCAAATCAGGTTAGTTACACCATTTATAACTCAAGAACGGACCGATTTGCATGATATTTGATTTGTTGGATTTGTCTTCGCCCCAAATAGCAGAATAACAATTAAAATATCGGAAAAATTCACGCAAAAAAAAAATTATGAGATAATTCATTTTCTCATACATAGATGCAGCTAATGAGGGCCGATTGACCATTCTACTGGTGTCGTACATTGGCAGCCCGCTTCTTAAGTATGTCAAGGCGGTACAAAATTCACCGGGTCAACTAGTAATGTATAACAAAAATACGGTGAACGAACAGATTACACCGTACTAATGTATTCCTCACAAACCATGTATTGTAAAAGGATCATTAAAAAATACAACCAGCCTTTTTTCTTGCCTTTCTTTCCTGGCTTGGTCGCGAATGAACAGGCAGTAAAATTGACGTTTCAAAGTGATCCTTGTGATTTTAATGAATAAAAATATATGACTTGATTTGACTTGAAACGAGGCCTCCTTACTTCATATCTGAGGTAATGCACAGCACACCCTACTGACTAGAACACGTCCTAAATCTGACATGGATTTATGTGACGTCACCGCAACCATTAGTGCTACTAATGCCCCCATTACCGGAGGGGGCGGCAGATGCCGCTTGTTTTAGGTAATTTATGACCTGCCCGACAAGGCCTGCCACCCGGCATGGGAAAGGTGAGTTATGGAGGTACGAAAAGGTGGAAGAGCTTACAAAAATTATATAAAAATATAATATAGCTGATCAATCCGCAACTTCCCACGCGTAGTTTTTCAATAAAAACATTACTCTCTGCGCAGTTAGGTAAAAAGTAGCCTATGTTATTTAGGGATAATGCAGCATTCTAATGGTGAAACAATTTTTGAAATCGGACCAGTAGCTATTGAACAAACATACAAAAATATAAATCTTTCCTATTTATAATATTATTATAGATTTAATTAAATCCATACAAGTATTATAATTTCTAAAATAAGTCTGTTTGTCTGTTTCTCTGCCTCTCCTTTGCATTTTCACGACTGAACGGCTGGACCGATTTCGATGAAAAATGGTTTAAAGATGTGATTGGGATTGAGACGAAAACCAAACAATACAACATTTGCTTCAAGTCATGTGATTAACAGACATTCCCAGTTATTGATTTTCTTTTCAAAATCTGTCGCCAAGACAAAAATATTTCTCATGCAAAATAATAACATTTAATCAAAAATGCTGTGGGAGTATTTAGTAGATATTTCCACTTACATATATTCCTTCAGGCGTAAACCTAATACAATAGTGTAGTTAACTTAATTTCTTAATTATTTACCTAACTTATAAAAAACTTAGGTACAACTTAGTAAATAAAGGCACTTCCAGAATAATATAACTCTAGGTTCACAAGATTCGCACTTCCGAGCCTACACTGGCGTTGCGGGTGATATACGGTCCGGTGCGAACACGATCGAGCTATGTGTGGCCTTTGATAAATACCTAATCAAGGGCAGATCTGTCTAAATTCATGGCTCTGATGTTTGTTGTAAAGGCTCCAAATGATGTGTTTTGAAGAAAGAGAAAATACTGAAATAAAAAAATTTACGAATAATTGAAATAGTGACTTTTTTGTTGAATTACAGATCCGGGTTGAGAAGACCTTTGCCTAGAAGTAGGGCAAAGTATTGATAGATAGATAGATAAAACAATACACGCAGAAATACAAGTGGCGGTCTTATCGCTAAAAGCGATCTCTTCGAGACATCCTTTGGATGGACTGGATTTCACGAGATATTCACGAGAGTGTTGAATGTATAATTTAAAAAAATCGGGTAAATGTCGATTGTTTATATTCATCCTTTTTATTATATAAATTTTTATTATATTATATAGATAGACTAGCTAATGCCCACGACTACGTACGCGTTACACTCCTAATCGGTAGGTAACCTGGAAATAAAGCTAAATCCGCTGTTGCAACTTGACTTGACACTCCATTTTTATCCCATGGGAACCATAGACATATATTCTACCGTGCGTAGTACTGTTACGAGCTGAGGGTTCGGGATAAAATAATGGAAATCGATCCAACCAAAATAACACTTTTATTCAACACTAAACGATGAATACACGAACTTGGTCACACGTAATCACAACACACTAATTCACACCACTGTTGCACCACTAAAGTCACCGAAATGTTCGCACGTATAGCAAAATCCAGACTGACTGTCCGAGCAACTACTGTTCACGCGAGACCCTTCTCCTCGTCAGTCCTCCAGGGCCTCGCTGAGACTGACTGTCCAGCCATCTCTCCGGCCTATTTATATCGTGCACAATTCACAACACTAGAATGATCTCGATCGTTCCAGAAAAGGGTCGGTGTTTCGACAGAATGACCACTCCCCATTCTGCGAAACCGTAGACAATAACACAGCAGGTACCTAAGACAAAAGCGTTCGAGAAATTTCGATTATTACTCATTGTTTAACAGCTTCGGCGTAACAGTACATATATATCGATGATGCGAACTGATTTATGGGATACGGTGACTTTCGAGACATTCCAATTTTAAAGAGTATTTGCTTAAGTTTTAAGTGATTTCAACCTTTTTTGAATAAAATCTGATTGAGTTTTCAAACATGTGTCAAAATTAAAATGTAATTTAAATCAAAATCACTAAGGAGTATCGATACCAACTTCGAAGCAAATCACCGCCAAAATAACTTACTACCCTTTTTTAGCTCCGTTAGGTGATGAATTTCAATAAAATACGAAACACGTCTTCCATCAATTCTGTTAAAAAAGGTTTATGCAAAATTTAAAGTAGATTGGAACAAGGAATCACGTTGTCCCATACAAACTTTGCCCTCCTTTTTCATCCCCTTAGGGATAGAATTTCGGAAAATCCTTTCTTATCGGATGCCTACATCATACAAAGAACACACCCTCCAAGTTTCAGGTCTCTACGATCAGCGGTTTAGGCTGTGCGTTGATCCGTCAATCAGTCATTCAGGACAAAGCCTTTTATACATATTGTATAGATAGATAACTCTTTATTGAATTACCACACAAATAAAAATAATACAAAATAAGTAATAGGCTAGAATAAATAAGCCAATACAATGGGCGGCCTTATCGCTGAAAGCGATATCTTCCAGGAAACCTTTGGATAGAACGAAAATTACAAAGATACGGAGTGCGGTGTACTTTGGAGCATACATTTATACATATAATAATAATAATAAATAAATATGGCTGGACATTTCACAGAGTGCTATCTAGCCACAAACTAAACAGAGCTTGTACTATGGGAACCAGATAACTGATAGAATACTTAAATACTTTTTTTTTGTAAATACATTCTACTTATTATAAATAGAAAAACATCTAGACCCGGAACAAGTATCTGTAGAACATGCAAATATTGGTTTCGCGGTGGGAATCGAACCCAGCCGGCTCACTTTCATTCGCTCACTGCGCCACGGAGGTTGTCATATATTCTTAGATTTAATATTAATTACATCGACAAATAAAAATTCATAAAACATAAAACTACATGAACGCGCGTGATAAACATTATCCCTAATTCAACAGACTAAAAAACCCAACTTTGTTGCCTATCAAAAATATAATACTATACATCCAAAAAAACAAGCCAACGAAAGCAAATTAAAACCCCGCATGAAAATATGAACACTTCAACATCTGAAAGATGACCATCCATCGAGGGCATGGAGTCAATTTATCACCCGAGGAAAAATGAAAACTCCTGGGTCCATTAAAAATAGTCGCACATAGTCGCATGACCCATAAAACGAGAGAGCTACGTGAAAAGGAAACACAACTGGGAAAAACTGTGAAGCGTGTTTCTAGTGCAGAGTCCCGGGTTCCGTTGGATATTTAATAGGAAAAAACTATTAGCGTAATAAATTTTGTTAAATTCGACGAATCTGGTAATTAAACGTTTCATGTAACTGAAGTACAACTGCCTCTATTGACAGAAAACTAACTAAAGTTGATATAACGACAACAAACTTAAAGCATACAAAAACACTGTTTTTTTGTGTTAAATATTGTAGTTGGGCAAACAAGCGCATTGTAAGATTATGTCACACGATGTTGACATAATCTTACATAATCTTGAAATGTTGTCGATATCGAGTATTTTCTCCTTTAGCATGAACGCCAACAGAAAAGTCTGTCGTCATTCCGTTGACGACCCCTGTGACGCAGTGGGTGAATAGCCGGCTGAGACGCAGGAGGTAGCAGGTTCGATTCGCGCTGCGGAACAAATGTTTGCAAGATCTACAGATATCTGTTCCGGGTCTGGATGTTTTTCTATATATGTATTATAAATAAATAAATAAATATCGCTGGACATTTCACACAGCGCTATCTAGCCCCAAATTAAGCTGAGCTTGTACTATGGGAACCAGATAATATATTCATTATCGTCTTTTAGTCATACAACTTCACTCTACGTCGTATCTCGCCCTCAAAAACGACGACAAAATACTATCGCTGGAGTATCAAAATAGGTTTAAATTATGGTGCGAATGTAAGCACAAGTAGAGATAAAGTAATATTTTGAATAAAAAATCAAGACGAGATTTTTTTTTCACGTTGCGCATATTAGCTTTACAGCTCTAACTGTACAATATTTAGTTCAAAAAATATTTAGTTTTATGTATTTTTTGTTAATTTTCACTCTGATTAACAGCTAAACAGGTTGGTCATTAACTGAACCTGTAGTTTTTAAACGCATAATAGGTACTCATAATTCGCGTACAAAAAATAACAATAGTATTTTTTTCATGATTTTCGTAAAAGTATTTGTTGTATAAGTACTGTTCAGCAACAAAAGTGATTAGGTAAGCAATTTTAATATGCAATAGAAATAAAGGCGTTTTTATTTATGAAAAAGATAGCTACAAACGTTTAAAAACATTGCTCTCACTTCACAAAAAAACAAAATAATTATAACTAGTGGTTCGCCCCGAACTGAGATCTCGCGAATCTCCCAAAATAAATATTATTCTTAGGGCAACTTGCACAACGATGCCTAAACGAATTAAGTGGCTAAATATGATTTAAGAAGTTGTCAAATCATACAAATACTTCAAATTTAAACATGTTTAGTCGCTAAATACGTTTAGTGATCTTTGTACATGCTGGCTTTAATCTTTGACTAATAAATTGGTGCCGCGAAATGCATAACCAACCTACTTGATCTACAGTTTCATTCAAATTAGATGTATCGGGGGTTCTTGTTAATTGGTTATTTTTTTTGGGGTACAAATGGCAGTTATTCTGGATTTCAGACTTTTGCCTATATTTGTGTCACTAAAGCTACACGAATACCAAATTTCAGCATAGTGGGGACACTGGTGTGCCCTGTGAATTTTGTCAAAGTTTTGTTTTTATTATGGCTAATAACTCAAAAACTACAGGAATTAACCTAAAAATAAAAGCAGGGTTAAAATGTACTAATGAAGACCTTTCATTTGATTTTACATTCGACCTAATAGTCTCATTTTTTTTTGTACCCCTCTGGACCCCAATATCTCAACAACCTCCCAACATTTTTAGCTCATTTAGTCACACCAAAATTGTGCCAGCACTACCTACCTATGTATCAAATTTCACGATGATCGGATCAACGCTTCGAAAGTTATCCTCGGACAAACAAACATACATACTTACATATATACATACAACGCCGATTTGCCCAAGTTGGTTTGGAGATCTCGCTTCTCTCGATCAATAACACAGATAAACTAACAGATACTCTAACTAACAAAACCTGAGTTTAAGTGTGGCTGTCTTTTGCCTACAATTCATGTTCGGGTGGTTGAAAAACACATTTTTTAATCGGCTAAAACACGAACGGACGGTACCCCACAAATCCGCCACCTCGTCAACCGAACCGAGGTAGAGCAGCCCAAAAAAGAAAACCAATTTGCCCGCATGAAAAGGTTCGATCCAATCGCACCGCGCCGTATCCACTCATTTGATATTTTCGCTCGCCGATAGAAAACAAATTACAAACTGTCGGCGCCGCTCTCTGGTTATTATTAGCTATTTATTCCTCTGTCATTCAGCTTATGGAAATGGTTTCTTGCGTCTGAAGTTCTATTAGCGATGTGCTATTATGTGGAGGGATTTATTGGATTTTTACGTTTATTGAAAGGATTGGATTGGATTTAAACCTACTGAAGCTTTTAGAGCTTACACGATAAGAAAAGCTAATGTTAAGTATAATAAGTTTTTTATTAATAAATTACTTTTTCAAAACAAGCTTTTATAAAATTCATAATCGGAACCGCAACCAGATTCAAATGAGCCCAGGCACTAGTAGCCTAATATAATCCATTCAGAAGTTCCGTTGTCTAGCATCCGTCTCCATCATGAGACCACCTCTATGGTACCATATTATTGCATTGTCACCAAAGTTACACATGTATTCCAAATTTCAGCTCAATCGGTTGAAGGGAACGGGTTTACAATTCAGTTGCAAGGTTCCACCCGGACAAACATACATACATTGCAAGTTAATAAAAATCTTGTAAAAAACGTGACGGTATATTGTATGTGTAGCGCATAATTATGATTTATATTCGGATGTACAGAGTGCAGCTCTAACTGGAAACCCCCTTGAAGACAAACAATTTTTTGACAAAAAAAAATACAGACTTTATAGTCCTACTTCGTGTGTATAGATGACATCAAAGTTGTGGTAAAACAAACTTTTTGAAATTATGAAAAAATACATGTTTTTACAAGCTTTTCATTAACTTGCAATATATGCATTTGAGCTGAAATTTGGAATACATATGTAACTTCGGTGATAATGCAATAATATGGTACCATGGACGTCATCTCATGATGAAGACGGATGCTAGACAACGGAACTTCTGAATGGATTATAGTAGGCTACTAGTGTTTGGGCTCATTTGAATCTGCATGCGGTTGTGATTATGAATTTTATAAAAGCTTGTGAAAAAGTAATTTTTCAACAAAAATTATCTGCAATCCTTAAGCGCCAATCAGCGCTGTTTTCTGTACCTACAACAGTGTTAACATTTAGTATCGGCAATAGCAAAAAACGAACGCAAAATAAAAATATTTAGGATATAAAAGTCTAATATAAATACTCATTGCAAAATTCTAATAGCATATCTATAACCACCCATAAATCTATTGTTATGTATTCATAACGTCAATAGCAGACAATCCTCCCCTCCGTCGCCATGACAGTCTCAACTGATGCCTGTATAAATTAAAAACTCCAAATTTCAACAATTCCTTCGACACATTTTACCTGTTGGTCCAGTAAATGAGAGCTCGGTCATATTTAACGATTGATAAATTATAACGATTGATAAATCGTATCGGGAGATTGATGCGGTGGCTGTGAAAGGTATGATTTGTGTGACGTAACAATGGTGTGACGTCACAACGCCGCGGCACGGGGAAAATGTAGCTGGTATTATAATGGCAGTATTTTGTGTATCATTTTTCACCTTTGATGGTCCTCTGATATGGAAATGACAGTGGGGGCTCATAAAAAATAAAAATGCAAGTTCTGCTGCCAAATCTACCCAAAAAAATATCATCACCATCATATGACGGGACGTCCACAGAAAAAAAATCTAGGATATAATTATGTAGTAAGTAGGGTAACAAGAGATGAGAAAATTATTTCTAGAAATTTCATTAAAATTCCGCTTCGTCAAGTCCGAAGATCTTATCCCAGGGCTACCACGCAGTAAGTTTACATTGTCAATGGTCTACATATTATAATTATGATTTGTTTTATTAGTTTATAACAAGTGGTAATGTAACTGTGATAATATTTTATTGATCGAGCGAAGCGAGATCTCCCAATCAACGTGGGCGAATCGGCATTGTATGTATGTATGTATGTTTGTTTGTCCGAGGATAACTTTCGAATCGTTTATTCGATCATCGTGAAATTTGGTATATAGGAAGGTAGTGATGGCACAATTTTGGTGTGGCTCAATGAGCTAAAAATATTGGGGGGTTGTTGAGATATTGGGGTTCAAGTAGGGTAAAAAAAAAACCAAAATGAGACTGTCGGGTCATGTGGCACGTTTAATAAAAGGTCTTTGTGAGTACATTTCGACCCCGTTTTTATTTTTAATTTAAACTTTGTAGTTTTTAAGTTATTAGCCATAATATAAACTGAAATTTGACAAAATTCACAGTGACCCCACAGTGCTGAAATGTTGTATGCGTATAGCTTTAGTGACACAAATATAGGCAAAAGTCTGAAAGCCAGAATAACTGTAATTTCTACCCCAAAAAAGTATAAAATGAAACTGTAGGTCAAGTTAGTTATAATTAATACGAATACGAATAATATTTTTTTGTTTAAATGAGACACTCGCGAGATCTCAGTTCGGGGCGAACCACTAGTATATCCCTACTAATATTATAAATGCGAAAGTAACTCTGTCTGTCTGTCTGTTACCTTTTCACGCCTAAACCGCTGAACCGATTTTGATGAATTTTGGTATAGAGATAGATGGAACCTTGGGAAAGGACATAGGGTACTTTTTATCCAGATCCCGATCCCGATCCCGGAATTATACGGGTGGAAACGCAGAGTGCAGTTGTGTATCGTATATCCCTACTAAATGAATTTTGGTATAGAGATAGATGGAACCTTGGAAAAGGACAAAGGCAACCTTTTATCCCGATCCCGATCCCGATCCCGTAATTATGCGAGTGATAGATAACGCAGGGTGCAGTTATGTATCGTATATGCCTACTAAATGAATTTTGGTATAGAGATAGATGGAACCTTGGGGAAAGACATAGACAGTCTGTCTGTTTCGTTTTCACGCCTAAACCGCTGAACCGATTTTGATGAATTTGGTATAGAGATAGATGGAACCTTGGGAAAGGACATAGGGTACTTTTTATCCAGATCCCGATCCCGATCCCGGAATTATACGGGTGGAAACGCAGAGTGCAGTTGTGTATCGTATATCCCTACTAAATGAATTTTGGTATAGAGATAGATGGAACCTTGGAAAAGGACAAAGGCAACCTTTTATCCCGATCCCGATCCCGATCCCGTAATTATGCGAGTGATAGATAACGCAGGGTGCAGTTATGTATCGTATATGCCTACTAAATGAATTTTGGTATAGAGATAGATGGAACCTTGGGGAAAGACATAGACAGTCTGTCTGTTTCGTTTTCACGCCTAAACCGCTGAACCGATTTTGATGAATTTGGTATAGAGATAGATGGAACCTTGGGAAAGGACATAGGGTACTTTTTATCCAGATCCCGATCCCGATCCCGGAATTATACGGGTGGAAACGCAGAGTGCAGTTGTGTATCGTATATCCCTACTAAATGAATTTTGGTATAGAGATAGATGGAACCTTGGAAAAGGACAAAGGCAACCTTTTATCCCGATCCCGATCCCGATCCCGTAATTATGCGAGTGATAGATAACGCAGGGTGCAGTTATGTATCGTATATGCCTACTAAATGAATTTTGGTATAGAGATAGATGGAACCTTGGGGAAAGACATAGACAGTCTGTCTGTTTCGTTTTCACGCCTAAACCGCTGAACCGATTTTGATGAATTTTGGTATAGAGATAGATGGAACCTTGGGAAAGGACATAGGGTACTTTTTATCCAGATCCCGATCCCGATCCCGGAATTATACGGGTGGAAACGCAGAGTGCAGTTGTGTATCGTATATCCCTACTAAATGAATTTTGGTATAGAGATAGATGGAACCTTGGAAAAGGACAAAGGCAACCTTTTATCCCGATCCCGATCCCGATCCCGTAATTATGCGAGTGATAGATAACGCAGGGTGCAGTTATGTATCGTATATGCCTACTAAATGAATTTTGGTATAGAGATAGATGGAACCTTGGGGAAAGACATAGACAGTCTGTCTGTTTCGTTTTCACGCCTAAACCGCTGAACTTTTTGATGAATTTTGGTATAGAGATAGATGGAACCTTGGGAAAGGACATCTTTACTTTTTATCCCGATCCCGATCCCGGAATTATGCGGGTGAAAACGCGGGGTGCAGTTATGTATCGCATAATTCAAATACTCCTAGCCAGCTTTTAGAATACTTTCTGCCTGACATGTCCATCAGGCCCATCGGCCTATACACTATGAATGTGTGAGTGTGACGATGCATGGTGTGGTGTGGCGGGGCTGGCGGGCGCGGGCGCGCTGCGCGGCGCGGCGGCAAAGACGTGCGGGGGACGCGGATGGCTCGGTGGGAGGAGTGTAGATCACAAAGTATGCTTACCCGAACGGGCAGACACGTGAGGGCAGACGTCGTTGGCGGACGCATGCGATATCTACAATTTTGAGCTGCAACGTATTCGCTTTCTTTACGTTTTCATTGGTGTTTAGGGTTTCTTGGATAAGCATTTTGTGTTATTTACTTAGTTGTTTTGGTTGTTATTATTAGTTTAGCATAAGTTAGTAGTAGGTAGAATTATAGTTAATAGGTAAAATAAATACTTTAATTCATTTTTTAGGATAGGTATAAAATTGTAGTAGATTAGTAGGCAGGTTTTTTTAAGTTTTTTCACATTTAGTAAGTAGTTACGGTACCTAAGAAGGTCAGCATAGTTTTTATTGAGTATTAATAGGTAAGTAATGTTGTTTTGTGAATAAAATAGTTCCAGTAGTTTCGCATATAATTTTATCGATTCATTTTGTTTTTATTCCATGTGGATAAAATAGTTCCAGTAGTTTCGCATATAATTTTATCGATTCATTTTGTTTTTATTCCATGTGGATAGTATATTTTTTTTAACATTTAGTTTTAGTTTAGCAATTCGTTTTGTTTTTGTTTTATTTCATGCAATGTGTATAAGTACCTACCTTAAGTATAGTTTCGTACTCAGTACCTTTAACTAAATTTTTTTGTCAGCTAAAGAATTTTTTTTTGCATAAGTACTTACCTGTTTTTATTACTTTAGGTAGGTAACTGGTTAAGTAATATGCCTCGCAAGCGTAAATCTAATTTAGCGCGTAGCTCTAAAAGAGCTCGAACTGCGCAAGTAGCTAGATCCCAAGAATCTGAGGAGCAGACTCAGGCCCGGCAGATTTTAGATGCTGAGCGACACGCAACGCAAAGAGCTGCCGAGACCTATGAACAAACTCAGGCCCGGCAGATTTTAGATGCTGAGCGACACGCAACGCAAAGAGCTGCCGAGACCTATGAACAAACTCAGGCCCGGCAGATTTTAGATGCTGAGCGACACGCAACGCAAAGAGCTGCCGAGACCTATGAACAGACTCAGGCCCGGCAGATTTTAGATGCTGAGCGACACGCAACGCAAAGAGCTGCCGAAACCTATGAACAGACTCAGGCCCGGCAGATTATAGATGCTGAGCGACACGCAACGCAAAGAGCTGCCGAGACCTATGAACAGACTCAGGCCCGGCAGATTTTAGATGCTGAGCGACACGCATCATTGATAGCTGCAGAGATGCCAGAAGAATCCCAAAGACGACGTGTGTTAAATGCTGAACGGCAGTCAGAAAGGAGAAATGCGTTTACATTGTATACATGGGGAGCATTCCACAATGCTGCTTTTGATTATGACCCATCGATTGAGTATAATAACCATCGATTACTTCTCATAGGTGGAATGGATAAAAAATGTATACATTGTGAAGCACTCAAGTGGAAAGAAGAAACTCCGGGTATGTGTTGTTCTGGTGGCAAGGTTTCAATTCCAATACTTGGAGAACCAGAGGAACCATTGAAGTCTTTACTTTTAGGTGATAACAACGAATCGCGGCGTTTTTTAATCAAAATAAGGAAATATAATTCATGCTTTCAAATGACGTCATTTGGTGTAGAAAATGAGGTGGTTATGCCTGGGTTTTCATCTACTTTTACAATCCAAGGTCAAATCTATCATAGGATTGGTTCTTTGCTTCCTACAAATAATGAGCAACCAAAATTTTTACAGATTTATTTTATGGGAAATGAAAACGACGAGGTTGACCGCAGGTGTCAAAACATTCAATTAGTAGAAAAGGATATTGTCTTAAAGATTCAGAGAATGTTGCATGAACATAACCGCCTAATAAACACTTTCACAACAGCCTTAGAAAGAATGCCGGGAGATGATTATAAGTTGGTGATTCACCCAGATCGTACACCAAGTGGGGAACACGAAAGACGATATAATGCACCTTTAATAAATGAAGTCGCAGCCATGGTTTGTGGTGAACAGTTTGCTTCCCGTGATATAGTTTTACATGCCCGTGATAACACACTAACTAGGGTGCCGGATACACATAAATTTTACGATGCGTTACAATATCCGCTAATATTTAGCAAAGGGCAAGAAGGGTATCACTTTCAAATTCCACAAGTCGATCCTGTAACTGGCCTGCCCTTGCCTAACAAAAAGGTATCATGTATGGACTTTTATGCCTTTCATATCATGATTAGAGAAAATGATTTTAATATTATATCACGATGCAGGCAACTGGCCAATCAGTTTTATGTTGATATGTACGTTAAGGTAGAAAGTGAACGATTACGATACATAACATTAAATCAAACTAAATTAAGAGCAGAAAATTATATCCACCTTCAAGACGCAGTAGCGAATGACGCTAATCTAAATCCAAATGATATTGGTAGAATGATAATTTTACCGTCTTCATTTGTAAATAGTCCGAGGTACTTACACGAATATACTCAGGATGCGTTTGCTTATGTACGTACATATGGTCGCCCTGACTTATTCGTTACGTTTACTTGCAACCCAGCATGGCCGGAAATAGTAAATGAATTAATGCCGGGTCAAAGCGCGATTGATAGGCATGATGTAGTCGCAAGAGTTTTTAGGTTGAAAGTTAAAAAACTTATGTCTGTTATTTCCAAAGGCAGAATATTTGGAGAAGTGATCTGCTTTATGTATTCCATAGAGTGGCAGAAGCGTGGCCTACCACATGTCCACATATTATTGTGGTTAAAAGACAAGTTGAGACCCGATCAAATTGATAATATTATCAGCGCAGAAATACCCGATCCAAGCACTGACAAGACACTTCATGATATTATAGTTAAAAACATGATTCATGGTCCATGTGGACCTGAAAATCCTCAGTGCCCTTGCATGAAAGATGGAAAATGCACAAAGAAATTTCCTCGCAAATTACACAAAGACACTGTCCACAGTGAAAACGGATACCCACTCTATCGTAGAAGAGCACCAGCAGACGGAGGTCGAACGGCATCTGTGAAACTACGAAATGGGAGTTACGTCACTATTGATAATAGTTGGGTGGTCCCTTATTCCGCTATTCTATTAAAAATATTTAACGCCCATATAAATGTTGAGGCTTGCAGTTCAGTGCGCGCTATCAAATATATCTGCAAATATATTAACAAAGGCAGTGACCAAGCTATTTTCAATTTTAGGAGCACAGAGCTTGCAAATCGCGTAAATGAAGTACATACATATCAATCTGGTCGTTATGTTAGCAGCAACGAAGCCGTGTGGCGGTTATTAGGGTTCCCGTTGCACGAAAGGCACCCCACCGTTACACATCTAAGTGTACACTTAGAGAACGGTGAACGAGTTTATTTTACAGAAGATAATTTCCACGAGCGACTATCTACTCGACCAAAAACCACCCTTACAGCTTTTTTTGAACTTTGCATAAGAGATGAGTTTGCAAGAACTCTTATGTATGCTGAGGTACCGAGATATTACACATGGGACGCAACCAGAAAAACTTGGAAACGCCGAATTCAAGGAACTTCGGTTCAGAACTGGCCTGGTGTCAAATCTGGAGATGCCTTAGGACGGGTTTACACAGTCCATGTTACTAACATGGAATGTTTTTGTTTAAGGATGCTTCTACACCATGTGCGTGGGCCAACCTCTTTCAATGATCTCAAAAAATACAACAATCAAGAATTTTCAACATTTCGAGAGGCATGTGAGGCAAGAGGATTATTGGAGGATGACAATCATTGGAATATAACACTGGAAGAGGCTGCACAATGTAGATCAGCGGCCAAGGTGAGAATGCTTTTTGCTATACTAATAGCGACATGTGGGCTTTCAAACCCTCAACAACTGTGGGAAAGGTACAAAATTCAAATGGCCGACGATATTTTACACAGAGTACAACATCATAATCCAAACGTTACATACAATGATTTCATTTTTAATGAAGCCCTAACAAAGATAGAAGACCAAGTCATAACTATAACTGGGAAAGATTTGTCAGATTTTGGGTTGAGCAGGCCGCAAAGAACTGGGGAAGTTTGCAGTGATATAATAAGAGAATTGAGTTACGATGCTGCTTCTTTACAACAACAAATAACTGAGTCTGTTCCGCGTCTAAACCCAGAACAAAGATTAGTTTTTGAGAATGTTGTGCAAAAAATCGAAAGTGGCGAAGGTGGTTTATTCTTTTTGGATGCGCCAGGAGGCACGGGTAAAACATTTCTTTTAAATTTACTTTTAGCCCAAATTCGTAAAGATAAAGGAGTTGCTGTTGCTGTAGCTTCTTCTGGAATAGCAGCTACGTTACTTAATGGTGGCCGAACGGCACATTCAGTACTTAAACTGCCATTGAACTTAGCTCATGAGGAAATGCCAGTTTGTAACATTACTAAAAATAGTGACCGTGGACGAATGTTACAGCAATGTAAGCTGTTGGTTTGGGATGAATGTACCATGTCCCACAAAAGAGCGATAGAAGCACTAGATCGGACCATAAAAGATATTAAGAGTAACCAAAGTATCATGGGTGGTATGGTGGTACTTTTAGCTGGCGATTTTAGACAGACTCTGCCGGTAATTACTAGAGGCACGCCGGCAGATGAAATAAATGCATGTTTAAAAGCGTCTCCATTATGGGTGCATGTAAAAATTTTTTGTCTGACTACAAATATGCGAGTACAACTGCACAGTGATACACAATTGGTGCAATATGCGGATGCTCTTCTGAAAATCGGAGAAGACCGTATGGAAACAAATAGTGACGGAATGATTACATTGAATCGTGAATTTTGTAATGTTGTCTGTAACATGGATGACTTAAAGAACAACGTCTATCCCGATCTTGCAACCAATATGAAGAACAGACAATGGCTGTGCGAAAGGGCAATTTTAGCACCGACAAACGAAGTAGTGGGGCAGATCAACGAACAAATCATGTCAGATGTGGAAGGTGATTTTGTTGAGTATCTGTCCGTAGACAATGTCATGGACACTGAGCAAGTGACATCGTTCCCTGTAGAATTTCTTAACTCCTTAGAATTATCGGGGGTGCCTTCCCATAAGTTGAGGCTAAAAGTAGGTGTCCCGGTCCTGTTGATGCGAAATCTTGACGCACCAAGAATGTGTAATGGCACACGTCTACAAATTACACACCTGGGACGCAATATTGTGAGAGCAATAATTATGACAGGAACAGCAAAGGGAGAAGAAGTGTTAATTCCCCGTATTCCAATAATCCCTACCGATTTGCCATTCCAATTCAAAAGAGTACAATTTCCCCTGAAAGCAGCATTCGCTATGACGATAAACAAAGCTCAAGGACAGACACTCAAAGTAGCTGGTGTTCATTTAGAAAAAAACTGTTTCTCCCATGGGCAACTGTATGTGGCGTGCTCACGAGTATCGAGTCCACAAAACCTACATGTTTTGACCAAAGAAGGAAAAACAAAAAATGTCGTATACAAAAACGTATTAAACTAAGTTAAGTCATGGATCAGGGTCAGGAAAAGTCTACCTATGTTAATCTCAATAATTCAATGTGCCGGCTTCATTAGAATCGTTTCATTATAGTTTCAGAGCCTATTCAGTCCAAACAAATTTACACGAAGTAGTAGTTCTACGCAGACGAAGTCGCGGGTAACAGCTAGTTAATAAATATATAAAGCACGCTGAACCTTATCTCACATCTATCTGAAATATTTGAGTCGCAGAGTTTGCGATCGCTTTCGAAGCGGCCAACAAAAGTATATAAGCCTCTGATAACTGGCACCAACCGGCAAGTATGTGTTTACATTATGACACTTGATCATTTTGACCATAATCTCCATATAACATCTACTTGATATTCCATTGTAACTTGCCAGACACAGCAAGATAGATAGATAGATATAGACATTTATTTCGACACAAGTAACATACACACAGAAACTACATACAGTAGATAAGTGAAGACAGACAATTAAATAAACACAATAAAATACAGACAATTAAAAACACGTTACTTAAGCAAAAAATAATATATAATACTAAAAATACGTACCCAGTCACTATGAGCCCTGTGCCGAAAAAGGGGAATGGCTCAGCATTATGCTGAACAATAAACCTATTGCTCAGCGCAGGTTTACAGCCATTAAACCTGCATTGGCGTCACGGACGTCAGTCAAGAGTTAAAACTTAGCAGTGCCCTATTTGAAAAAGTTAAGAAAAAAAATAAAAAAATAAAAGAATATTAGTAAAAAAATAATAACAAGTTGCCTGCCCAATCAATTGTACCTACCTACCTAAGATGTCGAGTAAAACACAGCTAATAACAAAGTTAATAATAAAAATAATACAAAAATAAAAAACAAGTAACAAGTACTCATAGGGTACCCTCATACACTCAAGAAGGGGCAAGAGTGTGGGCGAGTGTTGACTGATAGGGTCATCCGGGTCATCCAGTTGAATTAATGTATCGCCATCATCATAATCTCTTCTAAACATAGGCCTACCCCATAGATTTCCAGAGCGACCATTATTTACAGCCTTCCCTCAACGGCTCCCAGCAACCTCTACTAGGTCTAGAGAGGATCCGTCCTACACTACGTCTTCTAATACGTGGTTGCCACTCGAGAATATTTCTGCCTCAACGGCCATCGGTTCTACGAGCTATGTACCCACCCACAGCTACTTCTGCTTGATAATGCCGGTGACTTTGTTTTTTCTACGAATCTCCTCACTTCTGATTCGATCATGAAGATAAATACTAAGCATAACCCTCTCCATTACTCGCTAAGTGATCATGAGCCTTCTTATGAGGCCCATAGTGAGAGACCACGTTTCTGTGCCATATATTGGATCAAAACTGGCTAGATATAAGATACAGGGGCTTAATCTAATCCAAATTGGCTACAGCTGGTTTATATTTACTTCTTGCATTCTTCTCTTCGGTTAAGATTATTTTCAGCCAGTGCCAGCCCTAAGGCAGAAGGGCGAGCACTGCGGATTTGTCGTGACCCGGAAACGGCAGGGAATTCATTTCGGCGTAATAGGTTTCCTGCGCTCGCGTCCGGCCTCGTCCGGCGCCCGGACGGCGTGCGTCCGGCACGCAACGGAAGCAAGATCCGACGATATTGAATTTTAAAATCTTAAATCTTAGATGCGTAAATTAGGGGAGATAATTGTCGGTGGTGAGATTTTCTTGAATTAACTCTCAACTATATTAACCCCCATCCTCCGATCTCTTAAATTAAGGTAGACAAAAGCAACTTTATGACTAAACTTGTCATCTTTGAATTCGATCTTACATATTTTTTCTATATTTTATGTACCTCTTTTACAGAAAATATTACACGCTCAGGCTTCCTTTAATGATATTGTATGTTCTTTATGTAGGAGTACTAATTTCTATGATACAAACCAATTTTACCCAGTAAAACATTTTTGCTATTTAGGGATTAAAAATGAGAACAAAGAATCACCCCATTCTATTTTAAAAAACCGCGTCCGAATCGGTTCATCCGTTTCAGAACTACGATGCCACAGGTAGACACACTCACAGACATACAAACATACACTGAAAGAAATAATAAGTTGTTATAACCTTTTTTCAACCTATATTTTAGGTTGATTTTTGCACCTACCGACATGATTTGTTGAATTAACAAAATAAAAATAGTCGAACTATAAAAGTGAATTTGACCTGATTATACATATTTAACTTAGTTATTTTGTTGACTCAACTTCGTTAACATGTTGACTTTTACTAAATTATCAGTTAGACTTACTTAGATTCGAATATACCAAAAATGTTGTGTTGTAATAACCTCGTTTAGTGATTGGTTTAACCTATTAATTTTTAACAATTTAATTTTTGTAGAAATAAATGTACTATAATAGTTGATTAAACATAATATTAAGTTAACGCAACTAAAATGAAATCAACATTATGGAATTCAACCTATTCGTTTTTTCAGTGTACATAGACGTCTTACAACACCTATCGTTTTGCGTTGGGGATTAATAACATACAAATGTTCACCATAAACGGGATATTTCCCGTTTATGATTTGTGATAGAGAATGAAACCGATGGTAGTTATTATATTCATTCCAAGCAAGAGACTGAAAAAGAGGGTAGACCTGCCAAGAACCATCCACTTGCAAATACTTCACTTTACCCGTTATCATGGCGCATCCAACTGCCTCAAAATATAAATGAATGAATGAATGAAAGTTCTTTATTGCACAAAATAAAAAAAATCTGTGCATAGGTGAACTTAATGCTAGATAGCATTCTCTTCCAGTTAACCTTTGTGGATTGCGGGATACTCGAAAATTCACAAATCATGGTAAATATCCCGTTTTTAGTGAAAATAGTGTTTTTGACCATGATAGTTTCAAAAGTTATAGAGAAACTTATCAGATACAAATATTTATATTTCCAACTTTTTAAACAAAAATATGTTTCTTTCGAGCTCAAAATAACCTAACAGAATGCCGGCAAAAGTGGTATTTATGTGGCTGGAAGTGCAGAAAAGTCTGGGAAATTGCAAGCATTATGAGACTTTCATCTCCAGCTTATGAAATTCCAAGTACTTGTACATGTAATATTGCAAATTTATTTAATCTTTTGATAACGTTGTGAAGCATTTACTGTATATTCTTTTCTTTGGTTCGTATTAACCTATAGATCTATATTTATATAGTCTGGTCTAAAAATTATACACTCAGTGCCTGTCAAATAATCTAAGGATTTAACGTTAAGGAGAAATAATTTACGTATTTCTTCAGTACTTTGCTTAATAATAATAATAAACATTTATTTCAGACCAGACAGATCCATATTTTTTGTTAGTAACACAGAAAAATTTTACTTAAATAATATTGTTAGACACAAAAAGACAAGATAAAAATAAATGCAGTAATATTGAAACATGAGCGCATCTACTGAGACACCAGTCATGTGATTGGCTTAAGCAAAGCCATCCAGCGCCTCATGATACATGAGCTCATGTTCCCGGCAACAACGGTCGGGAAGCTGTTGGTGCTTCCACGCTTGCGGCTCACCAGGGATGCGGTTCTTTTTCGAATGATCGCGTAGAAATCATCGGTACATCCCTGATGCGCTACAGAACCTTGGCAGCTTAAGTCACTTTTCAGAAATCTACGCATAACTCATGACTTTATGACGATTTTGTGAACGAGTTTGTTCGTGTGAAAAGCAACTTGCGCAACGATGCCTAGTAGTATTTAGCGGCTAAATATGATTTAAGAAGTTGTCTAATTATACTAATTCATCAAATTTAAACAATTTTCAGTCACTAAATTTAGGGATCATTCAGCAAGCAAGTATTTACAGAAAAAAAGTATACACGTATTCTATCAGTTATCTGGTTCCCCTAGTACAACCTTTGCTTAGCTTTGGGATAGACAGCGTTGTATGAAATGTCCAGCATTATTTATTTCTTTACTTATAAATAATGTTCCATATTAAATCACTCTCTAAGGCCGTAAAATTTTTTCGCTTAAAAAAGAAATTTCGATTTGCTATTTATCTTTCTTCCAAAACAAAATTCAAATTCAAAGCCAAAAACCGCCCGCAAACCAAATCATTTCAAGAATTCCCTAACTTTTCATAAGACCTTTTCATTACAAGTTGTATGTCGTACCATTTACCCCAATTTCTTGAGTAATTATTGATATTTAAATCTTAATTTCATTTGGCGAAAAAGCAGAGACGTAAAATCAGAGCAAGCTATATACTGTGAAGGTATAAGTGTGAACATCAACCGTTAAAAGATTATGATCACAGATCACCTTAGTCAGCACAACACCACCTGAGGTTATTATGACAGAATATTATAACCTAATTTACTCTCAACTTTACTAATAAGCTAGACTAAATTGGTCTCTTAAATAATAATAATAAATATTGCTGAACATTTCACACAGCGCCATCTAGCTCCAAACTATGCAAAGCTTGCACTATGGGAACTGGGATAACTGATAGAATACATACTTATTTTATACATTTTCTTTCATAATGTATATTTATCTCAGTGTTTATTTGTCGTGTTTACCATTGGTACTATATTCTCGTAATATTTAACTTCATTCACCGTTCGGGCGCATAACGATATACCTCGAGTTAGTGCCTTCAGTTATCGCCTTATCTAAATTTGTTTAGGTGTAAAATCTGGGCTACATTATAATGAACTAGCTTCCGCCAACGACTTTGTACGCGTTATTTGCAACAAAAAATAGCATATGTTTAAATCCAGGTCATGACCTATTAACACCAAATTTCATCGAAATCGGCTTAGCCATTATGATGTGATTGATTAACAAACAAACAAATAAACAAACATCCATACTTAAATTTATAATATTAGTGTGATTAGTAAAATGCATGTATTTTAGTGCCAAACTTTTTATTGTGTATCAGTTACGTCAAACGTTGCATTGACAATTATCGAGATTTGCTATTGGATTACAATTTATTACAAGAATCGGTCTTTAAGTTAAGTGCCTTAATAACCGATAATGAAAAAACAGGGTAGAAAAAAGATGTCCTTGAAATCTGCTTACGCTAATTAAAGTAGTCACATCTGCTCGCACTCTTTGATTTCCTTACTCTGTGTACACGAGTTATGAATAAATCAACTTCTATTTGAAAGCTTCGATCGGTAATACGCTACATAATAGCACAAAACTGAAACCGTACAAGGTGTGAACTTAGAGTATTGACTGCTTTCGTATTAGACTGTAACCTGTCCAAGGTTGGATGGATTAGCGGTCCGATTAATGACCTTTTGCCCAGTTAAGTTGTCTCGTGTAGGATAAAAGAGACAAAAACAATGGGCTATTTTACTTGGAAAACTTTCGTGATTGATTTCAATCATTATTATAAATACGGGATTATCACGTACCATTTTATCAGTGCAAGGCGAGACGTTATTCGGAGCGGATCGCACTTACCTTGATGAAGGTTCACGATTTAAAGCGAAACATTGTGGGTCGAAACACCGATAAAACGGTACATGATAAATCTCGTATTTATAATAATGAATGGGCTATTTTTAAAACAATGGTTTTGAAGACTTTTTCGTAGTTATGACATCGATGGTGGATGAAAGTAGAGTGAAGAACTGCATAACTTGCTGTTGATACAAATCACATAATACCGACGAATCCAAGCCTACCTTTTTTAAACAGTAAAGTTCTAAGAAGAATTATTATATGATAACAAACTTTGAAATGGGCCTTTTCGGTAGAACGATATATAGAGAGATAGCAAGACAGGTCGAAATAGTTTCATAATTATTCTTTAGTTCTGAATACTAGTTATATTTGGAGAATTTGTTACCCAAAATAATTCAAAATAGTTTTTATTTCAAATCACGTATTGTATCAGTTTCATTTTAATCGGTTCAGCCATCATTATTCTGAGCCGTCATGGAGTACTTAATTTAGTAACAAACTGATCTAGAGAAGTTGAGCTATCTATAGATCGTTTGCATCGGTCTTTAGATGATTTTACAGTTTTCAAGTAACAATCTCATCATCTTCATCATATTTTATTTTTATAGTGTTATCAAAACTTGCGTTTTGAAGAAAAGACCCTGACGTGACAAGAGCCTGTAGCACAATTGGCAGTGCATCCTCGTATCAATTGGAAGGTTGCGGGTTCAAGTCCCGTAGCTTAAAAGTTTTTAGATGGTTTTAAAAATCTTAGAATCTCACAACATTTTCAAACTAAAAACTACACTAAAATCGGATCATCCGTCTAGAATATACGACTATGTTACGGTGCCACATATAAAAACAATTCAGGCTTCAAACTTAAAACACCCTATTTTGTACTCAGGGCAAAAAACATGCACCTACCCACCACAAGAGCTACCAAGGGAAATAACATACTCGTAAAATCAAAATAGGCACAACATTTAAAAGCAACTTTACAAACAGGCACAAAAGCATAACCAGAACATAACAGACTGGTAAACACGGCGAATAAAACAAACTCAAACACGTTACCGCGCTCCTGAAACAAAACAAACAACTCATAAACCAGTTTTGAAAAATAAAAAAATTCTACACTCCGGCTACGATAAGTCTGCATATTAGTCATCTGTTTGCCCCCTCTTTTTTTCTACTTATTTTTAAATCCTCACTAATTTTAGCTCTTCTGGCACATAGCTCGAAGAGTTATCGGACGTTGGGGCATTAAGGTTCTCGAGTGAAGACCACCCACTGATAAACGCCGGGGGCCATCGTTCTTATAACGTTGGATTTTGTGTCACCTCATTAGTCAGTAACACCGAAAGTTATTATCAAAAATTGTTTTTGTTAACCATTTCAGAAAACCTTTATTTAACACGCACAGAAACACAGAACGGATATAATTTAACAAAGTATAACAAATAGAGAACACACTACCTACTAGTAGGTGCCAACAACCTTAGCATGTTACCATGTTCATTCTATTTTTAAATTGTTTTCAATTGTTTCTACTTTTTAAAATGGTTCAAACCCAACTTGCAGTGCTTTTACAGGGTGCATGTACTGAGTGCCTAAGTTACTTACTATCTAAGCTATAAAAAATGTATATTTACATGTAAGCAAGATAAATAAATATGTAACATAGCGCTGGTTTCAGGCATAGCCTGGTTAGGTTGGTTAATTAGGGTGTAGTCACAAAATAAAAAAAAGAATAAAAACAAAAATACTTTATGCCGTATAAATGAATACAGAAGGAAGTAACAGTATAAAATAAAGAATTATAATAAATAATAAAAAATATTCTGTGGTCAGAATTAAATATATCAAATTGGCTGGAAATAGATATGATTGATTCGCTCTGGAAATCAATGGGGGAAAGCCCATGTTTATTTGTGGCTATGGCTATTAATATTCACATAGTCCATTCCATCGTAAGATTCTTTGGTAGATATAGGTCCAGAGTGAATATGTTCTTTCTGGGAAAGCGTGCTCCATCTTCGATCACACTTTCACTTGCCGTCAGGCGAGGTAGGGGCGCTTGGCTATAATAAAAAAAACGCTCTTTAGCGATAATATCTCCAATTGTGTCACAAAGATTTACATTATTCTAATTGTATTGTTTGTTTAATGGTGTGTAATAAAATATGACCTATTGTTATATTTCTATGGCTGATATGATTAATATGATGATAATTGATTGATTGTTAAACTCTTCACTGTACATAACTACTATAAAAACACGATACTTTAAAACTTCAATTACAAGAAATGTACAGTGGTGATGATCACGATATGTCATTGCTTGCAAAAAGCGAATAAATATTTTCATTCATTCATTACGTTAGCGTTATGCAGGGTTAGCGTTGGCGGAGTATAACGCGATTTACGTTCAAGAGAGCGAAAAATAAAATAACACGGAATAGGCGCGGCTTCATGCCCCGAGGCCGCGGGGCTGAATTTCTCTAGATATTTCATATTTTAAGAGGACCTTATACCAAGCTTTCCCCTTTTTCATGTCAACTGTTTACTTATTTACCATCGTAATCATCATTATCATCATCAAGTACATTTCGGAGAGTGTGCGGTGGAACTTTTCAACCAAATCCCACCATCTCCATTCTATCATCGGACAACCAGACGCTCTGCGGTGCGCCACCGCTATACGGTTGAAATACCCCCCATTCACACAAAACGGTTCTCTTCGACCTTTATTATGCGCCCGACACAGAGTGGAACGCTTTGCCTGAGTCAGTGTTTCCTGATAACTACAACCTGGATGTCTTCAAGTCGCGAGTGAACAGGTTTCTTCTAGGCAAACGATGGATCATCGTAGACTGCATCATCGCTTACCATCAGGCGAGATTGTACGCAAGCCCAGAATGTATTAAAAAAATATGTATATTATTTACCATAAGACGTCTACTGATGAACATAAAGCCATTGATTTCCAGAGCGACCGATTTTATACTGTATACACTCAACAGCTCCCAGCAAAGCCGAGTGTTTTTTAACTAGAGAAGAAAGACACTATTTGTACTAAAAACGGTATATTTACCATGATTTGTGAGACAATGATGTCTCGCAAAGACTTCAGTTTACCCGTGATCATGGCGCATGCAACTGCGTCGAAATATCGGGACTCTCAAAAACTCACAAATCATGGTAAATATCCCGTTTTTAGTACAAATAGTGTTAATAACCATGATAGTTTCAAAAGTTATAGAGAAGAAAGGCTGGACTTTAGGGATAGAAGAAAATGTGTTTTTGTTTATCCCCACCAGTGAAGACTTAGATGTGGAGTTTTTGAGGATCTGTAGGTACTAATATCTTTACATCTTTTCTATGATCTTTTAAACTACTCAACAGATTTTAATGCAGTTTTGCAATAGAAATAGATAGAGTGATTCAAGAGAAAGGTTTATATGTATAATATACACATAATTCTGTATGTTTGTTAGTTTATTTGTTACCTTTACGACTAAACGGCTGAACGGATCGTAACGAAATTTTGAAATGAGATAGGTTATATCCTGGGAAAAGACATAGGCTACTTTTTAGCCAACTGCGCAAAATGTGGGTAATGGTTTATTGAATAACCACCCGTGCGAAGCCGCGGGCGGGTCAGCTAGTAATATTATAATGAGGAAAATGCCTTCTCTATACTTCACTTCAACTATCATTATACTTTATTTTGATAAAATAACCCGTGCGAAGCCAAGGCGAGTCAGCTAGTCTACCCTAGTATTATAAATCCGACAGTAACTGTATCTCTGTCTTATTGTTACGTTTTCACGACTAACCCCCTTAAATGACTTGACCGATTTCGATGAAATTTGGTATATAGATAGATTTTGACCTGGATTGAAACATAGGTTATTTTTTATTGACAAACAACATTTGCAAAGCCGCGGGCGTTAATTTGTATATTTAGGTCGTCCTCTGGCTGATATGATGATGATGATGTAAATTTTAAGTAAACGCGAAGCGTTTGGTATACGGCGGTCTTCAGAGGCGCCCGCTGGCTACGGCGTAGGCGCGTAGATGTCGCTACGGCGTAGCACTCGTAGCAGCGGAATTGTGATGTGATGCCAAGATTACAAATTGTTACATGTAGTAAGCTTTCAAGGTTTTATTTTAATGACTTCCTTGTTTACTAGATGATTATTCCATTGATAAGTAAAAGAAGTATCTTAAATTAGATTAGTTAATCTAACGTCTAACGTAAATATTCGTGCTAAGGCTCAATTTACATTGTCGCGAAACGGAATGGAACCGAATTAATTGTACATAGCACAATGAACCAAAATGCAGGCGAGCCAAAAATAATTCTCCGGAAGACGCGCGACCTGTTTTCTGGCTCGTATCTAGTTTGTACGTTGCACAATTGACATAAAGTTCATTATACCGTACAATTTCGTTTTAAAAATCGCTTCTATCCCATTCGACGGCGATGTAAATTAAGTCATAGGCCCCAGGTAGGAAGCGAGTGTTGGTACAAGCAGTAAGTGTGCTTGTACACGCTCCATTATAATCGAGCATCATTATGTGCTGATTTGACGCCGAACTGCTGTTAGTTCGTTCTTAATGGTAAGTTATTATGCGTTATTAATATAGTATTCAAAAATAACACGCTATAGACAAACCAAGGTCACAGAAATAGCCAAGAGGATTAGCAAGCTGAAGTGGCAGTGGGTGGGCACATAGTTATAAGAACTGATCGCTGTTGGGGCAGAAAGGTTCTAGAGTGGAGGCCACGTACTGAAAACCGCAGCGTAGGATGGCCCCCTACTAGATAGAAACGTCAAAGGGGCGTTGGGACGCCGCACAAGATTGGTTGCTATGGAAACCTATGTTTAGCAGTGGACGATATGATGATAATGATGGAATACATAGATAGATATTACTATTTACATAAAACTAATTACAAAATACAAAAAAAATACTTAAAAATACAATCGAAATTAACAATAGGCGGTCCTACGTCTGAAAAATATTTCTTCCAGCTATTTTTAGGATGGAGAGGATTTTTATATAGGAGTATAGATTTTGGAGGAAAACGACTAATGAAAAAGAAAACACCCAAGAGGTTTTTACGATATATTTTTTCACTGTCTATTTTTTTTTTAACCTATATTTTCCCACTGCTGGGCAAAGGTCTCCCCCATGTTCCTCCACATCTCACGATCACTCGCCACATCCGACCAGCCATCTTGGAATGCATCGAAGTCGTCACGCCAACGCTTCCTCGGCCTGCCCCGGCGTCGACGCCCATCCGCAGGCACCCATTGGCGACAAAACTGCCAGGCTGAAGTGGGACTGGGCGGGTCACGTCAGTCGTCACACTGCCTATATAATTTATTTTTAATCAATATTTTTTGAAGATGAAAAAAGCTAATTAAAAAAATGCTATTTTAGAATATGTAATTTGAAAGTAAGACTCCTCCTCACTTTCGAGAAACATTTATCACGAAAATACAATAGGTATGTACATCTCATTGAAGAAATAATCACAATTTAAAAAAAATCGTAGAACCGTGAAACTATTTCACAAGAGGGTAATTAAAGGCAAGTACATAGATTGCGTTTGATACATGCCAATTTTTTGCATAGAAGTTAAGCATTCCCGTGACAGATTGCAAGCCTATCGCCGCTTATTTGAATACACTCGATGACACATGCAGTAGAAAAATCTATTAGTGCCCGGCCGAGATTCCTACCTACAACCTCTTTATCTAAAGTTTAGATACATCTTACTAGACCACCAGGGCTCTCTTGATGAAACTCTTGGTAAAAATGAGCTGTTAAATGCTCAACCCGAAGACAAAATCCTGTACGTACGGTTAAGACAAATCTTACACAAAAATCATATGCATAAAATAAGTTCAGACCGTTGTAAATTTACAAAACTAAAGTAAATAAAACCCAGCATCGACCAACAACACTCGCCAAAACTGCAAAGTAACATCAACATTATTCACAACAAAATTCATCGCAGCGAGTTAAAGCCAGATATTAATCTCTCCACAGCATCCGAGCGCTGGATTCGCCATTTTGCGCCTAAATATGATAAACTTTCCCCCAAATTTCTTACTCTTACCCCCCCTTTCTTACCCCCCTGGGGGGTGATCACCCCGTCTTACGGCCCTGCTTTTAAACTAAGCTCGTTAATTAATTACAGCCAAGTCGAGGGTACGTTATATAGCGCTATGTGCCAATTTAATATTGCACCGAGTGTCGCAATGTTGGCTGAGCATAGCACAATGGAGCGTTTCTGCAAATGAAAAAATATAAATGGAACTGATTTTCTAAATTCATTTGCTTGTCCTTTCTCGTTAGAGCGGAGTATAAATAGAAAGGTAAGATGCGGACGTTACTGATTGGATTGCAATCCACTTTTTCATACAAATTTTATGAAATAGGCATTCTTTACCATTAATTAGAATGTAATATTAACTCTATCGTGAAATAGTTGTGATATAATTTATTGTCCTAAAACCTATTTGATACGGCTCTGCTGTAGTTTTAAAGTTTGACCTAATATCTAATTTCTTGCAGCTCCATTGTTCCTTGAACGTCAGCCAGACCAACCCCAGGCACTAAATCACAAAATTATCCACAATAATATTAATTACAAAATCACGGGACTAATACTAAGGACACTTCCTCGCTTCTATAATTAATTGCTACTAAATTCGCCCCAATTTGAATCCGGTTACCAAGTCCGTTAAGAAACTTACGAGGTACATAAGACTTAAGGGCAGGGCTGGCCGGAAGGAGGGTAAAATGGCGGGTAGGGCGCGACCCTCAGGGGTGAGGGGGGTGATGGGGGGCGGAAGGACGTGAGATTTACTCTAAGTAATTGCAGTAATAAACACGAGGATATATCACGCTGGGGTAATGAGAGGAAGCGCCGAAATTGCCGGCGTAAATAGCGTGTGTGTGATAAGCTAATTTTTTTGTTGGAGATTTCGCTTCCCTTGTTTCTCGCGTCTTTCGCTTTGGGGAATTAAATTGAATGCACTCACTCAAACTCAGCAGATAATCTGTTAATTTATCTTGTTTTTCATTTGTTAGAATTTTATAATTTTATGTACAATAATTTCCAAATAAAAGTAGAATATTTTATACTGCTTATATCTAACTAGATTCTATTTCCTAATAATAAATATGAACCTATTTTGGGACGAAATTCAGCGTAATAATTCTAGGACCCAATACACCCCAACCCATTCAAGCAATTTCCTAGACCTGATAGTAATAATTTCTGGTAACAAAACAAGCAACATAAGAAGCTACGGCATTAATTATTCCGCCGAGACAAGAAAGGGGCGCCCCATTTCCAATATTTATGTGTTGTCGATGACTTTGCGAAAATATCGAATGCTTTTTAAAATGGAGAAAGGAGGTTTCCTCCTTCTTTCTTAATGCACAAACAGGCTACTCACCTGCCTAGTTGATTTATTGGAAGGCTTTGTTCGGGCCTCGTTACAAGCTTGTTGTTACGTTTTTAATTTATTTCCGTGGAAATTTTGCGAAATATTAAGTTGGTAATCGGTTTGCGGTACCAGATGTTTTCGGATATCAAAATACCTATTTTGTTATCATACTGTCAGATACCTACCAGAATGCCAAATCACCTAACCACTTCAGGCTCTGCATAAACTTGGCATACCATCTACAGCTACCAGCGGCCAGCGATAAGCAGTTCACACGCTTTTTCATAAGTTTTGTATGATTAACGAGTACCATGGTACCACATCAGCAAGACTGCACCAGACCCAGAAAGCAGCGAAAATCGAACCTTTTACACTCAGGACAGATAGAGAATGGTCAGATAGACACAAACTAGGTACCTATTACGATAGAAAACATTTTTTTTTCATTGATCTTCAACTTTTTTCGAACAAACTTAACAGCCAATGAATAGACTATACAAGCAATATTTGTTCTTAATTCAAAATCTGCAACAAGTCAGCCTCTTTTCGAAAGACTACATTCAAATACACGCGGCTCGACGTGGTCGCCAATATTTTGTTCTAAATTGGACGAAGCGTCAGTTCTCTGGCAATAGGCCGTGAATGAATTCGAATTGGCGTCGCCGCAAACGGACTTGGCGATTGTCGACACCACGATTCATTGGCGATTCAACGGCGCGCTTGCAAATTCACTCACAACTGTATATATTTGGGGCTGAGGCCAATCTGCGGACTTGGAAAACGGATGCCAGTTTGATTACGACGATTTTGGAATAATAAGTGGCTGCTAAGTTTACTAAAGATCAATTTAAGGAGCTATTTTCTGAGAATGCCCTTGATTTTCTTTAGATTAGAGAGTTTGTCAACATGATAAGGTATGAACGATTCGTCAGCTATCGACTAAAAGTAATTCTGTGATTTATCTGTCTAGTGTAATGTGCCCTGAAACCCATTTTTCTAGCATTTTCTTTTTGAAATTTTAATAAAGCAATATTCATTTTAAACAATATCAAATCTAAAACAAAACTACACACCCCAGCCGCCCGCCCAAGACGCGGCTAGGGCGGAAGTACATTTGCATATGCAGACGCTGTTAGCATAACAAAGCGCGGCACTCGCAGCCGATATTTATGCGCGGCCATTGATTGGCCATTGCATTGTGCGCTCGATTGGCCGCATGTTGCATGCATTGATAATGCTGAGACGAGTTCTAATTTCAAATCGTAGAACTACACACTTTTAAACAGATACTGTTTGAATATGGAAGACATCTAGTTGATATTAATTTATACGTGACCCTAAATTAGTAATTTAGTTTTGCGTAAACATTGATAGTGTCAAGTCGATTCATAATTAAATGAATCCTTGTGCAGCCTTTTATTAACCATGGGTTTCATTACATAATTATGTTCAATGCATTATTATTATAGAGAAGAGAGATTTTACAATTAAAACATTACATAATGGCGGTTAGAACTGGCCATATTAATTCAAATTAAGTTGAACTGTTTAAAAGGTTAAACTTATTTGTGGTTTAAAAATCATTGTACTCAAATAAAATTATAGGCTTAATATTCATAACAAAATAACACCCAAGATAATTCAATATCCCCCCCCCCCCCCCACGCACACCTGACAAGCGATATCATAACCCATGTCCACATAAAACCGACAAAATTATATTTAAGTTACCGACAAAGTGTATCATTCTACCATTTTTGAGAATGGCTAGATTACGTATGCCTTGAAAGAAAGAAGGATTACGTCAACATTTTAATCGTCACATCAGTAGGACTAACTAAAACTATTATGTCTATTGAAGATGATTAACATAGCACTTAGTAGCACATCAAAGTTGCAATGTGTAACAGTGTAACTCGATGAGAATAAAAATCCCAACGAGTAACACTGTAACACAATTTAGGCTCGTAAGATCAATAGCAGTTTAAACTAAAACTTTTCTTTGTCAGTGATGGTTCCAGCTTAGAATTTAGTTTAAACTGCTATTGCTCCTACGGGCCTTAGTGTGACTCGTTGGGAACCCGTATCAATTCTAGCACGAAAACGTCGCCGATGTTGTGTTTGGGACTGATTATAGATGGAGTAGTCTTGCTGCGCATCTATACCACTCACTCTGTCCATCGTCCATCTTTCACCGCTATATCAAAACATGCGAAATATAACTTGTTCTGATTCTAGATCATAATTTCAAACGTGCTATTTATATGGATCTCATACCTACTAGGAATTTCAAAGAAGGTCTGATTATTATAATTTACAGTGGCATACGTAGTGACAGGCAGCGATCACCAACCCTTCCTTCCTCATCAGTCATGGCGGCTAAGCGACTATTCAAATTGCCGGCCGATGACGCTGCTTTCACGACCCCTGCCTTGTCTGTGGTCGAGTGACATAGATTAGGTGGAGAAATAAATGTGATGTGAATTGCCTAGAAGAGGTGGATTTCTGTGAGGTTGTTTCGCTCAAGATGTGGAAAACAGTATAGGGATTAATAAAGCACCATAATAGTAATGAAATCAGGTATGTAAGTGTTATCCATTAAAAAAATATTACGCTCATAATATTTCAATATGTATTCACTTATTAAACATTTGTAATGGATGTAGTACTGTCATTAAAGTTTACGCCAATCATGTATGAAAACCTATCCATCTATCCTTATCGTAAGTTGGCATGGCCCTTTATATAGCTAAAGACAGCCTCATATTTTGAGTGACAACAATTAGCTGAAAGCCGTTAGTCAGTTTACTTGCATAAAGTAGGCAAAAATTGTATAGTTTATGGTAGTGTCGCATCTGTCCACTTCCACTCTTAATATTGACCTCCAGCATTACGCAGCAGGGACATACTTTTTACGTCATTAGACATCGTCGGATCAGGAGCTTGCGGTAGAATCGATTATAAGGGGTGATGTTCATAATAGTCCCTACTTCGTGACTTCATGGGGATGTCACTTGAATTGAAACTCTTTTATAATTTATATTCATTTTAAAATTAGAATCTTGCTGTCATATTCCAAAGATATATTACCTACCTCCGATTTTTGCACGAAAATGAGTAAGTTCGATGCCTGGCTCAGTTACAACATATAGGCTGTTTGTTAATATACACACAAAAATGAAAGATTCTATTTTGATGAGCGTAATAAATTAATTTGTGAAATGTTTACCATAGAAATGTGAAATTTATTTTAGCATGTAAAAACAAACACTTTATTAAACTTATGTTTTGCTATTGCATAATGTTTACCATCTAACCACAGATACTGTATTGGTGAAGTCTCGAGATATCTCTTGTTGTCCCTTTCTAACCCAAAACCCGCATCCATTTTCGAAAGAGGAAAGAGGATGTCGATTGCAAGAGTAGGCATTAAGTTTTATATCGAATTAATCACCTAAACTTTGTCGATTTTCTTTTAAATTTGATAATATAACTAGTAGTTTTTTTTCTCGAGAATTTTTTTTATGTTTTGAGAAACCGTCACTTGAATATCGGCAGTATATTATCAAACACCCTGTATAATAGATTTTTTGTTAGTATGAGAAAGAAGTTTTACTGATAAAGTACAACGAACGTAAGAGTTATGAATACTATCTATCTTAAAGGTAAGTTCTAAAATCATAGGATACCTATAAAAGCTTTAGGATTCGTTGCCAAATCAAAACCAGCCGTGATATGCCTCGATGCATTGATTTTGATGTTTAAAAACATAAGTAGGAACTTACGTAAAAATAAGGTTCAACATTTTTATTCGTGTAAACAAAACCTGCATCAATCAAATCAATTTAATCTCCATCGAGCTAAAATACAAAATTAATTCACTTTGCAGCAAAAAAACGAAACGAAATCGAAATGAATTCGCATTGAAACAAACAAGATGTAACTACAGTGCGTCAACATCACTCACACAGAGTCATTGAAAACGGCGCGGGAACTCACCAATAACATTCATTTCCAAATTAAACACATCTACCTGCGTGTTTACCATCGCGAAATCACTAAAATGAATAAAACAGAGGAATTGGACGGTGGAAATTTCGTAAATTCGGCATTCGAATATCAATTTGGCAGAGGGCGACGGGCGGACGGCGGCTCGATAAATAAAAAATATATAAAATACAGTACGCAACTGAAAGCGGTGAATGGCACTTGTGAAAAATGGACTTGCCGCTCTTCCAGAGAAGCAATCATTCAAACTGGCTGTTGTCTGTTTGCGCCTTTGCTCTTTTTCGTCCAATATTTTTTAGAGTTCCATACTTTGGAAGAACAGGAAACCCTAATACTTTATTGCACATCTTTTCGTCAATCTGACTCTTTAAGTGACTCGTGTTTGTTTGACTTTAAGACTCTTTGTCTTTGTCATCACACTATTATCACTATTACCATACTATATACATATTATAAATGCGAAAGTTGGATGTTTGTTTGTTACTCAATCACGTCGTAACCGCTGAGCAGATAACGATAAAATTTGGTGTAGGTAGAATATGACCTGGATTAAAACATAGACTACGTTTTCTTGGCAAACAAGGCGGGCGAAGCCGCGGCCGAAAGCTAGTAGCTATGTAAATAACTACTATTTGTACTAAAAAGGAGATATTTACCATGGTTTGTGAGTTTTTGAACAAATGGGTACCGTTTTTAGTACAAATAGTGTTGATAACCATGATAGTTTCAAAAGTTACCTATATATAAATAACTAAGCTAACATAATAGTATTAATTAACCTTTGGTATGCTGAAACACAGATCTATACGAAACATAATAGTATCTCTATTGTGTCTGGAATCCAAGCATACCAATGGTTAAAAAAAACATACATACGCGTATACCTATTAACACAAGCTTTTAGTTCAGCAAATACCCCTTCAAAAACATACCATGAACTGAAATGATTAATTGTGTGAAGACCTTAATATCATATTATTTTTCATACAAAAGTCGGAAAGTACATCAAAAAAGTACACTGTTCTGCCAAGTCCTCTGTACTATTAGTTTGCCCATCAACCATCTCTCTAGCATCAAACGTGAATTATTCTACTGGGCCCTCAAGCCGCGCGTCTCACTCACACTTGTCGATATTCTATTTTTTCAGCGTTGTCATCCGCACAGTTCAGGTGTGGGGGACACGTGATGCGTATAAAAAAAAAACAAATATTAATAACTGGCATTTTTTAAGTATCCGCTTATTGTTGTCAATATTTCGTAAATGATTTGAGTATGATGCAGCGTTTTTGCTTCGCTACCTTTCGGCATTGTCGGGTGGGTGGGGCCAGGTTAACGCGCAAATTTTGTATTTTGTTGTTTATTTATCGCCTAATGGACAGGTTGTATTAGCGGGATGCTTAGAAATTAGAAAACGGGGTTTATTTATGGAATATCCAAGGTAAACTTAGTTCCTAGTAAGGTTTATTCAGAACTAGCTGTAGCTGTTCGTATTCGGTAGAGTACTAAATGTATAGGTAACCTAGAAATAAAGCTAAACTCGCTGGTGCAACTTGACATTCCATTTTTATCACATGGGACCTGATTTATGAGATGAAAAGTAGCGTATGTGTTAATCCAGGTTATAATCTACGAACATACTAAATTTCATCGAAATCGGCCGTTACGACGTGATTGAGTAACAAACAAATATCCAAACTTTCGCATTTATAATATTAGCGTGATAAAGGTTAAAGCATAAAAAACTATGTTTTCAATTTCATCTTCAGTATCAAATAGAAATTAGGTTTTACGTGTTACAACTGAGTTGTTTCAGGTTTTATGCGGCTCGGCTCATCATAGCAAAATAGTTTAGGAATGTTTATACTAAGAAAACTTTCGTGTATTATTTCAATCATTATTATAAATGCGGATAAATCCCTCATTTATAATAATGAGCTTAGACACCTCTGACACCCAGGTTAGCTATACCTCGGTTCATATAAACCAAAAATTGTATCCTATTTTGAAGTCCAGCTTAACTTGTTGATGGAATAATTTTATTGTTCCGTCACAATTAAATAAAAATGTATATATATAGCTGACCCCGCAAACGTTGTTCTGCCATATAAATTATCAAAGAAATCAAATGCAGAATGTCAAAGTGACGCGAAACTTCATGTAAATGACTTTACTTCAATAAACGACGGTTAAATTATATGGATATTGTTCATACAAAAATACTAAAATCGCGATTAAATAAGTTTTTTGTTGGATAATTACTTTTTCAAAATAAGCCCTTATAAAATTCATAATTGGAACCGCAAGCAGATTCAAATGAGCCCAAACACTAGTAGCTTACTATAATCCATTCAGAAGTTCCGTTGTCTAGCATCCATCTCCATCATGAGACCACCTCCATGGTACCTACCATATTATTGCATTGTCACCGAAGTTACATATGTATTCCAAATTTCAGCTCAATCGATTGAGGGGAACGGGTTTAAAATTCAGTTGCAAGCATCCACCCGGACAAACATGAGTACATACATACAGTCTATATTTCCAATCTTTCTTACTGAGAATACATACATACATTGCAAGTTATTAAAAAGCTTATAAAAATGGAGGGTGGGGGTAGAAGGGTGAAAAATACTTTACGACCTATTCTCATACCTACAAAATATACAAAAAAATTCCTTAAAATTGGTCGACTCGTTTCGAAGTGTGACCACTAAAACCGTGACACGAGATTTTTATATATTAGAGAAAACACACCTAACAACGCGTTGCGACGCACCATTACACGAATCAAAGGTTTATATAAGTTCTAACGAACAGATCATACAATCCCATTTAGCCCCTCAGTGCTGCAAACTGTAATCAGAAAATGCGAACGAAAAGTATACTACGTGTTTTGTAATGTACAACATTAAATTAAAACACGGGTAGGGCTCATGGCTAGTATGGTAGTAAAAAGGGTGTTTTTTAATTAAAATAATAAACATGGAAAATATTAAATTTTCAAGCAACCTTATTTATCAAGTCCTAAAATATCAATGAAACAGCAATCATGTAAGTAGTACCTTTTAAACTGACTAAGCGGCATAGCAAAGGCGCTGCTAATTTATGTTAAAAAATGTTTATTGGAAATGTATCGAATACTGGATAAATACTTATTCATGCTTAAACCTACCTCTAAAATCAGTTAATACGATTCCGGATGTGTTTTTAAATTAATGTCATACATAACAAAATAGGTTATACCTATAGCATGATAAGATAGCAAGGTAAGTAGTTCATACCATTCGGCCGGCCTAAAAACAGATATCAGGATTGACCACTTACTCTGACTGATTTACTGGTTTTATAAATATTGAAGCTTTTTGCTTCAATATTTTCGCGAGAGTTACTGTTCGTCTGTATAGAACCCAAATGGACATCCAAACAATACAAAAAAAACCATCAGTTATACCAGTGAAGCGGTTTTCTAGGTATTATTTTTTTGGTGTATGTGAAAGCTTCAATATCGCAGTTTCCCAGTGAACAACTGAATGTAAGAGAATTTTCTACACACCATTGGTATTTTTGCATAGATAGGCAGTTTATTTTCCTAATTAAAATAATGTTTCCTCATCGCTGTGGGAAAACGATTTTGACCTGGGATGTTACCCTACTCGAACGAATAGAGATGTAAAGGATAATGGATCTGTAACCATATATGTATACGGATACGGAAATCGTTGAATGAATTATGAAATGGGTAAATTAACGATTTCTGAAACGTTTGTACAATGTAGGGTAAATAATATAATTAATAACTATTTTATAAGCAATTTTATGTCTATTATTTAACTAATCTTGGATTTCAAGTAAAAATGTGGGAAATTCTAATCTACAATTAGGGCTTGAAAGCAATAAAATGACACATGACAAAAAATAACGGTAATAATTTGAGTACTGTCGATCCTTATTAAGTTCAGAATTACCTCCAATATCAGTTTGTGGAAAATAGTTTGTGTCATAGAATAAGCTAACTGAGACCATAAAAGTCTCTGGTTTTGCGTGTGAGTTCGGGGTTGTTGCATAACGCACTTTGCAATAAAGAGATAAATTAGAGATATAATGTGACATTTTTACGTTATAATGTAATACGAAGAATTTATAGCCCATAAGAATCAGTCAATTAAACTGGCCATGAGTATTGTTAAGTATTACACAAGACAGGATATATTCCTATTAATTAAATAATTCTTATTGATAAGTGATGACACATGACTTTGAATTATACAAATAATTCTTTATTAATATTAACCACACAAAACGGCATTCGTTCATAAACACTAAGTTGAAAAGGCAATAAAATATTGTTAAAATAACGTACAAAAATAATATTAAATAAACGTGTGCAGTATTTTATTTTTCCGTATCCGTATCATAAAGTTAAAAATCCCTTATTACCCATCCTACGTAATGTTACGAGCTGAGGGTTCGGGATAAAATAATGGGAATCGGTCTAACCAAAATAACACTTTTATTCAGCACTAAACGATGAATACACGAACATGGTCACACGTAATCACAACACACTAATTCACACCACTTAAAGTCACCGAAATGATCGCACGTATAGCTTAATCCAGACTGACTCGGGAGCAACTACTGTTCACGCGAGACCCTTCCCACGTCAGTCCTCCAGGGCCTCGCTGAGACTCACTCACTCAGACTGACTCACAACTGACTGTCCGGCCATCTCTCCGGCCTATTTATATCGCACACATTTCGATTGTTCGAGAACGATGTCGATCCTTCCAGGAAAGGGTCGGTCCCTCGACACAATGGCCACTCCCCATTCTGCGAAACCACAAACAATAGCAGCAATAACACAGCAAGACAAAAGCGTTCGAGAAGGTTCGTTTATTACTCATTGTTTAACAGCCTCGGCGTAACACTGCCCCCTCCTAAAACATGCTCGTCCCGAGCATTCTTAGCCCCATATCGCGGCAGCCGATCAACACGAACAATTTTAGGCGCACCTCGCGCTGAAGATGTAGCAACTAGAGGAGCCACATTGCCGTTTCCAGTACTTCAGGACACCCAGAGTCCCTTTCTCATCAGCGATCCCAATTCCAGCCTCCAAAACACGGCTCTCATGATTTCTATCTGTTCTTTCACTTCCTGGAATTCCTTTCCAGATGAACCGAACGATTCCCTCATCAGTCGAGCACGCTCTTATGGCCAACGTTGCTGATCTTCCTGTTGACGACGCTGCTCTTCTTTATCCTGACGTCGCTGTTCCTCTTGCAACCGAGTCTGCTCCACCTGTTCATGTCGCTGTTCCTTCTGCAACCTAGCGTGCTCTTCCTGCTGACGACGCTGCTCTTCCTTATCCTGACGGCGTTGTTCCTCCTGCAACTGAGCCTGCTCTTCCTTATCCTGACGTCGCTGTTCTTCCTGCCAACGTCGCTGCTCTTTTTGTTGACGACAAAGCATGGCCATTATAGCAGCAAGATCGCCTGTCACAGGAGTTTGCCCCACGGATGATGATGATGATGATGCTCCAAATGATTCGGTGGCGGCTGATTCCATCTCTATCGGCTGACGCCTCTGCTGAGCTTCTTGAACCGGAGACTCCCCAAACCGCCTTTCATCCATTTCCTGTTGTCGTTGACCTCTCGTCCTGACACCGTCCACGTTATCCTTTGGCAGAACCGGCATTATTTTATCCCACTTCTGACACCAAATTGTTACGAGCTGAGGGTTCGGGATAAAATAATGGGAATCAGTCTGACCAAAATAACACTTTTATTCAGCACTAAACGATGAATACACGAACATGGTCACACGTAATCACAACACACTAATTCACACCACTTAAAGTCACCGAAATGATCGCACGTATAGCTTAATCCAGACTGACTCGGGAGCAACTACTGTTCACGCGAGACCCTTCCCACGTCAGTCCTCCAGGGCCTCGCTGAGACTCACTCACTCAGACTGACTCACAACTGACTGTCCGGCCATCTCTCCGGCCTATTTATATCGCACACATTTCGATTGTTCGAGAACGATGTCGATCCTTCCAGGAAAGGGTCGGTCCCTCGACACAATGGCCACTCCCCATTCTGCGAAACCACAAACAATAGCAGCAATAACACAGCAAGACAAAAGCGTTCGAGAAGGTTCGTTTATTACTCATTGTTTAACAGCCTCGACGTAACAGTAATAACGCTTGACTAAATATGGTGGAACTTTTGTGGCATATTTTTTTCTCGATACGTTTTTCGGTCGCGCTAATTAGCAACTTTTGTGACTTCTTATTAATTATTTAAATATATTTCCTAATTAAATGAGGCTTTTGTAATTTTGAAACACTTTTTCTTTACGCTCAAAAGTTGGTGTCCAGAAATACGTTATTTAAATTATTATGAACAGGGCTAATAAACTGGCTCTTTTCTCAGTTCATATCCATCAATATTATGATTTTTGATAGGCTCAAAATCGTTGCTAGAACTATGACTATTTATTTATGAAAAATATACTAAAATGATATTGCTGATTTAATAATCTACTACTTTGTTGAAGTCGATTAAAAAAGGTGTTGATTCCCAATACGTAGTTTAAAAATAATACCATTAGATCTACCAAGTAACAACTTTAACCCAAAACTTCAAAATGGAAACGGCGATACCTGCTTAAGTCAATATTCTGAGTTGCAGATAAATACTAGATCAATGTTGTAGGTTTGAAACCAAAAAACGCATAATAAAATAAGAAACGCCTGAGCGTACTTTTCTGATTGTTGTGGGAGTGAACGGGTTTCTTGTAGACAAGCGTGGTCCAGCGTAAAATGAATTGAACGCAAGCCCATAACACAAAAAAGTAACCATGCACCAAGTAGATAACCACAGACTAGGTAACAAGTGCAGTGCTCGCCACTTAAGTGGTAAATCCAGAAGCTGTCAGTTGAACACAACTCGTTGCAATCTGAAGTGGTCTGCTAACGAACACGCGTGTCAAACGAACACTTCATTAGGTGAGCGACGCTCTTCGGAACTCCTCCGGTCCCCCAAACGCTCCTTGCGGTTTTATAGGGGAACCAACTTACACTAGAAAGGTACAAAAACGTCGCAACATATTTGATTTTACTTACTGAATGGTCTTTCGAATACTTTATTAGGTGAGCTATGATTGTTACTCCTTTGGTTCCAAAACGTCTAGAAATGTTTCCCGAACATGCTTAGGGTTATAAAATTACAGAAGAAAGAAAATTCACTCAGATTTTCTCACCTAAGTGGCATATTAACCATCATTTGATTATAAACAAGGTCTGACTGATGTGTTTTGGTAATGGTAATTCACTTGATCACCTGCTCGACGTTTTTGTGTTCAATCGAGCAAAATCGGACGTATAGACCGATATAACTAACTAATGTTCGAAGTAATTTTATTTATTATTTAACAGTAATAGATCTCCGTTTGACCAGACTCTCATCATGGTAAGCGATGATGTGGTCTAAGATGAAGCACGAAGATCTATAAGACGATTCACTCTTAAGTTAAAGAGGCCGGGGTTGTAGTTTTAAGAAAAAATCGACGACGGTAAAGTGTTCTATGTGTGGCCTACGAGGTAATACTTTGTTATAGGCGATGGTTACACCACATAATATCAGGTGGGCCATATGTTTGTTAAATCTCAAGAACGTATAACAAAAAAAAATCTTCGAACCGAAATGCTCAGTAAACACCAAAACGTCGAGCACACCGATACTTGCTTATCGAGCATCGTACGTTTAGACGCACCATAACACACGCAACCGATTTTGATGAGCTTTGATTTGTTAGATTTTTATCCCCCAAATAGCAGAATACCTAATAAAATATCGGAATAATTCACGCAAAAAGAAATTATGAAGAAAATTCATCTTCTCATCCATAGATGCAGCTAATGATAGCTGATTGGCAATTCTACCAGCGACGTACATTAGCAGCCCGCGTCATATGCATGTCAAGGCGGTGCAAAGTACGCCGGGTCAGCTAGTATCCTACAAAATACAATATACTTTATAACTTGGTGAATGGTCTATTGGAAATACAAATAAAGGAATATATAAGTAAGCAATATTCAACCCTTCTGATCCTAAAACGATTCAAACGCTCTTGGTTACTAAATTACAGAAAAATTATAGAAATCTCTTCGTTTCCTTCCTGACCAACCATAAGCCTCAACTGCAAAATTTTAATAGAATCACAAAAGTAGAAAACTTATGAAAAATTAAAATGATGATAAAACCTGACCGTTCGCTTAACTTTCTTTAATACCTACTAACACTGTGTTCATAAATTACTTTCCCACCCGACACAAAGACTCATTTTACTCCCGCTCGTCCCAGTATTTAGAGAGTAGGTGAAGCAGAAAATAAAAATAGCACATTTTGTGTCCTAAGTAAAGTATAACGAATGGTGTCTTCGTAGTTCTCCAAGCTTATATTTAGTGGGCGTCTTGTGGCGCGCTAATTAGAAGAACGCCGCTCTCCTCTCATTAGTGGCAGAATTATGCGGTTTGCCGGAATTCGGGTTAAATGCGAGGTCGAGATGTCGAGCTCGCTGCTTATAAAAACTAGGAACGTCTGTCACTGTATGCACTGTATAAAACTGCTTTAAAGACATTTGTGGATACTAGAATGTATATGCGTACCATGTGTCCGAATTTCGTAATAAGCTCAAGTGGTTATCCATACGCCTTCGCCGGGATACTCACATCCTTCACCATTTATAATATATAACACCCTGTTCAACCCTTCCTCACCCTCCTATCTTAAAGAACGCTTCCATTTCCTCCATCGATCCAATCCTCGATCCTTGCGTTCATCTGACACACTCCAACTCAGGACACCTGTACACTCCTCCTCCTACTTTTATGTCTTTCACAGTGCAGGCTGTCCGGTTATGGAACGCGCTGCCGGTAGCTCAGTAGATCAGATATGCCAAGTCACTTGGCATTTTTAAAAGTATGCTCAGAGAACACTATCTGAGTATTTGTCGCTAAATATCTATGTATTTATTATTAATTAATGTTTCTTAAATAAGTCTAAGTATGTATATATAAATTGTTATGAGTAGTTATTATTTAGGTTCATGCATGTAATTTTCATTTAAGTAATTTTTTATATTTTATATTTTTATATAATAAGTATTAGTATCATGTACATGTAGTATGTTAGGTACACCATTACACCCCAGGTAATGTCCACTCAGTCCATTCCATCCAAAGGTTGTCTGGTAGAGATCGCTATTTAGCGATAAGACCGCCAATTGTATCCATTGATTTAGTTGTTTTTTATATACAATGTATTTGTTTCGTGGTGTGCAATAAAGAATTATCTAATCTATGCGATGGACTGAGTACCTGCCTTCTTCGTGTTTTGTTCCTGTGAGATTTCAAGGCAACTCCGCCACGTCAGCAATGAGATAGTGACAAGACTGCTCATACGTACCTTGCCGCTTGAAAGTGAAGAGTTCGCCCGGGGAAGTAATATCACCTACTTCTACTGCAAAGCATTGCTGTGCTTCGATTTGAAGTATAAGGTGGCTGGTGAAATTACAGGCACATAAGGATGGACGCAGAGCAGTGGATTATAGGGTACCTACGTTTCTAAGGCGGCCCCTAGACCTACAATAACATTGTACAATAGTTTTTATTGTACAATAAGATTTAAAGGCGCTCTGAATCCAAACAAGCAATTATATTGCACAATAATACGAACTGCACAATGTTTTCGTGTTCAGTCGGAGAATAGTATTGATTCCGTGTGCACCGTGCGAAGCAACATGTCCGAACAAGATTTAGCTGCAGCTGTAGTGTTGTTGCTTGTGGCTAAACGTAAACGGAAACGAACACGTCGCTGGTCGAAAGATTGGTACAAGAAAAGGCAGAAATACGCAAATCTTTTAAAAGACTTGATGTTATCTGAGGAAGTAGACTTCAAAAATTTTATACGACTGAACTTGGAACAGTTTCAAAAGCTACTAGGGTTGGTCACGCCATTGATTGAGAAAAAAAATACAAACATGAGGGAAGCAATACCACCTTTTCAACGGCTTTCAATAACATTACGGTATCTAGCTACTGGAAATACTCTGGAAGATTTAAAGTTTCATAGTGCTATTTCTCCACAAAGTCTTTCCTTAATAATTATGGAAACATACGACTCTAACGGTCAATAATATTGCACAATTCGTAATATTGCGCAATATAATTGACCGTTTAGAGGCCGCCTAAGATGCCTACGAGGCAAAACTTTGTTATAGGCGATGGTGAGCCAAATGCTAGTTCCACCTCAATGCCGTATAAAAAACCTATTGATACCTTTAAAATTACAGGAACATGAGACTTTTCAAGGTCACAGGGTGACGGGCGCAATGCTATCTGAAGTGATACGTTTGTAATAGGCAAGGTAACCGCTTAACATATGGTAGTAGGTCATGGTCTTGTGCCGATGATGATGATGTTGAGAGAATCATTACGCAATAAGTTTAAAGAAATAAATATTATGTCATTCCCTTATCAATACATGTATGGAAATCTGACGTATGTTCACAAAAATATTAATTTATTGAATAAAAATAGCGATAATCATAATTTCAATACTAGAAATAAAGATAAACTCGCTGTTGCCACTTGTAGACTACATAAAGTTAGTAAATCGTTTAAAGGGCAAGGTGTACGCTTTTATAACAAAATCCCAAGGGGTGTACAAAAATTGACAATTAACAAATTTAAAAACGTAATCAAACAAAATCTTTATAAAAAAGCCTACTATAAAATATCGGATTATTTAGATGATAGAGAAGCTTGGGATTGAAATTGCTCCAACTCGTTCAAAATGTTACAATTTAGACGTAATTTATTTTCTGCATTGTTATGTATTCTAAAAGGATCATTACAAAAAAACAACCAGCCTTGTTTCTTGCCTTTGGTCGCGAAGGAACAGCCAGTAAAATTGACGTTTCAAAGTGATCCTTGTGATTTTAATGAACAAAATATTTTGACTTTGACTTTGATGATGATACCAAAACAAAACATAATTCTTGACAGTTTATTAAGTATCAAATGTGTCAGTCCAGTCTTATCCTGTCCAAAGACAGGTCGAAGCCCTAGGCATGCTTTCTTTATAGTATCTCGTTAGAGTCCACGCACTAGACAACTGGGCTGCAAATAAACTACAGCGTGCAATATTCAGAGACTAAATAAGTTAGAATCATAAGCTGAGCGTAAATCCGACCGCACGATACGTACCTCGTAAAGTCGGGCTAATACTTAATTGCGTCCTATGTCCGCGGCACAATGGCGCGCGTAATCAGGCCGCGAACTGGCTACAATATCATTTCCAGGGTTGCAACTGCCACATGCGACATCGAAAACTTAATAAATTCTTTATCGGACCACACACAGGATGGCTTCCGTAGTCACATCTATATGAAATTCAAAAGTATTTACGTAACGTTTAAGTATTACGTTAAGTATTACAGTATAATAACTAATGTACCTACCTGTTTTACATAGCGTCTTATGCATATGTAATTGATACATAATTTTATATTGAAAACTTAATACCTATCTAAGACTTATAGTCCGCTTCCTGACTAAGCCAATAAAATTAAATAATTGAGTAATACATCTATACTATTTATCCATATTAATTGATCGAGCGAAGCGAAATCTCCAAATCAACTTGGGCAAATCGGCGTTGTATGTATGTATGTTTGTTTGTTTGTCCGAGGATAACGTTCGTAGCGTTTATCCGATCATCATGAAATTTGACACATAGGTAGGTAGTGCTGGCACAATTTTGGTGTGACTCAATGAGCTAAAAATATTGGGGGGTTGTTGAGATATTGGGGTTCAAGAGGGGTAAAAAAAAATTAAAATGAGACTATTCGGTCAAATGGGACGTCAAATGAAAGGTCTTCATTAGTACATTTAAACCGCGTCTTTATTTTTAGTTTAATTATTGTAGTTTTTGAGTTATTAGCCATAATAAAAACAAAACTTTGACAAAATTCTACCTAAAAAATATAGGCAAAAGTCTGAAATCCAGAATAATTGCCATTTGTACCCCAAAAAAAACAACCAAGTGACAAGAACCCCCGTTATATCTAGTTTGAATGAAACTGTAGGTCAAGTAGGTTGGTTATGCATTTCGTGGCACCAATTTATTAGTCAAAGATTAAAGCCGGCATGCATAAAGATCACTAAACGTATTTAGCGACTAAACATGTTTAAATTTGAACTATTTGTATGATTTGACAACTCCTTAAATCATATTTAGCCACTAAATACGTTTAGGCATCGTTGTGCAAGTCAGCCTATGAATAATATTTATTTTGGGAGATTCGCGAGATCTCAGTTCGGGGCGAACCACTAGTATTATAAATTCGAAAGTACAACCCGGTCACATTATATCGAGACCTCGCTGGAATGCGAACCTCCCGCCCCGTTCTTCTTTCACCTCCCCGCGCTCGCCACGGCGCTTCAGTACGGTTAGCACTTTCGTTGCCGATACGCGTCGACTTGTTTTCGTGGTATATTTTTAAACATTTCATTGTTACGTTTGGACTTTTATTGTTATTTTGATATTGCTGTTACGTTAAAATATTGTTTTTGTTGCAACGTAGGGCATTTTAATTAAGTTTGTAAGATTACAACAGGAGTATTGGGAGAAAGACCACCTTGAAGAAGAAAATGTTCGTGAAATGATTATATCCCTAGGCGAGGAGAGTTCGGACAGTGAGATCAGAGATAGCGATAATAAGACAATGACTGGCATCGAGCCCATCATATATTTTGAAGAAGATTTTTAGTACCTATCTTATATGTAGTTTTATGTAATAAACACATCTTGTACCCACTTAACCAAGATTGATTCATTTATTTTTCATCATTTTAATCATATCATTATAATAATATTACCTACACCAAATTAATTAACACAATATTTGTTTTGTTGGAAATCTTATTGTTTATAATAATATCCTACTAGAGGATGCTTGTGTTGCGCACCATATCAGAGCGCCGACGCAACGTGACGTCATCGACGCCAGATCTCGAGATAATGTGACCGGGTTATAACTCTGTCTCTCCGCCTGTTTGTTACGTTTTCATTGTTGTTACGGATAGACCGATTTTGATAAAATTTGGTATATAAATAGATCATAATAGGAATTGGGACATACGCTACTTTTTACCCGACTGCGTAGAAGCAGGGTAATGTTTTTATGCGTGCGAAGCCGCGAGCGGGTCAGCTAGTTATTTATTTTTAACGTCATAAATTACTTGGTATTTAAAAAAATATCTTCTTTCTAGCACGTGAGTATACTTACGAGTAAAACGACTGTAACTACGGAAGAACAGACAGACAGCCATCGCGAAATACTAAGGGTTCCTACTTGGGCTGGACTTTGGACTACTGGATTCTTAGGGCGACTTGTGCAACTATGCCTAATCGTATTTAGTGGCTAAATGTGACTTAGAAAGATGTCAAATCATACAAATTGGTTAAATTTAAACATGTTTAGTTGCTAAATACGTTTAGGGATCGTTGTGCAAGCCGGCCTTAGATTATTAAATTTACATCTCACATTTCCTTATCCCCAGGTGTCGTGCTGTATAGCGTCGAAGCTAAAATCGTATCATAGTCACGACGATCATCCATAGAAAACAATTCTTCAAAAATTAAACAAAATTACCGAACTCAAAATCTTTGTTTTATAAAACTGAATTTTTTCAAATTTTTTATAAATTAATTGTTTATCTGTAAAGAGGCGCGGTGGCCCTATATCCCTGCTAGGTCGCGTAATCCAACTATTCAATTTTCAGCAAAAAGGATTGCCCACGTCTTAGGTTTTTTATCTTCGCTGTTGATCCGGTACACGTCGTTATTGCGTTAGTAATCACAGGAAATCCGACCTTATGGATGTAATTATATTTGTAATATTATCCGGTAGGAGGAAAATCCTTATTTTCTTATAAATGACATGGGGCTGGCTGAAACTGAAATGTTATTCTCGTTGACGTATAATTTTTTTTATTTTTAACTATTCTACTTTGAGAACAAATCGTATTCGAAAAGACGAAGAGAATTGGTATCAAGTCTTCATTGAGATTCGTATTATGTGGATAAACAAAAATATTTGAATAGGGTAAGTGAGTTGAAATAGTACCATTAGCCCTAATAGTAAAACCAAAATGATTACCAGCTATTGTAACTTAATTTTGTTCTCTCTCAAACCATTACTGCAGAATCAGAACTTAAATCTTACGTTATCTCCAATCTTTTTGTTGGACCCCAGACCCCATTCAGAGATAGACAAAATCATTGGAACATCAGAAAGTTCGCTAATTGTCGCAAGATTTACGCCAAGGATCCTAAAAGTTGGCAGAGTTGTAGAAAAAAGCAATTATTCCCAGTGTTTTACGGAGGTGAGGAAGCATATTAAAAAACTTGAAAGCGCCTACCCTCGACACTGGAGCAGACACTGATGGCTATTAATTAGAAGGGTTGGATGAAGATATTTCATTATTTCTTCTCTTTTCCACCCTTCTGTTCGGGATGAGTTTTTGTCAGCGAAGCGCCACTCTTCAGACACTATTTTCAGTTTGCAAGCGGTAAAGCTGCGAAAGTGTGAAAGGAGAAAAATAAAACTGAGCTCCACTTTTCCCTATCTACAATATTAGGCAATGGGTTTACATCTCTACATTGAATTGCCTGTTGTGCTTATTTGGAATACTCTACTCAATAGCTGTACAAAACAATTATAAAAGTAACTGTATAAATTAAGTTTTCTGTAACTTTTCTTGAAGTTATATTACTCTGTTAACACTATTTTACTATTATAACTTGAAGTCCTAAGCTCAAACAATTGCCTCCATTTATATAGGTGTGTGTACATATATAACTTTCTTTTAAATGTTGTGTGAGCATTGTCTCGGGGAAGAAGCTGTCTCCTGTAATACAGTTACTTTAACTAAAACAGAAGACAGAAGAATCTCTTTACTCCACCTAAATGCCCGCCGCTTAGCCTTTTGAAAAAGTTTAGTTTCAGTACTAAATTGGTACGGATATGATACAAAATCCATTTTGAATCACTTAGAAAAGCTTTTTTTATTATTGCGCTGGTGATTCAATTAGACCACTCACAGGGCAGCGAGTGCTTACAGGTTCTGTAACCCTAGAAATACCAAACAATCTGCAAAACACCGAAAGGAGAAACAATCGGGCAGTTATCAAGTGATCTCATAATCAAACTGTGCAGTTTGTTAACAAGGTGCTTATTCTAGAATTTATGTAAACTGCTCCGTTATCTGAGATTAAAATCTGCGACGCATAGGCGGCAATCACTCCCCGCGGAGTTTATTTGCGGGCCTTATCATCTCTTAACATATCTGCATATTCATAAAGATCAATCATATTGTCTAGAGGAATCTGGTGTTCCGTATGTAGGCATCCGTATCTTGGAAATAAATCAGGATGAGAGAGGATTTTGGATGTTGGGGCATATGAAATGGGATGAGGAAAGACGATTTGCATAAGTTCTACATTGCGTGTTTGAACTTTGAATTCATTGTGAAATTTTCTGGATTACAATGAATTGTGATTAGTTGATTAAAACGGGTATTTATTGCGTATGTACCTTTTCTATTTGTTATCCCGACGTTTCAAATTCAAATTCGTTTCATCATCATCATCATCATCGTCAGCCTTTCTCATCCCACTGCTGGGCATAGGCCTCTCTTCGTTGTCGCCATTCACCTCTGTCCTGCGCTGTTCTAACCCACATACGACCTGCGATTTTTATAATGTCGTCGACCCATCTTGCCGGTGGACGACCTGCGTTCCTAGTTCAAATTCGTTTATTTACACTTAAATATAACTTTACAGAATTAATCTAATACGCTATATCTAAAACTTCTACAAGAAAACGTTTCGGCTGTGTTGCAACCCGTGACCGGTACACGCTGTGGGTACACGCGTATGTACGAGCAAGTACATACGCGATAAATACCCATTTTAATCAATAATTATGTACAGTGATCGCAAAAGTTTGAAAAATACAATTGTGATTAGCATAAGTAATTCAATGATGTACCCACTTGTGGCTAAGATGAAACTCATTCGCAGCTGAAGAGGTTTTAAAAAACCAGAGAGGTTTCTGGGATTAATAGATTTAAACCGGTGGTTTTCTAAAAAAATCGTGTTTATTTATATTAGTCTTTAGCACAGTAATAGGTAGATACACTTATAGTTGGTGTACGTAGATAATCTTGAATGAAAAAGTAAAGAGTGGGTGGTCATTAGGTACGGTCCCGATTGAATGCAGTTTTTGCGTTAAAACGATTGCAACAGTTTCTTACTAAAATATATGGGTGTCTATTGTCGAGCAATGGTCAATTCACCTGAGTTCCTGCTCTACAAAAGATTTTTGTTTCACGTCCCATTCACAAAACTTGATCATTGATTGTTTTAGAGACTGAACGTCGCCGTCGTCGGAACGAATGAAATGAAATGCTTGCATTGTACTAGGATCGACGGACCTCCATCAATCAGGGTATGAGGACCCCCAGGGGTCCGTTTCCGACCAGGTGTCCTTATGGAATTTGCGCCGAAAAACTGCGCTTTAAGTTGGATTGTCGAAAAAAACGCGCATTGTGTGTTTCTGCGTAGCGAGTGCAGCCAGGTAGGCGGCGCAACCGATTTATGGTAAGGTTTAGTTTTATGAACATGTACTTGTATACCTACTATAAGTTTAGATATGTTATGTTATCTTTGCTATATCCAGTCTTCTAATTTACTTACTAACAGAACAAGGCACAGACGCAATAACACGTTACCTTATCATTAGAGCTTTTAGTCAGTTTAGGATGGTTTCATATAATGAATAATTCATATAATGAATATTGATGGACATTTTTTATTATTTATACTCTTTCTATATAGAGAACTAGCAAATATATAAGTGCAATAAGTAAACCAACCTACTACCATTGTGAACATAAAATACAGGGTGTTTGGTAATATACTGACGATATTCGAGTGACGGTTTCTCAAAACATAAAAAAGACTTATCGAAAAAACTACTAGTTATATAGGATGTCTCAATAAGAGTGCACTTTTTAAATTTTGTGTAATTTTTTTTTCGTGTTTGTTGGCAACTCTGAAATTTGACACCTGTCCTTGACCTATGATTATTCCGAATAATACAAATGGAGCGTTACACAAAAGAAGAACTTGTTATCATTGTGAAAACTCATTACAAAAATGGAGATAGTTACCGCTCGAAAACTTCGCAGAATTTTTGGTCGAGAAATTGCACTTTATGTCCATAATTCGAAAAATCGGCGTTCGCTTGAGTTTGCTCTATTGCCCATTGAACGAATGGCCGACGCTTTGCATAGTTTACTGGTTTGAGCTTCTGAGTAAGCCGAATCTTGTACGGGTGAAGGTGGAGGTGTTTCGTCAAAATTCGCTGCGTAGGGCTTCGTGAAGTTTAAAGTTGTTGAGCACGATGCCCAATTGATGATTTCGGGTTTTCGGTCACACTCAGCAATATTTTGATGCTACAGCAGCAATATTTTCAAGAGATCTACCGGTACGTCGACGCAGAGTGATTAATTCGATATAAAACTTACTGCCTACTCTTGCAATCGACATCCAAAATTAAAGGCCGTAATCCACACAGCGTAGATTTGCCACTAGTACCTGCCTACTACCGTAGATCTAGGCAGACATGTATTTTTGATGTCTCTTTCGGAATGCGGGTTTTGTGTTAGAATGGGACAACAAGAGATATCTCGAGACGTCACCAATACAGTATCTGTGGTTAGATGGCAAGCATTATGTAATAGCACAACATAAGTTTAATAAAGTGTTTTTTACATGCCAAGATAAATTTCACATTTCTATGGTAAACATTTCACAAATTTATTTATTATGCTCATCAAAATAACCCCTTTAATTTATGTGCGTATATTATCGAACACCCTATATAGGTACACAAATCAGAAATTGATGTCAAAGTTGTTTAAGTATCCCAATTATTTCTCCAAATCGAATCATCTTAGACTTTGAGTCCTGCTGACTGACACAAAACTAATGAAATACGACTTGTCGTAAAATACTTTAAAATACGATGTACACGTTGACAATTGTTCGGAGTAATACAGGATATCACAGGAATTTAAAACTTTTACTACCGAACTTACAGCAGGAATAACAACCTTATAGTTTTAACTTTAGGGTTGAGTTTAAGTAAAGGCAGTGGGGTGTATAAATCAAACGTTTCGAGTCAATTTTATAGTCTTTGTGCGTGATCTATGAATGGATATCGAGAATTATTCGGACACGGCTATTTTCACTTTGTGCAAGTCTCCGAAAATCCTCGAACTTTATTTTTAGTGACATTAATTACTCTTACTTGAAGGAACACAGGAGGTAAAGGCAAATAATAAATTATTAGAGCTGTATTCAATCGTAGTCAATCAAGCGGTTTGGTAAAATCCACTGCGTAAAATATATTGAACCAGTGTTCCGAAAAGGTGCCATAAGCGTCCCTGTTTATGCATAACTGACACTGAATCTTTCGAATATGTAATCATAAATACTTAGTATTATTCTATATATTTTAATTACTCTAATATTTAGGCTGAAATTAGCAAAATCTGCAATGTCTATAATTTTACATTTCATCCCAAACTAGTGATTCTGTAAGAACAGTAGGCCTGGTGCCCCAAGTTCAAAAAGTAATTTTTGCAACAAAATTTACGAAGTAAGTCCAATTTTAAATCGAATTTCCGGTGCTTGAATTAACCAATAGGCTTACATAAGTAGATTTTTGAGCAAAATATTGATATAAGTTTTAGCGGTTACTCACGTTCCCTTGGTCGTAGGTGTAAATTTTACAAAAAAATAAAATCAAAAATTGAAATCCGTCCGTTACAGCAGCAAACTTGCCCCTCCCCCTCCCCCTCCCCTCCCCACTACATCATTTTGGAATTTTTTTCGCAACATCTTGTGTAGAATGAAGTCCTTATTGTGCCTCGCAAATTTGATTGAAATCCGTCGATAAATAACGCTAAACAGCAAACTTCTTCCTTTCCCTCCCTATTTTCTCCCCAATCATGATTGACTACAAAAATTAAATAAATCAAGGAACTTGTGTGCTAATTTTTGTCAAAATCGTTTGAAAAATGCGACCTGTAGGCGAGAACAGACAGACAGCCGGACAAAAACATTTTTGGCCAATCTCGAAACTGAGATGTTTCACTCGCTTCGCTCGCTCGAACAATAAGCTCAGCTATTTATAGGCACATAACCGTAGACAATCATTCATAAACAGGTGTGTGTGGTGTTGTCTCCTAGCGTCAACCGACTTTCAACAAAAGAAGCCTACCTTAAATCAATGGTACCTACAATTTCAACAATAGCTTCTTCGGACTCCTTTGTACTAGCTATTATCTCTAGCCACGTGGGGCAGGTGATGTGCGCACGCGCACATCTGCTCAAAGATGAAAAAAGCCGGCTTGTGCAAGATTTAATCGGCTTTTTTTAAAGATGACAGTTTTCTAGGTATTTTTGATATTCGCGTCTTCGACCTCCCGCGGTCGTGCCAGCTGCTTAGTTTTTGCTTTTCCACACTTTTGATTTCATATTTTATACTGTCATCATACGATAAATTAATGATGATATCATAAATTATTTATCTCAAATATAAATTAAATTGGTTTTCATCGTCAAACGATTGATAACCAACAATATAATATGAAATTATAAAAACTTTTTAAGAATCTTACGAAAGAGGTTTTGTGTAAAGTTGTGATTTAACCTTTTCATAAAATTGACATTTAAATTTTCCTGGAAAATCGCATGGAAAAATCCATCGCAGGTGGCGCGTTCGGAATCCTATTCACCTCACGCCATCTCCACACGTTCGCATAAAAGTCGCATTTATAATAACTCTGATTGGTTCTAGCACTCCAGTTGTAGCCCCATTAGAATATACGCGGGTGGAATGTGCCATTCGACTACAATACCGTACAAATACTCCACTACAGAACGATTACCCTCTAGCACCGTGAGAGCATACCGTCGATCCGCGGTCGCGATTTCAAACTAATTTTCTTGATACTTTCAATGTGATAATTAGATTTTATGCAATTTCACAGCTGCTGAAATAAGTGACATTGATGCTCTCTGGCGAAAATATGAATATATTTTTATATATATATATTATATTTTTTTACTTTGGTTTAAGAACACGTTTAAAATCTAAAGTCTATTAAACAAAACGCGTTTTTAGACTATAGAAAAATATAGGTAAGTTGACTATGAAATCGAATAAAAAGTATCAAAACATCTCTTGCACATTTCGAGCTGTTTGTGAGGTGCGAATAAGTGGTTCCGTGGAAATATTTCAAATCAGATCGGTACAGGCAATAACGATTGACGTGACACGCATGCTCGTGTGAAGACTGCCTAATGCGACGGTGAAAGGGCCTCGGGCCTTTCACCTTATTTATTGGTATGTGTTTCGTATAACTTATTTTCAGGCTGCTCATACATACTGAAACCTACCTGACTAGAAACTTTAATTTTGCCTCAAACAAGCCGCAACTTAAGAGTTTTCGTTTGAATACATACATACATACCTATTGTCAGTATTTAGCCACTATATACGTTTAGGCATCGTTGCGCGAGTCGCCCTAAGAATATTTTTTTTTTGTTTTGGGAGACTTGCGAGATCTCAGTTCGGGGCGAACCACTAGTATAAATTCCAAAGTGACTCTGTCTCTCTGTCTGTCATTTGTTACGTTTTCACGACCAAGCAATTCAATTTCGATGAAATTTTGTATAAGTACATACAAGAACGTCATATATAAGGTTATATTTACAAACCACGCCTGGACAAGATTCTTCCACAGTCAACTACTTTAACAGAGTTTAACTATAACTTTGCCTACTCTATCATGATAGGATGGCAAGCTACATTTTGATTGCTATGACGAACCTAGTCTAGCAATTTGTTGGCGTTGATTCAAAATAGCAAATAGTGGTAGCATTCCCTGCGGACTGGTCGCCGTGTCCGGAGGGCGAGACATTTCACAAGCGACTGACTCGACCTTTGCCGTTCGGGGACCAAAATGCCATCATGTTTTCATTTTTTCTGCCAACAGCCGACACTCGATTAATTTTCACGGTACGCTTGTCAAAATGTGATTTAATACGGGGTGCTTTGACATGCATGTCCGTTTGTATGTTGTCGGACGAACCGCACTGATTCGGAGGGTTAGTGAGAATCGGTTGGGTTGGCTTCTGTAATGAAGTGGATTCGGTTTTATTTGCAAAGGAATCGGAAAAGTAATTTTACCCGTGATGGAATGGAGAGCGGGTAATGTGTTAAGGTTAAAAGGTTGTTTGTTAATAGGTACTCATTTTATATGCTTCATTAGTAAGTTATTGAGAACTAACAACACTCTTGTAGGATCTATCTATGATTTTAATGCACTTTAAATAGAAGAGAAGTGGCGTCGTTTCGATTTTTTAACCCCGAGTTTAGTACTGGAGTTAATTCTTTTGTTTTTCCCTTGACTTCAAAAGCACTATATTATGGTAACGTTACAAGAATTACCTATCAATAACGCCAAAAATGGAACCGCAATTTCCAATTTGCCGCGTCACTCCGGATTCCAATAGGAAGCGCGATAAATGGAGTCACATTCCAATATGTCACCGAGCGGTCCGACCATTCGGCTTGCGGGTTTCGGCTTTTTGGTATTCGGGATTCGCGTTTTCGGTTATTCCCGTCCGCCACATTCGTGGCGTAGCGCGGATTCCTCTGTCGCGCTACTAATGAGATTCTAAGCGCAATTTTGGATTAATTTGTTTTATGTGTGGTAATTTCCGTAAATTGGTTGGGTAATTTAGGCATGGATGAAATCGGTCGCCTCGCAGAAGTTTAACGAACCGAAAGGTATGAACTTTCATCAACTGCTAGCCAAAATATGAACTATAAACTTTCTGGAAACTTTATATACCTACTTGGAAATGTATCGACGTAAATCGGCTGGAATTGTTGTACTTGTGAAACTAACTTTATAAACAAACAAGTAAATAAAAACAGCAATAACAATGATTAGTCTAATAATTCATACACATCTCATGAGACTCTATAATTAAAGAGAAGGGTAGGTACCAACAGTCTCCCCCGATATGAACCATTAATACTTATCTATCACGAAATAATGCAATTAATCTGGAGCTGTTTTAGAATCGTGGGAGAAGGCAGTTGTTCAATATTGGGAGGGATGGTAAAAAACAAGAAGAATTTGTGGATTTGAACCATCCATCATACTGGCAGATTAATGTTTGATGTATGTTATAACATTAGTGAGGATGGGATGATTTAAAATACTTTCACGAAAGTAAATCAACACAAAGCAGGCTTCAGTAGCACAGTGGTCGGGTTGTGGATGAGACGCGCAAGTGGTGCTTGTTCGATTCCCGCCAGTTCTGGTTGTTGCGGTACCATGATACTCTTGTTAAATTAATACATCTAACAGGATCCTAAAATCATATAACAGTGCTTTTCATGAGCTTAACATTAACTTCCTACTCATTGAAACAAATAATCCAAAATACAATTATTTTAGAATTAATGTTTGCTTGATTACCGATTTAAACGGGCGTTTATCGCGTATGTACCTTTTTTATTTGATATCCCGACGTTTCGACTGTGTTGCAACAGTAATTATGTACGCGTAATTATGTAATATCGTACGTATAAAGTGATCGTGAAAGTTTAAAAAATATTATAGTTTGATGTTTGCTTAAAAGTCACCTTTTAGCATTTACATTGTCTAGAAATATTAATTACATAGTCTCTATCAGTTCTAACGAAACTTATTTCCCAAAACACAAACACTCATCAAAATACCTCGTTATTTCCTTTGAACAATGAAAAGATACACAAACTACCTATTAACGAATCAATTTATCAGCTTATATCAGCTTACTTTCATTTCAAATCATGTTAGCGTCAGCAAAGGGGTCACGAGTATTCCATCTCGCCGACCACATAACAATATCCGACACTAATCAGTACCCAATTCTCTGTACGCAATATTGTCTACTCTAATTGGCATCAGAAAACTGAGGTAGCCCCAAACAAGCGCTTATCGACACATCAGTGCGCTAAAACCCGATCTAACGACCCTCGGTTGCTAGGGTTACCGATGGGGTTGAAAAGCCGGATAACTGAAAGCCGGACTTTATGGAATTAAATTTAGAGTTCGATAAGGTATTGTAAAAGCTAATTCAGTTGAAACTCAATAATGCTCTGTATTTATAATAATGACTTAAATTTTGTGATTGGAATAAATCTCGAAATTCACTGATATTAATAAATTACGCAACCAGACAATGTATTTTATCAAAATTCCCACAATTATAATTTAACATCTAAACACGCAATATATAAACATGATTTTCAATTTCAGTGATTCAGAAGGGGAATTTGAACTTAGTTTTTTGATTGAAATAAACACAGATTAGTGTTTTGGACCAGGGGCAGAACCTTTCAGAAACTTAGTTGACTGTTTACAAATTAACCCTGATTATGTTTTCAAAAATAAAATCAGACCGAATGCGTGTTTACATTCCAATTGTTCTATGGTCCGTGCGGAATCAGATGGCAATAGAGGGCATTCACCTCAACGACCAGTGACGAGAAAATACGCTATCATAACTAAAAATTTTGCATTTTTTGTGAGCTTCACAATTCTGAAGTTTAATACGCATTTAATTATAGATCTATATTATTTTGTATTTTAACATATTTTCTATACCTACTTAAAATCTAATAATAATTCACAAATCATATAATTTTATCGGACATCTGCATGTAATTTAGTACTCAGAACCGTAGTATAAAATGACTGGCTTAAAATATATTACGTATTATAAAACAATAAAATACGTGAATAGAACATTGAAAACATACAATTTCATGCAGTGATTATCCCCGATTTTGTATATTTTTAAGTTATACAGTTTGCCCAGTTGACTTCTTGTAGGCCTTGTACTACGAGATTCTAGCGATAGCTGATTTGCGACACGTTTGTATGGTCAGCCACAGATACAGCGATACATCTTTACCATTTTGGGATATCGTGGTGAAGGAAGGTGAATGCCCATTATTGCCAAGCTACCACGCATCAAGTATATACAAACACATTCAAAGACAAATAAGCCAACTTTGGCCGGACAAAGCTCACAAAAGCCGGAAACTCACAATTATTTGGCTTCACTAGTCGTAGCTAATGAATATAATACATGGCCCCCAGGTTTTAAAAGTTTTGTGGTTGGAATTATCTCAGTTTCCAACGGTATAAACATCGTAAAAATACGTTGCATAATGCCTTTTGTTGGAGTGGAATTGGGTTGCAATTATTTTATTGATCGAGCGAATCGAGATCTCTGAATCAACTTGGGCAAATCGGCGTTGTATGTATGTATGTTTGTTTGTCCGAGTATAACTTTCGAAGCGTTGATTCGATCATCGTGAAATTTGATACATAGGTAGGTAGTGATGGCACAATTTTTGTGTGACTAAATGAGCTAAAAATGTTGGGGGGGTTGTTGAGGTATTAGGGTTCAAGAAGAGTAAAAAAAAATGAGCCTATTAGGTCAAGTTGGACATCAAATGAAAGGTCTTTATTAGTACATTTCAACCCCGTTTTTATTTTTAGTTTAATTTTTGTTGTTTTTGAGTTATTAGCCATAATAAAAACAAAACTTTGACAAAATTCATAGGTTACACCAGTAACCCCACAATGCTGAAATTTGGTATTCGTGTAGTTTTAGTGGCACAAAGTCTGAAATCCAGCAAATCCATTTTGTACCCCAAAAAAAGGAACCAAGTTATATGAACTCCCGTTACCTGTAATTTGAAGTCTAGTTATGTGGTTCATATTTCGTGGCACTATTTTGATAGTCAAAGATTACGAATATTATATTTTTGTTTTAATGGGAGACTCGCGAGATCTCAGTTCGGGCGAACCACTAGTTTTATAAAGAGATGGTTTCCTACCCTTTAGGTATCTACTGAATGGGCAGTAGGTACCTATAGGTATATTTATTTAGATTTATTATGATAGATAGAAGATAGATAGAATATAAAATATTAAATCGGAACAACTTAAATGAATGTAGACGATTTTATCACTAAGTAGCGATATCTACCAATAGCGATAATATTTTGCTCTTTTTATCCAAATTTGTCATATCGAACTTCCTTACGAGGCATTTCATTCAAGCGTATGTATACCAATGGAAAATACAATATTTCTAAGAGATAAAGTACGTATATAATGTTAATTTATTTTATGAAAACTAATAAACACATTTAACCATTCAATTTAAATAATTTCCAGCTTCAAATATATCAAATCAATGTCCAAAGCACAACAAAGCGAAGGGCGGAGGCCCAAGGGAGCCGCATTATAACCGAGAATATCTGCGTCGTCACTCAAGCGCAATAAATACCCAAATAAAGCGCAAATAATACCCAAATCGCTCATCAGCTACCCTTCTCCCTTCATAATAATTATCTATAATCAGAATAATATACCCTACCGTCTATAATCATAGCTGCAATTCTCTGCAATTGCTATGTTTTGCATGTGGGACACGTGATTACCCCTTGCGGCCTCCAGATTGACTGACGAGTGACGTGACGTTTGTTTTTATTCGAATCAAATTTCAAATTAGGAATTTATTTCCAGCCAGTAATGAGGTCTCATTTGTTTTGATTATTTATCATTTAGACGACTCTACATTTTAGTTTTCTTACGTCACAGAGTTTAAAAGAAACGTGTGACAAGATTGTATTGGTGCAGTATAATGCAGATAATGAAAGAAAATGGTTATCTTTCTCCTTTACATAGTATAAAATTAAGTCGCTTCCGCTGTCTGTTCGCTTAGATCTTTTAAACTACTCAACGGATTTTAATGCAGTTTTCAGCAATAGATAGAGTGATTCAAGAGGAAGGCTTATATGTATGTATAATACATATTTAACTCTGTTTGTTTGTTAGTTACCTTTACACGACTAAACGGCTGAACGGATTGTAATGAAATTTTGCAAAGAGATATATTATATCCTGGGAAAGGACATAGGCTACTTTTTAGCCAACTGCGCAAAATGAGGGTAATGTTTTATTGAAAAACCACCCGTGCGAAGCCGCGGGCGGGTCAGCTAGGGAAACAATAATAGGTAACTGAAGTTGTAGAGCAACTGGTATAGATCTTGGTGATAGGTACTTGTGAGATTTTGAAATCATATTCACAAAAAAAAAACAAATTCAACCATATTTTTTTAAGTCTCCATTCAGACATTCGATTTAAATACTAAATACGACCAAGTAAAGGTTGCTAAGAGCCGTTGCCGGCCTCAAAACGATTATTTGCGGCCTGCAACGAATCTCCAAATCCTCTGGAAATCTATAGGGCAGGCCTATGTTCAGCAGTGAACGTAGGCTCATAAGAAGATCCTGAGAATACTAAACCAAAAAACGCCGAATTCTCACCCAAAAATAAGTTAAATATGAATTTTACTGATTTTTCAGCGCATCCGCGAATACTGGCACGTCGCCATAAATTACGTAGGTTTTCCACAGGCCGGATGACCCCGACCTCCAGTCGATTAAGCATCACCATCTTCCTTCAATTTCATATTTATAAACGGGGATTACGCAAAAATGTAATGGATCACCAACAGGACTTAGGGTGTTGTGATGCCCGGGGGTCCAAGGGGGGGAGAGAGGAGGGGGAAAGGGTCTGATCGCCGAGCTCATCCATCACACGGCTCACGCATGTGAATTGGGGCGTTTTATCTGCAGATAGCCGCGATGGATACCTATTTAAATATTTCGTCGTTTAGAAAGGTAGCTAATGGTGTAGTTTGTTTAGTAGTGGGATTTATACCTATCGAGAAGATATAAGTAGAATAAGAATGAGGAATGTATTATTTAAATAAATAAATAAATAAATAATCCTGGACATTTCACACAACGCTATCTCGCCCCTAAGCAGAGCTTGTACTATGGAAACTAGATAACCTGGCAGAATAAATATATATTAATGTTGTTTTATTAAAGGTATGTCTACCTTTTTATAATACAAAGAAAAACATGCAAACCTGGAATTTCGCGATTCGCCCACTGCGCCGCGGATACCGACAATAACGCAACAACACTTGTAATTGCAAAAAGATTCTTAATTTAGCCTGAGCCCGTTACAACAGCCATAGTCTGATTAATTAATTAAATAAATATTGCTGGACATTTCACGCAGCGCTATCTAGCCCCAAACTAAGCAGAGCTTGTAGGTACTATGGGAACCCGATAACTGATAGAATACTTATATACTTTTTTATGTAAATACATACGGATAATATAGTTACAATTGCGGATAATAATGTACAATTTAATAAATCAATAATCTATACCTAATCAATAATAATAAACAAATAACCTAATAAAATAATAATTCCAGTTTCACCGTAGGAAAAGATAGATTGTCGTTACCAAAAATAAAAATAAAAAGATTCTGTTTTTAGGGTTCCGTACCCAAAGGGTAAAACGGGACCCTATTACTAATACTCAGCTGTCCGTCTGTCACCAGGCTGTATCTCATGAACCATGACAGTTAGACAGTAGAAATTTCACAGATGATGTATTTATGTTGCCGCTATAACAACAAATACTAAAAACAGAATAAAATAAATATTTAGGGGGGCTCCCATACAACAAACTTGATTTTTTTGCTCGATATTGATAACGGCAACAGGTAGACGCCTGAAATATTCACAGAATATTTAGTTATATATTCACTTTAAAAATAAATAACCATCCACCACCCCCATTCTATGATCGGACAACCAGACGCTCCGCGATGCGCCACCGCTACATGGTAGACATACCTCCCATACGCACAAAGCGGTACTCTTCCACCTTTATTATGCGCACCGCCAAGGAGTGGCACGCCTTGCCTGAGTCTGTGTTTCCTGATAACTACAACCCAGGGATCTTCAAGTCACGAGTGAATAGGTTTCTTCTAGGCAAGCGTGTACCATCGTAGACTGCATCATCGCTTACCATCAGGCGAGATAGTGGTCAAACGCTAGCCTTTAATTTATATAAAAAAAAATAATAATAATAATAAAATAAGATAAAACGAATATTTCAGGGGGACTCCATACAACAAACGTGATTTTTGCAGCTTTTATAGATAATGGTACGGAACCCTTCGAGCGCAAGTCCGACTCGCACTTGGCTGGTTTTTTAAATAATCTGACCCGAACAAAAAGATGCGATATAGAAAACAAACTACTAAATTATTCCATTTGCATACAGCTCAAATAGATTGTATTTCCCATCAGCATGTCGATTCATTTCACATGTCACTCTGCCACGATTTTCTTGTCGATTTATCTGTCACACGTCAAAATGACTCATGTGAACGTCGTGCATAGAGATGTCAGAGTGATCGACATGCTACGGCGACGAGCCTATTCCGCTTACTTTAGAAATCATTTTGAATTTGGAATTTGTAGTCTGTTTGATAAACCCTTAGTCTGTGGCAAATGCACAAGACCGTGCGACGCCAAAAAAACCCCTTGGTCTGGGCGCTAGTGTCGAAGTAGGTATTAAAGATTGGCCTGGGCGCCGTTTATTCCCCGTGACACAACTATTTGGCTCAACCAGTAGTGCCATTAGGTTTTTTTTCTTGGGCGTTAATATATTTATGTATTAAGGACTAAAAAAAGTTGTACCTTTGTAAAGTTATACTGCCTTTGCTTTGATTTCTTAGGAGAAACAAATGAGAGTGGATATTCACCATGAAGTCAGTTTTTGCGGTCTGAAGTTATACAAGTAGTGCGCAAATAACATAACATTAGTATGAATGAATGAATGAAAACACTTTATTGTACACATTAAAAAATAAAATTTACAGACAAAATAGAAGACACAAAGCAAATAGTACAATGGGCGGTCTTATCGCTTTGAAGCGATTTCTTCCAGACAACCTTTGGATGGAGAGGATTTCGTTATGTCAAAGATATGGTCGAATAAGTAAATAAATTGTTGTACAAGGGCTTCAATTTATTAACACCCTCGGGTGTACAATAGATCACTTACACCAGAGTATAACACATAACTTTTCAACACTAATGCGAGGAAATTAGATTTTTTTTTTACCGGCTGTTGCTAAAAATAAAGTTTTGCTTTCCCGGTATTCATTGTTTTTTCACTACTAGACGATAGCCTCTTTAATTTATAAAAATAAGTATTTGTCATGGAGGTTGTATTTAATTATACTTGGTTCATTAGAAATATCATTAAAACTTGTAGAAAGATGATTTCCAAACCGATTCTGACCAAAGGTTATCTGGAAGAGATCGCTTGTTACGATAAGACCGCCCATTGTACTTACATGATATAAAACATTGTATTAAATTAGGAATCATCGTCATCCGTTAAAATAAGTAGGTACATATTGATCCAATGACCTCTCAGTCTAACTGTATATTGAATGGCTATATCGTGCCTTAAACGTGCTTACGTTTTTTGCTCTACTATAAGAATTGTTTGTTATATGTAACGGACACTTCCCAATATAATCAGAGCCATTTGTACACAACAATGGTGACAGGTTAAAGGATGAATTGATTTAGCACTGGGGTCAATGCCCTGGCTATTGTTAGCTATATAGTGCATAAAAACGGAGCAAGTAGAAAAGTAGAGCGGCATTTTATTTTTGTTTTAGGTTATTTTTTACCTTATTGCCTAACTTATCTTATAAGAGCCTTGCAAGTAGATACAAGTTTATCGATGTCCGGTTTAAAGTGTGTAGTTTGTAATATCTCTAGGTATAATCTCTACCTACCATCTACTATATTATATACGAGTATATAAGGTTCTAGTGAAAAGAGAGTTGTAAATACTGTTGATTCTTCACGAAGCCGTCACCTGAAATTCCTGAAAAACATTCAACATAAAACATACTTTACACAGCCAATCCAGATTGTAGACTTTCTCAAATGATAAGCAATAACTTTATAAATAGAGTAGAACCCAAACAAATGAGCGTGCGTCGGCAACCGCCCTTGAACTGCGGTCCGCAGGCTCCGTCGGTGTCGGTCGCAGGCTCGCAGGGCTGCGCGGGGCGGAGCGAGCGCGGCCAATCAGCGCCCCTTCACATTTTTCTGCCCCCGCCCGCATCGCCGGACGCTGCCCAAAAACAAAAGGATCAAAGTCTCCGAAACCTATCTCTTTCTTTGTGAGGCTGGTGGACGAGCATCGATGAGAGGACAGATACAGTGTCGCGCGGGCGCGAATCGATAAGCCCCCCCCACCCGCGCGCGCCTCTCTCTCCCCTCCGCCGGCCATTTGCACGGATGTATACTATTATTATTTTATTGAACGGACGCTCCTAAGTGGTGATATAAGAATATTTACAAATCGTAAGCCCCCGATTTGGGGCAATTAGGGCCCTCTTTGCGGCCTCTCGTGAGGTCGCCAAGTGGTATCTAAAGTTAAACGTCTTTTATATTGAATATCTGTTTTATTTCTTTCCTGCCGGCTTGTAATACCCACTCGAGAGGTAAAATCAATGTTTATCTAGATAATTACCTACCTCTACCGTATTTATCGTTCTTCAAAAATAATGGCATAAGAAAAGATCCTTCACTCCAGAACCTGAATAACCTATTCTATACACTTTCGCTAGGATCACATAAAAAGTAAACCTAGTGGGTAAAACTAATAGATACCTTTTATTTCAATTTGCTAAAAAAATATAATTTTCAACTAAAAAATGTGAGACCTATATTTTTAGGGCGCACTCCACTCGCTGGAAGCGTCTTAGTTACCACCGCGCTCTTCTGAAATAAGTTTTTTCCGGACAATTTTGGTCATAGACTCGGTAACAAAGAGTGGACTACGAGGAACGAACCATTAACATGTAAAAATTTCGGTCCCGCTATAAAAGTCGTCAATGCATATCAAAGGCCTTCGGGCGGCACCTAATAACTCCGACACCAGTGTTGGCCACTCATATTTTAATAACACGAGTCACGACGAATTAATTATACGTTGCATTTAGGTAAGTATATGACATATTCCACTGAGATGTGTCGGTCATATATCTACCTACTATAAGTAAAGTTTTTTAGAAGTGAAGCTGTAAAACGGTATTATTGTGGCTTGATAAATAAGCTCAGTCTAGCGAATCCTATGCTTTTTATAATGGTTTCTATAAAAAATAAAAACCAAAATGTAGGAAATATTTTTTTTTATATGTAAGTAGTGGTTTGCCCTGAACTGAGATCTCGCTTATTCTTTGACTATCACAAGTGCCACGAAATGCATAACCACCTAACTTGACCTACAGTTTCATTCAAATTACAGGTAACGGGAGTTCATATAAATTGATTGGTTTGGGGTACAAATGGCAGTTATTCTGGATTTCAGACTTTTGCCTATATTTGTGTCACTTAAGCTACACGCATACCATTTCACCCTGTGAATTTTGTCAAAATTCATTTTTTGTTATGGCTAATAACTCAAAAACTATAACGACTTTAATAAAAATAAAAAAGGAGTCTAAATATACTAATCAATACCTTTCATTTGACGTCCCATTTGACCTAATAGTCTTATTTTAATTTTTTTTTACCTCTCTTGAACCCCAATATCTCAACAACCCCCCAACATTTTTAGCTCACACCAAAATTGTGCCATTACTACCAACGGTACGTATCAAATTTCACGATGATCGAATTAACTCTTCGAAAGTTATCCTCGGACAAACATACATACATACATACATACATACAGCGCCGATTTGCCCAAGTTGATTTTACAACGCACTACTATCAGATGGCGTTTTCAAAAAAATAATAGCGTTTACACCTGGGCTACATGAATTTTATTTACTTACATATATTTTACTTAAAAATATTTCATGAATTAGATTTTTTCTAAGGATCTAAGCATAAATGGCAAACAACAAATTCTTCTCTTGCATTTGTGACTATTGGCTGCGTTGAAAAATGCAATAATCCTTTTATACGTCCGATTTTGAAGGCGAATATAACAATGTGTGAACTTTACAGTTAGTTACCTAAATGCAATAATGTATATGTTCAGATGTTTTTGAGATTTACCTCTACAAACAAACATACCTACAAACATTACTTCTTTGTGATACTAGTGGTTTGCCCCGAACTAAGATCTCGCTAGTCTCCCAAAACACAATTGGATTTAGAGATCTCGCTTCGATCAATTAGTACCTACCTACCCTATAGATTAAAATCCGAAAACTACCCTACAATACACCTACTTAAGGACATTAGATTAGATTAGATAATCCTTTATTGCACATCAAAAAACAAGACAATGAAAAAATAAACATAAAACTATGTATGTGTCACAATTGGCGGTCTTATTATATACACTACATAACTACCACTTATAAAAACTTTAGGACTTAGGTATTACAAAATATACATTCAAGTGACCACAAAACCTCCCCAGAATTCCAAATATACCTACTTAATTACCTAGGTAAAAATATTCTATTTTATATATATGTAAATACATATTTTATTTTATATATATTTGGTACCTATATCTTGTTCACAGAAACCAGACCATCAACAAAATTATTGTTTTCAGAAAAAAAGTACGGCTATATCTTATAAAGAATAGGTACACGACTAGGTATTACGAAAACGGTCACTTTGAAGCTTATTTCGTAAACGGAATCTTGTATTGCGTTTATTTTAAATACCTATTCAACGACAGGGTGAATAAGTAAAAAAATTTCAATTTCCATATAGGGCAAGTGCCCTAAAAATATAACTTCATTATTTTACCATTATGGCGTCACTAACACGTATTATCATGCCATCACTAATGTCCTGTAAAGCTGAAAGTCTACGAATAAAACGGCTGTTACTGGTTGGACAGACAGACAGGCGGTCATGTCTAAACTATAAGGGTTCTAACTATGTCTAAACTAAGTTAGTGTAAGCTATTATAAACTGTGTACATATCCATCTACATAAATTATTATTATGTGCATGTCCGCTAAGGACAAAATTAATGCATTAAAAATAGCGCCATCTATATAGGAACTTGCGACTAAGTGAGAATAACAGTGTATAGCGCCATCTTTGATAAAGCTCAGAACTAAATGGATCAGCGCCATCTAGCAACAGTTTACTAAAACGTTTGAAAGCTACACAAAAATTCCAGTAGAGGGCAGTGCTAACGCATTTTCTTTTTGGTTCAGATAGTACTCAATAGGTAGCGCTGTATGTGCTTAAAATCAAGACAAAGAGTGACTCGATTATTTTTCAAAGCTGTAAAGATTTGCTTGTCTTACCTATAAATTTTAAAAATAATATTTAACTAAGTTTGGCATCGAAATATTCGATAATTTGTTATCATTTTATTGCTGCGCAATAGAATTTACTTCACTTATTTCCGGTTCGCGCTCAATGACATCACGCACGGAAACTCGTACTTGCAGCTAACTTCATTTTATTCATTCATGTTCGATCTGTTTTACGACTACGTCGAGGCTTGTGCTTTCTGGGATAACGCTTTTCGGTAATTATTTGTTGAGTTCTCTTAGAATACACTGTGATTCCGATTAAAATTATTCAAACTATAGTAAAAAGGTGAGTGCCAAGGTGTCCTAAAGTGCTGTGATCGTAAGACCGTAACGATTTGGCGCGTTTCGGATTCTGTCAACATAGCTATCTCTAGTGTTCACACGCAGGAGGGTTTATGCACGTGTAATTACAATACAAACGTTATTTTTTGTTTGCAGACATGGCTTTGAGCGTAGCACTACCTCTCGCTGGATTGGAGACGGAGAACTTCAATTCATTCAGCTCATTCGGGCATATCATCGACATAGCGGGTCTCGCAAAATCGCAATCGAGCCCGAGTCCATCTGTCTCCAGCGAATCTAGCGGTATCGGCTCGCTGGGCTCGCTCAAGTCGGAATCTGTAAACAGTGACTCCCTGCCGTCCAGTCCTCAGACAACAGAGAAGGTGAGTTGAGCTCTAGTTTGTTTGCGTTTGTCCTGGCCTTGACCTCTCTATTTTCATAATATTCCGTAATGGCGAATGTCCATATTACGCTATCAATGATAAGTACATACGATATCGACGCGTGATAGTGGAAATTATAGGATCATATACATGATTTTAAATTAGTATTTTATACACACCTATAAGTTTGTTTTGTATTGATAAAAAATTAGATACAAAGTCAGAATTCTATTTTTAGAATTATAAGTTATTCCATTGGTGTTGTTTGTAATGTTGTTAAAACTATGTAAAGTCTGTTGGTACCTCTAATTTCAATTTAAGTAACTACCAATTAAGGTCGACCACTACATAACAATCCAGTGACGATAATGTTCAACATGTTTTCAGAAGATATTCGAGCCGGTCTTTCAACCACAGCCACGTCCTAAGGAGCAGAATCTTGAAGATGTGAAAGTCATGTACAGGGGGCGCAACATGCTCGACTTGATGGGCAATCTGACTGACAGCCGGTGGAATTATCGTCCCACCTTGTTGCCGCCGAACAACCCCGCTCTGTTCTTCGCCAACCGCTCCCAGTACCATCGCCTGGGACCCTACGGAACCCGCACACAGTATGTAACAGACCAATGTCACCTCTGTGGCTTCACCTGGGTTGTCGCCGCTACTGACTGATAAGACCATCCGATCAAATAAACATCGAATGGGTATGACTGGGACACATCAGGTGCAAATCCACTTATCTTCTGTCTTTGATGGTGCCTGTATAACCATTACACAGGCCTATGACTTTGGTTCAATTTCAATTATTTGAATCGACTGACTTGTCATTTTTATTGTGGCAGAAATTTTATTTAGTCACTCTATTTGATGTATTACAATGTCAATTTTTTTATTTTGCTATTATGAATTTGATTGCAAGATGCAACATCTTGATAAAAACAAATGAATTAATAGATTATCTGGTTTATTTTGTTTGAACTAAAGCCATTGGTTGTGTGACATTTTCCTATTGTAGTTGTTTGGAAAGCCTGCTGTGGCCCAGTCCTGAGGGCTTAGCCAAGTTACAGTCGATTAGCGATGACGCTAGTCGATACGTCCGAAAATGTATGGGATTTGACACATGCTATAGAAATACCATGTGATTCAGCGGCAACAAATGTATGTAGAAATCGAATAGATTCGTGGCGAATGTAATTTGGCTACGGGCCCTGGATGACTGTGGAATATTAACGCGGTTATCGTCTCGCGCATTCGTAGTTACATTTTAACGTGACTTAGTACTGTGATCTTAATTTAAAACGAGACAATTTTTTTACAAATTCTGTGAATGAAACGCGCGACGATACATGACGTTTTTGTTTTAACTTATTTGTGTGATAATATTAGGCTTAATTAATGATAAACTTGCAATGCCATAGGATTTTGCAGACTTATTCCAAATCAAAGCATTTCCAGGTCCTATCCTAAATTATTTAAAAGACAAAATTGGATCTTAAATCAACTCCAATTTCGTCATCTCAGTAAATTAATATATAATACATTTAGTTCCTCTTAGAAATGTTAATTTATTTGTTATCCAAAGAATATTATATTAACTATAAATTGTTGAACTTCGCAATTTATTTTAATAAGTATAAAAACATGAATGGTTGAAGTGCTCAGCCAGATAATTAGTGTCCAAATCTGAAGCAATATTTAAATTAAAGACATTTTACATATGATAATTATCATAAAGAGCTAATACTTCCCACCATTTTGTAATAGTTATTATTTAAATATTGTTTTTTTAGTATTCTGTAGTATGTAGATTAAATATTTAAATATATTCCACAGTCATTTGTCAATAGGATCGTTGTTTAAACCCAAAGGCTGCTTCTCGGATGTTATTTAAATGAACGATTTCGACGAGATAGGCACGAATTTAAGCCAAGCTGTAGATTAATTTAAGGTCTAATTATGATTGTTGGATTTACCGTCCGAGCATTACATACAAATAGTGATGACGTATTATTTAGTATATGAGTACGACACATTTCCTTACAATGAACTTCCTATCGACATGATACAATGCTTCCAAAACTCACGAGATGTCGAGCCCATGTGTACGTAGTCAGAGTGGGTTATCAGTGCATATCATCACAAATTAATGCAGTGATTAGATACTCTTAAGGTATTAGTAGTTATTACATACCGTTTTAAAACGTTTGAGTCATTGATACGCCCAGAAGCTGGGCCCCTAGTGAAATTATGATAAGTGTCGTTAACAGACTGGCAATATCTCTATGTGCATATTTAAAGTGTAATATTTGTGGTCTCTTAATTTAGTCAAGATATTTAATAGTGTGAGTCTCTTTGATAACATGTAAGTTAATGTATAACATACTAACTCTAATATTGATACTGTCCCTATGTGCAACTTTAGTTACTGTTCTGCTACGTTGTGATCAGCTTTAAATTAGAACTGGACTATTTGTACACTATTTAATGTTTAAATATTTCTCACAAAGTTATTTTTATAAAAAATGTTGATATAAGACAATACAGTTGGTAGTTTTCAAAATTTTCTTTCTAGGGATACGGGGTTCGCGTAATGATTTGGCAAATAATTTGGATGGGACCAACACCCGCGTTTTGACTTGTCTCACTCTCGTTTTTAATTTAGCGATACCGTAGCTCACTTCCAAGCAGTTATCATACCCGAAATTTAGATTGCATTTTATCAAACGCTTTATGTCGAGTCATCGCAGTAGAATAGTATAGCTGTTTGTCCTCATTTACCCGGGCTATGAACACTAAACCTTAGGAAGTAGATAAAAGTTTAACAAAATATTTATTTACGATTTATTGATTCGATGGGTATTGACTGGACGTATAGCATGGATCTCAGAATGCAGCTAACGATGATGCATCATTGCCTTTGCTGAAAGACGCTCCCGAACGTACCGATGGCAATATTTGTTAGGGGGGCGTCTTCCGATGCCTAGTGTGCTATATTCTCAGTCACACGCGCATTCACAAATGGTTGTTATTGGTTAATGTTAAATCAAATGTTGCATTCAGATTTATTTTTAGTTATTATTTTTACAAGGCTGCAATCGAATGTAGTTCAAAGATAGTATTGGAGCGATACGCACAGTTGAGTAGATTAGCTTGATGTGATTGTGTCCCGTGCGGTAGCGGGGCAGCCGGGAGCACGGTGCGAGGTGCGAGGTGCGATGCAATATTTGCATTCCAGTTTTTGTTAAGTTAGCAGCCGAGTTTAGAAGTTGTTATTGTTTAATCCACATTGCCAAATATGTTGGTCGTTGTGCTATTTATTTAACTAAATTCTAAAATATTATCAATTTAGTACCTTCCATTACAAAGTGTCTTCAAGTGATTTTATAATGTTTAAATCATTTCAATTTTATGCATTTCGTTTTGTTAGTCAAATCATTATACACGATATTATACATAATACTTGTACGTTATATTAATATCTATTGTTCATTCATATGATAAATATGTTTTTCTCATTGAACTGTAGTCAAATGACAGTATTTTTATAATGAAAATTGTATAAGGACGAAGGGTTTTTGGCAGGGCGTAGGTCCGCGTGGGAGCCTCGGCTCCGAGCGGACGCGCGCCTTGGTATTGCGTATAGCTGATAAGCATTATGTAGGTTTAGCGAAATAGATTAACCGGAGACGAACTCCACGCACCAAATCTTCTTGGTTCAATGTTGTTCTCGTGATATAGTGCGCCGCAAGCGACGCAGAGCTCAATATTTTTAGTAACCCTTAAGAAAATTAATACCTCTTTTGAAAAGAATATAATATTTATTATTATATAGTATATCCAATCGATAATCACATATGTATTTCCCTGTTTATTTTGATGTGATATCATAAACGACTGATCTGAATTTAGTTTTTAAGTTGGTTATTGGTATGCCGTGCTATTTCGAGAGTATAATTAAGAATTAATATTGAAAGTGCCAATGCTCGTAATTTAATCTTTATGACTGTTCCTCCGTAGTATCTGCCCGGGCCTTCCGTCTGGCGGACCATCTTTCTACATCAGTATAATAAATAAGCAACTTCTTTCCTTAACACTAAGTTACTGTTAATTTAAAGTAATCACGTAACATGCACAATCTCAGTAATGCTTGCAATATTAATTGTACTTTATAATGTCTTACTCCTCATACTTAATTTAATACAGCGTAATGTTAAGAGTACAATATGAGATGATGTTATAATATCATTCTAGTATCAAAATTAGCCGAAGATGTTAAATTATAACTTAGTTAGGTAAAATTTTAACATAGCTTCGTATAATTGGGATGTTTTAGTAATTAGTAGTTGTATTTATGGCGTATAGTAGTGGCAAGCAGAATGTCTCGTGTGTAATAATGTTCGTGGCAATAATACTCGATGTAAGTCCTCTGCCAAGAGACTTGTACAGGGTCGCGCGCCCCTGCGCCCCCGCCCCCGCCCCGGCCCCGGCCCTGGCCCGCTGGGCGGCGCGCGCTGACAACTGAACGATACTAGCTAAGAGTTTTGTTGTAACTATAATAATAGTCGTAGGTATTTTATCGTACTTAATAATTGTTCTTGCGATGCCTTAATTCTGGTTGTCAATTAGACATGTCTCTGCCTAGAGTGTTATCATCATTGTTTTTATTTTTATTTTTTTTTTGCTGTTCCGGCTTCCCCCGTGAACTTCCAGTCCAGGCTGTTCTTTTGAAATGATTTTGAGGTCGATTTATTTTTACCTAAGTGTTCTTATTAAATGTTACCAAAATGTTTTTAATAAAATATTTTTATATGTATCATGATGTTTTATTGACTGAACTTTAAGAAACATACGAGTGTCAAAAAGATAGCACTGATCTTATTTTACCAGCCACCTACGGACTCTGCGAATAACCAAACTAAAATAGCTCAGTTATTATTCCCCACTGAGATAAGCGTTTGGTCACGTTTCCCGTACATTTAGATCGGGCGATTTGCCAAAAATATATCATTGACAACTAATCTTTATTCATTCGAAATACCATCGTTGGATCGGTTCATCCCGTTCATGTGAATTTTACTATAGTGAAAACAGGTGGGCCTTATGTGTATAAGAGGATCATGGACCGTACGTCCGTCTACCTATGACAAAGTCCAGTTAGGTAAGTCCGTCAGTCGCCGAATCCAACTCGGCTGGGCAGCGTTTGGGAAACTACGTGACGTCTTCTCGTCCAAAATACCTGAAATAATCAGAAGACAAAAGTCTGATCCAGTGATCGGAGTAGGTAGGTTGATTTTATATATAATACTTGCATCATAAATCATGATGATAACATAACAAGGACATGCCTTTTTCCCAGAAATTCCAGTGATCTAGTAACGACAATATTTAAAATTTATATATATAATATTTATTTATATATATATATATTTAATATTTAAAATGACTGCCTCCGTGGCGCAGTGGACGTATAGCCTGCTGAGACGCAGGAGGTAGCGGGTTCAATTCCCGCCGCGGAACAAATGTTTGCATGATCTACAGATATTTGTTCCGTGTCTGGGTGTTTTTCTATATATTATAAGTATGTATTTACAAAAAAAAGTATATAAGTATTCTATCAGTTATCTGGTTCCCATAGTACAAGCTCTGCTTAGTTTGGGGCTAGATAGCGCTGTGTGAAATGTCCAGCGATATTTATTTATTTATTATTTATTAAAATTTATAGGAAACTATAGTGAACCGTTTAATAGATTGTTATTTATCCGTCGAATAATAAAACGAATGCTTGTATTTTGTTTGCTCCCTATGCGTACCCATAAAATTCATCCGATTGATTTGAAGCTTTGGTGAGTTTCTGCGTGCAATTTCGTGAAGATTTCTACGTACTTTATCGAAAAACACGTGTCCCACTAGAAAATAGTTAAATGTAAACTTATGAAGCTCTCAAAATTAATATGTAGCGACATCTATCGCCACATGGAAGAATACAGAGCCATCAAAATAGCCTACAGAGCGAGCGTCAACATGACAGCTGAAATGGCGACGTCTAATGGCAAATGAAATAACTATCCTAGATCCCAGAGGCATGTCCATATAAACATATACATTTGAGATCATTAACCCCAAATCAATCTATCTACACCGATCAGTGTGTTACCAGTGATATATGGCACAGAAACGTGATTTTTCACTATGGGCCTCTTATAGAAGGCTCAAAGGTGCTATAGAGAGGGATATGCTTGGAGTTTCTCTACGAGGTCCGTAGATAAACCAAGGTCACAGACAGAATAGAATAGAAAACGATTTATTGTATAAATAAATTAAGAAATCATATTTAAAACACTTAAAACTAGATTCGCGATAGTACAAATCGGCGGTCGTATCGCTAAAAGCGATCGACATAGCCAACTGAAGTGAGCAAGCAAGCTGAAGTGGCAGTGGGCGGGTCTCAGCTCGAAGAACTGACGGCCGTTGACACAGAAAGGTTCTAGAGTGGAGACTGAAAAGCGCAGCTTAGGACGTCCCCCCACTAGATGAAAAGACGACCTGAAAATTGTCGGTTGAAACACCGATGAAACGGTACGTGATAAATCCCGTATTTATAATAATTACCAGATAAAGGTTGCTGGGAGCCGTTGGGTGTAGGTTCAGCAGTGGACGTCCTACGGTTGATATGATGGTGATGTAGGGTAGGTACATAGGTATTTTACCTATGCATACCTACCTACCAATATACATAGATAAAAAATGATGTGCATGTCTCCTCTTACTCTGAAGAGAATTTGTGTCTCAGTTTTAAATTCTACTTATAACATTCTGATAAAAGTTTTGATAAATATTGCACGTCATGATTTAAGCTAGGTAGCAAAAGATAAAATGACTCACAACAAGATGACTAGCTAAATATTATATTGCTAGTGATATGAATGCCCAAACCCAAACAAAAAAATTGTAATTGCAGCCCCGGATCTAGGGGGGGGGGGGGGGGCAAACCGGGATGGCCGTAATTTAAGGGGCGCCAAATTCTTCAATAAAAAAATATTAAAAAACTTTTTGTTTCACAAAGCTTGTGGCATCCAGTGCATGCCGTACTATCGCTGGAGGAGAGGGGCGCCAACATCAAGTTTCTGCCCCGGTTAGGAAAAATTCTAGATCTGAGGCTGGACAGTTGTAGTATTAATAATATCGCAACTTTATCACATCGATTGCATTTATACTTTGCTCCCCCCCCCCTCCCCACCACTCGCCTGCGATTATAAAAATTAGCAAACTTCTTTACTTCTTTTCAATACGTTACAGTCGTGTTGCTTTGTTTTTTCGATTATTTCTAATATTACTTGATAATTTTATAGTCATCATCAAATCAGCCATAGAACTTCCACTGCTGAATATAGGAAGTTTATTCTTTATTTTACACAAAAAGACCCATCAAGAAATAACGAAAAATTATAAAAATTGAGTAGGTACTTACATTAAAAAAGGTTTAACGTCCTTTTAACTTCAAAAACTGTATTATAAAACTTTGTGTGCCTATTCCTGGCATCGTACCTAGCAACATACCGGATAGGACGTACCAATAGCAAAATATGGGGTTATTAGAATCTTATTTATTGGAGGCGAGAATATTTTTTCGTCTTTGGTGGAAATTGGCATGGCCGTTTAAATTTTTCGACACATTACATTTTTTTGCTACAAATAATACATACTCTATCTACTACGATAAAATTAAAAGTGTATTCATTTGAAACGGGTTCCAAACTGATAGCACTGAACAATAATATCCGCTGATAGGTACCTCCTAAAAAGCGCCATCTCTCAAATAGTGGTAATACTACGCAACTAAACCTCAGCCTCAGCGTTGCCTGAATTTCAGGAAACATGAACCAGTCCACAGCGCCACCTGTGCGATACTTCTGGAACTAATGTAACAATGGCACGTGTCTGAAAAACACAGATGGCAGCACTCGTACTAAAAAGTTTACAGGCTAAAATTGGCTCACAAAACAGGAAGTTTTGGCGCCTTCATTCAACTTGCAGGTAGAGCCTGGACACTTCGATTGTGTATTGTTGATCGAAGCCTGGACACAAAAAAAACCGAACTCTTTCACCGTAAATTTGTAAAATATATTCCCTTGTTTAATGTTTTCCTCTCCTGATCAAGAAGGAATTAATTTGTTATTTAATAGAAGATTTCCAGATTTTTGTTTTTGCTTATTCCTAAAACTCTAATCTAAATGGTAGGTATAGAATTTCTTTATATTCCCTAATAATAGTTATGCTTTCGAGACAAATCAAATTTGGTATTATTAAAATAAAAAAATACTATTAACTCGGTAGGGTGGTTTTAGCGCCATCAATGGCCGGCCAACATTATATCGCGACAATTTAATACGGAAATACCTACATAACGCCAACTAAATTGTTTGAATTCATAATGGAATACACTTAGACCCGAATTGTTTTTGTTGCGAAATATCCACTTTTGTGGGACCATAATGGGTGTATTCATTCAGAGCAACTGAAAAGTGTCTCTTTTATCAAACCACAATAGAAAGGAATCAAAGAAATTACGAATTCAACGGGCCGATGTTCTACTTTGTAAAATAATGACGGGTTTCTACTTTCTATAGTCTATTGTTTGGATATCTATATAATTTTATTTTTATATTTTCTTTGATAATGTTTTTTTTTGTATGTTTGTTTTAATTCTTTATTGCACAAACAGAAAAATGTAGAAATGGAGGACTTAATGCTAAAAGCATTTTCTACCAGTCAACCGTGACAGTTTTTACAAACCGTTCAGTTTAGTAACAAATGTTTGGGTTGTGGTTTGTTGAAAGGAATCAGTAACTCCTACATAGCAATGCATTTTAGGTTGGTAAATGCCTAGATAGGGAAAATACTTCATTGCACACAGTAAAACAAAACAATTAAATAGGACCAACGTAAATCTATGGTAAAATTGGCGGTCTTATTGCTAAATAGCAATAAGCGAATACCGATATGTTGTAACGTTTTCTAACACGCTCTGTCAGGAATCAGAAATCGAACATCATAATCACCCATTAGACGCCCACCGCTGAACATAATTATACATCTCACATAGATTTCCATAGCGTCTGGTCTTGTGCAGCCTGCACCCAACGGCTCCCAGCAACATTAAAAACTATAAATTTCGAAGTATATATATTTTGTTATAATAATGCTGGACATTTCACACAGAGCTATATAGCCCCAAACTAAGCAAAGCTTGTACTATGAGAACCAGATAACTGTTACTAAACTATATTTTTGTTTATAAATAAATACTCAAAATTTATAACAAAAGAGAAACACCAGACCTGGAACAAATATCTGTAAATCTGGACGGGATTCAAACCCGCAACGTCCTGCGTTTCCCATTGTGCCACGGAGGTAAAATATGATCTGCTTACAAAGCCGCTGATGAAGCATATCATGATTCACCTAAAGCCACTTTGGGCCAGATCTACTCAGTAGAATCCCGATCCCCGACGAATTTATAACCAAAATGAATAAATTGTGGTAATAAGAATCTGACACGTAAAATACACACGAAGCGTGTGAATAGAGTGAAAATTGAAAGCGGGATGCGATTGCCTCCACGTCTTCCATTCACATTCATGAAAATCACATCCGACTGGAGCTAAGCAAGTGTTGCCCGAGTCCGGCAACCAACGCGAGAGTACGGCTTTTTTAACAACGGCGCAAAAAGTGGATTCAGGCTCGGGCTATATGGCATCCGGGTCTCCCCGATCCTGCGAATCCGGAGCATGTCCCAGTTGCTTCCAGGTAAAAATTGGAGTCGGATGGCCTCGGATTGTAGATATGTAGTCGATGCAGAAAAAATTCAAATATTTGGTTGTGCGACGAATTGGTCAGGGGCCGTTAAAAAACGGCCCCTGACAAGCCCGGATGCCATGTAGTCCGAGCCTTAAGCTCGCCGCTTCAGTTACATCCGTTTTAGGGCCGGCGCTGACTGACGGCACGGCATGGCGAAGGAACCACTCACATTTCATTGATATCACAAGGAGACCGCGGGATGCTGCGGAAGACTGTGACATACCGTGGCATCCCGAAATGTGTGTTAAAATAAGATTCAAAATAATTTCTGCACACAAAAATCCTTTACCTTGCCATACCGTCAGATCTTTAAGTCCTACTACTAGGAATAGTAGAGTTTCTTGTGAAAGGGCTCGTCCGGGGAAGTACTACCACCATACCTATTTTGCCAACAGCATTGCTGTTTCGGTTTGAAGGGTATGGTTGCCGGTGAAATTACAGACACATGAGGCTTTACACCTGTATGCCTCAAGTTGATGGACGCAGGGCAGCGCATCGTAGGGCATCTTTCTAAGGTGCGTGAACTATGAGGCAATACTTTGTTATAGGCGATGGTTACCACTTAACATCAGGTGGGTCATAGGCTTGTTCCATCTCCAGGTGGTATAAAAAAAATATATACAGACCATTTCCCAAAATATCCGCTCTTATTTTTTAAGTCTATTGGTTGATTTCCCATTACGACATTTCTCAGAATGACAATTTAAAATGGTTTTAGGTACATATAGACATAAAACCATTTTATTCTTTTTTTACGGTACCTACCTTACTTGGATGGAAGCTGGGGGTGATTTTTTGTAACTCTCATACTCTCATGCTCATACTTAGAGATAGGAAAAGATATATTTTGTCAAGTTCTGACCATACCACAGACAGATAGAAAAATAAGGCTGTATGATTATAACAGCCGCCTCTGCATCAGGGGTAAAATGGTTAAAAACTTGGGGAATCACTGAACCAGCCTTTTTGTAACAAAAAAAAATCCGGCTAAGAATTCACATTTTAAATCTCCCAGCCCTTGCATGTAAGCCACTCATCAGGCCCACGTTTGTCATACAAAAATGTTAATTCAATACCCCAATGCTCCAATCAGACCGATATTGGGGTTAAATCTAGACCTATAGGTATGCTTTATATCGGTAAATTGGTTGGATGTGGTGTGATTCGGTATTTTCGTTCGTTCGCCGTAGTCTCAATTCGTTCGATCTGAGTTCAAGTTATGACACTTGTATTTCCAAGTATACATAGTCTTTGACTACATAGTTCCTGCTACAGGATACAGGGAATCCTACTGGGACCCTGTAAACCTTTATCTTTGTAAAAGTGATGGTAATCCTGCAACTGCCAACTGCAAGTTCCGCGGCAGCACGCAGTCGGCCGCAGCGGCACCACTGATATGTATGTATTTTTATGACAAACGTTCCAAGCGCCGCTGTTGCCGACTGCACGGCAGCCGCGGCACATGCAGTTATCATTGCATTCGTCAGCGTCGTTCGGAGTAGTACCTAGAAAGTAATTGAAAAGAAAAATTGATAAAATGTTGCAAAACACTTCAGTAAAATTATAATAAACAAATCTAAAAATAACACATTACTCTATAACCTTTTCGCTTTTAGAAAGAACAGGACGAATACGCAAATCTGGACGATTATTATAATACGAACACACCAGCTTTGATACAACAATTCATATCCAATGCTTTGCTTTCGTAGATCTGTGGTGGTTGGGCACATGTTGAAACGCATTGTCCTTTCTTAAGGGTTATAACTGGCATTTTCTAAAACAATACTAGAAAGTCTAGAAGTTTAAGTATTTTCATATAATTGCAGTTACACAGATGTTTTTTTGTTTTGTGATTGAAACTTAGATACATTGGAATGAATACTGTCAATGACATTCAGTGACAGATGACAGCGCCTTTGTCGCAATCCTCTCTGGCTCACATCTTAAAAAAAACTTAACTCACCCGTTTTCACTAACCACCTTTAGCATAAACTTTCGTTTCACAATTCAATTTTCTATAGTTGAGTCACGTCTACGTTGAGTCCTAAACTCAGAGCAAGGTCTTAAAGCAAGAGTTGTCTAAATATTTAACACTTATCTATGACTTTCAGCAATTTACAAGTGAAGTGGCTGTCTGTAAATGACACAAACACATCTCTCGGTTGTCCAGCATTCGCCAAATCGGGTTATTAGGCGACGCCCACAGAGATATACTAATAGATTGGCAACGCCTAATGTCTCTAGTCATCACCTTGGTTGGTGAAATGTATTTTTAATAATTAGGTATCTGATTAAGGCGTCTCCTAGGGTTAGTGTAAAAAGCTGCCGCGTAGCCGCTGTTCGTAGACTTTCGTAGGACTTCGTAGCAAAGATAATAGAGCTTCGTAGAGCCTACGCTGCGTTTTGACTGAGTTTGAAGAAAATTACCACACGAATCGATGGTTCGTAATCCTTTGAAAACTTTTTCATTTATGAATTTCAATATCCGCAACTTATTTTGAAACAAAAGTTCATCAAATATACTTTAAAGGGCTTCTTCGTCCTTCTTCAAGTTTTTTCTTCGTACTTTCTTGCAAGTTTAAGTAAGTAGTACTATTCAGTATTAGTAGGTTGAGACTTTATGTAACTTACTACGTTTTCTCAACTTTTTAAAGTGAAACCAAACCCAACCCAAGTTACGCAATATTTTAATCAGGTATTTAATACAATACTTTGAAAGTATTTATAACAAATACAAATCGATATTGTACCTCTTACAAACTTACAAATCAATTTACGAACAGAAAAAAAGCCTCAAGTTGATTTATCGGTTTTTGTACCGGGAGCTTCCTTATTCTTAGATTTAACTAAATATTTATTTATATATTTAGAGAAACCAACGGCGATACAATTTATTTGGACAACTTATAGAACTAAAACGCAAGGCTAATTACCGGTTTCTACGTTTGATAAAGTATTAGTTAATACGGGATTTATCACGTTACGTCTCGCGCAGAGGGCTGCGGCGCGTAGTGCGAGGCACCACGTTATTCTAAGCGGATCGCACTCACCCTGATGGAGGTTCACGAATTGACCCGAAACATTGTCGGTCGAAACACCGATAAACGAAACGTGATAAATCCCGTATGTATAATAATGATCGATATTAGTTAGTTCTTCAAATATAAACAACCTTTCTAAAATATTATACCCATACTAGTATTATAAATTCTAATGTAACTATATATGTGTCTGTCTGACTGTTACGTTTTTACAACTAAACGGCAGAACCGAGTTCGATTAAATTTGGATACTTACGATACGATACTTTTTACCCGACTGCGCAGGAGGGTAGTGTTTTATTGAAAACCCACGCGTGCCAAGCCGCGGGCGGATGTACATTAAAAAGATTTTTTTTATTATATTGTTACGCCGAGGCTGTCACAGAATAGTTAATAGTCGGCTACTCGAAGTTATACCTACTGTGTCACAGAATAGGTGATACTAAGTGTTGTATATACCTATTACGTTTTTACCTACAGTTGCACAGAATAAGAAAGAGTAGTCCTATCGAAATACCTATACGATTCTAGTTGCTAGCGGAACCTTCTAGAGCGTTCGCGAAGGCGTGTGGTGGCTGCGTGCGGTATAAATAAAGCGTAGAGACGCCCGGAGAAATCAGTGTGCTCATACGAGACTACCTACAAGGTCGCAGCTTTCGGTACAACGTGGAAGGCACTCTCTCTAGTCCTAGACCAGTCAGAGCTGGAGTCCCTCAAGGCTCCGTTCTCGGCCCCCTCCTGTTCACGCTGTACACCAGCGATATCCCCCGCACTCCTCAAGTGGAAATAGCCCTATACGCAGACGACACAGCCTTGTACAAATCCAATCGGAATCCTGATCGGGTGGGTATAAGGCTGCCGGCTGCCCTTCATTCATTAGCCATTCGGTTCCGCAAGTGGCGGATCGAGGTAAACCCGTCGAAAAGCACAGCAGTGTACTTCTCACGGAGAAACCTCACTCCCAAACCGATCTCCTTATTTGGCAAGCCCATTCGCTGGGCCCCATCAGCCAAATACCTTGGTGTCATCCTCGATAGGCGTCTTTCCTTTAGGTTGCACATCACTAAGAGGTGCAACCAAGCAAAGTTCACCCTAGGACGATTGTCCTCACTTCTAGGCGCGAAAAGTTAAATGTCCCTTAAAAATAAGGTGACCCTTTACAAAGCGTGCATTCGTCCCATCATGACATACTCCTCTGTAGTATTTGCCCACTCTCCTTAAGTTGGTGCCATTCAGGTCATCCAAAATCGCTTCTTGCGAAAAGCCTCAGGCTCGCCCTGGTATTTTCGCAATAACAATCTACATCGCGATATGAAATTAGAATCAATAGCCAAGTTCATGAAGCTCGCTTCCAAGCGGTATTATGAACTTGCCTCCCATCATCCGAATCCTTTGGTACACACCATTCCGGCCTACCCGTTGGATCCGCCCGCCAACAAAATCCTCCGTCGTCCGAGACACGTTCTCGGAGACCCGGATGACGAAATCACCTCCGCTAATGCGGAAGCTGAGTCATCTATATCAGACAGAGCAAACACTTCACAGAAACACCAACCTCGCCGGCGAGGTCGACGAGTCCCTTCAGTCGCCGCCTATACGAGGTACAGACATGTACCCGGGCGTTTCTCTCCTATCCCCACCCCGGGATCTGCCCAAGCCGAGGCTCGTTCCTAAGTGGTGCCCTTGCGCTAGTTGCCTAAATAACTTACTGGGCTGAGCGCCATCTGCGCTCGCCAAAAGTTCGGTTAAGCTGTCACGGCCTCAGAACCCAACAGCGAGTATTGTCCATCCGAAAAAAAAAAAACCGGAGAAATCAGTCTGGTTTTGGCGATACGTGCGACTATTTCGGTGACTTTTAGTGGTCTACTGTGCACCAGTGATGTAGTGTGTTGTGATTACGTGTGATTAAATTCGTGTATTTATCATTTTAGTGTTGAATGAAAGTGTTATTTTGGTTAAATTGATTTTCATTATTTTATCCCGAACCCTCAGCTCTTAACAATATTTAAAAAACATGTTCAGCAAAACAAAACAGAATATTCATATGACGTACTATTTCGTGAGGTTCTCGTAGCTCTACCAAAAAAGAACTTGTTTACAAAAGCAAGCGTATATTGAATAGGAATCAGAAAATATCGCTCAATGAGCAATATTAAACAGTACCTATTCAAAGGTCTGAAGCCTTTAGAAAATCAGTCTCCCTTCGAGAGGTTTCTTCTGGCCTCTTTTATGTTTTCCACATTTTCCATACCAACAGAATTTGGAGCTTATGTTCAATATTGAAATTCTGCCCAATTCTGTAGTGAATTAACACCATTCAGAAAGTTAAGTATAGTTTAAGTGCTCTAGTTATGGTGCAAACTCAAAAGGTGCGATTTAAAATACAAACTACACTTTGGCGTCATCGCTCAAATGTCAATCGTCAAATTAAATCAAAATCAATCAAATCAAAATTTCTTTATTCAATAAAATCAATTAAAAATCTTTTTTTAAAATTATTTGTCTGTTTCTCTCCATTAGGTACTTGTGTACTTTTTTTTTAGCCCGTACTTTCCCACTGCTGGGAGAAGGCCTCCGCCTCTTCCTTCCACTTATCACGGTCTAGAGGTAGATCCCGGCAGTCTCTTTGGAAGACGTCCAAGTCATCGCTCCAGCGCTTTTTAGGCCTTCCTCGGCGTCGCTTTCCGTCTTTAGGTCCATATGCTTGTCTTCTTAGTCCACCTATCGGGTTGCATATGGGAGACATGACCCGGCTAGTCCCATTTCAGCTTTGCAGCCTTGATGCCCACGTCAGCGATGTCGGTTTTCGAGCACAGGCAGGAGTTCAGAACTTGTGTACTTATTAGAAAAAAAAAATTTATATGTATTCTATCAATTATCTGGTCTCCGTAGCTTTGATTCGTTTGGGGCTGGTGCTGTGTGAAATTTTCTTGTAATATATATACCTAAAGTCAAATAATATAATAGCTTACGACTATATTAATCCCCATGATGGACGTCCTCGTGAATATATCCCACAAGGGGGTAGTCACAGATAAGTCCAAACATTACGTTTGATACAAGCTCACACATTGACGTGACAGGTTGCAAGCTCATCGCCGTTCAAATAAAATTTCTTGACACAATCAAATCTTTAAAAAAAATTAATCATTTGGTCCTAAAGGCTAAAGTCTAAAGTTGAAAAGAACCAGTGTAGGTATCACAGAAAGGGTAAAAACATTATTTACTCTTTTTCCTAAAGAAATGTTACACAATTGGCCAAAGCTTTGTTTCCGCGTTTTCTCGCAACAGCAGCTCCGTTCTAGTACTAACTTTGTCGCGGTTTTAATTGTCCTTAGCTTTGGTTCTAGACTTTATGAAAAGTACATAAATTCAATTAATATTTAGTTAAAAAAATCTTAATTCGTCAGAAAATTTTCATTTAAAATTCCGCTTTTTTTAACACAGCGCAAAATTTTACAACGCGGATCTACAAACAGAATAGTTCAAAAGAGCTCCACGCAAAATCCAACCAAAGGGCATTCATCGAAGCTCTTTACAAAATCGCCCGCAGTGTGTCATGGAGCATTCATATTTCCCGCGTTTTCCATACACAATATTGCGACTCTGAACGCTCCGAGGCCTGTGTCACTTCCAATATATTGAAATTTAAAATATACTTTAACGCTTTGTTCTAAGATTCTCTTGTAATATTTGCTCGAACTCCTGAAAATTAGGCGACAAAGTAGCCAGCGTATAGTGAAATTGAAATTTTAACTAAAGTTGGGCAAGACACTTAACAGCTCGGTAACGACGGATGGAATAGGCGTTATCAGTGGAACGTGGTGGTACTGTTTTTCAAGAAAGAGGATAAAATCTTATCAAGGAACTACAGGTGCATCTCACTGCTGAGCCATGTTTATATGCTGTTTTCGCGGGTCATCACGGGCGCAGGTTTGATGACTTCCAGTCTCCCGAACAAGGCGGTTTCCGAAAACACTTCTATACGCTGCGGTAATTTATCCAGAAGACCGAAGAGCCAAAGACCAAGGTGGCGGCATATTAACATGCCGTAGCATTATGCTGAGCTGAATACTAATTCATCCCCACACAGAGTTTTTAAAAGTTTGTTAGTTTGTTAGTGTTTTAGTGTGATGTTGTTTTTGCGTTTATTCATTCTTTTTCTGTGTGGCTTTGAATAAAATGTGTTGTTTCTTTCTTTCTTATCATCAACCTTAGCGTTCGTGGATTACGAAAAAGCCTTTGATTCTTTCAAAACCTGAGCGGTGCTGCGCTCTCTTCACCGGTGCCTTATTGACTTGCGATACATCGAAGTGTTGAAGTGCTTGTACGGCAATGCTACCAATTAAATTAAGCCATCAGCCACTTACAAAACGACTCAGTTACGCCTGCGTTCACTTTACAGAACCAAACCCTATCGTTTCTCGTTCTTCAGAGTGATACTTATCCGTATATTAACACTCATTTCTTCTATGGCGCTCCTCAAGTCTCCAAATAGTCCATTGACGAGCGCCGAGCAAACTCGCAATAGCGAATTAACACTATTCAGAGAACTTTGAAAGAGGACTACTCTCATACAATTTGGTCGCATTCATAAAGATTCACTCCTTAGCTGGCTCGACGAATAGCTTTATGAAGCGCTCTATATTCAACTTGGAGCTCGGTTGGACGTCTCATTTCAAAGTTTGTTTTAGAGTGATAATTAATTGAAACGATATCTAAATACATTCTAATTAATCCCATGCAATATTCTTGCTGTTAGGTCTTGTTTTGATGGAGCGATCTGCGCGCTGTAGCTGGTAGAGACTGGAAAAGAAGAGCTGAGGATCAGCGTGGTCTTATATTGTAATTGTAATTACTGGTTATGGTAATTGGGAGAGATCTACGTCTAGGAGTGGTCTGCAGCTACAGGTTGATGATGACCACAATGTCCTAGGTTTTAAAATCCTATGTGTAATCTAATCACATATTTGTGTCTCGCTTTGTTTTCCTAATATGCCGTGATAATAATATCTTTTTCTTTCTCTCTAATCGTAATAAAACTAGTGGTTCATCCCGAACTGATATCTCGCGAGGCTCCCATAAAAAACAACAAAAAAAATTTTATTTTTTACCATTAAAATAGTGCCACGAAATAAATAACCAACTACTTGACCTACAGTTTCATTCAAAATACTGGCAACGGGAGTTCATATAAAGTGGTTATTCTTTTTTGGAGTACATTTTGTACCCCAAAAAAGTGGCAAAAAATGTGCAGTTATTCTGGATTCCAGACTATTGCCTATATTTGTGTCACTAAAGCTACACGAATACCAAATGTCAGCATTGTGGGGTCACTGGTGTACCCTGCGAAATTTGTCAATGTTTTGTTTTTAATATGGCTAATAACTCAAAAACTACAAAGATTAAACTAAAAATAAAAACAGGGTTGAAATGTAATAACCTTTCATTTGACGTCCCATTTGACCTTATAGTCTCATTTTCATTTTTTTTACCCCTCTTGAACTCCAATATCTCAACAACCCCCCCCCCCCACACACATTTTTAGCTCATTTAGTCACACCAAAATATTATGCCATCACTACCTACCTATGAATCAAATTTCACGATGATCGTATCAACGCTTCAAAAGTTATCCTCAGACAAACAAATATACATACATACGTACAACGCCAATTTGCCCAAGTTGATTTGGAGATCTCGCTTCGCTCGTTCAATCAAAAGGTGCCTTTACGCGTTCGTTCATGCTCGATCAACAAGAATATCTTTACGTCTATAAGTTCGATCTTACTCGATTGTACACAAATACGTCAATCATGTACAGCTTGGCCAAAAAATATATAAAATAATGGAGGCGCCACTGTGAAGCGCCGAAACATTTGTAGTCACATTAAATAACCGAAACGATGAATTCAATTACAAATGTAAGATATTCACGACTGCCTGATGTACTTGTGCTTGCAACTTTTTAAAAGAAGGTAATCTGTGTTTTAGGATTTTAGTTCCGTTTTAAGAATTTTTTTCAAGCTGATTTTCTAATAGATGAAACTGGCCATTTTCTGCAAACAAAGAGTATCCAACTAATCAAAAATGAACTACTATGCGACGGACTTACTAGTCCAACAAGAAAAGAGTACCAAAAATAAATCCACACACGCCGCCAAAAGAAACTTCACCTCAATTTTTAAATACCCTCATTCATATTAACATACAAGACCGCTCATTATGTAAACACAATACGGACAGCCCTAGCGTGTTTTTCAGGCGCTACGTTCCAAAAGCGAAAAGGAAAAACGGAGCGTGCCTGAACAAAGCCGCCTACACAATGGCGGGCAAACAATGCCAACTAGAGCTGCTTGTATCATTCCGAGATAAAGGATATCGATGAGTGTCAACCCTAAGAAAGTGGGACTGCTGACACACTGTCGATGAATACGCACACTATCGTAGTTTTGTTCAATGAAAATCACGGAATCACCTGCGGGCAAGAGAGACTAAATAAAATAAATAAATAAAGCCTTTAGTCCCATAATATCTTTATTTACATAATATTGAATCATTTAATTCATTCATTATTATTATCATTCCATTATGCACGTTACAGTTATTATTATTATTGATTTATATTATTTATATTTATTATTTATATTATTTTAATAAATTAATATTTTGAGCACCCAGAACTGAGTTTAGGCCTCCTCCATGCAATACCATGCACCTATCTTGAGCGAGTCGGGTCCAAGTCTTGCTGGCAACCTCTACCAAGTCGTCGCACCATCGTCTTTTCGGTCTTCCTCTTGTGCGCACTGCGTCTCATGAAGGATACGTTCACTCCACCTAGCATCCTGAATCCTGTGCTCTAGAGACGTGGCCTGCCCACTTCCACTTTAGTTAGCAGAGCATACTAACTGCGTCTGAAGAGAGACTGGATTTATATTAAAAAAAACTAGACATTTCACATAGCGTATCTACCATTTCCTTTGTAGTTAGAAGGTTTTGTTCTTGGGTAACTATAGGTTTATTTTGAAGGAAAAAACAACCGCATGTGTGGTATTTTTTTTTATACGAAATCTTTAGATTTGATTTGGTAAGTCAGCGTTCATAGTGAGAGCGATATGTGGTTTAGTACAATTTCATCTAAAAAGTAGAAGTATCTAGAGTTGCCTGTATTATACCAGATAGAGGATTAAAGTTTCTGTACCTACTTAATAAGAGATCTGTTTAAAAAAGCAGTAAGCATGTACTGAATAAAGTGTCAACCCTAACAAAATGAACGTGTCTGCCGATCAAACGCTTGTTACATGCAGAAATCAACCAATGTACACTTTTCCTGAAAACCAAATAAGATGCAAGTGTTGTTACTCAATGGAATTAAATGCAATGAGGTCAAATGCTTCACGGTTGTGACGTATTTGGTTTTTCTTCGAGTGTCAACCCTATAAAAGTAGAACTCATGACACACTGCTCACAAAATGTTTTTATTGAGGATTTAATTTTGTGTGTTTTATTCTTGAATCTGCTTTTCAGAATGCAAAATAATAAACAATAAACAAAGAAAACACTTGTTAGTAATAGTTGTTAAATTTCTTATTGTCACCGCACCGTAATCTTAAATCATGGTTTTTTTACATCCTATATATCATATATAGAAGTTATAGAATTAGAATCACATACTATTAGACCATACCAACAGTGTTACCAAAATCGTAAGCAAAACTGCAGACCAGTGGCAGCATGGCAACAAGTTTGACGCGTTAAAAAAACCAGCCTTGTTTCTTGTCTTTCTTTCCTGGCTCTTCGCGAAGGAACAGGTAGTAAAATTGACGTTTCAAAGTGATCCTTGTGATTTTAATGAATAAAAGATTTTAACTTTGACTTTGCATACTGTGTAACAATTGCAATTTTAATTTTAAATTTAATGTAAATAAGATAAGAGAAGAGAGAAAGTTTGTCATTCTTAACTAGATAACGACTCCGTAAATGCGATTTACGGTCCTATTAAAGCAAAAAAATCTTTAGTGTCAATTATTTTTGTGAAACGGTAAGTAAAAGGTAGATGCGGTTGAAAGCTCGCAACAAGACTGGAAGATCACCACTCAATAACTACATAGTTAAAAGGTATTAGCTGGTTAAAATTGGCTACCGTTCAGATTTATCACAGTACTGTGGTGTAAGGACCACACAATTACATAGTTACTTATTAGTAAGGCAAAGCAGTTGGCAGCTCAAAGGACAACGGGGCGCAGTATTAAAGCTGACGCCACTTAGAACATAGCACATCCGCCAGCTCAGCACTAACGACAGCGTCCACAACAATGTGCCCTCTGAAGAGCTCCGAACAATCGAATGAAGACAATAAGCAGCGATACTCCGAGACAAAAAGAGGCGAAATAAAGGCTCACTTGTTTCCTGGCCGCATTGTGAGGAACGGGAGAGGGCAGAGACAAAAGCGTAATGTGCCACGGGCCCAAACAATGGGGCTCAGCCATTATTGTTACTGTAGCAGCGCTTTAGGAATATGTAGCTGCCTGCGTTGCGAACTTGACATGGTGAGGTGGCCTTGCCTTTGTGCCGGGTAGAGCCTGGGCCCTGTACCTAACCGCGCCTCATTCACTACTTATATTTATCTATTCATCTTTAGATTACAAATATGTAACTAACTAACAAAAGATATTTATCGTTTGAAAAGGTTTTGGATGACTTAATTGTTTTTTTTAGTAGTATTTTTCAAACTTGCGCAGTGATCGAGAATCACTGCGCATAATAATTTAGTAATTTTTTTAGTAGTTTATCCTGTCCCAAATAGAGAGAGCTACGAGGATAGGTTGAAACATTTTGGGATCTCCACACTTGCGGATCGAAGACGTATGCTCGACGCCGTGTTTCTGTTTAAATTAGTGAATGGCATGCTAGTGACCATATATTTTTCTATTCTTTACAAACTGCCCAGAGCGTCTAACTTACGTTTAACTTAATTAAATTCGGGGATCAAAATCAAATCTGGGACACCATGCACCATTGACTTGAATCGTTAGGCAGGAATACTATCTAAATCTGACCAGTTGGACATATTCGCTTGTAATGTGAGAAAGCTAAAAGCCCATTGTTGCTATGTTATAAATTATAGCTTTGAAATTTTGACTTTTCTTATGATATACATTTTAAATTTAATTAATTATAATTATTATATTCGTTTATAAGGATTATAATAAATTTTTGTGACGATTATTTATTTCGGTGTATTTTGTATTTTTTTAGTTATTTGTATTTTATTTATGTTACTCGTTCAATAAATTATTCAATAAAGTCTTCACCTGTAATTATAGTAACATTTAGCTCGTAGAAATATTAATGTATTCGTTATAATATGATAATGTGTGTGTGTAATAAATACAAAAAAAATACTACAATGGATCTGTTCTTTAATCAGCTTCTGCTGAAAATTGCCACCTGGCGCTGTTTCTTTAGTTGATGGATGTAAAAGTAGTTTTTACCCGAGTGCCGAGAAGAAGGGTTTAAGGTCTATTCTATGTATGTCTGTTCAAAAGAGATCGGGGTTTTTTTTTTATTTCTATGTGTCTGTTCATTTGGCGCATTCTGTAGGCTAAGCGACTACGGATTTCGACAAATAACAATGTTATTGGAATAGCTGTAATCTTGAAAGTGGCATAGGTTAAATTAAACTTTAAGAAAATTCGGCTTACAGCCGCCATTTTTAATTTTCAACGTAACAATATCCAACCTTTCGAGTGAGGTAGTAAAAGACTATTATGAATGTATGTGCCTTTAATATTAAACTGATGATTTTATGGCGAACAAAGTTTACTTAGAAAACATTAGTGAACAAAATTGTATTATTTAATAAGAAAACAAAATACCGGATCTCAAAACAAACTGAAAAGTGATAAAAAAGCTTGCACATTTTGATTAATGTCTTGATGTGTTGACAAAGTCATCGCCTGCAATGACCCTTGATGAACCCTTGGCATACCTTGGCACAACCTACCAGAAAACGGTAACCTCAACCCGTGTTTGGCGTGAGGACCGGAGACAGCGTGGTCAATGGTCAATGTGTGTATGTGTGTGTGTGCATGAGTGAATGCTCCAGATCACCAGATTATTTTAGCTTCATCGTAGCTTAATGACAATAGCCATGCAATGGGGATTTTTTGCATTTACTTAATTTAATTCATAGGGTAGTTATATTTAAAGCTTTATCAGTGTTGTGTAGGTAGATTGCGTGGCACACTGTAAATTACTAAATCAAGTCATTATTTTTATCAACTCTGTACATGTTTATATTCTAAGCTTAGATTGGGGCTAGATAGCGCTGAATAAAAAGAATCGAAAAATTTTGAACATCTGTTAAGCCCATTCAGTATTTTTTCTTAATTTAAATTTATATTTTCCGGTCTCTAGCGTTTAAATTCCCTTTAATGTAGGTTATGAGGTTAACTTTCAAGCGAAAACATGCAAAGTTCAAGTTTTACAGAGATAAAAATAACTTTAAATCCTTACCAACAGTCGTCTGCTCTACGCCATACCTAAAAAGAAAAAAATATTAGCAATCAAAATAATTGGTAAGGGTAAAATATTCCGACTTTCATTGATCATTAAAATTATGACCATTGGCATTAATTTGTAATCCAAAACAATTTCCCCGCCACTAATTGTATAACCCTCGGATGTCCACTGTGGAGCATCATTTCGTTATCGGGGGTCAAAAAGACCGGCCGTTTGATCTCTCGCCTTTATGATTTCTGTAAAGGCCTGCGGTGGCGACCGCACAGGCACAGTAAGCTGCTTTCAATGGACGAGAGTATGATATTTGCTTTTCAGTTAGATACGGTTTTGCAAAGTATAATAAAATAATAAATAAATTGTAAAATATCCATTCAGTAAAAAGAGTTTTTTATAAAGTAATTACTTACAGGGCGTTGTTTTCCTAAACTAAAAATAAACCCGGTCAAGTGCGAGTTGAACTCGTGCGCCGTAGGGTTCCGTACCTACCCATTGTCTTCTAAATTGTATGAGCGCCCATACAACTCAGAGGACTAACTTAATTGGCGTCAACTATGTACATATGTATGGGGACACCCTTTAATTTTCAACTTTTTATATTAGTTGGAATTTTTCCTTTATTTATACTGTATGTAAGACATTGCTTTTTGCCAAATTTTCTGATTTTAGGTCAACGGGAACTACCATATAGGTTTTCGACCCAAAACCTGTAGGGTACTTCCGGTCGACCTAGAATTGTCAATTTTGTTTAAAAGCAAGGTCAGCACAAGTAAAGGTAAAATTCCGAAAACTAAAAAAAAGTTGAACATTAAGGTAAATTTTGGTACTTACAAGTTTTCGCGAAAATTTAAATTTGCCCATATCTTTTTATCGTGTTTACTCAGAACCTTGATTTTTATACACTTAATAAGGACTATAGACCTTAGCATCTGGTATAAATTTTAACTAGCTATATAGGTCCCCCCGTTCTTGAGAAAATCGGTGCTGACACACGGACAGACGAACAGACGGACAAGAAAGTGATCTTATAAGGGTTTCTTTTTTTACCTTTTGAGGTACGGAACCCTAAAAAAACATGATTTTATTATCAGAAGAGTCACACATACATGATTAACTCTAATCTTATTGTCTTGGTAACTAGTGTAGTACACAGCGCTGACAATTTACTAATATTATGTTGGATCAGCGATCCTCACACTAGGCCAAGCCTGTATCGTGAGGACCAAGCTAAATAGTGACTTACTTATAAAGTATTAGATTTTCTTTGTTTTCCTAATGTGTCGTGATAAATAAAAACGTTATTTTATACCTTCTAAGTTAGGAGAGCTTAGTTATCGGCTAACTACACATTATTTCTTGATTTAAGATATTAGTTGCTTGACCAGGCAATGAAAATATATTATCACTAGTGGTTTGCCCCGAACTGAGATCGCGCAAGTCTCCGATTAAAACAAAAAAATATTATTTGTAATCTTTGACTATCAAAATAGTGCCATGAAATATTAACCAGTAACTTGACCTATAGTTTCATTCAAATTACAGGTATTGGGAGTTCATGTAATGTGGTTATACTTTTTTGGGGTACAAATTGCGGTTATTCTGACTTTTTCCTATATTTGCAACACGCATACCAAATTACAGCACTGTGGGGTCACTGGTGTACCCTGTAAATTTTGTCAAAGTACTGTTTTTATTATGCCTAATAACTCAAAAACTATAAGAAAAACAGAGTCTAAATGTACTAATGAAGACCATTTATTTGGCGTTTCACTTGAGCTAATGTCTAATTTCCTTTTTTTTTACCCCTCTTGAACAATATCTCAACAACCTCCCAAAACATTTTTAGCTCATTTAGCCACACCAAAATTGTGCCATCACTCAAATTTCACGATGATCGGATCAACGCTTCGAAAATTATCCTCGGACAAATAAACATACATACATACATACAACGCCGATTTTCCCCAAGTTGATATAGAGATCTCGCTTCGCTCGATCAATTATAGATTTCGGGGAATGTGCCCAGGACCTATATATATAACTTATAGTCAAGGTCGGTTTTAGATGTTATGGTGCTGCCTAAATAATTAAATTTCTCCACCTGCTTTAGAACTCTTTCACCAAGAAGCAGATTTGGCGGAGCACGATCTTCAGCATCCATTACCATCACTTCAGTTTTAGTAACGCTGATTTTAAGACCAAACAAATCTACAACATGTGGCGTCGAGTTTCGACATCAAGTTTTGTAGGCCCTCGGATGTATCGGCTACAAAGCACAGATCGTCAGCGAACATTATTTCTGTGATTATATCGTACGAAACTTTGGTATAGGCTTTGAATCTGGCTAAGTAAAAGGAAAAAAAAAAAAGTAAAAGTAAATTGGATATGCTAGTCACCAAAGAGCGCATCAACGGAAACAAGCAGAAACAATGTCGCCGTAGCCGAAATCGGCCTGGATGACATCATCATCATCATCATATAACTTATAACTACTATATAACTTCCATCGGACAAGCAGGCGCACGGCCTAGTACCATCCGTACCCAGTTATTATACCACCCATTCGCACACACCATTTTGGATCTACGTTCTAGATGCGTAGAAATAGGTTTCTTTTAGATTTTCGTGCTTCATCTTAGACCACATTATCGCTTACCATCAGGTGAGATTGTGGTCAAACGAAGATACATCCAATAAAAAAAAAATAGAGATCATATATATATTTTACATACATATTTTATTTCACGATTTTTGTTACAATTTTTACTTAATGAATTTTGATTTGATTCGTCATTCCAAAATAAGGTAAGAGATATCAATAATTGACAAGATTTATTTCTGACGTACCTATTACAGTATTTTATAGTATTATAATATAATTAAAATTATATCCATTCCATATCAAATAAATGTCAACCTTAATGCAATTGGTGGTAGACCCATTTCGTTGCCCACTTCCTGTACAGTGATAGCCGCTCGGCACTGAATGGATCGCAGCGGGCGAATCTCTTACGAAACGTATCAATTTCAATCTTTTGCTGCATTATTGCAATATTTAAATTGGATTTCATAGTTCAATAATAAAATATATCCTACAACGCAGGTTTTATCTGGGCTAATGATCTTTGAAATTGATGGGAACTGGCTTTTTTAGCAACACTATACCAACAGCTTCATTTTTAGAATAGAACTTATAATTTTTTTTGTTTTGTAATAAATAATTATGTGAGTTAAGCCAGTGCTCAGCAGTAGACAGATATGAATTAAATAAGATACATAACATATTGATGAAATAGAATCCATATTAATATTTTAAATTTGAAAGTAGCTCTCTTTATCTCTCTGTTTATTACGTTTTCACGACTAAACGGTTGGAGCGATTTCGATGAAATTTTAAAATAGATAGATTATCACTGGGATTGGGATATAGGCTATTTTTTACCCAACTGCGTAGATCGTCTGTCATACGACTGGTCATGTTTTTATTGACAAACCACGCAAGCGAAGCCACGAGCAGCAGCTAATAAAAAATAAAACTTATGAGATCGGATAAACGAATGCATATTTACCTAAAGTTAAAATTTGGCTTGTATGGATAGCACTTTTTTATCGAAAAAATTCCGTGATTTCAGGATCAACAATTTATTATGTGTTCATTTTTTTAAATTTATTTATCTTCTTAAACTAGACATCCCTTAAAGCTGCATAGATTTTTAGGCTGCCTGTCCATTGACGCGGAGAGAGGCGGCGGAGCGGAGAAACGAGGAAATATTAACCAATAGGATTGCATGAATAGAATTTCATGCAATCCTATTGGTTAATGTTAATTGTTATGGTTAAGCCTTATGGTATGCCATTCATCCCTCATACAGTGTAAAGAAATTCACATTCGATGAAAAAACGCACACTTTGGCACATAGGTATATTAGGTATACATAATGTCTTGTTACAACGTAATATGGAAGCTTTTCCTTACTTTTAGTGTCATTAATTTTTGACGAAGCGAAAAGAACCTTGTAACAAGTGTCAGATCTGGCCTATTACACCTCAGGGAATATAAGCATTTAGTAAGTGTGGGATTGAGATGGCAAATCCTACCTGCTTAATATTTAACGATAAATTAATATGCATCGAATCCCGGGAACCCGGGAATTTATTTTTAATAAAAATATTCTAAGAAGCCGCTTCAATAATTTGTTAGCCAAAAATCTACTTTAGGTAAATATGCATCCGAATATCCGATCACTACTTATAACCAATCTGATAATTTCAAAAAAGGCCGCGCGCATGGTCGCCTTTTTAGCGTTTTTCTTCACGAAACAGATAATAATTATTAGTAGACAGGTCTGTGACCTAGTCTGGTCATGAAAAGGACCATGTGGCTGATGGATTCACTGTGCTTGAGACAAATATTCATAGTTAAAAGTTAAAATTCGTTCACAATTCCCGAACGCATCACAGCACGGTCGGCTGATACTGAATGGAGTATGGACCACGGTAGTCTCGTACGAAACGTATCAAATTCAATCTTTCGCCCAATACATGGATATTAAAATTGCATTTTATCGAACGCTGTATAGTATTCAAATGAAAATAATATTCTAGAGGTTTCCTACACTGAAATATTTTCAGAGTGATTAGTGATGAGGATGTTTGTCCTCATATTTTTCGTATTTAATAATCCCATATTTAATTTTTACAAAAAGTTTCGAAAGTGAAATCTATTTCTTAGATAGGTTTTCAAACAAACAAAGCCGCGGTCCAATCTGCTGTCAGCAGGTGATGCATTGTTTGATTATGATGTTGTTTTTATTCGTTACTAGCTGACCAATCCGCAGCTTCGCACGCGTAGTTTTTCAATAAATACATTACCCTCCTTCTGCGCAGTTGGGTAAAAAGTAGCTTATGTCACTTGGGGATAGTGTAGCTTCCCAACGGTGAAAGAATTTTTATTAAATCGGTTTAGTAGTTTCGGAGCATATTCAATGCAAACAAACAGACAATCAAATCTTTCCTCTTTAAAATATTAGTATTTACTTAGTGTGTTTGATAATATACCCACAAAAATTAAAGGAGTTATTTTGATGAGCATAATAAACAAATTTGTGAAATGTTTACCATAGAAATGTGAAATTTATTTTGGCATGTAAAAACAAACACTTTATTAAACTTATGTTCTTAAACATAAGCTGCGGATATTAAACTTATGTTCTTAAGCATAAGTTTAAACATAACTATAGCATAACGCTTGCCATCTAATCACAGATACTGTATTGGTGACGTCTCGAGATATCTCTTGTTGTCACTTTCTAACCCAAAACCCGCAGCCATTTCCGAAAGAGATATCAAATCGGCCTTTATTTTTGGATGTCGATTGCAAGAGTAGGCAGTAAGTTTTATATCGAATTAATCACCTAAACTTAGTCAATTTTCTTTAAAATTTGATAATATAACTAGTAGTTTTTTTTTCGAGAAGTCTTTTTATATGTTTTGAGAAACCGTCACTTAAATATCGTCCAAACACCCTGTAGATAGATTGCAGGTAAAGCTTACATAGACGCCGCAACGCCTTATTGAAACACTATCGAACTATGTGTGTGTATTTTATAGGCCAATGAAAATACAAGTTTGTGGTGTCCACATTGGCCTCTGCATTGTCCCGCTAAGCAATAGCGGTTATACAGCTATTGGTGTTGCAAATGTGTGCGTGGAATATTGTATTTACGAGCATAGAAGTTATTGCATGTCATGCTTTTGGTGCGTCACTTCTATGATGGTCCGTCCATCTGTTTTATTGATCGAGCCAAGCGAGATCTCCAAATCAACTTGGGCAAATTGGCGTTGTATGTATGTTTGTTTGTCCGAGGATAACTTTCGAAGCGTTGATACGATCATCGTGAAATTTGATTCATAGGTAGGTAGTGGTGGCACAATTTTAGTGTGACTAAATAAGCTAAAAATGTTGGGTCTTTTGTTGAGATATTGGGGTTCAAGAGGGGTAAAAAAAATGAAAATGAGACTATTAGGTCAAATGGGACATCAAATGTAAGATCTTTATTCGTAAATTTTAACCCTGTTATTATTTTTAGTTTAATTTTTGTAGTTTTTGAGTTTTTGAGTTTGAGAGCCATAATAAAAACAAAACTTTGACAAAATTCACAGTGTACCAGTGACCCCACAATGCTAAAATTTGGTATTCGTGTAGCTTTAGTGACACAAATTTAGGCAAAAGTCTGAAACCCAGAATAACTGCATTTTGTACCCCAGAAAAGATAACCAGTTAACGTGAACTCCCGTTACCTGTAATTAGAATAAAACTGTAGGTCAAGTAAGGTGGTTGTTTATTTCGTGGCACTATTTTTATAGTCAAAGATTACGAATACTATATTTTTGTTTATATGGGAGTCTCGCGAGATCTAAGTTCGAGGCGAACCACTAGTTAAACTGTGAAACCAAAGAAATCTTTATAAATACAATGTGTACTTCGCTTTTATACACGTCAAAACAAAATTGATTTATGAATAGCACTATGTTCAATTAAAGTTTAAACGCTGACGTGCGCTAAGCTGCTGGTCAGCCATTGTTACGTCACAATGCTGCTTAATGAGATCAGATCCATCCTTGCACGGACAATGGCCACCCCCACCCCCGATTTTATTAATTAATTCATTACAATAGACCGAACCTGAGTTTCGGACCACTATGCGCCTATTGTTTAGAGATAGTGACTCGGCAACATTGACCTTCTGTTACCTATAGATTAGGGAAGGTGGAGTTTTATGATAACGGATTATACATCATTTTAGTCCAATAACGAATATTAAATTTCAAAACTAATTTGTAGTATTAGTTGAGCCATTTGGGGTCGAGATCCTGGGTCCATGGTACAGGGGCCCATCGCGTTTTCAAAATCCTTTCTGGGCGTCTGGTCGAAGCGACGTATGATCCGAGAGCTAGCGCGTATCTGGGTCAACACATAAGCATTGCAATTCAGCGGAGCAATGCAGCCAGAGTATGGGGACACTTCCGCCTGGTAGTGATCTAGAGCAGTTGAGCTATCTATAGAACGTTTGCAACGGTCTTTAGATGATGCAATGGTTTCTTCTGTATTTTATTTCAAATAATTGTATATTTTCTCTGTTATTAAATAAAGTTTTTACTATAATTAACTAATAACTCTTTTGTTGAAATTACTTGGAAACTATTTCAGGTATCGGTGTACGTACACCCTCATGTCTTATGACTTATTGTTAGAGTACCAGTAGATTTTTTTTAACATGTACAGAATAATGAACAGAGAATATTTTACATGATAAACCAGCTGTTGCCCGCAACTTCGTACGCGTTACACTACTAAATGTGTAGGTAACCTAGAAATAAAGCTAAACTCGCTGTTGCAACTTGACTTGACACCCCATTTTTATCCCATGGGAACTGATTTATGGGATAAAAAGTAGCCTATGTAGTAATCCAGGTTATAATATATTACATACATACTAAATTTCATCGAAATCGGTTCAGCCGTTATGACGTGATTGAGTAACAAACAAACAAACAAATAAACAAACATTCAAACTAATATAGTATTGGTGGGATGGGACTGCCGTACTTCGTTTTTATTGGAAGCCATCCACATTCACACAGAATGTGGTGTCTTTATTTTGACACTGTTAGAGTACTTAAATAATAAAACATTTCCTTCATCCTTTATTATTGTATCTCTAAGGTAGAGACCACTATTCTCTACACGAGCCCATGCGCCGAGTTTGTCTCTGGTGACAAATCCGCGAATAAATTTGCGTGTGAATGTTGAATCATTGCCGAACATTCAGATTTGTCTGCGAACTTGTCGCCAGCGACAAATCCGGAGGATAAGTGCGCGTGTGAATACTGATGATAAGCGATTACCGTAGCATGTGGACGTTTGTGTGTTAAAACCAAAGTTTAAAAAACTAAACCCCGCTTATAGAAGGGCCCTTTTCTCTCTCTTGTCTCCTAAAAACAACTTACAGTCCCCTGATAAAAATTACCATATTCGTTTTATATTAGGCAACAGGAGTAATATGCTAGATGGATATGAAAGTTACATAGATATAGATATAGACGAAGGCCAAAGAAGAGATGGATGAATTGCGTAAAAGATGATCTAAGTGCTGAGATGATGGCTGATAGAGGGATTTGTGACAAACCACTTTAAAATACAAGAAAAGCACTTATACTAAAGAAAATGGTAATGTAATGTACAAAATCTGCATTTCGTAGACTTTCGTAGCCGGATGCTACGTGGTGCTACGAAAATACATTATTTTGGCTTCTGACGTATTTTTGTTACAGCAAAAAGGTAAATGAAAACAATGCTTTATCAGGATAAAATAAAGCCTCTTATCATTTAGAGATAGTGTAGCTTTTTATCAGTGAAATATTTTTTGACCGACGAAAAAAAAAGAGGAAGTTCTATAAGTTAACGAGTATATATATTTATATATGACCACGCATAACTTTTACAGAGTATTCTGATTATGATGATTATTTTTTAGTGGATAGGGTAGACCACGAAGTTCCCTATGAATGAATGAATGAATGAAAATTCTTTATTATACCTTACAAGCTAAACACAATAGATATAAAAATAAAAAATAAAACAAATAAATGTAAGCATAATGGGCGGTCTTATCGCTTAACAAAGCGATCTCTTCCAGACAACCTTTCGATGGAGAGGATCATTGCTTAATGGAAGATTGGCTGAAGTGTAAAAAGAATAAACTTATTAATAGAAAAAGAAAAATTACTTAACCTGAAATATATAAATAATAGGTAAATAAATAATTTTAAATAAGTAAATATCATTTATAAAATAAATAAATATGTACTTACATACATACATATATTAATATATAATTATATTAGTTAAACAAAGAAAATCCACCCCTAAGGGTAGAAAATTGGGGATGATTGATTGTTTACCCACTGAATTTTTACCTGTTAACCGATTTTACCTCGCATAACTTTGTAATGGGTAATCCGATTTTAATGATACTTTTTTCATTAAATAGAATTAAGTAAGTTAATATTTATGTTAGCCACAAAAAATATAAAAAATAAAACTTATTAACAAAAAATTAATACGACAAAAAAAGCTCAGTATCATATGTTAGTACTTATGTAAGTAACTAATTTAAGTTCAGCACCAAACAAACATACAATATAATTAATTACGTAAGGCGTAAATAGATTGCAGCGGGATTCACGACGACGCGGCGAGCGAAGCGAGATCGCCAAATTTGGGCAAATCGGCGTTGTATGTATGTTTGTTTGTCCGAGGATAACTTTCGTAGCGTCATCATCGTGAAATTTGGTATATAGGTAGGTAGTGATGGGACAATTTTGGTGTGAATCAATGAGCTAAAAATGTTGGGGGGTTGTTGAAATATTGGGGTTCAAGAGGGGTAAAAAACAAACCAAAATGGGACTATCCGGTCAAATGGCACGTCTAATAAAAGATATTTGTGAGTACATTTTGACCCCGTTTTTATCTTTAGTTTTACTTTGTAGTTTCTAAGTTATTAGCCATAATATAAACCCAACTTTGACAACTTGAAACTTTGACAGGGTACACCAGTGACCCCACAGTGCTGAAATTTGGTATGCGAAAATTAGTAGCTTTAGTGACACAAATATAGGCAAAAGTCTGAAATCCAGAATAACTGCAATTTTTACCTCATAAAAGAGTAACGAATTAACACGAACTCCCGTTACCTGTAATTTGGATGAAACTGTAGGTCAAGTTAGTTGGTTATGCATTTCGTGATACTATTTTGATAGTCAAAGATTACAAATAATATTTTTTTGTTTTAATCGGAGACTTGCGAAATCTCAGTTCAGGGCGAACCACTAGTTATAACTTTTCACGATTAAACGGCTGTACTGAAATTGATAAAATTTGTTATAAAGATTATGACCAGGATTGAGATATAAGCTAATTTTTACTGGACTGCGCTGAAGGAGGGTAATGTTTTTATTCACAAACAGCGACAAACGGCCTGCTCACGACGGCTCCCAGCAACCTTTAAAAGTTCATCCTCCATCTAGTGGGGGGCCATCCTACGCTGCGCTTTTCAGTGCCCAAACGGCCATCAGTTCTTCAAGCTATAATCTCCGTCCATTGCCACTTCAGCTTTCTAATCCTTTGTGCTATGTCGGTGACTTTGGTTCGTCTACGAATCTCCTCATTTCTCTGATTTGATCTCGTAAACGATATCATTATTATATTATTATTATTACGGATCCTTGTCCCGGTTATAAAAGTCGTAAACGGCCTAAAAACTCTGACGCCATTTTTGGCCACTAGCAACTAGCTTAGCAATAGTTTATAAGTTGGTTTTATACAATCGAAAATTTCACGCACACCATTTATTTACAAAATAAAACATGTAGTCACATAGAGTTTATTTGACTACTTCATTTGTTTTCATACAATGTTGTCTGAAATTGTGATCCATCATGGACTGAATAACATCGCGCTGAATAGTTAGTGGGTAGCTTATGCCTCGCGACCAGACTCCCTGGATCCCTGGATACACCCTTCCAAACCCTTTTGGTATATGATAATATTTTATACGGAAAGGGGTCTATTTATCCTGGTAGTTCCGTACCATTGTTGCTTCGGAGTGCGAATTGTCACAGGCAGAAGGACGATTTTATCAATCGCTTATTATTCAACTCCTAACAAATGGATGACTCATTTGATGGGATGGAATGGGGTAGGTTTTCGTACACGGCTAAAAATAAGTTTTCTCGTAAAATTAGACGTAAAATTTTGAGTAATCGCTTCTTAGTGCTATTTGATTTTCTTTTGTCTGGAGGTGTGATTCAGCATGTTTAAACGGAAACTGTAATATAAAATTTTGTCTGTCTATCAAGATGATTGAATACGTATGAAATATTTTAGCATTTGTGCTTGTGGCACCACATGACGCGGCTCTTGCAAGGATGGAAGGCCCACTTTTTAACGTTTATAGTTATTTTTATATGATCTGGAGATGAAACAAGCTTATTAGCAAGCAAATACATGTTGTGCCGACCCCACGTAATGTGGGAAAGGGGCAGGAAGAAAAATATGAAAAAAGATGGTAAGGAAGAACCGAACACGTACCTCAGTAACTAAATAGTGGTGAGTGTACAAAAATACACCAGTAACTGAAATCGCATCTCAGCCGCAAAGTTATTTGGCGCTTACAACATGGCGTTAATAATACGATTCCATTCGATCAGTTTGTCTGAGTTCACAGTTCCATTGTGAAGGTGGAAAGCATTGTGTGAGTACAATCGCGCCATTACGCAGCATTGTGACAATGTTAACATATCGTTATCACGATCAGCGCCATCTATTGTCCAGTAAGTAAGACTTTGATTGTGTTTTATTTCTTTTCAGTAAGGTAGGAGTTTTGTTTACAATAATCGTAGGTAGGTAGAGATCTCGCCCCGGTACATACTTTATTACGTCAACAAGATATTTTTTACAAAATTGTATTAAACCCAGAACCCTCCTTTTTGCACCAGAGGTAAAAAACTGGCATAGCTAATACCCCAGTTAAACAAACTTTCTATTTAAAAAATCCGAATCGGTCCATCCACTTCGGAGCTAAGATGCCCTATGTCACAGACAGACACACAGACCCTTTCGGCTGCCATAGCAACTCAGTTTCACAACCAGTTGCGGTTGAGGATTTCATACTCTTTGTCGGCAACTAGTTACCATGGAGTATTTTTTCTTACTATGAAACTTGGTTGCCAACAAGGATGTTCTGAAAAGATTCAGATGCAATGGATAACAGACAGACAGGCGTAAAACTTATAACAACGTTGTCTTACTTACATATAAATCTCCCCCTATATTTAAAAACATGGTCACACAACACTATCAGTCATCCATCAATAATAATTAATAATAAATAATAATAATAATTAATAATAATTACATTTAATAATTTTTACATTTTTATAATTTAGTAGCTGACCTGCCTTCGGCTTCGCACGCATGGTTTGTCAGTAAAAATATTACCCTTTTTCTGCGCAGTTGGGTAAAATGTAGTTACTCAGGAATAATGTAGCATTCTAATGGTGAAAGAATTTTTGAAATCGGACCCGTCGTTTTTGAGTTTATTCGTTACAATTTTTTTTTAATATTTTTGTAATTATAATATATGATAATATTACTTATATGCATTTTATTTTATATTATACATACTTATTTTTTATAAATTGTAATATATACTTGTGCTAATAATACCTATCTGATTTACGCCGCCGTCCTTATTTGTTCACATAAATCCTGTCCATCCAAAGGTTGCCTGGAACAGATCGCTTTTAGCGATAAGACCGCCCATTGTACTTATGATATTAAAGTGTATATTCTTTTATATATTGACCTTTAAGGTTTTACAGTGCTTTATGTGTTACTGTTAGTATGAAACTTTTAGTCAAACCCTCCAACATTTTTAGCTCATTTAGTCACACCAAAATTGTGCCACTACCTATCTATGTATCACCTATGTATTTCACGATGATCGGATCAACGCTTTGAAAGTTATCCTTGGACAAACAAACATACATACATACATACTTACATACAAACTTACATACATACTTACATACATACTTACATACATACATACAACGCCGATTTGCCCAAGTTGATTTGGAGATTTCGCTTCCCTCGATCAAAAAATATATAACTATTATATAAATGAGAATCAAAACTAAAATCTTTATTGAGGTACGGTCCTCTTGCAGCCTTGCCCAGATTCAACCGAAAATATTACATGAGGGAGATAAAAAATATATCGAACTCTTTGTCATTTATAAGAGCATAATGACCTATCCATGACATCGACTCTGGCAATTCTACAAATCAATATCTATTTACATAACAATAATTCATCAAACACCAGCGGAAGTGTTGATTAATGTGTACCGGGATGTAGGTTCAGTCGTCAGAAGTAGCTTAGCAAATCAGTTATATTTGACAAAGTTGCTTACGATGTAAATGCATTTTTAACCGCAAGAATATACAATGAGCGTGATCTACAGCCGTCCAAATCGAGTTTGAATGTACCGAATACATCGGAAATAGAGCCAATTGTTGTGGACAACGATGAAGAACAAGAAAATATGGGAACCGAGGCCACTAACAAAAATGAGGATACTTTTATGGTGTCGCTTTCGCAAGAGGTAAGCAACAACATCTTCGAACTTACAAACTAATATTAGCGATAGTTGCCTAACTTCTACCCACCCACTTTTTTGTTTAAAGTTTTAGGTAAAAAAAAAGTACGCATGTAATGTATATTTTTTTACAACTCTTAATGTTCATAGTGGACATTCTCAGATTTCTTGATCAGTACATAGACTCAGTGGAGATATCCTTGTAAGGGAAATAAAGGCAAATTATATTACAATTTGCATTTGATGTGTGCACTCATATTTGAACCAGTGTTGCTCAGGTACTTTTGACTATACTAGTCTATGACATCAAATACAGGTTAACAGCAAAGGGTCGAACGGTCGCGGATAATCAGAGACTGATAATTATGGGTTATCATTCTCCTATTGTGTGGATTAACAGTTGAGTGAAGGTGTTAACAAGATATCTACTCTACTTGATATAAATATACATAAAATGTATTATTCTTCAGACCAGCTAATTTAAGCAATATGCCATGCGGTTGCTACTCCGTGTTTCGGAGGGCAAGTTAAGTATTTGTGGTCGAAAATGAACGCTTGACTAGAAATAATGTAGACTCTGGACTTTTATAGTCAAAATTCGAGTTTTGATTTTTTTTTGGTGATGGTTTTACCACTTCATCACCTGGTGGTAAGTGATTGTGTGGTCGAAAATGGAGCACGTTTGCCTAGAAAGAACCTGTTCACTCTGGACTTGACGACTCCGAAGTTATACTCGTCCGGAAAAACATACGCCGGAAGTTCCACTTATCCTAATACAGAAATTACGTCTGCTTGTCCGGTGGTGGACAAGGGAAGGAAGGATAAGGTCATAAAGATCATAGTTACCTTTAAAAAAACCTTTCCATGTTTTATATGCGTCCAATGCGGTCAATATTCCCCAATCACGATTGCCAATGGCACAATAGGGTTGTACCCTCAAAAAACTCAATTGGCTTATCCCGCTGACAACAATAGTAATAAAGCGGCATTATTCATAGTGTATTAACCTAATGTGATTCAATATTGCCGTTCATTGATAAAAGTAGGGCTGGCACGCATCACGCATTTAAGTTTTTTGTTTGATTTAATTAACATTACAAGTTAAACTAGCTTACTATACATATGTTCAATAGAATAAAGTCAATAATAGATAATTGTTGTCATAAGTTGTTCCAAAACCAAAACTAGATGGCGCTGCTAAAAATTACGAAACCTTTTGGATTTAATATATACTTACTCTTTTCTTTATTGTACACAAGAAAATACATTAAAAAGTACAGAAATAGAGGGCATGTACAAAGGCGAGCTTAACTCTAAGAAGGGTTTTCTTCCAGCAAACCTTTGATGCTAGAGAGATAGAGATTATTTTAAAGATCAGTTGCGCCCGAAGCTTTTATATTTTATGAATTCCCAATGCTCCATTCAGTACAGTACTGTTACGCCGCGGCTGTTACAGAATAGGTAATACTACGTGTGGTATATACCTATTACGTTTTTACCTACAGTTGCACAGAATAAGAAACAGTAGTTCTGTCGAAATACCTATACGATTCTAGTTGCTAGTGGAACCTTCTAGAGCGTTCGCGAAGGCGTGTAGTGGCTGCGTGCGGTATAAATAGAGCGTAGAGACGCCCGGTGAGTGAGTTGTGCCATTCAGATCATCCAAAATCGCTTCTTGCGAAAAGCCTCAGGCTCGCCCTGGTATTTTCGCAACAACGATCTACATCGCGATATGAAATTAGAGTCAATAGCCAAGTTCATAAAGCTCGCTTCCAAGCGGTATTATGAACTTGCCACCCATCATTCGAATCCTTCGGTACACACCATTCCGGTCTATCCGTTGGACCCGCCCGCCAAAAAAATCCTCCGTCGTCCGAGACACGTTCTCGGAGACCCGGATGACGAAATCACCTCCGCTAACGCGGAAGCGATATCTGAGTCATCTACATCAGACAGAGCAAACACTTCACAGAAACACCGACCTCGCCGGCGAGGTCGACGAGTCCCTTCAGTCGCCGCCTATACGAGGTACAGACATGTACCCGTACAGTTGCCGGGGTGGGGATAGGAGAGAAACGCTCTCCTATCCCCACCCCGGCAACTGCCCAAGCCGAGGCTCGTACCTAAGTGGTGCCCTTGCGTTAGATGCCTCTTCAAATAACTTACTGGGCTGAGCGCCATCTGCGCTCGCCAAAAGTTCGGTTAAGCTGTCACGGCCAACAGCGAGTTTAGTCCATTCGAAAAAAAAACCGGTGAGTGAGTCTGGTTCTGGCTATACGTGCGAACATTTCGGTAACTTTTAGTGGTTTATTGTGCAATAGTGGTGTGAATTAGTGTGTTGTGAATATTATCGATCAGAAACTAACATAGCAAGAACATTTAACTGTCACTGTGAAAAGAATAAGATCTCTTATTTACATATTTAAGAATCTCAGAGTTGTAGCTGATGATAATCTCTTGATTAAAACATATAAAGCACTAATGCAATGCGTCATAAATTATTGCATTACTTCATGGGGAGGTGCTCCTAAAACATACATGTTGGAAGTTGAAAGAGCCCAAAGAGCCCTTCTTAAAGTAATGATGTAATGCCATACAGATATCCTACAATTCTCTTGTATAAAAAACTTAGAGTCCTTAGTCTTCGTAAATTATATTTATTTTAGTGCATTCGCAGATATCACCGCTTCACTGTTCCAACTTTAAATTTACCCGAAAGAAGAATTAAGCGTTACCCTATTCCCAATTTGATTTGTTTTCTGGCTCGTAGACAATATAACTATAACGCACCTCGATTATATTCAAAGCTTGATTCTAAACTTAATATATTTAAATACTAGTTGACCCGCCCGCGGCTTCGCACGCTTGAAATTTCCCGTCCCCGTGGAACTTCGGGATAAAAACTATATAAAACACTCTTGTCAAAGTGACGCGACACTTCATGTAAATGAATTCACGTAATGAACGACGGCTAAATTATATGGATACATAAAAAGTATCCGCGCACTTCACGAATTCACAAACACAAATTATAAAGAAGATATCCAAGGATTCACCAATATTTGACAACAAACATACTCGTATATGTCACATTTGTTTGTGGTCAAATATTTATAGTGCGTTCAGAAATTTAATAATTAAAATAACGTTTTGATAACAAATGAAATAAACGCATCCAGTTTGACAGGTACGAACAGTTTATATGGGAAAATAAAATAGTTACTTACTACTTTTTTTACTACTTTCATTGCAATTTCTTTATTTATTCTCAACTTTAAACCTTCCTTGGACTTCTACAAATATTTCAAAACCAAAATTAGGCAAATCGGTTCAGCCGTTTATGAGTTTTAGTGAGACTAACGAACAGCAATTGATTTTTATATAAAGATAGAAGATATAAGATGAAATAAACGCATCCAGTTTGACAGGTACGAACAATTTATATGGGAAAATAAAATAGTTACTTACTACTTTTTTTACTACTTTCATTGCAATTTCTTTATTTATTCTCAACTTTTAAACCTCCCTTGGACTTCTACAAATATTTCAAAACCAAAATTAGGCAAATCGGTTCAGCCGTTTATTAGTTTTAGTGAGATTAACGAACAGCAATTGATTTTTATATATATAGAAGATAGAAGATAGTAATCACCAATTAAAAGGAATATTAACGCAATGGTTAAATACGTTTGATTACGCCGGTATAGAAGACTTACTCAATTAAACTTGAACATACGCAGACACATTCGCACACACACACGCACACATACACACACACACATACACACAAACAAACCCACCCTCAAAAAAAACACGCACGCAAACAAAACACCTACATACACACGCACATTACCCACGCATATACTCACTTATACACTGGCGCATTCGTATACATGTAAGCATGTGCGCTCCGACATCACATTTCTTTGATTGTTTTTATTATTTCATTTTCATGTACTAGACTAATATTTATAGCATGTCATTCAGGAGTGAACTGTTTCCTAGGCCACAGCTTACGCTTTTCTGGGAAACAGGGACACAGCTCATCTATGTAACTTTTATGGTCACAATAAATATATTTCTATTCTATTTCTATTCTATTCTACTTGTGATTAAGATCGTGTATTTATCATTTTAGTGTTGAATAAAAGTGTTATTTTGGTTAGATTGATTTTCATTATTTATGTACCCCACTAGGAGGGGTAGTGGGTTCGATTCCCACCGCGGAACAAATGTTTGTATAATCTTTGTATATTATAAGTATGTATTTACAAAAAAAAGTATATAAATATTTTATTAGATAACTGGTTCCCATAGTACAAGCTCTGCTTAGTTTGGGGCTGGATAGCGCTGTGTGAAATGTCCAGCCATATTTAATTACATATATATTTATTCGCATATACTCGTATAAATCTGCCTAGCAGACAATTCTTAGAAGTTAACTGAACGGCAAAAAAAATCAACTGAGACTACCATGAATCAAAAAATGTTACCATATAAAAAAGCTCTAAATATTTCGTAATGTCCACGATGATCTACGTCATAATGTTCTATTTGAAACTCATCTTCAGCTAAGCAAGATGAGTTGACTTGATCTCAGATGGGGTGGCCTGCCTAATCTACAATCGCGAGCCATTCAAAACTATTGTGCCACATCGCCTATTGTTTAGGGAATCGATAAAAAACTGCTTGGCCCCTTTCCAAGTCGCGACAGCTAATATTATGCATTCATTAACTGCATATTTTCTTTATAGCTTTTTGGTAACGGGGGTCCACATTATTTCCATATTAGACATTATTAGAATGTACATATTTATATTACAATAGGTACCTACCACTAGTAGGTACATCTGGTTTAATATATTTTATTTATTACTATTCTTTATATAAGTGGACCATAAGAGCGAAGAGATGGGTTGGACCCAGCGGCAAAAGAAAACCAGGTCGACCTAGAAAAAGATGGGCTGACGACATCACTGAAATCGCTGGAAATCAGTGGATGATAACCACAAAAGATAGAGACATATGGAGTAAACAGGAGGAGGCCTATACCCAAAGAGGGATTCCTAATCATACATAATATTCACAACTTAAGAAAAAAAAGATAAGGAAATAAAGAAGGCTTAATAATAAATAATAATAATATTACACTTCGACCAATCTTCCTTTTTAGTAATACTCCTCTCCATACGAAGGTTGCCTGTAAGAGATCGCTTTTTTAGCTACAAGACCGCCCATTATACATTTTCTAAGATATGATAAATGAATTAATGAATGAAATTCTTTATTATACCTTAGAAAATGTATAATGGGCGGTCTTCATTAATTCATTTATCAAATTATTTATACCGCGCTTAGTTGCAACACTTACTAGGAAAAGAACAAAACCTGTTTGGAATGGGTTTTAAATGGAGTAGATTTATACTGTTCTCTCAGATTTATCAGCTAAAATAAAAAGACACACTTTTTTATATAGAAAAAAATCATTAATGCCCAGCCAGAACTCCAAACCCCCAATTCCGAAAATCTTGAGCTTTGCTTCGAAACATGATTTATTTTAAACATTGAGAAAAAAGTTAAGGAATAAAACTTTTTTCTTTTTTTATGTTAACAAAAAATACAAATTTACAAACATGGCGACACTTTTCATTACCAAGGAGGAAGTAAATAGTATGTTTGTTAGTTTAGTTAGCTCGAATCTTGCAACTGAATTTTAAACCGATTGAGCTGAAATTTGGAATACATATGTTACTTTGGTGACAATACAATATTAACGTACCATGGAGGTGGTCTCATGATGGAGACGGATGCTGGACAACGGAAAATGGATTATAGTAGGCTACTAGTGTTTGGGCTAATTTAAATCTGCTGGTGGTTTTGATTATGAATTTTATAAAAGCTTATTTCTCTCACACTCATTCATACAACCTGTAATGTTACGCACGACATTAATATAAAACACACATACGGAATCGTATTTACAGATTTGATACCTAGTTTAGCTTGAATATTTATTCAGTAATCGATAAATTTCCTATAAACAATTTTTAATATTTTTAAACATCGAATCGGTGGCGCCTATGCGACGATGCCGCTTAGTCAGTCTACTTACCTACACGATGAATGAATATGATTTATACCTATTTTATTTTATACAGGCAGTTTCATATTGATATTTCTAGGACTTGATATCAAAAATGTTTGATAACTTTCTTTAATAATTAATTGTAAAAAAGACCCCTATTTTACAATAATACTAGCCATTAGCCCTACCCGTGCTTTCATTTTATGTCGTACATAACAAAACACGTAGTATACTTAACTCTTTAGTCCGCTTGCTCTATTTGAAGTTTCCTACGCAAAAACGTTAAGTAAGGAAATACGGAGACAAACAAACTAAAGCAAAGTAGCTAACCGAAAATGGTGGGTTGTTAAAGTGAGTTCAAATACGGAAAAGGGAGAGTAGCGCCATTGTCAACAGGAATCATTCCGGCACGTGCTTCGAGGAACGTGGAAATTGCTGGACTGGAAGTGAATAAAGGTGGCTATAGGTGATACACTTTGAAGATAAGATAGAAGTCATTTATTTAACCATGTGCTTTATTTTGACCAACTATTAATGTTAGAAATCTTGAGGAGCCGCGTCGTGTCTAACGGTAAGTTCGCAACTACCACTCCCTCTGTGTAAAACAATTATCAAGCCGGTCTGCATCCTTCAAACTTGTCTCTATTAACAAAACATATAAAAATCGCCAACAGATGGCGTGACATGTATCGGAATGCAACAAAATAAAATACAATAACAGCGTGTGTCGTCTACAATCCACCCTCTTAGTGCTGAACTGAGCCGACAAACATATTAGAAATCAAATGAATACAAAAAGTGTCAGATCAGCACTAACATTCCGTTGGTGCAAGTAGTGCGACACGCGTTACCGGGCGGCGCACCAAACCAGTGCGGGTGCGCACGTCCACCATTCGCACGCGACCATCATCACCCGCATGGGTCGCACTCACCACTCCGTGCCGCCAACATCCACGATCTAAATTAGGTTCCATTATTAGAACATAGTCCCCATCTCGCAATGCTCTCTGATCCCTAAACCATTTCTGCCTCGGAATTAAAGTAGGGAGATATTCTTTAACCCATCGCGCCCAAAACATATCGGTCAACCTTTGCGCTAGGCGCCATTGTTTTCGCAGACATAGATCGTCGTTATCATACCTACCAAACACGGGACCGTTCGATGACTTACCTAACAAAAAGTGATTAGGCGTTAAAGCTTCAGGGTAATTAGCGTCACATGAAACATGTGTAATAGGGCGACTATTAACTAGGGCTTCTACTTCAGCGAATAAAGTAGACAGCGTCTCAGGGTGTGGAGCGCGTTCCTTAAGAACGACTTTCAAGGCCGTTTTCACCGTGCGTATCATACGTTCCCAGGCACCACCTTTCTCAGGGGCCCCAGGGGGTATGAACCTCCACTCGATACCTCTTACGGTACCGTCTTCACGGAGTTTACTCTCATTGAGTTCGGATAGACTCCGCTTTAACTCGTTATCTGCGCCGCGCAGGTTCGTCCCGTTATCTGAGTAGATAACGCTGGGCGTACCGCGGCGAGCTATCATACGTCTGAGCGCCATGATGGTGGAGTCTGTACTCAGACTCTCACTAATTTCCAAATGAATGGCGCGTACCGTTAGGCACGTAAACATTACGCCGTACCTTTTTACTCTTTTTCGTCCGATAGTGACCTCCATCGGTCCGAAAAAATCCACCCCCGTGAACGTGAATGGGTGTCGATTGTGCTGCAGACGAGCAGCTGGCAGGTCCGCCATACGCTGTGGCTGCGGTGTCGCGCGCCGGTATCGGCAGAACAGGCAGCGCGCTGCGACCGTGCGTACGGTAGGACGCAGCTTCAAAATCCAGTAGCGTTGTCTTAACTCGTTAACTACAAGTTCGTGGGCACCATGCATAGCTTTCTTATGATAGTATTCGACTAATAGACGAGTTATTTTGTGACGACCATCGAGTATGGTGGGTCTCATAGTCAAGTGGGATACACCTTCGACTTTATCGATTCGACCGGCTACTCGTAACACATTAGTGTCGTCTAAATAGGGTGTCAATGTTAACAAACGACTGTTTGATAACAAAGGCTTATTTTGCTTGATAAGCTCAATGTCTTGTGCGAACGAATCCTGTTGAGATTTACTCAGCAAAAGAAGTTCAGCTTCGTTCATGAGTTCAACATTCAAACAAGTATCAATTCGTCGACATCGTCTGATAAACAATAAAATTCGAGCGGTTACTCGGACGAGTCGTAACCAAGACGAGTAGTCATTTTCGTTAGGTAAGGAATATTCAACGACCTGAGTCGTGACCACATTCAAGCTCCTTTGTTCGAAGACTACATCTGGTGATGGCTTCTTTGTGGACTTACAATCCTTAGGCCATGCATCTTCAGGTTGCCGTAAGAATTGTGGTCCTAGAAACCATACGCTATCGTATGTCAGAGGCGGCGTGTCGTCTTTGGTAGCTATGTCAGCTACATTCAACTTAGTTGGGACGTATCGCCACTCTGATAACGTCGTGAGCTCATCAATTTCACCTAAGCGATGAGCTACGTACGGCTTATAGCTTCTTGGATCGCTACGGATCCATTGTAAAACCGTTTGTGAATCAGTCCAAAAGTACCGTTTATCAGCCTTCATATTTTTATGTTCCCGCTGCAGTGAGTTCGCGAGGCGTGCGGCTATGAGCGCGCCTTGCAGCTCCAGTCGAGGAACTGACACAGGCCGCAGTGGGGTCACTCGGCTCTTACTGGCGGCTAGACAAACCAATACATTCCCGTCTGCTCGAGTAAAACGCCAATAAATAACTGCGGCGTAAGCTTTAATAGAAGCGTCACAAAATATGTGCAGTTGTTTATTTACAATAGACTCGGCACTTCTATCTATACCTATCTCTAACTGATAGCACTGAGTCCAACTATCAGTATTGTTATACCACCTAGGTATACGTAGAGATTCTAAAAGTTTTAATTCATCGAGCCACTTCACCCATTTGGTGTGCTCATCAGAATGGATGCGGCATTTCCAATCAACTTTAGATCTGTGCACGTCTTGAAAAATGATTTTACTTTTTATAACAAATGGCGACAAAAATCCGTGTATGTCGTAAAGAGACATAATAATGCTAAGCATGTTAGCTTTCGTAGGTGGCGTAGAACCATTTAAAATATCACTAGGAATTCTGTCAAGCGAAATCTGAAACCCAAATGAGTCGTCCGCAGGATGCCATATCAAACCTAAAGTGCGCTCACTCGTATTCATGGCTCCATGCTTAAACTGCACAGCTGTGTGCGCGAGCGCTTCTGTAGAAATTGAATCTAAAACCGGTTTGCTATTACTCGACCAACCTCTTATTTCAAAGCCACCTTTAGCGTGAATAAAAGTTATGTCTTTTATTAATTGAATAGCCGTACTCTCATCACACGTAGAATAACAACAATCATCCATGTAGTGGCTATTCACAATTACATCTACAGCCTCAGGATTTATATCCTCGTATTTCAAGGCATTTTTATTTTTGACATATTGGGCAATGAAAGGCGAGCATGTTGCACCGAAAATTAAACTTTGCATAAGACAAACTTTAATCGGACCATTCGATTCTTGCCACAAGAACCGAAGAACATGCTGGTCTTCAGGGCGAATTTTAATTCTGAGAAACATATCACGAATATCCCCAATAATTACAATTTTATTCTCCCGAAATCTTAGCATAATTCCGTATAATGAATTATACAAGTCCGGTCCGGTTAATAAATAATCATTTAGGCACACACCGTCTACCTTAGCGGCGGCGTCAAATACTAACCGTAACTTATCTGGTTTATTAGGATTCTGAACACCAAAATGTGGCAAATACCAAACATGATCAGCTGAGAGGCTGTTATCAGTTAGTTCTCGAGCGTAACCATTATCTATCAATTTAGATATTTCTTTCTTATACCTATCAGCGTAGTCAGCATTCTTATGGAATTTCCGTAACAATAACTGCTGACGCGAGTAGGCATTGTTGTATGAGTCAGGCATCATAAAATCATCCTTTTTGAACGGTAAACCTACTTCCCATTGATTACCTACCTGACGGGCTGTGCTATCTAAAATATCAATAGCGCGAATATGATCTGTATTTTCACGAGATACGGGTGAAATACCAGTCAAATCAAAATTAAAGGAATTCTTAATCAGGTCATTAAGTTCGCTGAGTTCAGACATATCATTATCACGAGAGTGTGCGAGATGAAACACATTTTGTTCACTTACTCTGGACTTGGTGGAGGAGTGAGTGCGGCCACGGTGGAAACCGTGGATGGTCCATCCCAACCGACATCGTGATGCGTACAGCGAGTCCCTGTCTCCATGTATAACCTCGAGAGGAGCTATTAGGAAATAATTATCCTCACCAATTAACATTTTTGGCTTTGCACTTGCATTGGTGCAAATCATATGTTTGATATGCGATAAGTGCGTGCTATTTACACTATTCAAGATAGACAAATTTTGTGAACACAATTTTAACTGAGCACATCTACGTAACTTACAGTCATAACTAATATTGTCCTGTCCCGTTATTTTTACTCTTACACTAGGCACTTCTGATTGGTACACTGACAAACCGAATGCATCAGTAAACTTTATAGGACGCGCACTAACACACTCTAAGCCTAGGGTATCTGCCAGCTCGGCATCGATCACTGACACTTCAGCACCATCGTCCAGAAGTGCGTAGGTATTCACTACACCTTTAGGGCCACGTAATTGAACCGCGATCACTTTCAACAGTGCGAATTCATCCGGGGCGATGCTCACGTCGTCACTATCTCGAGCGAAATGCATCATAGACGCATCGGGTGCAGTTACAGGTACAGGTTCCGGGTTTACGGTCATCTTATCAGTCGATTGTGACGTCATCTCGGGTTTCGTCCAGTGTAGCAGGCGGTGGTGTGCCATGCCACAGTTATCGACGTCACACATTGGTGCGGGGCACGTATCTTTATTGTGTCGAGTTAGTAGACAACAATAACATAGGCCGCGCGTTTTTACAAATCGCCATTTATCTCTTCGCATTGCTCGTTTGAATATGCGACACTCTGGTAGGGTATGAGTGCCCTTCTGGCAGAATCTACATACATTATTATCAGCTGTTGCAGCGACAGAAGATGTGTAGACAGTACGATGACGATACTTGTCTTCAGTGCGCTTTGTAGGAGCGTCCATCGGCTTCTTGTCTCGCGGAGGTATACATCCGACGACTGATAACATTTCAGCTTCTATCTTTAAGAACATAGCTAGTAGTTCGAGCTTCGATCTGCCTTCGCGTAGACGATTGTAGGCAAACTCCGTCCATCTACCTATCAGGGTGCTCGGCAATTTTGATATTATGGCTGCAGCGAGCTCTGGACTTCGTAGGTAGTCATTCTGGTGTAGTGCGCGTATTGTAGCCACGCAATTGTTGACTTTGACGGACAAGTTTATCAAGTCATGTTGATAACAAGTAGGTAACGAAGGTAGCTTTTTCAATTGCATCGTTATGTTGCTAATAATAATATCAGCTCGGCCAAACCTTAGTTCAAGTGCTTCTATAACTGCTGACGGCGGAGTGTTGCCGATCAGCAAGTCAGTCACTGCTTCCTTGGCTTCACCTCGTAGAGATTTACGGAGTCTCCACAGGTTCTCACTATCACTGAATCTACACACTCGTGACGAATCATCATAGGCACTTTTAAAATGTAGCCACTCAATACAGTCACCACTGAAGATAGGTAGCTCTCGTGGCGTGGCAAGGCGGCTCAAAAGTTTATCTTCGTGCTTTGATGAAGACTGGGTCATCAGATCCTTCAACGTGTTAGCTAGTTGTTGGATACTGTTGTTGTGCTGGACTGGTGATGCACAGTTCGTGTCCAGCCATTTCTCCACGTTATCGTGCACTTCATTCTCGCTGGGGAGGGATGAACAATAGGTACCAACTTTTTCATCTGGAGCTACATCAGTGCCGACATGATGAGCTTTTTCACTCTCCTGGTCGACTTTGGCAAGGTCAGCTTGTAACTTCTTGTCAATTAACTCCATCTGAATCTTGGCTTTTGCTTCCGCAGCTTCTAACTCGAGTTGTTTACGACGTGCAACTGATGACGTAGTAGATTTCTTAGTCTGAATAGTCGTTTTTGAAGCACATTTCGAATGCTGCTCAGTGTCACGCGCTGACATCTTGCACGGTACTGGCGTCGATACGTGTCCTTCCCGCGACGATAAGAGATCATTGGTGCCGCTAGGAAGAATCAACTTCTTCAACTCTTTCTTCATAGGTGTGCCTTCCAACTTGTTGGTTTTCATATGTTCCTGGCGTTGACGGCGAGTAAGAACCTTCGATAATGGCGTCACGCCCGACATGATGGTATTTCGCAGTTCACTGATTTTAAATCTGGCTCTGAAGGACCATATTATAGGTGATACACTTTGAAGATAAGATAGAAGTCATTTATTTAACCATGTGCTTTATTTTGACCAACTATTAATGTTAGAAATCTTGAGGAGCCGCGTCGTGTCTAACGGTAAGTTCGCAACTACCACTCCCTCTGTGTAAAACAATTATCAAGCCGGTCTGCATCCTTCAAACTTGTCTCTATTAACAAAACATATAAAAATCGCCAACAGATGGCGTGACATGTATCGGAATGCAACAAAATAAAATACAATAACAGCGTGTGTCGTCTACAGTGGCGAACACATTTCTAAGTTCTAAAAGAACAACTTTACTGTACCAGGTCTGAATCAGGTATTAAACTAAAAGGTTATGAATAAAAAAAAATCGGAGCTTACATTCTATTCTAATCTTAAGGGGTAACCATCGCCTGTAGCAAAGTATTGCCTCGTAGGTCACACACTTTAGAAAAATGCCCTACGTTGCACTGCCTTGCGTCCATCTACTTGATGCAGACAGGACCCTTCATACCAAAACACAGCAAAGCTGCTTGGAAATCGATATGATGGTAGAACTACTTCCCCGGGCGAGTCTTTTCACAAGGAATTCTACTACTCTTTTTTTTGGTTTGTTTTGGTATAAAGATCAGGTAAAAAATACATCGAAATAATTACCACAAGAACCCTCAAGATTGTCCTGAGTCAGAAATAACCAAGAAACAACTAGAGACGCAACATGAAATATTTTAGTAATATATTTTTATAACATATTAACATTATGCTCGTAAAGGATCTTTTGTTTCACCAATTTCAGTACTGTAATCTATGTCATTACGTACTTGTGCGTTATTGTAATGTAAAAGAAACATTAAAAAGTACGGTTTATCAAGATGCTCCGTCTAAAACGAACAGTACTTTTAAAAATCTTAGCAAAGAGTTTTTATGTCAGAAAAGTGGTCAACATTTAATGAATACAATTAACTTTGGGAGATTAAATTACAACTAGGCATGGGCGTTTATTCAACGGACTAGTCGAATCAACCGTCGATTAACATTCGACGCTTCAACGGTCTATCGTTTATTCGTAGACTAGTTGAATTCGTAGACGGTTGAATAAAATGTTGAAACGTTTGTTTCAACTAGAGCGCGACGGCTCGACGCGTAAACATAGTCGTATAATACGGGAACGGTAGATAGCTGGCTCGACGCGACGATAAAATAAATTTGAACTTTAAAGTTACGTAGGTAGCGTTCATATTTGAATAAATAGTTATAGTGAGTTAAGCATTTATTAAAATTATCCTGTCGATTAAAGAAAAAGGATACCAATTACTTAATTTTTCACAACAATCTAACTGGACATTACATTACGGTCGACCTCGAGTTCAAAACAGTGTTACTTGGATGTTGCCAATTTCAGGGACACCACACTGCTGCTAATTAAATATCGCAGCCAGCCGTAGGACTATATCTACTTGTCGCGACGAGATTGCGTCGACGTCGAGCGGCTTTATCGTTGACTTTCTCAACGAATAGACTATAGGTCACGTTATGAACTAGTCGAAAAATTCAACTACTTGATCGACTAGTCGACGATCGACGATGAACGGTTTCGTTTCGTTTATGAAAAAATCGTCGACGACCCATCTCTACCATTTAACTGTAACAAGAACAAAAAAATATTAATAAAAAAAGCGCGATGCGCACGCATCGCTAATTGTTCAAATTTTTCTAACTGCTTTAACTAGTGATTAAAGATTTATTCGTTTAAGAAAGTCCCAGTTTTATTTATTTCCTCGCAAATATGTTATAAAACGTCGTATGACATACGTGCGCTTTGATAATTACAGCCTCTGCTTTCTTGTAGCCCTCGCCTACGGCTCGGGCTATCAATATCGCCTCGGCTGTATTTTTCAAGTTACTGCACTTATATCATAATGTACTATTACAGTGTTATCCGAACACTCCATTGGCAGTGCATCCTCGTATCAAGAGTAAGATTGCGGGTTGATGCCCCGTCTGGCTTGAAAGTTTTGAGATGGTTTTAAAAATTGTATGACATAATTTATTTAAATTTTACAAAGTTTTATAATATCACATTACTTGCATTCGATTCTAAAAGCGGTCCAAGAAAGCATAAAATATTCAAAATTATTGTCTCTTCCAGCAGAGTTATAAATAAAAAATATTATTCACTAGCTGTTGCTCGCGACTTCGTACGCGTTACACTACTAAATGTGTAGGTGACCTAGAAATAAAGCTAAACTCGCTGTTGCAACTTCACTTGACACCCCATTTTTATCCCATGGGAACTGATTTATGGGATAAAAAGTAGCCTATGTGGTAATCCAGGTTACAATCTTCGTATATACCAAATTTCATCGGTTAAGCCGTTACGGGGTTATTGAGTAACAAACAAACATACAAACTTTCACATTTATAAATATCAGTGTGATATAAAATCTTGTAAAGAGTTTTAGCTTGATTTCAAGAGGTATAATTTAAGAAATTATACCATACAAACGCCTGCTCGATAGAATTTCCCATAAAACATTCATGTCCTATGTTATTGCGAAATCTATTCATGTCCAACACCTAGAAGCTCTAATTATTACATCCACATTGTGTTATGATATCATATTTGTCGACAATGGTCTCCTTTATGTAGCAAACAATCGGGTAACTGATGAATTTCGATCTATGTCTGCGTCGTGTCTTTGTACTCAGCTCCCTCAGTGGACAACACAATGGGACAAAAGTTGTTCAATAGCGGCGCAAGCACCTAATACCGAAGCCCTCTCTCCTTTGTTTTGGGTAATGTTCGACTTTTATGGATATTTTCAATGAATCGGCTTTAATCTGCCGGATAAAGTTGGAAACTCCTAGCCACACTGAACCTTTTGTATCCTTGCATGCGAGGCATTGTTGTACGCGTTGTTCTTGAGACCTGTTCTTTGTTTTATAACACGTGGGTCATATCGACAATCATTGCATGAACTTTTAAAACACGGTTATAATCATTATTTTTCACCGAAAACGTTTTGTCAGTTTTGAAATGCTCATAAACTGCAAATATCCCATTTTTAGTGAAAGCAATATCACTGCCTCGCACCTCATACTAGCAGTTGTCAACTAAAAAAATACTTCACCAAAAAAACTTGCTGAATTACGCAAACAAATGGGGATAAAGGGCAATCGATTTCATTGCCCAAAACTTCTGAAACGTTCCGATTTCTTTGACATTAAGGTGGCTGTTGTCGATCCTAAATTTATTTATTTTCTATAAATTATTTATTTTAAATGTTATAATTATTGATTAAAACGTGTATTTATCGCGTATATACCTTTTTTATTTGTTATCCCGACGTTTCGGCTGTGTTACAATAGTCGTGGTCACGGTTTGACTGGAGTACTTGGAGCTACCGTCGAGAATTGTGGGTAGCTGCAGCAACTACCCCCACTTGATCTTCAGAATTAGAAATGTCCTATAAATACCCGTTTTAATCAATAATTATGTACAGTGATCGTGAAAGTTTGAAATTAGTATGAAAAATGCATTAGTATTAAACTGGGTCGCAGTTTCCAGTGAGACGTCTCTAGATCCTAACTAAATGCTTATACAGGGTGACGACGTGAACAGTGTCAATATTCGAACACAATGTTGTACCTATTAAAACGTACTTATAATATATTTTAAATCCGTATCACTTTAAATATCTACTAAAATGGCATTACACATTGCAAGATAATTACGAGAAAATAGACACCCCTGTTCATTTGCATTGCCTTCTTCCTCAAACGCGTATTTGAATAAGTTAGGAAGGTATCATAGGAAAGTAGGTAAACAGTACATTCATTGAAACTGATTCCAATTTAAAATCCGTTGTTACAAATTTATTTTTATTGATGTTGTATATCACACGCATATTTACCTCCGTTTACGTCGCAACCCTGTATACCTATTATCATCGTCGTAATAAGTAACGCAATAGATTTAGCCAGCTCTCCAGAATGTTCCCCGGCAGCCTTAGCCCTGACAATGGCTGATAGCTCATAATGCAGTTAGCCGTTGAAAGCGGCACACTTCCCCGATCGGATTAGTTCGATAATCGTGACAAAAGAACTTTGCGGACTCGCGTTTACTCCTATATTCTACAGGCTGCTTCGGAATATAAGTGTCTATGTTGAAAGGTACCTATAGATTAAAAAGATAGATATATAGCTTTATTGTACACCGTTATAAAGAAACTTCGAAGGAATATAATTGGAGAGGGGGGGAGGTTGTAGTTGTATGCAAAATAAAGTAAAGTAAAATTCATCAACTGTTTCTCTCAATCATCAGTAAAAAAAAAGTGGCACTCCGGGAGTGCCGACAGAAGTGAAGTCTCGAACAATTACATGCGTTTTTTTAATCGTCAGGAATGGTGTAACGGTACCTAACGGTAAGTGTCGCGAGTTCAACGGTTTTTACCCATCTTAGAAATGTTCAACGCGCCTAAAGAAGTCTTCACTTCAAAAAAACATGACTGTACACACGGCTACACATCAAGCTATACATTTCCAGTCTATGCTGACCGCTCATTGTACGAAAACCCTACACAATGCGAGTTCAGCTTATACTGGAAATGTATAGCTTGAGGTGTTGCCGTGTGTAATATACCTGAATAGTTTTTTTTACTCTCTAGTCTCATAAAGACATTTTGATAGATACGACAAAATTGTACCTAGTGGCCGCTATTTTTATATATATGTTTTATCATTTTTTATACTAGTATACATTTCTGTCCTTGTACCATTTATATTTTTCAAATTGTTGCGATCAATATACATAATTACTGATTAAAACGGGCTGTTGAAACACAACCGAAACGTAGGGATAACAAAAAAACCGGCCAAGTGCGAGTCGGACTCGCGCACGAAGGGTTCCGTACCATTATCTATAAAAACGGCAAAAAAATCATGTCTGATGTATGGGACCCTTAATTATTAGGTTTATTTTAATTGAATTATTTATTTTTAAAGTGAATAATATAACTCAATATTCTGTGAATATTTCCAGCGTCTGTTGCCGTTATCAATACCGAGCAAAAACGAGCAAAAAAATCACGTTTGTTGTATGGGAGCCCCCTTAAATATTTATTTTTTATTCTTTTCTTAGTATTTGTTGTTATAGCGGCAACAGAAATCATCTGTGAAAATTTCAACTGTGTAACTACCACGGTTCATGAGATACAGCCTGGTGACAGACGGACAGACAGACAGCGGAGTCTTAGTAATAGGGTCCCTTTTTACCCTTTGGGTATGGAACCCTAAAAAGGTGATAAATGCCCGTTTTAAATAGTAATCTTGTACCATTTGTAATTTTCGAAGACTCAACGATTCTTTAGTTTAAATCAAACACGCTTTTGGTTGCTACGAGGTAATAAAGAGGTAGGTACGAGTATACGAAAAGTCTTAGAACAAACATTATTCTGTTTTATAACTATTTAATCCTTTGCTTACCTAAAAAGCGGGAAAAACCTCCTTTCGTATTAAGATATATATTGTTGTAAACTATATTGTAGTTTATTCAAATGTTAGTAACTTTCTGTATGTTTCATGTAGTTATTCAAATACTGATACAATATTTATTTAACGTAAAAGCTATGTTTTAAAAGCATCGTTATTCGAATCTACCTAACCAGAGCAGAGTTTTTTTTTCAAATACACCATTAACGACCGTTCGAAAGAGACGGTATTTTTAACGACGGGGGTTCGCATCTCACTCAGTCGATGGTTTTTTAAAGAAATAAGACGAGTAAATATTGACGATACGATACGAATTGTTATAATCTTATCTTATCTAAAACAAAGTCGGGTTAGTTACACCATTTATAACTCATGAACGGCGGGACCGATTTTGATGGTTATTGATTTGTTGGATTTGTCTCCGCCCCGAATAGCAGAATAACTATTAAAATATAGGAAAATTTTACGCAAAAAGAAATAATGAAGATCATTCATTTTCTCATACATAGATGCAGCAGGTGACGTACATTGACAGTCCGCGTCAAGGCGGTACGAAGTTCGGCGGGCCAGCTAGCATATACAGTGTGTCCCTGGATAAAGTGCAACCCCGAAAGGGGGTGAAACTAGATCAAAAATTATCGACAAAAAAATAGAAAAAAAAAATTAAAAAAATTTAGTATATACTTTATTGATGAATTAAAATTTTTATTGCTCACTAATGACTCTATTTAATAAAAAAATGATTTCTTCCAAAGTAGTAGGTCTATTTTGTTAAAATAAAAACCATAATCATGTCAGATATGTGACGATGACGATAAAATAACAAATAACTCACAAACGAGTGGCTATCGTGACTTAAAGTTTAATTTTTGTATTAAAATTACATTTTTTAGGCTGTTTTTTTCCAATAAACTCCAAAAATCTTAAAATTAAGCCTATAATACTAGAAATTTTTATGACTTTTTATTATTGTCTATCATAACAGCTTTTAAATAAAATAAAAACCTACGTTCTAACATAAAAAATGTGCTGGCTAGGAGCATTTAAAGTTGACACGCCAGCACATTTTTTATGCTAGAACGTAGGTTTTTTTTTATTTAAAAGCTATTATGATAGAAAATAATAAAAAGTCATAAAAATTTCTAGTATTATAGGCTTAATTTTAAGATTTTTGGAGTTTATTGGAAAAAAACAGCCTAAAAAATGTAATTTTAATACAAAAATTAAACTTTAAGTCACGATAGCCACTCGTTTGTGAGTTATTTGTTATTTTATCGTCATCGTCACATATCTGACATGATTATGGTTTTTATTTTAACAAAATAGACCTACTACTTTGGAAGAAATAATTTTTTATTAAAAAGAGTAATTAGTGAGTAATAAAAATTTTAATACATCAATAAAGTATATACGAATTTTTTTTTAATTTTTTTTTCTATTTTTTTGTCGATAATTTTTGATCTAGTTTCACCCCCTTTCGGGGTTGCACTTTATCCAGGGACACACTGTATATTTTTACGCTGAGGCTGTTACACAATAAGTAATAGTCGAAATTTCTCGATGGCTCTCGGCTTACCTACTGTGTCACAGAATACGTAATACTTGGTATGGAATATACCTACATGCTACGTTTTTACCTGCAGTTGCAAAGAATAAGGAATGGTTGTTCTGTCGAAACACCGACCCTTTCCTGGAACGATCCAGAGCGTTCGAGTGTTGTGAACTGTGCGCGATATAAATAGGCCGGAGAGATGGCCGGAAGAGTCAGTCTGGATTTGGCTATACGTGCGAACATTTCGGTGACTTTAAGTGGTTTATTGTGCAACAGTGGTGTGAATTAGTGTGTTGTGATTACGTGTGACTAAGTTCGTGTATTCATCGTTTTGGTGTTGAATAAACGTGTTATTTTGGTTTGACTGATTATCATTATTTTATCCCGAACCCTCAGCTCGTAACAATATGTATATAAAAGAAAGTCAGATTAGTTACACCATTTATAACTCAAGAACGGCTTGACCGATTTTAATGATTTATGATTTAGAATAGAATAATCATTTATTTGGTACACACAAAATGACACATGAAACAATATTAAGGAACAGTAGATACAATTGAATCCATTAAGACAGTTAAGACAGATAAGATTTGTTGGATTTGTCTCCGCCCCGATTAGCAGAATAACTATCAAACTATGGGAAAATTCATTTTCTCATACATAGATGTAGCTAATGATGGCCGATTGAGAATTCTACCGGCGACGTACATTTGCAGCTCACGTCATATGCATGTCAAGGCGGTACGAAGTTCCGCCGGGACAGCTAGTTGTGTAATAAAAGGAGTATTTACAAATATGTACAATCCAGTTTTATTTCCTAGATTTTGCTAATCCAAGTGGCCTAAGTAATGTATTTTAATGATAGTTGGATGCAAAGACTACCTGATATAGGTTGCTGGGAGCCATTGAGTGCAAGCCGCACAAGATCGGTCCCTATGGAAATCTATGGGAGAGGTCTATGTTCAGCAGTGGACATCCTATGGTTGATATGATGCATGATAGTGCCGTAAGCATGAAAGTTGCTTACACATATTCCAAAGCACCCTGTACAGCGACGCATGCGACTAGCATTGCTATTCATACAAGTTACCTATTCATATCGAAGGATAAGCTTGATGTCAGCACAATAGAAGTTGTATGTGGTTTTCTGAAAAAGAGTGTTGTAAAGGCAAATGCTTTATATAAAACTCGCTGAACGCCCGCGACTTCGTACGCGTTACACTACTAAATGTGTAGGTAGGTAACCTAGAAACAAAGCTAAACTCGCTGTTGCAACTTGACTTGACACCCCATTTTTATCCAATGGGACCTGATTTATGGGAAAAAGGTAGCATATATCCAGGTTAAAATCTATGTACATACTAAATTTCATTTAAATCGGTGCAGCCGTTACGACGTGATTGAGTAACAAACAAACATCCTTACCATTTCAAATTTCGAACTCTACGTCCCTATGAGGCCGTGTCCTAAAAGTGCATAACCTCTTTAAGCTTAGAAACCTTTAAATGAGGTACTAATCTATTACGGTCACTTTCGAGACATTCCTATTTTAAAGAGTATTTGCTTATGTTGAGTTCAACCTTTTTTGAATAAAATCAGATTGAGTTTTCAAACATGTGTCCAAATAAAATGTAATTTAAATCAAAACCACTAAGGAGTATTGATATTGTTACGCCGAGGCTGTTAAACAATGAGTAATAATCGAACCTTCTCGAACGCTTTTGTCTTGCTGTGTTATTGTTGCTATTGTTTGTGGTTTCGCAGAATGGGGAGTGGCCATTGTGTCGAGGGACCGACCCTTTCCTGGAAGGATCGACATCGTTCTCGAACAATCGAAATGTGTGCGATATAAATATGCCGGAGAGATGGCCGGACAGTCAGTCTCGAGTCTGAGTCTGAGTCTCGCGTGAACAGTAGTTGCTCGCGAGTCAGTCTGGATTAAGCTATACGTGCGAACATTTCGGTGACTTTAAGTGCTGCAACAGTGGTGTGAATTAGTGTGTTGTGATACGTGTGACCAAGTTCGTGTATTCATCGTCATCGTGTTGAATAAAAGTGTTATTTTGGTTAGACTGATTCCCATTATTTTATCCCGAACCCTCAGCTCGTAACAATATCAACTTCGAAGCAAATCACCGCCAAAATAACTTTCTACCGCGTTTGATGCGAATGAAATACGAAACACGTCTTTCATCAATTCTGTTATAAAAGGTTTATGCATAATTTTAACTAGATTGTGCCAAGGAATCACGTTGTCCTATACAAACTTTGCCCCCCCTTTTTCACCTCCTTAGGGATAGAATTTCGGAAAATCCTTTCTTATTGGATGCCTACGTCATACAAAGAATACACCCTCCAAGTTTCAGGTCTCTACGATCAGCGGTTTAGGCTGTGCGTTGATCCGTCAATCAGTCATTCAGGACAAAGCATTTAATATGTATAGATTGATTGAGAAAGAAACTATCACACTAATATTATATTATAAATGGGAAAGTTTGGATATTTGTCTATTTATTTGTTTGTTTGTTACTCAATCGCGTCGTAACGGCTGAATCGATTTTGATGGAATTTGGTATATACGTAGATTATAACCTGGATTACCACATAGGCTACTTTTTATCCCATATATCAGTTTCGATGGGATAAGAATGGGGTATCAAGTCAAGTTGCAACATCGAGTTTAGCTTTATATCTGGGTTACCGACACATTTAGTAGTGTAACGCGTATGAAGACGCGGGCAACAGCTACTCTGAGATATAGCAAAAGTAAGGTTTCAAGTTTGAAGCCCTTGTCTGTCAATGGCATTGTAGCTTCTAATAGGATTCATCATCATCATAGATCTCCTCCATAGATTTCCAGAGATAGATCTTGTGCGGGCCTCTACTAGATGGAAAGACGACCTATTAATGCTTGCTAGGAGTCCTTGTGCGCAGTCCGCACAAGATCGATCGCACTGGAAATTTATGGAGGAGGTCTCCTCCATAAATTCATTATGTTCAGCAGTGTTCAGCCAATGGACGTCATTGGCTGATATGATGATGATGACTCCTGAAGCCATCAATGTAACCATGTAGTAAGTAAAACACGCAATGACAATTAAAAATCCTTCAAACAGGACACGAACTCCTTTGATTCTGTGATCCATTGATTTTTTGGCGTCTTTGAAGTCAGGTCCAGACTTCCGACTGGTAATGCGTGTTTCCAACAATGGCCGCTGCAATCCTCCCGCCTGAGCGCTCACATTCACCCGCGGTCACTTTACTACGCTAATGTGCGGGTCCCTTTATGTTTGAAGGCCGCAACTCGGCCTTTGTGTGCGACAATGCTGATATGAATTTTCATGTTTGAAACTGGAAATGTTCTTAGTACATTCTATTGTCTGAATGTACAGAATTATTTGTTTTAGATTTTCGTCGCAACACAGCCTGCTTTATAGGTAGGTACAGTCGACGATAAAAGTTGATAATTTATTTGTAATTTTACATATGTTTATGTGAAACCCCAAAACGCTTAGAATCGAGTGAATAGCCATATAAAGGGTGTTAGGTACAGACGATATTCAAGTGATGGTTTCTCAAAACATAAAAAAATACTTCTCGAAAAAAAAACTATTATGAAATTTCACAGAAAATCGACTAAGTTGAGGTGATTAATTCGATATAAAACTTACTGCCTACCCTTGCAATCGACATCCAAAAATAAAGGCCGATTTGATATCTCTTTCGGAAATGAGTGCGGGTTTTGGGTTAGAAAGGGACAACAAGAGATATCTCGAGACGTCCCAATACAGTACTTACAGTAATTTTGTTTTATCCTGTCCATCCAAAGGTTGTCTGGAAGAGATTGCTTTTAGCGATAAGACCGCCCATTGTACTTACCTTAATTTTTGTGTATTTTTATTGTATTTTTAATTTTGTTGGTGTGCAATAAAGAGTATTATATTCTATTCTACAGTACCTGTGGTTAGATGGCAAGCATTATGCAATAATACAAAATAAATTTAACAAAGTGTTTGTTTTTACATGCCTAAATAAATTTTACTTTTCTATGGTAAACATTTCGCAAATTTATAATGCTCATCAAAATAATCCCTTTAATTTTTGTTGCGTATATTATCAAACACCCTATATGTTTATAACACTTTTAGCTACGATTTATTGGGGGCTTAAGATCTCAATCATATGAAATAAAAGAAGCTTTACAGATCTGAACCAACTAAAATAGGCCCTGAAAATGATTCACGGTTGCCTGAAGCTGCATTGTTCCTCTGTCTTCTGTTCCCCGCATCTGTACCCGGGACCAGCTCAATAAGGCAACTGATGAGGCCGTAGAAGCGGAAACAAGTCACGAACTAGATATAAAATACCGAATAATTTTTTGCCATCTTATCGCTACTGGTGCTAACTATTTGGTACACTGCGACCTCCAATGCGCATTGGGCGAATATGAAGAATATGAATATCTGAGACGCAGAAGGTTCCGAGTTCGATTCTTACTGCGGAACAAATGTTTGCATGACATGCAGTTATTTGTTCCGGGTCTGGTGGTTTCTCTATATATGCAAGTAAGTATGAATTTTCCAAAAAATGTATTGTTACGAGCTGAGGGTTCGGGATAAAATAATGGGAATCGGTCTGACCAAAATAACACTTTTATTCAGCACTGAACGATGAATACACGAACTTGGTCACACGTAATCACAACACACTAATTCACACCACTGTTGCACCACTTAAAGTCACCGAAATGATCGCGCGTATAGCTTAATCCAGACTGACTCGGGAGCAACTACTGTTCACGCGAGACCCTTCCCACGTCAGTCCTCCAGGGCCTCGCTGAGACTAACTCACTCACTGAGACTGACTCGAGACTGACTCACAACTGACTGTCCGGCCATCTCTCCGGCCTATTTATATCGCACACATTTCGATTGTTCGAGAACGATGTCGATCCTTCCAGGAAAGGGTCGGTCCCTCGACACAATGGCCACTCCCCATTCTGCGAAACCACAAACAATAACACAGCAAGACAAAAGCGTTCGAGAAGGTTCGATTATTACTCATTGTTTAACAGCCTCGGCGTAACAGTATGTATGTATTCTAATTCCTATCAGTTATCTGGTTCCCATAGGTTTGCTTAGTCTGGGGCTAGATGACGCTGAAATGTCCAGTATTTTTTTTTACATAAATAAATATTGCTGGACATTTGACACAGCGCTATCTAGCCCCAAGCTAAGCAGAGCTTGTACTATGGGGACCAGATAACTGATAGAATACTTATATACATTTTTTTTTTGTAAATACATACTTAAAATATATAGAGATACAACCAGACCCGGAACAAATATCTGTAAATCATGCAAACATTTGTTCCGCGGCGGGAATCGAACCCGCTACCTCCTACGTCTCAGCCGGCTATTCGCCCACTGCGCCACGGAGGTCGTCATATTTCTATTTCCTTACATAATCTGTAAATAAATTATATATATGTAGTATAGTTATAATGACACGTCACTGCACCCTTTAGTGACAATAATTCAAGGAGAGAACAAAAATTACTTTGTCAAGTAGGAATTTTGTGAAAAGATCGCGCGCGTTTCTGTGGTACTATTCAACGCTAGGTATGTGGACATTTATTTCTTACGAAACATCGTCAAATATCATAAGAAATTGCATATCACGAGGGGACGAACCTTTCAATATGAAGTGCAGGACAAACACTCGAAATGCGTCACAGACATTTTTGTAGGGAGAAATAACATATCCGCTTTCATATTTCATGAGACATTTTATTTTGTCGACCTCCGTGGTGCAGTGGGCGAATAGCCGGCTGATATGCAGGAGGTAGCGGGTTCGATCCCCGCCGTGGAACAAATGTTTGCATGATCTACAGATATTTGTTCCGGGTCTCGTTGTTTCTCTATATATTATAAGTATGTATTTACAAAAAAAAATGTATATAAGTATTCTATCAGTTATCTGGTCCCCATAGTACAAGCTCTGCTTAGTTTGGGACTAGATAGCGTTGTGTGAAATGTCCAGCAATATTTATTATTATTATTATTTATTATTATTTACTTATTCGAATTATCATCTAGTGTAGGACAGCGCTCCACTAGATGGAAATAGGACCTGATAAAAGTTGCTAGGAGCCGTTGGGTGCAGGCCACAGAAGATCGATCCGTCTGGAAATCTATAGGGGAAGCCTATGTTTACCAGTAGACGTCTTGAGGCTGATGTGATGATGATAATGATGATTCGAATTATTATTCTAAGACACCTGAACTGAGTTCTAGCGAGTCTCCGATTAAAACAAAAAAAATATTAATTTGTAATCTATGACTATCAAAATAGTGCCACGGAATAAATATCCAACTAACTTGACCTACAGTTTCATTCAGGTAACGGGAGTTCATGTTATTTGGTTACACTTTTTTGGGGTGCAAATTGCAGGTATTCTGGATTTCAGACTTTTGCCTATATTTGTGTCACTGAAGCTATACGCATACCAAATTACAGCACTGTGAAGTCACTGGTGTATCCTGTAAATTTTGTCAAAGTCAGTTTTTATTATGCCTAATAACTCAAAAACTATAAAAACTTTACTAAAACTAAAAACGGAGTCTAAATTTACTAATGAAGACCTTTTATTCGACGTCCATTTGACCTAATAGTCTCATTTTAATTTTTTTTTTACCCCTCTTGAACCCCAATATCTCAACAACCACCCAACATTAGCTCATTTAGTCACATCAAAATTGAGCCATCACTACCTATGTATGTATCAAATTTTACGAAGATCAGATTACCGCTTCGAAAGTTATCCTTGGATAAACAGACATACATACATACATATAACGCCGATTTGCCCAAGTTGATTTAGAGATCTCGCTTCGCTCGATCAATAATCTTAAGAACACCACACCTGTTTCTGCCGCCAAGTAGCATTGCTGTGTTATGATTTGAAAGGAAATAAGTTGCCGGTGAAATTACAGGCACATGAGGATTTACACGTGTATGCTTTAAGTTGATGGACACAGAGCAGTGCATCGTAGTGCGCCTTTCTAGGGTGCGTGACCTACGAGGCAACACTCTATTATAGGCGATTTTTACCACTTAACATCAGGTGGGCCATATGCTACTCGTAGTTCTACAACCAGGTCAACCAGGTCGTATAAAAAAAACTCGAATGTCTGAGGATCACTGTGATTTATGTCCAAATAGCTACTTACCTATAGTCAAACACTTCTTCATAGGCTTTTAAAGATTTTTTAATGCTTATGTCAAAGCTAGACACCTAAGCAATCGCAGCTGATATACCATACCCAGTTCTATAAGTTATCCTCGATAATTTTGGAATTGTGAGGATTGCGACATTGTCACTCGAGTTAGCGTTAACGGTTAGACTTAGTTTCGAGATTGACTAAGAATGATTTTGTCTGTCTGTCCAGAGACCAGTAATATAAATTACTGGTCTCTGGTCTGTCTGTTCTCGCATGCAGGTCGCATTTTCAACGATTTTGACGAAAATTGGCACACAAGTTCCTTGATTTATTAATTTTTTTTACTCGATCGCGATGTTTGATTGGGTGGAAAATGGGGAGGGAGGGGGGGGGGGGTTTGCTGTAACGTTATTTGCCGACGGATTTCAAACACCAATCAGACTACGCAGACCTCTCCTACTTCACTAGACGAACCCGTAAACACCAGATTAGACCTCCTGCGACCAAGGAAACGCGAGTAATCGCTAAAACTTATACCAATGTTTTGCTCAAAAGTCTTAGGTAAACTTATTGGAAAATTCAAACATCTGAAATTCGATTTAAAATTGGACTTTCTTCATTAATTTTGTTGCGTAAATTACTTTTTGGACTTGGGACGCGAGGTCTCTTCGAGAACCACTAGTAATAGGTTTACGCAGTGAATGATCTTTACAGTTAGATGGTGCCCATCACATGCGTGCTTTGGCCGAAGAAGGTGCGTAAGGTTTCATTGGTGTATCGCATATAAAAATATTTATTATTTGGTTTTTAAACTAGCTTTTAATTATTAATAATTTTATTACTAGTCACGAAAATAGATAAATAATAAAACAATTTCAGCATTACAGAAAGTTGTTAAGCTAGGTATGCTGTTTCCTAAAATGTGTTGAATTTTAGCAAGTGTTGGTTGTATTGGTTTTTTTGTATGTGTGAGAAGAGATTTTAGGTTCTATTTATTATTTCATTTATAACAAATAAACATATAAACATAATTCCCATAATATTCAATAAATCAATAAATAAATTACATAAATAAATATTGCTAGACATTTCACACAGCGCTATCTAGCCCCAAACTAAGCAAATCTTGTACTATGGGAACTAGATAACTGATAGAAGACTTAAATACATTTTTTTTTTGTAAACACATACTTATAATATATAGAGAAACAACCAGACCCGGAACAAATATCTGTAGATCATGCAAACATTTGTTCCGCGGCGTGGATAGAACCCACTACCTCCTGCGTCTCAGCCGGCTATTCGCCCTCTGCACCACGGAGGTTGTCAATAATCAATAATCTTAAAATTTGAAACTAGGTTTTGTAGTGTCTATTTCCGTCATAAAACAAGATGCGACTGCTCAAGTGTTAGTCAATCAATTTAGTTCTTTTAGAAAGCTCCCTACCGTCAGGTATAGCTAGATTATATTAAGTAGGTATGTTATTATTAATCGATATTAATATAGTTCAAGAAAGTATGTACGTAAGCTGTTTGGATAAGTTTTGATTATGTATCCTAATCAAAACCCTCTTGGATTGTTAACACTTGTTGTAGCGGACGCCGAGCTAGATCTAGGATAGAAAATGCATTGTATAAATTTAGAAATTAGAAACGAACGATAGGGTCGCCGCCGCCGAACTGAGCGCGGCAGCCGGGCGCCGCCGTTTTTGTATATTTATAGTGTGCGAGCGAGAGGGCGCGATACACCCGTCCCTCTCCCACACTATCGAATCGGCAGTAAAATGTTATGGTGTGTGAGCGAGATACACCCGTCTCTCTCCCACACTATCGGATCAGCAGTATAACATTTTAGATCCCGGCCTATAAAAGTAGCGGCGGCCGCCCTCAAAATTGTATTCAGCGTTAAGACTTCGTGTAGAACAGTTCAATAAATAGTAACAAGTGAAGAAGAAATCGAAGGTTTCATTTATATCAAATACAGTCCACAACAGTTTGGTCCTTCAGAAGCCGGATCAGAACGCGGATCAGAACACGGATCAGAACACGGATCAGAAGCCGGATCAGAACAGAAAATTCGACGGATTGAAAAATCGACGACGTTACCATGGTGGTAACCCGGAGCCAAGCAGACGCCGCAGACCAGGAGCGTCGCGACACGGAACGTCGCGAACTGGAACGCGAGCTGCAGGGAGAAGCCGGAGCCGATCTTCAGGCCATCGAACGAGAACGAAGACGAAGGCTATCGCTGGATCCACCTGCGTCACCAAACCCACGAGGCGGTGTCGCGATCGAACCAAGGCCAACGAACGTGGCCGCCGATGACGGTGCGGGGGGTGCCAGACCCCGGTCCCCCGCACAATCGGTACGGTCGACCGCAAGCACTGCCACGAGGACACGGATGGTGGAGCTGGAGGCTGAAGAAAAGTTAGCCGCCCTGCGAAGAAAGGAGCTTCAGATCGAGGCAGACCTTATCAAGAAGCGGTTGGCTGTAAGCCTAGCGGCCATTCAGGATGACCAGGAAAGCCTTCACGGTGATAACGGAACCGATCATCATCAGAAGGTTGACGCCTGGCTCCAATCGAACACCCTTGATGCACGAAGGGAACGACGGGACGTGCCGAGGTCCGGAACCAAGGACGACCGACACCTGAGGTTCAACGTGAGGGACAGATCAACCACCCCCGTCAGATCAAGAAGTAATGTCGACGCCTTGACCGAGGCTATGGAAAAGCTGGCCAGACCCAGGATCAAGTGTCCTGACTTGCAACCATTCTCCGGAGCTTCAAATGAGTGGTTGGCATTTAAGGCCGCCTTTCAAGATTCGACGACGATATACCGGCTGACACCGGCAGAAAATCTGCAGCGGCTAAGGAGCTGCCTGAAAGGAGAAGCTAGGGAACTGGTGTCTGCCCTGCTGTGCACTGCAAGCAATCCGGAGGTCATCCTGAAGACACTTGAACAATGCTTCGGGCGACCTGAGGCCATCATCGACCGAGCCTTAGATGACCTCAAGAGGCTGCCGAAGCCAGGATCATCAGCGGTAGAACTGAACGTGTTCGCTGTTAAGCTTCAGAACGTGGTCTGCGTAATCAAGGGCATCAACCGCCAGGGGTACCTCTTTAACCCCATGCTAGCCCGAGAAGTGTTGGAAAAGCTGAGCCCTCATATCAAGGCGCGGTGGTGCGACTACGCAAACGAACAAGAAGGAACAGCGGACCCAGAAATCGTCGTGCTATCTCGCTTCCTCATGCGAGAGGCAGACCGAGCGCTCCGATACAGTTACGCTCCATCTGCAATAGCAACCGCTGCCAAGAGAGAACCCAGGCCGACCATCACCGATGCCAGGCTGAAAAGGAAACCGAACGCCGTGTACAATGTAGCTGAAGACGAACAACTAGACAAATGCCCGATGTGTGAGAAGCCGCACAAGCTACCGGACTGCCCGAAATACGCAGCGCTATCCGTAGACGAACGGTGGGAGCTTGTGCGCAAGAACAAGCTCTGCTTCAAATGTATTGCCAAGAGACACATGCGCCTCCATTGCAAGGCCAAGCGGTGCAGCATAGGACAATGCCTACGACCTCATCACACAAGTCTGCATCAGCAAGAAAAGCCGGAGGAACGTCCCGAAAACCCGAGGTCCGAAGCAGGCACCGCAGAGTCTGTCCTGACGATGGCAACACCGACCGCCACCAGCAAGAGGACAGTGCTGCTGAAGATGTGTCCAGTCACTGTCGTGGGTCCACGGGGGGAGATCCGCACACACGCCCTCCTGGATGAAGGGGCTACAATCTCGCTGATCGATGAGGAGTTGGCGCAGAACATCGGTGCCAAGGGATCGCTGCTACCGCTACGGATGCAAGGAGTCAACGTGACACAGGAAGAAAATAATAGCAAGCTGGTCACCATACATTTGAGGGGAACCGACAGAGAGCTGCACAAATTTCAAGCAAGAACAATCAGAGGCATGAAGTTGATTCAACAATCCATACCGAGCACGCTTCTGGAGTACGAACATCTCCGAGATCTATCGCAAGAGGAAGTGTGCTACGATACCGTACGGCCTGGAATACTGGTGGGAGCAGACCACTGGGAATACATCGTAACGCAAGAACTGCGCGTCGGTAAACGGAACCAACCGGCCGCATCCCGAACTCGACTAGGATGGGTGGTGCACGGGACTGTGCCACGCACCATCATCGAAGATCGAAACAGCGTCCTGCACGTCTACACTCCGGAACGAAGAGTGGAGGTGAGAGAGCAGCAGGACAATCATCTCCACAACTTGGTGGAACACCACTTCAGTATCGAAGCGCTCGGCATCACTCATAAGCCACATGTGAGTGACGCGGATCAGCGAGCCGCTAGAATAATCGAGCGAACTATAAAGAAGACGGACAAGGGCTACGAGATCGGGCTGCCCTGGAAGGCGGACGGCATGAAATTGCCTCCGAGCTACAGTGGAGCGCTCCGTCGCCTCCACAAAATGGAAATGAAGATGGACACCGACCCAGGCTTCGCTAGAAAATACACCGAGCAGATAGAGAACCTGCTGCAGAAAGGATACGCCGAACCATGCGACGGCACTGAGAAGACAAGTCCGGTCTGTTGGTACCTGCCACACTTCGCGGTACAGAACGTCAACAAACCGGGGAAACAGAGGCTTGTCTTCGACGCAGCAGCAAAAAGCCACGGAGTCAGCCTGAACGACCATCTCCTGGAAGGGCCGGACCTACTGATGTCACTACCAGGCATCCTGTTTCGATTCCGGGAGAAACGCATCGCAGTCACGGCAGATGTACAGGAGATGTTTCTCCAAGTGAAGATTCGTCGGGAAGATCAACCGGCACAACAGTTCTTATGGAGAGGCGCCGACAGAGAGAAACCACCTCATCACTTCAAGATGACGAGCATGATATTCGGCGCCGCGAGCTCTCCCTTCATGGCGCATTACGTACGCAACCACAATGCGAAAGAACACGCTCAAACTCACCCTCTCGCCTACGAAGCCATCACTCGAGATCACTACATGGATGACTTGGTAGCGAGCTACGAGGATGAACAGGAAGCCCACCGCGTGATTACTGAAGTACAAGCAGTTCACGCTGCGGCAGGGTTCACACTGCGAGGCTGGAGCGCTAGCAACAATAGCGTACTGCGAGACGTACCCGAAGAACTGCGAGCGACCACACCGACTCAACTTGGAAGAAACGGGCCAGAGAACAAGATACTCGGGCTGTACTGGAACGCCGAGCGAGATGAATTGGGGTTTAACACTTCAATGAACAGAGTCCCCGCCGAAGTGCGTGCACGAAGTCGCGCGCCTACCAAGAGAGAAGCACTCAGCGCGGTCATGTCCATATACGACCCTCTTGGACTGCTGAGCCACTGCACCATACGCGCAAAGATCATCCTGCAGAGCCTGTGGCGCTTGAACATCTCCTGGGACGAGCCTATCCCTGATGAGGAGAACGACCTTTTCGCCACATGGCTGGGACACCTCGCCGATCTTTCGGGTCTGCGACTGGAACGACGCTACGCGATGGAAGACGACCAAAACTTGGAGCTGCACGTTCTGTGTGACGCCAGCGAACAGGCCTACTCTGCTGTGGCATACTGGCGCGACACACGACCCGACGGAAGCGTCAGACTGAGTCTCGTGGCCGCCAAGTCAAAAGTGGCTCCGAAACGCGCGCAGACCATTCCCCGCCTGGAACTGCAGGCGGCTGTCATCGGTGCCAGACTGGCTGACACCATCAAGAAAGAACATCGAGTCCAAGTCAAGAGAACAGTGTACTGGACCGATTCGATGACGGTGATTCACTGGGTGCGGCACGACGCGAGACGGTACACTCCGTTCGTTGCCCATCGCTTGGGTGAGCTAGCAGAGCTCACTCACAAGGAAGAATGGCGATGGGTGCCCACCAGGAAGAACATAGCCGACGATGCGACGAGATTCGCGAGCACACCAATCTCCATAGAAGACCGCTGGTTCCAGGGCCCAGAATTCTTGCTCCGCCCCGAGAATCAGTGGCCGACAGAAACGACGTCGAGCGAAGACGGCGAGGAAGAAGTGATCCTGCATGTTACGGAAGAAAACAAAGCAGGGGAGTGGCTGCCAGATCCCGCACGCTTCTCCAAATACGAGACGCTAGTCAGAGCGTCGGCCCGCGTGCTGGCATTCATCGACTTGTGTCGGCGCCGAGCCTCGGGACTAGAACATCGACACATCGAGGAAGCGGAACGCGCTCTCCTACGTCAAGCCCAACAGGAGAGCTTCCAAGACGAGCTGCAGAAACTAAAAGCATCTCGTCCGATCACCAAGACGAGCCGACTGTTTCGGCTGGACCCGGTCCTGGAAGACGGCATCCTGCGCGTCAGAGGCCGCATCGGGGCGGCCACTGCACCTCTTGAAGTCAAACAGCCCATCATCCTCGACGGCCGCCACCGGATCACCAAACTCATCGTGCTGCGAGAGCATTGCGCAGCAGGGCACGCGAACCGCGAGCGCGTGACAAATGATCTCCGTCAGAAATATTGGATCATTCATCTACGACCCACCGTGCGCACCATTGAGAAGGACTGCGCCCTCTGCCGAAGGAAGCGATCGAGACCTCTGATTCCGGCGACAGGGGACCTGCCACGAGCACGCCTCGAGCCCTACCACCGCCCATTCACCCACTGCGGGGTGGACTATTTCGGGCCGATGATAGTGAAGATTGGACGCCGCCGAGAGAAAAGATGGGGCGCACTGTTTACGTGCCTCACCACACGCGCGGTACACCTGGAGCTCGTGTCGTCATTATCCACGAGCTCTGCGATCATGGCACTGCGAAGAATGGCGGCGCGAAGAGGTTGGCCGCGCGCCATGTACTCAGACAACGCGACCAATTTTCGAGGGGCCAACAACGAGCTGCGAGCAGCCTACGCCGAGTGGGCACCAGCGCTGCAAGACGAAGCCCTGCTACACCGACTGGAGTGGCATTTCATCGCGCCAGGGGCTCCCAACCAGGGAGGAGCCTGGGAACGACTGGTGCGATCCATCAAAGTCGCATTAGCCGCCACACTGAACGAAAAAGAACCGACCGAGGAAGTCCTGCTCACCCTACTGACAGAAGCCGAGTTCTCTGTGAACGCGAGACCTTTGACACATGTCAGCGTGAGTCATGACGATCCAGAAGCTTTGACTCCAAACCATTTCCTCTTGGGGTCATCCGCCGGCCTGCCTACCGCCGGACAGCACAACGAAACCGATCGACGCACCTGGAAGGCCAGTCTAGCGCTCGCTGACCATTTCTGGCAGCGCTGAGTCCGAGAATACCTGCCCACATTGGTGCCACGAGGAGAACCCTCGGACGACAAGAGGCGACTACAAGTCGGGGACATCGTCATCGTAGTCGACCACACCTTGCCACGGAACGTGTGGCCCATGGGAATCGTCGAGCGCGCCTATCCGGGTCCAGACGGCGGAGTACGAGTGGCAGACGTCCGAACGAGGACTGGCGTCTTCAAGCGGCCCGTGAGAAAGCTCATCGTCCTGAAAAAAGAAGAGGCTACGCAAGCTGCGCCGGTGGGAGGAACTGTAGCGGACGCCGAGCTAGATCTAGGATAGAAAATGCATTGTATAAATTTAGAAATTAGAAACGAACGATAGGGTCGCCGCCGCCGAACTGAGCGCGGCAGCCGGGCTTTTTTTTTTTTTATGAATGGACTAATCTCGCTGTTGGCCTCTGAGGCCGTGACAGCTTAACCGAACTTTTGGCGAGCGCAGATGGCGCTCAGCCCAGTAAGTTTTTTAGGCAACTAGCGCAAGGGCACCACTTAGGTACGAACCTCGGCTTGGGCTGTTGCCGGGATGGGGATAGGAGAGAAACGCCCGGGTACATGTCTGTACCTCGTATAAGCGGCGACTGAAGGGACTCGTCGACCTCGCCGGCGAGGTCGGTGTTTCTGTGAAGTGTTTGCTCTGTCTGATATAGATGACTCACCTTCCGCATTAGCAGAGGTGATTTCGTCATCCGGGTCTCCGAGAACGTGTCTCGGACGACGGAGGATTTTGTTGGCGGGCGGATCCAACGGGTAAACCGGAATGGGGCAGCCGGGCGCCGCCGTTTTTGTATATTTATAGTGTGCGAGCGAGAGGGCGCGATACACCCGTCCCTCTCCCACACTATCGAATCGGCAGTAAAATGTTATGGTGTGTGAGCGAGATACACCCGTCTCTCTCCCACACTATCGGATCAGCAGTATAACATTTTAGATCCCGGCCTATAAAAGTAGCGGCGGCCGCCCTCAAAATTGTATTCAGCGTTAAGACTTCGTGTAGAACAGTTCAATAAATAGTAACAAGTGAAGAAGAAATCGAAGGTTTCATTTATATCAAATACAGTCCACAACACTTGTAAAGCTAAACAGTCATAAGACCGGCTAACCCATATTCCCACTCCTTTGAGCCTCATCCTCGTTTGTCCCATTGTCTCAGAAAGCTTTGTAAAGTGTGGAAGAGCCTTATACACAGTACACCTCACTTCAGAATGCCGCAAGCTCAGTTAATATTCTAATAACAACCGTTTCTAAGAAATACTGCACAGAGAGAGAGAGTGATGTCATCCGAACTCTTATATTCTAAACCACTCCTTAAAAATAGTTTGCATATAGGGTCTTTGATAATATACGCAACAAAAATGAAAGGGGTTATTTTGATGAGCATAATTTTGCGAAATGTTTACTATAGAAAAGTAAAATTTAATTTGGCATGTAAAAACAAACACTTTATTAAATTTATTTTGTATTATTGCATAATGCTTGCCATCTAACCACAGATACTGTATTGGGACGTCTCTAGATATCTCTTGTTATCCCTTTCTAACCCAAAACCCGCACTCATTTCCGAAAGAGATATCAAATCGGCCTTTATTTTTGGATGTCGATTGCAAGAGTAGGCAGTAAGTTTTATATCGAATTAATCGCCTAAACTTAGTCGATTTTCTTTAAAATTTAATAATATAACTAGTTAGTAGTTTTTTTTTCGACAAGTCTTTTTTATGTTTTGAGAAACCGTCACTTGAATCGTCAGTATATTACCAAACACCCTGTATTGATTTAATGATTTCTATGGTTGCCAACACCACCAAGTTGGTGGTGTTGGCCTTAATTGGAACTAGAAATATAGTCTTAGTGGGCAACTGAGTTGCTTTTAAAAAAATACTCCCCCATAGTTGCCGACAAAGAGCATAAAATCATCAATCGCAACTTGTGATTCTCAGTTGCCATGGCGGCCGAAAGGCATCCAAGCTGATCGAGTTGGAGGAGGTTGTACTAAATAGGAAGAACTTCCGAGAACATTAGTTTTTAGGGTTCCGAATAAAAATGCTAAAAACTCAACCCTTATGGTTCGACTTTGTCTGTCTGCCACACCCGATTTATATGGTTAAAGAATTTATTCTCAATAGATAATATACATTTCACTTCATGAGAAACAATAGGTTTAAACTCCGTGGTACATTAAATATCCGTGAGCGCAGAACATTGTAGTTAAAATATAAGTACATACTACTAGTAGTTATATTTCTAAATCAACTTAAGCAAATCGACGTTGTATGTATGTATGTATGTTTGTTTGTCCAAGGATAACTTTCGAAGCGTTGATCCGATCTTCGTGATTTGATTTCATTTGTATCAAATCAGTGAATTTGATCAGTGAATTTGATACATAGGTAGGTCATATCTATACTAATTGATCGAGCGAAGCGAGATCTCTAAATCAACTTGGGCAAATTGGCGTTGTATGTATGTATGTAGGTATGTATGGATGTATGTAGGTATGTTTGTTTGTCCGAGGATAACTTTCGAAGCGTTGATCCAATCATCGTGAAATTTGATACATAGGTAGGTAGTGATGGCACAATTTTGGTGTGACTAAATGAGCTAAAAATGTTGGGGGGTTATAGAGATATTCGGGTTCAAGAGAGGTAAAAAAAAAATTGGAATGAGACTATTAGGTCAAGTGGAACGTAAAATGAAATGTCTTTATAAGTACATTTAGACTCCGTTTTTAGTTTTAGTAAAGTTTTTATAGTTTTTGAGTTATTAACCAAAATAAAAACTGAATTTTGACAAAACTCACAGGGTACACCAGTAACCCCATAGTGCTATAATTTAGTATGCGTGTAGCTTCAGTGACACAAATATAGGCAAAAGTCTAAAATCTAAAATACCTGCAATTAGTACCCCAAAAAAGGTAACCAAAAACATGAACTCCCGTTACCTATAATTTGAATGAAACTGTAGGTCAAGTTAGTTTATTAGTAATAATATACGTATACTTAAATATTTTGCTGACATTCTCATATTAATCTCAAACTATTATCATACAAAATGATCCTTGGGACTTTAAATTACATTTAATATGAAAAGGAGCCTTGCAAAATAACAAAACAATATTTGTAAAAATATGTTAAAAATGGAACTAAACAAACCTATCGCTATTGTGTTATATTTCGAATATAAAACCAGTCTCTTCTGTACGAACTTCTTTGATACTTTTTATATCCAAACGTCAATGAGGGATTTTTTTTCTATTTGATTAGAGCTTTTCGTGTTGGTAAAGCTTTGCGTTAAGGCGGCGATACACATGCCAGTAAAACGGTTCAGTAGCGTGCATGCCTGTTAACGACATGTGAAAGTTACTGGCGCAACGTGGATACATTTGAAAGCTAAACTTGCATGCAATTTGCATCCTTGCATGCCTATATTTCCAAGACGTATACACAAGTCAGTTCACGAGACAGTACGTGTCAATCCCACGCTTTTTTTTGTTGTTGATCGAAGTTTTTGCAATGAAAAATATTCGAAGTGAATTAAAAAGCATCTTGTAAAGTTATAAAGAGAACTGGTTGGTTTCTAAATACATTCGCACTGTCTGTACAAAAGTATAAATTGTATCGTCTTCTCATCTCCCCCCCCCCCCCCCCCATCGTGACATGGTGTGTACAAAAACAAACAAAAATAATTTAAAACGATCACATAAACAACCAAACAAAAAAAAACATGCATCAACAGCGACAACTTGTCAGCTACTGGCATGCCTGTACTTGTTGCTACGTTCACATGCGCCGGTTTTGCAGATCTACACGCTTGCTAGTTAAAAGCATGCCAGTAAGCGTATACACATAAAAGTAAACGGCACGTGCAAGGAGCTGGTATGAAAGTGTGCCAGCTACAGTCATGTGTACTCCCGGCTTTAGTCTTATCAGTACTTTGAAATGAATAGGGTTTCGTCAGAGTCCGTGGGTTAACAACTTATAGGGAACACTTGAACAGAAATCAAGTTTTTATTTTATTTTATGTGGATCTCAAAACACATTCAACATAGTATTTTATCCCCTGTCCGACCCATTCCATTATGTGCCTCAGGAAAGTAGGTTTTTAGGTTCACAGTATTTTAATTATTCATGTACAAGCAGGGAGATATTGTTCGTGCTGATAATAGCAAAATCTGTCAACACGGAAACAATGCACGAAGTTACATGGATCAGGAATTAACTGGCATTGTCCCAGAACAATAGCGACGTCACAATTATTACTTAGGTTATCACTATGTATTATAATATACTAATTGATCGAGCGAAGCGAGAACTCCAAATCAACTTGGGAAAATCGGCGTTGTATGTATGTTTGTTTGTCCGAGGATAACTTTCGAAGCGTTTATCCGATCATCGTGAAATTTGGTATATAGGTAGGTAATGATGACACAACTTTGGCATGACTCAATGAACTAAAAATTTTGGGGGGTTGTTGTGATATTGGGGTTCAAGAGGGTAAAAAAAATGAAAATTAGACTATTAGGTCAAGTGAGACGTCAAATAAAAGGTCTTCTTTAGTACATTTCGACCCTATTTTTATTTTTAGTGAAGTTTTTGTAGTGTTTGAGTTACTAGCCATAATAGAAACTAAACTTTGACAAAATTCACAGGGTACACCAGTGACCCCACAATGCTCTAATTTGGTATACGTGTAGCTTAAGTATCACAAATATAGACAAAAGTCTGAAATTTAGAATAACTGCAATTTGTAACCCAAAAAGGGAATCCAATTAACATGAACCCCCGTTACCTGTAATTTGAATGAAACTGTGGGTCAAGTTAGATGGTTTTTATTTCGTAGCACTATTTTGATTACGAAGATGAAAGATTACAAATAATATTTTTTTTGTTTTTATGGTAGACTCGCGAGATCTCAGTTCTTCGGGGCGAACCACTAGTTCGTAGATACATTATTTATACAAAATTACCGTTGATGGGTAATCAAAATTAGGCGAAAGAGACAACAAATTGACAAAGGTGTTGTACCTCCTGTTATTATGGCGTGTTCATTTCACTTCCTCGCACACGAGGCACGCGCCACATCTTCAAGAATCCACATGATACTGGAAGCTACCACTTAGTAGCGACAGCCACTTTTTTAAATTGTCGGCGGCGGCGTTTTGTGGCTGTGGCCCGTGGCTCGTATGGATAATATGCGGAATATTATTTAAATTATTAATTATTTAGCAGGCACTTTTGGTGTTTACCGAGCTATTCTGTCTTCGCAGACCAGTTCTACTGTTGATTCTGACTAGAAAAATCATCCAAGAGAACCATGAAAATGCGACCCACCCAGTAGAACAGATGTAACATTTATTCCAGTAGAGTTAGTAGAACATCTAAGATGTTCCCTCTACTATTAGAAATAAGTAAGGAGTTTCAAAAAGACACTCCTTCTTCTTCTCACCGTTCTGTTTGGTACAATTCAATCATAAACTTTCTTCAACACCTTAATTTACAGCATGTGTTTTTATCTTTTTTTTACCCATATAGGTAACTCTCCTGTTGCCGTTTCAAAGTGTTATGTGCGTCTAATAAACGTAAAAATATTATCTATTTAAATTTTTTGAAGTGAAAACTTCTTTAGGCGCGTTGGGTATTTTTTGAGATGGGAAAAAACCATTGAACTCGCGACACTGTTACCGCTACCGTTACCAACACCTCTGTATATAAGTATCTGTAGTGTAGTCTGCTTTTAAATTTTGAATACCCAAACACACACGTAATTGTTCAATTTTCACTTCTGTCGGCACTCCCGGAGTGCCACTTTTTGAGTTTTTCATGTTATAAGATATGAAGACGGTGCGGCGTAGGCATTTCAACCACCTAAGTACCTTCTGACTTTGTAAAATAAAATATTGACTGAGTGAGCATCAGATATGCACACAAAGAGATTCAAACAGGGCTGATAATCGTGCGCTAACTTTCAGAACAGTCTTGAAAACATCTTTTGTTAGTTTGTAAAGGGATGAGAAATAAAATATCGACTACAAGAGCGAGACGTGTCTAGTGGCTTTTTGTATGTAGTGCTTAGATTTGGTATTATGCTTGTAAAAAAATAATCAAGCTATCTCAATCCTATTGAATTCTTCATAGTATTTGATTATATTATACAGGGTGTTTGGTAATATACTGACGATATTCAAGTGACGGTTTCTCAAAACATAAATAAAGACTTCTCGAAAAAAAACTAAGTTATATGATCAAACTTTAAAGAAAATCGCTTAAGTTTAGGTGATTAATTCGATATAAAACTTAATGCCTACTCTTGCAATCGACATCCCAAAATAAAGGCCGATTTGGTATCTCTTTCGGAAATGGCTGCGGGTTTTGGTTTAAAAAGTGACAACAAGAGATATCACGAGACGTCACCAATATGGGTTAGATGTCACCATAGAATGTGGTTAGATGGCAAGCATTTTGCAATAGCACCACATAAGTTTAATATAGTGTTTGTTTTTACATGCTAAAATAAATTTCACAAATTTATTTATTATGCTCATCAAAATAACCCCTGTCATTTTTGTGCGTATATTATCAAACACCCTACATATTATAATTATGCATTTTATTTTATATTATCTATTTTTTTTATAAATTATAATATGTACTTGTTCTGTAATATCTGATTTACGCCGCCGTCCTTATTTGTTCACATAGATCCTGTCCATCCACAGGTTGTCTGGAAGAGATCGCTTTTAGCGATAAGGCCTTGATTTAAAAGTGTGTTTTCTGTTTTATGTTTATATTTAATGGTTTATAAATAAAGGAATTATCTATCTATCTATCTTCAGAAAGTGAAATACTCATCAATATTAACAACTTTTACTATAAAAATTCAGAATATATTTCGATTTTTACTTGTCTGACCGGACTAATATACCGCACTGTAAACCCTTATTTTAAAATGGTGAAGATTTATTCAAATTCCAATAACTCTCTTCTTTATCAAAATCAACTGTAAATCTATTGCGTCGCATGGATGGATGGATGGATGGACTCTTAAAGAACGAGATATTGGAACTGGAACCTATTTTCGATTTTTAATTTGCTAAGTACAAACGTTTTTGTAAACGTCATAGGAAATTTAAACAACTAAATGACTAATCTCGCGGAATCCCGACATCTACAACCCGACAACCAGACGCTCCGCGATGCGCCACCGCTACATGGTAGACATACCTCCCATACGCACAAAGCGGTACTCTTCCACCTTTATTATGCGCACCGTCAAGGAGTGGAACGCCTTGCCTGAGTCTGTGTTTCCTAATAACTACAACCTAGGGATCTTCAAGTCGCGAGTGAATAGGTTTCTTCTAGGCAAGCGTGTACCATCGTAGATTGCATCATCGCTTACCATCAGGCGAGATAGTGGTCAAACGCTAGCCTATAATTTATAAAAAAAAAAAAAATCTAAGGTATTCCCCACCCAAATCAGTTCAAGAACGAAACAATCGCTTTGATGAATTTCGGCTTACTTCCTGGGTCTTTGCGCTCATGTTCCACACAATATGGCCAAAAGTTATTCGAAGACAAAGATCACCAAATACCAATCAACCCAACAACCCCTTATACACTAGCTGTTGCCCGCGACTTCGTACGCGTTACACAATTATATGTGTAGGTGATCTAGAAATACAGCTTAACTCGCTATTGCAACTTCACTTGACACCCCATTTTTATCCAATGGAAACTAATTTATGGGATAAAAAGTAGCTTATGTGGTAATCTAGGTTATAATCTACGTATATACCAAATTTCATCGAAATCGGTTCAGCTGCTACGACGTAATTGAGTTTGTTACAAACAAATATCCAAACTTTCGCATTTATGATATTAATGTGATTTTTGTCATTCTCCTTGTCATTGTTTTCTAAGATAAGACTTTTATATGGTACTGGCGTGGAATCAAAGTCCTGACTGCTGTTCCAGGAGACTTTAAATTTGGAGGGTATGTTGTTTGTGGGGTGTAAACGGATTTTTAAAAACTCATCCCCTGAGGATGAAGAGGTGTGTGTGTGTATAGTCCTTAGGTTTATAAGCCAGGGCAAAAATATTCTTCAAGATAAATAAAAGAAATCGTAAGTATTTTCTTGTTTATCACTAATCCCCTCCTGTGAAAACGGAGTATGGCAAACACTAGGCCGTGTTTAGGTTCTTTTAAATTGTTTTTGGGAGATGCTTAATGAAATTTATGAGATTTTACCAGGCCAAGAATGGCCAAGATAGCCAAGAAGGAATCAGTAGAGTTCTTGAATTAAAAAGCTGGCGCTTCGTCGCCGTTCCGTCACGCCTGCTGAACACTTCTTTTCTATTTAGTTATATCAATCTAAACCCAATTTAGTTACAATACCACAGAACTGGCAGCAAACCTTTAAAACCTCCCACGCCGTCTTCGGCGACACGCTTACAATATTTCGACAGTTCACATTCACTCTCAGGCATTGTTACAGAAAGCCTGAGCGCTACAAAAGCAAAGAATGAATGCGAGGGGAGCCGATTCAATAGGAGGGCTGTGTAGTTGTGTAAGTGTGTTTTGTGATGCGTGATACGAAAGAAATGTGGTTTCTTTAAGAATACTTGAGTTTAAAACGGTTTTATTTTCTTAGTTTATAGTGTTGTGGTCAAGGAATTAGATATGGGTTGTACTGCTACACTCGATTTTTCGTTGCAGCAGGCGTTCTAATTATTTACCCCGATCGTGTAAGAGTGTAGAGTAAGAGTTTTAAACAATTTTATTTTCTTCGTCTGTTCATACAGGTTGTGGTAAAAATGGGGTGTACACACGGCTACACCTCAAGCTATACATTTCCAGTGTAAGCTGACCTCGCATTGTGTAGGTTTTCCGTACAATGAGAGGTCAGCATAGACTGGAAATGTATAGCTGGATGTGTAGCCGTGTGTACTGCTACTCTCGCTTTTTTCGTAGTAGGCATTTCTAATTCTTCGACCGCGACTGTACCTAAGAGTGACGAGAACCTACTTTACTCTTTATTCTTCATTGTACACATAATATATAGGTACATTAAAAAGTACAGAAATAGAGGACGCGTACAAAAACGAGCTTAACCCTAGGAAGAGTTTTCTTCCAGCAAATCTTTGAGGCTAGAGAGAGAGAGAGATGATTTTAAAGATAAGTAAGTGTCTCATAAATATATCCACAGTGGTGGTCATCTAATTAGAAACACCTAGTTACTTGATATTTTTATAAAGTGACTAACATTATAGCGTTTATAGGAGGTCAATTATTTTTTACTTTAAAAAGAAATGTGAGTTTAACAAAAAGTATCAATATCGTTAGGTCTGGCAGAGTGGACAACTAATTAGAAACATTGGTGGCAATTCTGTTGCTTACGCTGACTAACCAAAATTTTGTAAAATACGAACGGTCTTATTTTGTTCACACTAAAGTCAGCGTAAACAACAGAATCACCACCATTGTATGACTTGGTTCGAAATTTGAATTTTTAAACTAAAATACAGTTCTTGTGTAATCACTATTAATTAATTCATAAACAAATATAACGATATAGGTATACCTAAACTGCTTTAACCTACATGAGCTTTAAACTATTTTGTTATGTCCGTCTGTTGAAATGAGTTGTTCTTCTATGTCTTCTTTTTCGTAGCAATGTAGGCACTCCTAATTATTCAACTACGACCATATTTCTATTGAGAGTTCCATCCATATTTTATCATCTCTCTCTTCTCACAATTGATGTGATCAAAGAATTAGAAATAGGTTGTACAGATACGACTTGAGATAGACATCGTTTAATAGATAAGTTATCACACCAAGTAATCCACCTGTAAAAAGTTGCACACGTCGTACAAATTATAGTAATAATAATAAGCTTACATTTGGATAGTGTGATATTATAGTGTAACAAAGAAATATTCTTAGGTAACTAATTTTAGAAATGTAATTTAATTTTTACATGACGTACAGGGATAGGTAGATTTATATAAGTTTATATAAGTACAATATTAATTTTGCCACGCCCTAACAGGGTGCATGTCATTTAGATTACTTAATCTTAAGATGTAACTAATTTCGTGTCGCAAAAATATGAAAACAAATAAATAAATATAGAAATAGTCTCGAAGTTTGTAAGAACCACATTGATCATACCTATATCTCCAAATGAAAGTGCTAAAGATGATTTACAAAAGCGCACTTGACTTCAACCCAACTAGCACAGTGGCGCACAAATAAGCATGACTAATGATTCCGTAACAAGCTAGCAGGTTCTTTAGTAGCCCCTCCAACCTCCGACTAAACAAAAGTACACATGTAGACGTGGTTTTACGAACAACTTAAGTGTGACTGTGTGACCCCACAAAGCCATGGAACGTCATTTAAATGCACACGTTTCATTGGCTCTGAATGCTTCAGGGAAGTTGAAAAAGAACGGGCCAATTACGACGCTTTTGTGAGGCGACCTCTTTTGGGTCTCAAGTGTAACTTTATGCGGGGATCAAGCTTTTTATTCGGTTTCGGTGCCGCTTTTGTAGGGAAAGTTGTTTCAATATCTATTTATGTCCTTATTTACATTTCAAAATTAGGCTTCCTCTTCATTTCGGCGGTTTTTTATACATTTTATGCTTGACATCAGATTTGTTCAATTTAACAATATCTCCGAAGAACTTACCTAACTTGTCTTTGCTGATTTTGAAGTACAGTCAGCTCAGGACAGGAAGGCTTTTGAGAACTTTAGAACGCTATACTTTTTATAATTATGTACGTATGTATTTTTTTTACTTCATATAGAAAATTAATGACGAATTATAAAATCTCACAACTTGTTAGCTGATGACAATTTTACCCTGTATTTACCGAATTATATTTATCCCGATGACGCAAGACCCTTAAAACCATGGTGACAGTAGCATAGCTCTACATAGAGCTAGGCACGCGTAATTAAATAAGTTCTAGGCATTGTTATCCACAACAAAAGCTTTCATCAATACATTTTATGGTAGGCACCTACCTACAGTAGCCTATGTTATAAAAAGAAACAATAGCCGCTGTCCTGTCAGTTAAAATACAAGCGTAAACAAAAAGCGATCGAGCGTGCCGCAGCCGATAATCGCGATAAAGTTGCAAACAACAAAATAATAGTAGAGTCGCGGAATTAACGCTCCTATTGTGTTAGTACAATAATCCGCTATCTAGGCCAGCCTCAGTGCTGCAGACGAACCTTTTGTCTTTCATGTTCGCCGTTAATAATGGCGGGCGCCGAAACAGCCGCGCACAATACCGCGAAATGTGCGCGTTTTCATTTGCAAGACAAAACGCGCTTTGTTGTTGTGTCCGCTCAATACTAAATTTATAGCCGCTGGATCGAGAGCCGTATTGACGGCCGGCTAACGAACGGCCGCCAGTAAATGCATTTTGATCGAAATGCGCCGCGTTGCCCGAATCAGCTTAATGTCGTTGTTTTGGGGGATAGAATGAGGTTTTGAAAGATTACCTAACAGAAGTAAGTAGACTCCTATTGAATGAGTTCGTTCTGAGAATTACTAACACCATTCTTATTGCTGCCATCATCATCGTCATCCACAGCCCGACTGCATCCACTGCTGGGTTATAGGCCTTCCCAAGTTTATGCCATCCGCCACGATCCTGCGCTAGTCTCACCCATTATTGCTGCCACCAATCAGTAATGCGAGCATTGTGTTCCTTCTTGAAATACCTATGTGCGGGTGAAATTACCGGCGCGGCGCAAAAGACTTTATGTCTCAGTGGGTTCAATGCAATGCTTGGCTTACATGAGGCCAAGCCTTAGTTGGACAACGTGGAGGCCAGGCCTAGCCTACTATGACCGCTCTAGAAAAGTTTCTTACGGACGAATAAAGTAAAATGATATTTTAGCGTGAAGAGTAGAAACATTTGTAAATGTCATTTGTAACTTACCCATTAAATTAAGTCACTACATAGACTAGTTTTTTTTAATTTTATAATACTATATGTTAACCTATTTCGATTTTTTTTCTTCACTTGTGCTGTGACACCTTGCTTCTTGCCAAATTTCATTATTCTAGGTCTACGGTAAGTACAAGTAAAGTAGGTTTTGATTTATTTGCGAGCAAAATGTACGGCATAAATGGCGATGTTTTTTGATTGCGTTGCCTTAGAAGCTTGATTTTTTTATAGCTATAAGAGTGCCTACGCATTTGATATTAATCTCAACTATCACGCGTTCCTGAAAAAAAGTATCTTGACAGTCAGATAACAAAGGTAATGAATGAATTAAAATACTTTATTGAACATCACAATAACAAAAAATTACAAACAAAATAGAAAACACGCAGCAAATAGTACCTATAAGGGTTACTTTTTTCATTTTGAGGTACTAATCTAATCTAACTAGCCCGTGTGGTCCCACTGCAGGGCGAAGGCCCCCCTTCTCTTTTTCCATTCTATGCGATCTTGAGATTCCGCTACCCGGGATACCGAAAAGGTGTCAAGTTCGTTGCGACATCTCCGCCTGGGTCGCGGTCCTTGTGGGACCACTCAATGTCACTCACTACTTTAGGCCTTTGAGATACTGAACCCTAAAAAATACAAACCTTGGCCCGTAGCGGGAATAGAACCCGTGCTTACCTCTCAGCCAGCTACACGACTTACTTTGTCACGGGGAGGAAGCTTTGAGCTGCGTTCGTGACATCTAATAATGTGACACAAACGTAAATAAATAAAAAAATCATTATTGAGGAATAACAAATATAAAATCATGTGTACAGTTTGAACCGATGATGCCTGCAGAAGTATAGAACCTGTGTTAAAGACACCAATAAGTAAACAGCGAGTAAGATCTTGTTTACGAAAGAATCAGGGTCTTATCACAATAAAAATAAACACAGTTTATCGCGTGCTTATATACAAAAATTGGTAAGGTTTTTTTCAAACACGCGTTAAACAGTTGTTTAACTTTTTGTGGTAAGAAGGTATTTACTTACTCATTTCGCAAAGCTGTAGTTAATTTTTTTAAGAACTCTCCCTAGCGCGGTGCCTCAACCCATGTTCTAAATTCAAGATCACGTTTTGATAATGTTTCAGATAATATATCATATCCTTGGACCTAATTTAGATGCTTTTTAAGGCCATAAATTAATAGTATTCTACTATATATTCCATTCATAAATTTGAGAGCATATATGACAGATCAGTTGTCTAGAATATGGTTTATTTAAACATAACTAAGTATATTATTTTGCAAGTACTTTAAACTCACTTTTCAATTGTATACATATCTTGATAAAAACTTGTACTTACTGTTTGAATTTCCACCTACCTTCTTACTGAATTCTAGTAAGAAACAAATTGGTAAGTAGCAATATTTGAACAACTTACCAAGAATCAGCTGCTATTGAAACGGTATTCCCAATCCAAACTTCCACAGCAAATGCACAAAACACACACAAAATCACGGTCAAATAACACACAAAAAAACTGCCACATTAGTATCACTATCACTGCTGAAAATTCGAATAAAGAACAGCGCGGGAAAGATTTCTCGTCGAAAAAGTTCGATGGCAACAGCTTCGTGCGGCATTCCGCCAAGCGGACCCGTTCATTCGGCGGCAGGACTAGACTGCCGGCCGGCATTCGAAAGCCACACTGTTGGTTCTCGCGCATAGATCTTGCGCACGCTACAGATCAACCCTTTTGCATACCCTAGTATGCATTTCCCGCTACATAATGCATTTACATGTCTATACAATAGGCTTTTATCGTTGAGAAAATCAATGAAACTGCTGGATCATTTCATAAAAAAATATTCTTGTGATTATCAACTTGCGGCCGTAAAGGGGTACACCTCGTCGCCTGTCATAGTTACGTTCGGAGTTCCCCAAGGTTCTCATCTTGGCCCATTATTTTTTATCACTTGCATAGATGATATTGTCGATAAACTCAAAAACGCCTGTTTGCTATAAGTATGCCAAAAACTTGTGAGAGTGAGTGAGAGGTGTATCTACTCTACCATCACCAGCACAAGTGACTATGGCTTTTCAAGAAGACTTAAATGCTGTGGATGACTGTTGTGTTATTAATTGTATGACCCTTAATATTATTAAATGCTTCGTCGTAAAATTTACCACCAAAAAATTATAATTTAGGAGAATTACAGTTTGGTTAACCATATAATTAAACGGAAATTCACTATAAACGATCTCGGAATTATATTCGACGAAAAACTTACGTTTCATGACATTACGATTACTTGTCAACTAGATGCTGTATCGGCTTTAAAGAAAGATCCACAAAAGATTTAAAAAATCCAAAGAGAATCAAAAGAGATCCAAAATAAAGTATACAATGCAATGATTTGGTCTCTTTTCTATAAAGTCCACATTGACTGCATTGAAAAGATTCAAAAGAAGTTTTTTAACATCTTGTGTTATAGAAGCGGCATACATTGAACTCTCCCAACGTATGAAGAAAAACATAATAGTTTTAAAATCATGTCTCTTGGGACCCGACGTCAATACCTCGACTTGATTAATCTTTTCAAAATCATACATTCGATAACCGATTCTGCTAGCATAATATCTTGTATTAACTTTAATAATATATAAAGCCACGATCTCGGCATTCCTTTCAGAATACTTTCGCCCTGCAGGACCTTTTATTGATCGAGCGAAGCGAGATCCCCAAATCAACTTGGGCAAATCGACGTTATATGTATGTATGTATGTATGTTTGTTTGTCCGAGGATAACTTTCAAAGCGTTGATCTGATCATCGTATAATTTGATACATAGGCAGCTAAATGAGCTAAAAATTTTGGGGGGTTGTTGAGATATTGGGATTCAAGAGGGGTAAAAAAAATGAAAATGAGACTATAAGATCAAATGGGACGTCAAATAGGTCTTCATTAGTACATTTCAACCCTGTTTTCATTTCAAAAGTCTGAAATCCAGAATAACTGCATTTTGTACCCCAAAAAAAGTATCCAATTAACATGAACTCCCGTTACCTATAATTTGAATGAAACTGTAGGTCATGTAAGGTGGTTGTTTATTTCGTGGCACTATTTTAATAGTAAAAAATTACGAATAATATATTTTTATTTATATGGGAGGCTCGCGAGATCTCAGTTCGGGGCGAACCACTAGTAATCCGATAGTCAGAATGTGTCGACTCTACAATGATCTGTTAGTAATTAATAGTGTTGCCATTGCCACTTTCAATAATAAATTATTTAAATTTTAAAATGATACCGAAGCCACTCATAATAGAGTGATTCTATGTAATAATTGTCTAAACATTTCTATTTTTTATTTTATTCTATTTACTTATCTTATTATTTTATGCAATTTTATTTTTAATATGTAGGTAATACTTTATTTTGTTTATATAAGTACATATTTATTTTCAGATAGTCTACACAGACCTACTTGTTCTAGAATTGTCATGCTGTGTGTACACATGGTTTGGGATATAATCTAGATCTAAAAGATGATATTTATTTTTTGTATCTGTTTGATTGTGTTCTGTTTTGTGTGCCTTTATAAATAAATTAAAATTAATGCGGGGTCGTCCTACAGTGCCATTTTCAGTGCGTGTTTTTCCTAACGTCAGACTTACGGCCACACTATCGGGATTCAGCGAAGGTTCGCATTGTAGGTATGTCTCTGTCGTCATCTATATAATTCATCACATGCAAGTCAGAGAGAAATGGCAAGATTCGCCGTAGTTCGATAATGTGGCCGACGCAAGTTATTTTTACAAAATTTAAAAAAGTGCTGAGCCTCTCTTTTTGCTTCGGGGGCTAAAATCTGACATAGCTAAGAACCAACCCACACTAGCTTGCTATTTAACATCATGCTGAGTCAGACACCATTTTGTAACGTCATCACGTGGATGGCACTGAAAGACACTATAGAATGTAAGGATAGTTTTTATATATTTTTATTTCATGTTTTTTTACTTTCTTTTTGTATTTTCTATGTTTCCTGTGTTTGTGTATCGCTTAGTACCTAGTCCTAATTTGTAGAAAGAAACAAAAAAAATCTCTGTTTTTTTATTTTTTTCTTCCTTTCTTTCTTACTATTAAAAAAACGTCCGAATCGGTCCATCCATTTAGGAACTACGATGCCACAGACAGACAGACATACACGCGTCAAATTTATAACACCCCTCATTTTGCGTCAGGGGGGAAGAAAAAACATCACATCTCTTCAGCATCGGGCAAACTAGTGCGTACGACAAATAAGATACACGTCTCATCAAAAGAAGAAGCCAGAGACAGCGGCAGATACAATGTGGTAACGTCGGGTAATATGTCCGAATACAATGGCGAACGCGAGACACAAAGCCGAACCGCGTATTGTGAACCCACACAATACACCTTGCATACATACGACAACTCTATTTCACGCGCGAAACCGAAAACCACACTAAAATAACCTTTACACCCATCAACATTAGGTTTAAAGTGCATAAATTTGAGCGCAGAGATATTATTGCAATACATAGCGTATATTGCGTGTCAAAATAACTGTTATTAATGGAAATTGTAGTTTTCTGTATGAATTGATCTTTCATTATGTGTCCTTGCTGATTGTTAGGTATACAAATGGAATCGCTATTGAATAGAGACGAACAATGGGACGTGTTCTGTTGTCTAAAAATCTGACGAATAGAATTCTGTACAATAAAATTCGAACGAGGTCGAAAAACTTACATGGTACTGCGAAAATACTAAAAAATACCTTTTTCCTAACATGTAAATTCGTAAGATTTTAAAATCCCAATAATTTCGCACGGGATGGGCAGTGCCAGTGAGCCCGCAGTGCCAATCAATCAATGATTCTTGGGATGATTTTAAAAATCATGAGATTTTTCATAATGGTGTTATTTTTTTATCTCTTTGTGAGCAATCAGTTTGAAAAATTAAAAACCCAGGTATGTACCTATCTATAATAATTTTATAATTAATTATTTTAACAGAAAAAATATATACTTGAGATACGGTTCAGTCCTGATTTAAGTTTTGAGATACGAGCCTCTTTGAATTCGCCTCATCAATATCAACTTTTGAAAGAAAGTTGACATGTGTGACAAAATTTTACATAGTGCGGTCTTTTTACATTTTGTCGCTTCTTTTACCTTAGGTTCACTCTCAATGGCTCACCGATTCTTTTGACATCGAGTTGTTAAAGTATCCCAAAGAATTTGCTAAATCCATCCAGTGAATAAAGAGTATTACGTAGTACATTAATTCTCTATAATTAATTCTTCTTCACACAGCGCTATCTAGCCCTAAACTAAGCTAAGCTTGAACTATGGGAACCAGATAACTGATAAAATTAGCACGTAGCTTTCGTAGCGTCGTAGCTCGTAGCACTCCAAACTAGCGTAGCTCGGAAACCGAAGCGCGTGAAACACATGAAACAAAGCTCTGTGACTATTCAATTTAATCATTTGGCAAAGCTTAGGTCAAGTTAGTGCCGTGAGTTGTTATAAATAGGTAAAAAAAACACTTACTAAGGGCAACTTGCGTAACGATGCCTAAAGTGGCTAAATATGATACAAATCATACCAATACGTCAAAATTAAACATGTTTAGTCGCTAACTACGTTTAGGGTTCGTTTTGCAAGTCGGACTAAATGTCGAAAAATAATAGTCGAAGTCACACCCATTCAATCAAAACCAAGGGGTTTAACAAACCTAAGATGCTCCTATCATTGGAAGCCGAGTCACTAGCTCGTATTAGCTAACACTAGCTCTACCTATAATAGGCAGAGCTGGGCAAAATACATGCTTTGCGTTAATTGATTACAAATTACAAAATACTATCTCGCATGTATTTAAAATACGAAATATAAAATATTTTAAGTCGTGTATTTGAAATATAAAATACAGTAAGTATTTTAACTATTTTTATATATAATACAAATTACAAAATACAGTATACAGGTAAAGTGTTGCCAAATTTAGAGATTGACATATTTAGCTCATTTCTAGTTATTTTATATTAAGTGTATATTTCTAGTAAGTGTGGATATGCCTAATAACAAAACAGAACCCTGTAAACCAAAATAGTTTTATTTCGAGCTCTTTGTGTCTGGTCTACTAGATACAGGATATTCAAAGAAGTATACTGAATGCTAGTATACTTTTTTGTATTATTTTGTATAATCAACTATCTCTATCTTCAAAGGTTTGCTGGAAGAAAACTCTTGTTAGGGTTAAGCTCGCCTTTGTACATGTCAATTTTGTAAGCTGTTTTTGTCTGTAATCTATTTGTGTACAATAAAGAACAAAGAAAAAGCAACAACTCTACTTTCACTTGTACCGCTTGTACCCCGCAGAACCTTTTACTTCCATACCATCCATTGATATAGAATCTAAGCTGAAAATAAACTCAACAATACCCTGCGTCACGAACATACGAAAGCATTCACATGGAAACCTGAAAGCAGATAGGTACAAAAAATAAATAAGTGTCGTTGAATAAAATAAGTTTCGCGGGCCACCATTGTGTGGGGTGGCCACCTCCTAGTCCAAACAGTATTTCCATTGTGTCTGCCATTACCTAGCCCTCTTTTCGTCTTTTGTATTCGCCACTTCTATTGAAGTGAGACCTTCCCAATGACGCTTTATAGCTGCTTTGAAGTACGGGAGATATAGTCGCTACATTTATGTAAGTAGTACGTAAGTAAGTACCTATACTATCCAGTACTCGTAGATAGGTAGACCTACCATGAAATAAGTAGAGTTATTTGTACAAAGTGCTGACTTGTTGAGGTTAAAAAACTACCTAATTTCCTTTTTTAATGCCCAGTAAAAGAATTCAAACAAAATGTAAGCGGAAGAGCTATTATCGCTCCCAATGTTATCATCATCATCATGTCCTTGGCATTTCAAGAGCTTGAAGGCGTCCTCTAGAGTGGCGATGCACAATTTCGGAGATATTACATCTCCCTGTGTAACACATCTCTTCAAAGGGATAGTCTACGTACATTGCTCCTGTACTCGGACCGGCACGGTGGCGTTGTTGTAGGTAGGTAGATACTTCAGCACTTCGATATATCGATAGTTAATACGTCACCGCTAAAGAGACTGCAGGGCTGCACACTTTATTTCGACCGATATTTCGAATCATAGGCTTTTTTGTAATACACGTACGTACGCTAGATATAAAAACAGATTACACTCTTCGGTCTTTTGTTTAATCTTCTGTAACGTATCAATGGGCATATGGTACTGAAGCCTTTTAGGAAACTGGCTTGTCCGGGATACCGGAATTGATCAAACCTGCGCTCGAGACAATTCGTAACCAACGAAAAAGTAGTTCTTCAATGAGGTTTTCACCACTCATGCTCTGAAACTATTGTTAACTTAAAAACTGCTCCGAAAAGGCGATTACAGACCCTAAGGCCGCAAGTAAATTTGAAAAAAGAACGAGGCTAATTACATTTATAGGTATCTTCCATCCTTCGAGTCCGTCGATAGTGTGAAGACCCGTAGCCTTAATACTGTTACGAGCTGAGGGTTCGGGATAAAATAATAAGAATCGGTCTAACCAAAATAACACTTTTATTCAACACTAAAACGATGAATACACGACTTGGTCACACGTAATCACAACACACTAATTCACACCACTGTTGCATCACTTAAAGTCACCGAAATGTTCGCACGTATAGCAAAATCCAGACTGACTCGCGAGCAACTACTGTTCACGCGAGACCCTTCTCCACGTCAGTCCTCCAGGGCCTCGCTGAGACTCACTCCCGTCCTACCATCTCTCCGGCCTATTTATATCGCGCACATTTCGATTGTTCGAGAATGATCTCCATCGTTCCAGGAAAGGGGTCGGTGTTTCGACAGAACGACCAATCCCCATTGTGCGCAACCGCAGACAATAACAACAATAACACAGCAAGACAAAAGCGTTCGAGAAGTTTCGATTATTACTCATTGTTTAACAGCCTCGGTGTAACACTGCCCCCTCCTAAAACATGCTCGTCCCGAGCATTCTTAGCCCCATATCGCGGCAGCCGATCAACATGAACAATTTTAGGCGCACCTCGCGCTGAAGATGTAGCAACTAGAGGAGCCACATTGCCGTCTCCAGTACTTCAGGACACCCAGAGTCCCTTTCTCATCAGCGATCCCAATTCCAGCCTCCAAAACAGGGCTCTCATGATTTCTATCTGTTCTTTCACTTCCTGGAATTCCTTTCCAGATGAACCGAACAATTCCCTCATCAGTCGAGCCCGCTCTTCTTGCCAACGTCGCTGATCTTCCTGTTGACGACGCTGCTCTTCTTTATCCTGACGTCGCTGTTCCTCTTGCAACCGAGTCTACTCCACCTGTTCACGTCGCTGTTCCTTCTGCAACCGAGCCTGCTCTTCCTGCTGACGACGCTTCTCTTCTTAATGCTGACGGCGTTGTTCCTCCTGCAACTGAGCCTGCTCTTCCTGTTGACGACGCTGCTCTTCTTTATCCTGACGACGCTGTTCTTCTTGACGACAAAGCATTGCCATAATAGCAGCAAGATCGCCTGTCACAGGAGCTTGGCCCACGGATGATGATGATGAAGCTCCAAATGGTTCAGTGGCGGCTGATTCCATCTCCATCGGCTGACGACTCTGCCGAGCTTCTTGAACCGGAGAATCTCCAAACCGCCTTTCATCTATTTCCTGTTGTCGTTGACCTCCCGTCTTTACACCGTCCAAGTTATCCTTTGGTAGACCGGCATTATTTTATCCCACTTCTGACACCAAATTGTTACGAGCTGAGGGTTCGGGATAAAATAATGGGAATCAGTCCAACCAAAATAACACTTTTATTCAACACTAAACGATGAATACACGAACTTGGTCACACGTAATCACAACACACTAATTCACACCACTGTTGCACCACTTAAAGTCATCGAAATGATCGCACATATAGCTTATCCAGACTGACTCGGGAGCAACTACTGTTCACGCGAGACCCTTCCCACGTCAGTCCTCCAGGGCCTCGCTGAGACTAACTCACTCAGACTGACTGTCCGGCCATCTCTCCGGCCTATTTATATCGCGCACATTTCGATTGTTCGAGAACGATCTCAATCGTTCCAGGAAAGGGTCGGTGTTTTGACATAATGTCCACTCCCCATTCTGCGAAACCGCAAACAATAACACAGACAAAAGCGCTCGAGAAACTTCGATTATTACTCATTGTTTAACAGCCTCGGCGTAACAATACGTAGTAAGCCAATTGCCGTCGCGTCGCTGTCGCTGTCGCTGGTCAGGCCGTCCCTTCCACACCTACAGTGCGTATCTCACGTGTGTAAGAGACGGCCAGTAACCAGTGCCACCGACTCGACAGCAACCGGCTTAAGACTACTACGGGTTTGTGAATCGGTCGAGATTGAATAGGTTCGGGTTGAATGATAGTCTGGCTGAAGGAACGGACTCAAAGGATTCATTCAAAGCAAACTTCAGTTAATTATGCGTACTTTATGCTCAGTGACTCTATGCTTACACTGTAATTCATACCTCGATTCATACGTTCATTTCATTCAATTCAGTTCAGTCTGAGATACTTTAGCCACTTTTTGCTAGATCTAATCACATTTTGAGACTTGGCAGATACCTACCAAAAAATACATTGGTAGGAAGCTAAATAATTTAGCCACTTTATGTACATAACGAATAGTATCAATAAATAATGTTTACTAAAGAAGAAAAATAATGTTATTCCAGGTATTTCATTCTAATTTTAGAGCTGAAATGCAAATATTTTTTTAATATTTGCCATGATTTTTTAGTCTGTATTTAATTTTGTCAGTCTCGGGTGTGTTTTCAAATTTGGTATGTTAAACAGAATATTTTTTGATTATTTCCAGTTATTTTCTATGAACAGCCACTTTTCAGCACTTATACAGGTATTAAATTCCCTAAATCTAACCATTTTCGCGGTACGGTTCAGCTACTAGATCCGTTGTCGTGGTGGCAGCACTGGTCCACGCGAGACCAAACATCTTCCTTGTGCGAGACCGACCGAGCGATATTTGTGCTCTGTGGACGGAGACAATTTTATCATCGTAGTCTGTGGAATGTGGACCGTAGACAGTGTGGACGTGTGGACCGACTGACTTTATCCAGTCATGCCAGACCGTCCATAAAAGGACTATTTTCCGTCCTATTCAATGCTGGACCGTCGTCCCTTCACTAACACAGTCCTTTTTAGGACAATGCCATCAAAAATGATTTGATTTAAAAAATCTGGTTTCTGATCGCCACCTGACATTCCTGACACTGACACTGTGAGTAACAGAGACAGCATCGTGTAAGTTATTTGTCGCGTTACTAACGGATGACGCGACGTTGCCTGCCACCAGTCCTTCCTTCCTTCAAACAAAAGTGATGGATGCGAAACAGAACGGTGGATATTTTTAATGTTAATGCTGGAAATTGCACACAGCGCCATCTAGCCCCAAACTAAGCAAATCTTGTACGATGGGAACCAGTTAACTGAATTATTACATAAATACTTTTTTTTTGTATATGTTTATACATAGGTACCTATCATATATAGAGAAACAACCAGACCCGGAACCAATATCTGTAGATCATGCAAACATTTGTTCAGCGGAGGGAATCGAACCCGCAACCTGATGCGTCTGAGCCGGCTATTCACCTACTGCACCACGGAGGTCGTTTTACCCCCCATGCAAAAAAAATGAAGTTAAAGTTCGATGCATAGGCCTGTGTGTTTGTCTGTGGCATCCATCATACCTAGTTCCCAAGCGAATAAACCGATTCAGATGCCATTTTTTTTAATAGAAAGATAGTAATAACTGGATTAAGTCTTTCTTCACTATGTGTGATGAAGATCAGTTCAGCCAATCCGAAGACTATCAGCAAAGAAGACTTTTTGGTAAAGGAATCTCAGCTATAAAATCTTTATTTCTTACCTATTACGACTTGTTAAATGTCGGGGGTTTTTATTTATTTCTTCACAGTGATTTGTGTTTCACACCTAACCTCAGCGCCGATTTCGCTTTTGACATTTTAATTATGTATTTACATTACACTGTTACATTGCTTTATGTATAGGCATTTGGTAGTTTCATTTTCGGTTTTCTGAAAAAATTCGGGAAAAAAGTTGAGCTTGATTTTAAGTGTGATAAAATTTGAAAACTGCCATCGTAAAGTCTGGCTTTTTTTGCCTTTTGTATTTGTACAAGCTTAGTTATTTACAATGTACCCATCCCTTTTCTGACAACGTAACAAAAGTTACTGCCGGGGCGGCAACACTGGACCTAAGCCTAACGCCATTTTGGTTTTGTTCGTAGTGTGCTTGTTTCTGTGGTTTTGTGAATTGTCAATTTATTTCAATGCTGTATAGATAATTGTTTTTCACATTAGTGAGTTGATAGGTAAGCCTAAAATAATTTATGTAATAACAATAGTACATATAATAAATAACAACCAATTCACCAGAAATCCCGGAACTTTGGCAAAATGGCGTCATTTTTACTCTCACTTTCAGAGTAAAATAATTAGGAACCTACGACAATTTGTTGGGGTTTGCCAATAAAAACAGACATTAATTTATTTTTCAGGTTTTGACAATGGAACCTAAACTGGATGCGTCCTTGGTGACGCAATCCATCAACTACCATGGTCAACAGTTGCAGAAAACGTGGGAGGGCGAAAGAGGAGAGGACGATCTCGTCAAATTGGGTGCTGGAGCACTGGACTTCGCAGTATACCAGACACGGCACAAGCATCTGACTTTCCAAGACCGTGGAAAGCGGTTGAAACTGCATCAATTTATTGCCAGGGAGGCCAACGCTTTGTTTGATCCATCAATAATGCAGGAAACGCCTTCATCCTCTAGTTTGGGCACTGATGGGGTCGCACCGGAAGACAGTAAGTTAATATTTTTGAATGTCAATTGGTTAGGGCATAATTTGGTTTTGTTTAGCATCTATACCAGCATTTATCATTCCCATCTCAGGTTTACTGATGTGAGTTCAGTCTGTTTGTTGTTCAATTTCAGACATTTCATTTGATATCAGTTTGTTTATTATTGAGCTAACTGCTAGTTGATTTGTAATTTGTTTGTATTGAGGTTACCAAGTAACAAACATCAGATGTGTCTGAGTAATCACTGCCTGAATAATTTATCTTGCAGATTTGTTTGCGCTGATGCCACCATTTGAAACATTCCTGAATGTTGACAAAGTTGCAAGATTGAGGCATTTCTTTGATGTAAGTACACTTATAGACCACCATCTGCCACATTTGATATTTTTGAAAACATTATTAAAATTATAATTATAAAACAAAAAATCTTGTAAAAAGTAAAATTACTTGTGTACCTATGACCATAAATCGATTTGACAAAAACTTAAATTGAACTTAACTTCTGTACTTCCATGTGTACATAATAATAATAATAATCCAAATAATTTATACAACAAATTTTTTTAGAAATTTAGTGATGTGTTGAATTCAATTTTTACACCTAAATTGATCATGGTCTCTGATGGTCAAAAGTTCTGTGACTGGGCAACAGTGGGAATACATAAAAGCAGAAAAAAATTGTATGATCTTTATGCTGAAAAACAATATAATTAATTTTAATGAAGAGTTTAAAGAAAAAGTAAAAAAATATTCAAAGATTTTTAAAAATGTTTGTCATGAAGCAAAAGCGCGTCATTTGAGTTCTAAAATTAAAAATAGTCAAAACAAAGTAAAAGCCACGTGAAAAATAATCAACAGCGAGACTGGAAGTCGCAACTAAGAACAATAAGTTTCATTTGAAAATTGGCAATGCCACAATCAATCAGGATGATGTAGCTAATGTGTTCAAAGACTTTTTTACTGATATTCCAGTCTACCACAAAATCCTTAAACTCCTCTCCCATAGTCGCAGTCATTGTTAAAAGAAATCTTAACGAAATGCAAAACGCAATTCAAATTTGATTATGTAAATAGTGATGGCATTATAAAAGCTTTCAAACCGATAAATGCTAAGAAAACCACAGACCTCTGGGGCATCTATGTTAGCATCGTGAAAACATTGATTGACATAATTGCTCCCGAACTAACTTTAATATTCAATGAGTGTATTACTGTGGTGTATTCCCTGATTTAATGAAACACAGTAAAATAACTCCACTTTTCAAATCAGGCACTAGTTCTGATCCTGGTAATTTTAGACCAATCTCAGTACTTCTGACATTTAGTAAAATATTTGAAAAACTAATTTTAAATCAACTGCTTAGACATTTCAATTCACATAATTTACTGCATCATAAACAATTCGGATTTACCAGGGGTCGGTCAACCACTGATGCTGGTATTGAGTTAATATTGCACATATTTGATGCCTGGGAGGAGTCTCATGATGCTTTAGGTGTTTTTTGTGATTTGTCCAAGGCATTTGATTGCGTAGACCATGACACATTGATCAGGAAACTACACCATTATGGCATTGGGAGTGTTGCTTTAGACTTTCTCACTTCTTATTTAAGTGACAGAGTGCAAAGAGTTGACGTGAATGGGAAGCGTTCTCCGGGGTCTCTAGATAAAATGGGTGTACCACAGGGATCAATTCTGGGAGCATTTTTATTTTTAGTATACATATATTAATTATCTTCCCCATCTTCTAAGGGATGATCATGAAGTTGTATTGTTTGCAGATGACACGTCACTTTTATTTAAATTAAAGCGAGGACTAACCGATTTTGACGATGTAAACAATGCTATCTCTAAGATCGTAAAATGGTTCAATGTAAACAATCTACTTCTAAATGAAAGGAAAACAAAGTGTATTAGATTTATACTACCTAATGTTACACAAGTTAAAGCAGATATAAAAATCAAAGACAGGGAGTTTGCTCTTGTGGACACCACCGTATTCTTAGGTATAACCCTGGATAATAAGCTTCAATGGGGCCCTCACATTGATAGGTTGTCGAAGAGACTTAATTCTGTGGCATTCGCAGTCAAAAAGATCCATCTTTTTACAGACCTAGACACAGCTAGACTAGTTTACTTCAGCTACTTCCACAGCATTATGTCATACGGTATACTGCTGTGGGGGAGTGCTGCAGATTATATCTGATTACACCGTTTTTGTGCTGCAGAAGAGGGCTGTTCGTGCAATTTATAATATGGGCCCCAGAGAATCATTACGCAATAAGTTTAAATATTATGACATTCCCTTGTCAATACATCGATGAAAATCTAATGTATGTTCACAAAAATATTAATTTGTTTAAGAAAAATAGCGATAATCATAATTTTAATACTAGAAATAAAGATAAACTCGCTGTTGCCACTTGTAGACTCCATAAAGTTCGTAAATCATTTAAAGGGCAAGGACACATTTATGTAGACTTTTATGTTCCCAAAGGATGTACAAAATTTGACAATTAACAAATTTAAAAACGTAATTAAAAAAAATTATTATAAAAAGGCCTACTATAAAATATCGGATTATTTAGATGATAGAGAAGCTTGGGATTGAAATTGCTCCATCTCGTTGAAAATGTTACAATTTAGACGTGATTTATTTTTTGTATTGTTATGTATTCTAAAAGGATCATTAAAACAAAAACAACCAGCCCTGTTTTCTTTCCTGGCTTGGTCGCGAAGGAACAGGCAGTAAAATTGACGTTTCAAAGTGATCCTTGTGATTTTAATGAATAAAAATATTTGACTTTGACTTAATGTTCTTGGGTCAACGATTCTGTACACCTATTCAATGAACATCAGTAAAGGACAAATATCCATATCTAGATAGCACTAAATGAGTTGACTGCTTTGTGGTATAGTACAATGGGAACCAGATTCATTTATTTTCTTTTATTATCATTTTTCTTTATTTTTATAGTATATGTTTTTAGTTTGAATTTTATTACATTTGTTAATTATGAATATTGCATATAATATGTGATTTCAAATACAATTGTTAATTGTTCTTGAATAAATAAAATGAAAAAAATTAAAAAGATAACTAATAGAATACTTTTTTTTTATATACGTTCATATCATATATACAAACAAATGTCTGTAGATTAATATTTGTTTGATGTCGGGAATCTAACCTGCAACCTCCTGTGTCTCAACTGGCTACTAGCCCATTTTGCTGTTATTATTGTGGTTGTTCATTTGATAGTTTAATTTTGTAAAAAAAAACCTCCCCCGGAAAAATCAAATGTCAAGGCATTTACTATTCACAGAATGTGAAGACTGGAGAACTAATTATAGGGGCCGTCATCAACAGAACAGCCTCAGGTATGATGTTGAAGGTATTATGCACAGCAGGACCCACCTCAAGATATGTGGCTGACATCAATGTGAAGGTAATTTGAAGTTTTTATGTTAAAGTATAGATTTTGCTCAAAATCAACTTTTTGGTTGAATCAGGCATGGGTACCTAATTGTTGTCTAAAATTAAAAATATAAAACCATACGAACAGTTTAATCTAGTTATATGCCGTTGGTAAATTAATAATTAATCCTGTGAGAAGTTAATAGAATTAATGAATTGTTAATGTTGGTTTACTGTCTTATCTATGGTTGTAGCTATGGATGTCTGTTTAACCTGCTATAGATATTTTTATTAACAATATGGTAGTAATCAGGTTTGATTTTTATGCTGTTTATTTGATACACTCACCACTCACCATTTCCTGGGAATAAAGTTCATTAATTAGCATACAAAAGTAATTGTTATTCTAATGTTCTTATCTTTGAGTTTATATTTTATAACTCATGCATAAGCAAGTAATAGTCAAGTCATTAAAAGAAATAGGTAATGTACTGACGGAATGCTATGCAATGAAATAAATATATCAATAATGCTGAACATTTCATACAGCGCTATCTAGCCCCAAACTAACCAGACCTTGTACTATGGGAACCAGATAACTGTTAGAATACTTTATAACTTTTTTTTTGTAAATGCATACTTGGGACGGCGTGAATTGAACCCGCAACCTCCTACGTTTCATCCGGCTATTCGCCCACTGAGCCACGGAGGTCGTCGTGAAAGAAAGATAGGTTTTAGATTATGGTGAAAAATACTTGTAAGGAACTTAGCCAGAACCAAAATTTGTCTATGTTTGACTTTTGATGGTGATCTTGTCTCTGCAGGCATTTTTACCTGTAACAAATATCATACCAGCGGTGGACAAGAAGAATGTATCAAGAAACTACCTGATGAATGACACTGTCTGCTGTGAAGTGATTGAAGTCATACCAGACACAGACAAAATGGTGTGCGGCATGAAGGGAATCACTCGGGGCCCCGACGATCCCCCGCCAAAGCCCCCTCTGGGACTCCTCAGCACTGATGACTTCCCGCTCATTTACAAGTACGTACCAACACTTTGCATACAAGTAATCACTCACACTGTCTTACAGATTTTTCTGTTGCTTATAAACACATGCAAATCTATGTTCTAAGTATATATTTATCATTGTAGTTAAAAGATCTTGAGACTATAAAATCAGTGGTATTTGATTTTGTTGAAAAGTGACAGCGGAAGATGCTGAGCTTTATAATGAAGTTGTATGGAAACTGATCAATGGAATTTGAAATATGGACCATCCAGATATAGAGGAGCACAAATGCACCAGAATTAGAGGGCTATATGACTGTTATAGATATGGATTGAGAAATGCAGCCACCGCCCCAACACCACTCTCCCAAGATCTACGATATGAATGAAATACCTCTGCCTTTTAGAGTGCTAAGATCATTTGAGGTTGCAATAACACCTGTGGTTGGATTATTGTCGCACATGGGTTGGTATATCAGTTAAGCCTGAAGAATATTAGATGGGTGTTTTACCGGCTTATGATCACTTTTCAGTGTAACACCACAATTCTGAAAGTGTCAGAAAATATTTATTAAACTGAACATATGAGACTATGTTGTGGATTTACCGAAGAGACCGATACATATTTGGACTTGCTTACTGCACATTCAAAAGTATTGAAATTTTTACACATTTTCTTTTTAATTGAAACATTAAGGTCAGTACATCTTTAGGGCCACTACAATCTGTAAAAGGAACCATGTACTTCTGTATTAAAGCTAATATTTACATTCCAGCAATATCAGACCTATGATTGGATTTTGTAAAGAGCACTTTGGATATTGGAGTTATTTAATTTCTATAATAGAGGACTTGTGGCGATTAACAATGTAGATGACAATATTTCGACGTGATAGTCCTGCGAGAAACTCTTTATGAGATGCGGCTGTTGACAATCTTTGGAAAAATGCTCCTCCATTATTTTAGGGTGTTCTTTTCTAGGTATAGCGAGGATCCCACATACCTGTTTGTACACCTGCATTGTGTTGTGACTAGCTGAGGCCTGTTGGTAATATTAATGTCACATTGTTGAGGCGCCTTCACATAATATACGATGTTCTATTTGTGTGTGAACGCAATATCCAAGTAAAATAACGATTTTTTGAACAGCTCCATTGGAACAGGTGAGGATAACGAATGTGTGACTCTGTACTAGGGTTTTAATTAAAATTAATTATTTCTGGCAATTTTGAGGTTGAGTCAATGAAAGTTACGTCAAAAAATAAGAGTCACATACAATTTTTGTTTAGTTACTTTACCATTTTGTTATAAATGTTATATTTTACCAGGAAAACTGTGGATATGAAAGGAGAGAGCTATGAAGCTATTTTGGAGAAGAGCCCTGGCTTCAATAACCCCAACTGCGTGCAATATCTCTCTGAAATCCTTGGTATCACAAACATGCATTGCACCAACTTCACGGCACTTAGGTAATATTATCTGATCACTCGTACTCAAATATAGTATTGAAAACGCGTTTAGTAAACATTTTTTTATTTAAAACAGGGGTGGATTTCAACCGTCTGAATACGCGGATGAGCTTCGACAAGCGCAGGCCAGCAAATGGGCGTTCCGCTCGGTCGCCGAGGGCATCGAGCATTTCAAAGCTGGAAGACACTCGGAAGCCTTCCAATGTCTCAACAAAGCCCTGAGTATCGACCCTAGAAATGTCGAAGGTTTAGTAGCGAGAGGAGCTCTCTACGCCAACAGTGGAACATTCAAGAAGGCTATCGAGGACTTTGAAACATCACTGAAACTTAATCCAAACCACGCCAACGCTAGGAAGTATCTAGGAGAGACATTGGTGGCTTTGGGGCGCAGTTACGAGGATGAAAACAAAATCACCGAAGCCCAGAAGGCGTACGAAGACTGTCTGGCGATCATACCGTTCCATGAGGAGGCTCAGAATTCCCTGGACTTTTTGAAGAGCAAAACATCTGTTGTGAAACCTTTGATAGAGCCAGCAGAGTTGCTACTTCCCGGTCTCGCGGGAGTCAAGTCTTACGAAGTGAAGGAAGCGGTCAAGCAGCTTTTGAATTTGACCGAGATTAAGAAGGATAAGAAAAAGAAGAAGAAACGAGGCAAGGGCAAAAAGAAGAGATCTAGCAGCTCGTCATCGTCCTCGAGTGATTCTTCTAGCTCTAGCTCGTCTTCGGAATCCTCGTCCTCGTCTTCAGAGTCCAGTGGTATGTGTAAACGCTATTGGTACTACCGAACGAATCGGCAAAAGCTCCTATGCGGTACGTATTTGACGTACTTTTGTCTATTCGATCGATATTACTGAGGGCTTAGCCAAGTTACAGTCGATAAGCGATGACGCTAGTCGATACGTCCGAAAATGTATGGGATTTGACACATGCTATAGAAATACCACGTGATTCAGCGACGACAAATGTATGTAGAAATCGAATAGATTCGTGGCGAATGTAATTTGGCTACGGGCTCTGATTTTCTTAGCAGGGACATACTCTGCCTGAATGGGTCGGCAAATTACCGCTTGTTTCCTTGCATTCATAAGTTCCAAAAACTTATATATTTATTTATGGATATATCTTAGTAGCTCTGTCTGCGTAGAACTAACTTCCTTTACATGACATAAAAAAGATTCGTCGAGTAGCGCTTGTGTAAAGGTGCATGTGTATGCATTCTAAGCAGCTTTCTGCAACTGCCACGAAAATGCTCTTGTTACAATGTATTGTTTGTATAAGAAATTGAATATCTACATGTGTCCAGATTCAGAAGGACCCAATCGCAAGAAGAAGCGTCGTTCGCAATCGAGCAAGAACCGACAGCGCTCGCTGTCGCCGCTCAGCAAGCGCATGGCGATGCTCGGCGACAGCGACTCCGCGTCGCGCACGCACAACTCGCAGTTCAACCATCCGTACGGGTACCAGCCGCCGCCGCCGCCGGTCGAGGAGCTCATTGCCGCGCCTAGGTCTCAAGCTGATATCGACTATGAACTGAAGGTATGTAACATCGGCCTGATGTTGCGAACATTATGTATTACATGGAACGCTCCATGCCCGCGGACGTACCCAAAGGCGGCGTAAGGCGTGGGCCACTGGCTACGGCCTCGCGGTCTGAGGAGCCCCGCGCCTCGGAGGTTCGTACATTAACAAGCTGTGAACGTGACGAAAAAATTACAGTTTCAAGTGTATTTTATAATATCCGTCTTCTTGCGACACCACGGGCTTAATTCTATTCCCTGTTCGCTGTACGTTGCTTGCTTATACCAACCCATTATTGTCAAGATGATTGCAACAATAAAAGCAATGGACAGCGAACAATGAATGGAATAGTAACATACATGTTTGAAGAAGAGAAGAGGGCCTCTCGAAATTTATCTTGCCCACATCAAATTAAGGTACGCCACTGGACATAACCCCACTACAGGGATCATAATTTTTGGGATTTGGGACTTTTGGACAGATGTTACACGCCACACGATATCGCGCCATTTGTCTCTGTTCAATTAAATACTGGCGAAAAGCTAGGTTTGAAATTGAGTTTGCGAATTTCTAGTAATTTGTAAGAGTTGGAAATAGTTAAAAAAACTCTTGAACACTTTTTATAAGAAACTTAAATCTCTCAACTCTTCTCTGAAATTAATCAACCAAGTACCACAAAAACAAAAATGTTTTGGCGTGATCATTTAATATTTAAAAGTTGCAATACGTCCAGTCTTTTCTTCAAAAAAGCATTCTAACGAAACTTTGAAAATAAGCAATGTAATTTCTTAATTCAAAACAGGTCCGGAAATTCCTCGATGTGACAAAGGAGGATTCCGATTACGAGGAAAAAGTGCGCAGTTTTCTGGAAGAAACCGCTCAGTACAAGCGTAACCGCAAGATGCAGGAGTTAGGACAACAGACTCAGCCCGGCGGACCACCAGAACATGATAAGAAGAAGAAGAAAAAGAAAGACAAGTAAGAATATTTTGAATGAAAGATTTGGTCGAGAGAACTGATTTGGCTGATTTTTGTAGCGATCGTTATTTTCAGGACAAAATGTATGAAAAACAATTTTGAAAAGATGCCTCTAAAATCATTAAATTCTGGATAAACTGAAAGTGCTAGTTTCTATAGTTTTTTTTTCATCATCATCATATCAGCGAAAAGACGTCCACTGCTGAACAGCCTGCACCTAACGGCTCCCAGCCTACACTGCGCTTTCCAGTGCGTGGTCTCCACTCGAGAATCATTCTGCCCCAGCGGCCGTCAGTTCCTGAAACCATCTGGAGTAAAAATACATTGACATACATTTATTAAATACCATTTTTGTTTCACAGAAAAAAGAAGAAGGAATCTAAGCGAAAGCGCAAAGAGCAAGAAAGAGAAGAAAAGAGGAAAGCCAAGTTAGCGCGACAAGCCGCGAACAGTTCGGAATACAGCCTGCAAGACTTGGAGAGGATTGGTGACAAGAAACTGAGAGATGCTATCAGGTAACATCTTCTCCATATTGTACTCAACTGATGGTAAATGGTGCTTGAATGTTAACTTGCATACACCGCCTGAAATATTCGAGTATTTATTTAGCACGACATAAACAAGATTATTAGTAACAGCAGATGATGGAATATAAAAATCTTACCTTATGGCTTAAATAACATTTAAAATAGATAAGTACACAAAATGCCAGGAGTATGCAGACACAGAAGTAAGTTAACCGAAACACCCTCGCCAACTTACTATTATACCACTAACCTACTTAAATGCCGCGGCAAATGGGCCTATATTCAGCATGTGCTAAATACCTAATCAATGTCGTTAAGATTTCATATTTATATTCATTCGTAAATAAAATGTACATCTAAATCACCATTTTGAAAGCAGTTTTCACCACATTAAACTTGGTGCGGTTCTAAATCTGCCGGGCTACCATAATTGCGCTAGAAAAGCATCTTTGAGGAAGACAATATGTAATAGCGTAAACCGTAGAAACATTTCTACGTGAGATAATACAAATGTTTCTACATTCTACGCTAAACTGACTTTTACACCTATTAAAATGTACACAACTGTGTTTTGTTAATGCTCACCGTAGAACCTGATTTGTTAGCCGTAAATTGAACAATGAACTAACCATATTATTTCATTATTTTACAGGAAAGAGTTGAAAGGAAAATCTAAGAGAGATCTAAGTGAAGATGCTGATTACGACAGAAAGCACGACAAAAGGTTGTATTATTTTCTTTGGTCATCAGCATTTGAACAACTTAGTTGAAAGACTACATGTAAATACATAATTATTGGATGTTCCTATGTTGGCATTGCATGTTAGTTTCCAAGTTATTTCAACACTTGTCTATAATTTGCTTATTGATTATCACAAACTCTGCTTACTGCTTGGTTACCTATTTATTGTCTTAGTGAATCTAATACAGCAGTAAGTTAATACTTGAACTGATTTGAAACTAATAATGCTGGACAAGTCACATAGCGCTATCTAGCCCCAAACTATGCAAAGCTTGTACTATGGGAACCAGATAACTGATAGGATACTTATTATTCTTATTCTAGGGTGGGGGGAATAAAAGATCTGCACTGACGTCCCACATTGGGGTGTATTGTGCATTACCCCCTTCTAACCTGACCCCAGCCATCCTAACTCCTTGAAGTAACGGAGTAGGACTTTGGGTTGGTGGCAGCAGCTTTCCAGGATAGGATACTTATATACATTTAATTTTGCAAATACATACTTAAAATATACAGAGGAACTTCTGGGTGCATACAAATTTTATAAAGAGGTAAACATTTAAAGTTTTATGTATATATGATGTGCACTCACTCTAGAACTTTGTAACCGATTTTGAAAATTCTTTAAGTGATAGAAAACTACACTATCCCTGATTGCTATATTTTATCGTGATAAAAATCCGTGTGAAGCCAGGCGGGGCAACTAGTATAAAATACAGATAAACTTCTGGATATACTACGTGTTTTGTTATGTACGACATTAAATGAAAACACGGGTAGGCCTAACTCTAGTATTATTGTAGAATAGATTTTTTTCAAATTTATTACCATACAAAATTTTAAATTATCAACCACCTTAATATCACGTCCTAAAATATCAATGAAACAGGCTGTATAAAATATGTTAAACTGACTAAGCGGTAATGTCGCAAAGGCGCCGCCGATTTACGTTAAAAATTGTTTATTGGAAATGTATCGATTAATGGATAAACATTCAAGCTTTATTAAACCCACTTCTAAAATCAGTTAATACGATTTAAAATGATGTGATGATGATGTGTGATTTAAAATGAGTCTCATTAATACGGCTTCCAGCTCATATTCTGGCGCAAATGGGGGGGGAAAAGCACACTTTCATGTGAATGTTTTCTAATATCTTTTTGTCGACGCAGATTACTAGACTCGCACGACATGCACGGACTGGAAGAGCTCGAGTCGAAGCTGAGTGCATACCACGTGATGGTCGACAAGGAAGTGCTGAACAAACGCGACGGCCGCGGCTCCGTGTCGCCACACGACCAGGTACCTGTTTACCCACAGCCCCTCAGAAGGTTTAGTTTTGAACCTTTGTCTATTTTAACCCACGACAAGATGTCGATTTGAACCCGCTGTCCGTATTAGCAGCTTCCAAACAGATGGAGCGATTATAATGAGTTTTTTTGTTGAAAACTGGTGTTTGCGAGATGGCCAAGAGGCTATGTTTGGTTCAAATTGGTGCAGCCATTTCCATTATTTCAAGGTTTAAGGTTAAGGTTTTTGTCAAAATTATGTATTCTACCCATATTTACGTTCACTATTTTCTCTTGGTCTTATACTGAGTTTACACACGCTTGCTCGCTGATCGCGTGCGAGGCTAATGACGCGCGTACTGTTTATACATGTTCGCTCGCTAATCGGGTGCGAGACTAATGACGAGCGTACTTTATACATGTTCGCTCGCTAATCGCGTGCGAAGATAATGACGAGCGTACTGTTTATACATGTTTGACGAGCGTACTGTTTATACATGCTCGCTCGCTAATCGTATAATCACTCGCCTCGTTAATTGCGCGGTTGTGTAAACGCGGTATAATTGTTGAAATTGCATTGTTTAGTACTTAGTGCATGGCGTGTGCATCAAATACATGTTTGATATGATTTCAGGTGCCGCCTCCGCCGCCGCTCGAAAAACCTAAATGGAAGATGTCTATGAGCGCAGTCAAAGACCCGTTAGTCAATTCTCTTGGTTTTACAGCTTTTTACCACAATTCTCTGTTGTTATATATGGTCCTTCGGCATGTGTTCGAAGGGGTCATTGTCTTCACTTACATGTTTGTTCTAAGACTTTCTGTAATTTTATGTATTTAATTGGACTAACACATGGTAGCACAATTGGCAGCGCATCCTCGTATCAAGAGAAAGGTTCCGGGTTCAAGTCCCATCTGGCTTGAAAGTTTTTGAGATGGTTTTAAAAATCTTAACACATGGTAATTAATAACTATTATTATAAATTCGAAAGTAACTCTGTCTGGCTGTTTGTTACGTTTTCACGACAACGGCTGGACCGATTTCGATGAAATTTGGTATAGATAGATTATGACTGGGATTGGGACATAGGCTACTTTTTGCGGCTACCACACGTGTGAAGCCGGGGTGGAAGCTTGTATTTTTATAAAAAGATACTCAGGTTAACATATGCCGGAACCCTGTATGCATGAGGATGAGGTAGGGAAATAGGGATGAATGGATTGTGTGAAAGAATTGGGTGAGAAAGAAGATGGCAACTGATAGGGTTCAAGTACATCATGTAGCTCAAAATCAAGCCCCCTTAAAGCGCCAACATGTTACAATATTGAATTAGCCATGATTAAGATTCTAAACCAAACTAACTTGATAATAATAACGTAAGCTCACCCAAAACCATGTATAATCTGTAATTTTTCCAGTAGGGTCCAAAAAAAGGAAAAATCATCAGCATCGAAGGGATACAAAGAGCGTTACGCGTTTGAAGACAGCTCAGATGAGTCAGAAAAGGTAAACTTCTAACAAAATAATTTCTTTAGCGACAAACCTAACTTTTTTTAAATTACGAAAACTGCTGCACCAATTTTGACCAAACTGAACTCCATGCAAACACCAGATTTTATACAACACTAACAAATACTTCGATTTTGTACTTGCCATTTCCTATTGTGTTTCTACCAGGCTAGCATGGACTACCCTTGTTTTTGTCTACAGAAGAATAAAATGACATTTGAGTGTAGAATGTAAAAACAATTCTACCATACTAACTATTCTATATTCTACGCTCAAATGTCATTTTACTAAGGAAACTTCTAGCCTGTGGCATATGACAACCTCCGAGGTGCCGGCTTGAAACGCAAGAGGTTGCGGGTTCGCTTCCCGTCGCGGAACAAATGTTTGTATGATCTACAGATATTTGTTCCGGGTCTGGGTGTTTTACTTTAATTTATATATTATAAGTGTGTGAATAAATAAAGTAAAAAAGTATATAAGTATTGTATCAGTTATCTGGTTCCCATAATACAAGCTTGACTTAGTTTGGGGCTAGATAGCGCTGTGTGAAATGTCTAGCTTTATTTATTATTATTATGCAACCTGTTTTGTTATGTACGACATTAATTTAAAACACACATCTGGAATCGTATTAACTGATTTTAGAGGTGGGTTTAATACCGGTTGCTTGAATATTTATCCAGTAATTGATACATTTCCATAAACAATTTTCAATGTAAATCGGCGGCGCCTTTGCGACGATGCCGCTTAGTTTAACAGGTACCTACTTACAAGACGAATGAATATGATTTGTTTACCTGGCTGTTCACAGGCTGTTACATTGATATTTTAGGATTTGATACTAAGGGTTTTTTTAAATTTCCTAATTAATTAGAAAAAAACCTATTTTACAACAACAACCATTAGCCCTATCTGTGTTTCATTTAATGTCGTACATAACAAAACTCTTAGTATATTACATGCCAAATAAAAGTTAAATTTTAAATAAATTGAATGATGAAACTATGTACAATTTGTAGGCGCCTGGCGATAAGAACGTGTCGGTGCGTCGTGCGATGGCCATGAAGGAGCCGCCTCCGATGCCGTCTGCGCCGCCGCCCTCCAAAACCCGCGAGCCCGAACCGCCCGGCACAGAACATCCGCACCCACCAGTGAGTAACAAAAATGCTTCTACTCAACTAACAAATGTTGTTTCCTTAGAAGTTTTCAAGCTCATATTGATTCAAGCTTTCCCGTATTGCTAGATGTCATTGCTCATTTCAGTTATTCAAAAAATCATTAATATCAAGCAGATGTAAAAAATATAAAAATGGTTTGGTTGGCTAGTAGGGTTCTATTAGAGGCCTATGTCCAGTTATAGACGAGCAGCCACAGTGAAGGACTAAATTTTCAAAAAAGTGTCATTTAGTAACACGTCACTGTACATTATCTGTTGGTTGACGCATGTCTGAATGTACTTTGTGAATGTTATTCGTTGGCGCTAACAACATGATGCTTGACAATGTCACAGGAATTTATTGAATTATTTACCCCAGGTTCGCAAAGGCAACATCGTTCTCGACAAGTTCGGTTCTTTCCGGCTGGCTAAGGAAGGCGAAACGCCGGTATCTGTCGGCGACGGAAGACCGGAACAGTTCGTGACAAGAATCAAGCCGCCTTCGCCGTCGGGGCGTCGGCCGCGCTCGCCGCCGTCGCCTAGAAGACGCTCCTCGAACTCTTCGGATCGCTCACAGAAAAGGTCAAGAAGCAGGTATACTCCACCCCATTGTTAATGTAGGCAAAGGAGCAAGGCAGAAGCAAGTATCAGTGAGCGGAGGTAGTCAACAACAATACAATCTCACTGCTGCTGTCGCGTCTCTAGTCGACGTCAGGTTTGTAACCAGTTAGAGTAGACAAAGGCAGCATATTCCACCTAACTAATTCACAACACACAGTAACAATGCTAACTGTGAGGGATGCTTCCCGCTGCCTAACGTGAAGAGGGCTAAGGATACTGGGTATAATCTGCCTGTGCTAACTAACATTACTGTTCCATCAGGTCTCGGCCGCGCAAGTACCGCTCTCGCTCCGGGTCGCGGTCCCGCTCCGCGACTAGCGGCAGCCAGTCGCCGGCCTCGAGGCGGCGCCGCTCTGCATCGCCGCGGTCGCGCTCTCGGTCCGAAGGCAGTCGCTCGTACTACTCGCGCAGTCGGTCACGATCCCGCTCCGGATCCCGAGAGAGGTAACAACTTTAACATAGTACTGTTTAAAACAGCAGAATCTGTTTAGTGAAAGTTATCTATTTTATTAGAGCTAGAAGCTGTTTGAAAATGGAACAAAAACCTGAACAGAATTTAAAACAAAACAACCCAAGTAGTAGTGCTCATAGCTTAACCGCTCCCTCCATGAGTAAGCAATCTTAAGAGATCAGCTAGAGATGATGATTGATTGAGCAAAGCGAGATCTCTAAATAATTGGGCAAATTGGCGTTGAATGTATGTATGTTTGTCCGAGGATAACTTTCGAAGCATTTATCCGGTCATCGTGAAATTTGGTATATAGGTAGGTAGAGATGGCACAATTTTAGTGTAACTAAATGAGCTAAAAATATGAGGGGGTTGTTGAGATATTAGGGTTCAAGAGGGGTAAAAAAAAAATGAGACTTTCTGGTCAAGTGGCACATCTAGCAAAAGGTCTTTGTGAGTACATTTCGACCCCGTTTTTATTTTTAGTTTAAATCTTATAGGTTTTAAGTTATTAGCTATAATAAAAACTGATCTTAAAATTCTCAGGGTACCCTGAAGGGTTATTGACCCTACAGTGCTGAAATTTGGTATGCGTGTAGCTTAAGTGACACAAATATAGGAAAAAGTCTGAAATCCAGAATAACTGCAATTTCTACCCCAAAAAAGTTTAACCAATTAACATGAACTCCCGTTCCCTGTAATTTGAATGAAATTGTAGAACAAGTTAGTTATGTAGGTTATTTATTTCGTGACACTATTTTGATAGTCAAAGATTAAGTACAAATATTTCTTTTTCTTGTGGGAGACTCGAGATCTCAGTTCAGGGCGAACCGAAAAAGTCCCTAAGCCATGCCTTGCCGTGCCAAGCCTTTGGGCTGGCTAAATACACCAACACCAGGATTAGCCACTAGCTCCTACAAACTTGCTTACTTAACAAAGTAAATGTTCATCTATTTGTAGATTCCGTCGCTTCCCTCGTCGCGGCAACTGGCGCGGTCGCGGCGGCTTCGAGCGAGGCACCTACTACAGACCTCGCTTCCACACGTACAACAACGGACGGGGCCGGGGCCGGGGCGGAGGCGACTTCAGACGCGACGACAACAGGCGCTTCCCAGACCAGTGGCGTGACAACCGATCTCGAGGGGGCCGCCCTTTCAGGCCTAGGCGAGGAGGCGGTGGCAGGGGACGACCATTCAGGTAACACTTCTGTTTTGCTTATTCAGACACCGACTTTTCTAATTACCATGATGGAACAATCCTAATTGATTTTATTTGACAGGGGTGGCGGCTTCCGTGATTTCCGCGACAGGCGAGGCGGACGCTACTCCCGCTCGCGCAGCCCTGAGAGGCAACGTAGATCTAGGTCCTATAGTCCGGAGAGGAGAGACAAAGACAGAGATAGGTATGTTGTCTTACTCTACATATAATAAGATATTAGCATACTAACAAGATTGTTGGCTGCAATCCACAGAGTTCAAGTCATCTTGAATCTAGCTTTAGTGCAAGTCCTTAGCAACAACTGTCAGAATTGTACTTTATTTTTTATTATTTGTTGCAGCTACTCCCGCTACTCGGAAAGAGACAGCCACCGCAGCGAGGGAGAATATGAAGAAGAGAGATACGTGGACAGGAAGGAGTATGACGGAAAGTGGGCCGATGGAAATGAACCTGAGAGACCTGCTCCCAACCCTGAGGAGAAGCCCGCTGAACCTGCACCCAAAGAGTAAATGCTGTCACAGCACTAGAATTAGAGCTTAGAATGTCAGTGGCTCATACTAAAATTTACCACCTTTGAAAAGTTCTAAAACAGTTATTCTTTACGTTTTAGGTTTTGTTAGTGGTTTGGTTTAGGGCCCATCAAAATGTTATATTTAGGGTGCTTGCTGATTAATATGGTTTCATTGAAAACTAATATAATTTAATAATGAGAAAACTTTTGATATTTTTATTTGCCATACGTTTAAATAAAAAGCATTTCGAAATTACCATACCTACTAACGCTTAGGAATTGACGCGACATAACAATACTATTATTATTTTAGGTACTTGTATTCTTTATGTTAACATAGCTGTAAATATTAGATAATTCAAATGTTTACTATAATGTATTGAATGTACAAAAGCATTCTGTCTAATTTGGTTATTTAGATTCACTTTAATAACAATTACTATTGACATAATTATAATGAATTAAAGTGTGATAGATCATTCCAAATTAGAAAGGTTTAAATTAAAACTAAGTCACATTTTGTTCCTTGTTGTGCTAAGTGGAACTATTATGTCATTAATAAAATGTAAAAAATAATGCCTATTTATTATTTTCCTGATCTGTCACCTCTCCATACACACAAGTAGTCCTTGGTCAATGAGTATTAAATTCCTGTTACTGGACACAATTTAGTATGTTGGTATTTTCTTTGCGTTCTTTTTAACACAGTTGTATTTCTGTAGTTTTTTATGCGTGTTCGTGACATGAGCGTGCACGCAGCGGTTGTTACTTATGATGGAACAACATAATGACAAGCTATTTCCCGAAACCATACAATAGGTAATGGCGTGATCCTTGCCAGGTTAGTTTGAGATTTTTTTTGTGTTGGTGTTTCTTTGACTATTTTGATAACTATCTTAGGGCTTTTTTTTATACTATGGAACAAGCTTATAGCCCACCTGCTATGTGGTAACTATCACCTTTAACAGAATTGCCATCTAGGCTTTATAATTTTTGAGATGGTTTTAAAAATCCTAGTAGAAATCTGCCTTACAATGCACTGCCCTGCGTCCATCAACTTTAGGCATACAGGTGTGAAGCCCCATGTGGCCTATAATTTCACTGGTAACCATACCCTTCAAACCGAAACAGCAGTGCTGCTTGGCGACAGAAATAGATATGGTGGTAGTACGAGGCATGCCTTTTAAGTTCTGTCGTTTCCATATTTTCCGGCAATTTTGAATTTGGAACTGTTCTATATTCGAATGTGTTTACATTTTGAATCTCAAAACAGTTGAAAGTATTAGGATTAATGCTATTGTTTAGTCACAGTTTCGATTTGAATCTGTCAGGTCACGTACGAAAATGAATCTTTCTAAGGAAAATGTTCGTGCAATAATTTTCTACAACTTTAGAAGAGGCCTGACACGGCTTCAGTGTTTAGAAGAGCTAACATCTGTGTTCAGTGATGTAGCCCCATGTCTGCGGACTGTTGAACGCTGGTATTTAGAATTCCAGCGTGGACATACTAGTGTTAGTGACAGATTTCGCGAAGGACGCCCAAAATCCGCCTTCACTGAAGATAACATCATTGCTGTGAGACAACTAATTCTCGAAGATCGTTCATGTGACGTATCGAGAGATAGAGGCTCTATTAGGCATCTCAGGGACAACCATTCAGAAGATCTTGCATGAAGCGCTTGGTGTGAGAAAGCTAGTTTGCCGTTGGATACCGCATCTGCTTTCCGACGATCACAAGGCGGCCCGCGTCAGATGGTGTAAGAAAACTCTGCAAAGGTTCAACCGAGGGGAGTCAAATCACGTCTACGACATCATAAGTGGTGACGAATCTTGGATCTATGCCTACGATCCTGATACCAAACAACAATCTACAATCTGGGTCTTTCAAGACGAGCCAAAGCCGACTAAAGTTGTTCGTTCTCGAAGCACTTCAAAGAAGATGGTGGCCACGTTCGTTGGAAAAACCGGCCATGTTGAGACTATTGCACTTGAAGATCGTAGAACGGTTAACGCAGAGTGGTATACTACAGTTTGTTTACCACAAGTCATCGCCGAACTTCGAAAATCTAACTCAAAGCGACGCATCATCCTGCACCACGACAACGCAAGCTCACACAGCGCTCGTCAAACGATTGAGTATTTGAAGCAGGAAAAAGTAGAAATTCTTGACCATCCTCCATACAGTCCTGACCTAAGCCCTAACGATTTCTTTACATTTCCTAAAATTAAGAAAAGTCTTCGTGGTCAAAGGTTCCAGTCCGTTGAAGAAGCAGTCGACGCTTTCAAGACAGCCATTTTGAACACCCCACTTTAGAGTGGAATAAATGTTATAATAACTGGTTTGAGCGAATGGAAAAGTGTTTTAAGCTACGTTGTGAATACTTTGAAAAACAATAAAAAGTACTATAAGGTTCTAGATGTGTTTTTTTCTTCAAACGACAAAACTTAAAAGGCATGCCTCGTACTTCCCCGGGTGAGCCCTTTCACAAGGACTACTACTCTAAAGGGTCTATTGAAACAAAGTTTATATCAAAATGAATGATTTTATTCATTGTATTTGATCTACAATCACATTTGTTTATTGCTTCTTCTTTCTCTTGTTCTTGCTGGTCTTATCTACATTCCAATACCAAAGCAATTGTAAGACAATTGCTGCATTGGCAAAGGTTGACACACAGTACGTAATTATAATTATCTGATCACCGGTTTCTTGAATAGATGTGAATATTCTAGCTATGCTTCCGGCAAAGAGCAGGAGGCAAGTTATTGCTGACAGCTGGCCGGTGCTCCCATTTTTGTAGTTAGTGAACACTTGAATGGACTGAAAAATAATAAAATTGTTATAAAAATTACATTTCATTTACCTACATTGCTTGTGTATGTAATTATTGAAATAATACCTTAGCTACAAGGATAATGGGAACATTAATAGCTTGCATGTTCCAAAGTACATCAGTAGGAGTGTATCCGCTCACTAGAATTGATACTAGGGCTACATACACAGTTAGGAATGTCAAAGCTTTTGCCCGAGCCCCTCCATAATACAGCACCAGAGCTGCAATAATTGCAGTTTGGATGGCTAGGAATGTTCCTTCTCCCCAGGCACTGGAAAGTAATTAAATGTTGAAAAACAAATTAGGGGTTAAATACATATTAAGTTGTTGATAATTACTATAATACTCACCTAAACGGAAAGTTCATAACATAACTGTAGGCAAAATTGGCAGTGATCGCAAACAATTCCAAGTAGACGCCGTAAACACTAATGCCTTCAGCACTTTTACTACTGAGAATTTTTAGAATTTGGGGAACTTTCACTAGAATTGAGCCGGCGATTATTCCGATACCGAGTCCTTTGCTCAACGTCGTTTTGAAGCATGGAGCTGCAACGTGAATGCACAATTTAGAGGTAGGTATAGTAAACTTATTCGACAAATAATCTGTTAGATACAAAGATAATTACTTACCATCAAGAAAGTTGTAATTGACGAAGTATTCCTCGTAACACTTTTCGGTCAACAACGATAAGAGTAAACCTTTTATAATATCAGCCATTGTAACAATTTCACTCTATTTAACTACAAAATAAATTAAAAGCCTTATATAACTAAGACATTTCGAGGACAATTGCACTTTTTTATTGATTATTTTCAGTTATCAAACAAACATGTACTTTGGTACGTAGACACGTAGGTACCTACTACATAACCCCTACTGCAATATAAATGATCGAATGACAACTGAGGCTCACATTTTCTTGGTCTGAAATTGACGTTGACGTTGATGGTTGACGTGGCAAAGTGATGGCAGCGATTTTTTCTACCTACTTTTTTGATGAGAATGAGAAGCATTTGAAGATTAATTCTTCAGCAGAATTTGTAGTTGTGTTAAATGCTTATATTCAGTGCCGGATTAACCACGTAGCAAGAGTAGCAATTGCTACGGGCCCCGCGTATCCAAACCCGCCGCTTTATACTTAGAAATCCATAGCAGATCAAGGGCCCCTCGATATAATTTTCTACGGCCCCCGCGCAAAAGGGGGCTCCCAAATCCGCCACTTTATACATAAAAATCTATAGCAGATTAAGGGCCCCTCGATACAGTTTGCTACGGGCCCCGCGCTTGCTTAATTCGGAACTGCTTATATAATTAGGTAAGCGACTTAGGCTGCCTGTCCATTGACGCGGAGAGAGGCGGCGGAGCGGAGAAACGAGGAAATATTAACCAATAGAATTTCATGCAATCCTATTGGTTAATATTTCCTCGTTTCTCCGCTCCGCCGCCTCTCTCCGCGTCAATGGACAGGCAGCCTTAAGGTCTCTGTTGGAAATGCAAGAAATGGCGGGTTCTATTCTCGCTGCGAAACAAGTGTTTGCACGATTGGCAAACATTTTTTTCCGGGTGTGGCTCCAAACCAAAGCTAGCCAAAGAAAACACACAGTATAGTGCAGAGCTTTATTGAAATTATAAAGAAAATTGATTGAGTTGATTGTAAAACATTCATGTAACATAAATTTTTTAAAGAAAAATACAGTTCAAATAAGTTCACTAGCTGTCCTACCACCCCAAGAAACATTACTTAGATTCGTGAGGACATTTTACAATAGGGCAGTCCAAGGAAAGTCAAAAGAATATACCTACATTTAAAATATTGCTAATTATGCTCAGTACCCATGTCTAACCGCAGTTCGATGTTTTTTACAAAAAGTATTGAGTAGGTTATGTAGGTATGCATGCTATTATGTAATTTAAAACTTGACAATGTGAGTCTTCATATAGTGTAGGTACATATGAAATTGGGCGTAACTAGACTTAATTTTATCGAAAGAATTAAAAAAAGAAATCGTAAATTACTTCTTGGATTGGTAGGTACATATAATTTTTATTATGGTATATTGTAATTTAGCAATAATCATGACAATGGTCGCCTGTTATTTACAATCATTATTAGGTATCGTTTGTTTGTTACGTATATCAAACTTAATAGACCACTTGGTTAAAAAATACGTTTTATTTAGATACTAGTAGTTTTTTTTAGGTCAAATGTCAATGTGTCAATAAAAAAAAGTTAAACTAAATCCCAGAAAAAAAAACATTTCTTGATGGTAATTTTTCTGGCAGTCAAGTTTCACCTAATTTCATATGTACACTATATGAAGACTCACACTGTATATTAAGAAAATAATAGTCTGTATAAAATGGCTTAGTTTATGTAAGTAGTAACTATGATCTGCGTATCTCGTAGCTGGAAGGTTATATTGCTAATGTAATCTAACGAGTCTTAAAATTTTCACAATTTCACATTTCTATAAACAAAATAGTCCCGTCGGCGTCGTTACCTCAACAGTCAAATAATTACATTTTGTTACTTTACCGAAACTTACTATGTATTTTATAATATATATAACACTTACTTCTAAAATACAAAGCTAGGAGGAGCCAAATATTTAATGTTGGAGACATTTTTTAGGAAGTTATTCAATTTCAGAATCATTTTCATATTTGCGCAAAATCTGTTTGGTGTAAAAATGTAAACCTACAATATGAGTCTATTTAACAATTTTTAGATAATCTATTGACAACAAATATAAGGCTTCTTGGTTAAGTTTTGAAATTGCAAAACCCACTGTAGAACTCAGTAGTATGGACTAATGATATTGTAACGTAGGTTGCAGGAAGACGGTAGACGAAGGCAGCTAAGACTCACGGTTACTAGAAATTACGTTATAAGCTAGAAACACAATCGGACGCAATTTACAGTCGCGACTCTGGCCAATAATAATGAGTAGACATAGAATAATCTTTATTTGGTACACACAATGACTCATGAAACTATTATAAAGAACGGTACAATTGACATGTGCAAGCTGTCAGCAATTAGTCGCGGACGTGACTATAAGTGTAGGCGCACACTAGGCGACACGCGACAGCTCGGCGACTAAACGCGACGATAGATTGCGGCGGACAATTTTCATATATTTTGATCAGAGCTCCGCACACTTGGCGTCAGAGTCGTGGAGTCGCGACGATCTGGCTCCTCGGTTGTTTTTATGTAAGTCGCGGGCGGACCAGTCGCGTGTGCACGCCGTTAGTCACGACGTCTCCACTGCATTATTAGTACGTCGCGTCCGTCAGTTGCGCCCGATAATACGTTTCTAGGTTTACTGTAATATAGGCTTACGAGTATGTCCGGCAGTTAAGTCTTTCAGCTTATAATTTTCTCTTATGTCGTTATAATTTTCTGGTTTCTATGTATTTTCTTTCTATAATAATACATCCAAAAACTATGGAAGATATTTTATTTAGTAATTTTGATGTTTCAAATGTAATTTAATTCGATTAGTAACTTGTCAGACTACATTTGATTAAGAGCACACAAAACTGCACAATGACCATGGAAGTTGCTTAGTGAGTTGTCTAATATCATAATAATCTTTAAAGTAATGGTTTGAACTTCAGAATGAAACTTAGTCTATTGAAACACTCTCATCGACATAAGACATTGTACCTGCAAGTGTAAATGGATCGCATTTATTAACTAGGTACTCTCAAGTTACTTAATGTACAGAAAAATCTCGCTAAATTAGCCTAAATTAGGATATCTATAAAAAATGCTTATTCACATCTAATGGAAAATATGAAAATATAAATGTATGGTACTTATTTCTAACCCCATTAATTAAGTTACAATTTGCATTTAAAAAAACAAAAGGCTTGAAAATAGTACTAACATATGTATAGTTCATAATTAATTGAAGATGAAAATAGAATGGAGAAATAATTACAAAGCGCTCATAGCCTTACCACAATAAATTAAACACACGTTGAACATCTGTTTAAAATTTCTTAAACTCAACATTTTTGTAGTAAGCCCCTCAATAACTTTAACCCGTTCCCAATAAATATGACATAACCTTAGAATCGTTAGGTACATAGCGGTTTATACTTTATAGTAGACAAATAGATTGCAAACAAAATAGCTTACAACAATATGTTTTTTGTTGAAAAATTCCTTTTTCAAAACAAGCTTTTATAAAATTCATAATCGCAACCGCAAGCAGATTCAAATGAGCCCAAACACTAGTAGCCTACTATAATCCATTCAGAAGTTCCGTTGTCTAGCATCCGTCTCCATCATGAGACCACCTCCATGGTACCATATTATTGCATTGCCACCGAAGTTACATATGTATTCCAAATTTCAGCTCAATCGGTTGAAGGGAACGGGTTTAAAATTTAGTTGGAAGATTCCACCCGGACAAACATACATACATTGCAAGTTAATAAAAAGCTTGTAAAAAGGTACAAAGGCGAGCTTGTTTTATCTCTTTCGAACAAGTTAGTGTGCCTGTCGGTACAAAAGACAAAGCACTTTATTACAAGGTTACACCATGTTTGTTAGTAGCATAAATGTAAATAGGTTTAATGATACATAATAATAGGCAAAGGCTTAATTTACACTGCCGCGGAATGGAGTGGAAGCTAACTTTTGAATCGAAATTGTAATGAACTTTATGTCAAGAATCAAGGTGGTGTCTGGTCAATATGAAAAATCGAAACACAGGTGCTATGCGTCATATAAATATTGATAAATATGTAAAGTTTCACGAATATACGATATAGTTTCAAGAGATAGTATTTATTGAATGTGACACGATTATTGCAAATTTTGAACGTGGCGTGATTATTTTCTATCTAGAAATGTTTAAGGAATCTTGTTTTCACTGCGAAGTCTTATATCCTCAACTTTTAGGTTCATACATTTATTACAAAGTATTACTAGTTAAAAAAGATCATACAAAGCTATCTGAGGTACACTCTTAAGTTGGAACTGCTTGTTAATTCATCATAACCATTTTTATGTTTGCCAATATTAAATTTGTGTTATTATTATTATTTTACGTTTATAGTATGTAGGTATGTTTTTTATTATTATATATTATGTAGAAACACCACCGTCATGTGATTAATTATTATCCTGTCTATACAAAGATTGTCTGGAAGACATCGCATTTTGCGATAAGACCGTCCATTGTACCAAATCTATTTGTATAAATTATGTTCTATATTTTATTTTGATGTACAATAAAGAGTTATCTTATCTTATCTCATAACGTACAAACTAGATTTGCGCGTCTTCCGGCGTGCGGCTACGAAATACGAGCATTCTCTCGAATTCGCGCATGAGACGAAACTAACGCTTCCGTTCCATTCCATTCCGCGGCAATGTAAACTGAGACTAACACTGCAAAACCTGACCTAATATCTCTACAATGCATAACAGAATGCAATATCCAGTACAGTTAGCACAATATAAAAAGCCTAATACAATATACAAAGACGAGGCACAGTGGATATTATTGCTGATACAAATTATAATGCAAACAACAGTGGCCTGTAATGAACTTGCTTCTAGGCGCTGTATACATCATCTTCATTGATGGCCTCTCAGTATCGAGTTAAAAAAAACTTAAATGATAGATGGCGCAACTCTGAGACGTCATCTCTAAATACAGTAGTAATTACTTATAAGTTAGTAATTAAAGTTTCTAAACAAACACAAATGAACGTCCAATAAAGCAATAAAAACTTACATTTGTCTAGCTTGTAAGGTATAATAATTAACATTCATTCATTCACAAATGGTAATTCGACGTAGGTAAGCAACTGTAAATAAATGATTTCAAGTTCCTCGGAAATTTAATGACACAGCATTTGACTTCCTTTTGATTGCATAGACAGAGCAGCGCCATCTATTAGCAGTTCTAAAAACATGCCCATGAAAACCCCTCATTGGCAGATTGACTAGGACTCATTTTTAGTGCCTAAAATAAGAAATAAAATGCCTAGAAATGGCCATGGAATAACCTTACTACAATAAAAAATAATCATCCTTAAATTTAGGAAGTAGATGGGATGTGAACCCGCAATCTTCCCTTTGATTATCTATATAGGGGGATCTAAGGGAATTGGTGTCACGTGACACCCATTTTGCTACGGGCTCACTGCTCGTCCAGTGTTCAATTATTAGGATGATTCTTTTTACGTTCGATTTTCCCGCAAGTGGCTGATAACACTAAAATAAAAATAACTATCATATGTACTACAAACTGTTTCTTATATTTACATAGAATAGTCTGACATTGCGGTGAGGCAATATACATATATAAAGCTGTTTACACACTATGACGTACTTTAACCTCAGTCAGTCGCCTAGATTTATTTAAGACTTTGTGATGATTTACACTCAAGCGCGTGCATACATGAATTAATAATAATATAATATTTATGGACATTTCACACAGCGCTATTTAGTCCCAAACTAAGCAGACCTTGTACTATGGGAACCAGATAACTGATAGAATACTTGTATACTTTTTATGTAAATACATACTTATAATATATAGAAAAACATCCAGACCCGAAACAAATATCTCTAGATCGTGCAAAAAAAATCCGCGGCGAGAATCGAACCCGCTACCTCTTGCGTCTCTGCCGGCTATTCGGCCACTTAACCACAGAGGTCGTCAGATGAGAAAATAATTCCATTAATAATAGTAATAAACTTGCATTCCTTGGAAAAGATACACTGATGTTTCTTTCAATCGACTTTTCAATCAAACTGATTGACAGTTTCACTAACTATTCTAAAGATACGAGTTTATTAATAACAAAGCTTAAGTTTGATGATCACTCTGGGGCTCTGATACTACCATAAAAAGAGCCATTTGCATTAAAAATAAATATACAGGGTGCTCCAGTACATGCATGTTCAAAAAATGATTATATACAGCGAATAGATAATTTTTCCTAAAAATAAAGTAAATTTTTTGATTATTCAAAATCGTAAACTAATCGCATATCGGATGTTACTTGAACTTTGAAAGGAGAGACAAATGATTTTTATCAATATTAAAAACATCTATGACACTCCCTTTAGTAATAAAATATATATTTTGCAAACCAAAGCAACCCTTATGAATACTAGTAAGTATGTATAATTTATATGTAGGTACAATATTAAAGATTGCGGGCAGAAAATACCGCAACAAAATGCTGATAGCGTTAACAATGTCAGACTTTCGGATAACGATAATTATATCTATATTAAAACACCAACTTCATTGTTCAAAATAACACATTCATTCGCTATAAAGCCAATAAAGTAGGGATGCAACGATACGTTCCTTTGCCGATACGATACTTATACATATTATAAGTTAGAGTATAGATTGCCTATTTAATTTTAATTCTTTATACATAGATAAAATTAAATAATATTTAATCATCTGTTTAATAATAAATATTAACACATCGTAAACATTGCATGCTCTAGTTTGTGGAAAAACTAGAATATTGAAACTCTATCAACGAATAATAAAATAAAAATAATAAAAAAGAGTGTGTGTACTTATGTACACGCGTTAGAAGTTATACTTCTTTGGCGTATGGAAAAAAATAACTAAAATGCAGTAGTGATTAACGATAAATATTAAAATTAATCAAAAAGATTTTATTTAAATAAATAATAAATTATTAGTATCACCGTCGTATATGAAATTGATTTAATAAAAACACCAAAATAATATTTATTTATTCACACCGTTTAATTGTACCCTTACGAAACACGTGTTCTACATATAAAAATACTAGAATATACAACTTGAACATAGTTATCAATTTTCATACCACCTAGAACTAACTTCATGCTGTTACATTTAGGTGTCGGTGTGCGCGCGCATCGTAAAAATTCACTCACATCAATTTTCTCCATCGCGCCAAAAGAAGTATAACTTCAATAACCAAATAATGCAATAAATATGCAATATATATATATAATAGGTACTACGTGTTTTGTTATGTACGACATTAAATGAAAACATGGGTAGGGCTAATGGCTAGTGTAGTTGTGAAATAGGTTTTTTCTAATTTATAACCATATAAAAAAAATATTTTTCAATCAACCTTAATATCAAGTCTTAAAATGTCAATGTAACAGCCTGTATAAAATGGGTAAACAAATCATATCATCATGCAAGTAGGTACCTGTTAAACTGACTAAGCGCCATCGTTGCAAATGCGCCACCGATTTGAGAGTACGTTAAAAATTCATTAATGGAAATGTTTCGCTAATTGGATACTCAAGCCACCGGTATTAAACCAACCTCCAAAACCAGTTAATACGATTCCGGATGTGTATTTTAAATTAATGTGGTACATTACAAAACAGGTTGCGTCTATATATTTTCTATTGTATCCCAAAAATATGTAAAAATCACTGATCATTGGGCAGCGTTCGAGAAACCACGCGACCTCATCTACAAAATACCCCAGTGTTAAACATAAGACAAGTGTTTGACCAGTGATGGATGACACATAGCACAGAAATGTGGTCACTAACAGTTGGCCGGATGAGAAGCATCAAGAATCGCTTAACGTGCTGTGGAAATAGGGTTGCCATACGTCCGGAATTTTTCGGACAGGTCCGGTAATATCCGGTCTTTGTCCAGATTGCGGGATCAATCCTAAACCGTCCGGAATTTCTACAATTTAAGTAGGTAGGTAACGAGGAAAAAAAACATAAATCCCCTTCCCCGCTCGTTTCGTTCATAGGGTCCGCGCGCGCGCGATAATTCGAGAATTTGCTTCGTTCATTCACATGCACGATGCTAACGACAATAATGTTATATTTACAAGAAAGTCAGGAATTTTCATCAAATGTCAGGAATTTACTCAGGAATTTCGATTTTTTAATCTGTGAATGCAATGGACCAATACAAAGCATTATTTAATTACCTTTCACGACGGCAATCAGCTTTTCTAATGATTAATTGTTTGTTTTAAGGCCAGTTTCTCAACCGCTGATTATCTAAACTTATAAGGTAGGTATTTTCAACCTACGTGGAGATGGCTATTTTTGGCGTTTTTCTAGACGATCAAATCAGGAATAAGGAGTTCCGTACACAAACCAAAGTCACTGACATAGCTCATAGGATGAAGCGAAGTGCGAGCGAAGAACTCAGCGAAGAACATGGCTCGAAGAACTGATGGTTCTGTACTAATTAGTACACATATAATTTGTATTTCTTACCTGGTTTAAATAAGTCGTATATAAGTAGCATAAGTTAAAAACCACTTTAAATCATATCGTGCATTAATTTTAAAACTTTGTATTTTATTTTGTGTATTTATTCTGGAAAAGATAGTATTTACCTATATAGCAGCCAATTGTACCTATGATTTTTAAGTATATTTTTCTTGTGATTATTTTTTATAGTATGGTATAAATATGTTGTGTTTCTATATTTCTAACGGCTTAAGTATCGTCGATACCGATAAAATCGGCAAAAGATCCGATCCGATACGAGTCATCATCGGTTGCATCCCTACTATACATTATCGCTACTCAGGAAAGTGGTTTCAAAGAGAATGAAAGTTTCGGCCGGGAGTTGTTTTTGCCTAGGATTTTCTTTTGTTCTTCTTTTACCCTTTTTTCCTGTTCTTTCTTCATCTTTTGCCGTTCCTCGTCCATTTTTCTTTGTTCTTCAATCATCGCCAATCTCTCTTCAGCCTGAAATTTAAAGAAATATAAGGATTAGTCAACCGTATGCAAGAAGAACTCTGGGCTATCGACCACTGAGTGTGCTGCGAATGCAGGGCGTAACGAGGAAGGCCTAGGCGGCGATGGCGGGACTGGCCAAAAATAGAAAGAGGGAAGATAATGCAAGAGCCCGCGACGATCAGACCGTCGTTATTTTAAGTTACAATGGCCGACATGATTTTTAATATTATTCCAAATAATATACAGCGTGTTTGGTAATATACTGGCGATATTCAAGTTTTCTCAAAACATAAAAAAGACCTCTCGAAAAAAAAACCATTAGTTATATTATCAAATATTAAAGAAAATCGACTAAGTTTAGGTGATTAATTCGATATAAAACTTGCTGCCTACTCTTGCAAGCGACATCCAAAAATGAAAGTCGATTTGATATCTCTTTCGGAAATGGCTGCGGGTTTTCGGTTAGAAAGGGACAACAAGAGATATCTCCACCAATAAAGTATCTGTGGTTAGATGACAAGCATCATGCAATAGAACAACATAAGTTTAATAAAGTGTTTGTTTTTACATACCAAAATAAATTTCACATTTCTATGGTAAACATTTCACAAATTTATTTATTATGCTCATCAAAATAATATATGTATATATTTTTTTTTCAGGTTTTATAAAATTACGAAATGATCGTCGCGGGATCTTGGCCCTTTGCCCTGCAGTGGGAAACATCGGGCACATAAATAAAATAGGTACTTGAGCCAGAAAGGTTTTCGAGTGGAGACCACGCACTGCAAATGGTAAGCGCAGCGTTAGGACATTTGGAAAGACGACCTAATAAAGATTTCTGGGAGTGCGTTGGGAGCAATCAATAATGCTATAGGGCCGGTTTAAAACCAATTAAACCAATCCGTTTCACACGAAAAAAAACCGTTTATAACTGAAATAATGCATTTTTTTCGGTGTTGATGACTATGTTTTTCTTAATTATGCCTACATTTTCTTGATTTTACCGAGGTAGGGATACAACGGAGTACCTATGAACTGTGTAAAGATTTTTTAAATGTGTGATATACTGATATTGATGTACTTAGCGGTATACTTAACGATATAAATAATCATTTTGATTCGGCTTAAAACCAAACTCACACCTTAAAAGGTAATGTAGGTAGGTACTTTCCATTGATTTTCTATAAACTAATTAAAACGAAACATGACGTCAGGTGACCAAAAATTGCCCATAATGAAGTGTAAAACATAGTCCTTTTATTTTTGTAGGCGAATTTTCAACTGTTTAAAACGATTTATTTGGGGTTTAAAACGGCAACATTTTATTTAAAACGTTTTAAACCGGTTGTTTTACATATACATGCTGGACACTTCAAACAGCGCTAACTAGCCCCAAACTAAGCAAAGCTTAAACTATGAGAACCCGATAAAATGTCACTTCTGTTGCGCTGTTGGCGGTTGACGAGTAGTCGACTGGGAAGCAAGAGGTATAAGCAGGTCTTATTCACACAGAACAAATGTTTGCAAAGTTCGTTTGCCTAAATCTGTTATCGAAGTTTTTAGGTCGTCGAAGGTTTCTGCCTCTAAGTTCTGTTTGTGCTTAGTTCAGGAACACGGGGTTGATCAATTTATGACAAGCAGTTTTATGGTCAAAAATGCTTACTCAGTTAATAGAAACACATCTTTATTATTAATAATTTAATTTAAATAATATAATAATAATAATAAAAATTTAAAAAATAATATTAATAATATTAATTTTTTTTAAGACTTCAACATATAAAAACAGCTACACTAATTTTAACCAAACTTGACTTTGACTGCCTCTGTGGCACAGTGGACGTATAGCCGGCTGAGACGCAGGAGGTAGCGGGTTCGATTCCCGCCGCGGAACAAATGTTTGCATGATCTACACTACAGATATTTGTTCCGTGTCTGGATGTTTTTCTATATATTATAAGTATGTATGTATTTACAAAAAAAGTATATACGTATTCTATCAGTTATCTGGTTCCCATAGTACAAGCTCTGCTTAGTTTGGGGCTGTGTGAAATGTCCAGCGATATATATTTATATTTTAAACTTAATTCATCATCATCATCAGCCCTTTTTTATTTATACTATGTGGAGATGGAACAAGCTCATGGACAACCTGATGTTAAGTGGTAACCATATACAGCCTATAACCGAGTATTCCCTCGTAGGTCACGCATATTAGAAATGTGCCGTACGATGCACTGCCCTACGTCCATCAACTTGAGGCATACAGGTGTAAAGCCGCATATGCCTGTAATTTCAGCGACAACCATACCCTTCAAACACAACAATGCTGCTTGGCGGCAGAAATTGGCCAGGTTTCCCCGGGCGAGCCCCTGCACAAGGAACTCTACTACTCTTCTTTGTCACTTTTACAGCTTTTCTCACTGCTGGGCATAGTCTCTCTTTGTTGTCGCCATTACTGTTGCGCTATTCTGCCCTCGTACGACCTGCGGTTTTTATATCGTCGGCCCATCTTGCCGGCAGAATGAATTTCTACTTATATAATACAAGCTTCCGATGGCGGCTTCGCACGCGTGTTTAAAAAATTGCCTATGCCTCAGTCCAGCCGTTAGGAAATATTAACCAATAGGAAATATTAACCAATAGGATTGCATGAAATTCTATTCATGCAATCCTATTGGTTAATATTTCCTCGTTTCTCCGCTCCGCCGCCTCTCTCCGCGTCAATGGACAGGCAGCCTTAAGCCGTGAAAACGTGACAGATACTTACACACTTATAGACACTATAATACTAGCTGTCAAACGCGGCTTCCCACACCTTATTCCCATGGGACTGATTTATGCAATGACAAGTACCCATAAATCAACCTATGTTCCAAATTTCAGTAGTTTTGGCGTTAAAAGCAAAACAAACATCCATCCAAGCATCCAAACTTTTGAATTTATAATATTAATGGGATTAGTATAAATCAGTGATGGGCAAGTACGGCCCGCGGGCCAGCTCGAAAGCATTGAATCCGGCACGTCGACGGTCTTTCGACATGAATAGTATATGGCCCGCGATAGTATTGACGGTCCAGAAGTATAAAGTAGATTCTACTTAGTACAGTGCTCCCTCTCTATAATTCCCAACTTGGGGCTAAAATTCTAAGAACTTCTTAGCATTCGAAAATATTATGGCAAATCAAAAGCAATTTCATATGTCTCACACGCCTACCATGGCAAGGTCTTCGTAATTTTTAACATTGGTGCAAGTGTGTAATGCTGTAATGTTTTTATATGATTAAACGTTTCAACACAAAATGCATTTTTCCTATAATTCTGGCCCTCCTCTGAAATTTCTTAAACTTTCTGGCCCCCCATTATGAAAGTTTGCCCACCATTGGTATAGATACTAGCTAACCCGCCCCGGCTTTGCACGAATTTTCATCAAAATAAAATAATATATCCTTTAACGCTCATAGGGATAGTGTAGCATTATATTTATAATATTAAGTATTGAAATAGCATTTGGAAGCTATGATGCCACAGTCAAACACGCACATAACCCCTCCATATTTTGGCCTCTGGTTAAAAACAGATGTTAAATGTTTGTGTTGTGATAGGAGAACCTAGTTTAAAAGATGGTTACTCACCAGCTTCTGCTGGGCTTCTTCAATCTTTTTATTATTTTCTGCCATGATTTCCTCCAACTCTTTCCTTTTACGAGCTTCTTCCTCCTGTTTGATAAAAAACACATATTAACTCAGTTCTTACTAAACACTGGCTACACAAAATATAAACTCTTCATGTAACTACTACATACTAAATTTTAATAAATCATTTTGTTACTCTTATTATCATCCTATGTCAGCATTTTATTCAAAAAATACATTTAATAGGTAGAAATATGTGAGAGGATGTGTCTTAAATCTGAAAACTGGATGCAGACATTGTCTGCTAAACAAAGTTGGTACACAACAGAATGCTTAGTAGCACAGGATTCTGTGTACATTTTGTTACAAACGTAACAATCTTATAAAATTTGGTTATACAAAAAAATAGGTTCAAAATACCTTCAGCTCTCACGTCAGGGTCCTCATGCTGCGTCTCCGATTAATTGTCGGCTTCTTGGTCTTGTTCAGTCTTCCGACCTGACTTATAGACTACGTGACTGCCAGGGACAGTCAAGTGAACAGTTTAAAATGCTAGCCGGACGCCTCGGCGGCAATCTTACGTATGGGCAGGACTCTGCCTCAGGTGCAAATGGCATGTATGTTACAAATTGGTGAAATGGATAGGACAGTCTCAATCAGAAAACAATAAAGGAACTTGTAAGCTCGAACTACACCTGACTGGACCTTTAACAGATATCATCGAATACTTTAATTAGTTTCTGTCTTATTACTGTTGGTATAAAACATTGAATTAACACTGTGATTTATTGGTGTGCGACAACAATGCAGATTGTTGTCAAGGTTTGTGTCACGTGTGCATGCAAGGTGGAGCCAGCTTGCAGACACACATGACTGGTAGGTGAACACGGCAGTTACCTGTCGAGCCAGCTCCTCTCTTTTCTGTTGTTCTCGCTGTTTCTCCAGCTCTTCCATCATCTCTTTTTCCATTTTCCTTTTTGCTGCCTCGACTCGTTTAGCGACTTCTTGTTCTATTTCATCTTTTCTTTTCTCTAATTCTTCTTCTACTCTTTTCTTAACAAGCAGTTCTATTCTTTTTGCTGCTTCTTCTTCAACAACCTACAAAGTATATAGACAATTATATAATCTGCATCGGGATGATAATTAGAGAAGAAAGAAAGAAGACATGAACTGTACATAATAAGCAGGTGCAAACACTTAAACAACATACAGTAGAGTCTCACTAATCTGGCACTTCAGTAGTCCGGTACGTCCAATAATCCAGCACTCTCCGCTAATGCCTCCCTCACCCCTCCCTACTCTCATTCCGCACTTGCACACATATTTTATTTACATATTATTAATTTTTCTATACAATCCAATAATCCGAACATTCCAATACTCCGGCACCCCCTAGTTTTTAATAGTGCTGGATTAGTGAGAAGTACAGAAACAACATATAAACAGGAGGAAAATAATATAATTATAGACAATTAAAGTGTATGCATGGAGAATGCTGCCATGTGATTTATTTATTTTTCTAATATGTAGTTTGCAACCTATGCTAATATTTAAATGTTGATGATAAAAACTCAGGCATCTATCATTGAAGATGATTTACCCAACCCCTAGTGACAAATTGAAATACTGCCTGGGAGATGTATGCAACTGCGTTAGTACCTGGGACTGTTAATAGATGGAGTAGGCTTGCCCAGCACCTTTAATCATACCTCAGCTTAATTGGCCAAATCTTCAGAAGGGATATGATTAATATGTGTGGTGCCAACTAACCAGGCCTCTGGATAAGGAAAACGTCTTATCTATTAATGTATACCTTTTGTTCAGCTTCCCTCACTCTTCTTTGCCGCTCCATTTCTGCTAATCGGTCAACTTCATCCATTTTATTACGGCCTTTAGACTTCTTTCTGTTGTGATTTCTGACATCGTACGAACCGTCGCTACTACTCACTGAAGACATTGAGTGTGAGCGTTTCCTAGGCAAATTAATCATTTATATAAATACATGGTTGTTACAGAAAACAATAATACAAATTGCTTTCAAATGTATTACCTGGATTTGGAGCTTCTATCTTTTGATTTTTCGATGTGTTTGGAACTTCGTGTGCGGGATTCGGACCGATCCTTGGACCGACTCTTCTTTCTCGAATGTTTACTGCTTTTATGATGACGCCTGGGCGATTTACTACGTGACCTTGAGCGCCCCATTTCGCTGAACGAATTTATTATTATATCTCTTCAAAATACTTTATAAAAATTACACAGTATGACTTTTCGTCGTTTTGCACATTGCTTGCTGCCGTGCCGTGCGTGACCTTTTTGAGGCTTTTTGTTTGACAATTTTGACATGACATGCATGACTGACTGACTTCGTATTGACAGTAGAATGAATGAACAAACAAGATGTCGGGCATACATAGACTATATATAACTTTATGCCGGTGCCACACTTGTGCGTAAAGGTCAAACGTCAAAGTTCAAACTCCCTTTGAAAAACTGACATTCGATAGCAAATTTTACACAACACTTATAGAATCCAGTTTTTCACACAACACTTTTGTTTTGCAGATAATCGTGTAACTTTTTACTCTTTCTTTTTGTTTTTTATTTATGTAGATGAGTTTATCTGCATGTTTTATTTTTTCATTTGTTTTGTAGTAGGTATTGGTCTTGTACTATAAAGTTGTACACTATTTTATTGAATTAAACTGAATTTAAAACAAAAGTTTTAATATTCGTAGGTATGGATTACTAGTAAGTGTAATGCAACTAACATTACTTCACGTAAAACATCAACTAGGTAGGTACCTATTCATTTTAATTATCCCCTCTAAGACATACTGCTGCTTTAAAGAGTTACCTACAAAGTTAAGGATTTGGAAGTGCTACTGGACAATCATACTTATTTCTCACATTGAAAACATCACCGATCTTGCTTACCGTTTAGTTTACTGCGTTTTAGTAGAGAAGTTTATCATGGCAAATATATTAACCAATTCATTGTCATAGAATAAATTATTAATAACTAGTTTCCGCCCGCGGCTTCGTACGTGTGGTTTGTCGATAAAAAGTAGCCTATGTATTAATCTGTAACGGACGATCAAAGACGGGGCAGGATCGAATGTGGATTTGAAATGTATTAGGTAGTTATAAGATCGAATCAGATTCAAATGTTAACAGGTAGCTAAGATTGTACAGTTTAAACTTGTAAAGGTCAAAAGAGTGAGATAGCTACATGTAAGTCCCCGTCTAACTTTGCTGGAAACTTCGATGTATTAAGAACTGTATAACATGATTTGTGAAAGCGTGAATTACGATCCCCGCACCATGGCTAGGGCGAGGAGTAGTTTTGTATAAAGATAGACCGTTTTCAAGCAGAAATTTGTGATCATTCAAGAACGCGATTTATACCTTGTAAACTAGCAACTAAGAAGAAAAATAAATACAGTCCACTTTTGCACAGTACCGAGTCTATCAATGAAGCCTGGGTAGGACCTCTACAAGTTTTGGTCCTCCGACCCGGATAAGCCGTTCCTGAGACGACCGGACCAGTTGTTCCTGCGGAGCCGACAAGACCCGCTCCACTGGGTTTCAAGAAACAGTTACATCGTATAACCACTGAAGAGACGGCGCGGGCTTGAAGATCACCCAACGGTGCGACGAGCATCGTTGTCAAGACCGGCGCAAGGGCACGGGGTGCCTGAAGATCACCCAACGGTGCGACGTGCGACGTTGTCAAGACCGGCGCAAGGGCACGGGGTGCCTGAAGATAAGCCCGCGTCCGTTGAAGACAACCGAACGAGGACGTCACCCGAAGAGTGAAGACCCCCCACCCCCTCACGTGGCTGGTCCACGGCCCGTTTATTCCGGCCACCTAACGGTGCCAAACGGTCGGAATAGCGGGTAAACGCCTTAGGGCGGTTTTAGTGTTAGTGTTAGGGACCGCTAGGTAGGTAGGGGCATCAAGTGCTGAAGAAGATGACCACCAGGAGCCCACCAGTGACGAGGGGGAAGAAGGCTGCACTTCGCGTCTACGAAGACTACCCCGCGTCCCCGTCCGAACCCGCGCTTCCGAATGCGCGACCCGCCGAAGCGGGACCCTCCTCCGCTCGCGTAGCGTCAGAGACGACCGCGCCCGCGCCCGCGACCGAGGTAGCACCGCGAGTGACCGCACACGCCGAGCCCGAACGCCGGCGTGCCCCGTCCGTCCGCTCGCAACGCTCCAGCGCCAGCGCGATGGCAAGGATACGGCAAATTGAATTTGAAGCTGAAGAACGACTTGCCGAGATTAAGAGGCAAGAGCTCCATATTCAAGCGGAACTTATAAGGAAGAGGTTGATTGCCGAAGTCGCTACAATACGGGAAGAAGATGAACAAGAAAGCATCCAGGGCACGGGTGCACGGAACGGAGCCCTAGACACAGAACACAGAATAGAGGACTGGCTCCAACGCCATCATAAACGGGGGGAGCCAGAACAAGTGACGGATCAGGATACCAGGTATCTCTCATCGACCACGAGAGAACAGAATACGGAGCGGTATCCTCCGATTACGAACAATCGGGTCACTTTTGAACCACGAACACTGCGAGACAGATCACTCACGCCGGACCGAACGCGAGACAGAGGGATTGATCGGTTAACGGAAGCCATAGAGAAGATGGCTCACCGTAGACCACCTCCGAGACAGACGTACGACCTACCTGTATTCGGAGGTGCTGCGGGGGATTGGCTACCGTTCAAGGCAGCCATGAAGGAATCGACGATCATCCACAAGATCTCATCGGCTGAGAATCTAGCGAGGCTTAGAACATGCCTGAAAGGCGAAGCCCGTCAAGCAGTGTCGGCTTTGTTATACACTGCAACCGAACCGGCAGTTATAATGAAGACTTTGGAGCAGTGTTACGGTCGCCCAGAGATGATTATAGACAACGCGTTAGAAGAGATTAAGAAACTACCGCGACTGGGCGCGACCGCAGGCGAATTGAACGCTTTCGCCATCAAACTACAGAACGTAGTAACCGCCATCTCTTGTATGGACCAACGCGGCTACCTGCAGAACCCGATGTTTGCGCGACAGGTAGCCGAGAAGTTGACACCGCACATCCGATCAAAATGGTGCGACTATGCAGAGGAATTTGGCAGCCGAAATGAACCAGAAATATTGACGCTGTCCCAGTTCCTGATGAGAGAGGCAGATCGCGCAATGCGATACGCGTATACAGCTACGCCTTCGCAGAACACCTCAAAGGCCCGACCCATAGAGCAGCGACCCAGGGTGAACGAACGAAATCGTGGGTCGGTGTACGCTACACAGAACGCGGCATCGGAGGAGGAAGCCTCAACGAGACGGAACGCAGCAACGGACAAGAACGAGTGCCGTTGCTGCGGGGGCGACCATAGAACCGTCGAGTGTAGAAAGCTCACGGCGATGCCAGTAGACAAGAGATGGGAATGGGCCAAAGAGACAGGCATATGTTTTCGCTGTCTGAGCAGCAAACATAGACGCTTTATGTGCAAGAGCAAGCGATGCGGAGTGGGTGAATGCACACGTCCGCATCACGCACTGTTACATGCGCCGAAAATAAGGAACGAGGGTGCCAGTGAGCAGGGCCAGACCGAAGAATCAGCCATCACTGCATCTGCGCATGTAACAGCAAGGAATCAAGTCCTACTGAAGGTGTGTCCAGTCGTGATTAAGGGCAGTAACGGCATGGAAATGAATACGTATGCGTTACTGGACGAAGGATCAACGATAACTCTGATCGATGAAGAGATCGCCGCGATGATCGGAACGGAAGGCCCGACAAAAGCCTTGAACATCGTGGGGGCTACGACTAGTCAGAGGGAACCCGAGAGCCGGGTAGTGGATATCGTGATCCGAGGACACAAGTCGGACGCACATCGGATCACAGCGCGCACTGTGAAGAACCTGACCTTAGGAAATCAACTCGTCAGTACCGATGTGTTAAAATACGCGCACTTAAGGAAACTCCGTCCAGAAGCCGTGTGCTATGCGTCAGCGAAGCCACGCATACTCATCGGGGCCGACAACTGGCATCTTATTGTGACGAGGAAGCTTCTGACAGGGAAGAGAACCCAGCCAGCTGCATCACTAACGCAGCTGGGATGGGTAATCCATGGATCAATCCCCAGGAGCACAATAAGACAGCAGGAGACGGTACTACACGTCCATACGTGCCAAGGTGTCCAGAACGGATATACTTTGAACGACCAAGACGAGGAATTAAGCAAGCTCGTGAAAGCACACTTTGAGATAGATGCTTTGGGCGTTTCAATTAAAAGAAAGCCAAACGCAAAGGATGAGCGGGCTCAAAGCATTTTCGACAGAACAGCGAGACGAGTGAACGGTCGTTTTGAAGTGGGACTACCTTGGGCCAGCGATGAGGTGAAGATGCCGCCCAGCTACGACATGGCCATACGACGCTTACATGGGATCGAATGTAAGATGGACAGATCGCCGGAGTTTAGAAGTGCATACACCGCGCAAGTGGAGAAGCTGCTAGAAAAGGGATATGCAGAAAAAAGCGAGGAGGAACAGAGTCAGAACGAACGTCTCTGGTTTATCCCTCACTTCGCGGTGACAAACCCCAACAAGCCGGGGAAGTTTAGAATGGTTTTCGATGCAGCCGCGCGTGCTAATGGAACATGTCTCAACGACGCGCTGCTGGACGGACCAGATCTACTACAGACATTACATGGCGTCTTGTTTCGCTTCAGAACGAAGCCGATCGCGGTCACTGCGGACATTCGGGACATGTTCCTGAGAGTGACCATAAGACAAGAGGACCGTACAGCCCAACACTTTCTATGGCGCGGCGACAACCGAACAGATCCGCCGCAGAAGTACATGATGAAGTCCATGATACTCGGAGCGAGAAGTTCTCCATTTCTGGCTCATAGCGTCAGGAACAGGAACGCGAAAGATCACAAGCGGACACACCCGCTAGCGTTTGACGCTATAACTCGGAACCACTACATGGACGACTGGGTGGACAGCTTTGAAACGGAAGAGATAGCCGCCAGAGCTATAGCACAAGTGCAAGAGGTGCATCAACGGGCGGGTTTTGAACTTGCAAGCTGGAGCGCAAACCGTGAAGGCTTACTGGATAGTATTACCCCGGAGAACCGAGCGCATGCACCGAAAGAGCTAGCGGCCAATGCACATGTATATGGAAATAATAAGGCTGAGCGGTAGGATCAACGCCGCTACAGTACCGGATCGCATGAAGGATCCACCCATTCTGGACGGAGCGCACCGCTTATCACGTCTACTGATCAGGCGGGAACATGAGAAGAATAAGCACGCGGGCAGAGAACAGATCGTGAACAATCTGCGCCAGCGATTTTGGATACTGCGGTTGCGTCCGGCGGTCAGAACGGTTCTGAACGATTGTACGCTGTGTAAGATAAGGAGAGCGAACCCAAAGAAGCCAGTAAAGGGTGACTTGCCGAGGATGCGCCTAGAGATGAACACGAGGCCGTTCACTAACTGCGGCATCGATTGTTTCGGCCCTATGTGGGTAGCGATCGGGCGGCGCCGTGAGAAGCGATGGGGTATGCTCTTTACGTGTCTGGTAACGAGAGCTATATACGTGGAGCTTATAGCGAGTCTCAGCACCGACTCGGCTATTATGGCTATCAGGCGAATGGCTGCCCGACGGGGGACTCCTCGTACAATCGTGTCAGACAATGGAACGAACTTCCACGGATCGGAAGTGGAACTAAAAAAGGCTTACGAAGAATGGCTCCCAGGCCTAAAAGAGTACGCACTCAAAGAGCGGATCGAGTGGCGGTACATCGACCCTGGTGCGCCAAACCAGGGGGGAGCCTGGGAGCGAATGATAAAAACGGTGAAGAGAGCCCTAGCCATCACTTTAAATGAACGTGCCCCGCGAGAGGAGGTGTTGAATACGCTAATGACAGAAATCGAGCACACCGTAAACTCGCGGCCTTTAACGCATGTACCCGTGGACCCAGAGGAAAAGGAAGCTTTAACGCCGAACCATTTTTTATTGGGGACGGCGGTAGGTTTGCCATATGTGGGAGACTGCGACGTAGCCGACAGAAGGACGTGGCGCGCCGCACAAGCTCTGGCAAACTCCTTTTGGAAGCGCTGGATCGACGAGTACTTGCCTACGTTGGCGCCGCGAGGCGACGTCAGAAGACAGCAAGAGAACATCAAAGAAGGGGACGTCGTCATAATCGCGGACGGTTTGCTACCTCGGAACGTATGGCCGCGGGGCCAGATCGAGCGCGTGATTACGGGTCCGGACGAAGTAGTTCGGAGCGCTGAGGTGCGGACGCGGGGAGGCGTTTTCCGGAGGCCAGTGAGAAGGTTGATCGTCCTCCCGATTGAATAAGAAGGCTGCGAGGATCTGCGCCGGGGGGAGACTGTAACGGACGATCAAAGACGGGGCAGGATCGAATGTGGATTTGAAATGTATTAGGTAGTTATAAGATCGAATCAGATTCAAATGTTAACAGGTAGCTAAGATTGTAACAGTTTAAACTTGTAAAGGTCAAAAGAGTGAGATAGCTACATGTAAGTCCCCGTCTAACTTTGCTGGAAACTTCGATGTATTAAGAACTGTATAACATGATTTGTGAAAGCGTGAATTACGATCCCCGCACCATGGCTAGGGCGAGGAGTAGTTTTGTATAAAGATAGACCGTTTTCAAGCAGAAAATTGTTAAGCTGTCACGGCCTCAGAGGCCAACAGCGAGATTAGTCCATTCGAAAAAAAAAAAAAAAAGAAAAACAGAAATTTGTGATCATTCAAGAACGCGATTTATACCTTGTAAACTAGCAACTAAGAAGAAAAATAAATACAGTCCACTTTTGCACAGTACCGAGTCTATCAATGAAGCCTGGGTAGGACCTCTACATAATCCATATTATAATCTACGTACATACCAAATTTCATCGAAATCGGTTCAGCAGTAACGACGTGATTGAGTAACAAACAAACAAATAAATAAATAAACAAACATCCAAACTTTCTCATTTATAATATTAGTGTGATAGTGTGATTAGTGTGATGCGTAGACTACGTAGTTATCTAAGTGCAGAAATTTTTAAGTAGGTACGTAGCTATAGGTACCTAGTTACTAAAAACTAAAATCAATCATTAATATAAATACTTACGATATTTATCACGTACCGTTTCACGATTTCGAGTTTCGATGTTTCGGTTCAATTCGTGAACCTTCATCAGGTTGAGTGCGTGATAGGTAAATCCCGTATTTATAATAATGATTGACAAAAATCACGAAAGATTTCTAAGTGAAACTAAAATCAACTTATCGCTTTATAGTTTTAAATAATAATATAAGTTTATTTAGATCACCTAGAAAATAGATAGGAAATAGATTTATTTATTAATTACTATATTAAAATATTTCTTTTCTTTTTCATTTGTTAAAATCATTTATTGAAGAAATAATGTTGGTTGTAAACAAGTAAGTTTATTTAGCCTGTAACATATTACGATGTAAAGTACTTTTCCTTGAACTTTCATTTCTATTTTGTATGCTAGTGCCGAATTGCCGCCTTATTTAAAGAAATATCTTTGAGCACCTTCTTGATAGAGTTAAATTCAACATTACAAAAAGTTATTGCAAATGATGATGTGTTACTTCAGATGTTGTGAAACCATGACAAGATTTGATATCAATTACACTTTTTAAACCCTTTTTTAAAGAAGGTTTGAAACTGCAGCTTTGGTCCGTAAAAACCCTTTCTATCAATTCCTCTAGTTGTTCAGTAATAACAGTGGCACCTACGTTTAGCTCGTGTTCGGATTTTGTACTGTGAGTGCATGTTTCTCGTTCCAACTCTTTGTGTGTGTCATAGTCATCCTCGGGTTCGATCATAATGTCGGTATCATAGAACAGCTTAAGGTTCTTTAAACACCTTCAATGTTGCGTTCTTTTCCGATGTTGACATCGTCATAAGACTGTTATTCCGATGTTACCTTGGTAAAATTATTCTAGTGGCAGAGCATAACCCCGCACAAATAAATCAGCTGCACTACCATATTTGGGTATGGTTATACGTTGACGATAAATACATTCAAAATTTCCTGTTGGACAATTTGGATCACAAGGATAGTCGATAACAACTGAAAAAATAACAAGAGGAACTTAGCTGAATGAGTAAATATTACCTATACCTACTACATCTTGTATAAAATACTTGCCTTTAATGATATCTGAAACAACAGCTGGACAAATCTTTGCTGTTACATTAGTCGTGTTGGTTAGATCAGGGCAAGAGTTGATTTCAATTAACCAGGGCTTAAATTCTTTATCCAATAAAAAATCACAGCCGTATAGCTCGAAGCGATTCTTGCAAACCGCCAATGAGTCTTGACAACTTAGCATAATACCAACAATAGACTTTTTCATCCCAGGGTATATTGTATTATCCCAGACCTTTTCCCTTCCTATTCTATTTAAGTAGTCCCTGTATTTATCTAAATCCCACATGTTGTTAAGTGGAAGTTCGGTGTGTCGGCTAGTGCAGTTGGTATAATTTCTCTGGACGGCATTATTCGTCAAATGAATTGATTCATGATAATTGTTCAGATTGTACTTTTGTGAGCTAAACTTTAAATAACAATCTTGATACATCCATATAACTAAGGGATACGTGCTTGTCACTAGATAATATTGCCGAATATCAAATTTTGTTTCGTGTACTAATAAAGGTTCCTCTGAAAGCAAAATAAAATCTGTGTTCTCTAAAATCAATATAATGTATCTATGTTATATTAGGTTGGGGAAAAAGTTTCTTCGCATTTTTTAAGAAAATTCAAAACTTTTTTTAATATAGTTTACTTATATTTAACTAAAGTATGTAGGTACCATTTTGTTCGATAACTTTTTGCCATCTTGTAGGTAGGGACATGATCCCGGTCTTGCTCCCCTTTTTCAAAAATGGCATCAATTTTATCCGTAATAGGGCGACCAGAGCGACGTGCATCTTTGACATCAAAATTACCGGATTGAAAACGCTTAAACCAAATTTGTGCTACTCTTACAGACACTGCACTAGGTCCATAAACATCGCAAATTTTTTTCGCGGCTTGCGTTGCATTTTTATCTTTTTTGTAGTAAAATTTTAAAATGTATCGAATTTCTATATAGATTCACTCATCTTTATAGTACGAAAAACAAATAAAAATCACACTTTTTCCTAATTTGAATTTGCAATTATCTTCTTTAAAATTTAAACTTTGAATGATACCAAAACCAGCCAGATACAAATAGTATAGCCAAAGAGATTTTATTACAAGTTCGTACATACTATAATGCGAAAATACTTTTTCCCCAACCTATTATATTATCTTAATAGATATTAATAAAACTGATGATAGTGCTCACCAATATACTTTTGAATGACGTATTTGGTGTTGACCTTAAGCAAACTTGTAATGACTCCTAATTTAGATACCATTCTAATTCCTCTCCCTCTTGAACAATGTGTTGGTTTAATCATCCAGATATTATGGCAACCTTCACAACTTAATTGCGGTCGATATTTATGAATCTCTTTCAGCAATAACTTTGCGTAGCCTAAATAAAGAGGCAGTTTATTATCTGTATCCTCTTGGAAAACGTCGTCTTTCGCAATAATACGGTAATACTTTTTCAAAAAAGCATTCCACTGTCCAGAACTCGTATTACATAGCGCTCGGTCAATATCTTTGTTTTGTTTACGAAATACGTATTCCTTGCACCTATTTAGTGCGAAAAGTACTACATTTAATGAAAGTTTCCCGCATTTAACAAACACAGGGCGTTCATTAGCAACCATTGAAAGGATCCACTTTAGCAAACTGGTACATGCTGTTATTTTGTAGTCTCTGACAAATCCTTCTGTTTCCCCAGGGTCATAACTAACGTAAGTGCGAGGGCCGTTGACTTCAGCTTCGTTTTCAATATAAAACCAGTAATTTCGTTTTATTGAGGAGCATAAACCTTGTTTAGTCGTCCATTGTGCGCCAATTTTCAGTTTGTTTACTATAGTAGTGCATTCTTTGTTCATGTCAATGGTAGTATCTCGTTGTTCATCTTTTGTACGCCACTCAAAATTTGGTAGGTAAATATTTTTCAACTAAATTGGATAGTAGCAATCTTTCCAATTCACCATGAATATCAGCCTTATTGTGCAATGTGCCGTTTTTAATTTTAGAAAGATTCATTTTATTACTTGGAATCTTTTCGACCCATCCTCTTTCTAATAAAGCTTTTCTCACAGCGATGCAATTACCATAAATTGAAAATATTTTACCATTTTGAATAGCACTTGCCGCAAGAATTTTTAGTTTAACATATCGAGTGGATCTCGTTTGACAACTGCATATAACGTAGCTTTTATCTTTTGGGGACAGGCCAGTTGGTTTGTAAAAACTTTGATATGGTATTTTTTTCAACAAATACTTGTCTCCTGCTCTTGAATTATTGGCAAATCGATTGAATGGAGAATATATTTTTTTCATCTCTCTTTTGTTGAGGGATTTATTTGACGATTTCTAAAAAAATATTAGGTAGGTAAATAGTGTTGGTGTGGTGTGGGTCCAATATACATATTTATATAAATTATAATAACTATTATATAAATATTATAAGTCATTATTTATATAATAGTTCTATTTATAGATAATATGATTGATATACAAATTACTTTGTTGACTTTCAGACTGCGTGAAGTACATGGTCTTTTTTCAAAAGACGTATCAGGATTATTGAGAGTAATTACTGGTTTTCCTCTTCCAGATAATTTTTTTTTGGGAAAAGAACTAGATGTAATGGTCTGTTGAAAAAAATGTGTTTATAAATATAAACTTCAATATTTTTTACAGTACACTTACTGTATTTTACTTACTCTCTTCTTTATATATTTTTTCTTTTTAGTTGGCATTGCATTTTAGGTAGATCATGCTTTTTTTTATAAAAAACGGAATTGAATCTATAGAAACAAGTATAATCAAGTTATAGAAGATATCTAATTATATGGAAAATAAATCAGGTACCTACCTACCTTCGTCAAACAAATACTGCAGGTTCATTTCTTAGGTTCTGTTCTTAAGTTATATTCTTGAAACAAACCATGAACCAAATGCTTATGTATACCTGTACATAGTTATTACTTACTTGGTTTATTATTATATCATTTATTATTTATTTATATTTTCTTTCAGACCTTACATTTTTTAATATTTTGTATGTTGATTGATTTACACCGAGGACTTATCTGACATCTTCAAAAGTCATGGCTCTTCATTTTACAATGGTTGTAAAGTGAGTGATGTTCAATTTCAAAAAGTTATTATTGCAAATTAAAAAACAGTCGCATGAGGGATTGGAAAGGATATTTAGGAGTTTATTAGGAGTTTAGGATTGGAAGATCTGTAATAGAATAAAACACATACCTTTTTTTAAACTATTTATTACATAATATATATTTTAATATAAGTAAACTTTCCAAGATTCATCAGACGAAATATGTTATCTGAAGGTTTTAACCTACTTTAAAATTTGAACAATGCAACAGTTAAATTATTAATAAATTTAGGTTTGAAAATAATGGTTTAATGGAGTTTTATTTTTTTCTAATATTAGTAGATACATTTTCATCATTTAATAGTGTCATTACAACACGATACGGAGCGTAAATTGAAGTACAACTTTTGGAAAAACTAATTGATTTTTGTTTTATTTTGTTTTCTTCGTTAAGTTTGCAAATGCTTCTACCAATCGCACTTAATTTTTTTATAGGATCTGAATCTTCCGGTACCTTTCTCGAGCTTAGTGGAGCTAATGATGACCGCTGGGTAGAAGTTAGTATGCCAGATTTTATTTGTCTGATAGGTATAATAGATTCAGTCTTATTAGTTATTTTGTTCTGGACTGAGATTGTCGACCGAAGAATACTGGCAGTTTCTCGTTCCCACTCGTCAGGATCTATGTAACAACGCTTATTACCTACTGACCTATTAACTTTAACCTTGTGTCTTTCGGCTTTGCTTGCTGATTCAGTTCGGTATTTACCAGTAGGATATGTTGATGGGCCTTCATCTGGTTGGCAGCAGGAGTGTGGCACGATGCGACGCCTAGCTTCTGCGTTTTTTTCTCGCCTTCCTCGATGAGTCCTAAAAGAGTGTGCAGACGATTTACGTTTTTTCGAACTGTTCTTTAATATTATGCCTGATTTGACAACTGTTGCTGCTTGGCGTACCGTTAACGCTTCTTTGGGCCCTAGAAGAAACCCATCTTTGTTCATCGGTATTGCATCATAAGGGTTCAACCAAGTCAGGAAATCAGTAATGATTGGTCCGCTGTATTCAGAGGAAATTGGTTGGTCTTTATCTGGAATGGTATCACCTAATGGAATTCGAGGTGGCAATGGGGTAGCACTACGAGGTTCGTGTTTCCTTTCTTTGGCTTTTTTAATAATTCTTTTACCGTTGATACACAAAGACAATCCTAAATATGCTGGTGCTTTAGGTACTGCTTGTCTATAAGCCATTTCAAAATACCCAGTATCCGCTTCGGAATTATAACGTCGATCGAGTACCACTGAAAACATCAAAATTAGTTGTAATGTTGCTATAGTTAACACTGTGACTGACAAGCTTAATGTCATTCCAATTTACCTTTAACGACATCTTCGAGGCACTGAGGACATAAACGTGCCGTAACTGATGTTGTTGGAGCCAAATCAGGGCTCGAGTTTATTTCAATGAGCCACGGAGTGAAGTCATCCGTCAGCATGAAATCAGCGCCGTATAATTCAAAGCTATTTTGCCTTTTATCCATAGTGTCTTGACATGCAAGCATAGCTCCTATTAGACACTGCTTCATTCCAGGGTAAATTTTTTTTTCCCACATCTCATATTTTCCTATCTGTCTTCAAATATAAGATTTTGATTTAGTACGATGATTCTGTTCCATCAAAACTGTAATCTACCTTTACTTACCTAAGGTACGCTTTGAAGCTATGACAGTCCCACATGTTTTCATCAGGTAGCGCTTTATCTCTTTCTCCATTGTTCTTGTATTTAGTCTGTACAGCATTATTTGTGAGGTGAACTGACTCATGATAATTTGACAGACTGAATATTTGAGAGCTGAATCGTAGATAGCTTTCTCTGAAATATAAAATATGTGTAAATCTCGCGATTATTGTCAATATTTTTCAGAAGTAAACCGATAATGTATAGCTGAAATCTTTGTTTGACCATCAACATCTACAAGGTGTTTTGGACTTTGCTAATGGGTGACCAAAATATTAAGACTTGAAATGTTTAACAACTGATTAGGTGCATATAAACGAAATTTCTTGCAGACTTCGGTCGGAGGTATTCTGAAAAAAGGAATATACTTTATAAATAACTTTTCACTACTAACCTGTATACCCAAATAGTCAGCGGTTGGCAATTTGTTATTAGAAACCATTGTCTTATATCGAACTTTGTATTGTAAACTACTAACGGATTTTCTGAAACACGATGAATTGTAGTAGGTAGGTAGTTAGGTAAATTAGATAATGATTTTCTTAAAATCTTATTTTTATTTAAAAATAAGGTGTAGGTACCAATGTATTTTTGGACGACGTATCTAGTTTTCTGAGCCGGTATATTAATAAGGCCTATTATATCCTTGATATTGTTCATAAGTTGAATACCACGACCACGACATTTGTTGCCTGGTTTCACAATCCAAATATTAAGAACACCATCAATATCAATCTGAGGCCAAAATTTAGTCATCGTGCCTAAAAGTTTTGCTGCTTTTCTTTCTAATTGTCTGAAATGTAGAAAAGCGATTGTATAATTGTGTTTTCCATTCATTTTATTTACTAATAGCAGCGAAATCGTAAACAATACATCCGAATACATCGAAAATCGATGATGTAGGTAAATCATTATTGTGTTGAGTGACAATTGTGATCTAATTCCTCCGTGTTGACAAAAATCGTTAGCGCCCATTGATTATGATTACAAATATGGGCAATCGAATCATCAAAACATCTTACCGTATATTGGAGTTTTTATCCTCTGTGAACTTAGCCTTTTCATGAACAAGGAGATAATGATGGGTTAGAAACTGGTCCCATTCGTGTTCCCACACGTGAACCTGGTCTTCCGTATCGTCTATATCTTTATGTGTGAAGAATGAAATGTATTCGTTAAGTCTGCTTATAGCAAATTCTATTGCGCTGAAAGGGACCTTTCCGTTAGGCACGATAAGGTACTGTTCACAAGTGGCTTGTAGTGTGTTCGATAGCCATTTAAGGACGCTGATGCAAGCCGTTATTCTGAAATCGTCGATAAATTCTTCAAGGCTATCTGAGTTGTGAATGCTGTAAGACCGTGGGAACTTTGTCAATGATATTCCTGGCTCGGTGTGCCAATGCATTTGTATAAGAGAAGTGGTCAAACCTTCTTTAGTGGTAAATATTGATCTGCAAAACCTTAAACATGATATTAAACGTAACAATTTAGATAGACGTAGGTAGATGGTTTTAAATTATGTATAATAGTCATGAACGAATTCCCACCTGCTTATAAAAACGTCTTTATTGCTAAGCAACCAATCGTATTTATCTCGTTTAGTTGTCCAGAGAAAGTCAACAGAGTGGTGCTCCATGAATTTGAACAATATCATCCTTTCAACCCTCGACAGTTCTTTTCCAGTATATTTCTTCGGATCTATATTTGGTGGCGGATGGCGGACCTTGAAATTGAGGTAGGTCAGTTTTATTAAAGTAAAGGCTTGTTCACGTAAGGGGTGCGGTTGTAATGATGCTGAAAATTTTGTCTGGATCTACTTAGAGTTGAGTAAAAAATGTAGCCAATTATTTTCCATTTCATGAAAGTGGTGCGGTGCACAAACCAGACAAAAAGACATACCCCTAATTCAGGCCCAACCAGATTTACAGATACCTTGTGTGACTCGTATTTTTCAATCCATCCTCTCTCGAGAAGCGCCCTACGAACTGCAGGAAATCCACCCCCTTTTATCATGAACACCTTGTGCTCCTTCATGGCACTGTCGGCGATCTTCTTGAGGTCATTCCATCTTTCGCTGCTCACCCAACTTTTATATTGCTTGAGTTGCTCAGTTGAAGATGACTCTATTTTTGTGGAAAATCAGTTTATAAATCACATCATATCAGATTTATAATTCATTGGTAGGCACGTTTGTTGTAGATACCTGCACATAGAATCGATCCATGCTCAGACTTTGAAAATGAGACAGCACTTGATGGACGCAGCTCCTTTTTGGCCGTGCTATCCTTATGCAGCTTCGAGTCTGAAACGCTCTCTTCAAGTTCCATCGTTACAGCCATGAGTCTTTCTTACGACCCTGTAAAAAAAGAGTTGGTCCTCTTTCACCATGTTTCCCTACTTCATGACGTGTATACGAGAAAGGAGCCGAAGTTGGACTGCCCAACTAAATATAAACTGGTAGTGCAATAACCTACTTTTATCTAACCTACATTGCGGGTCCTTGGCTCATCAGCGATCAGCGAACCATCCGTGCATATCCCCGCCCGGTACCTGTGCAAGTGACGTCACAGCTGGGTACGTCCTCCACAACTTCGTGCGGAATGTAGTTACGCGGAAATTAATAAACCTAAATGATTCCTACCTTCTGTAACCAGGTCGTTGCTCAGAAAACTAGGTTAGAGTAAGTAAACGCTAATGTTAAAAAAAAAAAATATGTTTGTTTCAGGTACTGAAAATTTATTTGACATAGAAATACCACAGTCTATAGAGACAAAATATATTTTTATAGACTGTGGAAATATTTAATACAAGTATGAATGGAAATTATATAGAACCTACCTACTCTGTAGAAAATAAATAATAATACCTATTTATTATTTTTAATGCATACCGCAATAGCACATTATTATAACAATTTTAGATGATAGATCGAGTGAGGCGAGTTAAACCTATACAGGGTGTTTGGTAATATACTGACGATATTCAAGTGACGGTTTCTCAAAATATAAAAAAACACCTCTCGAAAAAAAAACTTCTAGTTAAATTATCAGATTTAAAAGAAAATCGACTAAGTTTAAGTGATTAATTCGATATAAAACTTACTGCCTACTCTTGCAATCGACATCCAAAAGTAAAAGCCGTAATCCACAAAAGCGTAGATTTGTGCTGAAATTTGGTATGAGTGTAGCTTTAGTTACAGAAATATAGGGAAAAGTCTGAAATCCAGAATAACTGCAATTTCTAAAAAAGTATAACCAATTTACATGAACTCCCGTTACTTGTATTTGAATAAAACTGTAGGTCAAGTAATTTGGTTGTGATTTCGTTGCACTATTTTATTAGTCAAAGATTATATGTATGTACTTATACATATAATATATTTTTTGTTTTTATGAGAGTATCGCGAGATCTCAGTTCGGAGCGAACCACTAGTAGTAGTTGCCAGTCTACAGTGGTCAAGATTCGACCGTTATACATTTTTAGGTTTCCGTAGCCAAACTCGAAACTATAGTTTCGCTATGTCGTATGTCTGACCAGTTGCAGCCGTTTAATTTGTAGACTAATTAGTACTGAAACTTGGCATGAGGTTAAGTTGTTTTAGTTTGAAGTTTTAGGTAGTTATGAAATATAACGAAAAAAACTAGTTTTTGTAGTTTTCACTTATGGGAGTAATGGGTGTTTTTTTTTCCCACCCACCGTCTTGTGTGGGGTATCGTTGAAAAAGTATTTCACTAACACTATATCGTTTTTGAAACACTTTTTTGATACAAAAGCCCCTTTACGAAATATAAAGCTTTAAAATACCTATTTTTTCCTGGCTGCCAGGCAACCCGCTTTTCTTGGGTACCTAAAAAGTATTAAAATTTGTATTATCACAGCTGAGTAGACATACTCTACAAGTTTACGAGCAGTACCTAGTCGAACAACATAAGTCTGATTTTAGCTTTCGCCCCTCCTTCCTTTTTTTCTCCAAATAGGATGTTTGATAATATACGCACAAAAATAAAAGGGGTTATTTTGATGAGCATAATAAATAAATATGTGAAATTTATTTTGGCATGTAAAAACAACACTTTATTAAATTTATGTTGTTCTATTATGTAACCACTGATACCTGTATTGGTGACGTCTCGAGATATCTTTTGTTGTCCCTTTCTAAACCAAAACCCGCAGCCATTTCCGAAAGAGATAATGTAACTAGGTTTTTTTTCGAGAAGTCTTTTTTTATGTTTTGCGAAACCGTCACTTGAATATCGTCAGTATATTACCAAACACCTTGTATACATTTGAATTATACTCCTCCCTCTTTCCTTGCATTAAGCTCATAAAGGGGTAGGTACCTATCCTTATTTAAGGCTTTCATCCGAGTATAACACAACTTTTCATCACGAATGCGATAAAAATAAAAAAGATTTTTATAACAGATAGCTGCTCAAAAAATTGTATTCCCGGTAGGTACCTTTTTTTGCTACCAGACTTTTTAAAATTTTTAATAGAAATAAGGATTAATATACGTATTAATATCTTAACTCAGGTTATAGACCTGGACCTTTACAAAAGTATTACAGGGGCCGAAGCTAACGAGTAAGAGGACTGTTTAGTTCTTATAAAAATTACTATGATAAGATGGAGGTAGATGGTAGTACTATTGCAACACATGGATTAGAGTTCGGGTAATGCTTATGGAATGGATGCTGGGCTATGCGAGAGATAAGATACGGCATCCGCCAATTCCGCAATATCAAGCATGATTGAGGCAGGTTGTGACTGGCCACCCACTAAACGGGCTCCCATAAGTGCCGCCAATAGAAGGCAGCGTAAGGGGCAACGTTTAGGGTTTTGAGAGGTGTGCTGCAGTTTCACTAAGCGTTCACTCTCGCCCGGCTTTATGCCTTTAACACTTCAACCCTTGGAGCATAAGTTCCGCTCTTGCGACTCCATCCTTGACCGGCCAACTAAGACAAACCAGGGTCAGGGATTTCTGTCAACCTATTATTATTATTTATTAATATAAATACGGGATTTATCTCGTATCATTTTATCGGTGTTTTGACTGACAATGTTTCTGTTCAATTCGTGAAAAAACATTGTCTTGATTAAACGGTTTGTGATAAATCCCGTATTTATACTAATGATTGAAATAAATCACGTAGTTTTCAGTATTTTCTCCAAAGAAAATAGCTACCGTGTAAACAGACCCTAATACATGGTGCAAGAGAACTTGCACTGGCACTTTGGACGGTTAAAATACAAAAAAAAACTGTACTTCCGCTTTCGGAAAATGGTTCTTTCTTTCGCAATAGATGGCAGCATGTAGGTATGAGGGCGCCACTAGTACAGAGATAAGAAGTATTCATTCAAAGTAAAGCTAACTTCAGGCTTTACTCGTTATGTTGCCCAACATGCCCACAAGACGGACAGGTTGGTTTCTACAATTTGGCAACACTGATGGATTGCGACATGAAGCAAGATGGCGTGTTCATCTCTGTTTGATCCTCTGTGATATTTCTCACGTTTTGTCATTTTCGAACTTATTTCGTAATGAACTAGCTGATTGAATGTTCGAGAAAAAAATCAAAAAGTGTAGGTAAAGTGTGCTTATTTCTTAAAAGTGTTATTAGCAACCCTTACGTGAATGTAACCCACCTGAGGAATGTTGGTTTTTTCAGTGATTTGTGATTCGGTCAGGTGTTTTCGTTTTTAGCCAAAATTAAAATTTTGTTCTTGCGCAGTGAGTGAAGTTTCGCAGTTCAGATGTATTTGTGCCGCGAGGATGCTAGATGTCGGGACTGTTTCCAGTGTTGGGAAACAAAAGCGTAAACTATTTGTTTTGATATCGAATAAAGTGAATTGAGAAGAGTTGACAGAGAAAGAGCTCGGCTGGATTATGGCCTTCAGTGAGGTGAGTGTATCTAGTTTTACAGCATCACGATTCCATTGTCATCTTGTTCCCATGGAGAATCCAGCTTAACTTTTTGTTCCACCACTAAGTATTGTTCTTTCTGTTACTTGCCAAGATTTTCAATGATACTTTGCATCTGTAAATATCTATGTACATAAAATACGCGTCCACTTCTTATATATTTCATCGTAGTATTTTAAATAGGTAAATTAGATGAAAAGTTTTATTAATTTTCCTTAGATGCTGTTTTAGGAACAAAACATCATTCTACAATGGTGATTAAACATTTTTTTTTCTTTGCATACCTTGTCATCAATACTATTCACTCACAAGATAGCCATATCAATGTGCATGATAACTGCAATTTTATCAAATATTTCTGATATCTTGGTTTCAAGCTGGTACTTAGCCAAGTATCTACCCTACCTATTTTCTTGATGTACACTAACACCAAGCATCTACTGATTTCTTGAAGAATAAATTATATAGTGAATGGAATAAGATCTTTGTTGATCTCCCACATGAAGGGGTTTTTGCATACCTTCAAAGAACACCTATTGAATCTAAGCTTGAAAGTAAGCGGATATAAAATAATTATTTGAATAACAAGACAATGATTATATATTTAGTTTAAAATTATTATGCATTATGATGACATTAAAAGGAGTGCATAAAGAATCGAGACAAATCCAAATACTCCGATGCGTTAACTTTTATTATTTATTTGCCATTTCATTAAATTGCAAACAGGTAGCTGAATTTGTGCTAGGTATAGGTACGGGACTAGATGTGTTTTAAAAACGATTTTAAGATTGTCGTTACAGAAAAGTAAATGTGATCTGATTTATTATATCTAGGTACCATGAATGTCATCTTTTCCATCTTTTCATCAATGAATGTGTCAAAAGGGAAGATTGTAGAGCCAGCGGGCTTAAGAAGGTTTGGATTTGTATGTGGTATCCCAAGAATTGTAAAAAATAATAAAAAATACAGGCACAGCATACAATACCAAATTAAGGGTTAAGTAAACAGTTTTTTTCAACATTTAAATCATTAGAAACATTGAAAAGACAATGAAAGTTCTTATACATACGAAGCATCCAAACAATTTTTTTGGTCCCATGAAGGTGAAGTCATCTTACCTTGTAAAAAAACGAAATTAAACTTTGAATAAACATCAAAAAAAATACTGGTTACTTGAACTATGACATAACCACCATTTTTATTCTACTACCTACTTTATTATGATGAGTATCTTAGGTTACCTCATTCATTGTCTCTACCTTTTCGTATGATCATATTTTGAAACCAAAATTACACAACATTGCGCTGCATAGTAAATGGAGAGAAGAATATTTTAGCAGTATGCAAGCAGTGGGGGTTTTTATGATGTAATCAATGATCTAATTGGAGCAGTCAATGATTAGTTGTTTCTTGGCTATGATATGCAGACAGAATGCATCAGACATTCATCCTATTTTCTCAGTTAATTTTGCATTTAAGTGGTAGGTAAATCAGCATCAATCAACTAAATATCATCACCAGACATTTTACACAACTTGGCGTTAGTTCCTTCGACCTTCTATTTGTGCTATAGTGAGAGTAGCTGTGTCTTGGACTCTAAAACTGTAGTCATCCTCATATTGCCTATAAGCGTTGTACATTGTGACGCTGGAGGAAAGTTCCCACGATACAATTGTTATTCCTCAGTCGAGACTACGTCGTGCGTGGCCGTCTGATACCGGTACTTTGCGTGAGACCCTGCATCGTTACAGTTTTGGAATTGACCTCTATTAGTATTGTTTGTACCTACTTAAAAGGCCAAATCGGCCACTTCTGGCGGAGACCGTCAGCTAATAACATTGTCTTATTTTTAGTTGGTTCTTACTTCCGCTGGTGGATGTTCAGATTAGCTAGGACAATGAATTAAGTGCCTTTTGAGTACATTTATGTAGCCTAACATTCGCTATCATAACCATCGTTGACCATAACATTCGCTATATATTTCAAAAGAAAACGAATATCTAGGCAGCATTAGATCCATTTGTTTGCTTATCGATAGACTTAACATCTGATACAGTTTTCCATTTCTGCTTGGCGCTGGATATTTAAGTTATAGACCAAACAAACCTTGTTCCGTAGCAACAAGATCCGTTGCAAGTTACTACATTGTGTGCAGTGCACAAAGAGTGGCGAACCTTATCTAAATGGGCCGTGGTTTCCTTGTTGGGCCACGTTTGCACCCGTATGACTGGGTGAACGAACATTTACGACCAGAATTGCTGGTAGCTAGTGCCTAGTTCCAATTACCTTTTGTGTCTTTACTAGGTGCAAACATATATTAAATAAAAAACGTTGATTGTAGATTGTAAGTTTATATCTCGCAAGATCCATTCATTGTTAGATTGTTACCGTCATCGCGTCAATTCGATTCGGTAGAAATCTCTCTTAGCCAGTCGTGCGCGCAGGGTCAACAACCCGGACTTATCAGCAATCAAATTTGTAGGGCCGCTCATGTAACTTTACCGTATTTGCATAGATAATCAATCGTGCCACCGAAAAACAATCAAGAACTTACGTACCTAGTACCTACCTACTTATCTGGAAATTTCTAAGGTTACCCAGCGAAACTTCGATACTGAACTGTGATTTATCAATGTGTGTTACCAATGTAACTTGGATATCATCCAAAGGGCTTTGTTTACCTAGCGGCACCTTGACGATTTCGGACACCTACTATGAAATTCAGTTCGATTTTCTTGTTACGAAATGTCTAATTCAGCATTCGTATCATGGCAAAATATAACGAGGTTCACCTCTGACCGCGCAGTTCGTGATCCAACTGAACTATCGGCTATTGGGCCAATTACGCCCGATAGGTGAAAGGAGATCGTGTTTGCTATTCATTAGGTATGTATGCCCCCTATTTTACACACTATCTATCCAGCCTCCAGCATCCACTGTTGGGTATAGGCCTCGTCCTATTATGCCAATCTATTCGCTCTTGAGCAAGCCTGATCCATTGCTATCCAACTTCAGCTACGCACTGGATAAAATAGCATGGATAAAATGGCTCAATAACTAAAAAAGACCAAGGACCCAAGACTCATAAAGTCATAACTAGCCGGACTCTTATTACACCCAATTATTGATCAAATACGTTTGTTTTGCATCCCAAAGTTCACAAAACTCAGTCATAAATTGAAAGAAAACCTTTGCTCAACGATGTAGGTTCCTAAAGTTTTACGGTTACCTGCAGGCTTTTGCCATAATCGAACGGCCTTCTGAATAACTCGTAAACGCATCTTACTGTACAAAATTCCGGTAACCGTTGTCCGCACACCAGCCAAATTAAATTTGTATAGCGCCGAGTAGAATATCGAGTTTGCGACGGACGCCAAAAGGTTGACCTGAATATGTTAAAAACGTATTTTTATAAAAGTTGCATTGGATGTTTTGATACGAGCTCGAAGCCAGTCGAGATGGAATAAAATAAACACGCGTGAAGGAATGTGGGCCAAAATTGGAAAGCATCGTGTTATTGTTGCTACTTGCTCCTGTCCGTCCGATATTTGTGGTATTCACTGGAGCGATGTTGAGCACAAACATTTCAAAATGCTAACTGACTTTAATTCAACGTGCTTCAGGAAGGTAGGCCAAGCACTCTTGACACTTGACCTGAAATCCGACTTGTAATGTAAACAGGCACACAAATAAATAAACGCTATTGTATTTTAATGAGCTTTCGAAATCTCATTAAAGCTTAATGGAATTTTAGGCTAATTTTGTGTCCATTAGTTATGTCCGATTACACATTATTTAAACGTTCAGAACGAATCGTTTGACCCTTGCCAAAATAGGGAAATTTCCTTTACGTATATTCCTCTATTTCGGCTACGGTGACTGGGCTTATGATTTAATTAGTGCTTGGGTGTTTTGCCCTTATGTGGCTAATATAATTAATAACAGGGATATAATTTATATAAAAACGTCAGAAAATGGATTGTGTATGATGTTATAGATTGAGGTCAATCCAATCGCAGTGTGGGTAATCTTATACGTCATCGTCATTGACCTGAAGAATGTGAGGTTAGAACACAAGATTACGTTACGTTTATGCTTTAAAATGCAAATCGACATAACCAAGACCAAGACTAATTTGTGTTACGTGGTTATGGTCTAGGAACGTGCCTAAGAAACAGTCACTACGATCCATTATATGGACGTGGACCTTAAATATTCATGCAGGCTGCCGGCTCTTGGTCATCAATATTTATAACCTGCCGCCCGCCGTGGTGATAGAAAAGCGTTTTACCAATAAATTGCTCGGGGAACAGTTTTATTTTGCGGTTAAACTATCAATTTTCATCGTGTGGGCCTTTAAATTGATAGTACGACCAATTTATTGCTTAAATTATTTATGAGCTAAAATTATATCATGCTGGCTCATTCTGATATTAGGTATATTGTGATGCCGTCGATCAAGAAATATCAGCTCTGTCCGGCTAGGTAGTTGATTTATGGCGAAAGCTCCGCATTACAGCTCATATTGATAAGATTTTGCATTCGCATGCCGATGTTTTTAAACAGGTGACTAACCTCAGTTAATGAACTTCATGCAACCTACCTGTCTTGGCTAGCACGTCCCAACTCATCTATCATGAATGATTGCAGTTTTTATAACATGTTTAACTTGCTCACCGTATTGATCGACCGACAGGTTCTCCTACGATTAGAATATGCGGCCATCTGAAAGTAAGTAATTTTAATAGACCTTTTAATGACAGCAGCCTCCTCCACGCATAGGTGCATGTTGTTGATTTACTTTGGCGTTTAATATTGAATTAGTGAATTTAAGTATTAACGGACACGTATTTGATATTTGTATGTAATTATGGCTCAACTGGCATGATGACATTCCGTTAGGCGACTACTGGTTTGACTGGATAGCGTACTGTAACAAACAGCTATATGACAAAAATTGAAAATAATAAAGATATTCAAACATATATCTCGACAATTTGTCGTCGTTTTTTTTTTGTTTTTGTATTGTTTTTTGTCTTTGTTTTGTTATGTCTGCAAATAAATGTATTTTCTTTCTTCTTCTTTCTATTTGTAGAGTTGATCGAATATTATTGTTATTGAAAATGAACGATAAAATAATCCTAAATTTAGGAAATTTTATCGCATTCCTGATAATTCCTATTCGGTAAATTGGGTTAGCTTATACCTACCTTACTAGTAGCACAACGCCATGTGCGTCATGTCATGTCATGTAAGATTGTTTGAAAACGATAAGAAATCCCCTTTTTTGCATAAGTAGGTATTACATACAATTAAATGATAGATGTTTGCAACGGTCTTCATTAATTGGTTTCGCGTGTCTGTCCTTGGCCTTCGGGGTGGTTCTCCAGCACGCGACCGGGAGGCTTTTAAATGTTACCACTCTGTAATTATAGAACTACTATCGGCATGATCTTCGATATTATTCCATTTGTGAATATCATTGTACTAATCTAAATACAAATCGCAATAAGAAAGCAAAATTTTGAATTAATTCGATTAACCAAGCGAGTTGCGGAAAGGCAGTATTTAAAATATTATTTTTAGATGGAACAGGCATATCGGCCACCTAATGTTAAGTGGTAACCATCGCCTATAACAAAGCTTTGCCTCGTAGGTCACGCACCTTAGAAACGTGCTCTACGATGCATCTGCCCTGCGTCCATCAACTTGAGGGATACTTTGAAGATTGGATGCACAGAACAGGAAGGCTTATTCCCAGCAGTGGGTGGATGTGGACTGAGTGGGATAGATAGAATCAAGTAGAACCTTTTCCTGTGTATTACACGATAATTACGCATTTTCACTTTGTTTGTCTTCTTTGGAATCTTACGCATGTTTACTTGCTTTTGAACTAGTATTTTTATCATTTATCTTGTTTATCGCCAGATAAAATTGTAAGAATCTTGCGACACGTTTTGATTAAATCTGGTATTTCAGTTCAGGTTGACGAAATTAGCTGATAAATGACTATAGTTTCAGCTGTTTCAGTCTGATTAATGTGTTGTTAGTTCGTTACTAAAGGAAAGTTGAGGAATTGTCTTGTTGTCTTAATTTATTACCTCGCTCTGTATAAACCATAATTCAAATACTTAAATCATAACTTGCTATAAAGAAAACAAGAAAAGGGTGGTTTACGTTGTGGCCGGGTAACATTTGGCCAGAATTCTAGATTTTACAATATGGCTGTCGTGTAAAACCTTTGTGTTACGTGTTATGATAACACTGTGGACGGAATGATATTTTAATTACAACACCTCACTATGATTCTTCTCTTCCAAACAAGTAAGAGGCAAATCAATAGATAAATTATGCAGTCATGCCAAACGACAATGACCGAAATATTATTGCCGTAACTCCACTCTTCGATCAATAGAACCTACTTACACATTTTCCATGTTGCTGGGTTGCTGCTAAGTGTTTCGTCATAGCTTAGTGTAGGCGTGTTCAATACATAGTACCATAGATTACCTAACACTTGCCATAATATCTATGACTACTGACGACCTCCGTGGGTTCGATTCCCGCCGCGGAACAAAATGTTTGCATGATTTACAGATATTTGTTCCGGGTCTGGTTGTTTCTCTATTTGGTTCCCATAGTACAAGCTTTGCTTAGTTTGGGGCTAGATAGTGCTGTCTGAAATGTCCAGGAATATTTATTTATTGAAGTATGTACCTACCTTCATAATACGCATCACGACTGTAAAGTCGCGCTAAAATGCTCTTAGAACTTAGGTATGTAATACATGTCAAAGAAACCTTGACAAATTGTAGATATAAATTACACCTGCCTGCCTACACACAAATATCTTTTGCAATTATATTTGAGCCTTGTGAAGTTTATGCAAAATTACTTCCTTTTAACAAGTGTGAATTGAATGGCTGTGGTTATAAATGTCAAAGGTGAAATTTTTAACAAATTTTACGGCAAATATGTTGAACCTACACATTTCGACCTAGATTCCCCACCAAAATTATCCTAATACCTACAAACGCTGGTATAATGTGATTCCTTCCGCTCAATCTAACCTACGATTTAATGTTGCGTGACCACTCTGGACACTTTCCAAAATTACCTCATTCAAGTTTAATACCAGTTGGCTTTGTCAATGGTTCACTGAAATTGCTTTTGACTCACAGTAAAATCGTTTCGCCTTACAGACGTAACTTCAGAATATTCCTTAAAAACGACATCTGCGCACAACTATCAAAGTATTATAAGACTATCAAGAATAAACGCATGTGCTTGCTTCCCGCATTCTAACTTGTACTAAACCGTAAACAATGTAATGGTAGCACACGATAAAGATGCTATAATGTTTGCAGATAAAAATATCGCTCGCCATACAATCCAATGGACCATCACCCACGTCGAAGATAATCTATATATCTATATCTTTTAACATATAAAACAAAGTCGAATTAGTAACACCATTTATAACTCAAGAACGGTGGGACCGATTTTGATGATCTTTGATTTGTTGGATTTGTCTTCGCCTTGAATAGCAGAATAACTATTAACATATCGGAATAATTCATGGAAAAAGAAAGTATGAAGAAAATTCATTTTCTCATACACAGGTGCAGCTAATGATGGCCGATTGACAATTCACATTGGCAGCCCGCGTCATATGTATACATGCCAAGGCGGTAAGAAGTTTGGCGGGTCAGCTATATTATCATCTTCCATTGGATTGTATGGTTTATGTTAACATTATAGCTTCTTCACCGGATGTGACGCGCTAATATGATGTGGCGCGGTGGGCGAATAGCCGGCTGAGACGCACGAGGTAGCGGGTTCGATTTCCACCGCGGAACAAATGTTTGCAATGATCTACAGATATTTGTTCCGGCTCTGGATGTTTTTCTATATATTATAAGTATGAATTTACAAAAAAAAGAATATACCTAAGTATTCTATCAGTTATCTGGATCCCATAGTACAAGCTCTGCTTAGTTTGGGGCTAGATAGTGCTGTGTGAAATGCCCAGCAATATTTATTATTTATTTATTTAATATACGGTACACAACACTACGTAGTTTACCCTACCCGCAAGAGAAATGGAATAGAGTCTCTATAACTGAACACAATAAAACAGTATTCCCAGTTCCCACTCCTGAGCACATACAATACAATAAATACGCAGCCATTGTACGAAGAGTCAAGTTTCAATACAAACGTGTCACATTTAACTATGAAAACGTGATGTTTCGCTACACAACTAAAGAGGAAATAATCGGTATTTGTTACACGCAACTTGAAACGTGGCTGTAGTATTTACTGCCCTACACTAAATATACCGACGTACTTTACATAGTGATGTGAAAAACATAATCCACAATAAGATTATGAGACAAACTTTTTGAGTTAGCATAAGCTGCTGACGCTGCCGAGTCGCAAAGTGAAACCAGTCCGATCAAAATCAATGGTATCGTGTCGCATCGATAATATAATTGCCAATATTTGATGCAACCGACCCGCTGACGATAACGTCACAATCACAGGCCAGTGCTCACAGTTCACATAGGCTATTGGACACGTCGACCGTTGTGGTGAAATTCAGAGCTTCGGAACAAATCCACAGCCAATGTTTTGTTCGCAAATTGTTCGCCGTAGCTTTAAAGTTCTCTAGTGCCTCTAAGCTCTACCTTCCTATATGGGGATACTTTGATCCAACTGTTTCTAGTTTAATGTTAGATTTTTATCCAAAACCTGGTGGAACTGGAACTATTTGCTCTATTTTTTACCTTTTTACTGTATTTATTGTAAATATTCATTTTCGCGCTTAATTATCGAGTGATCTTAGCAGCCCGGAATATGTCATTCGAATTTTATTGATCGAGCGAAGCGAGATCTCCAAATCAACTTCGGCAAATCGGCGTTGTATGTATGTATGTAAATATGTATGTAGTGATGGCACTATTTTGGTGTGGCTAAATGAGCCAAAAATGTTGGGGGGTTGCTGAGATATTGGGATTCAAGAGAGGTAAAGAAAAAATGAAAATGAGACCATTGGGTCAAATGAAAGGTCTTTATTAGCACATTTCGATTCCGTTTTTATTTTTAGTAAAGTCTTTGTAGTTTTTGAGTTATTAGCCATAATAAAAACTGAGTTTTAACATAATTCACAGGGTACACCAGTGACCCCACAATTTTGTATGGGCGTAGCTATAGTAACACAAATATAGGGAAAAGTCTGAAATCCAGAATAATTTCAATTTCTACCCCAAAAAAGTAACCAAATTGCATGAATTCCCGTTACCAGTAATTTGAATGGAACTGTAGGTCAAGTTATTTGGTTATGCATTACGTGGCACTATTTTGTTAGTCATAGATTACAAATAATATTTTTTTGTTTTTATAGGAGACTCGCGAGATCTCAGTTGGGGGCGAACCACTAGTTTATAACAGCACTAAAAGATTAATAATAACAATATTACTTACACACATAGAAGTCTTTGAACGCATATATTTCATGTTTAAAACATTTAGCAGATTTAGATAAAAACGCAAAAAGTTAGTTTCAGCTACTGATATATTTTGACGCTGACTGTACAAGTGTACAATATATTTGTTCTGTATCAAAGTGCCGTTGTTTCAGAATTAAAACATAAAACCTGTTAGCGTGCATTGTTATAATTGGCCTTCTAAAGCAACTATAATAAAGTAACTTTACCGGCACTCGCAATGTAATAAACACTTTTGACACTATTTCCCTCTCTGTGTTAATGTACCGGTGGGTAACATAAACCACGTGACATCATTCTCCTCTGCCGCGTTTATGAAAACTTTTCATACACTGTCTGTTACTAAAGTTACATAATTGTGAAAGTTTATTTGATCTGTGTAATTGCACAAATGACAATCTATTTTCAGGCATTTTCGAATTAGCTCATCGCAGTTGGTTCTATTTAGTAGTAGCACGTACTTTCTTTGTTCCCGATTCTTTCGCTTTCAACAAGAAGATAAAATCTGTTTCAATAGACGGTAGTTAAAGGACGGTTAAAAAGACATTTGCATCTGTAGTCGAGGCATTTACATTTTCATTAAAATCTTTGCTTACCGCTTTATTGTATTACTAAGTGTTAAACGATGACTCACAAGATTTTTATCACAACAAATTGTAGCTCTAGCAAAACCCTGGATTGTGTTGCTCTTGTATTACTGGTTTATTCCTGGTAACAGTGCTTAAGATTTGGCTCCAAAATTATGAAACAGGTTTGCTATAATCTACTGAAAACGTTGAAAACAAACGAACCCACTCTGTAAATACTTGCATGTTTTTTTAAATCCCAATCTCCAGTTGTACCGGTGTAATGTCGTTGCTGTGCCATGCCGGTCGGATATTGCGCTCTTACAGCGTCGTCGGTTCGCTTAATGCGTTTCCGATGTGACGCAAATGTGATGTTTTGTACGTTGCTGATGCGCAGGTGCGAATTGTCGGCTAACTGGGACGGTTTACTGTATTCGTTATGGGATAACATCAAAAATGGTCACGAAGCCTTACTGCATATGTTCGCGTTAATTGTTTTGTGTTTTTCAGTTTCATGGTCCACCGTTTATCAATATCCAGAGTTGGTAGGTATTTTTGTAAACTCTAGCTATGCCAGCAACGTTGTAAAAGCTAAAAGACCAAATTCTACGTCAAGGGTAATAATGGTACAATAGCTTGCCTGTCTAGACGAGAATCTGAACATAGTCACAATCTGAATAGTCTGAATATGAAAAAAGGAAGGGATTCGGCCCAAGATCGAACAATTAAATGTAAATTACATTCATAGATTCCTGTCTGGAACAAAACTATTAAATTGGACGTGTTCAAATATTAATGACTTTCTCCACAATAGATCCTAAAAGCTCCGACTCAAACTTCTGCATTGTACCGACCGGGGTTCCCGGTGAAACCTAAATCACGGCTATAAATTGTAGAACCAATGCGTTTAGACGATTTATGCACGGAATGTTTCCAAACTCCACTTCGGAACACGATCGGTGGTATTAACTAGTCTATCGTTTAAAATACAATGTCGTTTATACCTAGTTACTCAATTAGTAGTAAAGGAAAATTCTCTATAAGAAATTCGCAAATTTTGCCAAGAGTTTAGCTTCAAGATAAAAGGTGTGCAACAAACACAGTCTTGACTCCAGGTGTTCAGTTAACCTTGTTGTGTTTGCGCGGAATTTGTTATTTTAACAGGATCTTATCTCGACCTGAGTAAAGCGAAGCGGTGATGTATCGTGATAACATCTTTATCGGCGAAATATGTTGATAATACAAGATGATTTCATTCATTTCTAGTTTTATTACATCCGCATGTTTTACACGTTTATTACTACGAGTCTTAGCGTCCTTGCGCAATGTTTTTTTTTTTAAAACGTACCTCTTACTTTTTACTCTAGGTAATGAAAAAGTAGTCGGTAGATACTGGTCCTTTTATTGTTGTGGAGTCCTCGTTGATATGAAAAGTATTGTGTCTTTGTTCGTTGTTGATTTTAGTAACGCGTAGGCTTTGGCGTGTGTCGGTCGGATGAGTGGCTGGTATTGGTTTTCCAACAAACAATTTTACAAATTGCCAAACTTCTAACATTAAGTGTTTCATGTTAAATAGACAGTTTCATGTGATCATGTTGGAGTGATAGTGTCGTGTCATAATATTAGTTTCATTAGATACAAGTAACTCTTGGAATCGGCATCTTTTATTAATTTATAACTCAAAAGTTTAAAGATACCTTTAAAACAAAACAAAAAAAGTCTACATCCTTTTGGAAAGCTTCCTGCAATAGGTGTCGATTCGTGTGGTCCTAAGTACGATCCAAAAGTAAGGCCTCGTTCGTTGCCTTCACGTATGAAACCCATACGAGTTCCGAACACCTGTTGCCTCAACATTTATATTTTGTTTACCGTTTATGTGTCATTAAATAAAGAACAATTTAATGTAGAGTATTTTAGCAGTTGTAAAAAAGTATGATATCCTACAAAAGAATCTAACGGACCGTAAACCAAATAATGTATGTGGGCCGCATTGCTTAATAACGAACGTTTATGGTGATGCGTAGCACTGCCGTAAATGCATGGAATGCCTGTAGTCCAGAAAGGTTAGTATTCATTGCACGGCGGCGCGGGCGGTGACTCCTCAGGCAGTACCCGATGCCATGGCCCCCGTCTGCTCACTGAATACTAATGTCTCCTATTGTATGTCCAAAGCCAGCAGATATTCGACGTTGCGGACTAACGAAAGTTTTGTAACGCCTTTGTTTTGCTGACTTTCGCGCACTCGACAAACTGGAACATGCATTTGACAGATGGCCCGTGCCAGCTTGGCCTCAACCTCAGAGCAAGGAATGATATGCTCTGAGGTCTCAGCCTAGCTTTTGACCTTCTTGTCAGTTATTGATACTGCTGTCTTGTTTATCTTAAGGTCAACAAATTGATTGAATTGATATTCGGTAGTTGGATCCTTGATCCTTATTTATAGACACTCAAACTTTATCCGATTTCTAAATATTTATTAGCATACAGGCACAAACTCTGCCGTGTTCATTATAATTTCACTATTGGCAATAACCAACAAAGGGATTTTCGCAAAACAATAGTTCGCGGATAACCGATGGTGAAATACCGTCAGAACGGTGTCTATGAATATGCACTAGCGCGGTTGGTAGAAATGTGGTCGCGAGTTTCGCTGCGTTGCGGCGCGCCGCCGAAGCAGCGGCTGCTGCACGCTCCGCTGGCTGCTCGCCGCCTGCGCAGCCGCCTCACCCCCGCGGTCCCTTGCGAAAAAATCATAATGCAATCGCCAGGACGGCTGGCGTGGAACGCTCGACAGCAGCACGCAAACAGTCTACATTCAAATGCGTTGATACTCACACGCCGTCCATCACGATGGATTGCTCGTGTCGGGAAACCGATTTCTCTTGAGGTACTTACGCATTGGTGCGGAAATTTTGTGCAAGTGACCACGGTATAGTTTCGTTTGACGCGATCAAAGTTGCCATTGAATATTATTCAGTGATGTGTACTTCATGGTTGTTGCTTCAATCTTGTTTTGTGACCAGCTGATATTTACTAATTGGTGATCTTGAACTGTTCTCTAAAGAATCAAGTGTTCTACAATACTAAGTATTGCTAAAACAAAGTGAGCTTGATCTAGTGCTTGTCCTAGATATGCAGTTCTTCGCATTGGTTACCACAGGTGGCTAGTGTGGCTACCTATCACCTCGCCTTCGATCGACATTGAACCAAATTGTCTTTCGCAAAGGCTATGAAATAGCTTCAAGTTTGTTATCGGACCTTTTTCGGTAAAACAATTGTCCATCAAATACAAATTAATTCTTTACGCGTCTCGATTGCGTCCGGTGACGGTGGCTTTCGAAGTGTCCATGTTTTCAAGCAGTCTTTGCATCGCGAACAGTGGCCTGGTTTGCTCGCTACTGACTGGTAGTCGATAGGAAAATTGCGCGCTATCCTCAAAGTGTAAAATTTTATGGACATTATCTATTGGCTTATAACAATTATCACTGTGTTAAGTGATAAGACAGTGATAGGTTCTGATGGAATTTCGATTGGTGTTAGTCCGCAACTATTTTTAGTGTGATGAGGTGTTTGGTGTTCTAGCCAGTGTTTGTGTTTAACGCAGAAGTGTTTTGTACTATGTGGGGTACTACGGTGTCGAACCCCCCGTCGCACTATCATTATGTACCAGGACCTGGACCTATACCCCCGACCGGTCCAAGTGGTCCTATTCTTGCCGGGCCTAATACAAGACACTTGAGACCTCAGTCCTCGTATTCGCTACCTCACGGAAGTAATGGGCCCGGCCGATGGAGCTGGTCCAGCAGTAATGTGTCATCATTTGACCGGAGACAGTTGAAAGTGCCTCCACAACCTGCTCGACCTGCGCCTGTAAGGCCATCACACACCAGATACACTGGAACTAATGTGAGTTTAATATCGTATTTCGAAACCCACTTTTTATACTTGCAAATTGATACAGTAATGAGCACTTTACATTTCCTGGCATTGCATTCAGCGGTTTCATGTCCTGATGCAATGCGTGTGAGGTGATCCGATTGGCTGCTCGTATAGGTGGAATTTATTTCCTGATATATCGCAAGTATCGCAATCGCAGTGCGTGTCGGGTGTTAGTACTCGCGACATTCGATACGAAAGACGGACTCTCTTTTCCCTCCCTATCAGTGTATAATGAAAAGTATGCATGCAATTCTTTGATAATCATTTTAGATTGAAGGATTATACAGATACGTATTTCCTATTATCAACTTTCATCCTAATTTGGCTCCAAATTAAGTTATCGAGATAGTCCGAAATTATCTATCATACTCATCAGTTCAAGGTTTTGTAAAAGTATCAGAAAGTGTATATTTTCTTACGTAACTCGTCCAGTAAAAAAAGCTTGTTCGCCAAGTGCATGCCGATATTCCTTTTATAGTGCGTCGGTGTAAGACTGTTTCCTATATAGGGTAGTATCTAATGAATAGCAAATGTACTCGTAACCGAGGCTGTTCTCATTACGGTACTTGTACATGACACAAAGGTGACTGTCTCTAGTTCCCTGAATCACAACTGCGTTGACACGGAACAGGGTAATGCTACCTAAATCATAAAATACAATATAGACAACGGCTTTAATATTAGAAAATGAGATTAATAAATCATTTATTCAATTGCAAACATGGGTAGTAGTGTTCCTTGTGAAAGGGCTCGTCCGGGGAAGTACTATCACCATACCTATTTCTGTGTTTCGGTTTGAAGGGTATGGTTGCCGGTGAAATTATAGGCATATGGCAGTGCATCGTAACGCACGTTTCTAAGGTTGCGTGACCTACGAAGCAATTTTTTATTATACGCGATTGTAACCACTTAACATCAGGTGGGCCATATTATGCTTGTTCCATATTCATAAAAAAAAATTGTGGCCGTCACGGGACGCCGGGCAGGTGTTGAACATCTAAATTAATGGTTATTGAAATAATTACTAATTAAAAAAACCGTTTATCTTATAACTTATCATACTCAAAACGGATCCGACATCTTACCCCTATATGTATACATATAATAGACAATCGCCTATTGGACTCATGCCCTCACGGCGCGGCGTGTCGGAATACCAGTCGGTTTTACTGCCAAGGCGCGCCAATTAGATGTTTCATATCAAAAATGCATTACAACAGGTGATAATTAATAGTAATACTCGTACAGGTTCCAGACATGTTTTACCATATTAGTTGGCATGCAAATGCAGTTAATGTACCTAATAATAATAATAATAGTTGTTGATGGCCATATTCAATTAAATAGCAAAAGTTTTACGAATTTGTACCGAACTCGTGTCATTCATACTAATATTATGCATTTGAGAGTTTGTAACGTTTTCACGACTGAACCGATTTCGATGAAATTTGCTTTAAAGAAGAAGACCTGGATTGAGAAATAAACTACTTTTTATTGACAAACGACGTGTGCGAAGCCGCTGGCGGTAGCTAGTTATAGAAAGATAGATAACTCTTTATTGAATTACCACACACACAGAAATAATACAAAAATAAGTACTAGGCTAGAATAAATAAGGCAATACAATAGGCGGCCTTATCGCCCATATTTTCTTTTTCAATAAATGATATTCTATTCATAAGTTATGTTCAGTTATAAGTTATGTTCATGTAAACCCCCAAAAATTAAACTAGTGATGGCAAGCAAAATATCGTAGGATTTATTCCATGATTCATGCCATTGTTTTTCATGATAACGCGCGCACTAGTCCTAAACCTTCATTGTTATCTTAATTGGAAATGTATGTACCTGATTAACAGATTAAAATAGATACGTAAGTGAAGCAGTCGTAGGAGACTGACCGCAAGGACATAGAGCCAAGAGCTTGTTTACTTATGTAAATACTAGCTTCTACCCGCGGCTTCGCACGCGAGGTTTGTCGATAAAAATTAGTCTTATGTCTCAATCCAGCTCATAATCTATCTGTAAACCAAATATCATCGAAATCGGTTCGGCCGTTACGTACGACGATAGATGGGTGGAAGATATGAAGTAGATAGATATAATTAAAACAAAAGTAGATAGGTATAAATTAAAACAAGATGGTAAAATACAACGAACAATAGAAAAATGGTAGGCAAATAGGTAAAAAGTTAGGCGTTAGCATCAAGCGAAAACCACCGAGTACAAAAGTAGTTACCTTGTTTAACCAACTTCTGACACTATGGGGAGTGGACGCTAAATGTTACATGTGATGTGGTAGGTCCAGTCCGCAAGTAACTTTTAAAAAAAAATACAACTGACTCTACCAAACTACTGAACTGATTTTGATGAAATTTCCGAGACCAATATGAAAGAATATCCTTTTAAATAAAAAAAGAATTTTCTAAATCGGTTTATAAATGGAGTTCTGAGGTATTAACAAACGTAAAACCGAATTGCGTCCCTATAAAATTTGAGGGTTCCTCTCGATTTTTTTGAGTTTAATTATTTCCTTTTTATCTTAAAGACTTAATTTTCCGTACTTACAACTTTTTGCATAAATCTAATCTCTTAAAAGGTTTTCTTTCAGTGTTAAATGGGAAAGTTTTCGTAATTATGGCGGTATCATCAATTTAAAGAAATTAAGGAGATTATGTTGAATGAGCTAAAATTCTACTCGGGTGCTCAGTTTGCGAAAAAATGTATACGAGAATTTATACAGTTTGTTCGCGTTCATCAAATAACTGTTTCATAAAGTAAAATCAACACCACTCTTGGAACCAAGCATCCTTGTAGAAGGCCAGGACCACCACAGTTTTACTTTTAATTAAAAATGGCACGGCAAATAATGTGGTTCACAACACAGCTTTCTCTCACTTTTGCTGAAATCTTTTAGAAGCCCTCATCTCTAAAATGAGCTCGTATTTTTACGGTCTCGCGTGGAAATTGGGCAACCAAGTCAATAAGCCTTTTTGTTCGTACAGCAGTAAGCCTTTCGCTTTATCATCCCCTTTTCAGACCTATAGAAGGTTGGCATTTTAACAGGGAATAATGATGTTACATTTTTGCCTAGGCACCTTTTATTAAGCTAACTGCTTTGAGGGACTGGCTAAAAGCAGGGATCTCGAAATTAAGTTAGAAATTTTTAAAAATTTAAGAAATTTTAATAATATCACTCCCAATTATGTAATTTAAATTATCTGTAGCCGGGATTAGTCTCGTATCTAAAATTACTTACATCTCTCTGTAACAAACTACCAGCACTTGAGGTTATGCTGAGGTCTTGATTACTGTCTCAATATGCAGGGTGTCTCTCATTGAGAGTCAGGTCACGTGCCGGCATGCCTCATGCCGCAACCCGGATTATCCGGGCCGCGTGCTGCACTCACCGCTCTTGTCCGAATAAACTATCTTGCTTTCGCTGCTAACTGGATTTACGTTTTCGCCTTCATTTGCATTCACTTTGTTCTACAAGTCTATTTTGTACTCTTTAGCTGTCTGTTTAACATTTTTTTTGTGTTCGTTTTCCAATTCTTTGGAGTAAGTTCACTGTTATCATTTTTCGTGTCGTTCTTCATTTATTATTCTCTAAAATGTTTTGGTCTTTTAGTCTGTTTTTATTTAAATTTGTGATGGACAATGTTAACTTCATATTTCAACAAAATTGCTGAAATAAACAGATGCTTGTAAGAATTGCGTAGTTCTATACGAGGGGTGATCCAAAAGTAATGATAATCAATAATAAACACAATGAATAAAATAAAAAAATAAATTTATTTCTCAACATAGTCTCCTAGCAAGTCTATACATTTAGTCCATCTCTTTTCTAAACCTAAAATTCCCTTAGAAAAAAAATCTTTATCTTGACTCTCAAAAAAGTCCTCAACCGCGGCCATCACGTCGCTATCATCGTCAAATTTCTTGCCTCGGAGGTGTTCCTTGAGTCGTGGAAAGAGATAGAAGTCACTGGGGGCTAGATCTGGTGAATAGGGGGGGGGTGTTCCACCAGCTCGAAGCCCGCTTCCTGAATGGCAGCCATGGCAATTGCAGCTTTGTGAACCGGTGCGTTGTCTTGATGGAACAGCACTCCAGCCCGCAGTTTGCCTCGCCTTTTCTCCTTAATAGCCCCCCGCAATCTTCTTATTTGTTCTGCATAGTAGGAGCCTGTAATAGTGGCCCCCTTTTCCAAGTAGTCCACCATGATGATTCCTTTAGCGTCCCAAAAAACAGACGCCATAACCTTCCCTGCTGAGCTTGACACTTTGAATTTCTTCGGCGTCGGTTCATCGGATCGTTTCCATGTCATCGATTGTTGTTTTGTTTCAGGATCAAAATGGTGGATCCAGGTCTCGTCCATGGTCACAAAACGTGACAAAAAATTATCTTTGTCTGCCTGAAACTTTTCGAGATTTGCTCTTGACATGTCGACTCGTTTCTTCTTTTGCTCGTCGTTTAACATTTTCGGTACCCAACGTGCGGAGACCTTTCTCATATGCAATTCGTTCGCAAGGATTCTTTGAATGCTGCCATGTGAGATCCCAGTGACCTCAGCTACATGCCTGATAGTCACTCTTCGATCTTCCAATACAACTTCTTCAACTTTTTTTACATTTTCTTCAGTGAGGGACGTCGATGGGCGTCCTTCGCGGTGTTCGTCTTCTGTCGATGTTCTTCCCAGCTTAAACTCCTTAGCCCAGCGTGCAACTATGGAATATGGAGGAGAAGAGTCCCTTAATGTTTCCACCAAGTCGCTGTGTATGTCTTTGGTACACATTTTTTTCAAGCAGAGGTATTTAATGACAGCTCTGATTTCGTGTTTTTCCATTTTTATGTTCACTCCTTGACAGTCCGTATTCAAATGAATGTAGCTCCCGGGAATCGTGACTTATTTATATGATTTTTTTTTCCTTAACTAGTGGGTAACTGAGCAAGTGACTGATATTTTTTTGTATTTTTGTGTGCACTAGAAATAACTGATTATCACTACTTTTGGATCACCCCTAGTAAAATACCAAATATTTATTTTGTAAAAACGTCACGTAGCAGTCGTCTGCGCTGCAACTTGCATCGAGAAGCCTTGACTTCTGAGTGGCAATGTCATCTAAATGCTAAGGGGTTACTCTTGAAAGAGGTTTAAGCTCAGTTGAATATTTTTTGTCTGGAATATTTTTTCCTATAGCATAACTACAAGTCATACAGGTTTATAAAATAACATTCGAATAATGATACAAAGAATGTCGTATGATAATTATATTCCAGTCGATAGAGAGTAGTAGGTAGTTAGTGAGCTGAATGCCGCATATGAAGTTCAGTGTAGACACGGCCCAAATTCCTTGATGAACAAATATTTGTTCTAGATATCAATCTTACGCACAAAAAATGCGAAAAGAAACAAGTCTCTTTAGTAGTTCTTTTCAGTTTGTTTTGCAGTCAGGTATTTTGTTTGTTTATTTTTTTATTATTTTTCTTTTTTAACAATATCAAAGGAAATCTGTCTAAAAAAAATCTATTTCTTGTCAGTTAAATTTATTTGGCTTTCGAAAATATCTCAATTACGCTGTGCGACGACCGTGTGCGTGAATATTTTACATCACGTTATGAATAATCAATCATCGCTTTGAACATTCTATTTGCGTGTAAATAAGGAACTCGCAACGCTTCACTCATCTTGCTTTTACTTATTCTTCCTGTCGTGTGTCAACTAATTAATGTTGGAAAATCATAAAGTGGGTTGACGGCTTCTCTCTCACTCGGTACCACGTTTATTATATTAAGCCGGGTACAAATTATTTGCAAATTAGCAATGCAACATTTTAATTTGTTTGCGAACGTACTAAAAACAACTGCAATTGAAGGCAATCTCCGACTAGAGTGATGCCGATCTGGTCAAGTTCAATGCGAATAAGACCCAGGCGTGTCAGTTTTCCGCAAAACGTAGTCAATTTATTCTGACTCCTACTTTCCGAAATGTATCCGTGCCGATATCTGACCACCTCGAGCTTCTTGGTATCTTATTAACTCCTACTTTCAATTTCGGCTCCTACTTGAGTCGAAAGCCTAGTTGGCAGCTAAAAAGCTTTGTATACTCGATTACTCGCAAAGGTGAGGACCAAGCACAAGTCCGATCGTGTTCGGATCAGCGAAATACCAACTTGAAGCTCTGGAATCGATTGACAGAAAAGCCAGGAAGCTAATAGGCAAAGATGAGCTAGTTGATGCAAGGCTCCTCAGCCTGGAGCATCGACGTAAGGTTGTTAGCCTCTTAGTTTTTTATCGAGTACATTTCGGAGAGTGTGCGGGGGAACTTTTCAACCTTATCCCTCCATCTCCATTCTATCATCGGACAACCAGACGCTCTGCTGTGTGCCACCGCTATATGGTAGAAATACCTCACATTCGCACAAAGCGGTTCTCTTCGACCTATATTATGTGCACGGCCAAAGAGTGGAACGCCTTGCCAGAGTCTGTGTTTCCTGATAGCTACAACCTGGGTATCTTCGTCGCGAGTGAATAGGTTTCTTCTAGGCAAGTGTGTACCATCGTAGACTGCATCATCGCTTACCATCAGGCGAGATTGTGGTCAAACGCAAGCCTATAATGTATTAAACAAAAAAAAACTGCGTATATACATTACATAATAACCATATACGTTTGCGTTAAATTACATGTTGAGATGCAAATAATCTGTACCCGGCTTTATAAAATCCTTGAAGAGTGAACTCATTATTAATTCTTAAGCTAGGATAAAAAATCTATATACCTAAGTATATATAAAACAAAGTCGGGTTAGTTACACCACTTATAACTCAAGAACGGCGGGACCCATTTTGATGATTTTTGTTTTGTTGGATTTGTATCCGCCCCAAATAGCAAAATAACTATTAAAATATCGGAAAAATTTAGGCTTAAAAATTATGGAGAACATGTATTTACTCATACATAGATGTAGCCAATGATGGTCGATTGACAATTCTACCGGTGACGTACATTGGCAGCCCGCGTCATATGCATGTCAAGGCGGTATGAAATTCGCCGGGTCAACTAGTTATAAATAAATAAATTAAATCAATACATCGTTGATGTTTTAATTTGAGAGTAATATTTTTTCTCTCTCTTTACAGAAGGTCGACCCCGAGCTGATCTTCACGAAACAAGAGAAGATCGGCAAAGGCTCATTCGGCGAAGTGTTCAAGGGTGTCGACAACAGGACCCAGCAAGTGGTTGCCATTAAAATAATCGATTTGGAAGAGGCTGAAGATGAAATCGAGGACATACAACAGGAAATTATGGTGCTGTCGCAATGTGACAGTCCATACGTCACTAAATATTACGGATCATACTTAAAGGTGAGTGCCAATGCCGTCCAGTCCCAGATGCCAATAACTTGAATCTTAATTGCACCCACTTGAATCTTAACGGCGCCAGCCAGCACTGATTCATATCGGGCTAATGAAGAAGTATGATACTCTTTGAAATCACTCATTATAGTTTAAAAGAGCCGATAACCTGTGAGTTTTATGTATTTGTTTTTATTATTTATACTTATAACACATACATATTAAGAAATAAATCTCAAGGTATACATTGCTTCGTCTCGCGACGAATGGCATCAATCATTGTCTGCGAACCCGGGTCTTCGTCTTCTTATCTCATGAAGGGCCTTTGTAAGAGACAAGGATCAAATGTAATGTAACCCATTACGTGTATGCGGTGCCATAAAATATTCGCCTCGGGTCAGGGCAGCCATTTAAGAGTTATTCGACTGAGTCAGCGCGTTCTATTTACTTATCACTGCTTTGGAAAAAAATAACGTAGGCAGAGGCTTGATTTTATTATTATCATTAGTTAATCGAAATTGACGTAGTATTGTGTCGCGTGATGTTGTAATCTAGAGTTCAAACAGTGTGACGTAATTCAGAGTTCACAAAGCCGTATTATTGTTGACACTTAACCAGATAGAATATCAAAAGCCACCGCGTTTTGCTGATATAAAATACCCGCCTAGGATACTTATTACCCTACTATTTTGCGGAATTGCCGTTGTCTCTTTTGTAACCGTACGCCCGTGGTATCTATTCACGGGTAATGGGACATTGATGATGTCGTGACTGGGTGAAATAAGATTTCACTTTGTAATCTGAATGCAATTTCAGCTAGTCCGCATTAAGTGCGTTATTGAAATCGACACAAGATTAATTTCTTGCGCAATGCATAATTTCTACGTCGAGTACTTCGAATGTCACGAAATTTGTTACAGAAATTACCGCGGAACATTTACCTACCCGATCGCGTAATTCGTTTGCGTGCTTCGCCTCGATGTAGTTAAAACGAAGCCCGTCACGAATACTTCGGGGTCAAACCGAGATCACGGCATTAATACTGGAACCGGTTATTTTTATTAGAATCTTGTTGCACTCCATTGAAATCACCTCACCTTTTCTCATATCTGTTTAACGGAAAAACTGGTTGTATTTGCAGCAAAATTCTTTTTGGTTGCAAAAGCATGACCTCTTTTTGAAATACATTAACATGATGATTCTTTCGCAAATTCTGATGTTCGAGACAGTCATTGAAATAAACAATAACAATGCTCGCTAATGATAATTTGTTTTTTACGTGTATGCGTTGCCCTAAAAATTGTTGCCATGAATCAGAATCCTAGTTCGTTAACACGAAATGTTATGGCCATTAATCATGTTGTCGTACTCATTGCCATTATTTTAAATCGATCCGCTATGTGTAATGACCGCCATAGACGTTCAAGTAATTTGATCAAATAGAATGGTTCAAACAGTTTGATCAAATTGGCATGAAAGTCTGTGGCAAAATTTGATCAAATTTAATTAGTAATCCAATGGCTTGAAGAAATATGAATTTGAGTATTTTTATATGATCAAACTGTTTGATTAAAAAAAAATTGAGTGTGTATGTGTTGCCAGCGCTCAGTTGTTGCTGCAGAAGTGTTCCTATGCGGAGGTGTCCATTGCATAATGTCGAACCGCGATGTATTAGAAGAATTCTTACAAATATATCAAAATGAATCCTGTTTATGGAACATAAAAAAAAGAAGCTTTAAATATGTTTCCTCATTCATTCGCAAATAATTACGCCAGTCTTTAGGAGCAAATTTCAATTCACTTAAAAAGTTTATATGCGAATATTTGTCTCTTTTCATGAGCCTCTTTTTACACCATACAGTGCGATTTTTTTCCTTTTGTGGATCTTCAAAGCAAACACTAAACCAACTATGTATTGCCAAAGCGTCGTCTGAAGACATTTTTACAAAAGCACAACAACTCTTCGCCCGCTTCGGTACTGAACTGACACCGCTTCAAGCCTGCGTGAAGGTGTGTGGTCGCTTGAAAGATCATGTCAATTTGATCAAACTGTTTGAATCAGCCTGTTTGATCAAATTACTTGAACGTCTATGACGGCCTTAAGTGCTTCGTAGGTGGTACGGATTTGGAAAGAAAATACTTAACCAGATTATTCTTAATATTAAAGAATTTCAAACAAATCTATTCCGGCAATACATAAGTTAAATAAAACACAATATTTTATCACATATCATTAACGTATGCGATTAAGAACCATCTGGCCAATTTTACACATAGATCAAAATCAAAACACTTGTTTTGGAGCTCCTGAGGCAACAGGCTGGTCATAAAACTTTTCAATAGCAATCATCTCTGAAGCCTGTGGTTGAAAAATGAACACAAAACTTCTGATGGCTTCATTGTAAAACCGAGCGAACATGCCATTTTATAGTTCCAGTTCCAGTATATTGCACCCGTAAAATAAACAATAACCTGATATGGGCGTTTGAAAGCGTTCAACCCGAGCCTATAGACCCCGTCAAGCCGAGTAGGATGGGTGGTTTCCAGCCAGGACAGACAATAATGCCTGCTCTGTTATGATCGATATTTGCATTTTTATTGTTCCTCACCCGTCCCCATTATTAATGTGCGTTATGGCTGCAGCCGTTTGTTCTGTTGGAAACAGGTTATTCCGCCGTGTAGTATTTCAATTAACAAGCAAGTACAGGCGGCACTGAAATTTATTTTAGTTTGCTATATTCCACGTGTCTTAAATATTCGTTGGAGAAAATTAAGTATTGCGAATAATAATTTCAAATGATCAGAATATCTGATCTTTTTTGACGCAATATATAGAACATTCAACTTTAATGAATTTGCGGTATCACTCAACTCATTTGAATTTCTTGCTTTCCGAGCCGGAACGTCGCCTTACGAGTTTGACGGGGGGCTAAATGGCAAAAAAAGGTGGAAGAGTATTATGTAGATACTACTCGTACGTAGCCATTTTCATACAAAGAGCCGTATCTCAAGAAGCACTTTTGGTAGTAAAGGGTTTGATGCAGTGCATTGAGTGCATTTCCCGGTTCTCTCATCGCGAAATACGTATAGGCAACATACCAATCTTGACACACTTTCAAGCGCTGTTGTTATGCGTGCCTTGCAAAATGCTATGCAACGTATGCGCGAATGTAAGCTACTTAAATCTGCAACCCGTCGTTATCTTCAATCGCAACCGCAGAAACAACCGCAGCTTAAATATGTGTTGTCATGTTGAAACTTTCAGTTTTAATTTTGCATTTCAAACGGACCGCGGCAAGTTGCTAAAGTATGAATTGTGGAACAACGTAAACACGCGTGACTGGCGTACGAAAGGTGTTGATGTTTCTCCACCAATCGAATTATGAATGAGGGGCGCGCTCAATTAGCAAAATGAACTTCAGAATAATTATTCTTGAAGTAAAGATGCTCTGAATGTTTAAGAAGACTAAACTGTAAGACTAACTGTTGCTTCACTAAACTTATAATTTGTATATTAATTATTATAATTATGTTTACCACCATTCCAAATTATGATTACAGCTTTTGATACAAAAGACCCTTGCAATTTGGACTCAATGATACAACACAGCTTGGTCCGATCAGCTCTGACACGCAGTGCGTGATGTGAGGACCTATGACATTCCGCAACATGTTGAATGTCATTGACCATGAATATGACATAGGGACAGTAATTTACTTCATTCAAGCTTATAATTATGTCTATTTTAAGCAAGTTAATCTTGTTTACGCAGACCGGTTCAAAATAAACCTTTTTAATCAATAAGTACTCTTGAATTAATTTCTGATTGTGTAGTAGTTACACGTGTAATGGACGAAGGATATTTTTTATCTTGAAACTTAGTTACTTAGTATTAGACATAAATAACATAATATCAAATGTCAATATTTCTGCTATTTCTTCTGTCATTACTATAATTTACTACTAATTTACTATGCGGAAATCACAGTCTGCATCAATGTCTAACCCAGATAAACATATTACTGCGCATCAATGCATTTATCCGATAAACGATAACTTGTGTAACTGCCCTGTCATCTCATTTACTAATAATATCAAGTACCTTGGCGTTATAATAGATGAAACTCTCTCATTCAAAAAACATGTTGAAACTTTAAGTAATAGAATTCGAAAACTAATATTTGTTTTTAAGAAGTTACGCTGTATTGCAGATTCAAGACTAGTTATGCAAGTATACCTTGCTTTATGTCAATCAATCATAACCTACTGTATAACATCTTGGGGAGGAGCGTGTAAAACCTTTTTATTAGCCGCAGAAGGGGCACAAAGAGCAATCCTTAAGGTATCCACTTTTCGTCCCTTTCTCTATCCAACCAACCTATTATATAAGTCATGTAAAGTTCTAACAGTTAGGCAACTATTTATACTAAACGTAGTTTTAAGGCAGCACAGAGCACTTCCCTATAGCACTAAAAGTACTAGCAAAAGACGAAAAGATATAGTCCGCAGTAACAACACCCCAATAAAACATGCTTTTGCATCCAGATTTTTAATGTTCCTAGGACCATACCTGTACAAAAGGATAAATCGTAAATTAAGCATCCACTCAATGAATTTCTCAAACTGTAAAAGAGCCTTACAGTCTGCTCTATCCAATCTATCATACGAGGAAACTGAGGAGTTACTAAACGTAATAAAGTAGGATTTTAAATATTGTATAACACGTGTGCACTTAGTTTTTGTAGGTTTCTTTTTCATTATGTAAATAGATTTTAAGTTTTGTTAATTTGAGTATTCATTAGTTACACCAGTCCAGTTTTTTTTGCCTGAGATACAGGTCCTCCTAGTTCAGGCAATGTATAAAGTGTTACCTATAAGTAGATACTAATCCGTAATGTTAATCTCAGCAATATGAAAAATGAATAAAGATTTTATTATTTATTATTATTTATTATTATTATTACATTAATATACATACGGTATTTATCCCGTACCGTTTTATCGGTGTTACGACCGACAATGATTCTTCTGCATAGAAAGTAATCTTGCTCGTGGCTTGGTATCTCGTTAAACTATTCGTCATTTTAGTGCTATGCGGCAACGGCTGTTTCATCTTCTAACATACGTGTCATAGAATAACAATAAATCTTCATACGTTAACTTGCATCGGTCATAATCGTCAGATCTAGAAAGTTGTTCTACTTGACATTGCCTTACCTAGCTAATTTCTTAACAGTATTGTAACTGTGGTCACGATTAGATAACCTTTATTTATTCCATTGCTGGCAATCCAATAGAGCTCCACTGAAAAGGTCAAGCTTTTGAGTCATTTATTTCCTTGAGTGCGTCGTATTCATTTCGCGCTTTTAAAAAAGGTTTTTACTTTTAAATCTCTGTATTTGCGTCACTGCCATGAATGAATTTAAATGTGATGTGAATAATGTGGGTTCCATTTTAAAGGTTTTCGAGCGGGTAAATGTGAATGCGGATGTCATCGGAGCGGACGAGCAGAGGTGAAGGACGGGCGTGAGTCACCCGGGTGTTGTTGGCCATGAGGAAAAACCTAAAGAATTTCCATATACATATGCCAAAAATGGGACATTTCATTTAATATTTGGCTTTATCAGTCTGATTGAATGGGGTTTTTTGTAATTTATACACCTGCCCGAGGGAAGATTTGAACTCTGCCATTCCTGACCTAACGCGATCAATGTGGCCAAGTACTTTTAAAATATGAGTTAAACTATTAACACGCTAGGAATGTAATTTATGACGATGTTTTACAACACTGTTTTAGGTACTTGCGTACTGATTATAATTTATAACGCACAGAATGCCGTTGGAGAATACATTTAAATGCAAAAAGCAATTTAGCTACACCTTTTTATGTCACAAATTTTCTTCCCTATACAAAATACTAATTTAGTTTCGTCGAGTTATCGAGTTTTTTAACCATTCGCAATCTAAAATAGGTTTATCAAATCATTATGAATATGGGATAGAATTTTAGCCAATTCACCGTAAACTAACGCCACTTATAAAGGAGATTGGTTGGTCTCCAAAATGATGACCAAAACAAAGCACAATCTCGTTTAGCGCGTGTTTCATTCCGCTTTTATTTTTAGGATAAGAAGGAATGGCCCTTCACGGCCGAACGATGACTATAAAGTGCTAGGTGGAAAGCCGTAAACGCATTAGAGCCACCTTGACCTCTGCTCAAATAACGCCTGGAGTCAAGGCGACAGTCTTATTGATGTCGCGCGCGTAGCAGTTCTATTACTGAACTATCCCTTGAGGCTCGACACTAAATAGCCAATTTATTATTATTTTAAAATTATTTAATTGTCTTGCCATTCGGTGGTATCTCTCGGCCATTGCCACCCGAATTACTTGTTGCCAATGATGTTAACCGCTTCTTCTTCTCTATTTTAAACTAAAAACTTTGGCAAATCGGCGTTGTATGTATGTATGTATGTATGTATGTTTGTTTGTCCGAGGATAACTTTCGAAGCGTTTATCCGATCATCGTGAAATTTGCAATATAGGTAGGTAGTGAGAGCACAATTTTGGTGTGACTTAATGAACTATAAATGTTGGGGGGTTGTTGAGATATTGGGGTTCAAGAGGGGTAAAAAAAAAACAAAAATGAGACTATTCGGTCAAGTGGCACGTCTAATAAAAGGTCTTTTTAGGTAAATTTTGACCCTGTTTTTATTTTTAGTTTAAACCTCGTAGTTTTTAAGTTATTATTAGCCATAATAAAAACTGAACTTTGACAAAATTCACAGAGTACACCAGTGACCCCACAGTGCTGAAATTTGGTATGCGTGTAGCTTTAATGACACAAGTATAGAAAAAAGTCTGAAATCCAGAATAACTGCAATTTCTACCCCATAAAAGTTAACCAAATAACATGAACTCCCGTTACCTGTAATTTGAATGAAACTGTGGGTCAAGTTATTTGGTTAAATATTTCGTGGCACTATTTTGATAGTCAAAGATACAAATCATATTTTTTTTGTTGTTATGGGAGACTCGCGTGATCGCAGTTCGGGGCGAACCACTAGTTATATAAATCCGAACTCTACTATAATTGCAGCGCCCTGCAGGGTAAATGTACCTACCTACTTTAGCTAGATGTAATACTTAAAAGTAATTATTGACTGTACCTACATACATGTTGGCAATAAATGAAATAAGAAAATCTATTTCATACAGCAAAAGGCCGACGACATAGTGGCCATGTGAAAGTCTAATCTCAGTTAAAAAGGGTTTCTGAAGCCTGCTTTGTTTGATGTGCGGTTTGTTATCTCGTTCTTATTTAGCCGTCCTTCAGTTTGACTGCAATGCGGGTCGGGTACGGTGGTGGGAGGTCGCCGGAGGAGGGGCCCTGATTCTGAACTTGGAAGGTCAAGTTCTAAAAGTTTGCAATTTTGCTATATTGGATCGTCTGAAGTCAGCGACTCGATTTAAACTCTATTATTCAGTTATAAGTGGTTTATTGTTAGTTCTAATTTGTTCTTGTCAATTTGATGAGTTTTGACCAAACTTAATAGTTTGAGTGTTCTAATTGCATTTCTAGATATCTCGTCATTGCAGTTTATATCCAGAAGACACGGTGCAGCTACAGAAAAAGAAACTGACGTCAGTGATTTTTTATATTTTCTTTTACAAAGTTCAAGAACTCGTATCATGCATCTCTAGATTTATATATGTTGTTTATATTTCGACTAGACGTTCTTTGTGAATGCTCAGCAAACAAATGGTGACCTTCTTGACCCGTGGTCGTCAAACTGCTGGCCCCGGGCCGCATGCGGCCCGCCGCTGGTATTTGTGCGGCCCGCAACAAAGCCAAATAATTTTACAAACAATACTGATTATACCTACGATCAAGTGTAGATTATACATTGAATTTTGAATAAATGTGCCTAGCAACTATAAATGTTTACGAGACTGCGCACAATTTATTCTGACTACCTATAGGTATTCCCTTTGACATACCTCTGTAAGGCTTCATTTTCGAAAATGTCATTTTTAAAAAACAAATAACGCCTTTCCAGCCATTTAGAAGACACCATGAGGATTGCATGTAGTCGCAAAGACTCTCAACATATAAGAAATAATTAAAAATTCGTCAAGTTACGAATTTAAAAAAAAAATGAAAAAAAATAAAATAAAATGTTGTATTTAAAAAAATAAATTTTTCTTTTAATTTATAATCGTTTAAGTAAAGATGTGACAATTGTAAACAATACGGCAAACAAACTAAAATGGACAATTAATAATTAATTACCTAAGCAGGCCAAACTATAGAGAAACAGATAAACTTATAGATAAGACTAACATTTAACTTATATTAATGAGATAGAAGAAAATATAATATTACTAGCTTCCGCCCGCGGCTTTGCACGCGTTGCTTGTCAATAAAAATTAGCCTATGTGTTAACCCAGGTCATATTCTACCTATATACCAAATTTTATCGAAATCGATTCAGCCGTTACGACGTGATTGAGTAACAAACAAACATCCAAACTTTCGCATTTATAATATTAGTGTGATAATTGCAATAGTAAAAGCTTATATGTATCTCTTAAATTTAAATTAATAAATACCCTACGTTTAAAATAAATTGAACAATATCATAAATACTTGCCTGCACACTCACAATCACATTCACACCGTTTACTTACATGTTAGACCTTACACACTCCTTACTTTCATTATTATTATTAGTGTTTCGCCCCGAACTGAGATCTTGCGAGTCTCCCATAAAAACAAAAAAATATTATTCGTAATCTTTGACTATCAAAATAGTCGAAATGCCTAACCAATTTACTTGACCCACAGTTTCATTCAAATTGTAGGTCAGTAACGGGAGTTCATGTTATTTGGTTATTCTTTTTTGGGGTATAAATTGCAGTTATTCTGAATTTCAGACTTTTGCCTATATTTGTGTCAGTAAAGCTACACGCATACCAAATTTCAGCAATGTGGGGTCACTGATGTACCCTGTGAATTTAGTCAAAGTTAATTTTTTATTATGGCTAAAACTTAAATACTACAAAGTGTAAACTAAAAATAAAAACGGGGTCGAAATGTACTCACAAAGACCTTTTATTAGACGTGCCATTTGACCGAATAGTCCCATTTTTATTTTTGTTTACCCCTCTTGAACCCCAATATCTCAATAACCCTAGGGGGGTTCATTTTAGCTCATTTAGTCACACTAAAATTGTGCCATCACTACATACCTATATACCAAATTTCACGATAATCAGATAAACGCTTCGAAAGTTATCCTCGGACAAACAAATATACATACATACAACGCCGATTTACCCAAGTTGATTTGGAGATCTCGCTTCGCTCAATCAATTATTATTGATGTACATAGCCGATCAAAATGGGTCAGTTGTTATTTTAGTTTGGCGAGAGCCCGAAGCGAATCTCTGTAATCCTCACAACACAGGCTCGCCACAGACCTAGTGTGAGAAACAGAGCTACGTCGGGTACTCTGCTCAAATATACATGCCACATAAAATTGTCACCTTGGGCCCAATTCTGCTAATTTTTAAGAAAAACTATTATGGAACCATACCATTGTTAAACGATTATGATTGTTATTCCTGTCATAAACTACCAAATGTTCAATGGGGTTGTCATAGCAACGGCGGTCATTGAAAAAAGATTGTGTTAGTAGAATACCAAAAGGTATCTATAGTGGCGATTTTTCAACGATACCATTGTCATAGTGAAACAATAGGTTTAGTAGAATTGGGGCCCTGGTCATTGTAATGTGCTAATTTAGGCTAACATTTCATGTAACCTATAATTAGTATGAAAACATTATAAGAACTCAATAAATTATTCTTAATCTTTAAGAACTTTCCTTTTCTACAATATCCACCCATACATTGCTGGTCATTTATTATAGTATAGGCCTAAGTTTGTGTTATACTATACATCACTATGATTAGCTAGTCAGCGTTCTCATTTTCAGTTTATAGTTGACGGCCCATATTAATTTATGAAACTCCATGATATTTAGTCATAACTACCACCAATTATTGTATTATTGTACGTCTGTTTCTTGAAAGAACATTCTAGTAAAAGAAAACAAACATCATTCCTTAATTTTTCATAATCTTCCTTTATATTTTTTAAGATCTTCCTTCCATTTCAACATTATCAGCTTGATTTATGGGTGGCTAAAACTAGAAATTATTTCCTCTCATTAATTATTTAGATTGATTAAGATTGCCTCTTCCCTTAAGGGCTATTTAGACTGGCTTTGTTATAAATGATAGCCTTAATTCCAGCATCATTATAATAACAATAGAACCAAACGTCGAACGGATTGAATGTTTTAAGTTTAGTATTTTTCTAATTTTCGCGATCACTGTACATAATTACTGATTAAAACGGGTATTTATCGCGTATGTACCTTTTTATTTGTTATCCCGACGTTTTGACTGTGATGCAACAGCCGTGATACATACGCGATAAATACCCGTTTTAATCAGTAATTATGTTTTAACTTTTATATTATTATTTAATAATCGTTATGACCAGTTAATAAAGTAAGCACTACCAGACATAAAAACTAGTGTCCATCATAAAATTACATGATATCTTTATTGTTATTGAGCACCGAAACAAAATGAGCATTACGAGAGCGGAATCCATGATAAGCTCGTGTTCATGTGTGCAGACGTACCGTTACTCTTATAGTCTTTATTGTTATACCCCTCTTGGGGTTCCAAATAATAATCCTCATAAAGCCTTAGTCCAGAATGGACTTACACGATGAATGCTAACGACCCAGACGGTCCGGCTCAGAGCTGTTAGCATAAGCGTTACGGGAAAACGAGAAGCTTAATTTCTCGCCTAAACTAAAGTCGTCATCCTTGGCAACTTTTTAGACGTCCGGGCAACTGTTATCTCGCATAGTTCGGCGTCTGTGCCTAACTAAAACCAATCCTGCTGGAGCTTCGTGTATGGTTCATTATTACCAATCGACTTTCACATAATTTCTTTCTTATGCCCGTAGTTGTAACGTGCCGAAATGAGTCATAATATTGTGTGATTTGTGGGCAATGTGAATGCCAATTCTTCCAGCCAGACCAAATCCTAGACCAGACTCATTTTATTTGAAAACTGTAGACGAATTAATTATTCTCGCTCGACGATAAGAAAGGAATGTAGGAGCAAACTTCGAAGCAAAATAACTTTATGCTTACACTCTGTCTGAGACCAAGAATGTCGCTTAGTTTAACAATGTTGAGGACTACTATTAAATTGGTGGGCATTGTATATTCTTTCAAAATTTTCTGAAGTTAAGCATCAATTCAACTTGCCATTGGACAGAAATTCCTACGTGTATTATTGGCGGTATCTCGCATTATTTGCAAGCCTTGCAACAGGTGAAACTCTTGACGCTACCAACTGAAGCGTGTATCTTAAATTCTAAACCGGTAGAGCGAATCTGGCTGCATGTAAAATCTATAACTGCTTGCGACGAGTTATCGCCAGTATCGCCGGTCGCTATCGGCTGAAACCTGTCTGAATGTAATGTTGCAAGGTATTTTTGCCGTCTTGTCGTGCGCATGGTGTAGTAAAGAGCATAATACAATTTTATGTGAATCTATTCTTAGAACAGTCCTATCTAGGGGTTTGGATCAGCCATGCAGTACAGTTAAACTATTTAGCACGGCAACATCGCCAAGAGATTTAGCAATAATTTGTAATGGTCTAATAACTGTTACTCAAGGTTGGTTCCGCAATATCCTTCCAGTCGAGCAGTAAACCCACAGATTATTCCACAGTGACGAACCGGCAGTAAATTGACAGCGACGAGGCGATGACGTGACGACATCTCGGCCGATAACGAGATTACTGTTGCGGTGTTACTACTGTGTTGGCCGTAACTTGGATGTTAGCTCCGACATCGCCCACATTCGCTGTGTTCTAGTTACTGACAAGATGAAACCAGACAGCAAGCAATGCAGTGGAGTTGGAATTGACGGGTACAAGTCTTGCACTAACTGTTTAATGGATTCTACTATGTTGATCTGAAATATCAATATATTAATCGGGTCCAATAAACGCGAAGGTTTAAGAAATCGGAGCCCTATTCTGTCTAACTCCTCTCAAAATAATCTCTCTGTTTGTTCTATCTGAGTTTCGGGATACCTCGGGCTTAACGCCGTAAACACTTCTCCCATTTGAAATACGTTGCTGATACCGACATATTATATTGCTCTTTGTTTCCACCAGGTCGCTGTTTTAATTGAATCTAATGGTATTTTATAATGAATTGTTTTGTTTCCACCGCCGCTTTGTTTCATTCATCTGGTAATCAGATTATCTTGGTAGAATGAGTTTGTGGTTAAATCTTAACAGTTGTAAATTTAATACAAACTTATTGGGAGATTTACGAACAATACAAAAGCCTGCTTAGTCGATACTGGCAGTGTCTCTTATTGCAGCTTTGTTTTGTTTTGGTAATGAAGCCTGAACTGAAATATCTTCTTGAAGGTGTTTTTTTATTGGTCAAGCACTTGACCACTACCTCACCTGATATAATTAATTAATTAATTGACGTTATTTATATTATAATTAAACGGTACAATAACCAATAACAATCATTAACAACATAAGAACTAATAATAAACAAATTCATCAAATAAACAAATATCAAGAATAAATTGTCATTATATAAATACTAATGTCAGTGAGAAAATAATTATAAGCAAACAAGTCAAAAATATATAGAAATAAATAAAAATTAAGTTAAATTAAGTTTTCTTTCGTTGTCTCGTAACTGCTAGTTAGTGTTTATGTTATTTATCCTCCATATGCAGTTTATTTATATATTATTTGTATGTATTTAAGTTTATGTTTATTATTATACATAATCAATAGGTATATATTATTTTATGGGTTCTGTTTATGTATGTTTTATGTATGCTTAAAGGTACTCTTACACCGCCGACTTTTGATTTTTGTTTATCCTGTCCATCCAAAGGTTGTCTGGAAGAGATCGCTTTTAGCGATAAGACCGATAAATAATTTAATCTTCATTGAGAAATCGATTGCCTCCAATGTTTTTAATGTTTTGTATTGCTCTGAAGCTTGTTTTTCGGATAACCGTTTACCAGGTCAAGCGGAAACTTGATCGGAAACCTCTAGTAATCTCGAAGTTCTCCATCAACCTACGTATACCTCTAGTTCTGACCGGCTAATCTTATTACCTCGTAGCGCCGAGGCTTCCCTAATAACTTAAACACCACACCCGCGCTCCGTTATTCCGCTGACGAACGCCGCTTAATTGAATATTATAAGAGTAATGAAAACCAAGGATGAAACTTGAATCGGTGATTTGCTCAAGCTGTTATCAAAAAAATATTGTTCCTTTACGTCATAGCAAACAACGCACAACATGACGGCACGGCGTTTTTTGATCAATCCCTGATTTTGAAGTTGGTGTGTGACCCGTTACTTTTTATGGACCTCGGTGTGCATGAATTCGTCGTGGGACCACAACCATGAAGGAACAATCGACTCTTCATTATCTTTACATAGTATAAAATGAAGTCGCTTCCGCGCTTTCAACGGATTTTAATACAGTTTTCAGCAATAGATAGAGTGATTCAAGAGCAAGGTTAATATGTATAACTAGCTTCTGCCAGCGGCTTCGCACGCGTTGTTTGTCAACAAAAAGTAGCCTATGTGATAATCCAGATTATAATCTACGTACATACCGATTTGAAAGTAACTCTGTCTGTTTGTTACCATTTCACGACTTAACGGCTCGATCGATTTCGATGGAATTTGGTACCTATATACCTAGATAGATTATGAATGGATTTGAGACATAGGATACACTTTACGCGACTGCACAGAAGGAGGTAATGTTTTATTGACAAACCACGCGTGCGGGTCAGCTAATTGAGATTAAAATCACCAATATACTATTGGTTAGGGCATAATATGATGGGTACGATTTGTTCGCGTGAGCGTAATTATCTATTATGTAGCTCAAATTGCGGTAGAGTTGATTGAAGCAGATGCGCCGACGACGGTCTGTCTACGGGTTACGGGCACGCGTGTAGACGACAAAGGACTCGGTTAGATTATACCAACTTTAATGAGCTTAGTTTCGAAGCAGCTGAATTTAACTGGAAGTATCAAAGACACTTGTGTCTTTGCATTTGCATAGAGCCCGGGACCACTTTGTTATTTTATTACATTATCAAGGTAATTTAGCCATGATTCAATTGATAGAAACAAAGGCTAAATCCTTTAAGCGAAATCGTAGGTACTTGTCGTAATTATTTGGGCAAATCGGCGTTGTATGCATGTAATCGATGTAAATCGGCGTTGATCCGATCATCGTGAAATTTGATACATAGGTAGTGATTGCAAAATTTTGATGTGACTAAATGAGCTTAATATGTTGCGGGGTTGTTGAGATATTGGGGTTCAAGATCGGTAAAAAAATGAAAATGAGACTATTAGGTCAAGTGGGACGTCAAATGTACATTCTACATTTCATTAGTACATTTCTACTCCGTTTTATTTTTAGTAAAATTTTTATAGTTTTTGAGTTATTAGCCATAATAAAAACTGAACTTTGGCAAAATGATCCGGTGCTGGAATTTGGTATGCGTGTAGCTTAAGTGACACAAATATAGGCAAAAGTCCGAAATCCAGAATAACTGCAATTTGTACCCCAAAAAAGTTTAACCACATCACATGAACTCCCGTTACCTGTAATTTGAATGAAACTGTAGGTCAAGTTATTTTGTTATTTATATCGTGGCACTGTATTGATAATCAAAGATTACAAATCCTAATATTTTTTGTTTTAATCGTATACTCGCGAGATCTCAGTTTGGGGCGAACCACTAGTTACTTATTTTGTTTATTGCTCAACATAAAGCTATAAGAACAAATTTGCTTGCGGCGATTCAATTAATCCGAAGTTAGATTAAATACGACCGTGTCTGTTAGCCAGTACAAATACCTTTTTTGCTCTACACTCTCCAGTTCAATCTGTGGATCCAATTTGGTATCGGGGTCGGGTCGTGGCGTGGCGTGGTCATCGCTATTAATTGAACACATTTCCAGTCCAACACCCGGCAATTATCGGTAAATTATTTTCGATGTTATGCTGACTACAGTTACCTGCAGTTTCAGGTATAGCGGCTTCACGATTATATACCAGCCACTAATCGACGAATGAAGCGAATACCTGTTTGGAAAGATACGGGCGGGTTCGTTATCCTTTGCCGACCTTGCAGCTGCTATAAATTCAGTTAAATTGGCCGCAGGAGCGTATGCGACTATGCGTCACTCGGACGATGCGCTCGGTTTAGCAACGAAAGCGTGATGTAATAAAGACCAGTGTTGATCTCTATACATGTAGCTAATGCGTAGTTTTATCGGAGGGCAGAACCGGATCGACGCACACGCAATGCCACTTGCGACGTAATTCCACCTGTAACAGATAGGTGAAGTTTTTACTAAAACTATTACGCATGCTCGTGCATTCACATATTTCCCTGTCTGGCATACCGATGCTTGCCCATTCAAATCATTTACAATATATCCTTCCAGGGGACCCGGTTTGTGTAACATTCGGTGTCACATGTTTTGGACGCAATGGGACTCCCTACGATTCCCATTTTGCTCTTGTCTGGGGCAGGTGATTGAAGGGCGACGGGCGTCCAACCCTAAAGGAAGACATAAATTCCGGATTACTGGACACAGCTGACTGTTCCAATTGGAAAATTGAAATTTGCTCTACCAACCGACGCATTTCCTTTCTACCTAGTTATTTCAGGCCGGGGGGTTTTTTTATGCAGCCGTCTCAACTAAAACACACACAGAAAATAAAATCAAAATAAGAACAATTACATATACTAGAATAAAATAGGGACTGGGTGAAAAATAGAAACTGCCATTTTGTGCCAAGGGTGACTAATCCTTCATTAATCACTCTTCGCACAAGGCACTTCCAGAGCGGAGATGTGCAGCACTCAGCCACCGTCCTCAGGATGCTGTTGCTACTGTCCCGAACTCTGTTCATGAGCGATGTCGTTTTTTTGCGCATGATGGCGTGAAAGCCACCTGTGTGATGATGAACAAACCTCCCCGATGCAGTATCAGTATTAAAAGACATCTCAAACATTCAGGTACAGTTAAATTTTGCAGTTCGTATACCGTTTAATCAGTAACCAGCTTTTCGATTATAGAATTTTGCATTACTTTCGGACTAAAAATATAAAATGGCACTATCTAGGTCATTGCGGACGAGGGTAATATAGGACGGATGGCAATTAGGGCAGTCCAATAAAACACCGCCATCGTCGAACATGGCTGGATTCCCAGTGATGCACCGCTAAACCACGGTTATAAAACATATTCCGAGGTTACTTATAAAGTCGTATAGTTAACTGTTATCAATGAAATCCACTGGACTCACTTACTTTATCGATCCGACCGTACGAAAGTTACTCAAGCTTGAACAGTCAATACCGTTCACAGAACAAATGGAGTTAAGGTCAGATAGACTTTTAATTGAATAAAGATAGAAATTGTATGGTGTGTGAAGTAGTTTCATATTTTTTCTGAAATATTTGAAATTCACAGAGCCCGGTCAAGGGAGCGTTGTTTCCGTCACCGATGTCAGAGTTAAGTGCCGTCGCACTCAACGTATCCGTACAAAGCCGCTCTCTCCGCTTTGTTCCGCCTCTTTGTTTGACTTGACGAAGGCGAAGGGAAAATCTTTTACACGGGCGAAGGCGACCTGCCCCGTCCCTCAGATCTTGCAAGTTAACTTACCGCTATTATAGAACCCATCCCTTTAACATCAGTTTACCATAAGATTAATGTATTATTATTTGTATGTTATATGAACAAGTAAGGAGTGGAACTCACTTCCGGCGTAGGTTCTTTCTAGGCAAGCGTACTCCATCTTCGATCACACCATCACTTACCACCTACACAGGTGAGCTAGTGGTTAAGCGCTTGACTATAAATAATACAAATTTGCCACGGATTATTGCGTAAAACCCTCAATAACCCGATCCTTTGCCGAGTTAACCATTAAACAGCAAACATTATAAAAATCAAATCTGTTTGTCCATTTCGCAAGACAGACACTAAAAATATGGCGAGGCGTCAACTCGCGGAAATGATCTTGTAGTGTATACAAGAGTGGTTATACGATGTGGGTTATGGTGATGAAATGTGGTAATACGATGGCCTACTCTGCCTGTCCAACCACTGCTCACTACTGTACTGTTCCTACCAGAGCTCTGAATTTTAGTAAAAAATGAAACACTAATTTTAACTGTATGACAAACTTTATTAAGAGATTCTTACTAGCTATATACAATATCGCTTCTTCCTAATGTTATTACAGGAATAAGTGTAAAGAATTTAAACAGCCAATCACAACGCGCCCTGCGGCATATGTATGACGATCCTGCGACAGAGACGTTTCGCGGGAGCAGGATGGCACTAGCATAAATATAGCGCGTTCCAAGTACGATCTTAGCTTCGGCGGCGCCGGCCTACGCTGCGGACGTCCGTTTGTGCGTGCGCTCCCTGTTCCCACAGTACCCCCCATCAAGCAAAGCGTACGGTTGGCTTGACGGTCCTGCCATATCTAGTCACGTACGGTTGCTTCAAGGCTTTAGTGGGAACAGTTGAAGACTCGCCGATCGGTACTAAGCACGCATCTTCGTTGCATATGTATGCTGGTTTGAGTCTGTCAATCGACACCACAGTGACTCGCTTCGGTAGCTGTATCTTGAAAAACTTCTTGTCTCGTTGCAGCACTGGGAATGGTCCATCATAAGGCGGTGTGAGGGGCGCTCGTACTGTGTCGTTTCTTATGAAAACATGCGTGCACGTTGCTAAATCCTTGTGCACGAATGGTCGAGTAGTCGCTGTCGTAGTACGTTGAACTGGCGTTAGTGATGTCATGACATTCGTTAGGCGTCGTACGAAGTCAGTTTCTTCAATCTCCGAGCTTGATGGAGCAAAGAAGTCTGAAGGAACGCGTAGAGTCGATCCATATGTCGCCAGCGCTGGACTTAGATTAGTCTCTTCGCGCAGCGCTGTCCTTAGTCCGAGTAAAACGGTAGGTAGCTCGTCGCTCCATTCTGTGGTCACTCCTCTGGCCATTAGCGCGGCTTTTAACGTTCGATGCAAACGTTCTATTTGCCCATTGGATTGAGGATGGAATGCTGTAGTCCGTATTCTTGTTATACCAAATTTCTTCATGAGGGCGTTGAAAAGTGAAGATTCAAACTGCCTCCCCTGATCAGTAGTGATACGGAGAGGGCAGCCAAATCTCGCAATCCAGTTGTCGTAGAGTGCCTTTGCGACGACTTCTGCAGTAATTTCTCGTACTGGCACGGCTTCAGGCCACTTTGTGTATCGGTCGATCATTGTCACGCAATACCGATAATCATGTGAAAGCCGAAGTGGTCCAACGATGTCTATGTGAACGTGGTCAAAGCGCTGAGACGACGGAAAGCTTCCTAGAGGTGCGTTGTTATGCCTGTTGATCTTCGCTCTCTGACAACCGATGCAATTCTTAGTCCACGTGCTTACGTCCTTATTCATGGAAGACCAGAAGAATTTTGATGTAACCTGCTTTCTTGTTGTTCTGATACTAGGATGGCAGAGATCGTGTTGCGCTTTGAATGCAGCGTAACGATGAGCCAGTGGTAGGTATGGTCGTAGCGTAGCTGTCGAGTGTTCGCACGTTATTGGCAGGATCAGTCCAGGTAGAGTGATGTCTTCGAACTTCAAGTTTGGTTGCAATCTGAGATGCTTTAACTCGTCGTCGTATTTCTGCTCTTTCGCTAAAGTTTCGTAGTCGATGTTTGTAGGACATTGTATTTCTTCAATTCGTGAGAGGGCGTCAGCCACAGTGTTTTTATCTCCTTCGATATAGACGATGTTTGAACAAAACTGACTTATGAAGTGAAGTTGTCGCTCTCGTCTTGGTGTATCATTGCTGCTCGGAGGTTTCGTAAGAGCAAACGAGAGTGGCTTGTGATCCGTGTGGATAGTCACATCACAACCTTCAATGAGGCGGCGAAAATGTTTTATAGCAGCGTACATAGCTAGTAATTCGCGATCATACGTGCTGTATCGACGTTGTGTGCTGCTCATTGCTTTTGAAAAGTATCCCAATGGTTTCCAAATTTTCCCAACTTTTTGCTGGAGAACTGCGCCAATACTGTGATCTGATGCGTCAGACATGATGCTGAGTGGAGCGCTCAATACTGGGTGTGTTAAAGTCGTAGCTTTCACAATGCTTTGGCGGCATTTCTGAAATGCTAGTTCGGCCTCCGCTGTCCAATCTATTGGTGTTTTGTCATTTTTCTTCCGGTCGTGCAAATACTTGTTGAGCTCGCACTGTGAATCGGCTTGGTGTGGTAAGCAATCTCTATAGAAGTTTAACATGCCCAAGAACCGACGTAGCTCTACCACGGTCTTCGGTTGGGGAAAGTTTGAGATGGTTTCCGTACGCTCTTCGGTGGGTTTGATACCTTCAGAAGTGACTTCATATCCCAGAAAGTTAATCTTCGTTTTAGCGAATTCACACTTGTCTACGTTGAGCGTTACTCCATAGTTGTTTAGACGGCTCAGGACTTCATGAAGCAGAATTTTATGTTTTTCTTCGTCTTCGCTACAGAGTAGTATGTCATCTACAAACGCAAAACAGTCGTCGATACCACGGAGGACTTCATGCATGAATCGCTGAAACGTTTGGCTAGCGTTGCGTAAGCCAAACGTCATACATCTGAACTCAAAGAGACCGAAAGGAGTTATAATTGCGCTCTTTTGTGCATCTTGGTCTGATATAGGTATCCAGTAGTAAGCCATTTTCAAGTCTAGTTTCGAGAAAACATTCTTGTCGTGAAGATGATAGGTAAAATCTTGTATTCTCGGTATCGGGTATCTATCTGGTAAGGTGGCAGCATTTAATCTTCTGTAATCTCCGCAACAACGTAGGCTTCCGTCTTTTTTCTTCACGACATGAAGTGGACTTGCCCATGGACTCTTAGATGGCTGACATATTCCCATTTCCATCAGGCGCTCAAACTCATCTTTTGCTGCTTTGTATTTATCAGGAGGCAGTGGACGCGCTCGTGCATAAAGCGGCGCACCGGTTGTTTCTATGTGGTGCACAACATCGTGTTTTGATGGTATTTTCAGTGACATTGGGCGTAGCACGTCAGGATATTGCTTCAAAATGTCATGGTACATGTGTTCTTTGCTAATAACGTGCACTGTTTCTTGGCTTATTGCGACTTCTACGGCATTGATAGACAGTTCCGTCACTTTATCCACGAGCTTCTTGCGGTGTAGGTCAACTAATAACTTGAAGTGTCGTAAGAAATCCGCTCCCAAGATAGATGTCTTCACATCGGCGACGATAAAAGTCCAACGGAAACTGCGTCTGAGTCCAAAATCCAGTTGCATGTTGGTCTCGCCGTAGGTATTAATCGGAGTACTATTTGCGGCGTATAAATTGTAGTCATTTGCCTTTGATTTCTTCCTGTGCGCTGGTGTAGCAGCCAAGACTGATATATCGGCACCTGTGTCAACGAGGAAACGATGAGATGTTTTGCGATCGTAGACACACAGGCGGTTGCTAACCGGAGCAACACCGACCTCCGCCACGGTCGGTGCTTGGCTTAGTTTTCCGATTTCGGCTTCCTCTTCGCGCATGGTGATTCGCAGCGTCTAGCTCTATCACCAAATCTATAGTGAAATCTACACAGCCATGTATCATCATGCATTTTTCTAGCTGAGCTTGAACGAGAGCTCGACCGGGAATGAAAAGGGCGGCGATATTGAGATCTTCCTCGGCTGTGCATCTCCGCGACTTCAAACGTAAGCTTTTCTAGTTGCTTAGATAACACGTCGAGTTGGGTAGATAGTATTTGTTGACTTGGTCCGGCACTGGTAGATGGTTCTGGTTTTGAAACAGCTGCGATGGTACTGGACTCCGAATATTCTAACATCTTGTCGGCCATTGTTGCAAGCGTATCAAGGGACGAGTCCGTATTGACAGACAACACGACTCGTACTTGCTGTGGCAGTTGATTCAACCATTCAATTTTTATTCCATCTTCTGTGATCATATTTCCTCCAAGCTCACGCATACGTCGCAATAAATGTGTTGGCTTTTGGTCACCCAGCTCCAATCCACTAATAAGGTGCTTAAAGTTTTTGATTTCAGACTTTTCGTAAGCAGAGAGTAGGCGTTTCTTTACCATTTCAAACTTTCCCGTCGCTGGGGGCTTAAGCAGTATGTCTGTGAGATGTTGAAGATCCATGGGTTGTAGTTGTCCGAGAACATAGCGGTACTTGTTTTCATCGCTTGTCTTTAGTGGATCTATGATGGCTTCGAACTGCACGAACCATAAGCGAGGGTATTCACGCCAAAATGGTAGCAATCTTGACTGTACTGAGACGGCCGCAAGATCAAACTTTGGTACGTCCGTGTTGGGTGTAGATCCTTTGTCGTCCTCCATTGTTCAAGGTGTTATATTCTTCAAGGGTCACCAATTGTAGTGTATACAAGAGTGGTTATACGATGTGGGTTATGGTGATGAAATGTGGTAATACGATGGCCTACTCTGCCTGTCCAACCACTGCTCACTACTGTACTGTTCCTACCAGAGCTCTGAATTTTAGTAAAAAATGAAACACTAATTTTAACTGTATGACAAACTTTATTAAGAGATTCTTACTAGCTATATACAATATCGCTTCTTCCTAATGTTATTACAGGAATAAGTGTAAAGAATTTAAACAGCCAATCACAACGCGCCCTGCGGCATATGTATGACGATCCTGCGACAGAGACGTTTCGCGGGAGCAGGATGGCACTAGCATAAATATAGCGCGTTCCAAGTACGATCTTAGCTTCGGCGGCGCCGGCCTACGCTGCGGACGTCCGTTTGTGCGTGCGCTCCCTGTTCCCACAATCTATTGTGGTCCCTTCTCTCGATCAAGTCTCTGCATGGGGGTCCGATGCTATTTGCGTTATATGATGATGTGATGATTAAGTACCTCTTTATGAGGGGGGGTCTTAAATTGCCACTGAACGGAGCAATGTTCTCGTTGTATATGGGACAAACAGTCGATAAATTACGTTTTAATGGTGCCGTAAAGAGGAAATCCTGGAGTAAGCGGCCTTCTGTGTATAAGAAAATGAGTTAGTGGGACTTGTAGCAGTTGTACACAACAAGCTAAGTCGTATGCAAAATATCCTATCTCAATTTTTATTCAAACATGGATTTTGAATGATTTAATAAATACGTACTTTTATAGAACTAATGCTGTTCTTCATCTTTCCTTTAGTAAATAGAATAAAAAAAGGGACATTGCACCTTTCAAGCTCATTACCCAGAAGAATGAGCAGCTGTTATAACTCATTATTTTCTTTTAATTTATCAACATGAACCTACAATACAAACCCATTTGAATAAATGGAGAACGGAGCTATAAATCGACTATTTGAATGTAGAGTACACTCGAGAAGAACTTACTATATTTGTCTCAGTAAAAAAATATAGTGCGTACTTTACTCAAAGCGTTTCAAGAGCCCTCGGCCACTGTCTTCACGGCTTTATCTAATCGATTTGTCTTATCGAATGCTCTCATGATTTTCTCGTGTAACATTATTAAATTACTTTGCTTCTAGTTGTTTCAGTAATATAATGACCCACTTTGCATACCTTTGATTTTCTGGTATAAGCTAATACGATACGATTATACATTTATTTTTTTACAACTTATTGATGATGCCTTAATATTTATTTCGTGAAATACTAAAGAAAATTGAATAGTAAACGACGCAAGTAAGCAACCTGTAGGAAACTTTGAAACAATGAGAGAGTCGCCTCTTATCGTAAAACTTTGTGCATTCGGTCTTCAAAGGAGGTAAGAAGATAAGTGGCTGCTAGAATCCGTTAATATTTGATAATGAACGTCCTTAGAATATAAAAGAAGGTATGAAATTTTGATGAGTTTTGCCTAAGTTATGATGCTGTTGAGAATTTGATGAGAATTGACGACTCATAAAAGTTTACCAAAGTTGTAACGAGTAAGCGAATATGTTATCTCTTCTTATACAATTTGCTTGATAGACCGTCCACGTTTGGCTGTAGAGAAAACGTCTAAATTGCGATGTTTGATGTCTGAATACAATTCTACTCTGTTTGTGGAAACGCAATTGTTCACTGTCACCATTGTAGGAGTCAACGACCGAATGACTGTCCGGTTGACCGGTTTGGTCGCGATCTGATTGTCGCGTCAATAAACGATTTGCATGTGTTAGTGTTGCGTTTGCGCACCCATGCTTCTGTTAATTGGAGCTATCGGGTCCACCGGTTGCATTTATAATTGTGTTATCGCTTGCATCCTGGTTGTTTTGAAAACACTCCTGTAGGTAACGTTATAATGCAACTCCCATTTTATTATCTACTGCTAAGTGCTCACAATCTATTTTGTTAGCGATATTTACAATTTCAGTGCGTCTGTATGTTTTATGGCTTATAACGAGATTGTCTGTCGAATTTGATGTTCCAACATAATATATGTTATAAACCTTTGTTGCCTTGAGGTCTTGTGGCAATATATTAATAATTTAGTTAGGAGTACTCCCTTGTGTGAGGCAGAGGTAAATCTAATGGATTGGACGCGTGTATACGGCATTCAATTTCCCGTCGCTCACTGATTCCTTCCGTTTCACAATCCTATCACTATAATATGAGGAATGGCGTTCGATGGACCGTTTAACGTTCATACAATAGCACCGTTTTCAGTAGTTGTTTTGATTTACTTGCTAGGGATAGTTTCATTTGGCGTTCACTAAAAGTATTCGTGCGTAATGGATATCGGATATTGATTAAAAAATCGTTTTTCGATTGTACTCAACACAAGAACTCTCTACTCAATTTGGAGCTCTATCTTCCATAAAACACTTGAGTGGTTTGGTATTAAAAAAAAACGCGACCAAAATTTTAAAGATATATGTAGGTATCAACAGCTACTAAATAAAATATATGCATCCAGAATGAAAAGATGTACTGACGTATTGTTTCTCTAATGTCTGTTTGTCTCTGTTCTATGTTCTCTAATCAATCAGCAAAATAAACGCTAAATTGGTATGGTTTCACCAAATTAAACATACCGAGAAGCCCCTCCACAATGACAACAACAGAATCAATTCATTTGATTTCGTTTGTTAAATGGCTATATGCGTTTCAATTAGCTTTATTGCATATATGTTAATACATAAACTTTTAATTAATTGCCATCAATACTGAGTATTTGTTTGAAACTGTTCCACTGCATATTTCACTTGAATGATTTCGATATCCCGTTGGTTTCCTGAATTAGTTTGCATGGAACAAAGGCACAGTTAAAAGGAACTACACTTTTTACGGCAGCCGGTATTATTATTGCCAGTTCAGTTGCAGTCAGGTATTAAATTAAGTGTGCAAATACGCGGTAATTGAATCCTTGTTGCGTCAGACTGTTTTTTTTGCGGGCGCGTTAATTGCTGGGCCTTTGGTTTTTCGGCTAATTACACACAGGTTTTGGACGCGAGCGTAGTTATTACGAAACAGGACTCTACAGTCTACTGCTTTCATAATTCTCGTCATAATAAACACCTAGATAAACACGACGAGATTTTATGTGAGCGATACAAAACATGCCGTTGCATTAGCAACGGCGTGAATCACACTATTACAAGTACGAGTATTGTTTACGCCAACATGTCTCCTAACGACTTATTTGGAAATGCGCGTGATTTGCAAATCGTAATGTTAAATTTATCATCAGATAAAATGACTAAAGCCAACAAGAAAGCGGCCTTCGCATGTTTTGCAAAACATAAGTGTATTTTGTTTTGTAAGGATAACAATAGTAGATTGTTAGCAAAGGGAATAAAACAGTGTCTAACGTCACGGGAGCTATATTGAATCCCGAGAGTAACGAAGAATTCTAGAGTTAACTCACGAATGAAGCAATGGAGTTACTAGAATCCTGAATTTCTGAGTGCAGAGAGGGATATAAGCACGCCCAAGGCAAAAACTGGTTTATCCACGAGGAGAATACTCTACTTTCCAAACTTTCTGCGAACAATAAAATAAAAAAACAAGAATAGAAATAAATAAATGCGTTTAGCGTTTGCGGCATTATCGTTATTTATTCTTGTTTTGCGTTCTGTGCAGAGGCACAGTGGTAATTGAAAGACAAATTAAAATTTTAACTAAAGAGACCCATATAATAAGAACCTATTTGTAAATCGAACTAGCCTCAGTCTGCACAGAACGCAAAAACAATAAAAATTAATGTTGTGTCGCGAAACGCTAAAACATTGATTTTGATTTACCTACCTAGATTTGCCTTTTTATTATCTCGCAGAAAGTGTGAAAAGTAGAATATTATCTTCGTGCATAAAGCTGTCTTCGCCTGGGCGTGCTTATATCCCTCTCTGTTCAGGATTCTAGTAACTAGAATCCTTCGATACGCTCGGGATTCAATATAACGTCCTTGACGTTAGCCAATGCTTTATCCCCTTGGCTAGCAATCTACTATTATTGATGCGTGACAGTAATCGATTCTGTGCCTATGAGTATGTTACCCGCATCATCGTTTGACAAGCTCAGCTGGTTGGTTTAGTTGCGACACAATTTTATCGTTTAACCCAAATTCGCCGCGGGCGGGCGTATGACTCATGCGAGCATATTATTATGCACTTATGTTATTATGGCTAGAATATTCAGGCTTCATCTGATTTTGCAGCGCCGCCGATGGGTAAGCGTAATCATATGAAATTCGAATTTGCTGGCTGGCACTTGGCTCCAAGCGAAAAAGGCTAGGAAAACGCTGCACTAAATATAATACTTCACAAATTGCAGAATGGTTAGCTTTTGTGTATTATCATCTCGAGACACCCTCATTCCAGTTTATTATACTTCAAGTCTGAGTACCTTTAGGTATTATTTTATTTGTGCAACAGAGCTCTTGTTTATTGCACAACCCATTATATGCGTCTTACATCAACAACGTACAATAATGAATTCAATGCAATAGTCTGCTCCCTTGAGATGCGACGTCCTTCTCAACGTCTCTGTGTGGGCTTTAGACAATGCCACCTTTCTATACTCCGGTATAACGGCCTGCATACCTGATGGCTCCGCGATCGATGAGGATGACGCATCCACACGCCTGTCTATCAGTATCACTATTGTTAATTATGTTTCCGACTTTATCGTTATCAGTGCCACTCTCGACGGAAAGTTAAGTGCTCCAATGATTTAATGTCAGTCCACAGAACCAGCCATAGTTTTCAATGGGACTGTTTATTGATTTTATTGGTACGTTAAAATCATCACAATGGCTCAACAAAACCGTCAATAAGAGCGAAACAAAGGTATTGAACCATATTCATAAATGAAACAGTGCTATCGTATTTGTTGCTCCAAATGGTTTGCTATACTTTTAGGACGTGCTGCTTTGTAGAAGTTTAGGCAAGAATAATGACAATTCATTCATAATCAAGTTATAACTACATTTCCACAGCGTTTATATGAATCACACTATGTGCTATTGAATCGATGACGTACTTAAGTTTACCCGCAGTAGTAAACTCTTTTTCCTCGGGCACCCGCAGTGTTTCAATAAAACTGCCCTATTTTCATTCAACCATATTTTTGTTTGTAATATTCATTCTTGGCACCAGAACGAGTGCACCGCTTTAATGGCCGGGAGCCTCATTTACCTGTCGCTTTAATTAATGGGTAACTAAGCCATTTTATAACCATCGTTTTTATATAAGGATTGTTTGTAAAATTAGGATTGTTATAACTAGTGGTTCGCCCCGAACTGAGATCTCGCGAGTATCCAATAAAAAAAAATATATTCGTAATCTTTGACTATCAAAACAGTGGATAACCAACTAACTTGACCTACAGTTTCATTCAACTTACAGGTAACGGGAGCTCATGTTAATTGGTTACCAGTTTTTGGGGTAGAAATTGCAGTTATTCAGGATTTCAGACTTTTGCCTATAGTTGTGTTACTAAAGCTACACGCATACCAAATTTCAGCACTGTGGGGTCACTTTTCAAAGAAAAAAAAATCACAATTTTGTCAAAGTTCAGTTTTTATTATGGTTAATAACTAAAAACTAAAAAGTTTAAACTAAAAATAAAAAGGGGCCGAAATGTACTCACAAAGCCCTTTTGATAGACATGCGACTTGACCAGATAGTCCTATTTTAATTTTTTTTAGCCCTCTTGAACCCCAATATCTCAACAACCCCCAACATTTTTAGCTCATTGAGTCACACCAAAATTATTCCATCACTACCTACCTATATACCAAATTTCACGATGATCGGATAAACGCTTCGAAAGTTATCCTCGGACAAACAAACAAACATACATACATACATACATACATACAACGCCGATTTGCCCAAGTTGATTTGGAGATCTCGCTTCGCTCGATCAGTAAAAGGCTAGTTCGGTCGTCGTGTTTTAATATTCCGTCTAGAAAGTCTAAATACAACTCATTATTATAAATACGGGATTTATCACGTACCGTCTTATCGGTCTTATCGGTGTTGACGTAGTGTGTTACGTCTTATGGGGTTAGACGGTACGTGATAAATCCCGTATTTATAATAATGATTGAAATCAATCACGAAAGTTTTCTATCTAAATACAACTATTAAATTGTTGTTTGTTGGTGAATGAACCACTACCATGAACTGTTATCAATCATAGTTCAAGAAAACCGTGTATTACGTTATTTACGCCAGGAAAACAGATTGCCAATTAAAAGCGATTTGCGGTATTGTTCTTACAATCGTAACTGTTATAGAACTTTGGTAGTTTGTTACTGTAGCTGAGCTCGTATAATGTTAGTCGCATTTTGTGCTCATTGGCAGAGCGGTAGTTATGTCCCGTGACAGGGTCGCAGACTCTGCAATTAACCATAATAACACATCCACAAGCTCACAGGGCTCGCAATCGAATATTCGACAGATTTTTGTATTCGAATAATTTTAACTATCTGAGTCAGCCGCGTAGCCGTAGTCTACCAATGGTGAAAATGAGTCTATTTGCTTGATAAACCTTACAATCAGTGTCTTGATTATTTGTAATTATTAGACACACTGTTTTGTTTGATTTTATTAGCCGAAATACTATGGTAAACAGTAATACTCAATTTTTGTTTATTATTCGTATAACTTTTTTATACATTTTGTAGTTTGGATAACAAGGGTTTACCATAAAGCCTTTTTGGAGTATTTCTAAACGGTGGTGATGAATAAGTTTTTTTTGAGAAATTATTTTTTCCAAACAAGCTTACTATATGTATAAAATTCATAATCGGAACCGCAAGCAGATTCAAATGAGCCCAAACACTAGTAGCCTACTATAATCCATTCAGAAGTTCCGTTGTCTAGCATCCGTCCATCATGAGACCACCTCCATGACCATATTATTGCATTGTCACCGAAGTTACAATGTATTCCAAATTTCAGCTCAATCGGTTGAGGGGAACGGGTTTAAAATTCAGTTGCAAGATTCCACCCGAACAAACATACATAGATAGATCGATAATTCCTTTATTGCACATCATTAAATATAAACATATAAAAGAAAATACACTTTACATACAAAAGCGATCTCTTGTAGGCAACCTTGTATATATTGCAAGTTAATAAAAATCTTGTAAAATGTAGTTTAAATTGACATTTAAAAGTTTCGAATATTATTAGAATCGAATACCCTCCAAATTGATCGAATACTACAGTTTCGAATATTTGCAAGCCCTACACTATGTGCATTGCTATCCGATAATGACGAACATCCTGGACATCTTCATTGCCAGAAGTAATAGTTCCCCTCCTGACATTGACGAATTACATTAAAAAGCAACCAACTGTGAACCTCTTAGGGCCACAAAAGTTATTGGGTCAAACATAATTTATGTACCGGAATCGGGGTCAAATTGCCGATACTCAATAAATCAATTATCCGCTGTTTTTCAGCTGCATAAAGTGTAAATCAAATCATGTTATCTTTCCCCTCTGTGTTTGTAATAATGATATTTGGTTTGTTAAAAATACGTTGTTTGGAATTGGGTACGGCCTTGTTGCTGTTATTGTTCCATCAATGTTTCATTTTTACATCGGTGTGTCGGCACGCGTCTGGCAATCTAGGCAAATCCTATCCATTGTGCCTTTGACAATAGTTCCGGCGCTAATTCAAGGACGGTTGCCTTTGTCCTGTGGATGACTGACAGTGCGCTTCGCACCACTCCCGGAATATCTGTGATAATTTTAAACTAATTGTATTTTATAGCCAAAGCCAATTGCGCAACATTAAATAAATTGCTACAATTGAAAACAGGTGGCGCACCTGAAATATCGATGTACAAAAATAAGACAAGCGCGCTAATGGCCATATGAGCGAGCTCGTTCGAACTGAACTGAAAGTGTACCTAAAAAGACGACAGAACCGGGACAAATTTCACCGCGTCTTTGTGAATTGAGTTTGATTTATGACTGTGATAATAATTTCCGTGTTGAGGTAGGGACCGTCTCGACCCGGCTTTATATTCTAATAGGATGCTATTTACACTGGTGTTAATATGATGTCCGGACTTCGGAGTAATCGAGGGGTTGATGAGGCGGGCACGATTCTATTAAACTAAGCTATTTTTTAGAGTTGCTCAGAGAGCAATGGAGCGTGCCATGTTAGGCATCTCGCTGTTGGACCGTATACCCAACATCGAAATACGACGCAGAACCAAAGTCGTGGATGTGGGTAGAAGGTTCAACCAGCTGAAGTGGAGATGGGCTGGTCATTTGGCAAGAAGGAAAGACGGAAGATGGACGAGGGCAACAGCCGAGTGGTGGCCGCGAAAAGTGCGCAGACCAGTTGGCAGACCACCAACCAGATGGTCGGAGGACATCAAGAGAGTTGTGGGAAGGCAATGGATGCGCTTGGCACAGGACCGGAGAGAGTGGCGTGATAACGAGGAGGCCTATACCCAGCAGTGGGTGGAGCTGTGTGTGGGATGATGATAAAGCTTTTTTTTATTTACCTCTCTTGTCTAAATTATACTAAACTGTGTTACGGAATTTTATGGAGCAGTTATCAAACTATTTGATTAATTTAGATATCGTGACAGATTGTTAATGCTAAATCCATTTTTACTAAACGATAGTAAATTATACATCCAATAAAAGGAAATGATAATGGAATCGTGAAATGTCTGATTAGGAATGACGTAGAAATTCCACTGGAATTCATCTACTCGTATTACTAAATGGACTATAATGGAATTGCAAAAAAACGAATTTGGGAAGTATTATAAATCTCAATACACTGGACGTATTGATGGTATAAGTTTTGAAGCAGTGAAAACGTTGTCGTGAAGGTTTCAAAGTAGTTTTGTACCCAGCAGTTATTCGTTGCGGAGATTAGTTGAATTACTGTTCGGCGCGTACCCGAATGCTCCTAATTCGTTTCAAGCGTGATTTAGAAACTGAAAAATCCCTAGCTAAGTTAACTTTAGTTTGTTGAGTAACTCTATAATTTATTTCAAGTAAAATTGTGTTTTCACTATGACCTTAAACTGCGATGTTGTCTATTAATATGAATATGTAAACGAGTTATGGCCCATAAACAAAACTCTAAACCTCGCTAAGAATAGCCTAGGAATGACGTAAGAAGGCTTTCGTGCCCAACAAACATTAAATATGGCCTGTTTCTGTGTTCCTGTTACGCCCTTCTAATTCTCAAACTTCAGATCTTGAAGCCGTTTGGCTACGAATACTAAAACTACATGCCAAGACATTGTTTTTATAAATTAACTCTAAATATGGAACGGTTTGTACGGGTTTTTGTTTACTAGCGTCACTTGCATCTGCAGTTATAAGAAAGCTATTATTGTGTCATATTTTTAATAATTTATTGTTTTTTGTTTCAGGTAATTTCCGCATTGAATAACGCGCTTGTCGGTATAAAACGTATCAGTATTCAAGGTTAGCCATTTCATTTATGATTTCACCTGAACACATTTTGAATCTTGGTTTAATCGCTTCCAACATTGTGATACCGTTTGCGTCACATTATCTAAAATGTAAACAATGACACACAACTATTTGAAAGGTACATATGCGTTTAATAATATCGAAACTGTGTTGATTATTCAAAATGTAATCTTGTAAATGGAGGAGAATCGTGAGTCGTAACCAGATGTCATGCCTATGAGAAAATATACGAGTAGGAGTTAAATAAGTTCATCGTATTCCCTCCCTACGGCTAGACCTGCCCTGGAGCAATAAAATAACCATCTTATTCTACAAGATTTCGCTCACCTCATTAAATCCTGAAGCTTTAAGCGTTTCGTTAAAAGAACCATGAGAAGATGAATTTTAGTAAATAATTTCAGTGCGGGAATTTTTTGAGCATTCAATTGAACAGCAGGTGGTTTGGTGTGTGGACAACTGGACATACTAGAGAATCGGCTTCGAAATTTCAGACACTGATCATCCGATTAAAAAATCCTTGGGCCTTGTACTAAAACCCATAACGAATGTGTTTGCATGCTTCTTATAGAGCAGCGTTGTTTCTACCCAGAGGTAAAGTCTAGTTAGATTGTACAGAACTATAGAACGGAAGTTTATATCTATTAATCGTATATCTTTATCAGAAATCTGGCCTGAGCGGTATACACTAATCAAATCAAAATGTTTTTATTCATTAAAATCACAAGGAATCACTTTGAAATGCCAATTTTACTACCTGTTCCTTTGCGACCAAGCCAGAAAAGAAATGCAAGTAACAAGGCTGGTTCTATTAAATTACTGCAAGGATCGAAATATACTTTCATTCATTTTAATTTTTTTTTATTCTACTTGGAGATGGAACAAGCTTATGGCCCACCTGGTGTTAAGTGGTAACCATCGCCTATAAAAGAGAATTGCCTCGTAGGCCACGCGTCTTAGAAATGTGCCCTACGATGCACTGTCCTGCGTCCATCAACTTTAGGCATACAGGTGTAAAGCCTCATGTGCCTGTAGTTTCTCCGGCAACCATACCCTTCAAACCGAAACAGCAATGCTGCTTAGCGGCAGAAATAAAATAAATAGTATCTCCTCTGAATATACGAAACTGTAGGCACCGCTAACATAGACGGATAATTCTATCTGGGTGATTACATCCGAAGATGCCCGAGACGGTACCGACAGAACTGTATGAAAATTTATCGAAAATGCTGTTACGAAACAGAGTTGTTCAAATATTCTGTTGAAACAACTTTGAAAATAATGATTCATGTTCGTTACATAACACCGTACATAATATTATTTACTTAGTATTATAAATTACTTAATTTTGATCCACAATTAATAAAGATGTAATACCGTAATAGCTCCTTATTTATGTACCTCCACTAAACATTTTTCATCATATTTGTTGTCATTTATTCAATACAAATCAAGAGGTAATCCTTAGTATCATCCCCCTTCCCCCTTTCTTCCCAGGTTACGTACAGTTTTAACTCATTTTCCTGTTGTGCTTACCCTGTGGCGACACTGACAATCATCGTTTCTAGTGAAAATCTGATGGGATTATGAATTAAATTTCACTCTTCATACCTGCATTCTAATTCAATTTTCATTATAAGCGGTGGGTTTATTTCATTCGCCGCAAATTAGAATAAAGTTGGATTTACAATGGCGTGCGAGGGCAAATTAATTTGCAAGCTTTCCTTTTTCTATTATCTGTTTATATTTGTTTTCGGAATAAACCGCAGAGTTTATTAGAGTAAGTACAGGAACTCGTTCCGCAAACTTGACTTTCGATCTGTTTGTTTTGATTGCGTGTGAGGGAGGATGTTTACCCGCTTTATTTTTACTATATCATAGTTATGGGGAAATCCATAAAATATTGATACGAGCCAACGTCAGAATTAGGTCACCCAATGTAAAATACCTACTTGTAGGAAAGCTCAACCGCAGTGTTAAGCCACGCTACTTAGTCTATAATTAAACAATATCGTATTGATTTTGAAATATATATTTTCATCACTGAATGAAAGTTGGTCATTGGTACGAGGCATGCCTTTTAAGTTTTGTCGTTTGAAGAAAAAAACACAACTAGAACCTTATAGTACTTTTTATTGTTTTTCAAAGTATTCACCGCGTAGCTTAATACACTTTTCCATTCGCTCAAACCAGTTATTATAACATTTATTCCACTCTAAAGTGGGGGTGTTCAAAATGGCTGACTTGAAAGCGTCGACTGCTTCTTCACCGGACTGGAACCTTTGACCACGAAGACTTTTCTTAATTTTAGGAAATGTAAAGAAATCGTTAGGGCTTAGGTCAGGACTGTATGGAGGATGGTCAAGAATTTCTACTTTTTCCTGCTTCAAATACTCAATCGTTTGACGAGCGCTGTGTGAGCTTGCGTTGTCGTGGTGCAGGATGATGCGTCGCTTTGAATTAGATTTTCGAAGTTCGGCGATGACTTGTGGTAAACAAACTGTAGTATACCACTCTGCGTTAACCGTTCTACGATCTTCAAGTGCAATAGTCGCAACATGGCCGGTTTTTCCAACGAACGTGGCCACCATCTTCTTTGAAGTGCTTCGAGAACGAACAACTTTAGTCGGCTTTGGCTCGTCTTGAAAGACCCAGATTGTAGATTGTTGTTTGGTATCAGGATCGTAGGCATAGATCCAAGATTCGTCACCACTTATGATGTCGTAGACGTGATTTGACTCCCCTCGGTTGAACCTTTGCAGAGTTTTCTTACACCATCTGACGCGGGCCGCCTTGTGATCGTCGGAAAGCAGATGCGGTATCCAACGGCAAACTAGCTTTCTCACACCAAGTGCTTCATGCAAGATCTTCTGAATGGTTGTCCCTGAGATGCCTAATAGAGCCTCTATCTCTCGATACATCACATCGATTAGTTGTCTGTAGTAGTAATTAGTTGTCTCACAGCAATGATGTTATCTTCAGTGAAGGCGGATTTTGGGCGTCCTTCGCGAAATCTGTCACTAACACTAGTATGTCCACGCTGGAATTCTAAATACCAGCGTTCGACAGTCCGCAGACATGGGGCTACATCACTGAACACAGATGTTAGCTCTTCTAAACACTGAAGCCGTGTCAGGCCTCTTCTAAAGTTGTAGAAAATTATTGCACGAACATTTTCCTTAGAAAGATTCATTTTCGTACGTGACCTGACAGATTCAAATCGAAACTGTGACTAAACAATAGCATTAATCCTAACACTTTCAACTGTTTTGAGATTCAAAATGTAAACACATTCGAATATAGAACAGTTCCAAATTCAAAATTGTCGGAAAATATGGAAACGACAGAACTTAAAAGGCATGCCTCGTAGCTCGATACCCGATGCGTAAATGCGATTTACACCCCTAGGGCCGTAAGTACATTGGAAAACAGAATGAGGCTCATTGCATTCATAATATACTAAAATTAAATACAATCTCCATGACAAATCCTTATTTCTATCAAATAAAAGAGTCCATAGTTTAGTAGTGCAAGAAAAACTATACCGGAAACGCAAATTTTCTTTTAGCAACTGTTTCGAAACTTTTCTGATTTCCTCGCATTTGTGATGAAAAGTTATGTTTTATACTTGGGTGTAAGCGATCAATGGTAATCCATACTGTCTTAGCAGACTGTTGCTTAGGAGCACCCACACACTGCATTTTCAAAATTTAACGTACATGTTTACTTACTTACTTTAATTCATCCCAAACGGGAAAAGTCTTACTTAGGCTACATTCATTTAATTTTTGCATACTTTAGTTTAACTTAACCTGCTTTAACTTAACTTAATTTTATTTAACATAAATTCTTTCATTGGTCATTATTGATATTTATTTATCAATATCGATATTTCGGTACGTTTATTATTATACTTAATCGGAATAACCGAATTAACGGAAGAGCGAGACCCTCTAACACAGGTATTTTATACTTAAAAGAGGTCCCAAACTCATGAAATGTATATAGATTAAGTTTACTGAAATAAATATATTTGTATGTGTTGTATTGTGCCTTTTCATGACTAAACGGCTGAACGGATTGTAATTAAATATTACAAGGAGAAATATTATATCATGGGGAAGGGCATAGGCTATCGTTTGTCCCCAAAAATAATCTTGAAAGGGGTGAAATATAACGATAAAAGTCCACGCGAACGAAGTCGTGGGTAACAGCTAGTGTACTATAAATTCAATACCTTCTACAGGCTAAGTGTAAGTTCTAAATACAAGTGTGTTTAATGTCTTCGTGGTAACCCATTGTTCCACGAAAGCTAATCAGCACACATCAAATGCGAATGCGGTGTACAACACCCGGGTCCGTTAGGTCACGAGCACACGCTACACCACGTGACCACGCAAGTCAACAACGGGATTCGTTGGAACTGCCATGTCGGTGTCTATCTAAACACATTTTATTCGTGTAATATGGAGATTAAGGGCACACTGTCAAATATCTGGTAAAACCATGGCCATTTTTGTTTTACATAAAGTAACCGTTGAACTCAGATTCAAAGTAAAAAACACAAAGATCATTTTGTAATGTTAATTTTATCGCATGTTTCTTTTCACCGAGAACAAGCCTGGTTAAAGAGGTTTCCAACAATTCCACACTCACTGTGATGCTAGCAATTTTTTTTTGGAAAGTACCTTCAAAATTATTTGACCTTAATGAAACTTAATGGGACCTTGAAGCTATTTTGAAACCAATGCAAAAAGTATCATTCAAATCTGTTCATAACCAGAGAAGTTATAACTTAACACCAATCTATATGGTAGCAAATCAATGTCTGTCTATGTCTATGTCTACATATATAAAACAAAGTCGCGTTAGTTACACCATTTATAACTTAAGAACTGGGCCTATTTTGATGATCTTTGATTTGATGGATTTGTCTTCGCCCCGAATAGCAAAATAACTATTAAAATATCGAAAATATTAACGCAAAAATTAAAATTATGAAGAAAATTCATTTTCTCATACATAAATGTAGCTAATGATGGCCGATTGACAATTCACATTGGCAGCCCGCGTCATAGGTATGCATGTCAAGGCAATACGTAGTTCGGCGGGTCAGCTAGTAAAACATAAAATAAAAGAAATCCGTCGAATTGAGATCTTTTTTTGAAGTCTGTTAAAAATAAATCATTGAGATAATTTTGAAGGCAAGTAGTAGATTATGGTTAATTGGCAAGTAGGAAAGACGTGTTATTGAATTTCTTTTTGGAACAAACTGTGGTACTTAAATCTCCACTTTAACCTACGTACCCGTGAGAAATGTGAAGAGGCATGTTTAATTGTATATATTATGTTACACACGCATTCTTACACACAATAGAATGAAAATTAGACAACAATGCTAAACATAAAAACGTCCATGACCCGCCTTACAACTTCGATCAGTCATTAAATTTTAAGGGGAAATTCTGTCGCAGGAAATTTTATTATGTTGTAGAAATCGTGGGGCGAACATAGCATAGAATACACCGAAATATTAGTAAGTACACAAATAAGTTTAAAATTGTTCTGTACTTCAGTAGGAAGGAAACCCTTATCACAATATTGTGTGACATTGACTTTATGAAATACTAGCTGACCAATCCGCAGCTTCGCGCAGTTGGGTAAAAAGTAGCCTAGGTTACTCAGGAATAATGTAGCATTCTAATGGTGAAACAATTTTTGAAATCGGACCAGTAGTTTTTGATTTTATTCGTTATAAACATACAAAAATGTCCTGTTTATAATATTAGTATAGATGAATTAACCTTATTACCACAAAAAAACGTTAAATACTGTTTAACGCGTCTTTAAAAATCCTTACCAATTTTTGTTTAAGATCTTTTTAAACAGTGTTTAGCGGGTGGTTAACTTTTTGTGGTAAAACCCTAAAGGTTTATTTTGTAATTGGACTAAATTAAACTCGTGTTACTGTACTTGTATTCGATTGTTCTGTTTATTCAAATTCTCATCTGAATCTGAATTGTAGTGAGAGTGATCGGTTTGTGTAATTTGGAAATATGTGCTGAATCGCGGCCGTGAATATAATAAATGTGTGTGTCGAACCAGATTTTATTTATCTATTCATTTAATGGCGGTCTTATTAAATAATTAATTAATAATAATGTGTCTGGATAAGCTGGTTTGGCAGAATACTATTTCTTTTGCTTTAATAGCTAAGACAACCATTTTACATCCAAAAAATAAGAATTCATTATAACTCTACATGTATTTCGTTATTTATTGAAAAGGCAAGGTAAGTAACGGAATGAAAAACTCAATGTATGTGAAGTTTTGCTATTAACCAATTTAAATAAGTTTTTTGTTGTAAAATTACTTTTTCAAAACTACCTTTTATAAAATTCATAATCGGAACCGCAAGCAGATTCAAATGAGCCCAAACACTAGTAGCCCACTACAATCCATTCAGAAGTTCAATTGTCGGTAGACATATGTATTAATTTGTTGGAAGCTTCGATTGACTTGACCCGAGATCCTCGTACGCGCGTGTCTAATATTTGTGCATGTGGCTGTTTTCGATCGTTGTACATAACTTTACATACCTATGTTCCTATCTAAGGGGTCGTCCTTTAATCACGTGAGGTTTGGATGATCCCCCATATTTTAGATTAAATGTGACTTTGTATTAGTATTCTTGTTCTCCTCAGCAAGCCATTTCATTTGATACCCATACTGTGGTAGTGCAGAAAAATATCTAGTCCGCCATATTGGATGATCCGCCATATTGGAATTAGAATCCGTCACATAGCTAAGCATGCATTGTCATAAAAAATAAGCGTTTATACCAAATTTCAGCTCAATTGGTTAAAGATTCCACCCCGACAAACATACATACATTGCAAGTAAAAGCAAGCTTGTAAAAACATACAGATTTATTTAGTTTAAAATGAGTAGAGATGCAAACAACTTGAATGAATAAAGTAAAGAATAACCGGCGCTATACCATTGTTTTTATTGAAACAGAAATGAAATTAAATGAAAAAATGAAATGATATTTATTTACCAGAAGCATGGTGAATAAGTTGATACAGCTATACTAGGTAGGTTTCACATACTTCACCGATTAACAGCGTGCAAATTTCAGTTACATAAAATTAATTCAATTATACATAAAAATTATTGAATTTAATAAAAATCTATCAATAATATCATCAAGTATCGTAAAGCCCATAAAATAAACAATAGAAAATATTAAAATTATAAAAAACCATGAAATTAATAAATAATAATTAGTATGTCAGAATTTCATGTCAACAAAATCATAAAGATTAAATATAAATAATAAATAAATATTGCTGGACATTTCACACAGCGCTATCTAGCCCCAAACTAAGCAGAGCTTGTACTATGGGAACCAGATAACTGATACAATACTTATATACTTTTTTTTTGTAAATACATACTTATAATATATAGAAAAACACCCAGACACGGAACAAATATCTGTAGATCATGCAAACATTATTATAATTAACATTATTAATAATATTATAACAGGTTAAATATTAAATTATCGTTATTTATCTACTTGTAGGACACAATTCAAATGAACATACCATGATGTTGAATAAAATAGCGCGGTATTGCAACAACATTTTAGAAAGTATGAAGTTTCGTCATGTAAGTAGCTATTCATCAGTATAATGGATGGTAAAACGACATCGGTACTACTCTTGCGAGTAATAACGAACTGGTAATGCTGTACGCATAAAATGCTTGTTGACGCGTGGGAGTTACTCCATTGTATTCGCGATTATACGTACCGTTGTCGTCGTAAATAAGCTGATGAGTCGAGAAGATTGTCTCCGAACCTACTGCCTCATTCACCAAAGATAACAAGTGCAATCCCGATAACCTAAACACCTTACCAACAAATTCTTAATAGTGAGATTTTTTTATCACTGAAGTACCACATCGCTATACTACGTGTTTTGTTATGTACGACATTAAATAAAAACACGGCTAGGGCTAATAGCTAGTATTGTTGTAAAAATAGGGTTCCCAGATTAAAAAATTGAAAAATCCGGAGAAAATTCCTGACATGTAAATATAACATTAATGTCGTTAGGATCGTGCATGTGAATGAACGAAGCAAAATATTTGGTTTATGTTTTATTTTACTTGTTACCTACTTAAATTATGAAAATTTTAGGATTAGTTGTTCTTTGTTTGGTTTTATGGTGTGCAATAAAGAATTATCTAATCTATTAAACCCACCTTTAAACTAATGTCGTACATAACAAACCGGTTGTATAGATTATAGGGAGATAAAACAATCAATAAGCTCAAAACATTTAAAAACTGCTAATTTCTAGCTAAACAAGTAATAGTTAACTGTAGGGCCACAGTGAGATAATTACAATCGAATTTGAACAGAAGCCAACAAGCGATCACTCCGAGAATTGTCAAAATAGACAAATGCCTATTTTGTCAATTCTTATTCAATTGAGCTTTTGAATGATTGACTTAGATTAAATATCAAAAGTGGTTTTGTTGTTGATTATCAGAATTGGCATTGATTCGCTATTATTCGCATGGAATCTGTCTCTCGTTTTTACGATTTGATCTCTGACTGTTTGGTTATATGGTTTCTATTTGATTACCTACATCTTTCTCGGTTTCTCAATATGGCTGCGCCAAATGTGGTGCACTTACAGTTAGCCTTGGCGACGAGGAAGTTGTTGGGAAAGATGATTGTGATAAGACCATGAAGATAGTTTTATTTTCTTGTAGATAAGAAAGAATAAGTCCGACAATTGTCACCGTTCAGCTTGATGGTAATGTGCGGTTCATAAAAAAGTTATATTATGTACTTATTTTTATGTTACGAAATATGTGCGAACTTCGAGTGCGGTGTTTACGAGATTGTTGACCTCAAAGAGGGTGTTATAGAGAATGAAACAAAAAGCTTTTAGTGGCTAATGTAACTACCAAATAGCATTATCTCCATAATGCAGGTGTTAATCATATCTATAATCCCACTAATATTATAAACGCGAATGTTTGTATGTATGTATGGATGTTTGTTACTCTTTCACGTCGGAACGGCTGAACCGATTGCGATGAAATTTGGTATGTATGTAGATCATGACCGGGATTAACACGTATGCTACTTTTTATTTGCAAACCACGCGTGCGAAGCTGCGGGCGGAAGCTTGTAATATTATAAATTCGAAAGTGACTCTGTTTCTCTCTCCTTTTGTTTGTTTGTTACGTTTTCCCGACTAAACGGCTTCGATTTGGATAAAATTTGGTATAGATAGATTATAAGTGGGCACATAGGCTACTTTTAACCGACTACCTAGAAGGAGAGCAATGTTTTTATTGACAAACCACACGTACGAAGCCGCGGGCGGGTCAGCTAGTTCAACATATCATTAAAATTCTATGAGGATAAGCATTATCCAAAGTTTTAAAACACTTCATTGTCAAGTTAAGGATACTATTGAATCAACTGCTCTAGCTCTGCTCTAGGAATAGTGTATGAAACAGGCTTTGTAATAGTAAAAGTATGTTGGTCGGCCGGTTGCGTTGTTGGTCAAGGACCATTGGCTTTGTTCTCTTGTTCAAACACGATCTGTTTGTCATTTGAATACGGCTGTCAAAGGAGTCTGTTCATTACTTGTACCTTGACAGTCGTCATGGGTCTATTTTACGAATTTCGAATTGTTTTCGAATTTTTCGATTACCGAGTAACTAACTACCCTTATTTATTATATCTTTAGAATTCTTTTGAAACTCCTTTGAACTACCAATAAGGCGCAAGAAACTAACCACACATTATTTTAGTATCGGTTACAATATCCATTTTAGGGCCACCTAACCTTCTGGGTCATTGACCTGATGACTAAACAAGAACCAATGATACGATAAATTAACGAAGATGAGATATCAAAGAGCGTTATACTTTGCTACAGACAAACTGCACGCGTATAATTAGTTTGACCTTTTAATCGTACGCGTGACGGGTGCACAAAATCAGTTTAGCATGGCATCTGTTACTGCAAGCGAATTCAGTATTCTAATACATTATCTCGTTCTATTTTATATGAATAGAATCGTTCGTCTCCGAGTTTGGAACTAACTAAACATTACGACCTTAGTTTGTCCTGTGCAAACGTGCACTAACCCGCACGTGTCCCACAGTTTCGAGAGCATTGTGTGGCGTGTATGACTCAGCTTTGTTTCTTAGGAGTGCCTCCGATCCTCTACGGAAATCCAATAACCGAATAGTTTGAAAGAGCACGACGCTTCCTATCGGACGTAGCCAGGTTTTAATATCAAGGGGGTGGGGCTGTCCCCCCCCCGCTCCTTCCCTTTCCTTCCTCCTTCAAGAAATTAAAACAACATATGAAAAAAAACAAAAATGTTAAAAAATAACAGAAGATTAATGAATAGTTCATAAACCCAACAATAAAATATTCATAAAATACTCATCGCTCCTCATACACTCATATACTCCTCGCCTCTCCTTATTTCGATATAATATTAATGTTGTGAGGAGTATGAGGAGGGGTTTGAACCCTCAGCTCCGCCCCACCTCTGGCTATGCCCGTGCTTCCTATTGTCTTACCGTCACCGCAGGCCGTGCTAAATTCTATACCACAACCAATCACTCCCGTAGAACACATTGTCGCAAGGTATTTGACGTCAAAGACCGATTGGACACAGTTTAATTGAGAGTCTGTATTATTACTACGAGATTGCGTACTTACAACGAATTAACGTGTAAATTTAGCAATGCATGTAAGCGAATACACAATTATCCATTCCTCCGAACGGGACTTGAATGTGATTACTGTAGCATTTATATTCCGTCAATATCCTAAACCTAAAGCTTGGAAGTTGGGGCTTGGGAAGCGCGGCTACCGTTCCGTTAAAACGCGATTAGTGTTGCGTGCCTGTTTCCTTGGGGAAATGTCTTGGGTTTATCAAATGTCCTATATCAACTTGATTGTGACTTTGTATTGCGGAATTTCCCGTAGGCATTGTACGTAAGACCGTTGTAGTACCTACATATTTTAACCTCCGGCAAGTGAATAATACTACTCTGTAATATTATACGCCATAATTCACAAGATTGTCTCATTGATAAATTAGCAGGCCGCGCAGGATGTGATGATTACGATCGTCTAAATGTCACGGGTTCACAGAAGCGGATGATTTTGTTTACATATGGGTTCCTGTTGACAAGCAGTTCAGTTTTATATTGCAGCAAAGTCCGGTGAGTATTTCCTGAAATAGTGTAATCAATAAGAAACTTTCATGAATCCCGAAGACGGTGAATTTCCTTTAGCATTTCGTTACGCTATTTGATAAATGGCTATAAAACCCCGACGGCATTCCAACGTAATAAGAGATTGCAAAAATAACGCTGACTAAACAACACCCGGCCTGCGGGTGCGCACGCGCTTTCCAGGGGTTTTTCCACATAAAGTCTCGATCAATTGAGAGTTGTTATTACAACCTATAAAACGAGAATTATCGTCGAGGGAGGGATGCTTCACGATATAACAAAATTTGATTTTCCACGTAATTTTGCTTTGACTTTGATGGGCCGTTTGTCACGAGACTCGGAAAAGGTTTGAATTAGATTAATAAATAAATAATAAATTATGAATAAATATTACTGGACATTTCACACAGCGCTATCTAGCCCCAAACTAAGCAGAGCTTGTACTATGGGAAACAGATAACTGATAGAATACTTATATACTTTTTTTTTGTAAATACATACTTATAATATATAGAAAAACACCCAGACACGGAACAAATATCTGTAGATCATGCAAACATTTGTTGCGTGGCGAGAATGGAACCCGCTACCTCCTGCGTCTCAGCCGGTTATACGCCCACTGCGCCACGGAGGTCGTAGATTAAAGGTCTATTGGGAATTGGGAAACGAATAGAAAACTATTGTTTGTTAATTAATTTGAATTTTAGAAATTTATAGTGGATTAAACTGCCGCACTGACGCGTTTTGGAGTATTTAAACTTTTAATATAAGTTATAGTTACATGGTTTTAATAGTTTTGATATTATATGTATGTAAATCCTACTATTACTGTAATTCTTAAGCAATGTACAAAACGAACTGCGTGAAATAGAACAATTTTACCAATAATTTTTACAGTTTACGTTTTTAATTATTATTTTCGCAATTCAGATTATTGAATATAATTTAACCTTCAGTAGACTGATGTCATTTAATTAACACTGAAAATATTCATTTAAAAGTATGTATGAGGAATGCGGAATCTATGTTTAATGTCAAAGTACCTACCCTACCAATAACCGCCATAACGTAGCGAAGTTATATTTGTATGCATGTTAAATAAAAACGACTCACGACCAAGCTTATAACATTGTATAGGTAGTTTAATTTAAGTTATAAGCTGCATTCGTAGCACCCTCCGCTATTTAAATTACTGAAAGTTTACGGTAAAATACGCTTCTATCCGTCATACAACTTTAATCCAAATGAAAATGCTTTGTTGCAAATAAAATATGTCGTTTAAGCTTCCAGACACATTAATTTCGGATTTTAATGGAGTCCCGCTATGTTAGTTTTGGTTTTGGTCATTGCACTTGATTTTAAAGAAAAGTGAAACATTATTTGCATTTCCATCACATAAAGTTTTTATCGTTTTCTTAATTCCAAGCTCCAGTAGAAAGTTATGCCGTCGGCGTTTTTCCAAATCCACAATCTTTATGGCTAATTTTATTTGGGTTGCTCTCTCGTAAAACCGGGTATCTTGTGAAAATCAAACCTCGCACGTTGACTTTTTAATACGTATTTCTACATCCATAAGAAAATGTTACGCTCGATACTGTACAATTCCACCTCAGTTTTCTAGCGGCACAGGAGTCTTCAAGGGGAATTTTATGGTGTGGTGGTACTGAAAGTTTTATAGCCGGTGGGACGATGCCGAATGAGGGTCCTTGAAACGTTACAGCGAAACCATTCCCGACACCCGCCACTTTATATTACCTGTCCGTTTCCTAACGGAAATGGAACGCGATTTCCACAAACAGATATCTATTTCGGGGAACGTGCAACAAAACAATCACGCAGATTCTATTCACGGCGACATCAAATCTTTCTACACGAGGCTGATGTCCTATGAATAACTTATCTTCTTGTTACAGTGACTTTCTATTGTTATTTGGTGTATCCTAAGAAAAGAAAGATGATTATACAAAAAACCACCGGCGGCGCGGCGCGGTTCTGCCGACAAAGATAGGCCTCCGTTGAAATGTTTGAATCTACGCAGCAGACTGACTATCTTAACAGCTCTTATCTCTTGGCAGCGACACCTTCGCGCGGCGGGCGCATAATTATTTCATAACACGGCACTAAGTAAATTTGAGAAGTTTTATTTGCTCTCTGAGGAGCGGACTCTACATGTTTGTTCTGAGTACGTTTATATCATCTCAGAAGTTTGACGCAGTACGTTGCCCTGCTACTCGGATTATTCCCCGTAATGTGGGGATTAGGTCGTCTCAGGACCCGTCTCCCTCTAATGACGAATGGGAAGATGCGGGCTGAAGTTACTTTTGCTTACATGGATAAACTTTTCCGTCATGTAAAACTTCTGTGAAAATGAAAGATTAGCAAATGTAAGAAACTTGTTCTTTTGCTGTACCGTTTCTGATCGGAGTCATTGGTAGTTACAGTTTGTGATAAATGAGTTAAATTTTATGTAGGACAGTAATTGTGATAGCGGTCCTACATAAACTGCAAACTAGCTACATTGCATCCTCAATATTACCCAGAATCGTCGTAATGAATAAACTTCTTCGAATGTGTCCCATATCGCAATTGCTAATAAAATCGTGAATCGTGTTTCTATCCCTCGCTGTACGGGAATTGTCTATCACGCTGATAAAGGGAGCAGTGGGTATGCGATTACGGCTAACACTGTTTTTGGGTGATCGTTTCCTTTTTCGGACCACACGGATTTGTCCTAAGGCTTATATCTCCCGTTCCGCTCATCTCAAGATTATTCCCACTGATTCTACCTCATCTCCAACATTTTTAATCAAATTGATTTTACCGCGCTGCAGCCCGAGCGCCGTGTAAAATTGAAGTGCATCGAATTAATTTTCACGTTGATTGAAAAGTTCTCGGAGTTCCTCGCTGTATGGAGTTAAAGCGAAAATTGTTCAGTTTGCTACAATTTACATAAGATGGATCGATAGCACCTTACTTCGCTCCAGGAAATCGGAGAAGAGCGAGGAAATAATCTATTTGGCAAGCGTTTTTGTTTGCTACGACTTGTAATAATTGGCAAACTTAAACTTGGTATGCGCAGCGTGCTACCGCTGTTTAAACTATCTCTTAACTTTCGAGTTATCTTTCAGTTGAAAAACTATGACGCCAGTTAATTCTTCTTGCAAACTTAAATTGGACGTACAGCAGTTGTTTACAGGCAGTTGAGGAATCCGATCGTCCGGAAAATTATGAAGGCGGAGATGGGTGGAAGGCGTGTTGCTATAGCAACGAGTCTTGAATTAGTTAAACGAATGATGAACTCCAACCCTTACCACTTCTACCGACTCCATTGTTGGCGTGTGAGCTGTTTAGTTCGTTTTCTACTTCAATTTTCTTGATTAGGTTGATTATTTTGACAGTCAGAATGTTTATTAAATACACCGGATTTATACCGTAATTCTGTTCGTGATTAAATTTAAATGACTTGCCGTTCGTTTTAGGGCGACTTGCGCAACGATGCCTAATCGTATTTAGTACCTAGATATGTTTAAGAGAGTGGTAAAATCTGACAAAAACGTGTTTAGTAGCTAAATACGTTAAATAATAATAACAATAATATAACGTTTATTTCAGGCAACAATGTGCACATACAAGATATGATATCAATGCCCATATCTATAAATACCTTAAAGATTAACATACATAAAACAATAAACTTAAAGCTAAAACTTTTATTTATTTGGGGAATTTTGCTTCGTAGCCGCTTGCAGTTCGTTAAGGGATCATTGTGTAAGTCGACCATATAGTCTAAGATCCGATTAAGAACGACCTTCACCCATCTGTTTAATTGATGAAAAATATTTTATATCAAATTTAATATGATAAAAAATATATCGCGAATGGGTTGGCTAAAAAATTCCTGGCCAAACTATGATTATTTAAAAAACAACATTAACATGAACTCCCGTTACTTGTAATTTGAATGAAAATATAGGTCAAGTAAGTTGGTTGTGCATTTTGTGGCACTATTTTATAATCGAAGTCGCGAGCATCCCAAAAAACAAAAAAAAATATTATTCATAATCTTAATAACTAATACTAACAAAATAAAATAGTGCCACTAAATGCTAAACCAACTAACTTGACCTATATTTTCATTCAAATTACAAGTAACGGGAGTTCATGTTAATGTTGTTCTTTAAATAATCATAGTTTGGCCAGGAATTTTTTAGCCAACCCATTCGCGATATATTTTTTAACATACTAAATTTGATTTAAAATATTTATCATCAATTAAACAGATGGGTGAAGGTCGTTCTTAATCGGATCCTCTACTAATAGTTAAGTAGATGCACGTAAATGAATTATGTAATTGTTGAACTTATAAGAAAATGTGTCATCTGTTAAATCAACAGTCAAACTACTCAAATGGACAAGGATACAAAGTTGAAACCTGATGTGATAGATAATCAATCCGTTCGGTGTAAAGTTTGCGAAAAATGTTAGATGTAGATAAATATTAACTTTCCGCCTCATGATAAGATAAACACGAGACGAATAGAAATGGTGATCGAATGAATAATCGTATATTAGCCTACGTACGATTATTAGTTCGATCACCATTTCTGTCACCTACCGGAAAACTACTTGAGAATAGCGTATGATTATTGTTGCTCTTTACGCTTTATTTAGTAAACTGTACACAATTATCTACCATGCAGAATTATTATTATGAAGTAGCAACGCTCAAGTCCTTTGGGTAAAATGTTTCACAAAGTACTTGAAACACAAACAACATTTACGGTACTGCAAAGAAACATAATTCTTCAAAAACACAATAAATAATAACCAAAACTTTTCCTGTTTTGAGAAAAGCTTCGCTATTGATCCCACTAAAAGTTCCTTAAACTTTGTACATCCTTTGTGCATGCCTGACGCTGTCGAGACGCTTGTACCACCCGCGCCAGACTCCAGTCAAGTGTTAATTTTCGTTGAATATTGTTTTACGTATTTGTTCAGATATAATTTTGTGTACGTTTAAAAGGTAATTAACAGCGCGAACGCCTGCCTATCCCTCCTAATGAAGCAACATCATAACGAATGAAGTTTCAGTGAATTAACAAGTTTAACCCGGGGTTAACTTTCAACGTTATTAAAACGACTTGTTGCCTTTTAATCATATCTTCTTTGATGATCCGAATCGTATGCAGGTTACTTTGCTTGACGCCCTTATTTAACCTTAAAATAAATAAGTAGTGTACTACTCATACTCTCTTGTTTTAGTTAGGTGGATGTCGCGACGGCGGCGAGGTCTTTGACCGACGCCATCGGGTATCCATGGCAACGAATACCTACCTACATGGAGCTAGCATGCCTTCGGGTACGAGCTTGAAAAAGCTTATTATGAATGGAGCCTTTGAGTTTTTATTCCTCGTTAAAAATTTCCTTTGCAATAGCTACGTGAGGCAATGTACTCTGAGAAGTGTGCCGTTCATTTTAGTTTAACATGCTTCACCAAACTCCTTGGTCCGTATTAATTTGCGGAATTGTCAGCAATAGTTGATTTTTATCGCTGAAAAATAAACAACCGTTTAGATTTGAGTAGACCAATTATTGATATTCTAAAGCTGTATCACAATATCTAATATGTTTGCCGAACTAAATAAGCAGTTACTTTCAGTGCCAAACGAAGTATCGGATAATGCAGACGTAAATTGGAAGTTATTGGAAATCCATACTATTATTATAAATTCGATAATAACTCTGTCTCTTAGTCTCTCTTTCTGTTTCTTACGTTTTTACGACTAAAAGGCAGTAGCGATTTCGATGAAATTTGGTATACATATAGATTATGACCAGGATTGGGACATTACAATTTTTTACTCGGCTGCGCAGAAGGAGGTTAATGTTTTATTGACAAACCACGCGTGCGAAGCTGCGGGCGGCAGCTAGTACAATATATGCGTGTTATTGTTGGCACAGTGGGCTTTCGTTTTACATAATATTATTCCATAACGTGGATATTCTGCGGATGTACGGCCGACGCACAAATATCTCCAAATGGAACGGAAATATTTATGTTTCCATTGCGAAACTCGCTGCTCATTCTCTATTATTGTTTTCGGAATAGATAGATAGGACTCTTTATTGCACACCAAACAAAATTAAACATACAAAGAAATACCCAAAAATAAAGGTAAGTACAATGGGCGGTCTTATCGCTAAAAGCGATCTCTTCCAGACAACCTTGTAATAGATATGTATTTGTCATTAATAGAATTGCTTTTTTGTTCAGTTGTCCACTTACTCATTCAACCTTACTTACTTTTTTTTATTGTTTTGTTGATAGTCCCATCTGGTCCGGGACTATACCCCATTCTATAGGTAAGAGGAGCGACTATTCAAATACGAATAGTTCATTTATTGTGCAGATGAAGTCAACAATCATCTTCTTCTTTCTGCCCTTTTCCCACATTACGCGGGGTGGGTCGTCGGCACAACATGTATTCCTCCTCCACATCTCTCTATCAGCCATCTCCGTTGTCACTTCCTTCCTACCGATATCATTCTTCACACTTTCCATCCATCTTTTCGGTCTTCCTCTACTTCTATATCCATCCACACTCATATCTAACTCTTTTTTGAAGTCAACAATCATATTCGACCATAAATGAAACAGTGATTTCAAAACTGAGAAAATCCTTCAGTGGAAATTCCAAGGCAGCTTTTCTGTATCGGACACTTTGTTCTGTTATACCACGTAACAATATTTCTTAAGGGAAAACGAATTTACAAAAATGTGACACTAACAAACTCCACCGAACTTTTAGAAAGGGGTCTGTGTCGGAATGTTGTCTCGTTCCTTATTTACTATGGAATTATACAGATATGAAAATACGCGACATTATTGTGTCTAAGATATATTTTACCTAATATAACAGATTTTATAGGACCAAGGTCTCTTTTCAAGGCCCAAGGATCATTTTCTCCTCCTCAGCTTTAGAACTTGAAACCATGGTGAACGAATTGAACTCAGCCAGCCTTGAAGTGAAATTGCTAATGACAAATAGCATGCATCATAAGCTACGGGTTGGGGGTGGGGAGGTGGAATACGTCGATGACTATACCTGTACCTAGGCCAGTTGGTATCCTTCCAAGGACGACAAGACCTCGAAATTGCAAGACGAACCGAGAACTTTGGAAGGAATATTGAAACGGACGTTCATGGACGTGTGCATTCTCTTTATCCTCACCTACGGCGTGCAGACCTGTGCTTTGACTGATCTGCAAAAGTGCAGACTCGGAGTTTGTCAGCGAGCCGTGGAGCGCAGTATTCTGGGAGTCAGGCTGACAGACCGCGTTCGTAACAGTATACTGCGCTCTAAAACTCAAATCGCGGATGTCGGACAGCAAGCGGCCCCCTTATTACCTAAGCCAAATTGCTGTTGCTTCGCTATCGCTAGTCAGGCCATCCCTTTCACACGTGAGGTACGTACTATACATGTGAAAGGGATGGCCTGAGTAGCGATAGCGAAGCAACAGCAATTTGGCTTAGGTAATACGGCCCCGGGTAAACTGAAGTGGGATTGGGTTTGTCCACGTCTGTCGCATGTCGGATGCGTTATGGGTTAAAGCTACCACAGAGTGGACGCCTCTAACTAACGGGAAACGACCTCGTGGCAGACCGCGGCGAAGGTGGAGGAACGAAATTGATGCCCATTTACAGGATTGGTCCACAATAGCCAAAACTAGAGAAGACTGGAGAGAAGGAAGGGGGAGGCCTTTGCCCTGCAGTGGGACTGTGTCTTATAATATATAAAACAAAGTCGGGTTTGTTCGAACACTTATAACGCGAGAACGACTGAATCGCTTTTCATTGTTTTTAATTTGTTGTATTTGTCTCCGTCCCGAATAGCAGAATAACTATTAAAATATCGGGAAAATTTACGCAAAAATAAATTATGAAGAAAATTTATTTCCTCATACATAATGATGGTAGATTTTCAATTCTACCGGGGTGACGTACATTGACAGCCCGCATCATATGCATGTCAAGGCGGTACGAAGTTCGGCGGGTCAACTAGTAATAAATAAACAATAAGGTAGTGTATGTGAGACAATATCAGAATGTTCAATCCAGAGTAAGCAATTTCGTTGGGTCGTAAAATATAACTTTCTGTTCAAATTACAACGACAGGTTTGATTCGTGAACCTTCATCCGGTCGAAACACCGATAAAATGGTACGTGAAAATAATTATACAAATAAATCACAAAAGTTTTCTTAGTAAAACGACAGGTTTGTTTTTGAGTTGATGTCTTCCAAGTTCCATGTATATCAAGAAAAATAAAAATTTGCAATACGCAAAAATAATAAATTTGGGCTTGTAACTACTGAAAATCTAAAATATTTGCCTCTGATCGGATAATGAACTAAAAAAATCAATCACAGTTGAATAGAACATGCATGCCTCAGAGGACTGGAAAAGTTATGTCAGGGGCCCGATTCATACCATTATTTAACGAATATGTCATAGCAACGGCGATCATTGAAAGAAGATTGTTTTAGTAGAATACCAAAAGGTATCAATAGTGGCAATTTTGCGACGTTACCACTATCATAGTGAAGCGATTGGTTTAGAATTGGGCCCTAGGTTTATTAAAAAACCGATAGAGGTGAAGTTAGACCGTGATGCTCGTTGATGGAGCGTGAATGAGCCGACGGAACCCCGCTCCGGTGCGCCTATTGTCGTTTCCGCGCGCATATACCGCAATATGTGACAACGCTGCCGCGTCGGGGTGCACATGAGTTATCGTCATATTGTTCCTGTTATGAAACAATATCTTGCCAGCTCGCTTACGGATTGCACTTGTGGGGATGTGTAGTATGCAACTACACAAGTACACATAACTCTGTAACATAATTATATTTTTGGCAAATACTGTGCCTAGAAAATCCCTGCCCTAAACAAACAAAATAGTCATTATTAAACGAATGACAGTGCAGTTTACACAATACAATACATAGGGCGACTTGCACAACAACGCCTAAACGTATTTAGTGGCTAAATACGTTTTAAGAAGTTGTCAAATCATACAAATACGTCATGACACTTGCTTTGCTGATTGTTAAATTAATGCTTTAGACTAATTAAATAAAAAAACCGGCCAAGTGCGAGTTGGACTCGCGCACGATGGGTTTCGTACCATTATCTATAAAAACGGCATGAAAATCATGTCTGTTGTATGGAAGCCCCACTTAATTATTAATTTAATTTTTATTTAATTATTTATTTTTAAATTGTATTTTTATGTTTATATATAACTCAATATTCTGTGAATATTTCAAGCGTCTATCTGTTACCGTTATTAATATTGAGCAAAAACGAACAAAAAAAATCACGTTTGTTATATGGGAGCACCCTTAAATATTTATTTTATTCTGTTTTTAATATTTGTTGTTATAGCGGCAACAGAAATACATCTGTGAAAATTTCAACTGTCTAACTATCACAGTTCATGAGATACAGCCTGGTGACAGATGGACAGCTTTTACCATTTGGATCCGGAGCCCTAAAAACTCATTCTAAAGTTGCAATCACTATGTCTTGTCGTGGGACAACACAACACAGTATTATTATCGTAAGAATCTTAAGTACCACTGCCTACCGCTACTTAAAGAAAGCTACGCGAGTTTCCTGTAATCAGTGAATGTCAGAATTATCAATTTTAACAACTTGGCAAAGTATTCTTGCTGGTTGTGTAACTTCACCAATAAATTATAACCATTGCTTGACATTTTCCAAGGCAAAGTTTCTGCGAAAGCATAAGAATTTTCTATTATTCGTCATTCGCTGTTTTCGTAATGAAATGAATGAATGTCTTTGAGTTGTGTACATTTGTTTAAGTAATCGGCGACATAAAACTTTTGAATGATTGGAAGGCAGAGGCGGTGTATTTATCGTGTTTTTGTTAGGTTTCTTAATTCAGACTAATTGAGATTTATGGATATGTACAAAATTTGTAAAACCTACGTCTTCCTTCCTACAACTTATTTATTGGCCAGATTTCTCTTTCTCCAACACAATAAACGGTACCTATGCAAATTTAACGCCCATTTTTCTCTCCGATAATGTTTGTTGAAGCGTAATGATTGTGAATAATCTGGGTGGGCGACTATAGACTTATTTGTATTACAATCTTAACCACTTTCGTTGCATCCGTGAATATGATTTTGATCATTATGATCTCACTCCCTTGATTTGTGGCATTTCCTCATTTAAGATCTTGAAAAATCCAAAACTCATCTCGCTGTCACTTTGTTCCAGGGAACAAAACTATGGATTATAATGGAATACCTCGGGGGCGGTTCCGCCCTCGACTTGATGAAGGCGGGCAGCTTTGAAGAGATGCACATAGCCGTGATACTGCGGGAGGTGCTGCGAGGCCTCGACTACCTGCACTCGGAGAGGAAACTTCACAGGGATATCAAGGCCGCTAATGTACTGCTCAGCGAAATGGGAGATGTCAAACTTGCCGATTTCGGTAAATATTCTCTTATAGCCATTCTTTTAGCCCGTACATTAGGTAAACTCAAATAATTCCTTAAAACACACGTATCGTCCTTCAAGCTCTTTGGTTTGGTTGATTTTAGTCTCTCCTTTAGTTAGTATTTCCATGCTGCGACTTATATTTTTATGCCATAAATAAATAAATAATAAATAAATAAATATTGCTGGACATTTCACACAGCGCTATCTAGCCCCAAACTAAGCAGAGCTTGTACTATGGGAACTAGATAACTGATAGAATACTTATATACTTTTTTTTTGTAAATACATACTAGTAATATATAGAAAAACACCCAGATACGGAACAAATATCTATAGATTATGAAATAATGTTTGTCATACATTAGATATGTGAAAGAATTGACATGAAATGTCTGAGCAAGTTGGCACAAATATTTCATTTCATTTATTTTCCACTGTAGGTACATTATAGAACACTAAGTTACGTCATGTTTAGAATTTATCAATACCCATTGTGATAAAATTAACATTATAGTAGCTCCAACAGACAGGTATCGGGACTAATTAAGTTATTATATCAAATAATGTCAACTTAAAATAATAAAAATAAAACAAAAATCAATAAAACACAGAACAAAATCAATGTCCATACTACATACTTTATCTTTAATAATGTTTTGATGTCAAAAAAAAGATCTTACAAATTGCGGCTGTAAAGGAGCCTTGTAATTACGATAAATTATAATAATTGCAAAATGTCAAAAATATATAATTAAAAGAAAATAATTGTCAATATAAAATGATGTAAATTACAGAGTTCACAGAATTACAAGTTACAAATTGCGGTTGTAAAAGGGCCTTGTCAGTATTGTAAAAAGACAATTAAGTTAAGGACAAAAAAAAAAGGTAAGGAATAAAAAATATATATATATATACTGGTGGCGATTCTGTTGTTTACGCTGACTAACTAAAATTGTGTAAAATACGAACGGTCTTATTTTGATTACGCTAAAGATCAAATTAGAATGAAATTTAAAGTGACATTTCTAAATTTAAGTATTTTTAAATAAGAAGGCGTGTTTGCGGGCTAGTTTGAGTCAACACCAATTTGATTGGTCACTAAAACTAGCCCACAAACATGCCATCTTAGAAAAAATAACTTAATTTTAGAAAAGTCACTTTAAATGTCATTCTAATTTGGTCTTTAGCGTAAAAAATATAAGACTGTTCGTATTTTACAGTATTTTAGTTAGTCAGTGCAAACAACAGAATCGCCACCAGCACTTTATCACCCTAAATGAAGTGTAGCGTATTTGTTACATGATGACTCTTATTTCACAGTGATCCTCTAGCTCTAAAATGAACAAAATCATGAGATTTATCGTAGAATTTAGTCAACAAACATTACAAGCGAATTCATATAAAATGCTAGAGAGAGTTTAGAACCGATAAATCTTGGAATAGCAATGTTTTTATTCAGTGCTTTATTATACCATCAGTTTAAAACGTGATGCAAAAATCCATAGCATCTCGAGTTTCTCTCTGGTATATCGTGTAGTAAAGTTTTTATCGATGTGCAGCGGCGATACGAGTGTCGAATAGAATCGTAACGGATGGCCGGCCGCTCCTTATGCTGATGTACAGCGAACGATGCGTGAAGATCTAGCACGAAATTATTTACTGTTACCGCCTTATCGCAGTGGCTGATCGTAATATCGATCAATTCAGATCAATGGCTTTGCGTATCAAAGTGATCCTAAACCTATACTTATGGATTTTTGTAGGATGGAAGTCTGACATCATCCCAAATAGACCTAGTTTTAGACAAATAGATTCATAACTCGTAACTGAACATTGACCAACTTGTAAGTAGTTTTATTATTGTTTGGTAAGTAGTAAGGGATGTACAAAAATTAGCAATTAACAAATTTGGAAAACGTAATTAAACAAAATCTTTATAAGCCTACTATAAAATATCGGAATATTTAGATGATAGAGAAGCTTGGGATTGAAATTGCTCCAACTCGTTCAAAATGTTACAATTTAGACGTAATTTATTTACTGTATTGTTATGTATTCTAAAAGGATCATTAAAAAAAACAACCAGCCTTGTTTCTTGCCTTTCTTTCCTGGCTTGGTCGCGAAGGAATTTTACTGCCTGAAATTGACGTTTCAAAGTGATCCTTGTGATTTTAATGAATAAAATATTTTACTTTGACTTTACTGTTAAACTTTTAAAACCCACTGAACAAATATGTTCCTAAATCACCTAATACAGGGTTCTTTCAATTTGTCGGAATCGATATACAGTATTTGCTGGCGACCACACTGGGCTCTCCCAAGGGTACAAGTACCTTATTCTTTTCCGTCTGTTACATTAAAAGCCGCAAATACAGAAAGGCTCGCTCCCTATGAAATATGTATGATTTGGTCGCCATTTGATAAAAAGGGTCGTATTTTTCTTTATGGAAGATAATATGAAGAATTCGGGTTAGGTTCATATGAAGACATCGGTCAACACTCGCTAAGCCAAACAGATACAAGACGTTGCATTATAAGTTAAGCCCGCATTACGGCCACTGGGAGGTTGGCGTTCGGCCAATGTTTGAATATTTGCGAGGCGGCTTTTGTTCCGCGTCAAAGCAAACGCTGAACGCCTTTTTGCATTCAGAAGAGTACTGTAACATTTTACTAGCGCTTCTTCAAACAGAACGTTTGTTGCAAATGTTTAGGCACACATTTCAACAATTATTATTTGCGACAGGTTGCCAACTTTAATACTTTGCTGGAAAAGCTGGAGGCCTGTTTGTTTTAGTATGAATGTAGGTCAATTGAATGTCAGCAGGCTAGTAACTGATTTTTATCTTTCTTTTTAAATTACTTGTATTATGCCTGTGGCGATGGCATGTACAGTATGACTATGCAAAAGCTATGGCACGTTCATTATTTGGAATGGCTTTTGATTGCTCACTGGAAAGATGTCGTTAAGCAACTGGGGATTTTCCTACATGGAAGTGAGAGGATTCAATACTATTTGCAGACAAACAATTTGAGTCACTTTATCACGGAACACAAAAAAGCATTCGAACCGAAAACGGTTTGATAAATTGAAATTTACCATCGAGGACATCTAAATTTAAATATTATAGCTCATTATTATGTTTTTCAACTAGGTTGACTCTTAACATTTTCCTTCCGCATGCATGCGATAACATATATCGATACTGCTAATGGGTTCAACTAATATTCTAATTAAGATTGTAATTTAATACCAAGATAAAACGACGTGATGAAGTGAATTCATTTATTATGAACTTGACTTCTTTATACCCCAATAAGTTGTATCAAAGCTTTCAATACATTACAGAAATAAATAAACTTCTTTAAATATTCAAACTTGTGCTATGTTATTTTAAATATTAAATTATCTTAACTAATGCTTTGAGATTTGTCCATAATTATTATTGTTTGTCATAACTTTTGGTAGTATTTATTCTTACATCACGCTAATATTATAAATGCGAAAGTTTGGATGTTTGTTTGTTTGCTACTCAATGACGTCGTAACAGCTTAACCGATTTTGATGAAATTTAATATGAACGTAGATTATAACCTGGATTACCACATAGGTTACTTTTTATCCGATAAATCAGGTCCCATGGTATAAAAATGGGATGTCAAGTCAAGTTGCAACAGCGAGTTTAGCTTTATTTCTAGGTTACCTACACATTTAGTAGTGTAACGCGTACGAAGTCGCGGGCAACAGCTAGTGTCAAGATAAAAAAACACTAACACATAGTCCTGCCTGAGTCCACACTATGGATAGATAGATAGAAAAAATATTTGACACAAGTAACAAACACGCAGAAACAACATACGAAAGACAATTAAATACAGACACATTAACTAAATCAAAATAATAGTCACTATGAGTCTTGTGCCTGTGTGTGTAATCCTTGTTTTGTCATTACATTTAGACTTGCAACATGCTTTGCAAGTCTTAGTATCTCGATGGTTTATGCACCCAATTCTGGTGTAACTACTAAAGAGTGAAACATTAGAACCGAGTACAAAAGTAGAGTAAATGCTATTCCGACACGATTTAATCGTTTGAATTTCAACTCCTCGTTTCTAAATCCTTATGAAACACATTCCTAACCGCGAAATTCTCTAAATTTCCAGGTGTCGCGGGCCAGCTAACAAATACTACCAGCAAACGCAACACATTCGTAGGCACTCCATTCTGGATGGCGCCAGAAGTCATCAAGCAGTCATGCTACGACAGCAAAGCCGATATCTGGTCACTGGGCATCACTGCAATAGAACTAGCGAAGGGGGAACCGCCCAATTCAGAGCTGCATCCAATGAGGGTGCTGTTTCTTATACCTAAGAATAATCCTCCGCAACTTACAGGGAGTTATTCGAAGCCGTTCAAAGAGTTTGTTGAGGCGTGCTTGAATAAGGACCCTGAAAATGTAAGTAATATTCAGATTGATCGAAGATAGAAGGATATTTTAGGAAGAATAACTTAGTTACTTCTGCAATAGGAATGTAAGCAATCCCTCGAGAGTGTATCCCGTATATATTAGGTCTCGCATATATTAATTATGGACTTATTGGAGTAAAACAGATTGAAATGCGTCTTTTAAAAGGTCTTCCACCGAACGATCTCTAGCGCGGGAGCTTTATATTCTGGTTCCTTAGCAGTTCGATCTCAACCATTACTAGCAGGTGATTAAATCCCTACGGCTGAGCCGGGAGTAAAGTTGTACTGAATTTAATTATGCCCTCGGTGGCATTATGATATTTGAATTTGGAACCTCATCTGTATTAAAATTTGATCCCACACAATAAAACTTATTACACTTATTCGTAAATCGAACTAACCTCTGCACATAATTCACCAACCTAGATTTGCTTTTTATTGTCTCACAGAAAGTGTGAAAAGTAGAGTATTCTCATCGTGAATAAAACTGTTTGCATCTTGGGCGTGCTTATATTCCTCTGCACTCATGATTCTAGTAACTAGAATCCTTCGTTATGTTCGGGATTCAATATAGCGCCCGTGACGTAAGACACTGCTTTTATCCCCTCGTTTAGATCTAGAATAAAGATCTTTCTTCTTCTTCTTATGTCCCAAGGTCTATAATAAAATGTAGTAACTTAATTGAATTGTTGTTTAATTTCAGAGACCAACGGCAAAGGAATTATTAAAGTTTCAATTCATCAGAAAGGCTAAGAAGAATTCGTATCTAATGGATCTTATAGATAGGTATAAGAAATGGAAGGCGCAGCGGAGCGAGGAAAGTGAGACGGAATCAGAGAATTCAGATTCGTAAGTACACTATTTTTAATCTTTATTTGAACAGAAGTAGGTATTTGTGTATTTCAGTATAGCAAATAAAGATTTCATAAGATTTGTGCGAACTAACGGTTCTTGGCTCTGGTTAAAATCTGGCAGTAACACATAAGTAAAGTATGAATGAAAAAATCTTTATTACACACAATAGAAATAGTCTGTGCATAGGCGAACTTAATGTAACAAATAGCATTCTCTTCCAGTTAGCCTTTGTATAATGCGGACCAACAGTAGTAACAGTAGGTAGTGTGCATGTTGGTAGAGGGAGAGGTTTAATCTATGTGAAGTACCTTTTTTCTTTAAATTTCTGAAAGGCTAGACTAATTTTAATAGATTTAATCATTCAAAATATTCGCTTAGATTTGATTCAAAGAAACCCAGTTTAACAAAATTATAAGCATTACAAATCACACTAATATTATAAAAGTAAAAGTTTGGATGTTTGCTATTTATTTGTTTGTTTGTTACTCAATCACCTAAGCTCGCCTTGGTACATGTCCATTTTGTAAGTTGTTTTTTGTCTGTAATCTATTTGTGTATAATAAAGAATTAAAAAACTTATCACGTCGTAACGGTTGAACCGATTTTCATGAAATTTGGTTTGTTAATAGACCTGGAATTAAACATAGGCTACTTTATATTGACAAACAACGCGTGCGAAGCCGCTGGCAGAAGCTGGTATTCACGTTTTTTATCTTCTCTTTTCATGAAAATTGCTACAGTACAACTATGAGAAGCTTTGAGGAAACTATGAGAAACATCTTTCGTGATGAAATCTTGGATATTATATTATAATAAAATAAAATAAAAAAGTATTGATTCAGTAAGGTCTCGCATAGTAATTATAAAAGTACATATAAGATTTGTTAAGTGTATTTTATACAGAGTTTTATATTACTAAAAACCTTGATTTGACATAGTATATATACATATGTGCATCCTCCTTTCTTCTCCACTGCTGACGATCTTGTGTCGTCTAATGTCATCCACCCAACGATTCGGCGGTCGGCCTCGTCTCTGGGTGTCTGATCTCGGTCTCCATTCTAGTATTTTTCTGGTCCAACGAGTCGCTTCCATTCTAGCGATGTGTCCTGCCCATGCCCACTTTTTCTCCGCTATGGTGGCCATCACTTTTGTTTTGCTTCGAGTCCAGTCGTTGCGTTTCCGGCCACGCAGTGTGATTACGAGTATTGCTCTCTCAATACATCTGCGCCACTTCTTGTAGATTTTTTGGTGTGTGGCATGGTTTCTGTACCATAAGTGAACACGGGCATAACACGCTGCTCGAAGTCTCTGATTTTTAGATGCAGTGGCAATTTGCTACGTAGTGTCTGTTTGTTTGCGCCAAATGTGCAATAAAGGACACTAATCATTGAAATAATTGCTTATGGAGGGCATAGCACCACCTGCCGTTAGGCGGGATGGTGCTCGTGCTACAGAGAAGGCTATTCAGGCAACTGACCCCCGTCACCCCATTTTTGACCACCAAATTCCAGCGGCCCGGTTGAAAAGTCGCAAGAGCTTCATACGCACCACTCTAGCCACACAATACCACCCGGCGGCACTAAAAATCAACGTATGGAAGGAGACGCACCCACCACCTTCTGATTTTGTTACTCCGCGGGAACACTTTCCCCCAGGTCATGCCTTGGCCAGTTTGGAAGTCAATGAACAGACTCCGAACTCAAATTGGCCGCTGCAGACAAAGCATGTGTAAGTGGAGTAGACGAGTCCCCCCGGGCTGAATGCGACTGCTAAGCACCCATTCAGTCCATGTCTCATCAGCTCTCTTATCTCTTGTGTCCTACCACATGCACAAGGCATGACCTCAACAAAGCCACGGCCATCGCTCTAAATACTCTAAATAGTTTAGCTTACCTGTGACACGATAGAAGATTGAAATAAATCACGAAAGTTTTTCTTAGTATCAGTATTGAGTTATGTTTGTGGTATGATTTCAGCGAGGACCTGCGTGGTGACGGCGAGGCGGACGAGCCGTGGATCATGACGGTGCGTGGCGGCGCCGCGCGCGCTCTGCTGCCCCCCGCGCACCCCGCGCATCCCGCGCATCCCGCGCACCCTGCGCACCCCACACACCCCGCACCAGAACTAGACAATAAACGACGCAGCCTGGCTGAGGACGCAGGTAACTTACAACTGATTACACCGCTGCTGGCTTGTGGAGCGGATACTGTGTGCTTTAGACCACACGACTGACGTAAAACTTCTTTAGCACCTCTCTCTCTTGCCCCTACAGTAATATACGAAACGTAACTCTCTCTCTTTCTATCTTCACTAACTTATATCTCCCTCTCAACTTCCATTCGCCTCGCCCGATCACACTTTTCGTAACGCTCTCGTCACGAATTCACCAGCTTACTCCCCAAGTCAAGCGTGCGTAAAGAAGATTTACTTAAAAAAAATCCGTCCTTCCAAGGCGGATACTATAGTATCCGCGGACGGCGACTCCGAAAAACCAAAAATGTTTTTCCTGAAGACTGCAATCCGGGTCTGTATAAGTTAGAAGAGAATAGGTGTCTTTTAGATCTTAATGTTGTTTTGTTTTCAATTAACAGAAATACATAAAGTAACAAAATATCGCTAAACACAGTCTAGGTATTTTAAAAACTTATAAGCCACTGACTCGACAGGCTGAAGCGCCTCTAAAAGTATTTTGACAAAATGGTTATTTGTAACGTTGTATCTAGTATTTATTTCTAATGCTTATTATGCTCTTAATCTACATTAATCTACGTTGACATAATTTTATGTGCACTTGTCTAGCACACATTTTTAATTTATAATTTGAAGTATTAAGCACGTTCTAGATTTGTAGATCTTAGTGCTCCATTTTAGACCATATCATCGACCGATCTTGTGCGGCCTGCACACGACGCCCAGCAACCTTTATTAGGCCGTGGGTATACGACCTAATAAAGGTGGTTGGGGGGCGTCCTACGCTGCGCTTTCCAGTGCTTACGAACTTAACATGATTTGTTACCGTTATTTATACGGGGTTTATCTCGTACTTTATCGGTGTTACGACCGAGAATGTTTACGCGATAAATCGTATCAAATAAATTAAGAAAGTTGAAAATGATTTGTAATATTTCAGTGATAGCATCCCCCACAGCTCCGGGTGTGCCGAAACAGAACGGCTCGTTGACGCGGAGCGAGGAGCCCGTGCCGCCCGACACCCTGAACCTCACTAAGCCGCAGCCGTTCAACAACAATACTACAGACAAACAACCTGTATGTATATTATACTCATACATATCAGTGGACCCGCCTCCGCTTCGCACTTATTTCAAAACTACCTGTTGCCAACGACTTCGTACGCGCTACACTACTAAATGCCGCTACAAACTTACATCCTCTGCAAAGAACTCAAAATAAAATAATTAAAGTACTTCCATTATCCCTACCTAATGCCAACAAAAGAATTATACGAAAAAAGCAAAATATTTAATTGATCGAGCGAAGCGAGATCTCTAAATCAACTTGGGCAAAGCGACGTTGTATGTATAAATATATAAATATGTACAAACACTATAGAATGTAGCAAAAACCTTAATAATAATTATAGTTATAAGGCCCCAGAGGGTCAGATTATCATTATGAAATCTCTATGTATCTCATTTAAAGTGAACCGTGTAGTTCTTATGAAAAATAAAGTTCTTTAAACCTAAATGTGTAGGTAACGTAGAAATAAAGCTAAACTCGCTTTTGCAACGACACCCTATTTTTATCCAATGGGACCTGATTTATGGGATAAAAAATAGCCTATGTGGTAATCCAGGTTATAATCTACGTACATACTAAATTTCATCGAAATCGGTTCAGCTGTTACGACGCGATTGAGTAACAAACAAACATCCAAAATGTCACAGTTATAATATTAGTGATTAAATGTAGCCAATATGGTCTTGAGTTCAAACAAAAATCACATAGATAGCATTTTCAGTTGTTTCAGAATTTTTTAATTTTCCACACTACACGAAGGTTAGCTGGAAGAAAATGCTAATTAGCATTAAGTTCGCCAATATATTATTTGTTTAGTGCAATAAAGAGTTTTCTAATCTAATCTAATCTAAATTCTGACAGAATCAGTCCTAGCTGTTTAGTCGTAAAAACGTAATAAACAGACCAGAGTTACTTTCGAATTTATAATATTAGTATGGATGTGACCGAAATGGTTCCACATTGCCAAAACAATGATATCGTCAATAAAATAACTTTGTACTTTTCAGTCGCGACAATCACCAATCGTGCCAACGCCCGTAGAGCAGAGAAGCTCGAAAGAACGAGAGCGAGATAGAAGTGACAGAGAAGACAGGAAGGAGAGACAAGAACACCAGCCATCCAATCGGGACAGCGTAGTTTATAATAAAGCCGTGAGTCAATTCTCTCGAACGATTTTTTTATACGGCCTGAAGATGGAACCAGCATATGGCCCGATTAAAATAAAGTTCACATCTCTACATCTTTTATTGTACCAAACTCTACTTTCCATCTGATATTAGAAACAAAAACATGGGGTGTGTCATGGACACGGCCGCAAGTTGTACGTGAATAGGTGTACGTAACAGGTAAAATTTTCTTTATAAAATACGTTATGTATGTTATAATCATGTTTGAACACTAAGAAGTACTTCCGGTCATACTAAATGGAAATCTCGAAACGCAGTAATATGACCTCAAAATGGCGGTGATTTCCCCTCCACCGTGCCCGATGCGTCACAGCCCTCACCTAGCGTAACGAATTCTTTGATCCTTTAGCTATCCAGTGCTGTAATTAAATTTTGGATGGAGATGATAGCTGCAACACTAAACTGAATCTCCGATTTTTTTATCGTTCGTTTTTTGAATTGCGTCGCCCACTATGGAAGCAATTTGAAAAACGTATTCACGTTCGAATGAGATTGTTGCTTTGCTTTATAATTTAGCTTCGTTTGTTCCCCAGGCTTCGCCTCTCGACCACAGAGGACCCAACGGCGAGGAGAAAGTCAGGAAGCATCCGTATTTGCAGCAGCTTATCTACCCGCTACTCAATGAAGTAAGTCATTTTATAATTAGCTCCTAGAACCTTAACAGTAACTCTGTCTGTCTTTCTGTTTGTTACGTTTTCAAGACTAAACGGCTGGACCGCTTATAATCAAATTTGGTATATATATTATGATCTGGAGTGAGAGATGGGCTACTTCTTTTTGTTACATAGATAGGTTACTTTTTATTGACAAAACAACACGCGTGCTAAGCAGCGGGCAGAAGCTTGTTTAAATATCAAAACTGTGTCCTTCACCTAGCTAGTGATGTAACTTGCCAGGCGCTATTTGATACGAGGCCCGTAAATCGAAGTCACTAGAACAAAACAAAAAACTGAATAGATACTGATTTTGACGACCTCCATGGTGCAGTGGGCGAATAGCCGGCTGAGACGCAGGAGGTAGCGGGTTCGATTCTCGCCGCGGAACAATTAATGTTTGCATGATCTACAGATATTTGTTCCGGGTCTGGTTGTTTCTTTATATATTATAAGTATGTATTTTTTTTTCACTAGCCTACATTTTCCCACTGCTGGGCAAAGGCCTCCCTCAACTCCTTCCACCTATCACGATCCTTGGCAGATTCCCACCACTCCTTCGCGAATCTATTGATGTCGTCACGCCAACGCTTTCGCGGCCGACCCCGACGTCGCTGTCCATCTTCTGGTACCCAATCTGTTACAATGTTGGCCCATTTCTCCGGAAGAATTCGACTCACGTGCCCGGCCCAATCCCACTTGAGCTTCGCGGTTTTGGCTCCCACATCAGCAATGCCAGTCAATGAACGAAGCGTGGTATTCCTCATCCGATCGGCTCTCCGGAATCCTAGAACGCTGCGTTCCATTGCCCTTTGGCAAATCTTGAGCTTGGACTTCTGCAGCTCGGTCAATGACCATGTTTGCGCACCGTAGGTTAGGACAGGCAGGATACACATGTCGATGAGTTTGCGCTTCAGATTCAGAGGAAGGTCACCCTTCATGTGCGCCTTCATGGACCAGTAGCTCTTCCAGGCATTTTCGATGCGGCGATCGATTTCCTTATCATGCCTGTTTTCGAAGCTTGCTAACTGGCCCAAGTAAATGTATTCATCGACATATAGTATTTCCTGCCCATCTACCTCGACCCTACGTTTCGTGGCATTGGTCATTATTTGCGTCTTCGACTGATTCATTTGCAGTCCAACATTCAAACCATTCCAACTTCTCAAAGGCATTTCTTGTAAGTCATGTGCTGTTTGGGCAAAAAGGACAATGTCATCCGCAAAACGCAAGTTAGTTAGGCGCTTGCCACCGATGTTTATGTTATGGTTATATGCTAAATAAATAAATATGGCTGGACATTTCACACAGCGCTCTCTAGCCCCAAACTAAGCAGAGCTTGTACTATGGGAACCAGATAACTGATAGAATACTTATATACTTTGTAAATACATACTTATAATATATAGAAAAACATCCAGACCCGGAACAAATATCTATCAGATCATACAAACATTTGTTCTGCGGTTGGAATCGAACCCACTACCTCCTGCGTCTCAGTCGGCTATTCACCCACTGTACCATGGAGGTCGTCTAATATATTTTATTAGTTTATAGCTAACTAGCGATCCGTCCCGGCTTCGTACGGGTACACCTTGTTACATTATTGAAGTTTTAGTAGGAATCCCTTATTTTTCTAGTAATACAATATAGCCTATGTTTTGCTTAGAAAACTTTCGTGATTGATTTCAATCATTATTATAAATACGGGATTTATCACGTACCTTCTTATCGGTGTTTTGACAGACAATGTTTCGGTTCAATTCGTGAACCTTCATTAAGGCGAGTGCGATCCGCTCCGAGCGAGGCGAGGCGTTATTCGTTATTCGATTTCATATTCCAAAGATACAAACTTTGGTAAATATCACGTAGATAGAGAATATAAAAATTGCGTATTATATTCATCATTTTTTTTTGATAGATTTGTTTTAATAAATTTCGGTTTGGTGCAGAAATAAAACAAAAATATAAACTATTAACTGCAAAAAAATAGCTTTACATACAATACTCACTGTATACTCACAGTAACACTCAAAAACTGCAATGTTCATACGATAAGCGCAAGTAAACACGTTATGATTGATTTACAAAATTCAAATGATAAACAATAACAAACGCGTCGGATCTTGTCACCGAAAATTACGCTCCTGTTGGTCAATCAACCAATTTCTTGTCGCGACATGCGCTGCATCTGCATCCGCAAGAACATCCGCATCGATTATTGCGGATGCTGATGCAGATGTCCAAATCGATGCGGAGGCTCCCATTTGCGGATATTCATCCCTAATTATATAATATGTTGAATGTACTTAATGTTTCAGTTATCTCGTAAGCACGGGTCCGGCAGCGCGCCCGCCATAGAGGAGCTGCGCCGCGCCTTCGAGCACGCCGAGCGCAGCGCGCCGCACCTCACGCGCGCCTTCGTACAGCAGGTACCAACTACACCTAAACAACTAACAAAGGCTGCCCTGTTGGCTCCTGCCCTCCGATGGCTCCTTTTATTTCCAAATTTACTTTCAAAGGTCAGAAATTGCATTTTAAAGGAAGTTTTCGAGTTAACAATTTTATCAAAACATTTTAATTTGATTTACACAAATTGAATAAAAGATGAGTTCAAGCAGTGAAAGTGAAATATTAAGACTAGAAACTGTAAAATTAATCGCAGAAACTGTAATAAACAATTTACTATCAAGCAAATCTAGAGAAAAATATCTAAAAGCCTATGAAAATTTAACTACATGCAAAAATGAAAATGAAGCAGTCATTTTCAGAAACTATTCAAAACAGCGTGAAATGTCATGTCCATTAACTCAACATGATCATCAACCAGAGTCTGAAGTTATTACGAATTATGACATTTCCTGTTCCCAACAAAACAGCTACAATAAACTTTCAAAATTGCGAAAACGTATCTAATATTAATATAAATTTGTAATTTGGTTATGTAAATATAAATATTTGCCAGTACTAAAAACATCTCATTTATTTTACTCATAGAGGTTGATGAAAAGCAGAGTGTGCCACACGGTACCAAAATAATTTAATCTCGAGCGACGTACTTTGAATCCCTCGCTACGCTTAGGATTCTACTTTAGAATCTTTGCTTCGCTTTGGATTCAAACATTATTTTGGTCCCATATATGACAAAATCTTCTATTTTGTATGTGTGCAACTTGTGGTCTGAAATAAACACTTAGTCTTATTATTAATTATTATTGTATTTTGCAGGTGGTACAGAGGGTGGCGACACAATCGCACCAGCCGTCGACCCCTTCACACAACAGCTCCTCGCAGTGGATGAGGTAGAGTCAGAACGTATGGATCTTTTTATAGTTTTAAGCATGTTACCCCTCGGTGATGGGTCCTTGGACGAAGGTTAATACCCACTTGGGATTTTACAATAAGGCTTAATTCACACCGAAATAGCAGCAGCCGGCACAGGCCCAGTTACAGGTAGGGGGGAAGTAAACATTTATCTTGTATTCACCGTACTTGACTTGTGCGTGTTCCTACCATAACAGGGGCAAGCGAGCGGGATTCCCTCCCTGTGACATTGGAATACGGGCACATATCTCACACATACTTTAAATGGCATCTATGGGCAAAATAAATAATTAGTATATAATAATTGTGACCTATATACCCAGCAGTGGGTGGATGTGGACTGAGATGATGATGATTGTGATATTGTTATATTTAAAATACTGTGACGATTTTGACGCTTAAACTGGGGCCCAATTCTACTAAACCAATCGCTTCACTATGACAATGGTTTCGTCGCAAAATGGCCACTATAACATTTGCTATTTTATCAAATAATAATTTTTCAATGACCGCCGTTACTATGACAACGCCATTGATAATTTCAGCTTAGGACACGAACACCAATCATAATCGTTAAATAATGGTATGGCTCCATAATCGTTTTTCTTATAAATTAGTGGAATTGGGCCCCTGCTCGCCGCTTCGCTGCCATCTCGGTGTGAATTGAGCCTAATGGTGGTAAGGGGTGCATTTTCTGCTTATTTTAACTTTATGCACGGTGGAATTACTAAATAATCGACAAATGTTCAAAACTATTTTTCCCTACTCGTGGTTTAGAGCATTACAATTTGTGTTGATTTCAATAGTTCACTGTTTTATATGAAGACTAGCTGACCCGTCCACGGCTTCGCACTCGCGGTTTTTCAATAAAACACTACCACTAACTACTACCACCACTAACCACTACTAAGGTTGTCTGGTAGAGATCGCTAATTAGCGATAAGACCGCCAATTGTATCCATAGATTTACGTAGTTGTTTTTTTTTATATGTATTTGTTTCGTGGTGTGCAATAAAGTATTATCTAATCTAATCTAATCTAATCTACCCTGCTTTTGCGCAGTCGGGTAAAAAGTAACCTATGTCCTTCCCCAGGATATAATCTATCTCCTTACCAAATTTCATTACGAGCCGTTCAGCCGTTTAGTCGTGAAAAGGTAACAATCAGAGTTACTATCGCATAGTATGGATACTGCAATGTGAGAGGTAATTTTTTTTTACTTCAATATTAGATCGACATAAACATGTTGTGTGATGTTTGTTCTAGATTACGGACAGAGCCGGTTCTCAAAAGGAGAACGTCTGAACGTAGAACCCAGACCAAAACACAAAAACTCATGTTCAAAAAAAAAACATATTCTGATACGATGGAAAGTATCAGAAAATGTTTTACCATGTTACAAAGTATTAGTATATCATATTTTATATTATTCGATATTTAAAACGCGATGTTATCATTGTATATGGTGATGATCATAAACGGTTTTTTATCTCGCTTGGGTCCAGTTTCGCCAATCTTCTTTGTTTTTCAAAGAACAGACTGTTTACATTCACGGTCTGTAGTAAGTAACATTTCCTAACCCATATGCAGTTATAAGCACATGCAAACTAACATTGTTAGACGTACAAAAACCTACATTTAAATTTATTTTTTAACTTTTGCAGAAAGATAAGATAATATCTTTATTGCACACCATCAAAAATAAACAATCATAAAGAAAAAAATACGTTTATAACGTTTTTAAATAAATACGAAATTAAAGAATTCGTGTTTCCAATGTCCATGGCAAAGTTTAAATAATAAAGCGATCTGTTAATTGTCCAGTTTAATATAGACAGTTCTTTTTACGATCATTTGAAGTACTTTTTTACGAAAGTACGGTTAAAAACTATTATTAGTGAGATTAGCCCTACGGCGTAATGATTTTAGCGTAAAACTATCACAACGGTAAATAAATAAATCCCTGTTTATCGAATTTATCAAGATACCGCCAATAGATGGCGCTGTATAGAAATAACAGCGCCATCTGGTATCGAGTAGCTTCAAGTTATGTAAATTTTGGGTTAACATTTTCTACCTTACAAAAAGTTTGTTCCCAACAGTGGGAACACAAACATGCTACTCGAAAGTCTCTGATATAGCCCAGAGGATTAGCAAGCTGATGTGAACTGAACTCACGGCGGAAAAGTTCTTGAGCGGAGACCACGCACCGAGCGGGCGACAATTTCGGGGGGCGCCAAATCCCACTAACAATATGAACATGAAAATTTGTATGGATGTATGTGTGGATGTTTGTTACTCTTTCACGTCGTAACATCTGAACCGATAGAATAGAATAGGAAACGCTTTATTGTATACCACACTTAAATTAACAAATCATATTTAAAACACTTAAAACTTGACACGCGATAGTACAATTGGCGGTCTTATTGCTAAAAGCGATCCCTGCCAGACAACCTTTTTGATTAAATTCTGATTTCGATTTAATTTGGGATGTCCATAGATTATAACCTGGATGAACACATAGGATATAATTTTTGTTGACAAACCACGCGTGCGAAGCCGCTGGCGGAAGCTAGTTTTTCAATAAAAATATGTTTGAAAAAAAAAACTTGTTTCTAAAAGCGCTCGGCATCCAGCGAACGTACGTTGAACTCGTATTCACACGTCCGTGGTCTACTTATTTAGTTCACCTGACTGTTAATTTGATTTGGAACGCTTCAAACTTTAACACCCCCCCCCCCCCCTTCCCCCTCTTAAACGCTGGAAGAGAGGGGGCGCCACATCAAGTTTCTGCCCCGAGATGATGATGATCACTGACTATTGATAAAGTGATATTGATAAAATTCTATCAGTTATTTGGTTCCCATGGTACAATCTTTGCATAGTTTGGAGCTAGATGGCGCTGCCTGTGAACAATATCCAGCATTATTTATTTATTTAATTAGTTAATTTGTCCACAGGGATGTATAACGCGTGCGACCGGTACCGGGCGCGCCGCGCCGCTGTGTTCTCGCTTCCCTCTGCGGCTACATACAACACGCCGCATCCGACTTCACTCTAGGCAAAGGTCTAGTTACCACTACTACAGAAATAATATATCATTCGACGTATGATTAGATTCATTGCACAAATAGCGGGCGAAACACTTCGAGAATAGCCTTTATGTATCTTGAAAGTCACGCTAGACGTGACTGCTCAGGGCCAGTGGGTGTCGTCGCCCAGGGCGCAGGGTAAGGCAGGTGTCCGGTGACAACTGACCAACATCACTGTGGGTCAAGTAAAGCTTATCAACTAGCCTAAAGTTACAAGAACTGACAAATGCTATGAATCACTCGGTGACCTCACTCACTGACTTTTAATATAAAGAATGGGCTGTTTTGAAATTACATTATCAACATGTTTTTAATTATACTTCTATATGAATTGTCTTAGTATATCGCTGTTTACCAGATGCCAATTTCAAATAGATATATCGTAATTTGTGAATTTTATCTATTATTTTACTGTGCTGATAAGAAATCATAGTTAAATAATTAAAGCAATAATTATGCACGTTTTGCAAACAGCTTTGAGGATTAAAGACGCTTGTAATTTATGAAACTGCCATTGTTTTCAGTAGTTTGTGTCGGATAAAAAAATTTGTCAGTGTAGCCGCAATAGAGTCACAAAGTTGCAATGCCATAGTGATAAATAAAAAAATATATAATAACATGAGGGTTATGGAGGGTTATGTTATACAATGGTTTTTTTAACTGGAACAGTATGGGAAAATCCGAAACCATAGAACCTGATGTCAAGAATTTTTTGATGACAATGACAAGATACTAACATGAAGCTGAGTCGATTATAAAAGACTTTTAACCAAAAATTTAACTATACTATAATTATTTCAATAAAAAAAGACCTAACTATAGCAAAGAAAGTTTTTCTACGTGGTTTAAGATTTCCCCATATTGTTGCAGTTAAAAACACATTCGTTATTACTGCAAAAAAGTTAAAAAACTGTTTGAAGCGTGTTTAAAAATTTCCTTACCAATTAGTGTACAGGATTTTTTTAAACACGCGCTAAAGCGTGTTTATTTTTTTTGTGGTATTAGCAATTGTATTTTATTAATATGTGCATTATGTAAATATCACTTTAGTTCATTGTTCACCCGTTTTATTTTGTGCTAATGTATATCGTAGTTGTTACATTAAAATCTGTTTAAAGTTCCATTAAAATAATTGTATGCTATTAGCTACTGCGTTAAATTAAATACATTTATTCAAATAAAACAGAGTATCACAGTTAGCGCGTGTACTTTTAATGCATTGTGAGTTGGTTATTATTTACCATTAGCTTCCGCCCGCGGCTTCGCACGCGTGTTTTGTCAATAAAAAGTAGCCTATGTGTTAATCCAGGTTTTGTGTGAAAGAGTTAAAAACATCCATACAAACTTTCGTGTTTATAATATTAGTGGGATGTTAAGTTATTATTGGATCTTTTAAATGAATATTAGTGAAGACGTCATCCGCAACACTTCGCCAATATTTTGCCATAAATTTTCTAAAAATTATTTTTATGGCCGTCACCATTGTTTTTGAATTTGTATTGTGATCAGTCGTCGAAACTTAAATTTATTTTGGTTATAAATGAGTTTGAAACTTTGTTTAGCGAAAGTTAAGTGTCATTCCAGACAAAAGACAATATTGTCAGCATTTATAGTTTATTTTGTTTCAACTTATTTTTGGTTCTGTTTGTGAAGTTAAACATCTATTAAAATGTGTCTGTTTTATTGAAAATCGTTATAAACTTTCTATAGATTAGTTCTTGAAACTTAGGGTCTTACTACAAAAAAAAATCCTGTTTAGCGCGTGTTTAGAAAAGTCCTATACAAAAATTGTTAAGGATTTTATTAAACGCGCGCTGTACCTCTTTTTTGTGGTACCAAGGTTAGTTTTTAGTTGTGTATTTTGGCTATTTACCGAATCGGTGTTTTCATGACTAACATGCAAGTTTAACAGTTAAAACGGCATTCACACTTATTAGACTTCTTTCACATTTCTTTCACGAGCGAGAGGGGCGATAAAACGTTTGAAATGGTTTAACTCCATTTTGATGTGAATAATATGCTGACACCAACGACCATTCGGTGTCAATTAAAAAAAAAATGCTTAATATGCGACAATATTTAGCAATTGGAATTATGTAGAGTATTTAAAGAAGACTACAAAACAATTATTGCTGTGTAAAAATGTAAACCTAATATAATGTGTAAATTGTAGTATATAAAGCTGTTTTATGAAGTGTTCTTATAAGCGTATGGAGAGTTGGTGTTGTCTTGCGCGAGAGCTGCGCGCGCGCAGGCGGGTTGCGCTCTCCGTCTGCGCCGGACTTGCCTTGTAATTCTTATTGTTTTGCCATGTTTATTAAAACATGGAAGATGTTAATTTAATTTCGATGGAAGATCAAAAATTATTTTTCCACTTGATCGTATTTAAAGCGTGTAGTGTTAGAGGTGGGCGATAATTGTTGATTATTGATTAAAATTAGGTGTTTGTGGCATTGGATTGTAGTGGACGCGTTGAGGCGCTCGGACGGGGCGGTGCGCGCGGCGCGTGCGATGTGTTCTGAAGAAGCTAATGTTTGATTCGGCCGCTCGCGCCGCGCGGCCTCGCGCGGGCGGTAGTTGTTATCTCGGTGTCGCGGTACGTTGATACGCGTCGTTTGGTTCATGGGTATTTGTGATCATACTTGCATAGTTAATATAAAAAATCTATATTATTATTAATAATTTAAAAGTCTGTATTGAAACTGGTAGTTAGTTATCTGTAGGTTGGTCCGCGCGTCGTTCGACGGATATTCGCTGGATTAAGTAATGTGGATTGAGCGCAGGCTATAAATAGTCGGCGAGTCATATCGGGAGCTAATTAGGGGAACCGTTTGATATGCGCGCCGGGAGTGCAACCGATGGACGCGAAACAAACTGACATTCTATGACTCAAAACTTAGGTTGTTCTTTGTGTAGCTCTACGCTAAGCGTACGAAGAGATCCATTGGAGATGCTCCCCCAGTTTGCATATGGGGGGAGTGCAGCCGTCCGCGCATTCCTCGAAGTATGACGCGCGGACTAGCTGTTTATAATAAAAATAAATGCAGCGACCATCCACTTGCACCAACTAACTAACGGCGCCATTAGTGTAAATGGTCAATTAATGTTACGCCGTCTGTCATTCTAACACGTATGTAGGAAACAAATTTGACTCTGAATAAAAGAAGTTATTTAATTTTGGAAATGTTGGTTTTATTGATTTCTGAAATCCTTTTTAAATTCCTGACGGTGTAAGAAGCCCGATTTGACGTTGTCAAAATACAAAGGTAGAGTAGAAATAAAAACTCGGTTGCTAGAAAAACCAATTCTTAAACATGTCGATTAACTGTACTAACAGTTTGTTATGGTTTAGTTTATCTTAGGTTAATTTAATATAAAACTTGGCTTGGCTACATAATTTATATCGTTTTTCTAATTGAGGAGGTTAGGAACAAAAGGTGCCTATTTTACCAATTTTAGTTTTTTCAGTAAATTGAGAAAATAAATGTCTAACCACTACTGTTTTTGAACGAAAATGTTACTATTTGTTCCGGAAGACGATATTAAGATTGATTTTTCTATGAAACAATTCACTTTTTGAACTTGATCTTTACAGATAAAGCTCAACCTTTTGAGTCATTTAAAAAAACGAAAATGACCAAATACGTAAATGACACCTTTTGTTCCTAACCTCCTGAATTATTTGACATTTACAAGAAAAGTGACAAACATCAAATCGGACCTATTATAACGTCGCGAGTTTAGGTTGTCTGTTGGGTCGTACAGGTTGTCCCAGAAAAGTGTCAAGCGGAAATCCACCGCTAGGGCTACCTGAATCACCCGCACGTATGTTCTACCATTTGGATAGTTCGTACAAATATAACAGGTAAGAAAAATAAAAATTTTATCGCAAAAGTTTTGACAATTTCGTTAAATTAAATTGTATATTTAGTTTTTTTCTCTTTTTAGTATTTCGTTTTGATTGTGATTAAAAAATATGGCAAAAATATGCTAAAAAACATGACTTTTATACTGAAAATCAATGAATTTTGATAAGGCTTTTCTTAATGTTGTTTGCAACTTCAAAAACTTCCTAATTTTATTGGATTTGCTGTCTTCGAAATATCAAATCGTATGTGATTGTATGTTATAATACTTACTAAGTTCCAATTTTAAGAAACACAATTCAAGTAACAAGGTTAGGTAGGTAATTAATGCATAACATTTTTTTAAATCTTTTTATTGACTAGCTTATATTCTACTTTACAAAAATATAAAAGAAATACTTATTTATTATATTAGGCACGTGAATTCAATTTAAAATAGGCCTGAGAATTACTTATATCTAGTGAATTATTTATCGCCTAATGAGTTTGGCCTAATTAGTTACTGATTGTTAATTAATGAGTCAATATCAAGTCTAAATATGTTTTAGATTATTGTGATGTTAATACATTACTTCTAAATTAAGCATGGGTAAGCAAAATGTACAATCTTAGTATAACATCGATACATTTATTTACAAGGTACCTAAGCTTAAAAATAATATTCGAATGCACATTTCAAAATCATAGCCTTTTATATACAAACGGAATTAAAAATAACATAAGAACTAAACAAAACAACTTACAACCCGCAGAAATCAACTTGACACCTGCGTGGAATGTGCTTCCCTTCCCACCACCGCCTACCGCTTTCGCCCTCGACACGACAGTACGGTCAGTAAATTAAATACTACCGTAACACGCGCGCGTCCTTTGTGTTTTTTTTCGTTGTTATTATTGTTGGCGCTACATTTAACCCCCTTATTGATAAACGAATTACGGTTTAGGTATCTATTGATTAATTATAATATGTTTAGCGTCAGTCACACATTTGTCATCTGTCAAAGTGAGAATGAGACAAAACATATTTTAAGTAATCAATTTAGTAGATACGCACGCGAACCGCCCGCAACATCCACATTCGCAGTCATAATCACGAGTGTCGAGGGGTACTTGAATTTCTTATGCAGTTAGTACATCACTATGACGTCATTACAGCGAGGTGCCTAGTTAACTTCTGCGTGTTATAGGGAACGTTCCCATACTACTAACCCGTTCAGGAGGGGGAGAGGGGGGGGGGGTCTTCAAAATACCACGCTTATTCACAGGGGCGGGAAAGGGGGCTTAGGTTTTCGTCACGTAGTCAATATCCTCTTGGGAAATATCACGCTTTTTCGAGCTATATTCAAATATGGCACGCACAGCGTCTAAAGCTTTTTAAACTTGTAATTATAAATATGCACGCACTCTTGGCGTCACGCGGCAAGCGCCGTATTAATAAAGACAAATATGATAATTTTTTTTTACTTTCTGTTTACAAAAAAATATTTAACACCATATTTATGAACTACAATGAAAACTAGAGGGGTGGGGGGGGGTTGTCTTGGCATATACTACAGGTGGTCCCCGAAAATGGGTCACGTAGTATATGTACCTACGTTCCCTTAGGTACCAACCTAGGCAAGTAATTCATAATCTGAAGATATTAACTAACATACATAGGCTGTCAAAACTCATAGAAAAGCAAGAACTAGTTTAGGTAATAGCAGCTTAAACTAGGCGATTTTTTGTGTGTTTTTGTTTAAATTATAAGAAATCCTTTTGTAATAGTGTTCGGAATTTACATTAAATCATATGAAACTAAGAAATACTTAAATGAATATTCTGGTTATACGCACACAGGTAAATCAATAATTTAGTGTTAATACTTTGGTACCTAAAAATCAATTATTTAAATTTCCACACCGAAATAACCTAGTGCATTCAAAACTAAACAAAACTCGTAGGAACTTCAATTTCTAAGAATACAATTCAATGTTCCAATTTCAATTTACAATAAACGTACGAAATTTCAAAGAAAATCGTGCGTTGAGAACATTAAAATAACTTTGTCCTGTCTTCAGGTTAAAACCCGTTACTCATCGACCACAAAACATGAACAACAATGTTAGCACACCCACTCAATAACCCACTACCTACGCCACTTCCCACTTTTGCAAGGCTTTCTCTTCTCACTATACATTTTTTTTTATACATCGAACGCTGCGTCATTTGAGTAGGTATCTAGTTCTAATTGACGTTATAATTATACTTAGTGTGATAGAGCTAAGGTACTATAAGGCTTGTAAGGTTTACGTAACCTTACTCACATCTCTGTATGTCTGGATGTGAGTAGGGGAAGGGCCTGTAGTCTACACCCAAAACTGAATCAAGGCAACCATCCATTCTCATACATATTTAATTGAAAACCATAAAAGTCTATGTAAAATATTATTTGTAATCTTTGACTATCAAAATAGTGCCACGAAATAAATAACCAACTAACTTGACCTACAGTTTCATTCAAATTACAGGTACGGGAGTTCATTTAATGTGGTTACTCTTTTTTGGGGTAAAAATTGCAGTTATTCTGGATTTCAACTTGCCTATATTTGTGTCACTGAAGCTACACGCATACCAAATTACAGTACTGTGGGAGTCACTGGTGTACCCTGTGAATTTTGTCAAAGTTCAGTTTGTATTAAGGCGAATAACTCAAAAACTATAAAGACTTTACAAAAAATAAAAACGGGAGTCTAAATGTACTAATGAAGACCTTTCATTTGACGTCCCACTTGACCTAATATTCTCATTTTAATTTTTTTTATCCCTCTTGAACCCCAATACCTCAACAACGCCCCCCAACATTTTTAGCTTATTTAGTCACACCAAAATTGTGCCATCACTATCTATCTGTGTATTAAGTTTCACGATGATCGGATCAACGCTTCGAAAGTTACCTCGGACAAACAAACATACAATGCCGATTTGTCCAAGTTGATTTAGAGATCTAGCTTCGCTCGATCAAAAAATATTAATACTATGGCTAGTTTACACAGTGCGAGCTAGCGTACGAGTCAGCCTGCCGAGTAGCTGTCTACTGGCTAGGCAGCAGCTCGCACTGTGTAATCGAGCCATTAGCTCTTAATTCACTTTTGAGTATGGTTTAAACCAGGACCCTACTGGCACGATATTCATGTTCCATTCATAACTATTAAGTAGTATAAGTCAGTAGTTTATAACAGTTATTATTTTAAGCTAAGTACCTACTAGGTCACACCTATTTTGTGGTACTGCTTAGCAGCTATGAATGTATTAGGAATATCGCTTACTACTTTACCCACGCACTAAGCTTGACAAAATAACATAGGTAGAGTTTTGAGTAGTAACTAGTAGGAGAAACTAGGAGTAAACATTTGAATATATAAGTACTAAAATTGGGTAGACACTAGGTAAGTACTTACTGAACTATAAAATAACATACATTCATATAAAAAGTAGCCTTACATACTAACTCGTAACAGTGGAATATTGATATCGTCACCTTTAAACCAACGGCAAAGTTTAGAGATTAGAAATCAAACAACGGTAGCGATGACTCAAACTTCCATCTTAGTTATACATCATAAATATCACAGAAATTACATAATACTTACACTAATGGAGTATCCACGATAATAAAGCCTTGTTTAGACATGACACACGCTATGTACAAATATCTATATTGGATCAACGACACAATCAGTCTTAGTGAGTTTCTGATAGAGATGTATGGACGCTTGCTGTCCTACATCGCTGTCTAGTGTCTAAACAAAGCTTCAACCTACGTAATCGAGTTACCTACAGTTTGCGACGATACCGGACGAGTGCAATTTGTTCATTCGTGGCGTTGATCACAGGCAGTGGAATGGGTAACGAGATAGGACCAATTCGAACCAACAATTTAGGCATATCGTGGTCCAATGATCCGGATCCCAGAGTGTCTCGTAGCTCGGTGAATCAGAAGCAGGTAACACCTATGGGGAAATAAAACTTAATGAGAGAAGAACGCATACCAGTGAGTCAGATAGTGACTCAATCTTGTTAGCTTTAGCAGTCACAATCGAATGTCAACTTATATGTACCTACCTATTTGTATGGTTTTAGCATGACGTGTAGCCTTCACGATAAGCAAATACGTCCAATAAAAATAACATTTTATAGGTAAAAATCTTGGGTAAAATAATGTAATTATTTTCCTCTCAAATAACGTCATTCATAATCACCATTAAAATAAATTCGTTTACGTTTTCACGACTATACGGTTGGACCGATTTCGATGAAATTTGGTATATGGGTAGACTATGGCCGGCATTGGGACATAGGCTACTTTTACCCGGCTGCGCAGAAAGGTCATGTTTTTATTGATAAATTACGCGCGCGAAGCCGCGAGCGGGTCAGCTAATTGGTACATGAATAGTTTAGAATAATACCAACAACTTACTACCCCGTTTGAACAGTAAGGTTGCCGTGCAAATCGGGAATGTTGCAAAGTATGAGGCAAGGGCTGTGTTAAATATGATAGGTCGCAAATAAACGCAATCTTACGTCGCAAGAACGTTTATTACAGTCTGGGATATACTATAAAGCCTACGATAAACTCGGTAGAGTTACCTACTCATCTCGCGAGACGCCCACGGGCGTAGAGACCGGTCGCGTTATTACAAATTCTTGCAAGAGCTGGTTCAACAAGCATAATGAGTATCAACACTTTTTACAAGAGAAAATAAAAGAACATCGTGTTTGTCGAGAGTCTGGTATATTAATAACGATGACCTGGGCTTTTTATTTACCGTGTTAGCTACTTTACACCCTAAATTACCAATAAACACCATTTAATATCATACTTTTCATCATTTATGAAAGAATTGTAGAGCTAATCGGGCTCAAAAAAACCCAACGTTACCTGCTAAGTTAATGTTGCTTCGTGGTATGAACATTATCCAGATCTAAGTATATACACTTTAGATACTAGACTGCACCTACTTTAGATACCACCTTGCTACCTTGGCACAGTCCTTGTTTTTGTTAGCAAAATACAAGTGAATAGATTTTCTAGGGACAAAACAATGATTATACGCAGGTATGAGTACAATCTAGTAAGGACAATAGGCGTTTTGATTATTAGTTATTCGACAACAATAGAATATTACGTCTACTATTATTTTGTACTGGCAGTTAGCTATTAGTAAACTAGTTAGTTTAATTTTAACGTGATTAAAAATAGTAGCGCTCGCTCTACCTCCCAAGTTCTAGGTTGTCCCTAGGAAGGATAAAAAAAAACTACGAGCCTTACAGTAGTCGCATATGATGTGTAACATCTGACCACCGCGCGCGCTCATTGGTCAAATCAAATAGCGCGCGCTTCCCAGTTTCCTGTTACACATTTCCGTCCCTTTTGCCAAAATCACTCCCACAAACCGAGAGGAAAGATGTTAAACATCAATAATGTAGGTAAATGTCGTTAGATTGGTAAACAAGGAATCTTTGTGTGACGTACCTAGGCATGCAATAATTCAAATATTGCTAACCAACTACGGAGTAAACAACATTAATGATGTCTCAATTTTCATTCGAAGTATCCTTATTATTGTTGTTAACTGTTATATTTCAAAAGTAGGTACCTACTTAGATCGTCAAAAAATTAATATGTACCTACCTCTACCTGTATTCTCGGCCAAAGCGTTATCCCTATAAACTTTTGTTCAATCTTTATGCTTAGATCGCAATTAGGAAAAGACAATTCAGTCTAATCAGTATTTTGACATTTTAAATTACATATTATTATATTTTGACACAACATGACATACCTACCATGACACATACCTAATACGAGTATTCTCATTTGACATCATAATACTTTCAAGGTCTAGTGGCTAAATGGAGCGGTCTTGACAGAATATCAGCGCTTTCCTTTACGTCGGGCATAATGCTGAGTCAAGTCATCTACTGCATTTACTCAAAGTCAAAGTCAAATATTTTTATTCATTAAAATCACAAGGATCACTTTGAAACGTCAATTTTACTGCCTGTTCCTTCGCGACCAAGCCAGGAAAGAAAGGCAAGAAACAAGGCTGGTTGTTTTTTACTGATCCTTTTACAATACATAATACAGAAAAATAAATTACACCTAAATTGTAACATTTTGAACGAGTTGGAGCAATTTCAATCCCAAGCTTCTCTATCATCTAACTAAATAATCCGATATTTTATAGTAGGCTATTTTATAAAGATTTTGTTTAATTACGTTTTTAAATTTGTTAATTGTCAATTTTTGTACATCCCTTGGGAGTTAGTTATAAAAGCGTACACCTTGCCCTTTACACGATTTACTAACATTATGGAGTCTACTGCTGTAGCACACAGTATCTACCAGGTTCTCCCTTGTGTTTTTGTTTTACGTTTATAAGTTCTATTTAATTGTTTCTTTTTTTTGTATGTTCTCTGTTTTAAAATGTAACTGTATTGTATATTGTGTGCTAATGTAGTGAATAAATGATTGTCTATGTCTATAATAGGTTTTATAATATTTAAATATTTGGACAGTTAAAACCAGTGTCAGTTCTTTGTCAACAAGGCTCTAACCATTTTACGATCTACGATAAAGTAGTCCATAAAACCTCTAGAAAAAATCATAAATGCATAAATGGAGAAAGCATCCTTATTGGCCCATCCGCGTCGTTATGGGCCGGACGGGAGACAAGCGAGTCCTTATACGGCCAGTTGGGGTCCTGACCCCTTATCTCTAGAGTGGTATCATGTGGCAAGTAAAATGACCGGCATTCATAAATACTTGGACATGATCACACATAGCCGTGATATGGGCTGAACTTTTGGAAGGTAAATTTGGGAATTTCATTGTAGCCAGTAGCAGACGAGTCAGCATCAAAACAGGCTTATTTGGATAAACAATATTTAGCTCGTGTCGGGAAACATTTTTGTAACACCTGAAGAAGTCTACTGCTGGATAAGTGTTTACAGTTACACATTTAGCAAAACCTATTGCAATAGGATAACATCATGGCGATTCTGTCTTTATTCCCAAGAGTAGACAATATTTATCTCAGTAAGTAGAGTCATGTATAGTTGCGTTAGTCCATATAATTGTCATTTTTGTCTTATCTACCGTCAACAAAACTTTTGTCTCAAATGGTAGATGATTAAGACCTAAAAAAGATTTTACGCTCACCGTCTTATTCACTCTACTGATAAAGTTAAAGTATGGTGGCCCTAAAGTGTCTTGACCGTTGCACGTTGGTCGAATATTCTTAAGTTGTTATGTGAGGGCCGATGAGCGTTCGAGGCAAAAAGAAATCTACAACTAACTATGAAAGATAGATAAATATGAATTGCACACCATTAAAAATAAACAAATAAAAAAAAATCATAGTTTTAAATCATATCTATCTTTTCTAGATAACCTTCGGATGGACACTTGTTATTTAAATTTAAACTGAACGTTTGTTTAAAACGGCATTGTTCAGTGAAATAATGTTTATCAGAAGTTTATAGGATCAGAATTTGATTAAACCTGAACTTACAGGTAGGTAAGTATACAAAACTGGTTTGGTGCAGGGACCCCTTATCAAAAGAACCGGAAAATGTACAATGATTTGTTGCCTCGAAATTTAACATAAATATACTAGTTGAAGCCTTTAGATTTATTTTGGTAGTTAAGTTAGACCTCACAAACTTAACCGCAGAAATAAATCTTGAGGTAAGATGGGTAGTAAACAGATTGACGGAGTAGAGAAAGTACTCTAACTTAGCATATAGAGTTCGCTACCACCCTTAGGTATCCGAACAAACTATGAACAAACGGATTATCAAAATTGCCAATAACCATATGGAGATGATAACTTTTGGAAAGATACCTTAGGAATTTGTCATCATTATTTCCGTATATTGTCCATGTTATTTCCGTATAATTGTATTTTATATCATGGTAGCCCAGATTTCTAAGAATGAATCTCTCCAAGTAAAGTAACCTAGATTCAGAATGACGATTCTCATTCCTCGAATCACCGCTTCTTCGTATCGTACTCGTACGTTTTGCGGTTAATTCTTTCGAAAGTCGTTAAACTTTTATCGAACTTATTCGCTAATAAGGCAGATTTTGCATTAACAAATTTTGCAGTTATTGGCCATTGTCAGGCCATTACCGGTCATCAATTAAGACGTAGCAAACGAATCGAAATCATCGAACGTATTTGATTAAAGATATGGGTTGAAGGATTACACAGGCTGTTTGGTAATATACTGACGATATTCAAGTGATGGTTTCTCAAAACATAGAAAAAACTTCTCGAAAAAAAATACTAGTTAAATTATTACTATTATTATTTGTTATTTACTAATCAAATTTTAAAGAAAATCGACTAAGTTTAGGTGATTAGTTCGATATAAAACTGACTGCCTACTCTTGCAATCGACATCCAAAAATAAAGGCCGATCTGATATCTCTTTCGTAAATGGATGCCGGTTTTGGGTTAGAAAGGGAAAACAAGAGATGTCTCGAGACGTCACCAATACAGTATCTGTAGTTAGATGGCAAGCATTATGCAATAGCACAACATAAGTTTAATAAAGTGTTTGTTTTTACATGCCAAAATAAATTTCACATTTCTATGGTAACATTTCACAAATTTATTTATTATGCTCATCAAAATAACCCCTTTCAATAAAATGAATTTTTTGTGCGTATATTATCAAACGCCCTATATAGGACAGTGTAAGTATAAAAACAAGTTGACTAAATCATTTAATTAATAAGCCCTCTCAAAACAAGTTGTTTACGCAATATCAATTTCTGCACATTTTCCTATTTTTTTTCTCAACATGTGTAGAAAGGTAAAGCTGCATTCAATTCCCTCCAAGTCAAGCAACTGGTCTACTAAATCTGTCCGTCTGATAAAATTTAATATAATATGTATTTCTCTTCATAAAGTTGAATTATTGTAGCCTAATAATTGTCTCTTGTTTTGCATAATATAGCACACAATATCGCCTGTTATGACCACATTGAGGATGTTTTTAATGTAAAATCAGGAAATGGGTTATCGTACGTTGAAAATGTTGCACGTTCTACGAATGTAGGTACCTGCCAAGGTGCCAGTTTTATATTGTGCTCACAAATGGGGATAACTTAAAATGGGCAAAGTTATTCGTCGAGAAATATTGAGTTTAAATCCAAGTCACGTTTGCAAATTACTTTCGATCATGTGACTAATTCTTTATGAATATGACTCATCTGACTAAACATTTGTAAGTATAAGTTGTTTACGGTATGTACCATGTACCTATTTATTCTGGTTAACCAAGCATAGGTGTCTAAGAATAATAATGGGGTAGATTGACAAAAATGAAATTAAGTTTGCTTGGCATCCAAGTTATTTTCCTATGGACATATTTTCTTGAGGTCAATCTAATAATTAATTTGTTTCCCGATCGATAGGCGGGTATTTAAGTTAGTGAAGTATCATTTCATTACAATAAACCACATCATGTTGAGAAGCACGGTTAGGTAAATATAAATAACTAGCTTCTGCCAGCGGCTTCGCACACGTTTTGAAGTTTGTCAACAAAAAGTAGCCTAGGTGTTAATGCAGGTTATAATCTACGTACATACCAAATTTGATTGAAATCGGTTCAGCCGTTTCGACGTGAAAGAGTAACAAACATCCACACATACATACAACACATACATACAACAAACATTCATACAATGGGATTAGTGGGATTATGATTGATGATTAATTTTGATGTTTTTAAATTTAATTAGGTCAGTACATATTTAATCCTCTGTTTCCTGTTAAAATGTAAGCAAAATAATTGACACAACAATCTGCTTGGTATTTCCATGCCATGTTTTTGTAGGCATAAAAAATAGGTAAAATACATCAATTCATTGGGCATTCTCATCCCATATAACAGACATTAGTATCGATGTTTTTGTGCTACCTATTTATTAAAGTGAAACTTTTATTACATCGTCCCAATCTTTTTCGTCTGTGTGTTGCATGTCGCGTGACGGTTGGCCGCGGAGTAGGGATAAAGTGAAAGGCGCTTGTCAGAGCAGCCGAGGCCAAAATGGCGGCGCCTATAGTTCGCATCAGCTGACCGTGTAGTGTAGTGTATAGACTATTACTCATTTGTGGCAACGAAAATTTTTAGTTAAATGTCTATAATGTGAAACAAAGTTTCACTTTTACCGTGGTTTCATAAAACCACACAATCCTTTTTTTTATAACCTATTTATTATATAGCCTACCGATATTATAAATGCGAAAATAGGATATTTAATTAAAGATAAAGTCTAATCAACGTAGTTTTCGTTCCGAGTTCTTCATACATACTTTTTGTGGCATTTGTCTACGCTTAGCAGGTAGGCAAAAGGCAATGGAAAGGCGCTTAGCAGATAGGTCTTCATTGTCATCATAAATGTATCATACGCCGCCGCGGCAATGAAATTCAATGAACGCTACGAATTTTTAATGCATAGCGTACATCGTATCTAATACCGGTTTCATCGTTATGGACGTAGTAATTAAGTACATGTTTTAGTTGAATGGAAAATCAATGGGTAAAACCAGTGCCTCTTATAAGGATAATAGCGATAACCGGAAGTGACTTTATTTAATTAGTCATACGTTAAGCTGATTTTCAGCTAGTTATTATATAGTTTTGACTTTACAGACAGTTCAAAACAAGTAGCACTAATTTTATCGACTTTGATGTACTAGTACCTACTGAATCACTATAATCAACTATCTCTATCTTCTAACTAAGGTTTGCTGGAAGAAAACTCTTATTAGGGTTAAGCTCGCCTTTGTCATCATCCATTTTGTAAGCTATTTTTGTTTGTGATATATTTGTGTACAAGCACACTAATTTTATAAATGTGAAAGTTTGAATGTTTGTTGGACTCAATCACGTCGTAACGGCTGAATCGATTTCGATGAAATTTGTTATGTGTAGATTATAACCTGGATTACCACATAGGCTACTTTTTATTAACAAACAACGCGTGCGAAGCCGCTGGCGGAAATAAAGAAAGACATACCACGCGAGGCTTGCTATTTTTTGTGCTAGCGTTTGATTTCTTTCATTTGATGCTAGAGATTACATACACATTTAAACCAGTGATAAATGAGAGGCCAGGGGCAAACTTTTCAAACTAGATTGTAAGTACCGTTTGAGAGTTCGATAAGAAATCGTTAATGCATCGACCTCTAAACTCATTTTAAATACCCATTTGTCAAATTGAAGCACTTAGCGAAATTAGAATACGGCATTCGATAGTCATTCGAAGAAATGCGGTCACCTCTTGAATTAAACGAGTGTCTAGGTTGTGTTATTTTCAAAATACTACTTACCTATAACTAACTACCAATTAGGCTGGCAATAATAGGTGCCTAGATATACATGTAAAATCAGTTGAATCAGATGTTGAAAATCAGTTCTGTAGGATTTTTTTGTATTTTGCATGTTTTGTGTATAATTGGGCAGAATTGTAATAGTATGTCTAATTGTTATGCATTTTTGTATTTTATAGTAAGACTAGCTGACTTGCCCGTGGCTTCGCACGCTTGAAAATTCTCGTTCCCGTAGGAACTCCGGGATAAAAACTATATAAAACACTCTTGTCAAAGCGACGCGACACTGTATGTAGATGACTTCACGTCAATGAACGACGGTTAAATTATATGGATATTGCTCATACGAAAATACTGAAATAGTATCGTGGTGGGGGTAAGGAGGGGTTTTTTCATACCTACCAAATATACAAAAAAAATCATAACAATCGGTCGACTTGTTTCGGAGGAGTGCGACCACAAACACCGTAACACGAGAAAGAAATGTAGAGAAAGATATGTAAAACCTAATTGTGTATTTTTCTGTTAATAAATGTATTTAGTTAAGTACATTATTAAATGTATAAATGACCAATGTAAAATAATGTATACTTTTTTTACTTTAAAGTGTAGAGTACATATTATACGCTCTACCCTCTTTTATCTAAATTAAGAAAAGTGTTCTCAGTCTTTCCGTCTTCCATTGTATGCAGCAACGGACCCCTATAGCAGATATAAATGATAAATATGACGATAATAATAATCTGTAGAATTTAATAAACTTTAGCTCAGATTCACACCAACGTGTCTTGAAAATCCTAAAGCTAAATTGTCTTAGGCCGTATCTTGTGTCTACTACATTTTGATGCCCTCGTGAACTGTGTAGCTTACGAGCTAGAAGCCCTGCCTTGACATGCCGCCTTTTAGGGCATTCGCACTACCACAGACTATACAATAGCTAACTTGTCGCGTTAATTGAATCACCCTAATTAAACTGCCACCGGCTTGCTGGTATGCTGACATTTTGCTCGTTTAGGCACGTTTTTTGTAAGAAATTTCAGTTAAGTATTTTGATTAATAAAACTACGCAACTGTTTAAATTCGGCTGTGGCGTAAGTATTTGAGGTTAATACATTTATTTACTAAAATATGTAATATAAAATCCATAAAAAATATGTAAGCAACGGTAGATACACGTATGTATAAATGAGTAATTCATAGATTAAAGCTATGTAAAGACATTTTCATGTAAGATCATTTATCTGAAGGATAGAATCAAAAACGAGGTTATCCGACAGAGAACCAAGGTGACCGACATAGCTCAGAGGGTTAGCAAGCTGAAGTGGCAGTGGGCCGGTCATATCTGCCGCAGAATCGATAACCATTGGTGTAAACGTGTTCTGGAGTGGAGACCACGTCTAGGCAAGCGAAGTGTACGACGCCCTCTGGTTAGATGGAGTGACGATTTGCGCGCTGTGGCTGGCAAGGATTGGATGAGAAGAGCTGAGGATCGGGCTCAATGGCGCACCCTGGGAGAGACCTACGTCCAGCAGTGGACTGTTATAGGTTGATGATGATGATGATGATGATGAAAGACATTGCAAACAATCAACACTGATCAAACCCTACTATTTATTAGAAATTTAACTTTTAGACCGGCAGTGTATGTTATTTTTAATGATGACAACGCTAGTGTGCACTATATGATGGAAAACCAGTTTGTCCTGTTGTTGATAACTAGTAAAATAATTACGTAGGTTCACCTACCACACTATTTAATAGGTACTTAGTTTATTAAATTCAGGATAAATACTGTTTAAGGAAATTCAGCAGGCAAAAATATTCCTAGTAAATCCCACTATAATGCGGTAAATAAAGCGGTCATGTAGCCATTTCAGGAGAGTGATTATGTTCTTTCTAGGCAAACGTGTTCCATTTACAATTACACCATCACTTACCATCAGGTGACACCAATAAAAAAATCGCTTTAACGTAATAAAGTAGAGGGGCGTTTAGTTTTAGATTAAACAGTCTACTTGATACGGCTACGAGTCCCTAAAAGAATCGTAAGGATACCTTTTCTTTCTCTTTATGTTCCTCACTGTAGGACAAACTATCGGCAAAACTCCTTCTTTATCAGATCTGCTAATTATTATAATAAACTGGTTGACTTTCCTGAGTTAGATTTATTTAACTTAAATCCCTCAAAATTTAAGCGTGTTCTTTAGGAACACTGGTTTGAATTGGTTCAATAACTGTTAGTTATCACTTTTACTTTCATCGAAACTTTCATATTTTTACTTATATATTATTTTTTTACCTTTCTTTTAATCTTGAAAATGTTAATTAAACAAACAAGCTCACTTTAATATTATATGCGAAAACATGTAAATGGTAATAAGACGTTTTTAAAGTTGTTCTTGTTAGAAATAAGTACTGTTTGTTTTCCGAATAAAAAAATAAAATAAAATACTAAACTGTCTAAACTACATCGTATTGATGGTGACTGCACCTAAGTATTATTATTGTCGTGTTCTGCTCCCATGTATCTTGTATCTACTGCCTTTCAGTAATTTTAGGTTTACGCACTACTATTAGGTATCTATAATACAAAGTACACGTAAAACTATAGGTAGGTAAGTACTTATTCTTACATACAATTTTCAAGTCGTTCATATAAAAATTAATATATTTTCTGCCTGCATATAAAGTAAAAAAAAATACCGAGCCTAAAATTGTACCTATTGTATAATACAGATCGGTCACTCAGCAGTGGATGTCCTGATCAGCTGATATAATGATGGTAATGATACAGACAGACAAAACTCCATTTCCGTTTCATAACGCGCTGATAAAGTGGGGAATGAGAGGCGTGGGGTCAACTTTTAGCGGTCACCGAACTCCGAGGAAGGTCAGTAAATATTTTGTATTATTTTCCTTTCACATTAAGAAACCAAATAAACCACGAATATGAGTAATGCACGACTTTAAAGATAAGACGAAAGTCAATACTTATGAGTTCATATTGTGAATTAGCGTTTGTTGCTATATTTTCGGGGTTACAATGATTAAGTAGGTAATTTTTCGTTTAAGTTTAGTGGAAGTTGGAATCAAACTCAAAATAAATAAATAATGACAGCGTAATAATAATAAATTAATTTATTTCAGACAACTAAGTCATTAAACAGTTAGTTAGGGTCTTGTACAGTGTTTGGTAATAGGTATACTGACGATATTCAGGTGACGGTTTCTCATAACATAAAAAAAAACTTCTCGAAAAAAACCCACTAGTTATATTATCAAATTTTAAAGAAAATCGACTAAGCTTAGGTAATTCATTCGATATAAAACTTACTGCCTACTCTTGCAATCGACATCCAAAAATAAAGGCCGATTAACATCTCTTTCCGAAATGGCTGCGGGTTTTGGGTTAGAAAGAGACAACAAGAGATATCTCGAGACGTCACCAATACAGTATCTGTGGTTAGATGGCAAGCATTATGCAATAGCACAAGATAAGTTTAATTTTTTTTACATGCCAAAATAAATTTCACATTTCAATATTTCACAAATTTATTTATTATTCTCATCAAAATAACCCCTTTCATTTTTATGCGTATATTATCAAACACCCTTTATAATTAATGATGTAGGTTACTAGACTTTAGACCTAACATTTATACCGATAATAATATTTAACAACATATATGTGTGGTTAATAGCACTAACATAACAACTGTCTCTCTCTGTCTGTATAAAAAAAAAGATGGGAATATTTTTATTGCCAACAGAATTAATTATTCCCATACCTCCTGTAGCGATAGATGTCGCTACATCACCCCCCCTTGGACCGGTTATCACGTGTCGGGGTCACCAGTTCTGGTAGGTACATATGTCTTCTATGTAACATTCTACGCTTGTTGATTGAATTGCTTGTGAAGTGCGAAATAAAAAGTATTATCAATAACAATATTGTGTGAACTACATTATTTACGAGGCAAACCATACATCCATCCTGGGGCTAAGGTAGGACACCACGCTACAGCAACTCATCCCACACCTTCTTTTAGAACTTGGTCTTTATGAAGAGGCGTAGGTGCTTTGAAATGTATTTGATTGTAACTAGGATGCATAACTGTTATGAGAATATTGTAACAAAATTAAACGTGCCCATTTGATCGTAGACTAGACAGGGCTTATCAGAAACAAAGCAGTTCGTGACATAAAGGGCATATTGTGAGCGTAATAGATTTATAATAACGAATAAATCATTCTCTCTTAGCTATCGAACTGACTGGATTTAATAAGGAAATGTTTTGACTAATGGAATTCTTTAACACGCATTTGTATTCATGAAATGTACGGTATAGGAAGGATCTGATGATTAAGGCTGTGGTGATTAAATCGCAGGCCTAATCAGTTGACAACATGGATAATACACAGTGTCCATGGTTGACAACAATGATGGAACAAAATTTCTTTATTCAATGAAATCTAGATATCATTTTGGAAATGATAAAATCAACTTAGCCCCCGACCATTATAAATGTTGAATCACCATCCCACACAACCCGACTTCACCCACTGCTGGGTAGGTATATGCCTCCCCAAGTTTGTGCCTTCCGTCACGATCCTGCACTAGTCTCACCCAAATTTTGAAGACGAGATACTAATATATAAAATGTATATAATGTGTCCTTTTGCGATTGAACTATAAAAGGTTGCCTGGAAGCGATCGCTTTTAGCGATAAGGCCGCCTATTGTTCCTATGATTTAAGTGTGTTTTCTTAAATATGTTTATATTTAATGGTGTGCGATAAAGAAATTATCTAATCTAATCTATAATACTTCTCAAATGGTATTTTAGTAGAGATCCTAAACTTTGATTAAGAGTAGAGTACTAAGAGTTAATCCCGATCACTTGATTCAGCGTCCTGAATACAGTGTCGTGTAATAAGTCTAAAACCTAGGTCTATAAACGTAAAAAGTAACAGCTTTAAAGTGTTATTAAAGCTCCAAATTCTGCAAAAATACAATTTGCAGACAGAAGCAGTGTACAGCTTGTTTTCTGGGAATAAATTCGTGTTGATACAACATCATGCAGTTCGTCCAACCACAATGTGTAATGTAAACTGAATACATACGTGAGATTTTGCACGTAGGTACCAGATCGCTACTGTATAATGCCTGTAGGTCACACTGTCTGTTAAAGGTACGTGTCTAATGAGATGGTCCTTTAGTGCTCATGATGTGAAGCCAAATATGTACACTAATAACAACTCGAGCTCATGTTGTTTTGTGCTCGATCATATCTTTGATTCTGAATAAATATCTTGATGTAAAACATAATGAAATTAATAGAGACCAAATATCGACGATGATATTTGGTTTCTATTCATACCTAAAACCGACGCGACGATTTCAAAACCTCCTCCTTTTTTAAAGTCGATTAAAAATCATGAGAATTTAGGTGGTATTTCTTGGTAATAAATACATCAACATTCTCACTAATTACCGGAAAAATACAGCCTACACAAATTACATGATTACTTAGATGACGCTCTACCAATGATGAAGAAAGATTATAAGGTAATTATGGAGATCAGTTGACACGAAACTAGTTGTATACAAAATGGTAACGGTAGGTTACAATCTCGTTCATAAAAACCGGTCAAGCTCGTGCTTAAACTTGTAAGTAGGGTTCAGTAGTCGGAACACAAAAGATTAGCAGCTTTTTATAATAAACAAGTACCTATTATGAATTGTGCGTGGGATTTATGTTACCGTAAAGATATGAGATTAGTAAGAGAATATTTTGTGGCTAAACAAGATAGATTCAATATATTTATTGGCATATCTTGACTTGACTACTGAGATGACGGCTGTTAAAGAGGTATAAAAAAAACACTTTGTGGCAACCCCACGTATAGCAAGACAAGGGTAGAAAGATGATGGTTATACATAACTGATCATTACATCCCTTCATCCAGAACATAGGCCTCCCCTAAAGATCTTGTGCGGCCTGAACCCAATGGCTCCAAGCAAGCTTTATCTGGTCGTCTTTCTATCTAGTGGGTGGCCGTCTTACGCTGCGCTTTCCAGTGAGTGGTCTCCACTCGAAAACATTTCTGCCCTAACGGCCGTCAGTTCTTCGAACAATGTGCCCTGCCCACTGCCAATTCAGGCTGCTAATTCTTTATGCTATATCAGTGACTTTGGTTCGTCTACGAATCTCCTCATTTCAGATTCAATCTCGAAGAGAAACGAAGCACACCCCTCTCCATAGCACGCTGAAAGACCTTGAGCATTCTTATGAGGCCCTCGAGTGAGAGTACGTTTTTGTGCCACATGTAACAGGTAACATAGACAATCCTTACAACAATCGAATTAATAGACCACTTGTAGGGTTTTGAGGAGTTAATCGCGTACAACTTCAAAATATCCAAAATGTTATAAAAAATAATTGGAATGCACGTGGTGCCAGAAACCAGCGGCACTTTAACGATGATACAATAAAACTTTATGGCCTATGAAATCTAAGTCAACCATAAATTAACATCTATTTATTAGTTCTAAATTGTTTTGACACATTTCTCCATGATTGATTTTTTAACAGTCAATAACTGATAACCGTTGGGGTCCTTAGAGTGGAGATCATGTACTGGAAAGCGCAGCGTAGGATGGCTCCCGGCTAGTTGGAAAGACGACCTGATAAACGTTGCTGGGAGCCGATGGGTGCAGTCGCATAAGATCGGTCGCTCTGGAAATCTATGGGAGAGCCTATATTCAGGATATCGTATGCCTATGCGCTTCACCAATACCTAATATTCGTCTATATCTATTTGCCTGAATTCTGGTTGTGTTTTGAAAAACTAGTAAATTTAAAAAAAATCATAGTGGGTAGATATTTCGCTTGGTTGTTATAATAGCACCTCGGTTTCGCAAACCACCGATTGCCTCTATGCAAGCAGACTGGTAAGTGAACGGCTCGCGTTATCACAAGGTTGGATATAGTAAAATGCAATCCCTCGGTAGCTCGTCATAATATACTTGCTCAGTTCAATTCAGATAATTGGAGTAAACTTTTTAATTTGTGCTTTGAACAGCGGCGACTAGCTATTTGAGTTGGCACCTAATTGAGTCATGTACTGGATGTTTCCCCTTAAAAGTATGATATATTTTATTTTATTATGAACATTACATGTGATATTTTTAATCTAAATAAATTGTCAAATTGAATTGAATGTATTTAAATTACAGGGAAAGAAATACATTTTTATGGGGATAGTTTTGTGTTTATTTCTTTTGACGCTTCGACAGAACAGGCGATCCAATCGATAACTAAAATAAGTTAATAAAATCACAAGCTTCCGTCCGCGGCTTTGCACAGTTCGCACGCGTGGCTGGTTAAAAGTAGCATATCCATTTCACAAAATATTTATGATTTATTTTTAAGTCTAATGGTTTCGACTGAAGGGCAAAAAAAGAATAGCCTAGCGTAGGTCTTATTTAATCTAGCTGTATACCAAATTTAATCGAAATCGGTCCAGCCGTTTATTCGTGAAAACATAACAGACAGACAGAGAGACAGAGTTACTTTCGAATTTATATGGATTGTGAATAAGGTCGTAAGTGTTTTAGCTATTAGTGGTTAAATCTCGTTCGTGGGAGCCGGAAGCCACCTAATTAAATTTATTGAGATGCGTTATATTTCGTGGTCAATGGTCAGAACGCCTGCACCGGATTTAAGATCATGCGTTATTTTATCGAAATAAATAGTAAACATTTATTAACATAAATAAATATGCAATTATTTATATGACTATAAAATACATTAATAACAGTTAAATCATCTAAATGCCGTTGCAAACGATCTATAGATAGCTCAACTGCCTCAGATCATTACATGACAGGTCACAAGATCATTACCAGTGCCATCATAGTCTAAGCTCGTAAGTGACAGCATGGGATGACCTTTCTGTTTAATCAAACGAAGCATTGACAGGCTTTAAGCGTAAAAAAAAAAATGAATGAGTCGGCTACTTCGTCATACTAAAAGCATATTTTAAACTTCGTAAACTGAGTGATGACCGTAAGCTAACTGCCTGCCTAACAGAGTACTAGGATGACACATATGGGGCGTGCGTTCAAAGGGATAAAAATATTACCATGTCTGTTACCATGTTCGCAGTTGGGTTGTATAAAACCTAACAGGCTACATCTAGGCTACCCAAGCTACTTTATTTCCTTGCTAATGCTTTATTGGCATCATAATTGACTTCTCATACCACCTGCTCGACAATGTCATGTAATCCTCACCGAAAGCAGGTGATTAAATCCCTACGGCTGAGCCGGGAGTAAAGTTGTACTGAATTTCATTATGCCCTCGATTTGGAACTTCATCTGTATACAATTTTATCCAAATAGACCCACACAATAAGAACTTATTCTTAAATCGAACTAACCTCTGCATAGAATGCACCAACCTAGATTTGGTTTTAGTTGTCTCGCAGAAAGTGTGAAAAGCAGAGTATTCTTCTCGCGGATAAAGCTGTCTGTATATTGGGCGTGTTTATATCCCTCTCTGCACTCAGGATTATAGTAACTCCCTCGCACCGCTCGTGAGTTAACTCTAGAATCCTTCGTTACGTTCGGGATTCAATATAGCGCCCGTGACTCAAGGCACTGCTTTATCCCCTCGTTTACCTAATAATCTACTATTGTGACCATTTTGGTACGCATACACATGATTCGCTCTGTCAATGATAAATCCAGTTGTACCTACTACCATACTGTTATTCATAAAATTAGCTTCGTGTGTCATATCGCACATGATAAGTAAGAGTGTTATAAGTCAAAATTTTGCATTTTTGACTTATTTAGTGATTCGGAAACTAGTTTTTTTAGCTACCAACTGGTAAAAAAGTCATCCCTATAAATCAATTATTCACTGAATTATAGCCTTAAAAACTTTATTGCCCGCTTACACCACTCACTCGGTCGACAAGTAAAACCGTCGCTCCCTCAGTAACCAGTAACAAATTGTGAGCAGGCAAAGCAGTATTATAGTCATAATTGCTACAGTCTTGCCTGTCAACTTTTCGTAAAACGATTGTTCGTTTGAATCGAATTTTAATACTGTATTGCTTGTCTACTAATTTAATTAAGTGAGTGGTCAATATTAACTCTGAATAGTCTTAAAAAAGTGCTTGTAGATCCAAAACTGCTGACTGTATATTTATGGAATTCGATATGTATAGCCAGATAATGTAGCATTACAATGACATATTTTTCTAGTCCTACACATTACAGGAAAAAGAGCTACGAATTTTCAAAACTTCAAAACGTTTCAAAACGTCTGTGTTTTTTGAGTTACGACGGTGTTACTTATGGGGTGCGATATGTTGTACCAGTACCATCAATAACTGAGACCTAGTTGGCCCCACCCAAAGCAACACACCAATTTAATTTTCTTATTTTTTGTATATTTAGCTCTTTTGCTTTTTTGTTTCCTGTTTTGAGGATCAAATATATGTGTTTTCTATCTTCTTTCTTACCAAATAAATGATCATTCTTTTAAATATAACTATGACTTACTCTGTTAGCTTATGGTCACTAATCTATAAAGTGTTACTTACCGAGTTTAACATTTCCCATAGGTAGGATTAACGAACTTAGTAGTAGGGCTCTGGTAAATGGGATTTATTCCTTGGCAATCATCAGGCACTATATTCTCGTAGCAAGGAGATGCTGAAGGCTGGGGCAGGGCGTTCATGTGCTTCCAAAGCACGAATCCTCCTGCAGCGGCTACTATAGCGACCAGTGCGAGCACGCCGAGGATTAGGGGTACTGGAACAAAGAGTTTTGTTAGTTGTTTAATTACATACATACATACTGTCACGCCGCCTTTATCCCAGAGGGGTAAGCAGAGAACAGAAGTGATGACAACACACGTAAAATTCATAATGCGAGCGTAAATGGGACATTGGAGTTTTTTTAAGTCGGCCGTTTCTGGGTCAGTCCGCCGTGGGAGAGAATAATTATAACAAAAGTTAACGAATACGACACTACGATAGAAGCGACACATATTATATACAACCTGATAATTCTCAACACTTTCGCCTGGTAGTGATCTGAACCAGTTGAGCTATCTATAGATCGTTTGCAACGGTCTTTAGATGATTCAACTGTTTCTTCTGCATTTTAGTAATGTACATATTTATTGTTATTAAATGTATTTTGCCCCCTTAGATAATGCTACGACATTAATTGAAAACACATATCCGGAATCGTATTTACAGATTTTAGAGGTGGGTTTAATATCGATAGCTTGAATATTTATCCATTAATCGATACATTTCCAATAAACAATTTATTTACATTTTTAAACATTAAATTGGTGGCACTTCTTACATTATGAATGAATATTATTTGTTTACGTATTTTATGCAGGCTGTTTCATTGATATTTCTAGGACTTGATATTAAGATTGTTTAAAAATTTTAAATTTTCTATAGTGACGAATTTAAAGAAAACCTATTTCACAACAATTCTAGCCTTTACCCGTGTTTTTATTTAATGTCGTAGATAACACATTGCACAGTTCCTTCGCTTTGGAAATCAGTCAGCTATTTACTTATTATTTATTATACATGTGTGTTATAGGTATACCTAACCTAATCGTTACAAAGTCACGTTATTAATATTATGATAATATAACGTTCATTATACTAACGTAAGAAACGTTTTGCTTCTCTTCTATTGGTCATTAATTGTTATCTAAATGAAATAATATAGGTTAGTACCGATTCACTATTGGTTGACTAACAAAAAACAACTCACGAAGGAAATGAGTCAATTATCAAAAACGTCAATGTCCACCGTACCTACTATGTAGAAGAGACGAAATTAGTTTTTGTATAATTTATAATTTATTACAAGGTTACTTGTTACTACCAGATAAGGGACAAAATATTTTTTTACACAATTAAAAAAAAACATCTTATAAGAATTACAACCAACATATAAAAACCCTTAAAAAGGTCTCTTTAAAAGCTCCAACCAACTGAGATGCCTTTACCAAAAAGTCAAAGTCTAAATCTATTATTCATTACAATCATAAGAATCACTTTGAAACGTCAATTTTACTGCCTGTTCCTTCGCGACCAAGCCAGGAAAAAGTGCTAAGAACCAACCTAGTTAAACTATCTTTTCGCAAAAAAACGTCCGGATCAGTTCATCCGTATAAGAACTATGAAGCCACAGACAGACAGACATAGGCGTCAAACTCATAACATACCTACTTATGCGTTGAGGGTTAAAAACATAAAAAAGTGGCAACAGAAGTGAAAACTTGAATAAAAGCAGACTACACTACAGATACTTAAATACAGAGGTGTCAGTAACAGACAGTGTCAGTAGTCAGTGACAGCGACAAGTGGCGGTAACAGTGTCGCGAGTTCAATGGTTTTTTTACCACCTCAAAATATGCTCAACGCGCCTAAAGAAGTTTTCACTTCATAAAAATTACTAATTACATAGAATTACTAGTGTATAGTTAAGGGAATTTTGGGTCTTTTTGTTCACAAATCCCCTGCCGGCACTCAAACGGAACGCTAAGGGGATTTATGTACAAAAAGTCCTGAAATCCCCTGTGGATTGTGTAAGGGGATTTGTGGAATAAGACGTAATAATCATACTAATCTTGGTCCCTTTAAGGCATATTTCAAAAACGATGGACAAGTTATGAAGTAAGTAACAATACAATTATTAGATGATAAATAACTCATTAGATTCATATTTATTTAGAGGTCAGGAACCGCAAACAGTGTATCGATAAAAACTGGCAAGCTGCGGCCAAATTAACGAAACATTGAGCATTTAGAAAGGGATGGAAACAATCATCATCAACATAAGAAAGAGAAAAAGCATCAAGAGCATCTGTTGATTGCATATTTATACGATGAGAGTCAAGAGAGTGGATATGAACAACTGAGTAAATATTGATACAGTTTTATTTTTGACTTTACTTTTGGACTTTATTCTGATGGACTTAAGATAGTTTTTGGTTAAACAGTTACTTGACATTGAAAATAAAAGGATTAAAGTGTGTCGTTTGTTAGCCCAAAAAGAAAGATAATAATGTGTAAGAAAATTAAGCCCGGTTTGCGCAACGATCCTTAAACATATTTAGCGACTAAACATGTTTAAATTTGACATTTCTGTATGGTTTAACAAATTTTTAAATCATATTTACCCACTAAATACGTAAGCATCGTTGCGCAAGGCGCAAAGAGACTACTTAGTACAGATACTCGTAGTAACAAATCGAATCGAGGCCCATTACTGATGCATCTTGATGGATATTGCATTGATGAGGGCTTACTTTACACAGTATTGATACTAACTTAATTCTCTTCTGTTTTTGTTTTATGTTATGTTTATCGATTTATTATTGTATTTTTTCAATCACTGACACAAAAAGAAGGGGTGTTACTTACATAACTTTCATAATTTGTTTCGTTATTTATTCATTGATCGAGCGAAGCGAGATCTCCAAATCAACTTGGGCAAATCGGCGTTGTATGTATGTTTGTTTGTCCGAGGATAACTTTCGAAGCGTTGATCTGTATGTTTATCTGTCTATATGTTACAAATGTAAATCGTTTTGTGTAATTATTAATTGTATCAATCAATCTTTCAATTGATTGGGAGGAATTTCAAGAAAATGTAATGAGTGAGGGGTTTTCATGGCCATGTTTTTAGAACTGCTAATAGATGGCGCTGCTCTGTCATAAGCTGATATCAAAGGAAAGTGAATTGTCAATGTCAATTGCCGTGTCAAATTAATTTACAAACAAATGTATTTGTGACTGACGAAATGGGATTGTTAGACAAACTTTAATATTGTGACTTTAAGGCTGACAGTTTTGCATAGGTATAAACCATCTTTATTGGCGACTTAAGTCTAGACAACGCAATCTATTAACGCAGATGGAACGCCCTCATTTACACAAGCCTTGTGAAAGGGCTCGCTCGGGCAAGAACTACCACCATACCTGGCTGCCATGCAACATTGTGTCAGTTTGAAGGGTTGCCGGTGAAATTACAGGCACATGAGCCTTTACATCTGTATGCCTCAAGTTGATGGACGCAGGGCAGTGCATTGTAGGGCACGTTTCTAAGGTCCAGACTTACGAGGCAATACTTTAGGCGATGTTACCACTTAACATCAGGTGGGCCATATGCTTGTTCCATTACAGGTCGTATAAAAAAAAGAAAAAGTATTTACTTACCATTAGAGCCAGCGGCAGCGGCTAAGCTACCTGCGGCTATTATGCCGCATTTTTTTTTAATCATCGCGTAGTATCTCTCTTCAGTTCTTCTAACATAGTATTCTAAATTGCATTCTTCTTCGTAATTCTTGCATAAAATCCATACTGTCCTGTATAAAAAAGAAACAAGATGTTTGTCTAAAATTGACTTGTCTGTTATTTTGACTAAAACTAAATATTTTATTGTAACGATACGGCTAAACTGATTTCAATGAAATTTGGTATAATCGATAGATTATGACCTGGATTGAGGGGTACTTTTTATTGACAAGCTACGCGTACGAAGCCGCGGGTGGAACTAGTACAATATAAAATGCTGTAAACTGCGACCTTAATATTATGTATTTTAATAGTTATCGTGGTAGAAATATTTATTTAAATCTACCATTAATACCACTTGATCTAGCGTAGGTCTTGTTTTAATATGGTGGCAGAGCGGTAGGTCCTACGTAAGATACTGAGACCAAACCGCAGTAAAGGTACTGGGAAGCTGAACAGTCCGAAAGAATGTAGTGATCAAGGAACTAGTGAAAGAAACAAAAGCGCATCGCCTTCGCTGGCTCGGCTTTTAGAAAGAATGGGAGAGGATCAACACGTTCGTAACGCCTCGGTTGCCCTGTCGGCCGACGATCCGTTGGACGATGTCGTGGAAATGGACCTGCGTGCGCTACAAGCGGAGAACAGGCGGGAAACTGCACAGGACAGACCAAAATGGAGTAAGTACGGATGATGTACCTGTTCGATTCGTTTTTTTCATTTATTGCAGTGGTCTCGTTCAGTGGTAACACGGTGAGGTGTTTCATTCCATTACCGTTATGGCATTCCACGGAATCGTTTCTAAGACAATCGTGGAATTCCATCGTTTGCATGCATATATCTGAGCATTTCTCCTGTTCGTTGAAGTACTGGGAACCCTCCTTGTATTTGGAACATTGGCAACCATTGCAAACGCATTTGCCATTTCCGGAACATTCCTTCCCCTAGGATTGTAAATAAGGTTTTTTAGTTAGCTAATTTAAGTTAGTTCTACATTGAGAACGATGCACAGAGAGAGTTACATAATTAAGTTAAGACTAACAAAAGTTATAAGATATGAAGTTAACTGATGAGGTAACTCAACCTCCACAAGTCCACACTTATCATTTTTCCTGAGTTTATGATTTAATGTATAATCAGAATCAGCTTATTCTACCAGGTGTATAAATCAAAATCAAGTGATGGTCTCAGATTTTGGAAATGGTCCGTAAACTTACATTTTCCCCCGTACACACATCTTTGATATCACCCCGTGATTCGCAGGCTTCTTCGCAATAGTCACCGTGCCTATAGAAGAAATAAATAAAATAAACACACATTATCATCATCATATCAGTCAAGGAAGTCCACTGCTGAACATATGCCTCCCCCATGGATTGCCAGGCAACCGATCTTGTGCGGCTGCACCCAACGGCTCCCAGCAACCTTTATCAGGTCGTCTTTCCATCTAATGGGAGGCCCTTCTGTTCTATGCTGTAGTTCTGTAAACAGAACTATTTTGGAAACAGTGGAAACAAAGGAAAAAAAACGTTTACAATCAGGTCATTGAACTAAAAACTATGTGAACAAGAGCTAAATATTTGTAATAATAGTACATTATGATATAAGTGCGTTAAGTTGAAAATTACAGCCGTGACGATATTGCTAGCCCGAGCCGTAGGCGAGGGCTACAAGAAAGCAGATGCTGTAATTATCAAAGCGTACGTATGTCATACGACGTTTTATAACATATTTGCGAGGAAATAAATAAAACTTGGACTTTCTCGGAAAGAAAAAGCGCGCGGAATAATTTTTACTTGTTCACAAATTAGCGATGCGCGCGCATCAGCTCTTTTTTTTAAGGCAAAGGCACAAAAACAGCCAGTATTACTAATAAAGTAAATTAATATTTTTTGTTTTTGTTACAGACGGTTGTAATTTATCGTCAAAATTAATGAAATTAAAGAATTAAATCGTTATTTTTTATATTTTATCTCCCAAAGTTAATTTTATTCATAAAATGTTGACCACTTTTCTGACATAAAAACTCTTTGCTAATATTTAAAAAAGTACCGTACGTTTTACCTTATTATAAAGAAACTCGTGCGTTTTACATTACAATAACGCACAAGTACGTAATGACATACATTACGATTTTGAATATGGTGAAATAAGAGACCCTTTACGAGCAAATGTGTTATAAAAAATATTACATGACGATAGAATAGGATGGACGAGTGACGAGAAATTTGTAGGTTTATCCTCAGTAGCTGAATTTCAGCGAAATACGTTTCTGTAGAAATTTAATTGGACTCACCATTCGTCATCGCAGAGGCATATTCCGCACCTAAAGGTACCGTGTCCGTTACACCTTGGCGATTTATGAACTTTCTGCTTGGTGCAAGGACAGGAACAGGCAACGTCGTACGTAAATTTGGCTATTTCAGAGAAGTTTTCAACTTTAATAATAACCTCTACAGAGGTTAGATTACGCGAGCAGAATTCAGAAGAGGCTATAGCCTCAATCTGTACCTCGCAGTGCTGGCCATCGCATTTTGTTTCCCCTTCTTTTACGTTGATTATGTCTTTTAGATCCACGTCGTAAATTATCGCGATCTGTGGGATGAAATAAATATTGTTAAGATGGATCTTTACTATGTATCAGCCAGGCTAAATAAAACTTACTTTGAAAATAACAATTGTGTGCCCTAGAATAACTTGAATTGAAACTTTTGAATAAAGTGGAATCTTTGTATCATCCTAATGACCCAATTTTTATTAAATTAAATTATAATTATGTTAAATTAATATTTAAGCAAATAAATATACTATATTCTAGAATAGTTTCTCTCTATGGAAGTATAGATTAAAATGAAACATATTTTAGCCTAGAATGTGCATACATGTTTTATATTATATTTGTAAAGTCTTGCGTAGAAATGTTTTTTATTCTATGCTATTTTTCTATGGCGCGTCAGTTAGTCCGGTAGCTGGCCTTAAAGCCACAATGACTCTTGCAAACTTAGCCACTAGTGTCCGCGTCTATTTCCGGCCGCTCGCGTTAATGCGACCACCAGCTTGGGTGCTCGCCGTGCATGAGAGTAAATACGTCAGCAACCGTTCAGATGGGCGTCAACCACACTACATCGATAAAAATGTAGCCGGCCACACGTACCACATTTTGCAGTCGCGTTCAACTGTGTCGCGAACGTGTGGTCAATACCGACGACATCGCGGCCACAATGCAACTCCACACACTTCACGGTGCCCATTCACATTAGGTACTGTCCGGCTATTTTTTTGTCACTGGGGTGTGGTTGTGGCCCGTCTGAAGGCGCTTAGGTACACTCGAACGTACTTTGTGGCCGTTTCTAGTTGAAGCTAGTGGCCTAGTGTGCAGGCATAGTTCCAACTAAGACAAAAAATAACTCTCAGTCAAACTGGATTCTTAGTTCTAGCGTGGGACCGTTTGTATTTATGTCATTAAAAGATAATGGTTTACTCTGCAATTATAATCATGATGCTCATACCATATCATTACACAATATGGTACGACCCTACTTACACCAAAGACAGAGTTACACAGATAATTGGGGTTATTAACATATGGGAATAATATGCAATAATATGATGTTGATACTATAATGATTTTTACCGTTTGCGAATTATCTTCAAAATTTCCACTTCTACGTCCGTAAAGTTAGCGTTGGGTCATTTTTCATAAAAAAATACCCTGAAAATCCCCACTGAACATTCTACGACGTAGCAGTTTGTCAGGGATGGTGGTACCACGGTAGGTTCTCTAAATTTCTGTTGCGTAAGGCAAATGAAATCCTGATCATAGACAGGACTAAGTGGCGGTTCAGTATTATTTATTAAAAAGTCTGTTTTAGAAGCTTTTATTTAACTTGCAATATTTGTTAGTTTGTTTAGGCCAAATCTTGTAACTGAACTGAACTTTTAAATCAGCTTCGCCCAACCGATTGAGCTGGGAATACATATATAACTTCAGTGACAATGCAATAATATGGTACCATGGAAATGGTCTTATGATGGAGGCGAATGCTAGACAATAGAACTTCTGAATGGATTATAGAAGGCTACTAGTGTTTGGGCTCATTTGAATCTGCTTGCAGTTCCGATTATGAATTTTATGAAAGCTTCTTTTAAAATAGTAGTTTTTCAAGAAAAAACTTGCAAAAAACAAGGCCTACTAAATTCTCAAATCTTACGTTTCTCTGTATGCTAGAATCATATTTCAACTCTGTCGGTGTAAACACGTTCGCAGTCAGGGTTTCATGCAAGGCCTTTGGATGGAGTAGATCGCCTTCTTCTCGAGAGTTATCGTAGTTAATTTCTTCTTGTTCCGAGCAAGCGTCGTCATTACTGCCATCATAACAGTGACCCTGTCAACAAAATACATTTATAAACAACTTCCTTGAAAAATTAAGTAGAAAAAAAACAAGTACTCTTTGTTAGTCAAGCTTTGTTGCACTATCAAAGTGCTTACATGGAGAGAAGGTGTCATGTCATAATAATGAGTCAATTAAAAAATATTTTCTGTCACTCTATATGGGTCGTCGCTCGACTCCTGCACAATTACACTTGCAAAGTCAAATGATGCAGGGATTGGAACCAGTTTAATTACGCACGATCTGTGCAACTGCAAAATCGATTCGCTAGATGTGACACGACCAGATCGTGCAATTGTTCAAATACCATAAATTCCTTCCGATCCATGCAAAGGTTGCCTCGAAGATATCGCTTTTAACGATAAGGCCGCCCGTTGTACCGCCACCATTAGGTATGTGTTTTTGTTTGTGACATAATAATTAGTTATTTAGCTACCTATCTAACTTCTCCCAATTAAACAATTCTGCTAAGCAAGATGGACCTCTACAATGGTTTCTACCAGGGATGTTGCGGATGCAGATTTTGGAACATCCACGGATGCGGATGCGGATGTGAATTTTTGAAGGCTCACATCCGTGGATGCGGATGCTGATCTTAAGTTTTTTTAAAGAAACTTCATTTTGGTGCATAAATAAAACAAAAATATAAACTGCAGAAAACTCCCTTAACATAGTGAGTATACTGCGAGTATTGACTCGCTGTATACTCACAATAACACTCAAAATCTGCAATTTTCATACGATAAGCGCAAGTAAACATGTTATGATTGATTTACAAGATGCAAATTATAAACAATAACAAACGCGTCGGATCTTGTCACCGAAATCTTCGCTCCTATTGACCAAACCAGCACGTGCCCACGGCACGTGCCACTCGCAAGCCCCACCCGACTTCTTTTTTGTCTCTCTGCATCTGCATGAACATCCGCGTCGATTATTGCGGATGCCGATGCAGATGTCCAAATCGATGCGGAGGCTCCGCTTTTGCGGATGCGGATGGGAATATTCGCAACATGCCTTGTTTTTACAAGGGGCAATCTGGTCCCATAAGAACCTTTAAACACCTTGGAGTCCGGTCTACTCTGCAAAGATTATATTCAGGATGATACGATAGTGCTCCGAGTTATTCGAATTGATATTGTAGTGTTGTTTAGTAGTGAAATTTAAATTGTCATATCGTTTGTGTGATATTATGACTTTAATCTGATAATAATCGATTCCATTACCGCATAGTGTATCGAAAATTAAAAATCGAAATCAAAATGTATTTAATCAATGCAATCTTGTAGATCATTTAGAATCGTTAATTTACGCCTGTTCCTCGCGACTAATCCGGCGCTTACAATGGGTTGTTGGTAATGTCTCTATAGTGTATGTATGTATGAATGAATTGATAGTTTTTTTTTAATTATGTATTTATACTTTCTTTATGTTACTTCTATGTTTTCTTGTGTATGCAAAAAAACTTTTTCTTTCTTTCTTTCTTTATATTGCTACATTTGTTTGATTTGGCTACAAAGTTGGAGCAAATTCAGTCACAAACTTTTTTGCCATCTTAATAATCCGGCAATTTTTAGTAACCTTTATACTAGTGTTTAAAAAACGGGTATAAATTTATTAATTGACAACTATTGTGTATCACTTGGGAAGTTGTTAGAAATGTACGCTTTTAGCGTACACTTCTAACTTTATGGAGCCCATAGTCGATTGTAAAAGTGAATTCGTTCTTTCTTTCGTTTAAATAATAGTCGAAACGATATAATTATAAAGGAGGTAATGCATTTCTTATAATATATCTTTTATCTGTACGATATATTATTTATCGCTTTGCAGAGTAGACCCCCAGTTCCAACCGCCAGTTAAGTCAGTGTTCATAAGCTAGTAGCTATAGGTTAATGAAGGGCAGTTACTGACAAACTTTGAAAACCTGGCTTTAGGACAATAAAGATCGCGATTTCTCTACATAAGTCCCATAGAGTGGTAACATATTTTACGTAAATGAGGCTATATCTAATGGTTACTTAAGAAACAAATTCCAGCACTTAAGAATAATGTTCTAAGCTTATTGTTGGAACAAATAGGCTCTTCCATTAATAATAACTCTAGGTAGAGTCTGATGGGCGCCGTACAACTAAGTTAGTACTCGTATCTACTTGTAAGTAAATGACCAGCTGGTCGATTAGGGATGTTGCCATGATTTTCTTCACTAGGATTTTATGTCATTGTTACGAGGGGTGAGAAGGGTTACCATGCCTGTGGAATTTTCTCATTTATTTTCTCCAAAAATCAACCCCCTTGTCCGCCGAAAAAAAGCAACTCCCTCCATTTTCAGACTTTGACAGCTAGTACTACTTGACGTTCATTCATTTGGCTTGGGTGTGGGCCGATTGGCGACAATGCCGTTACACAGTTAAATAGCACAGACAGTGACGTTAAATTTATATAACTAACTAGCTGACCCACCGAACTTCGTACCGCCTTGACATGCATATGACGTAGTCTGCCAATGTAGGTACGTCATCCCGGTAGGATTGTCAATCGGCCATCATTAGCTGCATCTATGTGTGTGATATTTTAATAATTATTCTACTATTCGGGGCGGAGACAAATCCAACAAATCAAAGATCATTAAAATCGGTCCAGCCGTTCTTGAGTTATAAATGGTATAACTAACCCGACTTTGTTTTATATTTTAGCTAGCTTTTTCTTTCTTATTTGTAGATTTCTGTGTCTATTTTACTTACTACTCCCTACTAAGGTTAGTAGTTTGTAATGTATACATATATGTAATTTTTTTTGGTATGAATTTTATCTTTTTCTTAAGTTCTTTACTGCACCTTCATTCATACATTCAGCAAAGTTTTGTATACGGCAGACAATAGATTGATAATACTAGTCAAAAAAAAAAATGCCACTCCGGGAGTGCCGACAGAAGTGAAAACTTGAACAATTACGAGATACTTATATACAGAAGTGTCGGTAACGGTAACGGTAACAGTGTCGCGAGTTCAATGGTTTTTTCCCATCTCAAAAAATGCCCAACGCGCCTAAATAAGTTTTCACTTCAACAACAGATATAATTATGTATCAAGCCAACGATATTTAAATAGCTGACATTACCCGAATTCAAGAAATAAAGAACACTGTAAAGCACTGAACTTTATTACTTTACTTTACTTTGCAAGTACAAAGGTGCGCAACACCTCGACAATATGACAAAGGTAGCGGTGAAGTACAGCACGGCAACATCTGGAATCGCAAGTCTGGTAGTGGCTGAGATGTGGATGAATATTGAGTTAAAAATTATTATCAAGTTTTTCCTTAATAGGATAAACGCCAGGCTGTGTATGTACCACCTTTCTTTGTTTCCATAGAATGGCACTACGAGTTAACATTCCATGGAAACGTTACCTAGTACTTATCTACGAGTTAATTGAGTCGCAAGTGGCTTCTTATTATGAAGATTGTATGATGATGAGCGTAGAAGTATGCAGGAATTGCGGAACGCCGATGTTGCTTCAAGGTTACATTCAGGATAATTGATAAGTCCACAATAACTCAGTGTCTTTGATCGTGTGTGTTAACTATGATATTATATGGGATAGAAACGTGGTCTTTATATGGGCCATAGAATGCTCTAGGCCTCTCAGAGTGCTATTAAGAGGGCTATGCTTGGTATTTCCCTCAAGATCGAAACAGAAATGAGGAGATCCGTAGGCAACCTAAGTCACTGAGATAGCCCAGAAGATTCGCTAGCTGATGTGGCAGTGAGCGGGGCACATAGCTCGAAGAACTGATGATTGTTAGGGGAAAAATTCTCTCGAGTCTCGAGAGAAGCCACGCGCTGAATAGGGCAGCGTAAGACGGCCCCCACTAGATGAAAAGACGACCGAATATAGATTGCTGGGAGCCGTAAGATTGCTCTGGAAATCCCCATGCTCAGCAGTGGAGGTTCTATGATATAATGAAACTTTACTTGAACCGGATTATATACATTCCAAGATATAACAAAAAAAGTATTTTTCTTTGTTCTAGCATTGAACTACATTTAACTCTTATTTTTAGATAGTATAAAATGAAGTCGCTTCTATTAGCTTAGATCTTTTAAACTACTGAACGGATTTTAATGCAGTTTTCAGCAATAGATAGAGTGATTCAACAGGAAGGTTTATATGTATAATACATACATAACTCTGTTTGTTACCTTTACGCGACTAAATGGCTGAACGGATCGTAATGAAATTTTCTAAGGAGATAGATTATATCCTGGGAATGGACATATACTTTTTAGCCGACTGCACAAAATGAGGGTAATGTTTTATTGAAAAACTACCCGTGCGTAGCCGCGGGTGAGTCATCTAGTACATTTATAAATAACATAAGTATTCACATTTAGATTTGCACATGAAGAATCACGAAATGAATATGTTGTTCAAAACGAGGCCTTGCAAAATTGATATACAGACTGCAATTTGAGCCTGCACCATGAAATATTCATTGCACATAATTACAATGCGTTACGAGGAAATATACACCCACGGGGTTGAGAGGAAGACGACCTACGTAAACCGGGATCAGGGGTCTAAAGTAGCCACTTAAGTGAATCATCATATGTTTCATCAGCAGCTTTGTAAACAGATTAATTATTAGTAAAGTGTACACACATTTGTATGAATTGGAAACAATATTTCGTTTTCGAATCATTTTGTGAACTTTTATTGCCATACAAAAATTAGAGATATCAGATTTATCAGAATTAAATTTAAATGAAATACCCAACGTAGGGTCTCTTTTTTAGAACTCCAGAGGCAAGGTTTCGAAGGCTTAGTCGTTAAGAACTACCAAAAAACAAGTTTATAAGAAAGTTTAAAGTCACTTTTCAATTAATTATACACCACATTTGACTTCATATTAGTATTTATATTGCTGGCAATTTCACACAGCACTATCTAGCCCCAAACTAAGCAGAGCTTTTACCATGGGAACCAGATAACTGATGGAATACTTATATACTTTTTTTTTGTAAATTCATACCTATAATATATATAAAAAAAACATCCAGACCCAGAACAAATATTATTAGATCATGCAAACAACAAACATGTCTTTTAATTTTTGTTTATCCTGTCCATCCAAAGGTAGTCTAGAAGAGATCGCTTTTAGCGGTAATATCGCCCATTGTACCGTTATTTATTGTTTATTTCCTTTGTTACTGTATTTTTGTTTGGTGTGCAATAAAGAGTACTTCATTCATTCATTCATTCAAACACTTGTTCCGCAGCGGGCATCGAACCCGCTACCTCCTGCGTCTCAGCCGGCTATATGCCCACTGCGCCACGGAGGTCGTCTTTGAATATTATGTTTAGAATGTTAAGATGTTCTATAACACTGATCAGTGATCTTCTATATACATAGCAAAATAAGTAATTGCATATTTATGATCACGCAAATTTAAGCTCTCAAGCTTTTGATTAAAACACACAATAACACCATAGTATCATATATCATAGAGACAATAATTCGCTGCAACTCTGTGGGTGTTTGTCCTGTTGATCGTGGACATAAATAGTTTTTATTCACTGAGGTATTTGAACTTAAAGACGTGAACAGCTGTGTTAGGACTTATTGTGTACGCGATTATTTTATAAGTACAAATAAGTAGTGGTTCGCCTCGAACTGAGATCTCGCGAGTCTCGCATAAAAACAAAAATAATATTATTCGTAATCTTTGACTATCAAAATAGTGCCCCAAAATAAACAACCACTTTACTTGACCTACAGTTTCATTAAAATTACAGGTAACGGGAGTTCATGTAAATTGGTTATTCTTTTTTGGTGTACAAAATGCAGTTATTTTGTGTTTCAGACTTTTGCCTATATTTGTGTCACTAAAGCTACACGAATACCAAATTTCAGCATTGTGGGATCACTAGTGTACCCTGTGAATTTTGTCAAAGTTTAGTTTTTATTATGACCTAATTGTCTCATTTTCATTTTTTTTACCCTTCTTGAAACCCAATATCTCAACAACCCCTTGATATTTTTAGCTCATTAAGTCACACCTGTGTAACAAATTTCACGATGATCGGATCAACGCTTCCAAAGTTATCCTCGGACAAACAAACATACATACATACATACAACGCCGATTCGCCCAAGTTGATTTGGAGATCTCGCTTCGCTCGATCAATAATACATTATTATTTATTTTAACATTTGTTTTTTTTGACATATCCGCCTGGTTATCATTATACTCTAATCTTCCGTTGAGTTAAACTTTTCAGGGGTATTCATTTCCATAAAACCCCCTGAAGCCTGACAAGTGCCCAAAAATCCTGACATTTCAAGACAAATCCTGACATCTGGTAACCCTAGTCAGGAGCTGTTGAGCTAGCTGTCCATGGATCGTTTGCAACGGTCCTCAGATGGCTCAAATGTTCTTTTTTGTATTTGTTACTGAGAAATGTAATTTATATTTATTTGTTTATAAAACTACTAGCCGCCGCCCGCGGATTCACACGCGTGGTTTGCCAATAATAACTTTACCCTCCTTCGCAGTTGGTTAAAAGGTAGCCTATCTCCCGATCCCGGTCATAATAATTGACGATATTCAAGTGACGATTCGATTCGACTAAATTTAGGTGATTAATTCGATTTATACTTACTGCCTCTTGCAATCGACATCCAAAAATAAGGACCGATTTGTTATCTCTTTCGGAAATGGCTGCGGGTTTTGGGTTAGAAAGGTACAACAAGAGATATCTCGAGACGTCACAGTAGTATCTGGGGGTAGATGGCAAGCATTATGCAATAGCACAACATAAGTTTAATAAAGTGTTTGTTTTTACATGCCAAAATAAATTTCACGTTTCTATGGTAAACATTTCACAAATGTATTTATTATATGCTCATCAAAATAACGCCTTTCATTTTTGTGCGTATACTCGTATTATCAAACATTCTATATACCGGTTCAGCCGTTTAGTCGTGAAAAAGTAACAAATAGACAGAGAGACACAAGTATTTTCGAATTTATAATATTAGGAAGGATATCGTAAATGATAGCGCAAATCTCGTGATCATGTCAAAGGTATTCAGGTATGTGTAGAGTTACCGGTAGAAACCGAGTAACTTTCGCAACTTAACATGGGTGGTAAACCTCGTAAAATTATAAGTAACATCTTAAAGTGCAATAAACTCTTTGTTATGGCACAAAACGTACTATGTGGGTGTCGCGGTAATCTTACAGATGTCGACGATAGTTCTCGCCCTATTTTGATTGCTTCATTTTGTCTCTTTCTTTAATGGTTTGTGAAAAAGAGACGAAGATATCGATATGAAAGTTCCACGGTGGATTTTCGAGTGGGTGGTAAGATATACCAGCCTAGAGAATGTCGTTTCCCTGTTGCAACATCCTTGGACAGGCTGTGAGATTATTAAAGGAAGTGGTTAAGCTAGTTCTGATGTTGTAATAGTACACATAACTTTTCATCACGAATGCGGGGAAATTAAAAATGATTTTTTTCATTAACAGTTTGTTGATATAAAGAAAATTTGCGTTCCCAATGTCCATAATTTTTATTTTCACTACCGGACCGTGGCCTCTTTCATTTTTTAATAGAAATAAAGTTTTGTCCAGGAGATTATGTATCATTAAGTATAACATATTATTAACTAGCTGACCTGCCCGCGGCTTCGTAAGCATGGTTTATCTATAAAACATTATCCTCCTTCTGTGCAGTCGCGTAAAGTCCATTCATAATCTATCTAGGTATATAGGTACCAAATTCCATCGAAATCGATCGAGCCGTTAAGTTGTAAAAAGGTAACGAACAGACACAGAGACAGAGTTACTTTCAAATCGGTATGTACGTAGATTATAACCTGGATTAACACATAGGCTACTTTTTGTTGACAAACAACGCGTGCGAAATTGCTGGCGAAAGTTAGTTATACATCTACCTTCCTCTTGAATCACTCTATCTATTGCTGAAAATTTCATTAAAATCCGTTGAGTAGTTTAAGGCTCGGACATCATCCGGGCTTGTCAGGGACCGTTTTTTAATGGCAATCCGTCGCACAAACAAACATTTGAATTTTTCCTGCATCGACTACACACGATCCGAGGCCATCCGACTCCGATTTTTACCCGGAAGCAACCGGGACATGCTCCGGATTCGCAGGATCGAGGAGACCCGGATGCCATATGGTCCGAGCCTAAGAGATCTAAGGTAACACACGACAGCGTCTAAGGACAGCGGAAGCGACTTCATTTTATACTATGTAAAGAGAAGAAGTGACCAGTTCCATTTTTAAATAAAAATATAGGTATAATAGAAACAATCAGTGCACAATCACTAGATAATTGAACAGTAGATATTTCTAAACTTATGCGTATCGAATTATGTAGTTACCTACGTCTTCTTGCCGTCGGCAAATACCTAAAATTGCACACTTTCATTCAAATTTTCACTTTAATAAAAAAAAAATATTAATCATTAATCATTCATTCGTATTTATTTATCATTTACACTAATTTGAAAATATAAGTATTTTTTTCAAGTCATTAGGTATGTCTCTTATGAATGAAATAATGTATGCAATTTTTAATTTGCCCACGTAACTAATTCGATACATAGACATTTTTACTGTTCAGTTAAGTACTGAATGACCAGCGATTTTCTGTATAGGAATCGAACCACCTTAAACTATGAAATTACACAATATTATATATTAATACATTAACACTTGACTCGAACAATGAATGAATCACAACACTATAGGTAATACACAAAAAAGAAACAAACACAAATATAAAATACACATAGAAAAACGTACAATGGGCGGTTTTATCGCTTAAAACTTAAACAATAGCTTAAAATAACATTTAAAACATAATACTGGGGATATTGTTTTTCCTAAATGAGATCACCCGCATGGTTCGTGGTAATTCCAACCCTTACTCATTATTATCGCTAAAGATGTGGGGAATTAAAAACAAGATGCTATGAATATTCATCATTAGTTGCTTGTACTGGTTGGGTTTTCCTGGCCAACTCTAAATATGCTATAGCTGAAGCTTCGACTTCACACGCGTGGTTTGTCAATAAAACCATTACCCTCCTTCTACGCCGTCGGGTAAAAAGTACCCTATATTCCAATCCCGGTCATATCTATCATCTATATACCAAGTTTCATCGAAATCGATCCAGCCATTTAGTCGTTAAAACGTAACAAATGCTACTTACGAATTTATTTATAATATTAGTGGTATTGGTTCGCCGAGTGGAGCTTTATCCATCCGTACTATCCTTCCTACTAATACCGGCTGAGACGCAGGAGGTAGCGGGTTCGATTCCCGCTACGGAACAAATATTTGCATGATTTACAGTTATTTGTTCCGTGTAGGTGTTTTTCTATACATATATTATAAGTATGTATTTACAAAAAAAAAAGTATATAAGTATTCTATCAGTTATCTGGTTCCCATAGTACAAACTCTGCTTAGTTCGGGGCTAGATAGCGCTGTGTGAAATGTCCAGCAATATTTGTTATTATTATTTTTTTAATATCACTCCCCCAACCATTATCTTTGTAATAATAAAATCCTCTCCCACCAAAAGTTGTCTGGAAGAGATCGTTTCTAAGCGATAAAACCGCACATTGTACTATTTACTTTGTGTTTTCTATTTTGTTTGTATTTTTTGTTCATATTGTGCACAATACAGTGTTTTCATTCATTCATCACAGTATAAAAAGACATATAGCGATAAGGCCGCCCATTATACCCTTAAAAATACATAAGTATTTGTTTGTTTTATGCAATAATAACATTATTTAACAAGATATGTTATAGACGATTTCTAAATGAAAAAATTTAAATCTATCGTTCTAGGTTCGGTTTGCACATCGATGCCTAAACGTATTTTTACGCGACTAAACATGTTTAAATTTGACGTATTTGTATGATTTGACAACTCCATAAATCATATTTAGCCACTAAATACGTTTAGGCATCGTTGCGCAAGTCGCTCTTAGCATTTTCCGGACTCTACATTTTAACGAGTTATGATTTTCTTAGTTACCTGACACTTTTCCATTTTATGATTTTACAAACGAAAGTTCAATACACTGTGCGTAAGTTTCACCGTCTGGCAAATAGGATGAAAACCGTCGCAGACATACGTACATGTGGAAAAATCGATCAAGTCTCTGGCGGTACTCCAAATGGCTTTTGAGAGCATTGCCCCTGGTGCGTATATCCAGGAAAATACCAGTCTTTAAGGGTTGACGCCACCCTAATATAGTAAATTTACTTAAACGAAGAGGTAATCCAAAGGTTGTCTGGGAGAGATCGTTTTTAGCGATAAGAACAACAATTGTATGGCAATATCGCGGTTCTAGTTGTATTTTTAAAATCTTCTTTGTTGTATAATAAATCGTTCTCTTTTATATAATATGTACCTCCCGTACAGATCTTGTAAGCCATGGACGTAAACTACGTAAACTGTACGTAAACTAAATGCCATAATCATCTCTCGTAAATATTAGATACTAATGATGACGACGATGATGATGTTCGTAAATAGGATATAGGTTTATCAATAATCTGTACTCGTATACGTCAATTGAACGTTTACGTATCCCCTCAAAATACCAAAGCAAAATATACCAAACTAACTGACCCACCCGCAGCTTCGCACGCGTGGTTTGTCAATAAAAATATAACCCTCCTTCTACGCAGTCGGGTTAAAATAGCATATGTTCCAATGCCGTTCACAATTTATCTATATATCAACGCTAATATATAGGGAGGGCATCTAAATAGCATACCTCATCATTTTAAGACTTATGGAATGCTTATACAAACTTTTAACCCCTATTTCACCCCCTTTGAGATTATGTTTTGAGACAAAAGAAACCCTATGTCCTTCTTGAGGATATAATCTATCTCCTAGCCAAATTTGATTACAATCCGTTCAGCCGTTTAGTCGTGAAAAGGTAACAAACTAACAAACAAACCGATCTACTTTCGCATTTAACAAAGTCTAAATTGAGGGTTGCGAGGAGATTATTCCTTCGATGCTTTGCTTGCAATTTACTTTTGTTATAGCGTATCAAAAACAGTAAATTCCACATTCATTCCACAGCCGTAAAAACGTTAGGAGTCTGGAATACCGTGTGCATACCGACGGACAATAAATCAAAGGGTTGAGACATTGATTGCTTTTAAAATAACTGCCTGAATGGTGTCTTTGTGGTTTATGTATATCGAAATAAACTTTTTATTCACGACGGAACAGATAACGTTTAGGGTGAGAGGTTTGTGTGTGCAAAAATGAATGTTCCCAAATCGCCAAAACGGTTAGACCTATTTAGCTACGGCTAAATCGGTCAGTAAAGGTAAAGTAAAGTTTTGTAGTAAAGGTTTGTGATTCATCTGCGATGGTTCTTAGGTGCTATGGTGTTAAGTCGCCAGAGGGCGCCATCGCATCAAAAACTTAAACAGTTCGGTAAAATTTTAGATTCCATCAGTAGCGTAACCCAAGGAAACTTGATTATGGAAAGTCCTATAAAGGTCCTATACGTAAACTCTTAACTACATAAATAAATGAAAAGAAGTATTTGTTAAGGCAATCCAGTGATCAAAAATGACCTTTAAACTCAAAAGGTTAAAGAGCATAATGAATATGCGACAAATGAAGTTATTTGCAAACAAAATAACCGTTGCCACCTGCATCTTGATATCAACTCTTAAATCAGTCTTGAACGATTGCATAGCGTAGAATGGAAACAACTGGTACCCTACTAAAAACACAGTAGGTATAGTTCGAGTAGACTCCTCAAGAGACTATAGATGTGTTGCAACTTCTGTTATAAGTCAAGATCTGCAATACTTATACTTATGTATAACCTTAAAAAAACCTTGTGCACTTAATACCCTATAATCAGATCTTTGTCTGGATGAATATTCAAATTATATATCAATTTCTTCTGATGTTGGTTAATTTGCACTAACAAGTTTCTGAATTCGGTGTTAGATTTTATTTAAAAATAATTTGGTATTACGAGGCGAGACGTTATTCGGAGCGGATCGCACTCACCCTAATAAAGGTTCACGAATTGAACCGAAACATTGTCGGTTGGAACACCGTTAAGACGGTACGTGACAAATCCCTGCGCGATCCAGGATCTCACCAATTCATTTTTGTATGGTTGTGAGGCTTGAGCATATATACCTACCTACTAATATTACGATCGGTACGGAGCATAAAAGATGGATATCCGTATACGAAAGTAGAAAAATAATATTACAATTATAAAAAATATTTGTCTCATGTTGTGATGGCATATAGTGTGCTGTGTTAAATAAATATTGATATATGTCTATTTCTTTATTAATTGATAAATAATTTATGATTTATTCGTTATATTAATTATCTGATTTTAAGATTGTGTCATGCATCTAATGTAAACAGTGTAATGATCTAGCTATTCCGTCTGAGCTGTGAAAATTGCGAGACTTACCAAGCAACATTGAAAGAACGCCCTTTGTATTTTAAATTTTTAAAGGTAACATTGCGCAAAGCTTAAGAACTGAGATGGTTTACTCATTAAACGTGTTAATGGGTAAGTGGAGCGCAGTCGGTAATTGAGTTGATTGATATGCATTGATATCTCTTTTTTACGACCTTTTCATCTGAAGGTTATCTTTAAATAATGAAGTCTTTTATTTTTTAGGGATCCCAATGTTATTAATTGCAGACAGAGACCTCTTTTTCGTCTTCCATAGATTCGTTGTCTTTTTTGGCTAGTCCTTATCGTAAGATCAGCCCATCACATCACCATTTGAAATACCTAGGAGAGCTACGACACGTGCTTCACCATTTTCTTATAAGTTTTGTATATAGCTTAAATACTTAAATAAATACTTAGGTCTAGTTTCATTCACCTGACTAAAAAGATAAGCAGGCATTCTACTTCATTGAAATATTTCTCAGATCAAGCTTGTGAATATTAGGTATATCTAGAAAACGCTACTCTTACATTTAAAACTAACCCCTTTTATTCATAGAATTCGATGCAACTCTCAATATAAGCGTTTGTTGATACACTGCAGTACAATGTAATTCATCTTTATAGACTTCCAGTAAACCCTCGTGTGCGGGGAAGTGCATACAAAACACCAAACATGCAATTACACCATTCTCAGAAATTATAAATATACTGACCTATATCTGGTTATGTTTTATACATTAAACTGTTTCACAATTTTAATGCACGTCAGTGTAATCATGACCGATCATTAAAAATGGACATGCAAACACTTGCGTGCTGATCATCAATCATTTTCAACTGCCTCATCTGGTTTAGCGATGTGTCGAGGCTTTTTCAAATAACGAAACAAAACGTTGAGCGATTTCTAAGAACGTTGCGTTGGAATAACTATCTAATTTTTCAATGCGTTTTATGGCGGGTTCCTATATCCGTCGGTAACCGACTACGACTTCTCCTTGTAAAAGTATCAAACTAGTGTCAAACTTCTGACACGTTTTCAAGGAGAAACGAGTCGTAGCTGGTTACCGACTGATATAGGAACCTGCCATTAGCCGGTTACAGGCTAGCAATTTAGCCGGAGCTAGCAGCGAGCGCGCAAACGGTTGACTATAACGAAGCGTTCATTCATTGGCGGTTATTTGCGATACCTGCGAAGTAGCAAATTAATTGTTCGCTATGAGGCGTTGACAAATTTAAAGGGTTATTGTCAGTTAGAAAACGAGCGATGATTGCTAAGCTTGTCAACGTAACGTCTCGTTTCTTGCTTAGCGCGGTATCAGCGGGACCAAACTCTATTCTTTAACTCTGTGCAGCTATTTAACGTAATGTGGAGTGGCAAAAAAACAGATATATTTAGCGACATTCTCACTTAATATATCTGTTTTTGTTTTTGCATCCCACCGAGTCTGCAAATAACAAAATCCATTCAAATTTAACTAAAAAAAATCGAGCAACATCTGGATCGCTTTAATGACCTACTTATGCAAGTCAAGGTGCGACAGTGAGATATTTTGCGATAAGTATCTCACTGTCGCACAATACCTATAACTGAATCCTACATATTGTGTAGCTTTTATGTTCGTTTGGGCGTTATGGGAACAGTTGAACTTATGATTTAATTATTATATTTAAACATATTGAACTTATCCCACCATTTCAAAACTTATCATTGGTTTTGTAAATATCGTTTTGCGCAATAAATCGGGTGTAATCACAGCCTTCTCGTGATGGATGGGACAAGTGGCGCAACGCACTCTGAATCAGCTGAACCACGACCTGACATTTAGCCATTTACCCCAAATCACCACCTCGAGACGCCCATAAACTTTAACACAAATTGCTTGTAATAACGATTAAAAATGTAAACACAATCAACTAAATATGGGCTTTATAAAAGTCTTGCATAAATTCCATCCAATTTTGCCTAAATTCTTTAAATTCTCTGGTGACTTGCAGTCAAAACTATCGTTATGTAGACATGAAATAAAAACGAGTAGTAAGGTTAGTGAAATTCCCAGAAAAATCCCTAAATTCCCTATATTAAAATATTAGAAATAAAGATAAACTCGCTGTTGCCACTTGTGGACTCCATAAAGTTGGTAAATCGTTTAAAGCGCTTTTATAACAAACTTCCAAGTGATGTACAAAAATTGACAATTAACAAATTTAAAAACGTAATTAAACAAAATCTTTATAAAAACCTAATAATAAAATATCGGATTATTTAGATAATAGGAAGTTTGGGATTGAAATTGCTCCAACTGGTTCAAAAATGTTACAATTTAGACGTAATTTTTTTTTATTGTTATGTATTTTTTAAATGGATCATTAAAAAAACATCCAGACTTGTTTCTTGTCTTTCTTTCAGATACAGCTTCTTTACACAACAGCCAGTAAAATCGACGTTTCAAAGTGATCCTTGTGATTTTAATAAACCAGAACATTTTGATTTTTTTTAAGAGGAATCATTACAAAACTGCCAAATGTTACATTCCTTCACTTTTTCAATGCTTTTTAGTAGTAGTAAGTATTTATTTATATTTAAAACATTACATTACATCTACCATTAAAGGTTTTATCCTAATACAATTTGCTTAAATGCTGATAAAAACATCTTCAAGGAATCAGGTAAGCACAACTAAAAAAATATGTGGTGGCCGTTAGAATTGACCCCTTTATAACAGACGCAAAAACTTTGCCAATCATCTCCGCCAAGTTAAGAATAATCGATTACGAATGGCGAATTGCTTTTTTACACTTTTCTTTGTTTGTTATAATAATCGGATGGCCATGACACAGTGGCTGTGGCTGCCAGTGCCAACCTATTGCGAGATATTGAACTCTAACATTCGTAAAGTAGAAAGTACATTAAGAAAGTACAAATCAGATAACAACCTCCTTGCCTCAACGGAGTACCTAATAGTTAGTATTCTTTGCCTGGACATATGTAGTTCTTTCCTCGGAAATTCATGCACCGTCAATAAAAAAGTAAAAGTACTCAAAAGACTTTCAAATTACTCACTCGTCATTTCTTAACGAATTATGCACTAACTTTAACCTTTCTCATCTCTCTGCTACACAGGGTGTTTGGTAATATACGGACGATATTCAAGTGACAGTTTCTCAAAACATAAATAAAGACTTTTCGAAAAAAAAACTACTTGTTATATTATCAGATTTTAAAGAAAATCGACTAAGTTTAGGTGATTAAATCGATATAAAACTTACTGACTACCCTTGCAATCGACACCCAGAAATAAAAGCCCATTTGATATCTCTTTCGGAATTGGCTGCGGGTTTTGGGTTAGAAAGAGACAACAAGAGATATCTCGAGACTTCACTAATACAGTATCTGTGGTTAGATAGCAAGCATTATGCAATAGCACAACATATGTTTAATAGTGTTTGTTTTTACATGCCATAATTAATTTCACAAATTTATTTATCATGCTCATTAAAATAACCCCTTTTATTTTTGTGCGTATATTATCAAACACCCTATATACATTACCATTATTAGTATATTTTTAGTACGTAATGAGTCAAGTGTGCTATTGATCGCTCACACCCGAGTAAAACACATAACTTTTCATCACGAATACGAGAAAATTAAAAAAGTCTGTATAACAGATTATGGCAAATTCTTTTTTGCGTTTACGGTATCCATTGTTTTTTATTAAGCTATGGTCTCTTTTATTTAATAGAAATAAGGATTTGTCATGGAGGTTGTATGCCATTTTAGTATAATAAGGATGCAATGAGCCTCATTCTATTTTCAAATATACTTACGGTCCTAGGCGCTTGAATCGTGTTTATGCATCAGATATCGAGCTAACAATGACCAATTTTAGGAGCTTCACTCATGTTCCGAAAATAAATTGAAAAAAAAATGAAACGCCATTGTTAAACTGCAATTTTTCCGGCAAAAAGACGATACAATATGATTCACTAACGGTAATGAAAAACCAAGTAAAAACCTTCCTGGCACATTTTCCTTAATGTAAGCTATAGGTACCTACATTATATAAATATACTGCATAAGTATGTTTGGTATAAAGTGGGTAGTATACATGAACGGATATTGGAAAATGGGGTTAGCAGGAAATCGTATCGATCGGCTCTACGCGTCCGCTCTTCACGTGATTGAAAAGGTCTACAACCAGTCATCAGAAAATGAGTTGCAAACGTGACTTTATGATAATATAATAAAAACCTACACAAACATGACAGAATATGTGCTGGTAGCGACATACCTAAATTGGTGTTTGAGTCGACAATTGTTAAGCCCAGTAAATTGTTTTTTTCCGGTGTATAGGTATTTTTAAAACTAACTTTTTTAATTTTTGTTTGAGAACCTACTATGTTTGACAAACAAGCATCATCAACACCATAATTATATCGGCCACATCACTGCTGATATTTACACTACGTGTTTGGTTATGTACGACATTAAATTAAAACAAGGGTAGGGCTAATGGCTAGTATTGTTGTAAATTAGGCTTTTTTCAAAATTATTAGCACAGAAAATTATAAATTTTTAAACAACCTTAATATCAGGTCCTAAAATATCAATCAACCAGCCTGTATAAAATAGGAAAACAAATCATTCATTCATCATGTAAGGTACCTGTTAAACTGAATAAGCGGCATCATCGCAAAGTCGCCACCGATTTACATTAAAAATTGTTGTAATGAAACGATACTAGCTACCGGTATTAACCCCACCTCTAAAGTCAGTTAATACGATTCCGGATGTGTGTTTTAAATTAATGTCATACATAACAAAACAGGTTGTATACATATGATTCCTATAATGCATATGGAAGGATTAGCAAGCTGAAATGGTCAGTGACCAGAGCACATAGCTCGAAGAACTGACTGCCGTTGGGGCTGAAAGGTTCTTGAGTGGAGGCCACGTACTGGAAAGCGCAGCGTAGGACAGCCACCCACTAGATGGAGAGAAGACCTGATAAAGGTTGCTGGGAGCCGTTCATCAACTTTGCATTTGGAATAGACGAATTATATTAGGGTATTTGTGCACTCATTCGTATTCGATTCGTTTTCGTGATTTTAAAAATCACTTTGACCAATAGACGCATTCCTAAAACTTTGTAGCCTTACTGGTTAAAGTGATTCGTGAAATCACAAAAGAGAATCGAATACGAGTGAGTGCACAAACGCCCTTATTCCGCACTATTGTTTCTATACGAGTACATTTATTAGTTATTGTTAGAATGGATAATGTGTCGCAAAGATGCAGTAACGCGGCTATTATGCTGCAGTAGTGACTATAACGAACAGATGCCATTAGTTTTCGACTAACGGGGATGACCAATCGATATTGTCATGCTTCTTATTCATTTAGATCAAGAGGTCAGCTGCAGTAGTGAGGAGTACCTAGTAGGTAACTATAGAGATATATGTATAATATAGAAGTACTTTCCTAAATATGAACATTGGCAAAATGTGCAAACTTATTTACCTCTTTTTGGGTTTGTTTTGCAGTGGGGTATTTTACCTCACTGCTAACCCCCCCCCCCCCACCTATTCAAAATCACATGTATTTTTTTGGTAAAAAGTATCATAAAAATGTTCATATCAATACAATGTTTGTATTATTTGTTTGTATTGTTTGTATGCGGTACAAATGTTTGTATGATTTACAGTTATTTGTTCCGGGTCTGGATGTTTTTCTATATATTATAAGTATGTATTTACAAAAAAAACCGTATATAAGTATTCTATCAGTTATCTGGTTCCCATAGTACAAGCTCTGCTTAGTTTGGGGCTAGATAGCGCTGTGTGAAATGTCCAGCCATATTTATTATTTATTATTATTATTATATCGGTGCATAATCTAATTTAATTCTGGAAAATTAAGCACCGTGTTAAAAATGTCCAGACATACAATGAGGTTGCAAATCGCGAGTTTAACGAAAAATAAATACACGTGATATTTTATTCCCCCCTTGAATATTCGTGTATTTTTCCGAAACCCCCTTTAATACACGATTTCTTAGGTAGGTAAAAAGCTTCCTTTTGTGCTCTCAAAGAGCGTAGGTAGACCCTTTTTTTCTTTTTATAACTGCCGAACATGTAAAGAAATACTACAAAAAACGAAAGGCAAAATGCCATGTATGTAAGTATGAATCAATTTTAAGAAGACAGTCGTCATCATAACTCTACGTCTGGTAGATATTGGTTCAATTGCTTCCTTCCTTTCGTTACGCGCTCAGCTGAAGGTCTGTTGCTTAGCTGGGCAGATAGATAAATAATTCTTTATTGTACACCATAAAACAATACAATAAAAAGAATAACGTAAATCTATGTGATACCATTGGCGGTCTTATCTCTAAATAGAGATTTCTACCAGACAACCTTAGGATGCAATAGACTGTGTGTACCTTACCTACTACATACTAAAACTAATGATATAAAAAAACCAGCCAAGTGCGAGTCGAACTTGCGCACGAAGAGTTCCGTACCATTATCTATAAAAGCGGCAAAAAAATCACGCTTGTTGTATGGGATTTAATTGTTTATTTTTAAAGTGAATATATCCAGCGTCTACCTGTTGCCGTTATCAATATCGAGCTAAAACGAGCAAAAAAATCACGTATGTTGTATCGGAGCCCCCTTAAATATTTATTTTATTCTGTTTTTAGTATTTGTTGTTATAGCGGCAACAGAAATACATCATCTGTGAAAATTTCAATTGTCTAACTATCACGGTTCATGAGATACAGCCTGGTGGCAGACGGATAGACAGACAGACAGATGGATAGACAGCGGAGCCTTAGTTATAGGGTGCTGTTTTACCCTTTGGGTACGGAACCCCAAAAATATGAACATAAATGTATGAACCTAAATAATAACCACTCATAACAACTCACATGCTTATACTTATATAAGAAACATTAATACTTAATAAATACTCACATAAATATTTATATTTTTTCTGCGGTACCTATCTGTATGTTATTTTAACAAAATATTAGTTCAATCAAACTTAAAAAACTTATAACTACCAAAGCAAATAACTACCTACCCTCTTGACATAATACATTATTAAACTACCTGATAACAATAAAATAAATGTATTTTTTATCAAACCTATCTACAGTAAGTACAATAACCGAATATTAATAAAATAGGTTTCTTACCTCTTTAGTTTTTTGAAGACACCAGTTTTTTCCAGATGCTATACACATATCACAGCTCTGATTTATATCTTCATTTTTATCAATCGCATATACATTTTGAGCAATTAATAACACCATCACAAACCACATTTTAGCCATTTTGAGTTATTTATCGATACACACAATCTAACAATGAATGCCTCAACCTTTTTTACAAATTTTAATTTCGTACGTTACGATCGACTCTCGGCAAGTTCGAATTATAAATGCGTGCGCGCTAAACCACAGCTCGGTTCTGACTACTCATGATCCAAACCAACACCACTCAAAATATTCAACAGTGTCTGAGATGAATCATCTAAAGGAAAATTCGTAGAAATTGATCGTACCGCGTTTGCGAAGATATCCCCAGTGACGCAATTACCTACGTCTATAATCTTTTTTCTTTGAGGTAATGCCACTAGTAAAGGCGCTCGCTAATAGGCTATTTTTGAGACAACATTGTCCGGCAACATTGTTTATTTTTTATTTACTATAGGGATGCCAGCAGCTTAAGTATCAATTTGATTAAAACGGGTATTTATCGCGTATGTACGTTTTTATTTGTTATCCCGATGTTTCGGCTGTGTTGCAACAGTCGTGGTCACGAATTGAACGGTTGAGTCAACCCAGGTTGAGATTTTAATCAATAATTATGTACAGTGATCGCGAAAGTTTGAAAAATACTATAAATACATATATTATTACATTATTGGTTTGGTTTGGTTCTAATACTTTTGCCAAATAAAGGCGAACGCAACATTGACATTTTAAATGACTCCAAATACTATACCTATGTAGATACCTACTTCTTAATTAAGCATCTAAAATTATGAGATAAAGAGAAATTTACATAATATATAACTTTTTAAAAAGCGAATAAAATTAAGTAAACTAAACTTATAATATCAACTTAAACAAATTAATTATCACACTAATATTATAAATGTGAAAGTTTGGATGTTAGTTTATTTATTTGTTTGTTTGTTACTCAATCACGTCGTAACGGCTGAACGGATTTCAATGAAATTTGGTATATACGTAGATTATAACCTGGATTACCACATAAATCAGTTCACATGGGATAAAAATGGGATGTCAAGTCAAGTTGCAACAGCGAGTTTAGCTTTATTTCTAGGTTGCACTCCTTTCGGTTTTCATCATCGTCATCATCTTCCCCCCCTTTCCCACATTATATGGGATCGGCATACTACGTCTATTTTTCTTTAATATCTCTCTATCTGTCGTCATCTTAGCATTACTAACAGTCAATACTTTCTTAGCATACAAGCAAAAAAAAAATGGGTAAAGAAGTGGGCCCTGCATAGGTATGCTCCATGTTACATTGATAATCATACTATTGTGGGGGGGGGGGGGGGGGGGATACAAGCCGTATCTGCCTCGAGATCAGTTCAGCGGTTTGTATTAATATAATGTTATAAATTATTCAAGCTAATAAAAACGACGTAAAACTAATTAAAATACTGGAAACAGGTACCTCAAATTGTATAATTTTAATGTATGTAAGTTTGTTCCTATGCAAATTCTTTCACTGGATAATATACTTATGGTGAGCTACATAACATAATTACATAATTATATTAACATACATACATATATTTTAATGTTGCTAACAATCCGTGCGAAGCCAGGGCGGGTCAGCTTGTGTAAAATCAAATCTTAGAAAAGAGCCATACCAGCGCCATCTAGTGGCGAGTAGTGTAGATTTTTGTACTATTGAAGATCATCTCAATAATTTTATTAAACTATGGTGAGATTGGTGCATCATTGCCTGGGCGAAGAACGCAACCGCGAGACAGGGTTTTAGATGGCTAACCCAGCACGTGTATCATCATCATCATGAATGAATGAATGAATAAATGAATTTTTTTTATTAAACCTTACAAGCTAGACACAACAGATATAAAAAAACCAGCCAAGTGCGAGTCGGACTCGTGCACGAACTGTTCCGTATATCTATTATAAATTGTATCAGCGCCCATACCAGTTGTATGGGCGCTGATCTAAATAAAAATCTAAATTTGCCCATATCTTTTTATCATGTTGACTCAGGACCTTGATTTTTATACACCTAATAGGAACTATATATTAAAAGAAATATCCTAAAAGGATAAAAAAATAAAGTACTTAAGTCAATGATTTTTACTGCAGAGTACGTGATAAAAACTTAAATTAGGTTTAATAATCATTTATTATCAAAAATATATAATTATCACATATATGAGAATCAGTAGACATAGAAAAGATATTGTAGTTCGTTCGAGTTATGGGAGGTAGGTTAGGTACCTACTCAATTAACGCATTCAGGTAGATCGTTCGTTAGTTATATAATTACTTTATTATTAGTTATATACCTAGGGTGTTTGATAATATACACACAGAAATGAAAGGGGTTATTTTGATGAGCGTAATAAATAAATTTGTGAAATGTTTACCATAGAAATGTGAAATTTAATTTGGCATGTAAAAACAAACACTTTATTAAACTTATGTTGTGCTATTGCATAATGCTTGTCATCTAACCACAGATACAGTATTGGTGACGTCTCAAGATATCTCTTGTTGTCCCTTTCTAACCCAAAACCCGCAGCCATTTCCAAAAGAGATATCAAATCAGCCTTTATTTTTGGATGTCGATTGCAAGAGTAGGCCGTAAGTTTTATATTGAATTAATCACCTAAACTTAGTCGATTTTTTTTTTAAATTTGATAATATAAGTAGTATAAGTATATAAGTAGTTTTTTTTCGAGAAGTATTTTTTATGTTTTGAGAAACCGTCACTGTAATATCGTCAGTATATTACCAAACACCCTGTATATCAAAATAAATCTTTTTGACTGGCAAAAAATGCAGGAAGGCCTCTTACATGATACAAGTGCTAAATAATATAATTTAAGTAATATAATAATAAGTATTTTGTCTCATTTTTTCTTCTTTTACTTGTTTATTTTTTCTTGGCGTCGCATGTTTTTGTTCATTTGCCAGAAATATTGTATCTTTAATAAACACGATATTAATTTAACATGAAATATAAATTTAATACAATTTTTTGGTTAGTAATTTTTACATTTTTGTTTCTACTAAGTATACACTTTTTTTTTGTGTAATGAATTTTTATTTTATTTTATTATTCGTTAAAGTCCGCAAATCCGATTCGGTCCTGACAGAAGACCAGCGTGCGTTGTTACACTCGTATTAGAACCCGCATTATGCTGATTAGATATTTTGTACCTCTATCTTTTTTAGGGTTCCGTACCTCAAACGAAAAGAAACAGAACCCTTATAGGATCACTTTGTTGCCCGTCTGTCTGTCTGTCAAGACCCTTTATCTCTAGAACGCGTGGACGTATGGAGTTGAAATTAAAACCATATAATATACATACTCAAATCTACAGTCCCTTAAAGATGTGAAAAAATCAAACTTCTAAGTTAACGTAGGAAAAAGATACTTATGACGCAAAAAACGTATTCATATTTCGACACTCTCAAGGGAATCACAATTTTTAGGGTACTTTCCGTTGATCTAGAACTATGAAATTTGGCAAGTAATATCATCTTATACTACAAGTACAGGAAAAAATCTGAATACTATTTACATTTGTAATTAAATCATAAAAAATATAGTCATTATTTATTGTCGGTACAAATTTGTACGGAACCCTTTGTGGGCGAGTCCGACTCCCACTTGTCCGGTTTTTTGTGTATTTACTGTGTTGTTACAAATACATTTTTATTCTATTCTATTCTATTTATTGAGATTAGACACATTAAATGATTAAAACACTTTTTAAACCTTCAATAAAAGGAACAAACTAAAATGAAATTCAAAGAAATATATATGTAACTAGATTTTATTTCAATCATAAATAACATTACAGATAATTACAATCCAATGCGTTATAATATGTACATGATGAACATATAAATAAATATAAAAATAAGGCAAGGACATAATCAGCGGTCTTATAGCTAGCAGCAATTAATAAATGTAAGTAAACTAAATAAGGCTGCATTCCGAATCACGCTAAAACCGATATCATCGCGCTAACAAGCGTTCCGAATCACAGTGAGCGCCACAATGATGTCCCGTGAATCGTCATAGATGACGTCATTACATCCGCCATTTTGCGCTAACAATGCCCATGCTTCAAACCGTGATCCTCCCTGTCAAAAGTGATGTGACAGCTGGTTGGTTGGTTGCTAGTGAGTAAAGTGTTCTGTGGTTGGTTGGTTTTATTGTTGTTATGAAATTATAAGAACACTGACTACAAGCGCGTTCATGAGCCGAAGCCTTGACAGCACTCCAATATCATTAGCGCGATAACTTAATCACTACGCAAAATAGCTACGTGAACGCACCAGCGATTATGTTGTGTTTCGGAATGCACCTTAAGTAGTAAAAAATACTGACAGTTATTATTTGTTGCTAAAAGAGCGTTTGAACGCGGGGTTTCTAAATGTTGTTGTGGGTTCATCATATAGGGGATTTATGGAAGGAGTGCCCAACTCCTTCTGATGTTGAGCTTCGAACTTCTTGTACTCTCTGAGGTCCTTGTGGTGAGTTAGGCACTTCCATGCCAGAAGCGTGAAGATGCCGACTAAGAGAATCGTGAGTAGTAGTATACCACCAAACACTGAAAGAATAGAAATTATACAGAGTGAAATTTTTGAACCGTACCTGGAGGGAAAGTTGTCTAAATACTGAAGATAGCAAATTTTATTAAAAGGAATCATTCTTTTATTTTTAAAACAAGCAAACAGCCTTTAAAGATTTTTGAACATACGTTTGCCCTACCTGAAAATAGAATAGACACTTTTATACGACCAATCGATGGCCAAACATAAGGATCAAATCTCTTTAACAAATATAGTATCTTATATTAAAGCAAGACCACGAAATCTAACAGGGGCCTTAGCGATATTATATTTTATAAGTAAAAAATACATTAATTGTGGAGACACATAGAAAAGGATAATTTGTCTCTTATGTTTTAATTGTAAAATGTCACTTACTGAAGTGATTATTTGAAAATAGTATTGTTTAATTGTAGATTTGCGGTTTCAGTTATCAGATAGGTATTAACTTTCAGTTGGCCAGGCGGGTCATAATATTAATAAGTAAATGTGTGCCCTGTGTAGCTTTATGATTTGCGATTTTGCGATTTAAGATGTAGGTATGTTATAGGGATTTGATTTGTATTGGGTACACACATCAACGATTTATTTGCGCAAGCCTTGTGCAATCCTGGCTTGTGCAACCTCCATGGGAAGAATCACAACTATCACACTAATATTATAAATGCGAAAGTTTGGATGTTTGTTTATTTATTTATTTGTTTGCTTGTTTGTTTGTTACTAAGTCACGTCGTAAGGGCTGAACCGATGTCGATGAAATTTAGTATGTACACACGGCTACAATGAGAGGTCAGCATAGACTGGAAATGTATAGCTTGATGTGTAGCCGTGTGAACGTAGATTATAACCTGGATTAATACATAGGCTACTTTTTATCTCATAAAGGTCCCTTGGGATAAAAATGTGGTGTCAAGTCATGTTGCAACAGCGAGTTTAGCTTTATTTCTAGGTTATTTACATATTTAGTAGTGTAACGCGTACAAAGTCGCGGGCAACAGCTAGTATGTTATAATTTCTAGTCTTGCGCAAGCCCTGCGCAAAGAAATCATTGACGTGTCCCATTTCTTCGAAGACGTTTACGTAATAAACGAATGCGGAGACAACTGATTTGGAAGCAGCCTTTCCCTAACTTATCGACTTATCGACTGACAAAGAGTGATTTTTCTACAAAAGGATCAAGAACAACCCAAAAAATTTCATTCTACGAATTACAGGATCAATATTGTTCGATTTTTTCCAAAATAATTTACGACGTGGAGATACACAGCTAAAATTATCTGACAGAGAGCTAATACTTTGCACTTTGTTGTGAAAGGTTAAAAACAAAACCAAGGAAATATTTTTTTGCTCTAAGGTGTCTATGCGGTTCTATGACAGCAACTAAGAATCTGATCATATCTTTAGGGTGCTTAAGGTACTTGTCTGACCGCCGCCGGCAAGTACGCGATTAGCTATCAACTATTTTCTCGCTCAAGAAACGAACAAAAGATATAGATTCCGTGTCAGTAAAAGAGACACGTATATTAATAGTTGATCGCTGGCCGTTCACACTGCCGGCCAGAACTCGCCCTCCAATATTTTGTCGCAGCGACTGCAACACTTGCTCAGCGATGTTCGCTTGGCGGACAGAACTCACGCAGTGAGATGATGAGTATCGTCCGCCGCACTCGCTCACTCGCTTTATAGCCCAGCGAGACATCTATAGGAACTACACACTCGCTTCTCGCTGCTCGCCAACTCGTTTCTAGTTTCTAGCTCTATTCTCATCGCCGGCGGTGAGACAAGTGCCTAAAAGCGTAGTAACTCTTTTAGGTGGTCAAAATAAGGATCACGACATATATAACTGGACATAACACGGCCGATCAGACAGAAGATACTTAATGGGTGGTACTATTAGGAGAAGCTACTTACAGTAGTAACTTTCAGCGCAATTTTTGTCCTCTTGCATTCGTAATAGAATCCTGTACTTCTTGTCATCGTACCGATATACGAAATTAGTGTAGCATCCCATATCGACTGACTGCTTTTTACAGATGCTCCATTCAGTATCATCTATATACTCTTCAGGCAGAACGTCGTATTTTTTTTCCAGCTCGATGCCATTGCAGTCTTTCACGCAGTTATCAGAGTCCAAAAGGCAGTGCACGCAGCTTCGTATGACGCTGCATTGCAAACTGTGGCAGTCGGGGCAAGCTTCTACTACGCACAAGTGGTTTTGTTTGAACCTTTTGTCCCAGGGTTCTATGTCATTACATTTACAGGAATTGCACGAACATTCTCCACGGCCGTTGCAAAGCTAAAAAAAAACTTAAATGCCATGTCCGTCTGTTACATAACTTTTAGTCGGGGACTGTGGTCTACTAATGCACAAACGTAGCATTCATCTGGGCAACATATTTTTAGTCCGGAGGCAATGCCGGATTAAGGTAACTTGATTCCCTAAGCAATTTTCCCCTGTAGGCCCCCCAATCCTTAAATGAACTACAAAGAATTAATAATAAAAAATGTTAATACGTATTGTTGGTAGAATATGTATGTGCTCCTCCTCCTGCCCTTATCTCATGCTAGGTGGGGTCGGCACAACATGATTTCACATGTTGTCCTAAGATTCGGCTATATTTTTACGACCGGCCGCCTACCTGACGTCAACTCACCTCGGGAACATCTTACACAGCCAACATATATGTTCGTCACATTTAACTTTCTTTGTAGCTTTAACTTTCGTGTGCTTGTTAGTTTTTCTCGGTCGTTTCTGGTGCCCCCCCTAGACGGGATGCCCTAAGCAATTGCTTAAATAGCTTATAGGGTAGGTAATCCAGGACTGCCCGGAGGAGCTAACAGTTAACACTCCTAAGAATATTCTAGTTTTTAGCAGCTATAGGGCAACATAAAAACAAGTGGCGATCACAATAGACCTCGTGGCTGCAGTAAAACTAAAGCCGCAAAAGCTAATAAAAATAAAATAGTCAGGAAGTATAAAGTGCAGTAGAGTTTTGCATTGGTGATACATAAGGACGCCTAGACAGTTTAGGCTCGGACTATATGATAGCCGGGTCTCGTCGATCTTGCGAACCCGGAGCGTTTCCCGGTTGCTTCCAAGTAAAAGTCGGATGGCCTCGGATCGTGTGTAGTAGATGCAGAAAAAAATCAAATGTTTGGTTGTGCGACGGATGCCATATAGTCCTAGCGGAATAATCTCAGGTCTCCAGATAAAGGGGCGGATAAAGTACCCAACTCCGAATTACCCACTGCAACGCACAGAAATGAGCAGAATAGTTTTTTTTTTCTGCTGGAAACTTGCAGCTAGGTACAAAGAAAAACTGAAAACTGCTTTGGGCTAATTACAAATTTCCAATTTATCTTATCAATCTTATATGTATGCTTATCAAGGGCCAACTCAGGTGGTGTGGACTTATTGTACGTATGGAAGACTCCAGGCTTCCGAAATCGGTATTCTATTCAGAGCCTTCTGAGGGAAAGCGCAAGCCTGGGAGGGCCAGGTTTTACGTTACAAGGATGTCTTGAAATGAGATGACATTTCAAGACATCCTTGTAACGTAAAACGTACGTATTTAATATATATAGAAAAACATCCAGACCCGGAATGTTTATATCGGTGCTCTAACCTACTGAGCTAACGAGACCTATTCTGTCGTCCGAGACACGTTCTCGGAGACCCGGATGACGAACTCACCTCTGCTAATGCGGAAGGTGAGTCATCTACATCAGACAGAGCAAACACTTCACAGAAACACCGATCTCGCCGGTGAGGTCGACGAATCCCTTCAGTCGCCGCCTATACGAGGTACAAACATGTACCCGGGCGTTTCTCTCCTATCCCCATCCCGGCAACAGCCCAAGCCGAGATTCGTACCTAAGTGGTGCCCTTGCGCTAGTTGCCTAAAAAACTTACTGGGCTGAGCGCCATCTGCGCTCGCCAAAAGTTCGGTTAAGCTGTCACGGCCTCAGAGGCCAACAGCGAGTTTAGTCCATTCGAAAAAAAAATCCAGACCCGGAACAAACGGTAGATCATGCAAGCTTTTGTTCCGCGGTGGGAATCGAACCCGCTACCTCCCGCGTCTCAGCCGGCTATTCGCCCACTGCACCACGGAGGTTGTCAGTAAGAGTAGACTAACAACTCATCTTACCTCATCCTTACCATCCACCTTACACATATCTTTGGCTGCCACGGGGCATGAACAATCTAACACCTGTTCTCCCGGCCTGTGCTCCCAGCCATCGTGACACGCGCATGTTTCGTTCTTCTCTACTAGTTTTGAACTGCATTCGCAATCACCGTGCCCACTACATACTTCTTCAACGCCATTGCTATATTTTACGTAGCCGGGGCAGATTTTGCGGTGGCATTCGCAGAACTTGCCAAAGCTAGAATATAATATATAAGAATTAACAACCTAGAATAATATAGTGCAGCACCCATCTTGCATTCTGAATTTGAATAGGCGTGGACCAACAGGTAACTCTACCTATTATAACAGAGTATCCTCTGGTATGGTATTAAACTAGAGGTTCGCCCCGAACTGAGATCTCGCGAATCTCCCAAAATAAATATTATTCTTAGAGCGACTAAATATGACTTAAAGAGTTGTCAAATCATACAAATACATTTAATTTAAACATGTTTAATCGCTAAATTTGGTTAGGGATCGTTGTACAAGCCGGCCTTAATGAATGAATGAATTAAAACACTTTATTGTATACCTTAATAAATAAAAACTACAGAAAAAATAGAAGACACAAAGCAAATAGATGAAATAATGGGCGATCTTATCGCTTTGAAGTGATTTATTCCAGACAACCTTTGGATGGAGAGGATTTAGTTAAATTTTGTCAAAGATTGTTTTCGGAGTCAATGTTTACTTTTGTAGCAGTTACTGATGATGTTAATAATGGTAAACCAGCAGTTACGCGCTTGAGCAACTCGGCGTTGTATGTATGTATGTATGTAAGTTTGTTTGTCCGAGGATAACTTTAGAAGCGTGTATCCGATCATCGTGAAATTTGGTATATAGGTAGGTAATGATGGCAAAATTTTGGTGTGACTCAATGAGCTAAAAATTTTGGGGGGTTGTTGAGATATTGGAGTTCAAGCGGGTAAAAAAAAATGAAAATGAGACTATTAGGTCAAGTGAGACGTCAATTGAAAGGTCTTTATTAGTACATTTTGACCCTGTTCTTACTTTTAGTAAGTTTTTGTAATTTTTGAGTTATTAGCCATAGTAAAAACAAATAAACTTAAATAATAAACAAAACTAAACTTTGACAAAATTCACAGGGTACACCAGTGACCCCACAGTACTGTAATTTGCTATGCGTGTAGCTTATGTATCACAAATATAGGAAAAAGTCTGAAATCTAGAATAACTGCAATTTGTACCCAAAAAAAGGTAACCAATTTACGTGAACTCCCGAGATATCGCTCTTACTAAAACTATCAATGTGGCTGAGGAGAATGCGTCTGAACCAAGCGTAATCGTGCCCAGAGGACTAATGCGTTTGTAGGGGAATTCCAAATTTAATTTGAATTTGGAATTTAAACTGCCCCACCTTTTGGTGTGACAAATTATTTATTTTTAACTCATGGTCAGAAAGTTAGTCGTTGTAATTTTGATCATATGTAAATTTGAAAATAGAATGAGACTTATTGCATTCATAATAAGCTAAATTAAATACAATCCTTATGACATATCCTTATTTCTATTCAAAATTAATGAGGCTTCCTTTCTACTCGTGATATAAAGACTCGGGTGCAATCGATCAATACCAAAATATCTCGAGTGAACAATAGATCGCTTATTGTAAATCGCGTACCTAATTATTCGTGTTACTTACAAGTCTTCATTACAGTCACAATGTCCACAATTGCACTTGCCATTGTCACTGCATTTCGTCTCTGCGGAAGAGAAGCACGGAGTCTCATCAGCGTCATTTGTGATCTTGTTCTTTGAGCACATGCATCTGTTGCCAGAACTAGAAAATAATAATTAAAATTTATTTGTTTCAATCATAAAAATATTGAATTTATACTTACTACTACACTCTTTAAATATGGAAGGTGCTAGAAACTACGAACTAGGAATCAAAATCTAAATCATAGCTTCCAATTAGTAAATTTTTTTTGGAGATGGAACAAGCCTATGGCCCACCTGATGTTAAGTGGTAACCATCGCCTATAACAAGTTTGCCTCGTAGGTTACGCTCCTTAGAAATGTGCCCTACGATGCAAATCCCTGCGTCCATCAACTTGAGGCATACAGGTGTAAAGCCTCATGTACCTGTAATTTCACCGACAACCATACCCTTCAAACCGAAATACAGCAATGCTGCTTGGCGGTAGAAATAGGTATGGTGGTAGCACTTCCCAGGGCGAGTCCTTTCACAAGAAACTCTACTACTCTTAAATAAATTTCAAAATATAATAATTAATATAATATATTTAATTTAATTAATTAATGAAAATTCTTTCACTTTTTTTCACACTTTTTTTCTTTCTTTCACAAGCTAGAGAAGTACAACATAATGAGAAACAAGTAATTGTAAATAGGCGGTCTTATCTCAAAAAAGCTATCTCTTCCAGAAAACCTTTGGATGGAGAGAAGTATTTGTATTCGGAAGATTGGCCGAGGTGTAATAAAAATAATAGTAATAGAATACTAAAAAAACCAGATGTACCTACTATCGGTATCTTATAATATAAGAAATACATCTTTAAATAAACATGTGAAGTGAAAACTTTCTACCTCCTTTTAAGCACGTCGTACACGGTGAAGATAATATAATATTTCATGTTAAGATATAATTTCGCTCGCCATATAATCCAATGGACTATCACACACACAGCGATATTTTCATCCTGATGTAACAGGAGTTCTTTGTGATCCCAAAGTTTGATAAAATACGGGAGTCACACTGAACGTTTTTAGAATAGGCCAGTAAGAAAATCAGCCGATGAAAAATTTATTTAAATTTTGAATTAGAAACTCTGGAAGTCTGTAGATGTGTAATAAAATCATATGTCATTTGTTTTTAGAAATTGGCGGCAATTTAAACAGTGTCTGTTGTGCGTCGAAATGGATTGGACTAGGAAATTTTTCGCTCAATGATTTATTACGACTTTCGTTGCGGTCTTATTCAACAACAATGATACGATAGACTTCGATTAGCATTTCATGATGAAACCCCATCCCGTGCCATTGTTTGGTTTCATGAGTTTAAACGAGATCAAAGCAAACTCACTGATGCTTCGCGAGAAGGACGTCCTTCTACGGCCACTACTGAAGATGTGTGCAGCTAATGATAGAAGCTGATAGGGTGACAAATCAACAGCTTTAGGCATTGGTATGAGTCAAGTACAAAAAGTTTTACATTTAGGCGTCACAAAGCTTTGTACTAGATGGATACCTCATAATTTGACGGAAGATCTAAAACGCTGTCGTTTGGATTGGTGCCGCTCAATGCTTGAAAAGTATGACGGAGGTGACTCGTATGCTATATATAACATCGTCACAGGTGATGAAAGCTGGATATATTGTTACGAAGCGGAAACCAAAAGACAATCTGTGCAATGGATGTTTCCATTCGAAGGTTTGCCGACAAAAGGAGAGCAGAAATCAAGGGAAAAAGAAGATTGCCTCATTCTTTGGACGGAGGGGTGATTTTGCAACAATTGTCCTAGAAGATAAAAGGAATATTGCTGCAGATTGGTATGCCAGTCATTGTTTACCAATTGTCTTGGACAATGTTAGGCAGTAGCGCCTAAGAAGCAGGATTCTCCTCCACCACGACAACGCTTCAGTTCACTCCACCAGACGGCCTATCGAATATTTGTCTATCGAAGGTGTGGAGTTAGTGAGTCATCTTCCTTACAGTCACGACCTTGTGACTTTTATTTATTTCCAAAATAAAAAAATAAACTTAGAGGTATTCGTTTTATAAACCCTGAAGATGCCGTAGCTGCGTTTGAAAAAGGCGTGGAAGAGATTCTTAAAGAAGAGTGGGCCCACTACTTCAGTCAGTGGTTCCATCGCATGCGACGGTGCTTAGAAAGGAACGGAGACTGCTTCGAAAAGCAATAAAAATATTAACAGGCTTCTACATCTTTCCGTTTTTTGTTTTCTAAAAACTTTCAGTGCGACTCACGTATATTATGTCTATGTGTGTTTACTTACGTGGATGCATCGCAAATACAAATGCCACATTGGAATTTTTGGCCATAACAATACTTCGATTTAATTTCTTCCGACTTTTCGCAAGTACATTTAATGACTTGTACATTCAAAGTGAGTTTCTCGTTAATTCCTTCAGATAAAGATATTTCAATTTGTTCAGTCCCATCTCCGTAGTATTCATTAAGAGTGATGGTTCCCGTAAAGTCTTGTTTTGCTCCGATTTCCACTTTGCATTCACTTTTAGCACTTGGGATCGTACTAGTACAGTTAGGATGAAAATCGATTGTAAATTTATTTCGGTTTCCTGACTTTGCTACCGCATTCACTACAATTTGTCGACTAATTTCCTAAAAAAAAGGTATATTTAATTGACTTTTTTACAAAGTTGTTTATTTTCGTAGCTAGAATTTTTGGTTTCACATAAGTACATATAAATTAAACCTACATCTATGTAGACGATACCAGTTAATACCCACACACTAAGTTGTATCAGGTTCGTAAGTTATCATCGGTTCGACATAATACAAACACCGATAGGTCGAAGTAAATTTAAATTAAACTATGATAAAATATAGGCTGTTTGAAATGTACGCACAAAAATTAAAGGGGTTATTTTAATGAGCATAATAAATTTGTGAAATGTTTACAATAGAAATGTGAAATTTCTTTTGGCATGTAAAAACAAACACTTTATTAAACTTATGTTGTGCATAATGCTTGCCATCTAACCACAGATACTGTACTGGTGACGTCTCAAGATATCTCGTGTTGTCCCTTTCTAACCCAAAACCCGCAGCAACTTCCGAAAGAGATATCAAATCGGCCTTTATTTTTGGATGTCGATTTCAAGAGTAGGCAGTAAGTTTTATATCGAATTAATCACCTAAACTTAGCCAATTTTCTTTAAAATTTGATAATATAACTAGTAGTTTTTTTTCGAGAAGTCTTTTTATGTTTTGAGAAACCGTCACTTGAATATCGTCAGTATATTACCAAACACCCTGTATAAAAAGCAAATCAAATAAATACTTGTAGAATAATATCGCTAGTTATTACCTTATAACTAGTTGTTAACTGGTGTACAATGTTTCCTCCGTGTAAAACAACAGTTTTAGAGCTCTTTATAGCCTTTTTTAACTTTCTATACCACGATTTGGTGGAGCCATATGAATTTCCATTTTTAAGTGCAAAAATAATAATAACTTCGTTAGCTGAAGCGAGTCTATTGATTGTGCCCACTGATGGATAATCCATTATGAGCTCATTTATGTAGTTTCCTTGTGCATCTGTGTAGCAACCTCCGTCATAAGGTTTGAATATACCAGCGTTTCGTCCGTCACCGGCCGTATGGTGAGAGCTGTCGGTTATAAACACAACAATCCGACGAGACTGATTTCTCCAGCCGATCATTTTGTCACAAGCTAGAACTTGCGCAAGAGCTTCGAATCCACCTTCTTGAGGGTCGTAATTTGCACCAAAAGCAATGTTATCTATTATTGATTCTAATTTCGTGTAGTTCCTCGTTAGGTTTTGGTGGTTTTTGAAAGAATAAGTCTTATTAGGAGAAGAACTTGATAAAACTTGTCTGAAAAATAAATAAATTGGTACAGTGTATGTCGGACCACGCCTAGTTAAGGGTTCCGTAGTCCGTACGATTTTATCATATTAATATACGATTTTGTGGTATATTTTGGTCAAGTTGTATGAATGTTATTATGAACTGTTTACAAACTACATACAGAAGTTGGTTGCTTTTGCACATTAACTAGTAGAGCCTACTCAGCTTTGATAGGTACCTAGATAGAGATTATTCTTTAATGATAAACCAATATAGGGTATTTGATACGCACAAAAATGAAAGGGGTTGTTTTGATGAGCATAATACCTAAATAAATTTGTGAAATAATTACCATAGAAATGTGAAATTTATTTTGGCATGTAAAAACAAACACTTTATTATACTTATGTTGCGCTATTGCATAATGCTTGCCATCTTGACGACCTCCGTGGCGCAGTGGGCGAATAGTCGGCTGAGACGCAGGAGGAAGTGGGTTTGATTCCCGCCACGGAACAAATGTTTGCATGATCTACAGATATTTGTTCCGGGTCTGGTTGTTTTTCTATATATTCTAAGTATGTATTTACAAAAAAAGTACATAAGTATTCTATCAGTTATCTGGTTCCCATAGTACAAGCTCTGCTTAGTTTGGGGCTAGATAGTGCTGTGTGAAATGTCCAGCAATATTTTTTTTTTATCTAACCACAGGTACTGTATTGGTGACGTCTCGATATATCTCTTGTTTTTCCTTTCTAACCCAAAACCCGCAGCCATTTAGATATCAAATCGGCCTTTATTTTTAGATGTCGATTGAAAGAGTAGGCAGTAAGTTTTATATCGAATTAATCACCTAAACAGTCGATTTTCTTTAAAATTTGATACTATAACTAGTAGTTTTTTTATCGATAAGTCTTTTTTTATGTTTTGATAAACCGTCACTTGAATATCGTCTATATATTACCAAACACCCTGTATATGTATCAAGATATGATAGCTTTAGCTTGCTAAAGATTGATAAAGATTTAGCGTGTCTGATAGTAACAGATGATCTGCTCTAAGATGGGGCTAGATTGTAGGTAATCTCCAGGGAAAACTGTCGAAAATGGTAAAGTGATCCATTTTTAATATGGAGATATGATGATCTCCATGGCGCCGTGGATGAAGGGGTTTAGACGCTGGAGGTAGCGGGTTCGATTCCCGCTGCGGAATAAATGTTTGTGTGATCTACAGATATTTGTTCCGAGTCTGGTTGTCTATCTATATATTACAAGTACCTATGTACCTATATCCCAAAAAAAAGTATATAAGTATTGTATCAGATAACTGGTTACCATAATACAAGCTTGACTTAGTCTGGGGCTAATAGTGCTGTATGACATGTCCAGCATTATTTTTTTATTTTTAGGCGAACGTTGAACCAAAACGATGAGTGCGAGCGAATACATCGCGTTAACCAAAGGAACTGGAGTTGTGGGCCGGAGTCGTTAACTAATGATATTTCTTCTTATTACTTCATTAAATGTGCTGAATAAACTGTGTATTATTTTAATTTTAAAATATTATTTGAAAACTTACTTTGTAAATGGCTGAGTATTCTTATCGATATAAGTTCCAAATCCCATCTTTACGTTTCTTGTCATGGCGTAAATTGCTTCATAAATTTGCTGACTATGAGTTGAGAGTCCTTTCTTTATAGTAGACATGGTTTGAGACGCATCCATCAAGATATATAAATCAACTGGATAGTCTTTGGCTGCTTGAAATGAAAACGTGAAGCTCATAGGTTGTCCTGGACGAAGTGTTAGGTCGTAAATTTGAGGTTTGATTTGAACTAGGTCGTCTAGTTCTGAACTGAAGTTTCTAGGGGTTTGGACGGCGATGCTTGCGTTCTCAGGTTTGTCCACAAAACCCTTACACCACTCCGGTTCATATGACTTTTCAGATATGCATCGTTGTTCTATGTCATCTGAGTTCTGAAAGTAAATTGGTTCGTAAATTCAGAAAAGAAAATAATGACACATGGACGACACAAACAACGAAGTGATACTATAAACAACTATTAATTAACCATAACTCGTTAAATTTGGATTCTAAAGTCCGTCCACGCTAAGTTTGTAAAACGTTAGGCGTGGCAAATGAAAAAATTGAATGAAGCATCTTGTGACGCAACGTATTATTATATGTGTATAATAATATATAGTATATAATATCGACAGAGAACCAAGGTGATCGACATAGCTCAGAGGGTCAGCAAGCTGAAGTGGCAGTGGGCCGGTTATATCTGCCGCAGAACCGATAACCGTTGGGGTAAACGTGTTCTGGAGTGGAGACCACATCTAGGCAAGCGAAGTGTACGACGCCCTCCGGCTAGATGGAGTGACGATTTGCGCGCTGTGGCTGGCAAGGATTGGATGAGAAGAGCTGAGGATCGGGCTCAATGGCGCACCCTGGGAGAGACCTACGTCCAGAAGTGGACTGCTATAGGTTGATGATGATGATGATGATATAATATCTTGCATTTGTAATTGAATTCATAAGTTTCGGCAATTTACTGCGACTAAGTCATACCATGGATGGGCAATTGCGCTAATTTTGAACGTTTTAAAGATGGAACGGATGTTCCAACTTAAAATAAAACGTAAGGATTTAAAATAAAATAAAAATAAATAAATAAATATTGCTGGACATTTCACACAGCGCTATTTAGCCCCAAACTAAGCAGAGCTTGTACTATGGGAACCGGATAACTGATAGAATACATATATAATTTTTTTTGTAAATATATACTTATAATATATAGAAAAACATCCAGACCCGGAACAAATAAATAAATAATAAATAAATAAATATTGCTGGACATTTTGCACTGCGCTATCTAGCTCAAAACTAAGCAGAGCTTGTACTATGGGAACTAGATAACTGATAGAATACTTATATACTTTTTTTTTGTAAACTTATAATATATAGAAAAACAACCAGACCGGAACAAATATCTGTAGATCATGCAAACATTTGTTCCGCGGTGGTAATCGAACCCGCTACTTCCTTCGTCTCAGCCGGCTATACGCCCACTGTGTCACGGAGGTCGTCATAATATTGGTAAAGATTAGATATAAAAAAAAATACTTACAGAAGCACACCAAACACATAGCTCCTTAGCGTCTGTTATACACTCACGGCATGTCTTGTGTTGTTTACAAGAATTAGTTACATTTAGATACAAAATAAGTATATAAAATATTAATTTAGGATACATCCTAACGTACATCGTGCTAAATGTATACTGTGACCAGGTCCTACGGGAAACTTCCTCAAAAAAACTTATGTTTGAATCTGACAGGAAATAACGCACTGTTTTTATAAGTGTAGTTCACAAGTGCAGTCTTTTTTTTAATGAATAATGGTGGACATTTTACACAGCGCTATTTAACCCCAAACTAAGCAAAGCTTGTACTATGGGAACTGGATACCTTGATAGAATACTTACATGTACACTTTTTTATTTATAAATACATACTTATATTAATATTCATATATACAAAAATATCAAAACCTAAAACAAATATCTACAGACCATGCAAACATTTGCCCCGCAGCGGTGTCCACTGTGCTACAGAGACGACCTCTGTATGCTCCTATGCGCCAGTACGATATAGGTTATAGGGTCGTCCCTATAACCTATATCTATATATACCTATATATATAGGGCGCATAGGTCGGCCTCGAGAGATTTATCGATCATCTCCTTCATGGTACCTTCATAGGCTTCGCACACAGGTTGGTCGCTCCAGAGTCAATATGTACAAATGGGGGTTCATCACACAGGGATTCCAGCCAAACCTAATGTAACTGTGGCGATCCTGCACAGTCGATGAAACACCTGCTAATGTGCCCTTTGTGCCCGAACACCCGCACAATGCAAGACTTAAAAATGGCTTCTCCTGACGCCATCAATGTAGCCAAGTACCTATCTAACACAATATAGGGTGTTTGTTATTATACTAACAAAAATGAAAGGGATTATTTTGATGAACATAATAAATACATTTCTGAAATGTTTACCATAGAAATGTGAAACTTATTTAAAGCATGTAAAAACAAACACTTTATTAAACTTATGTTGTGCTATTGCATAATGCTTGCCATCTAACCACAGATTCTGTATTGGTGACGTCTCGAGATATCTTGTTGTCCCTTTCTAACCCAAAACCCGCAGCCATTTCTGAAAGAGATTGACGTTTCAAAGTGATCCTTGTGATTTTAATGAGTAAAAATATTTGACTTGACTTGACTTGAGATATCAAATCGGCCTTTGTTTTTGGATGTCGATTGCAAGAGTAGACAGTAAGTTTTATATCGAATTAATCACCTAAACTTAGTCGATATTCTTTAAAATTTGATAATATAACTAGTAGTTTTTTTCGAGAAGTCTTATTATGTTTTGATAAACTGCCACTTGAATATCGTCAGTATATTACAAAAAGAAGATGGTAACGTTGAAATTACAGGCACATGCCACTTTTCATTTTATATCTTTATAGAAGGTTCAGTGTAAGTACAAGTTAGGTACCTATAATGTTAGTTAGTGCCCATATTTAATTATTTTTAGGAAGGGTTATATTTTTAGCAATCTATGGATATGTGTTCCAGTAAGTATCGCCTTAACTACTGATCCAATTTTGATGAATGAGGTGTCGGTCGATTTATTATGGTCCGGGTGACATAGGTTTCCATCGACATAGATACATAATCGGATTTCAGTTTTTATTCTTATATAGCTTGTATTGTATAGACTTTTCATTAAACATTAAATGAACAATGCAGACTAACCCTAAAATCAACTAATAGTGCGTCCACACCAAAGCTACATTGTGTGGAGCAACATTTACAAATGTTAGCGAGCAACAATGGATAACATAAAGTTAGCATAAGTTCCGTGTTACAAAACATTGAAAAACAGTCAACATGTGATAAGTTTTAGTAACATTGTTATAGAATGTTGCTCAACGTTACCTTAAAACAGTAACATGTGCTGATCTGGGCGCCGACCACAGTCATTTAGAAAACCATCTGTTTCAGGAGCGTTTTGTTTCAAGCTTGTAGCAACATTACTTCGATTTGAACCACAAAACTTTTAAACATTACTGTTATAATCCTAATATTGTTGTATATTTCGTGCTTTATAGTGATTACACCACGTTCAGTATAAACATTGCTAAAATAAACACGATTTACTTACTTTTTAGGATAATTTTACGCTTTATTTGAGCTCTAATGTGAAACGTTTTGAGTGAACGATTTATGGTGACGTTACCAAAACTGCTTCGCCTTTACAATAATAAAGTACGAAATGTCAGTGTTATATTATTTTAATATTGCTATAAGAGATTGTGGTCTGCGGCCTGAACATGTCAAGCAAAACGCGGTCTTACATGTTGCTGAATGTTACTCTAAAGTTTAATTTTGTTATTCTATGTAAGACAGGGAGTTCCTAATCATATTTAATATAATTAACTTTTTTTAATGTAACTAAAGAATAAGGAAATAAAGGAGGCTTTATTAATAATAATGTTATTGATGGTATGCATTCAACAAATATTAACAATTGGCCACAAAAATTTTAGAATGTTGCTTAGTTTTATCGTGTTACAAAATATTACTTCACCGTTATATACTTCGGTGTGGACGCACTGTAACAATAACATGTTAGTTAATTAATACCTTTTCCTTCCCCGCATTGTCAGTTACAAACAAGCACTGGTTTTTCATAGTTTTTGCGCAGTTTAGCCGTTGTTGTCTGGTTACAATGAACTTCTTAATTTTATTAGGTGTAGTCTCTCATTTCAGTTTGATTTACTGTTCGTCGGCGTGCGAGGAGTTTAAAACATGCGGTGCTTGCATCGGCCATGCAGCTGAACGATGCGTATGGTGCGCGCAAGTAAGCTCCCCTTATATATGTATTCTTCAACCTGAGAATTGTGCTATCACTAACATCATACACCAAATTTCACGTTGATCAGATCAACGCTTCAAAAGTTATCCCTGGACATACACACTTACATACAAACACATAACGCCGATTCGTCCAAGTTGATTTGGAGATTTCGTTACGCTCAATCAATTACTATACTCAGGTACATAAAAGGAAAATACCGGTACTTACTGCTATGTTACATGTATTTTTGGTACTGGTAGCAAGCACTGCTTTAAAGTGCCCTTCTAAGTCAAGTCAAGTCAAGTGAAGTCAAATAGTCAAATATTTTTATTCATTAAAATCACAAGGATCACATTGAAACGTCAATTTTACTGCCTGTTCCTTCGCGACCAAGCCAGGAAAGAAAGGCAAGAAACAAGGTTGGTTGTTTTTTTTAATGATCCTTTTACAATACATAATACAGAAAATAAATTACGTCTAAATTGTAACATTTTGAACGAGTTGGAGCAATTTCAATCCCAAGCTTCTCTATCATCTACATAATCCGATATTTTATAGTAGACTCTTTTATAAAGATTTTATTTAATTACGTTTTTAAATTTGTCAATTGTCAATTTTTGTACAGCCCTTGGGAGTTTGTTATAAAAGCGTACACTTTGTCCTTTAAACGATTTACTAACTTTATGGAGTCTACAAGTGGCAACAGCGAGTTTATCTTTATTTCTAGTATTAAAATTATGATTATCGCTATTTTTCTTAAACAAATTAATATTTTTGTGAACATACATTAGATTTTCATAGTGAGTGCATACTCGTATATACAACTAACTGTCACCCTTTTCAGGACACCATGAATATCATTCAACCAAAGAGATGCATCTCACAGAAAGACATGAGCGGAGAATGGTGCCCATCAGATAAAATCAAAGACCCGGTCTTCGATAAAGTAAATGTCGTTGAAAATAAACCGTTTAGTGTGACAAAAGGGAAGGAAATTCAATTTGTTCCTCAAAAAATCCAGTTGAAATTACGTCCAGGAATTCCAGTTTCATTTGATATGTCTTATCAACCAGCTAAAGACTATCCATTGGATATGTACTTTCTGATGGATAACTCGCAAACAATGCAAGATTATGCTACTCTACTGTCAAATCAAACGTTAGAATTATACAAAGCTTTGAAAGTTATGACAAATAATGTTCGACTAGGACTCGGTAGTTATGTTGAAAAACCAGGCTTACCATATTCTGATCTCAGGTAAGAAACATTAATTTTTACATTTGATAATAAATAAAATCCCTAGACTCCATATCCCCGACCAGGATATGTAACAAGCTGATGGTCCATCTGATTAAAGAACTGTGATTATTTTGGTACCCATATTTAAAAGAAATAAGTTTATATCCAGGATAATGTAGTACATGGCAGCATAAGGTTTCATAGTACGATAAGGAAAACTAATCGTTACGCGGCTGCCTATCCGTCGTTACAGTCATTTTTCTACCCATAGACTTATAGTACTGTAAAGCTGTACCATCATGCGGTAAATTTTGACAACGCCTTGTAAGGTTCAGGCTGGGCAAAGGCCTGCCTGAACTACTCAAAGAACAAACTGATGACCAACAGCACCAAACGTAAAGTACGAGTGGTGGGGAGATTGTATGTGTCGATGACTATAATAACTAGTGGTTCTGTGAGAGCAGTAGACCTCGCGTTCCAAACCCAAAAAGTAATTTGCGCAACAAAATTAAAGAAGAAAGTCCAATTTTAAATCGAATTTCAGATGTTTGAATTTTCCAATAGGCTTACATATGTAGACTTTTGAGCAAAATATTGGTATAAGTTTTAGCGATTACTCGCGTTCCCTTGCTCCTAGGAGCTCTAATCTGGTATCTACGGGTTTGTCTCATGAAGGTGGAGAGGTCTGCATAGTTTGATTGGTATAGGTAGGTATAAAATTTCTAACAAAAATTCAAAAATTGAAATTGATCCATATATACGTTACAACAAACTCCCCTCCCCCCCTTTGGATTTTGTTTCGCAACAATTTGTGTAGAATAAAGTCCTTAGTGTGCCTCTTAAACTTGAATGATATCCGTTGATAAATAACGCTACAGCAAACTTTCCCCCTTTTCTTCCCTATTTTTCCTCCAATCAAAACTCGAGATCGACTTGGAGAATAAATCAAAGAACTCGTGTGCCAATTTTCGTCAAAATCGGTTGAAAAATGCGACTTGTAGGCGAGAACAGACAGACAGACAGCCGGACAAAAGCATTTTTGGCCAATCTCGAAATTGAGACGCCTAAAACAACTTCACGATTCTTATGACACTAATATCTCACTAAATATCCTTCTTCGGCAGATGGGCAAATTAGTGACATTTCCAAAGACTAAAATCCTTTGTGTTGCAGACTTACGCCAACTTATGCTTTCAAGCACCATTTGTCTCTGACCGACAATACAACACAATTTAAAGAAATGGTTGTAAAATATTCCAAAAACTATGGTTCCAATTTCGACTCACCTGAAGCCACATTCGACGCTTTGATGCAAGTTATGATGTGTCAAGAGGAAATAGGCTGGAAGAATAGGTTACTGTCACCGACTGAAGAGCAGATTCAAGCTAGGCGGATCATCATAGTAGCGACTGATTCGACGTATCACAGCGTTGGCGACGGAAAGGCTATCGGAGCCTTCAAACCGAATGACATGAAATGCTATTTAGATCCAGATGGTACCTACAACGATGAAAAATCTCGGACACTAGACTACCCTTCGGTTAGTCAAATTCAACATGTGGCAAAAGAAAATAATATGATAATTGTATTTACTGTTTTGAAAAGAGCTCTAGGTGATTACGAGGCTTTGGAAAAAGAAATAGGAGTAAAACTCACGGAACTAACGGCGAAGGAGATGGTACCAGTAATTGAGCAAGCTTATATTGTAAGTATGTTTACTTATTTTAATAAATTTCAAGCATCAAGTAAAATTATCCAAAGCAGAATGATTATAAATAGTATCAAATTTTCTGACGCCTCAAGGTTATATATGTTTTTAAATTATATTAAGTTTATCACCTAAAAACTTAATAAAAAAAAATTACAACCTTCTGCGCCAGGAATTTTTGATTTTTGAGTAGGGAATTTAATTTTAAGTTATTATGTTTTATTGCACATTTCCGTAAACACTTCCTTCGTCCTTACAATGAAGTTCCGTTTTACATACTTTGTACAAATGGCCATGATCATGATTCTTTGTACAAAAATCATATATAAATAATAATACACCGACTTTATATGTAAAATATCTGCATGATTAATCTTAAAATTAATCTTTTGTGCTCAGCCTTTCTCAGTAATATTATTTATTTTATATTATGGTTATTTGACCAGTTGATACCGGAATTCCATTCATCATTATTGGTATTGTCATTTACGATCAATCATTTACATTCATAATCACCAGCGTCATCATCATCATATCAGCCATAAAAAGCCCACTGCTGAACGTAGGGCTCCCCCCCCCCCCCAGATTTTCAGAGCGACCGATCTTGTGCGGCCTGTACACAGGCGTATACTTGAAATATATTAAGTATTTATATGCGCATTTTAACGTATTGTATATAAGACAACACACCGACGGCGGCGCAGCACGCGAAGCGGGGGGTTCTCACCAACTGTATCGCGTCGACTTACAGCCCGCTGCCTCCGCCACGCTACGAGACCAATGCACACCGTTGCAACTGTTGCAAGGCTCTTACCACACCGCGGCGCCGCACATCGCATTTGGTGTGTGCAGCCCTTAAACATCATTAAGACATCAAAGACAAGAATATTTAATAATAAATTACTTACTTTAGGTATTTTCCGGGTTATGATGCCCCTCAAAGAAAAATATAAATGAGATCATTTACAGTTTATTATTGATTTAAGCAATAGCTTAGTTAATATTAAAACCATTTTTCAGAAAGCATCCAGAGATGTGAAGCTTAAGTTCCTGGACCTACCTCCATCCATTGATATAAAAACAACTTGCGATGATAATCCGGCTAGTTGTGTAAGCACACAAGAAAATCCAGCTGTTATGATAGCAGCAAAAGTCACAGCTAAAGATTGCAAAAGTGGCCTCAGTTTCGTTATCAGTCCTTTTGGTATAGCAGATAAACTAAAGGTCGAAGTAGAAGTTGACTGTTCATGCGATTGTGAACATATCAACACGAGTAAAAGTCCAGAGTGCAGTTTATTTGGAAAGAAGCAATGCGGAGTTTGCATATGTGATTCGGACAGGTATTATCCGTTATTATTCGTTTTCAGTTCACCCGGTGAACTTCGTACCGCCTTGACATGACATCCATACGACGCGGGCTGCCAATATGTACCTACATATGTCCCCCCGGTAGAATTGTCAATTGGCCATCATTATGTATGTAAAAATGAGTTTTCTTCATCATTTCTTTTTACGTAAATTGTTCCTATATTTTAAAGTAAGATTTTTATTACATCGTCCTAAACTTTTTCGTCTGTGTGTTGCATGTCGCGTGACGGTCGGCCGCGGAGTAGGGATAAAGTGAAAGGCGCTCGTCAGAGCAGCTGAGGCCAATATGGCGGCGCCTATAGTTCGCATCAGCTAACCGTGTAGTGCAGGGGTCGGCAACCGGCGGCCCGCGGGCCGCATGCGGCCCGTAGACTATCTCGGTGCGGCCCGCAACCCTGAGGTCCGTAAGAAAAAAATACCGAAGCAAAAGGCCATATAAATTCACTAGAATTTATACGGCCATGCTGCTGGGCCATGAGAGTATTCTTGAAAGCTCGCTCCCACGCGGGGTGATAAAAATGTACCTCTATTTCATTTCTTAAGAACTGTTTATCAAGACTGTGATGTTATGTATTGTTTCTACCGAAAATAAATATTTGCTGTACTTATTCAATTCTTGGCAATTTCTTTTGCGTTTATCCGCCGCACGTGCGGCGGCGGGCGGCTCCTTTGAGACAATAGGCGGGGCGGCAGTCTTTGATTAGACGCAGGTGTGCGGCGGCGAAAAAATTCAAAGCGACCGGTTTTAGTTAAAATCACAGCCGCGCGCAGCTCTCGCCACATTCGGTTGTGGAAATTCGCCGGAAACTCACGTCTCATCTGGTTGCTAGCTACGCGTTTCGTTTCACCTTTCTTCCCTTCGCTGATAGCTTCTCACGCACGACGTATGAGGTAAGTTGTATGCACTCGCGAGCATTTTGTTTTATTTTATTTACTGCTTGTTAATGTGAACCTTCAGATTGATGGGTAAATGTTATAAGGACGGGGATAGTAGTTACATGACATGAAGTTAGTTACGAGTGTGTCATGTTTTAATTATTATTTGAATGTGGAGTTGAATTTGTAGGTGCTAACTGGAACATATAATTTTACAACGAATTTAATTTTTTTCATTATTGTTACAGAATAATTATATAAACATGGCTTCAAGAAAAAGGAAGATAGAAGAAGAAAAAAGAGTTTTTAACGAATTATGGACAGAATTATACTTTTTTATCGAGTTTAAAGGAAAACCGTTATGCTTGATTTGTCAAAAGAGTATTTCTGTAGTAAAGGAATATAACCTGAAGCGACATTACGACACCGAGCACAAAGCTAAATTTGACTGTCTTGAAGGAGAAATACGGAAAAGGAAAATTTCCACTTTGAAATCGTCATTACAAAATCAACAAAACATATTTAAGGTTGTGGCAGACAACAGCGAATCGAATGTTCGGGCCAGTTACAGGGTAGCAGAGATTCTTGCAAAAAGTGGACGTCCGTTTACCGATAGTGAATTAGTAAAAGAGTGTGTCTTAGCTATCGCAGAAGAAATATGCCCAGAGCAGAAAAAAATGTTTGAAAGTCTTAGTCTCTCTGCAAGAACTTGCACCCGACGTACTGAAGACTTGGGTGCTAATTTGTGTGAACAACTCAGGGATAAGGCGCAGTCTTTCGACTGCTTCTCTTTAGCGATGGATGAAAGTACGGACGTGTCGGATACAGCACAGTTACTCATATTTGTACGCGGCATTGACGAAAACTTTACTGTTTACGAAGAGCTTGTGAAAATGTGCAGTTTGAAAGGTACAACTACGGGAGAAGATTTATTTCACCATGTGGAACAAGCTCTGGATTCATTGCAATTAAGCTGGGAAAAGTTAACAAGTGTCACTACCGATGGAGGCAAGAACATGAGCGGTCAAAACAAAGGTGTTGTTGGGAGAATCATCAGCAAAGTGAAAGATTCTGGATCTACTGTGCCATTGATTTTTCACTGTATTGTCCATCAAGAGGCATTGTGCTCCAAAGTTATATCCTGGAAAGAAATAATGGATACTGTAACATCCACTGTTAATTTTATAAGAAGAAATGGGCTCACACACCGTCAGTTCCAAAAGTTTTTGGAAGATCTGGAAGCTGAACATGGTGACGTGGTTTACTACTGTGAAGTGAGGTGGCTCAGTCGAGGTGCCGTTTTGGAACGGTTTTTTGATTTGAGGAAAGAAATTGGCAACTTCATGGAGATGAAAGGAAAGCCAGTAGAAGAGCTTACTAACAAACAGTGGATTATCGATCTTGGTTTTTTGACTGATTTGACTAAGGACCTGAATCAGCTCAACAAACGCTTGCAGGGAAAAAATAAATTGATTTGCGATATGTATACAGATGTAAAGTCATTTGAAATGAAACTGAAACTGTTTATCAAGCATATTGATGAAAAAAAGCTTGACCATTTTCCTAATTGCAAGAAAGCCGTGGAAGAAGCTGGAGATAATTTTGTGTGGCAAAATATTACAATGAGAAACGTGTTAACACAACTACAAACTGAGTTTGTAAATCGATTCACCGACTTTAAAAAGAGCTCCCTTAACATGGAAATATTCCAAAACCCTTTTGCAATTGATATTAGTGAGATACCAAGCAATTTGCAAATGAACATAGTAGATTTGCAAAGTAATAGCACACTTAAAACGGCATTTAAGGAAAGCACTGACTTGATACAGTTCTACGGAGGTTTGAGTTCTGAAAACTTCAAAGAATTGAAAAAGTTTGCCCAGCAGATAATAACTATGTTTGGTAGTACATATTTGTGTGAGCAGACTTTTTCAATTCTCAACTACCGCAAAAATAAGAATTGTTCGCGGTTAACGGATGAACATTTAGACGCGATACTGCGCGTGTCTACTACTAAAATGAAAGCAGACGTTAAAAAACTTGCAAGTCAAATGCAGCCTCAAAAATCTCACTAGTTCTTACTTTTATGTTAGTATAGTAGTTCAATTAAAAAAGAGATAATTGTATGAATATATATGCGTTTTATTTCAAATATTAAAAATACATGCCCGAACATATAAATATAAGTGCGGCCCGCACTGATACTCTGGCAACATATGTGGCCCGGCTATAGCATAAGGTTGCCGACCCCTGGTGTAGTGTATAGACTCATTTGTGCCAACGAAAATGTTTAGTTAAGTGTTTATAATATGAAACAAAGTTTCACTTTTACCGTGGTTTCATAAAACCACACAATCCTTTTTTATTAATTATTCTGCTATTCGAGACGGAGACCAATACAACAAATGAAAATCCATGAAAGTCGGTCCAGCCGTCCTCGAGTTATAAGTGTTCGAACAAACCCGACTTTGTTTAATATATTAAGATATTAGATACTATTTGATTTGCAGGAGTGGTGAAACATGTGAGACTAAATGCAGTGGCGAGGATTCGTCTAAAAATATGTATAAATGCAATCAAAATATTGGGGATATCACATACTGTAACGGTCGAGGAAAATGCTTGTAAGTACATACCTACGGTCAAGTTGTACTTTTTGATTCTAGTAATTTTGACTTTTTATAATAACGTAATACGAGTATAACAACCCACGCTGGTCTTCGTTAAGATCGAATATTTTACCTCCATATTTTTTTTGCCCATATTTTGTCTCATTCGATCAGATTTGAAAGTGCCCGTCAATGCAAAAGACCAAATTGTTCATAGCATAATGCGCGTTTATCAGTAACGATGTATACTTATTTGTAGGTGCGGTAAATGCGAATGCGATACTGACAACGGCCAAAGATACTCAGGAAAATATTGTGAGCACGATGATGTATTGTGTCGGAAAACTTGCCCGGCTGATAGAGGGGACTGCGTGCTCGGGAAATGCAACTGCAAGAAGGACTCAGGGTGGACTGGTCCTGACTGCAACTGTCCCGTCAGCGTTAACAAATGCATCGGACCGTTTTCCAAAGAAGTAAGTACTCTTACTCCCACTTAAAGGTTGTCTGGAAGGGAGCGCTTTTACCGATAAGACCGCCACTTGTATTTCCGCGTGTCTTGATATTTTAATAATAAATAAATATTGCTGGACATTTCACACAGCGCTATCTAGCCCCAAACTAAGCAGAGCTCGTATTAAGGGAACCAGATAACTGATAGAATACTTATATACTTTTTTTTGTAAATACATACTTATAATAAATAGAAAAACATCCAGAACCGGAACAAATATCTGTAGATCATGCAAACGTTTGTTCCGCGGCGGGAATCGAACCCGGTACCTCCTTATTTTATTTTATTTTTATATTGTTTGTTAATTTAAGTGCGATGTACAATAAAGCGTGAACTATCTCTTTCATTGTAAACTTTATATATTAAATAAATTACATAATTGTATAAAACCAAGAAGAAAATTTGTTTACGCGCCAAGTTTTAAGAGAATTTGCTAAAAACTTTGCATCAGGAATGAGCGCAAAGAACAGCGTCGTTGATTAGGAGACTAAGAGTAGTATTCTGGATTTACGAGTACACACCCAATTCAATTGACCCAAGTATTCACCATTAGAAAGCGCGAAGATATTGCGCGAGAAACAACGTTTTTGAACGGAAAAACCATTGTCTCACCACGGTTGGACGTTTAAGCGACGATTACTTCAAAACACCTTTTAAAAGTAACAATAAACTTTTGCAGCCTTGCTCTGGAAGAGGTATCTGTGTCTGTGGTAAATGTACATGCGCACCCATTGATGGTAAAGATTACTTCGGGATTTACTGTGAACAGTGCAAGGACTGTGCCAAGGAGCTGTGTGAACAGCTTAAAGACTACACCTACTGTAACTTCGAGAAGAATACTAAAGCCGAGTGTGACACCAGGTTTGAATTCATTTATTCTAGCTTAAATATGCAAAAAAAACCGGCCAAGTGCGAGTCGGACTTGCGCACGAAGGGTTCCGTACCATTATCTATAAAAACGCCAAAAAATCACGCTTGTTGTATGGGATTTAATTATTGTTTAATTAATTATTTTCAAAGTGAATATATAACTAAACATTCTGTGAATATATCAAGCGTCTACCTGTTGCTGTCATCAATATCGAGCAAAAACGAGCAAAAAAATTACGTTTGTTGTATGTGAGCCCCCTTAAATATTTATTTTATTCGGTTTTTAGTATTTTTTGTTATAGCGGCAACAGAAATACATCATCTGTGAACATTTCAACTGTCTAACTATCACGGTTCATGAGATACAGCCTCGTGACAGACAGACAGACAGCGGAGTCTTAGTAATAGGGTCCCGTTTTACACTTTGGGTATAGAACCCTAAAAACTCATTCAAAAGTTGCAATCGCTATGTCTGGTCATGGGACAACACAACTCAGTATTATTATCGTAAGAATCTCAAGTGGACGGAACCCTAAAAACACTATAGGGGTTATAGGAAGGCTCAAGATCGCCCAGCAGCGTATCCTGGAGATCGCATCGAAGGGCCCGTGTAGGACTTCGTAAAGGTTGCTGGAATCCGATGGGTGGAGGTCGCACCAGATCGAACATTGGAAATCTACTACTATCTACAAATGCTTATTTTAAATGACCTTTTGAATTTTGGTGAAAATACCGCGGAAATAGGCGCCTTTACCTTACTGCAAGTTTATCGAAACTCAAAGACTTTGGAAATTAAATTGTCCAAAAGGAATCTGCGAGAGTTCAAAATTTGTATATACCTACATATGTATATAATATATAAATTAATTTAACGTGTGGTTTATTAAAGGTATAATCAAACATCGGTTGAAGACGTTACATTCATGAATAAAACTGAAATAGAAGCCGTTAAATCAGCTACTGGCTGTAAAAAGGAAATATCTGGAAAAATCTTAATCTACAAATATTTAATTATACACGATGATATGGGCATGGCTAAGATAAAACTAATAATTCAGGATGAGTTGGAATCACCGCCCGTTGCTAATATTTGGAGTAAGTATGTTATAAACATCAACAACTTAGCAATCTTACCTTTTCATTCGTCTAACTAACCCCCAAGCCCTTCCTCAAATCCTTCTTACCATTCCCCTCACACATCCACTCACACCCACAAATACACATACATCCACCCCCTCCCCCTACACACACATTATGGAATTTTATGGTAAATAAAGTATTTTGTATTTGTATTTGACATAACTTTTATGAATGTGTGCAATTTTAATGATTTGCCGACAATAATAAGACGTAATATAATTGGATACGCATGTTTAGACATTTGTACTGTTCAGTTATATAGCGAATGTGCAGTGATTGTTTATGTAGGAATCGAACCACCATAAGTTACGCCACGCTGTGCTGTTTTAAACAAAGCGCAGCAACACAAATCACAGCGCAGCACGTTTTGTTTGTTTCCTCATAATAATCTATGAGGTGCGAATTGGCTAATAGAGCATAGCATAGCGCAGCATAGCTAAATGTTGATTAACCCCCTAAGTTATATTGCATACATACCCATGCTATACATAATATGGTTTGTGTTAGTAATTATTATTGAATTATATTTGTTGTATCGAACCACCCATACAGATCCGTAGTCACACTAATTGTTTCACCAGTGTGACTACGGCTAATGTTATATATCCGTAGTCACACTAATTGTTTCCCCTGTGTGACTACGGCTAATGTTATATATCCGTAGTCACACTAATTGTTTCACCAGTATGACTACGGCTAATGTTATATATACGTAGTCACACTAATTGTTTCACCAGTATGACTACGGCTAATGTTATATATACGTAGTCACACTAATTGTTACACCAGTGTGACTACGGATAATTTACCCGATCCGTAGTCACGCCCTTGCTCCAATATGGCTTTTACCATACTGCCGTGCTGAATGAAATTACGTTTCACCTATAATGGTACCATTCGATGCAAGAACGGTAACGGAGTTAAGTAAATTGAATAAGCGCATGTGAGATCACGCACTTATAAAAACATTCTCAGTCTGCATCAGCTCCGACTATGCAAACATTTACTACGGTAATTTTTTTGCAGTTCCAATCGGAAGCGTCATAGGAGGTGTCCTTTTGGTAGGTCTTCTGACTCTCATCAGTTGGAAGGTCTTAACAGACATGTACGATAAGAGGGAGTACGATAAATTTTGTCAACAGTCCAGGGATCAAGGCTTTGATGTGACAAACCCAACGTATATAGACCCTTGCGTTAATGTCCTTAACCCAGCCTATCAGCCCGATAGATTCGGTACTAAATCTGACGGATAGAACATTATCTTAGTTAGGTAAGTGTACTAGATATGTAATGACCAATGACACAGCCCCAGCCACACACACTCTCACAAATCCTCTAGCTTAAGCACTCAAACACGCACACACGTATCCGCACATACGAGGTGTTACTTAGTAATTTTTTATTCCTTCAGTGACTGTTTCTTTTTTTACCTATTATCGCTGTTCCTATTGTATGTTTAATTATTATTTATTCATTTTATCAGATAACAATGGATCTATTTTGTTAGTAAAAAGCTTAAATCTAGGGGAGTTAGTACTTAATCACAAATTGCGATTTAGTCCTCTGCGTGAGCTTCCACATCAGAGGACAGTCGAATTTATTGGCAATGACGTTCAGGATGGTGTTGCCGCTCTCGCGCACCGTGCGCAGTAGTGAGGCTGTTTTTTTACGCCAGATGGCATCAAAGTTGTCTGCGCATGCTTCGGCGAACATGCCTGAGGCACTACAGAAGCGCGAAAGCCGCAACAGCGCCCTGAACGCATTATTAAATTGGACTCGCAGAGCATTGTAAGCCATGAGTACAGCGATGTACAGTAGGTACGCTTTAAAAAGAGTCACTTTGACCGCGTCTATACATCGCGCGAATCTGCGGGCCAGCATATTCGCCCGGACTGACAATGCTCTGCGTTCCCTCTCCATATCGGTGTCATCTCGCAAGTCGTCAGTTACCAGATGCCTTAGATATTTAAATTGGAATACCCTTTTTAGTGGTGCTCCATTGAGTCATGGGGGGAACAAAGGTAGGGCACTTGGTACCCGACCTGAAGACCATGAGCTCCGATTTTTTGACATTATAAATAAGGCCATGTGATGTCACATAAGACTTACAGACCACTAGTAAGTTTCGGAGAGCGCTAATCGAGGGAGTCAGCAGCACCATGTCATCGTCATGTCATTATGTGATTATCTATTGGAAGGCTGACTTATCTTGTCGCGGAGGAGGGCGCTGGTATCTGCGACACAGTATTTATTACTCATGCGGGTATAATCGTTTTCATTTTTGTAATTACTTCCTTGTTAAATTGTTCCAAATAAAGATGATTATGATTACGAATATGAAATATGAAATTTGAAATACTTACAGTGGATAAGGACCTCACCGCAATCACTCACATTTTATCAAGCATTGAGTATGAAAGCAATCCCGTGGCCCAACTGCATCAGCCGATTGCTCATCAATTCATCAATTAAGACGAATCAATTCAATCATCCTCACCAATGCGGATTTCCAGCGAGTAAATAAAGCAAATACCATTGTCTTTCAGCATTTTATTACATCAAAATTTACATTGCAATTCACAAATTGAAATAAATATGTAAATAATATAGAAAAATAAATAGACAAATATAAACATTTTAAACAAACATTCACAAATTTTAAACAAACAAACACGTCTGCGCCACCGACACCTTTCAGATATGTCTATAAGAGTTCTGCCAAAGAGAAGAATTGGTCCAGAGATATCTGACGTAGTTCGTTCCTTCGGAAGATTGAAAGTATTTCCAGGTTGTATCAGTTAAATACATAAATGGGCATGCTATACTCCTCTATTATAAGCATAGAATGTCCAAGTTATGGGTCATATTATTTCTTAATTGTTCGCTGCGAGTGGTTGTGTGACTTGCGAAGTCGCGTTGGCAGGTCGTCTGTGTAAATCTTCTTTTCACGTTCACGGCGTTCCTCAATGTCGAGTTTTGCCAACGCCGCCTATCGAGAGATGTTATTTAATGAAATATATTCAAAATATATGTATGCCACTAAATTAAATTGACGATGGTCGAGTTAATGTAACAAAAACATCTATATAACCTTAAACGACGACCTTGACGACCTCTGTCTCGTAGTGGGCAAATAGCCGGCTGTGACGCAGGAGGTTGCGGGTTTGATTCCCGCCGCGGAACAAATGTTTGAATGATCTACAGATATTTGTTTTGGGTTTGGATGTTTTTCTATATATTATAAGTATGTATTTACAAAAAAAGTATATAAGTATTCTATCTGTTATCTGGTTCCCATAGTACAAGCTCCGTTTAATTTGGGGCTAGATAGCGCTGTGTGAGACGTCCAGCAATATTTATTTATTTATTTATAAACAACTGTTTTTGTAACTTCAGGATCTGCCGATTTCCTAGACATAAACCACTAGACACCCTTCCATGCTAACTACCACAAGTTTTAGGCACTTGTCTCACCGCCGGCGAGTAAGCGATTAGCTATCAACTATTTTCTCGCTCAAGAAACGAACAAAAGATATAGATTCCATGTCAGTAAAAGAGACACGTATATTAATAATTGATCGCTGGCCGTTCACACTGCCGGCGAGAACTCGTTCTCCATTATTTTGTCGCAGCGACTACAATACTCGCTCAACGATACTCGTTCAGCGATATGCGCTCAGCGATGCTCGCTTGGCGGTCAGAACACACGCCGTGAGATGAACCAGCGGAACGCACGCGCCACGCGCTCAGCGAGTGGCGCGAATATCACCCGCCGCACTCGCTCACTCACTTTATAGCTCAGCAAGACAAATAAAGGAACTACACACTCGCTTCTCTCTGCTCGCCAACTCATTTCTAATTTTTAGCTCTACTCATTTCTCGCTCATCGGCGGCTGTGAGACAAGTCCCTTAAACTTGTTCCGGTTATCAAAAAACAGCTTGATGTCTTTTGTTTCAAGTAGCACTAGCGTAGCGCTAGAGTAGCATTAGTGTAGCACTCGCATAACATTAGTATAACACTCGGGTAGTACTAAAATAATATAACCTTTGCGTAGCATTGGTGTAGGGCGACACTACATAAGGACTAACTGAGTCGTATAAGTCGTAAGTCGCCATAGTCATATCTCTCCACTCATTCCACAAATACGTGTTGTCTACAGTTGTAGAAATAATATTTTGGTAATTGTAAGATGCATCTACTCATTGCGACCGCCTCAAGAAAAGATAAATCAGTATATTAGGGGTCGATCCTGATTATCATCAACCCCTAAAATTTGAGTAGCCTGTGCTTAACGTTAGGGTAGCCTTGTTTAACGCTTGATACAGTGATAATCCATGGTGATGTATGTATATACCCATTGTACCACCACGTCTTTTGGTTTTCTAGGTTAAGTTTGGTGTAACAATAAATAATTATCCATTCTATTCTATTCTATAATTAAGATTAGGCGACTGGATATAGGTATACTTACCACGATTCTATCATTCCGCATGCGTTTCTGACGCAGGCCAGCCTGGTGAGCTGCGAGGTCGCCATGCGATTGCCTCTCCCCAAGATCCTGACGGGTGACACAGCTACAACCACTGTTAACCAATTACAACGAATATAATTGACACAATGTGGTATTTGAGCTCCTCGTTTGGGAAATTACTACCATTACTTTCCCCCAGATGATCATATTTACCAAAGGATGTCCACTGCTGAACATAGGCTTCCCCTGTAGATTTTCATAGCGACCAATCTTGGGTGGCCCGCATCCAAAAGATACCAAAACCAGATTGACTACATTTTGATCAATAAACGCTGGAAATCATCTATCAGTAACATTAAGACCTTCCTTGGGGCAGATTGGGGCTCTGATCATAATCTGTTGGTGGCGTGTTTCAATATGTGACTAAAGAAACTTAAGAGAAACCAATAGTCCACTAAACTCAAATATCTAAGCCCAAAGGAATTACCATGTGTCAAAGAAAACCTAGATAAAAGCTGCAATCTATCCCGATAGCTGCGCAAGACTGCCAACATTCTATGGAAACATCTGAAAATCAACATCAACACCACCATTTCACAAATTCCTATAACACGATAACAGACGAAACGTGGGACCTCATCAAACAAAGACGGGATATAAAAATCATGGAACCACAGACCAATGAAGTTAGTAAAAACGACAATGACTTAAGCAGGCTAGTTCAGCATAACTGGCGTCGAGACAAAACCATGTTTATTGAAAGCATTTGTAATGAAATCGAAAAATACGCAGTTAAACTCGTAACTTCAGATCTTTTCAAGAAAGTTAGACTCTTGACCAGACAATTTAAACCAAATTCATGGGTTATAGAGGATGACGAAGAAGCTCTAATACACGACCTGAAACAAATTGCATACAGATGGCGCGAATACTGCGAGAATCTATACAAAGACTGTCAGGGAATCTCACGCGCTTAACCAGACTAGTCCCATACGGAATTGGAGCCAACTATTCTACGGAATATATACGGAAAGCATGCAAGGAATGGAATGGTGGAATCACCATTGTAGACAAAATAAACACTAACCACAGATACGCCGATGACATCACCTTATTTGTTGTGTCCGATGCAGAGATGACTGACCTTATAGACAGAATAGAGGATGCAAGCAGGAGACTGGAGCTCTTCATCAATAAGGCAAAAACTAAGGTTCTGATTATTGACCGCGCGGGACAACTTGAGTTTAGTGGAGCTTTAAACTTAGATGCTGTAAACGACTTTATATACCTAGGCTCAAGTATCAGCAGGGACGGCTCTTGTGAGGGAGAATTGCGCCGACGTATTGGGATGGCCAAGAAAGCAATGTCTCAACTGATTAAGATATAGAACGATAGACACATCACTAAGAAGACAAAAATCTAACTGGTCAACACCTTGGTCTTTCTCATCTTCTTTTACGGAACAGAGACATGGACACGCAAAACTGCTGATCGATAAAGAATTGATGCATTTGAGATGTGGTGCTGGAGAAAAATGCTTCGCATACCTTGGACTGCTAAGCGAACAAATATGTCCATTTTAAAGGAACTAAACATTTTGAGGAGGCTTTCGACCGATAATGCTTTTATCTTAGCTGCACCTTAGAATCTTTTGGACACATAATACGAGGCAACCCTGACAACCTCGAACAACTCACAATCACGGGGAAAATTAAGAGGCGCAAACCGAGAGGACGTAGCCCTATCCGCTGGAGCGATCAGATCCGCGCCGCTCTCGACACACGACTACAGAACGCCATTCATCACGCCAAAGATCGCAACAAATGGAAAAATATCGTTAAAGATAAAGTCATGCAATGCAATGCAGTCACGACCCTCTACATTGAGGAAACGATGCACAGAGATACTTTTCACCTGTGTCTGAGAGTGAAAGGCGCAACGTAGGCCAGTCTTAGTTGGACAAATCCTGTGAGGTAAAGCAATTGTAGAATAGAATAAAATAAAATAGAAACGCTTTATTGTAAATCGCACTTAAAATAAAAAAAAATACAAAAAACAAACAATAAACGCAGAAATACAAGTGGCGGTTTTATCGTAAAAGCGATCTCTTTCAGACAACCTTTGGATGGACTGGCTTTCACGAGAAAGTTATAAACGTTATTGTAGCTGATGAACATTATAAGCTGGGCCATGACCTCATATAATAAACAAAAAATATGGAACACATAGCGAGACGTAGTGATGATAGGTAGGACGATTGAAAAATGATGGTTGAGTTGAGAAGTGAGAAGCGAGATGGGTGGATGACATAGTCTAATTCACGGGTCGTTAATGGGTAGACTAGGTCATTGTAGCCTAGTCTACCTAGTCTTTCGTTTCTGAAGTTTTTGTTTATACCAGTTTTATATCCCTCGAATTTATGCCGTATTCCTTGGTCGCAAAGATTGAATTTCGAGGATCTTTTTCAATCCCTTTCGGATAATGGAGCATTGCGCCTAGTAGATGAAGTCAGGCTGTGGATGGTGAATTTATCGTTCCGAAAGGGTTGTTTCTACACATAATAGGGAATATTTTGTTCTGAGACTTTCGGTTTTTTTTACAATGGAAACAAAAACCTGTGGTTATCGCCGTCAAAAATTTGTTTTAATAAAGCGTGCTTAGCTACGTGTGTTTAGCTTACTTTGGAATGTAGTAGGTGTGTGTATTTCGACGGGGTTGAATACAACAATTGTAAATGTAATAGAAGAACTTACAGAAATTCCTTTTCGACCGTGGGAAGAGGAACTGGGGGTACGTAGCCCGGCTCCGCAGGCGTTGGATTGTTCCTGCAGACTGCTTCTCTCGCTTCTTGGAGACGACGCCTCTCTTCTGCCACTTTGCGATCCAGTTCCGCAACTGTTAACCAACAAAGAAGTATTTGATCGAGCGAAGCGAGATCTCTAAATCAACTTGGGCAAATCAGCGTTGTATGTATGTATGTATGTTTGTTTGTCCGAGGATAACTTTCGTAGCGTTTATCCGATCATCATGAAATTTGGTATATAGGTAGGTAGTGATGGCACAATTTTGGTGTGACTCAATGAGCTGAAAATATGTGGGGGTTGTTGAGATATTGGGGTTTAAGAGGGGTAAAAAAAAATGAGACTATTAGGTCAAATAGGACGTCAAATAAAAGGTCTTTATTAGTAAATTTCGACCCCGTTTTTATTTTTAGTTTAATTTTTGTAGTTTTTGAGTTATTAGCCATAATAAAAACAAAACTTTGACAAAATTCACAGGGTACACCAGTGACCCCACAATGCTGAAATTTGGTATTCGTGTAGCTTTAGTGACACAAATATAGGCAAAAATCTGATATCCAGAATAGCTGCCATTTGTACCCCAAAAAATATAACCAATTTACAAGAACCCCCGTTACATCTAATTTGAATGAAACTGTAGGTCAAGTAGGTTGGTTATGCATTTCGTGGCACCAATTTATTAGTCAAAGATTAAAGCCGGCATGCACAAAGATCACTAAACGTCGTTAGCGACTAAACTTGTTTAAATTTGAAGTATTTGTATGATTTGACAACTCCTTAAATCATATTTAGCCACTAAATACGTTTAGGTATCGTTGTGCAAGTCGCCCTAAGAATAATATTTAATTTGGGAGATTCGCGAGATCTCAGTTCGGGGCGAACCACTATTGATATTGTTTGGTATACATGGTATTGTCACGGGGTGGGAAGCGTTACCTTGCTGTAGCACAGTTTTAACTAGCACGAAGGGTGAAGTTCTTTAACTTTGTGCCAATAGCAAAAGCATGGTAGTTAATTGTTGAAAATTTTTAATACGTATTTATTTTAATCCAATAATGAGGTTAAAGTGCATTCGGGCAACGTGTGCACTCTGAGAAATGGGCCCATATTGTGACACCATGGACGCCTGAAGACGGAGGGCGACGTCGGGGTCGGCCGAGAAAGAAATAGAAATAGAAAAATATTTATTTTGTGTCCATTTTTACATTCTATGAAAACAACAGTTATACTTATACCTAATACAAGACTACAAAATAGGTCGTCACTCTGCGGTGTGCCACCGCAACATATAGCTACTGTAGCGCTGGTATTAGATATGTGACGCCCTTAGTGCGTGTGAGCAGCAGAAAATAGAAACACGCGTTTAAAATATTAATTAACATATAACAAGATTCACAAAAAACAAAAATTTAAAAAATATTTTTACACAATAACTACTAAACATTGCACATACCTAACTTATAAAACAAGACTATTTATGAGATCAAAACTAAACAATATATATAACAGTAAAATAAACAACAAATTTCTGCAAATAATTAAATAAATAAAATATTAAATATTTTGTGGAATTATTAATTTAACATACAGAACAAAAGTAACCTTTGCAACTAAATCAAACTAAATGTAGGCCCAGAACGACTACCTGTTGATGGAGTAATTTGTGAAAGCAGTAGAATTTTCTTGAGTGAAATTTTAAAAGAGTGAACCGATTTTGCGTTTCGAACTGGTGGTGGAAAGCGTTGGCGGGACGATTTGGTCACCTTCCAAAGAGGATGGTGGGAGATAGCGATGGATAGGGATACTTGGAGGGACTTGGGGGAGACCTTTGCCCAGCAGTGGGACGAGATAGGTTAAAGAAAAAAAAATGAGGTTAAAGACACTATTGCAAGTGGAAGAGGAAGGGGTATAGCAAAAAAAAGACATGAGCCGTAAAATTAATCACGCTATTAATGTAATCTTCATAATATATAAAACAAAGTCGTGTTTGTTCGAACACTTATAACTCGAGAACAGCTGGATCGATTTTGATGATTTTTTTTCGTATATAGTAGCTCCATCTCGAATAGTAAAATAACTATTAAAATATCGGAAAAAAACACGCAAAAAGATAATATGAAGAAAAACCATTTTCTCATACATTGATGCAGATAATGATAGCCGACGTATATTGACAGCCCGCGTCATATGCATGTCAAGGCGGTACAAAGTTCACCGGGTCAACTAGTAATTAATATAAAAATAAAATAATCATTTATTGACACAATATAACACTTGTCACAAATTAATGTTGAATCCATAGGCTCCCACGAACTAGTATAAACTGTGTTTCCGGAGCCAGTGGCTTCTCCCATCTGGTGCGTGAGTGTATTATGTGTACTTACTCGTAGTAAGAACTATGCACTCTGTAAATTTAAAAATAAAAATCGGTTTACCATGTTCTCAATTCTATCATAGTATGAGGCATGTAGTTGCCGGTGAAATTACAGGCATATGAGGCTTTACACCTGTATGCCTCAAGTTTATGGACGCCGGGTAGTGCATTGTAGGGCACGTTTCTTAGGTGCGTGGCCTACGATGTTTTATACGAGGATTAGTTATACTTTGTTATATACGATGGTTACCACCTAACATCAGGTGGACCAAAATCCAGTTCCATCTCCAGGTCGTATAAAAAAAGTCCATTTTCCACCACGTAACTTTTTAATTTCATTTTTTTAATAAAATAATTATAGAAAAAACATGATGTGCCGACCCCACGTAATGAATGAGGGAAAAGGGCAGGATGATAAATGAAGTTGAAAATACTCTTCATGCATAGTGGTTTTATACTATGATGTGTATGGAACGTTGGAGTATAACTAGATACTTACCGTCTGTAAATGGCGTCTTTATCTTTACATAGTATAAAATGAAGTCGCTTCCGCTATCTGTTCCCTTAGATCTTTTAAACTACTCAACGAATTTTAATGCAGGTTCAGCAATAGATAGAGTGATTCAAGAGAAAGGTTTATATGTATAATACATACATAACTCTGGTTGTTTGTTACCTTTACGTTAAACGGCTGAACGGATCGTAATGAAATTTTGCAAGGAGATAGATTATATCCTGGGAAAGGACATAGGCTACTTTTTAGCCAATAGTGCAAAATGAGGGTAATGTTTTACTGAAAAACCACCCGTGCGAAGCTAGTGTTTAAATAAAAGCTTGTAAGCATAAGCAGAGAGGCCTATGCCCAGCAGTGGGTCGACACGGGCTGAGATGATGATGATGATAAAGCATAAACAAAATTACTGTTCTGTTGCGCATTTTTTTGTTTGTTCAATAATTCAGCTTCTAGTAAATCAATTCTGTTCTTAAGTGACTCTTCTTTAGTAAGTTTCATTTTCCAAATGCGACAAACTTTAAGATGAAGAAATGATAGCTCTTGAGTGTCCAAGGCCTGTGTGTGAGATTATAATGTTATTAGTCGTAGAATTATTTTTAGCTTTGGATTTAAAATAAAATGGTATCCTGTCTTCCAGAGGTATTGGATATGACCTCGCATCGAAACAAGTAGAGAGAAGAGTGGAAAAAGAGTCTTAGAATAGGAACATAATTAGCTAGCTAAAAGATACAACGTAGGTACTAAAATATATGGATTATTTTTGTTGGTTTTCATCAGTGTATTGCAGTCAGTTTTATCTAGTCATCTACTCTATATATGTTTAATTCTATTTGCATAGTACAATTGAACAAAAACCGACAAATCACATTTGTGTTTTTTGTAGAAAAATGAAAAGATATGGCCAAGTTCATGGTTTTTTTAATTTAAAGTTAAACGAAATCTATCAATTTATTGGTGTTAGCATCACTGTTTGGAAATCTAAATTCTGCATTCGTGACTGTGGTACCTGTTAAGTTATATAAAAAAAGAAAATAGATATATCGGTTATTGACCAAACCCACTGGATATTAATCGGTTTTTGATAAAACACTGTAGGATATGTCGATATTAGGTAAAACGCTTGTAGGAATATGAGAGCTAGATAAAATGCGACTGAACATGCCTCAGTGTTTCTAAAGCCAGATTAGGTGGTTTCCAATCAAACAACTTTATATAAAATCACAATTTAAAATCAACCATGAATCAAGTTAAGAGGAAATCCGGGAAGCAAGACATTTGGAAAATAGGTATTTAACAAATCTATTGCTGTCGCGCTGTGCCCTATATGCCCTATGTGCGTGCGATAGAGATAACTGCAGGTCTGACTGATTACACCTATTTAAAATAGACGAAATCATTGTTTCGTAGTCCCCTGTTTCCTCCTCCAAAACTGGACCTATTTTTTTATTTTTTTTTCAAATATGTAATAAAAAGGACTTTGGCTATGTTTGTACGTTTCGTTTTTTTTATTTATATTCGGCAAATTTGTTTGCTGGATGTCTGAAAAGGGGCAGTAAAAATTAGCAATTTCTGTGACTTTAGAAGGTTCCTAGTTTTTATAATAATTAATTTATGGGGAAAAACTAAACGTAGAGATATGACCGTGGTACTTGTAGATTGTATGGTAAAAAAATATTTGCTCTAGTATCACTATCCAGAGAGGAAACAGGGGACTACGTTTGTATGGGCGAAACACAGCCCAGATTTCCTCTTAAGGTAATGCTGCTTTATTCTCAGCTTAAAAGAGTGCTGTGAAGGAGCCCGTCTAATTTCTACTGGCAAAGCACACACACACTGCTTTGACAGTGAATGATTTCCCGTAGAAGGAAACAGGGGACTACGTTTGTATGGGTGAAACGCAGCCCAGATTTCCTCTTAAGGATTTATCAGTATCCGTTCCGATCGCCATCGTTGTTTAGTACGATTGATGTAATTATTGGTTTATGTTCAGATCTGGGTATTTCGCGGACGGATTTAGAGCAAATTTATCAGTTTTCGACCAGGTTACATTAACCATAGAGCAAGATGTGTACGAGAACAACCAATTGGCATCTTAAAAAAAAATATCAAAAGGTGATTTATCGGTTTTTGTTCTGACGCTCTTCAGTTGCATAGTACAATTATTGTAGAATATAAAAAACACATTTATTGTACATCAAAGTGACACGTGGAGCTATTATGAAAAACTCACTGAATTTATATAAACTCACGTTGTTCAGCTCCGCGTATTGTGGGATGTTTTGCACCCATTACGTTAAAATTACAATATATTGTAGACTTACATCAACATTTCCTCTCATTATCTTGTTCGCAATGTATTTCAGATAGGTATACTCCGCCTTTTTCCTCTGTTCGACGTCCACCTGCTCAAATATATTTCGAATTGTGTCAGAAATATTAATATCTACGGAGCAGGTACAAGGACCATGTAGTTTGTTCTTTGGCCTCACGTTAAACGCTTCTACGCTTGTCTTTGTCAATAATTTTGAGTCAATGCGAGACTTCTTTCGACGTTTAAATTCTGGTGTAGCTATTTTTGTAGGTTCCTGTAAAATGACAAAAAACAACAACTCGTCATTACATGCCACTATCCACTACCAAAGGTAGGTTTTGTTGTAATACATATTTTGCTATATTTAAAATACCTCGAGTACACAAGATAAGCTGTCTAGCTTATTTTTTAATAATTTATTTTCTTTCTCTAATTTGTCTGCTTTCCGCATAGCTTCAATACTCATAGTTCTTAAATTCTCAACTTCATTTTCGTGCAATTCACGTATGTCGAGTAAAGCTTCTTCGTGAAGACTCTGTATACTTTCAACGCCCAGATTATGCTCGTTTAAAATGCTTTTAATGCTATTATCATACTGCATTTTTACAACGTCTTTTTTCGTCTTGTAATCCTTTTCAATGTTTTCTAGAGTTATTGTAAGATTTTGAATTTTCTTTTCATATTCTTCAAAAGTATCTAGCTTCACCATAACGCACTGTTCAGTGTAAGATTTTGGCTGACTAGATTTACTGTAGCTATTACTTGAAAGTGTTTTGTTATCTGTTGACGACTTTTTAAGTTCACTCAATCGTGAAGGACTAGAATCACTTTTTTCAGGTTCTTTGTGTGAAGTAAATATTTCGTCACTCCGTGTTTTGCGAAGAGCTTGGGCAGCATTGTACGTTTTGATATTATTAGGATCTTTATGGCTGTCTATAATGTATTTAAGTCCAAAATCTTTCGACTTTCGTGACCTATTTGAGTCAATAGGCAGAGTACGATCATCCTCAGATTTGAGAAGCAAGACTTCAGCTCCGACCCGAGAAAGCTCTTGACGGGACTCATTTTCAATTAAACGATGTTGATTCAAAAACTTAATTGGATCAGTTTTCAACAATTCTGTTTTGTTGCTTACATTTTGCAGTTTTTGTATTTTGGTGTTTGTGGCATCTTTATACTGGTGATTGTTACTCACAATCGAGTGCGTTGAAGGTGTCCCAAATTGAACACTTTGAAATTTGTTATGGCTATCAGCATAGTAAGATGACGAATATTCCTTAGGTGGAGGATAGTTACCCATTGTGTAAGAGTCTAACGATTTATTTTCAGCTTCAATAGAAGGACTATCATTATCAACCCTAGGTAAACTTATTTTAAGTTTATGTTTGACGTTGCCATATTCTTCATACTCTTCTTCTGCATTTAAAGAATAATCACTATATATTTCTTGTTTCTTATAATTTTTCCCATTACATTGTTGTTTTATAATGTGCGTATTGACATTTGGAGTTTTTTGAATTGTTATTGCTTCAACTACTATTTCAGAATTTTCGTTAGCATTCCAAGGCTCTTTATTTTCGTAGGACATACCGTGATTACTTTCACTATCTCTGTATATTATAAATAAGTCTTTATCTGCAGATACTTCTGAAGCCGATGCGAACAGTTTATTATTTTTGTCGTCATTATTAATGTTACTTTCAGTCGCAGAGTTTCCGTTCGTAACTTTAAAACCAGTAAAAGCACTAGATTTGGTAGGGCTTTTCATTTGATTCGTTTTAGTATTGTCATCTGCTTCGTTTTCAGTGTCATCATTATCTATAGCTTTTGACGAGTTGGTATCCATAGATTTTGTGTTATAAATGTATATTACTTTAGTGTTTCGGATCTTGGGGTCTACTTCAGTACTATTTTTAGACTTTGGAACATCTCGATCTGGATTATCTTCATTAGACGTTGATAATTCCTCATTTATCATATCCATGCTATCAGTAGCACATGAAATTGAGAAATGTTCGAGGCGGCCGGGACTGAGCTGCTTTAACTTAAAGTTTAAATAACCATTCTTGACATAATCGGAAGAAGGATTAACATTTGCTGTAAGAACTTGCACTGTACTAATAGGATCAAATATTTTCGTTGGAATTGATTGTGATTGATTAATTTCATGTACTGTTTCATTTACTTGAATGAAGCTAGTGTTTTCTTTTTCACCCAACTTATTATTATCTTCGCTAAGCTGTAAATTTTCAGATTTTTCTGATTTAATTTCGCTGTCAGTTTGGTTTCCCACATTTATTTTAGTTGATAATTGGGATGTTTGAATACTTATGTTTTGACCAGGTTCCTTTTTAAGTTTGTTTAACGCCTTTTTTAACATTTCGATTTCTTTTATTTTTTCTTCTAATTCTCTACTGGTTTTTTCAATTATGCCCGAAAATTGAGAATTTTCTTCAGTCAAACTCTTTAGTTTATCTTCTGATTCTTGGTACAGTTTTTGAAGAGATTTCATATCCCCTTCTAATTTAAAAATGTAACTTTTTGCTGATTGGTTAACTTTATCGATAATCAACTTTTGATTCAATATTTCAGCTTTTAAGTTATCTATCACATTTTTATAATTCGATATTTGTTGTTCTAGTTGTTTTTTAAGATCATAAAGATGTTTTTCCATACTGATTTTATCTCTTATTGCTTCTTCTTTATCATTTATGATTTTTTGCTTTTCTTTTTCTACAATTTTCTTTGCTTCATCTGTTTTAGTTTGAACTAATTCATATGAATTTTGGACGCTAAGCAATGTTTGCTCTAATGAAGTGTTTTTGGAAATTCTAGCATCTAAAAATCTTCGTATTCTATCTAGAGACACTAAAATATCTTCTACATCACATTTTTCTGGGGATAATTTGCTGTCTCCAATACTCTTCATTTCTAGTTTCTTTATATCTGTTACAATTATTTCTCTTTCATTTTGCAGATGACTTATTTGGGATAAATATTTGTGTTTGTCTATTGATATTTCTTCATTGCTCATTTGAGTAACTGATAACCTTTCTTCAAGGATTGTATTAACGCTTTGAAGTTTAGCAATTTCCATTTTCATGTTATGAGTAGCTCTTGAGTCTGTAAACATTGAACTTATCATTAATTTGTTTTTTTATGTGAATTATTCAAGTTTGTAAATTGGCTTACGATGAGCTTCTATTGTCATTAGAGATTGGTTAATTTTGTGTGAACTATGACCTGTTATCTGCTCTCCAGTATTGACCACTTCGGCCAAGTTATTATGTAACTTTCGTACTTCGTCTTCCAATTCATTGATATAATTTTCTAAAACAGCTATTTTATCATTACGATCTGAAATAAGTTCGCTAAGGTTGGATATCTCATTTTCCTGAAAAAAAAGTTGATTTTCAGTGACATAAATAGTTGACGTGAAGTAATTGGACGGCAGTAAACAGAAAAGTGACAATTCATATAGCAAACATTTTATGAAAATACGTCAAAGGTTTGGGATGTATCTGGCTAGCATGGAAGTCACACTAGCACATTTACGTGAAAAAAAAACGCATTGCATTTTATGAATATGCAATCACAATCCCAACAATAACTTAGCTCATGTCTACAATAATTATTCAAATAAACAAATTGTGTGGGGACAGGGCGCTGCTCCAAAAATAGGTAATATTATAATTAAAATATTTTGTTTGTATGAAGTATTGGGGGTTTAAGTATTGAGTATTTTGTAAATTATTTCATGCAACACAGAAATACAGTTTAGCAGCTAAGGATAAAATTAGTTTTTATTCATATAAAATGAATCTTGCTATCTGTTAATTAAAACATCTTAAACCTCTGTAACAATATTTTGATGGATAAAATTTAATTAGGAACGCGTCTTTTTGCGTACTTTTTAGAGCTTAAAACTGTTTCGGCGTGTTCAATTAAACCCCTAATGTTTTTATCACTCTTAAAGAGGGGTCCTACTAAAACTTGGCAATTAAAGTAACTCTAACTGAAATATTAGGAAGAATATCAAAGCTGAGCAAACTTTAGTCTGTCTGTAGTTGGGTTTGTAAACAGTTCATATACATAGATTTCATACATAATAACCAAAATCACTTTTTTACAGCAAAGTTTCAGATGCAGTTACCTAACCTTTTCTAAATCTGTAAATGTAAAAATGAAATTTTACGATATCAGACTTAGGGCGACTTGCGCAACAATGCCTAAACGTATTTAGTTGCTAAATATGATTTAAAAAGTTGTTAAATCATACAAGTATGTCAAATTTAAAACATGTGTAGGTTCCAAGCCAACCTTAATTTCCAAAGAATGTTTTTGTTTTACTGTGCCTCTTCTACATTGATTAAACTAAATTAAACTTTAAAAATATTACCGATTCATCTAATTTATCTAAAAGATCTCCTATTTTTGCATGGTGCTTAATCTTTTCTTGTTTCATTTCTTCAATTTCCCTGATGATTTCGGCATGTGGGTTGTCTTGAAAACTTGATTTTGCTATGAGCTGTAAAACATCAATGTGTGTAATATTTTTGAAAGACAATTCCGAACGAAGCTTTTATAAAATTGTCAGTAATACAACTCTGTTTTTCACAAAATCTGTTAGCTTGTCGGTGCATAGTAATTATGTATTGATATCAAAAGACACGAGCACTTGCGTTGCGGGCTCTTGTGGACCTGTGAACAAAATTAATGCTGGTAAAAGCAGGAAATCTTACCTCAGGCCTTGCATTAATCAATGCTTTTTCCAAATGTTCATTGTGTGACAATAAGTTTTGACTTTGACTACTAAGGTCATGATTTTCTCGTTCAATTCTTCGTTTATCAGAAACTTGCTGATCCAGTTCTTGTTCAAGTTTATTCTTTTCTGCTAAAATTTGATCGTAGTTTTGTTTTAACCTATCATATTCTAATTCTACAGCTTCATAATATTTAACCTTTTCTATTAGTTCCTCACTTTCTTTTCTGAGAGTGTCTAAATTTGTTTTTGTAGAAATATTTTCTTTAAGTAATGATTTCATATTGCTTGTAGCTGCTCTATTATCACTTTCAACATTCATTAGACATTCACGAAGTGTTTTATTTTCTTCTATTTTTAATTCTAAATCATTGTATACATTATTAAATTCACCAGTTTTGTTATCGAAATCAGATTGGAGAATATTTTTTTCTGAAGCTAAATTATCATATGCTCTTTTAAGAGAAGATAATTCATGGTTTAATGCATCAACTTTAAGCGAGTTATGCTCATTCTGTGACTGGAGTTGATTGAATGCTAGCAAAAGCTTATTATAATCATCTTTTTTGTTAATAAGTTCATTTTGTAACGATTGCTTTTCATTTGTGATTTTAGTGTAGTCTTCATTCAATTTCGAAAAGTCTAATTTTAGATTTTCAGATGATCCTTGTAAACTATTTACTAGCTCTTCACTTTCCTGTCGTTTTAATTGCATTAAATGTAAAGCATCATCAAGTTCTTCCTTTGTACTTTGAAGCTCATTTTCAAGCTGAATTTTATTTGCAGTAAGTTTTTCGTGCGCGTCTTTTAATTTTTGTAATTGATCTGCTACGTTTTCTAAATTATGTACTTTTTCTTTTAAGGTAGCGCTTTCTTTGTTCGTAAGTTCTATAGACAATTTGTATTTATCTTTTTCAGTCTGCAAGGTTTGTAATTGTTGATGTAAAATTGAATTTTCACTGTCACGATTGCTCAAATCCATCTGTAAAGATTTATTTATTTCTTGCGATTCCATCAACACAGATTTAAGATGATTATATTTTTCATTCTGTGCTTGAAAAGAAGTTGCCAGGTCATCTTGCTTATGTACCAAGTCATCGTAATCTTTTACTTTTTCTAATAGTTCTTGACTTTCTTGTTTAGCTAACTGTAAAGACTTAATGACTTGAGAATTTTCATTATTCAGAACAGCACAATTCTTATTGTAAAATTCCTGAAGTGTATGAATTGTTTTGTAAAGTTCATTATTTTCACTATTCCGTTTTTCCATGTCTTCCATTGCTCTAGTTACTTCTTGTGATTTTTGATTGATAACGACCATTAAGTTCTCAATGGCCACAGATTTTTCCTCGACATCTAGAGTTAATAAATTATTGTTTTCCATAATTCTTTGGATTTCATATCTGCAATCTTTTGCATCTTTTTCTAAGTAATCATTTCGTTGTAATATGTTTTTATATTCACCTGAAATTTTAGTTTGTGTCAATTTTGTTTTAAATATGAAAGTGCCTTTATAATATTCTACAGCAAAAAATATACAATACTTTTCCAATATTCAATTTCCATTTTTAGATCGTTGATGATATTGAGTTTGTTTTGAAATTGATCTTCTATTTGCTGCTTTTCTTCATCATTGCAACAGCAAATATTTTTTAAATTTTTTATCTGCTCATTAAGAGAATTAATTTCATCCCTGAGTGCAATAGAAGCTTGATCTGACTCTTCAGATTGTACCTAAAAATAGCTTTAGGTTAGCAAAAACTTCAGCTTTTAAATTCTACCTCAGCCTTACCTTTCCATGGTCTTGTTCGAGCAGTCTATCAATTTGAATTGATAAACTTTTTATTTGTTGATCTTGGCACATTAGTTTACAATCATATTCTTTCAGTGTACACTGCAGTGAACTGCACTGCAATTTTTCTTTTTCAAACATCATTGAAACTTCATTTAGTTTTTGCTCCAACAGTAAATTCTCTCGTCTCAAGTCATCTATTGTTTTTATTTTCACTTTATTAATCTCAGATTCTGCTTTAAGTTGATGTTCTAGGCTTGAAGTCTCATCAAATAGTACAATGTATTGTTCTTTTAAAGTATCCAGATCTGCGGAGCGTTTTCGATATTGCTCTTTTTCATTCCACACCGCACTATATTCTCGAAGTTGACTTTTTAAACTATCAATCTCTTTTTCTAACTCTGTGTACCGCTTACAGCAATAATCTCTTTCATGTTTTTCAGCCTCGTAACAAGTCATTAACTCGTCATAATTTTCTTGTAAATGTTTTAGACGTTTTAAATTCTCTGAGTCTATGTTGTAGTTATCTATTCCAAATTCATCTGTTTCGAGATTATTTTTCAAGGAAGTATTTTCTTTACTGAGAATTTCTTTCATATCATCATTTTCCATGATGTCTGCTACTAAATGAGCTCTTTTATTATCTAGACATGGTTGTTTAGATTCCGCTGAGGTTAGTGCGTAGGCTGTCTCTAATCGTGTGACCGTTTCAGCTCGATAACAGGCATATTCTTGGCCTGAAGTAGTGGTAAAATCTTGCGAACATGGAGCTATGAGGGCTAGACTAAACTTCTCAAGCATCTTCAGTTTTAAAATTATTTTGCCTTTAATATCGATATAGCGCATATCTTTACCCGTAGTCTGAAATGCATAATAAATTAAACTCTGCATAATGCATAATGCATACATTAAAAATGTTCATTAAATGGATATAACATAATAATAATTTATGAAACTTTTTCATCCATTAGAATTTACCATCAGATCTAAATACAATTTGTATTTCTCGTTTTGACGTAAAATTCCAAGTATTTTTTCTAATGCTGTATAGATATGAGCGTAGATACAGTAAGGTTCACAAACATCGTTCTCCATTACCTGCAATTGCATCTTTATCTTTAAAATTACATAGTATAAAATGAAGTCGCTTCCGCTGTGTGTTACCTTAGATTTTTTAAACTACTCAACAGATTTTAATGCAGTTTTCAGCAATAGATAGAGTGATTCAAGAGGAAGGTTAATTGTATAACTAGTTTCCGCCAGCGGCTTCGCACGCGTTGTTTGTCAACAAAAAGTAGCCTATGTGTTAATCCAGGTTATAATCTAGGTAGATTAAATTAAATTAAATTAAATAGTCATTTATTTCAGATATCCATGATCCATATGTTAATAGTATAATGTTTCTTATAAACTATGTTAGTAAATTAAAGTGAAAAATTACATTAAATTAGAATGATATTAAAATTAAAACAAAATTATATTCCTCCTCCTAGTCCTCAGATGCTGTTGCGGCTGTCCCGAACTCTGCTCATCAGCGATGCCGTTTTTTTGCGCATGATGGCGTGAAAGCCATCTGTGTGATAATGGGCAACATCCCCGATGCACTGCAGTATCGGGGCAACCGCAACATCATCCGGAAGATGTTATTATATTGGATGCGTAGGACATCCAATGATCTTTTGGTATGTCGGACCCACAGACTTCTCGTGTACAAGCTCTGACAGTAGGCTTTAAAAAGCGTAACTTTAACTTGTTCAGTACAACGGGAAAATCTGCGGGCCAACGTGTTACCTCGGACCGCCAATGCCCTACGCTCCCTCTCAATATCTTCATCGTCTTTAAGGTCATCGGCAAGAAAATGTCCCAGATATTTAAATTTCGTAACACGATTTAAGTTCAAGCCGTTTAGGGTTATATTCAGTGTATAACCGGGACATTTACCGACGGCCCTAAAAACCATGTATTCACTTTTTTTCGCATTATAAATAAGCCCGTGGTCAACAGCATAGGCCTCGCAGACCCCCAACAATTCCCTGAGACCCCCCACCGTCGGGCTCAGCAGCACCATGTCATCGGCGTAACTAATGTTGTTAATGCTAACGCCGTTCATTCGGCAGCCGACACGCATGCTGCTCAGCCCGACGATGAGGTCGTTTACATAGAGATTGAAGAGCTTAGGAGAACTCAAGCCCCCCTGTCTCACCCCGCTCTCCAACCTATATGCATCCGAGAGAGAATTGGCCCATCTCACATAGTTGGTCTGATTGGCATACCAAAATTTAAATATATTTTGGATTTTAGCCGGTATACCCTGGTCCCTCAACTTTCTCCAGAGCACATCATAAGACACAAGGTCAAAGGCCTTGGAGAGGTCAAGGAAGCAGGCGTATATAGGCGTCCTACGGTCTGTATAATACTGGAAGGTATGCTTGAGACTTATAATCGCACTTTCAGTAGAAAGTCCGGGCCGAAACCCGAACTGGGCGTCATGGAGATTTAAATGTTTTTCTAAGCAAGAATCAAGCAAACCGTCCAGAATTTTAGCAATTATAGTTGCCAGCGAGATTGGGCGATAGTTTTTAATGTCAGCGACATCCCCAGTCCTGTTCTTCACAATGGGCACCACGATAGTTTTCATTAAGTCAGGTGGTAAGTAAGAGTGACTAATGCACATTGTGAAGAACATGGCCAAAACGCTCGTAAGGTGTACTCCCGCATGCCTCAAATGCTCAACACTGAGCCCGTCATGCCCGGGAGACTTGCCGCCGCTCATTTTTCTCAGGACCTTCCGAACCTGTCCTGCAGTAAAAAGAACAAGCGGCTCATCGCCCGCACACCCAGACACATCCATCGAAGCAGATGAGGGTCCTAGCGGTGAGCGCACCTTGAAGTGCTCCATGAACATATTGGAGATGTCTACAGCCTCACTCATTCCACCCACACTCACTGGGAGACCTGGCTTAATCTCCTGCTTTCCAGTAGTTTTCCAAAACTTACTAAAGTCATTTGCCTTTCTGTGTTTAGCCAAAATATCCATCTTTAGTTGCTCCTGGTTTTTCTGACACCAACTTAGGCGACTTTTGAAAATTTTTCGTGACTCGACCATTTCTTTATAAATCAATCCTGTAGCAGGTCGGTTTTACCCACGGTTTTAACCACATTTTAAACTTAAGCCTGGCCTCACGATGTGCCTCACCAACATGCCCATTCCATCCACACAGTTGTCTCTTCTTAGTATGTCTATTATTTGCCTTCCTACTTGTACTCACGGCCGCGCTACACAAAATATCTACAATATTATTATATGTACATTTTGTCCAGCACAGGCGTATGTTCCAACAGACCGCATGACCCACGACTGCACTCCAGAAACTCAATAGGAAAGTCAATTTCACGAAGTCTATTGTGGCACATCTCCTGGTATTTACTTATTTGAGACTCATTTCTCTCTCCCCATATTATTGAGCTACGGGGCAAGGCGTGCGTTACTATTTTAGGTCTCACAATATTTAAATTACATTTAACAAATATAGGTAGATGATCCGATACGAAAACATCCTCTATGATACCTACCTCGACAACAGTTTGCCAGGCCGACAGTGAAACAACACAGTGATCTAGCCATCTCCTACAACCGTGGGCCTCACTGACAAAAGATACATACCAATTTGAAAGTAACTCTGTCTCTCTGTCTGTTACCTTTTCACGACTTAACGGCTCGACTGATTTTGTTGGAATTTGGTACCTGTATACCTAGATGGATTATGAATGGACTTAAGACATAGGATACACTTTACGTAACTGCACAGAAGGAGAGTAATGTTTTATTGACAAACCACGCGTACGGTTCAGCTAGTAAATTTATAAGACACTAAGATTTGTTAAGATGCCGATTCTAAGTTCAGTTACGGTTAAGATAACGGGATAACTTACAGCAATAGTATTTTGCATTGCACTTAGTTTTGCATCTTTGATAACAATGGTGTCATGCATCTCTTGGATTCTCGGGTCTGTCGCTGCTGTAAAAAAAACATTACCACAATAAGGGGTTTCCACAGCCATGTTTTTATAACTGCTAATAGATGACGTTGATCTGAATCTGAAGCTGAAGCAAAGGAAAGTTAATTGTCAACGTCAATTGTCGTGTCAACATTATTTTCCGAGGAACCTGAAATTAAAAAAAACACTTTTTTGTTTGTTGAACTAAGTGAGATTGTTGTAGACATTGATACTTTGTCTTTGAGATTTTGGCATATAATATAATCATATTTTTTGGCGGCTTATCTCCAGACGGTGCCATCTATTGTGAGTTGGAACTAGTTATTTTAATCTATAACGAAAAGCTCTCATTTGTCTAAACCGACTCATATAAATTGTACTCTTTACATAATTCAAAGATTATGGCACCTTGTGGCAAGTTGCTTTGAACTTAATGGACGCAGCTGCTGTAGTACAGACAGAACAAGTTTTTTGGCGGAAGTAGACTTGACAGGCATTTATAACTGTCATACCAAACTAACTCTGCTTGGTAAGCGGGAACTAGTATCAGGGTAATTCGCGCAGAGTTGACTAACGGCCGAATACAATATTCTTATATCTTTCTCTCTCTTCACAATATCTTTTTTGACGACCTCCGTGGCGCAGTGGGCGAACAGCCGGCTGAGACGCAGTGAGTTCAATTCCCGCCGCGGAATCAATGTTTGCATGATCTACAGATATTTGTTCCGTGTCTGGTTGTTTTTTTATGTTTTATAAGTATGTATTTACAAAAAAAGTATATAAGTATTCTATCAGTTATCTGGTTCCCATAGTACAAGCTCTGCTTAGTTTGGGGCTAGATAGCACTGTGTGAAATGTCTAGCAATATTTATTTATTTCTTTGCTTTTGTTTTGTTTTGCACAAAACTTCTGAGAACGGTAAATTAAGTTATTTTTGATTTGCTTTGACAAAAGCAAAGATAGATAAAATAATTGAAAAAAAAATATTCAAAACTACACACAAAATAAATAAAATAACGCAACAACAACAACATCTCACTTGATAAACTTTTAAAAGCTCTGTGTGGGGATGAATTGATACTCGTTGATATTGGGTTCGGCCGTAAGCCACCAAATTCCCTCCCAAGATTTTCCATCTTTCGTCGTTATAATAAATTTGGTGTATCCACAACTTAATGACGAATTCAGAGGATCATTCAACTATTTCATCTTTTTTTTTTGTTTTTATTAATGATATTCAAGTGCTTGACCACTACCTCCCCTAATGGTAAGTGAAATGTAAAGAAGCATATCTTACATGTACTTTGATCACAGGGTAAAGTTAAGCCAGCCTGATTACTCGTATCCTGTTGTGTTGGTTGTTTCTCAAAAGTCCACTGTGATAAAAAATAAGTTGTCTGGAGGAGAAAAAATTGGTAAAATCAAATAGGACTTGCAAAAAAATCTAAAATATCATGAAATGCCTACAAATAAGTCTAGTGTCTATTTATTAAACTAAATAAGTATCTTTTATCATAATTAATTCTAAAACTCTTTACTTTGAAGAGAAGGCTCACAAATATTCTGTAATTAGATGTTTAAAGTTTTGATTGGATATGAAAAAAAACATTTTAAATCAAAAATGTTTGATATTACACCCCAACCAAATATTTATCTAATTACCTTTTTGTAAAACGTTCCAAAAATACACTAAACTAGCATTTTTAAAAACTATAAGTAAATCAAACCTCATCTCCTTTTGATTTTGGTGTCTGTAAAGAAATAATCGACTTAGAAAGTAATTATCAAAGAAAAAAATATGAGCGAAACAGAATCATACCGTATCATCTTGGAATCGTGAATGTTGCAATAAAAAAAAATCACAATTTTTTTCAACTAATAAGTCATAGCAAGATTAGCGAAATTGAACCAGTGCATTTGCAGTTTTCAAAGTTTTCATTTCTCTATTGTTTTACTTTGCTGCAACCTCCGTAACGTGACGTTGACGACCTCCGTGGTGCAGTGGGCTAATAGCCGGCTGAGACGCAGGAGGTAGTGGGTTCCATTCCCGCCGCGGAACAAATGTTTGCATGATCTACAGATATTTGATCCGGGTCTGGTTGTTTCTCTATATATTATAAGAATGTATTTACTAAAAAAATGTATATAAGTATTCGATCAGTTATCTGGTTCTCATAGTACAAGCTCTGCTTAGTTTGGGGCTAGATAGCGTTGAGTGAAATGTCCAGCAATATTTATTTATTTTTATTTATTTATTTGCTTATGTTCAAAAAAAAATAAAAAAAAACTTTTTAAATATTGTGTCAAGGATGCTTTAAGTGAATAGACTTGGGTCTCAGGTACTTAAACGTTTGCCAATATTCTTTAAAAACACTCCAATCTTTGGACCGGTATCTGCACCAACTTTTACCAACCACAGTTTACCAAACATAGCTAAGAACAGTATCATACATCAACAGTATTCGAACAAAAACCCCATATAATTGCAACTAATGCCGTAGGGTACATAAGATGCACAGACAGACATAAGTCCTTACTTATAAGATGCCTGTTTTAAAAATTAATTAAGTACTTGAACTTTTAGCATAGAAAATAAGTACTTAACTATATATCTACTTTTCTTAGCCTATATAGGGTGTTGGATAATATACGCAAAAAAATGAAAGAGGTTATTTGGATGAGTACAATAAATAAATTTGTGAAATGTTTACCATATAAATTTGAAATTTATTTTGGCATGTAAAAACAAACACTTCATTAAACTTATGTTGTGCTATTGCATGATGCTTGCCATCTAACCACAGATACTGTATTAGTAACGTCTCGAGATATCTTGTTGTCCTTTCTAACCCAAAACCCCCAGCCATTTTCGAAAGAGATATCAAATCGGCCTTTATGTTTGGATGTCGATTGCAAGAGTAGGCAGTAAGTTTTATATCGAATTAATCATCTTAACTTAGTCGAATTTCTTTAAAATTTTATAATATAACTAGTAGTTTTTTTTTTCGAGAAGTCTATTTATGTTTTGAGAAACCGTCACTTGAATATCGTCAGTATATTACCAAACATCCTGTTTTATAATAAATTTAAGTAACCCGTGGTTTGAGGGACCCTTTAGGGATTGAAAGTAAAAAGTAGGTAGGTAATAGGTATATAAGATGACCTTGGCTCAGTTGGCGAATAGCCAGAGACGCAGGAGGTTGCGGGTTCGATTGCCGCATCGGCACAAATGTTTGTATGTCCTATAAGTAAGTAATTAAATGTATAAGTAATTTTAAAAAGTACCGGATTTATCACGTACCATTTTATCGGTGTTTCAACCGACAATGCTTTGGGTTCAATCCGTGAACCTTCATCAGGGTGAGTGCGATCCGCTCCGAACAAAGTTACGTGATAAATCCCGTATTTATAGCAGTGATTGAAATAAATTACGAAAGTTTTTTAAGTAAGTATTACGTGTAAGTATCTGGTTCCCATAGTATATAGATGCTTATAAATAAAATAATAAATAAATATTGCTGGACATTTCACACAGCGCTATCTAGCCCCGAACTAAGCAGAGCTTGTACTATAGGAAACAGATAACTGATAGAATACTTATATACTTTTTTTTTTGTAACATATATCTTAGATAATATTAGATTAGATAATTCTTTACACACCTAATAACAATACAACTACAAAGAACACCGTAAAACTATGTGATACAATTGGCGGTCTTATCGCTGAATAGCGATCTCTACTAGACATCCTTTGGATGGAATGGAAATGGACTGTGTGGACATTACCTGGGGTGTAATGGTGTAACTAACATACTACATATACGTATGCATATACTTATACTTATGATATAAAAAATAAAAATAACATTTATATGAATGAACCGTAATAATATGTACTTATATAAGAAACATATTAATTAATAATAAATACATAGATATTTAACAACAAATACTCAAATAGTGTTCTCTGACCATACGTTTAAAAATGGCAAGTGACTTGGCACATCTGATAGCTACCGGCAGCGCGTTCCATAATCAGACAGCCTGCACTGTAAAATACTTATCAAAGTAGGAGGAGGAGTGTACAGGTGTTCTGAGTTATAGTGTGTCAGACGAACGCATGGATTGAGGATTGGATTGATGGAGGAAATGGTGAATGAAGGGTTAAACAGGGTGTTAAATAAATGGTGAAGGATGTGAGTATTCCGGCGAAGGCATTCTATTCTCTTAGTTTGAGGGTAGACACTGAGTGAAATTTCCAGCATTACTAATTTATTCATAAATAATGCAAATAGTATACCTCGTCTCCTCTTGATTTTCCAGTCTAAAAAAACAGAGAAATTAATTATGAATTAACCAGCAGTTTAGAGACAAAATGTTCCTGTATTGTGTCAATGGCGGCAATTCTGTTGCTTACGCTGACTAACCAAAATTGTGTAAAATACGAACGGTCTTATTTTGTTCACACTAAATATCAAATCAGAATAAAATTTAAAGTGACATTTCTAGAATTAAATAATTTTTGTTATAATGGCATGTTTGCGGGCTACTCGTAATTTAGTGATCAATCAAATGGTGTTGACTAAAACTAGCCCGCAAACACGCCTTCTTATTTAAAAATACTTAAATTTAGAAATGTCACTTTGAATGTCATTCTAATTTGATGTTTAGTGTGAACAAAATAAGACCGTTCATATTTTACACAATTTTAGTTAGCGTAAACAATAGAATCGCCAAAAGAATGACATCGGCATTTAATTGTAATCTTGGGAAATTATATTTTATGTTTTTCAATTACATCGCTGACTGTACTTAAACAATCAAACTTATTTACCTCGAAAGCTTCAGAATCACCGCCCTGAAAATTAAAGATGGATGGTAAATATGAGAAAATAAAAATAAAAACTAAGTAGGTATTTCGTCCCACTGCTGGGCTATCGTCTTCCCGAGTCACTCCAACCATCCCTATGCATCGATATTTTCCACTATCTTCTTTCGAAGGTATCAAGATCGTCCCGCCAACGCTTTCTCGGCCGACCCCGACGATGCCTTCCGTCTTCAGGCGTCCATAGTGTTACAATATGGGCCCATTTCTCGGGGTGCATTCGGGTAACGTGGCCCGCCCAGTCACACTTAAGCCTAGCCGATCTCTTCCCTACATTAGCAATGCCGGTTAGTAAGCGCAATATGGTGTTAAGGCGGATATACATTAAGTTAGTTACTGACGCTAGTACTGAGGCCGAGAACTGACTCACACTACTTACATATAGTCAGTCAGTCCTGGTTAAAGTCAGTGTGGAAATTTGTTGATTACACCCTCCCCGTTTTGACATATGGTGCGCAGAACTGGTCACTGACTAACATTTTAAAGTCCAAGCTCAAAGCTTGTCAGCGTGCGATGGAACGCAGCATCTTGTGTGTCAAGCGAACGGACAGAATCCGGAACACTGAACTGCGCTCAAAGACCAAAATTGTTGACGTAGGCACCAAAGCCGCTCAGCTGAAGTGGAACTGGGCTGGGCATGTCTGTCGCATGCCAAGTGAGCTGTGGGCAAGGATAGCCACCGAGTGGCGTCCTGATCCAGCGAGAAGGCGACGCGGCAGACCGAAACGTAGATGGCGGGACGAGCTGGATAAATTCCTAACGGATTGGCCACAATCAGCTCACGACCGCGAAGTCTGGAAAGAATGGGGGGAGGCCTTTGCCCAGCAGTGGGACACGAATGGCTGATAATAATAATATAAATAATACACGCACAGTACCAAGTCAGTGTCGCTGGCGCGGGTGGCGTGGGCAGTGGGCCGACTTCAAAATATCCAGCCGGAACGTAGCAGCACTGTACTGACTTGAAAAATATTTACACGATGCCAGTAACGACTCAATATCTAATAATAATGTCAGCTTTATGCTTACTTCAGTAAAACCGGATATATCCAAATCCAAGAACTGAAACACAAACAATGTTTGTATTAAATGAAAACAAAATAGCCCATCACTATTAATAGGTATTAGAATGCACAGAAAAACTTACTAGATCATCTAAGTCTTTGTTGGCCGCTTTTATGGCTGCATGCTAAAACAAAAATCAAGATTTTTTTATACCCTGTTCACAATCAGTACCTACTTGCACTTGTCCTAAAATATTTTCTAACGGATGAAGAATAAAGTATGTATTCTTTTGGCTTATTCAATTATAATCTCAGTCTGTTCCTCCCCGTGGGAGCACAGAAAACTTTAGAGTGCATTATGCTTCTGCTAATTTAAGGGCTCAACAATACCTCCGGTTTTATTCCATGATGAACTTGGATATATTGCAAACTACACATAGACACATAGCGGCTATTCCTTGACCTATCCTTTTTTCGATTCATTTGAAATACTTTTGTAAACGCTCCATTTACCTAGTTCCGGATGCGTGGGATTACAATGGAACGATGGGTGACCAGGCTTCTTAGTTGGAGCACAATGCACTCTAAAGTTTTGTATACTCCAACTGGGAGCAAAATACTGGGATTATAATGGAATAGGCCATTATTTTCCCAATCACGGAGATAATTATATACAGGTATACTAAATAATGTTTGTATTCGGTATTACTACTATTTTAGGAATACTACAAATTGTAATCACGTAAGGCGAAGACCAGAAAGAAGAGAAGTAAGAACGAGCCAAAAAAATGTCGCCCAATTAATGTACTTTCATACAAAATGTATAGAAGTCGTCTTCGCTCCGTCTTTGGCTTATGTCTCTCCGATCTGGCATGCGCCCTTGATTGCCCAATTATTGGAAACAACTACAAATCGCCACTTTACTCTGTCCACAAAGTTGACGACATAATTTTGTACTAAGCTTACTCACAGCTTTAGCGATCTCACACTTTTGGTCACAAGTTAGATCCAATTCATCGTAAGCTGCTATCATCTGTTCAGATTCTTCAATCTTGCGTTTGAGACGTGCTATCTCTGTATTCTTGCCTACCATCAAGGTGTTCACGATGGCTTCAGTCGGAACATACTTGGGTCTGCCCGTGTCATTGTTCCTCTTGATGATCTCAACCAGGTGTTCACTTTTATCGGAACAGAAGTGGGACCACGCCCGCGCGTCCGTGCAAGACGCATACCCTTTGAGCTTCCCTTCATTTCTTGCCGGTAAATCGAACAAATCATATTCATTGAAAACACGCTCTCTTTTTGTTATAAATGACATACTGAATCTGAGTTTTACTACTTAAGAAAAAAAACTATTTTTCTAAACATAAACATGAATATAGTCTACTTTTCTCCGCCATCCATTTTACGCATAACGATAAGATTTGAATAAAATCTCAATTAAATAATTACGGCTTGTAATAAGGAAAATATCAAATATTTTTTTGAAAATGTTATTGGTAATCGAGTTGGAGTGGCATTTTGAAATAGAATGACATATATTCAAATTGTTGAATTGCGTCATTTGAATGTCTATATTTAGCCAGGATTGTTTCATTGCCTATTTTCCTTTTAATTTTTCCGTATGTATTAGCCTCAAAGAGTTCGGAAAAAAAATGTGTTACGTAGTTACGGTTCTAATTTACATAGTGGTTGTAGATATTAACTTGAATCTAAAGCAAAAAAAGAGTTTTCAATTTAAATTCAATCCAAACTTGTTTAATAGAGAAATAATAATAGACTAGGTTGGTATTCACATTCTTCTTCTTCTTCGAGTCAATAATTTACTTCTCAATCACAATAAGGTTGGTTAAAAATTTGCCACTTGTATTGCATTGTCAGTGGCTAAGTTTAAGTAGTCCTTTGTCCAGGTGGTAGGGCACAGAGGACAGATAAGCATGTGGGCCATGCTTTGAATAGGTTCCCCGCAGTCACAGCCAGACGATTTATTTTTAGATTAGTAGATAGATAGATATACTTTTTATTGCACACCAAACAAAATTAAACAGACCAAAATATACACAAAAATAAAGGTAAGTACAATGGCCAGTCTTATCGCTAAAAGGGATCTCTTCCAGACAACCTTTGACGTAGTCTAGTGGTTATATTCTCATTAGTATATATGTTTTGAACTGACAGTGTTTCCTCCTTTTCCCAGTCTATTAGTATTTCTCTATGGTATATATTCTTTTGACGACACTGCAAATATCAAACAAGTTTTCAGCAACATTATTTTAAGACATCAAAATTCTATGTATCTCAGTTCAAATGGACAAGAAGCAATCGCAGAGTCGCCCTAGTAGTTTTATCATTCAATGAATTACATACTACAGAATAATTTAAGACTTGTAGCACGAAACGAAGGCAAACTCAAATCTTACGAGTCTTGTAGTGACGTCAGAGCTTGGAGTCATGACGAGAGAGTGAAAGATCGTCACCTCAGGGAATGGATAAAGGCTGATATGCAAATTTATGTGATACCTGTTAGCACGTTGTCCTATTTCCTGAGAACAATGACGTGCAAGAGTCGTAGAAAAGTAAGTTCATGGTTTAGGAATCTCTTTTTTTTATACATTAAGTATAGAGGCTTGCGTTTGACCACGATCTCGCTTGATGGTAAGCGATCATTCAGTCTACGATGGCACACGCTTGCCTAGAAGAAAACTATTCGCGACTTAAAAATACCCAGGTTGTTGCTATCAGGAAACACAGACTCTGGCAAGGCTCCACTCTTTGGCGGTGCGCATAATAAACGTCGAAGAGAGCCGCTTTGTGCGTATGGGAGGTATTTCAATCATATAGCAGTGGCGCATCGCAGAGCGTCTGGTGCGCGATGATAGAATGGAGGTGGTGGGATTAGGTTGAAAATTTCCGCCGCACGCTCCCCGAAATGTAATCGACAAAAAACCGAGAGGTTTGCAACCTTTCATCGTTGCCTATGAGCTTCTTGGCTCTTCTGTCAATTGATTCCAGAGCTTCAAGTTACTTACAACAAGGTACTTCTCTGATCCGTACCAGAAGTGAGAACAGTACTCCAAACACGATCGGACTTGTGCTTGGTACAAGTTAAGCAACTGTCCCGGTGTGAAATAGTGCCTCATCTTTACTATAAACCACTAGCTGACCTGTGACCTGGGTAGCAATTGCGTGATACTTTGGGTGTAACGAACGTGCGAATGATTGCGCTACTTTTTTAATATTTACTTATATTGTCCCACTGCTGGGCAAAGGACTCCCCATCTCCCCTCAATCAACACCATTCTTGGGATCAACCAAACCAAAGCTAAACAAAAATCAAATATGTTCCTTTCCAACGTTTATAACGTTCAAATTAGTGCGTTTGCACCCATGACGCGGCAGAGCACGGATTTTTATAAAAAAAATTGCTTATACCTTTCAGAAGCTGTTATATTCTATAAATGAAAGATTTCCAAAATCGGTTCAGTAGTTTCTTAGATTACCCCCCACAAACATACAAACTGCAAAGTTGGTTGTTAGTACCGACAAACTTTACTTATTTATAATATTAGTATAAATCTACTATCAATATTATGTCTATTAATTTCAAGAAAAGCTGCAGTGAGAACCCGCAGAATTTCTGTGGGTCGACCTATAAAAACGACCCAATGTAATAGGTACTCTAGAGTACGACCTCAATCTTTAATTTTAATCTGAATTCGTCTACTCGTTACTTTGGACTAATAAACTTATAATTAAACAATCCCAAACTAGGTACCATAAATCTATTAAAAATCTTCATGTATAAGTATCTATATTATAGGTAAATTTTCAGGTTGCTCCCCGGTGTAATCCAGACTGCAAATCTAAGGTTTTGCTTGATAGTATTTGTACATCATGCCACGCCGCAAGAAGCTGCTTGAAGCAAGTTGAAAACTTTGAGAAATATTTCATAGAGGTAATCATAGAGGTTTCATAGAGATACTTTTTTATTACAATAGGCCTTTTTTTTTGTTTTACGGGGAGTAAATCTACAAGCCAGATACCCGCTGCATGAGGGTACAACGGGTTATGTGCGGTTCGACGCACTAAAACCATCCCCGGTGGCCAATCCTCTGCGCGATAAGGGGGCTCCGGGATCTCAGCAAGGACCCTCGCCGGAAAACCCACCCACGCGCGACGCCCTGTAAAGGGCCCATCCGTGTGGCCAGCTTGCGCCAGCCACCAACACCTCCCTCCATGGCCGCAGTACAGAAGACCACACCATACTGACGTCCACCAATGACTCGCGTGCAATGAGCAGCCAGAACACCACAACCTAGGCAGGTATTTGAGTAGGTTTTGTGCTGAATAGATTTGAACTGAATCTTAATAGGTAGGTAGATCGTTGGCTGTCTTGGTGGGCATGCAGTGCTTTATTCGATAAGTTACCGGGGAGATACAAACCAAGTTTCTAACCCGGTACCCCCGTTTGCTCCAGGGCCAACTGATCACCACAGTGCTTAACCTTATGATATAACATGTCTTGATAAAAACAGGGTGACTGACAGTGACTTAATTTTTTCTCTTTAGGAAGAATTAGAAACTAGCTCATGGCCCTGCGAAAAATGCTTAGAAGCTTTAAAGAGTATCAAACTGTTTTGGAAAATAATTATCGACAGGATATTCGGAATTAACATTACTAAATGTAATCAGTTTCAAACAGACTGCTATAGCAGTGATAGTGTAAGATCTGTCGCTAAAACATGGCAACGCGAAATGGTACAGCAGGCTGTATACGTCAAATATAGGACACCTGCAATTGGCAGTCTACCTTTGCTTAAAAGTAGCAGTCCCATAAGGGAAACTAATCACCAAGCCTCACAGCGAACTATCAATTCTTGGCCAACAGAGGATAACTACGAGTATTCGAAACACATTGACAAAACGAAGCTTAACACTAATTCAGTACGGTCACGAGAGCTTAAAGATGAAAGAGACAGTAGATTCCATAAAGGAATACGCAAAAAGCTCAACCGAAGCACACACGCAGAAGTCAAAGTCGTAGATACAGGTTGTGACACTTGCTTCTTAGATCAGAATGAAATCAGAGCCCATAAGAAGAATCTACAAGTTTTACAGGAAAAATACAACGAGCATATGGAAGAAGAAGAGAGGCTGAAAAGAGAGAACAAGTCATTAAGAATTGAGTTGAAGAATGTTTACAAGAACTGTCCGTGGAAAGCGTCTTTCTGTCCAAACACTCGTCATAGTAACACTCGGACACCGAAGCCGTTTGAAGTTGCTCTGGAAGAGAGTTGTGCAGGTTCTGCTAAGAATATTGATTCTGAAATGATCATTACCATGAAAAAATGCAAAAATAAGGTACGTGACATGAAATTCAGACTGCTCATAAAATATACTCGTTTTACTTAGTAGGCATATTGTACAAATGATGTGTCAAGTTTTTCAACGTGGTTTTATTCTGGTGATGACCTCTGTTGCGCAATGGGCGATTAGCCAGATGCGGGTTCGATTTTCACTGCGGAACAAATGTTTGCATAATCTACAGATATTTGTTCACGATCTGGTTGTTTCTCTATATCTTACTAGCGGCCCGCCCCGGCTTCGTATGTGTGGAAATTTATTTTTAAACATATTTTATGCCTAATTTTTTACAACTTGGGTTATATTATTGAAATTTTAGTAGAGATCCCTATTTTTTTCTAGTAATAAGTAAAGCCTCAAGGATAGCGTAGCACTCTAATGGAGAAAGAATTTTTGAAATCGGACCAGTAGTTTTTGGGTTTATTCGTTACAAACATACAAATCTTTCCTCTTTATAATATTAGTATAGATATAGATAAATAAGAATTCATAAAAAATATACTTATATTACACTAAGTATTCTATCAATTAATGGCGCTGTGTGAAATGTCCAGAGTTATGTATTATCTATATGTATCTATTAGCAATGTCTCTAAATATTGCTATAGGACTGAAATGTAAAGCGTCTAGCAATCTTACGAAATGCTTTGTTAAGTACCAATTTTCATTAATTTTACCATTAATGAAAATTGGTACTTTACATGTATAATACCTTAAACATAATAATGAGATAACACATTTGATCCTAGAATCATGTAAAGGAAGTCTCAAGACTGCTATGTGATAACTAGTAAAAACGTAATTCAATTAATAAGTGGCCATATTTTAAACAAATTGAAACGTTGTATTTCAGAATTACAGACACGTGTCCATGCTACAAGTGCTTCATAAAACAAATAACCCAAGAAACGATGATTCAATAAATGAACCATTTTGTGAAAAAGACGATCCAATTCATATTTTAAATAAAGGTAAATTTAAAATTTAATGTTTAATTCTGAGACTGACGACAGAGACACAAACAAGTATATAACTGTACGTATGTTAGGATAATAACGAGGATATTTTATTAATAGGAGTCACGAATCAAATTAAATGTTTATGCATAGTAGGTACCTACATAGATAGTACTACCAGCAGCATATCTAACGCCAAGCAGCATTGCTGTATTTCGGTTTGAAGGGCTTTTGCACCTGTATGCCTTAAGTTAATGGAACGCAGGGCAGTGCATTGTTGGGCATGTTTCTAAGACAAAGACTTATGTTAGAAAAGGAACCGCGTATTCACCTAGTTTCAGGTCACTACCAGTAGTAAGTAAACATGTATAACTTTAGATAATAATAATAAACATAGTAGGACATTCAAATATTATCAGTTATTTGGTTAGAATAATTTGACAATCAAAATTTAGGTTGTTTTCTTATGTTAGTAGTTTATTTGAATTTATTAAAATTTTTATTAGTTTACTAAAATTCTAATCTAAATATTATGTATGAATTGTTATATCGGGTATTTTTGAGTTTGTATAATATTATTCCGAAAATATTATAAGAATGTAAGAAGGTGATGGCAACAGAACTTGATGGTTTTTCTGGGGACATTTCAATTTTTTGAAGCGACGCGAACGATAGCTGCGCTGGCTAAATATAGATCTTAAAGTTCTCAACTTACGGTTGTATTTGCAACTTAAATCAAGTTCCTTTGCTTATAAATTCTATTACAACTAGGCAATACTTTGTTATAAGCAATGGTTACCATTTCTCATCAGGTGGGTCATACCCTACATACCTGACATACCACACAGGCATACACTGGATATGCCTGTGTTACAACAAATGCCTGCATATTGATAGAATCGTCATCCAACCAATTTAATCCCGTAGATATCGCTGCAGTTATTCTTCTATAATCTCAGATAACTCGCTCGCAAAGTCATGAACCAATTTAATTGTGGGGAATAAGATCTACACTGAAATCCCGCGTAGGAATGTATTGAGCCGGGAACCTGATGATGGATTTGGGTGATGAATTACAGTATTATAACAATGTATTGAGTCTGTAATCGAGAGTCTGGAAGGGGGTTTACGTTTATTTCACTACTGCACAGAAAAGGGTAGGAAAAAAAAATATTCTTCAGGCAACTTGGAATTATTTAAATATTAAATTTTAGCACTTATAGAATCCTAGAATAAAAGCTCCAGTCCTTTTAGACGATTTTAATGTACCAATACCAACGCAAAATATATATTTTATATACTTATCAACCGATCAAAATTACTTTCAATAACTGTCAAATGTCCTGTCTGAGTCTGAGTCAAATTATTCAGTGACTAACCCTCACTGGGTGACTTCCAAGATAAAGAATAGGGGGCAGGTCCATCTGCAGCAATCAACGCAGCAAGGAATGTCTCCTCACTAACTAATGATGTTTCGTTTCCATTGTAGTTCAAAATACTATTGGAGCGATTGTCAAAAGGGAGATAAATATCGCAATCGATAGGAAACATCCGCCAAAGAAGCATGCTTCAGATATCGAAGCGATTTTCCACAAAATAAATTCAAGCATATCTGCCCCTTCCTGCTCTACATTGTCGACGAATTTCAGTTCTGAAATGAATATTGTAAGTGTCAATTTGCTTAATACTGCATTCACCTGAATAATAATACTATTGTTTTTTTATACCACCTGGAGGCTGAACAAGCATTATAGCCGACTTGATGTTAAGTGGTAACCATCGCCTATAACAAAGTATACGGTGGTGCGTGACCTTGTTGGTCACGCACCATGGCATGCTTGAGTGCCTGTAAGATAAACGGCGACCTCACCCTTCAAAACGGAACAGTAATGCTTGGCGGCAGATATGGTATGGTGGTAGTTGGGGAAGACCCCAGACAAGCTCTATCACAAGGACCTCTACGTCTCTTAAAATTCATCCTAATAGTGAATTAAACTGAATAGAAATAACGCCCAATGGTTACGTAGGCCCACTCCATACAAGCTAGCATTCGTTGTGGAATGTCCCACAGCGTAACACTCTTGCATATCAGTCTATTTACCTACCACTACACAGATATATAGAAGATATTAAATTCACCTTTTCCAAACAGTGTTCTACATTATCATGCACGTTTGAAGTGTAATCTTAATGTCTACCTTACCTATTTTGTGTTTTTTTCAGGTGTCCGCAAAAGAAATCAATGAAAAATAAATCACGTAAAAACAATATTAATTATTTAAGTGTGCTTGTATTTGTGGGAGTTAAATTAAAGTAAAAGTTTATTTAAAATTACCCATAATATTTAACAAACGGTCGTAGATGAGTTCAGTTGCATTGATAGCGAAAACAAAATCTAGATGATTGAATTTCTCCAGCGGTACTCTAAACTGCCCTATAACAGACTTGATTTCTTTAGAAAGTTTATGAACATCATTAGGAGTTGACAGCCAGTCATTGGCAGCATAATGGAGGAATGTCGGTGTCCTAATATTCTTCAAGTTGTATTCCGGTGGCTTAAAACTGCCGTATTTTCGAAGGTTTTTGAACCAGCCGTGGTTGAAATTGGCGAATTTCCCGGAATTGTAGAGCTGGCCGAAGTGGATGATTTGCTTTGTTGAGGCTCCGGCCGGAGTGTGGCCTAATACTACCGGTAGCATTGTCTGCGAATTAACAAAGCAATTAGACACAATATTTTGCAGCTAAATTCTGTTATAGTTAAATGTAACATTGTTAATTTATTTCAATGCGCTTTATCCAAAACAAGGATAATAAAATAACAAAATAAAACTGACTGTATCACTGAAGTTAAAGCAGTCTAAAATTAACATCTAATTTTACACCATGAGGATAAAATATTCCATCTAGTATGCAAAAACCATTGTTTTCTAACCTATGGTACCTATGTATTCCAAATCGTATATTTTGAATTTTAGTAAATTTAAGCATTACCTTAAAGAGAGGCAGTATCGACAAACGTTGCATAGACGCGCATCGAGATTGGATATACACTTGAATTATTACGGGAATTTGGCTTTTAAACTTTTGGCTCAATTGTAAAAGTTAAAAACCAAACCTTTGTTGCATATTTTTACCGCACACACCATTTTGGTTCCACGTTCTTGATGCGTACCTACAACTAAATTAGGGAATATTTTGCCGTCGTCTGTTTTTCCTAAAGAATACAATCCGGGCCTCTTTAAGGTAAGAGTGAATAGGTTTCTTCTAGATCTTCGTGCTTCATCTTAGAACATATCATCGCTTACTATCAGGTGAGATTGTGGTCAAACGAACATATATCCAATTTAAGAAAAAAAATGTGTATCTATCATGATCAAAACGGCGAAGGAAAACATTGCAAGTATATCGATAAATATGAGCCCATAACGAGGATTAATTACTTATTAGCTAAAGTCAGTAAAAGTTTCTCACCGCATTGAGTTGTTCCTCGTTAAATCCACAAATAAGGAACAAGAGATTGGTGCATAAGATTTGAGTGATAGCTTCCTCGACGCACAGCCGTTGACCTGCTATTTCATTGATCTTACCATTCGAAAGAAATTCGTTGGTCCCTAGTATTTTGAGGACTGTCTGCAAGAAATATAAGAACGATCAGTTTATGATGTCATAAGTCTAAGGTATGCGTGTAAAGGAGTTATATAGCCATCTAAGTAAATAAATTTACCACAACTTACTACCACAAAGACAGTTTATTACAATATTAATTAAGGATTTCAAGAATAGAATATAATAACGCTTTATTTTACACCAAGGAAAACTTAACAAACTAGTTACTGCTAAATATATTACAATACGCGACCTTATCGCTGAAAGCGATTTCTTCCAGGCAACCTTTGGATGGAAAGTAATGAGCGAAGCAGTAATGGACAGCGGTGCACAGGGTATAATTATAAACGAAGAGAAATAAAATAATAACAAAATACTGTACCTACTTATAATCCTAATAAATAAATACCTAACGACAACCTCCGTGGTGCAGTGGGCTAATACCGGCTGAGACGCAGGAGGTAGCGGGTTCGATTCCCGCCGCGGAACAAATGTTTGCATGATCTACATATATTTGTTTCGGGTCTGGTTGTTTTTCTATATATTATGAGTATGTATTTACAAAAAAAAGTATATAAATATTCTATCAGTTACGTTCCCATAGTGTAAGCTCTGCTTAGTTTGGGGCTAGATAGCGCTGTGTGAAATGTCCAGCAATATTTATTAATTTATTAATTTACCTAAAGATAGACTAATATATACCAAACTAATAAACCTTTATGCTTACAAATCTTCAAAAACGGAGACAATTCAAATAAATAGGTAATTCAAATGACAAGAAAGCTAGGCCTTAAGGTAGGTAATGCTACTTTATTCTCATCTTAACATAATGCTGTGAAGGAGCCTGTCTAATTTCTATTGGCAAAGCATTCCGCAGACGCACTGATTCAACAGTGAATGAATTTCCGTAGAAGGAACTAGAGTGTACAGGCGTTTTGAGGGATAAGTTTTCCGACAGCCTACAATAGGCAGCCATATCACCGAAAGCGATCCTTTTCAATCAATCTCGACTAATGAGTGAAGCAATAAAGTACGATTTAAGACACATCCGGTGGCGGGGCCTGGGCAATGCACAAATAAAAATGAAAAGTGAAAAAAAAACGTTATTTTAATCCTAAATCCTAATGTGACTCACAGTTTCAATTATAACTGCTTAAGAACCAGATCTTACAATATTGTGTTGACTAGTATGCTGATGCTATCGGCCTGCTTGCGAACAGATACCAGATAATATCAGACCAGAAGTTCAGATACACCAGCATCTGAACCAGATCAGTTTAGCGAGGCCAGGGGTGGCTATAGGGGAGGTTGGAGGCCACACCGGGGGGAAAGCCAAATATTAAGAAGTGAGAAGGAGCCCGCCTAATTTCCATTGGCAAAGCAAAGTTGACAACTGAGTACAACGTCTATCAGTAAGCCCGCATTAATGCGACATGGTACTAAACTGTTTGCATCTAATTGCTTGACTGCAGATGTTTAGAGTACAAGAGTCCTTTTTTAATTAACAGAATAAAAATTATTTAACTTACTTCTACTGAGTTTGTAAATGGACCAATAGCCCGTATCAACGGGCTTCTGATGTTCGCAATATAAGCTATCGGTGCCAACGCTTGCATGGCAATAACTTTATCATTGTATTTTGGCCTCGTTGAAGTCATGACCCAGAAGACCGTTGTCCCTTGAGAGAATCCAACATACTGTAGCTTTTTGATCCCAGTTTCTTTAAGAACATAGTCAATCATCGCTGGAAGGTCGTAGTAGCCGATTTCATGCCAACTGAACTGCCAAAAGGCTTTTGATTCTGGTTTGAGGACGGAATGTCTTCGGGAATATGTGTTTCCTCGAGCGTTGCCCATCCAGACATCGTAACCTTCATCGGCTAAGATGTAGGCTGAAATGATAGTAGTAGGTTAGAAATCATCAAGAGAAAAGGTGGGGCGTTCCCAATTTAACCTCCAATAACAACCTTTTTACAAGTCAGCTGGATAATTACAAATACAAATATATTTAATTTTATAATTTACAAAAGTTTTGGTAAAGTAAACAGGTTCTTCAGGTCCTAAAAAACGTGTTCCAGCAAACACTTTTTTAGACGGAATTTAAAGACACCGGTGGAAGGAGCATCACGTATACGAGGCATGCCTTTTAAGTTCTGTCGTTTCCATATTTTCCGGCAATTTTGAATTTGGAACTGTTCTATATTCGAATGTGTTTACATTTTGAATCTCAAAACAGTTGAAAGTATTAGGATTAATGCTATTGTTTAGTCACAGTTTCGATTTGAATCTGTCAGGTCACGTACGAAAATGAATCTTTCTAAGGAAAATGTTCGTGCAATAATTTTCTACAACTTTAGAAGAGGCCTGACACGGCTTCAGTGTTTAGAAGAGCTAACATCTGTGTTCAGTGATGTAGCCCCATGTCTGCGGACTGTCGAACGCTGGTATTTAGAATTCCAGCGTGGACATACGAGTACTAGTGTTAGTGACAGATTTCGCGAAGGACGCCCAAAATCCGCCTTCACTGAAGATAACATCATTGCTGTGAGACAACTAATTCTCGAAGATCGTCATGTGACGTATCGAGAGATAGAGGCTCTATTAGGCATCTCAGGGACAACCATTCAGAAGATCTTGCATGAAGCGCTTGGTGTGAGAAAGCTAGTTTGCCGTTGGATACCGCATCTGCTTTCCGACGATCACAAGGCGGCCCGCGTCAGATGGTGTAAGAAAACTCTGCAAAGGTTCAACCGAGGGGAGTCAAATCACGTCTACGACATCATAAGTGGTGACGAATCTTGGATCTATGCCTACGATCCTGATTCCAAACAACAATCTACAATCTGGGTCTTTCAAGACGAGCCAAAGCCGACTAAAGTTGTTCGTTCTCGAAGCACTTCAAAGAAGATGGTGGCCACGTTCGTTGGAAAAACCGGCCATGTTGCGACTATTGCACTTGAAGATCGTAGAACGGTTAACGCAGAGTGGTATACTACAGTTTGTTTACCACAAGTCATCGCTGAACTTCGAAAATCTAACTCAAAGCGACGCATCATCCTGCACCACGACAACGCAAGCTCACACAGCGCTCGTCAAACGATTGAGTATTTGAAGCAGGAAAAAGTAGAAATTCTTGACCATCCTCCATACAGTCCTGACCTAAGCCCTAACGATTTCTTTACATTTCCTAAAATTAAGAAAAGTCTTCGTGGTCAAAGGTTCCAGTCCGGTGAAGAAGCAGTCGACGCTTTCAATTCAGCCATTTTGAACACCCCCACTTTAGAGTGGAATAAATGTTATAATAACTGGTTTGAGCGAATGGAAAAGTGTATTAAGCTACGCGGTGAATACTTTGAAAAACAATAAAAAGTACTATAAGGTTCTAGTTGTGTTTTTTTCTTCAAACGACAAAACTTAAAAGGCATGCCTCGTAGAGGTAGGCAGTCTATTAAATACTAATGGTCCTAGAATTTTAAAACCATCACAAAAATTTCAAGCCTAGACGGGACATGAACCCGCAACCTTCCTCTTGATACGAGGATGTACTAACCAACTGTGCTACCAGGCCAATCCACGTCCGGGTCGAAATTAGTGAGATGATTCAAATTACGGCTAAAGCGGCGTTAGCTCCATCTACAGGAAAACTTATACAGTTTTTGACCTGCTCAATGCCAAACGTTGCAGTTTAGTACATTAACAAGAGAAGTCGCAGTGCTTATTTTTAAATAGTATTTTTATTTTCATAGTGTTATCCGAACACATACGGAAAAATTCCAAGAATTTTAAAACCATAACAAAAATTTCAAGCCTAGACGGGCACTTTAGTCGTAATTTGAATCATCTCACTTATTTCGACTCGGACGTGGATTGGCCTGGTAGCACAGTTGGTTAGTGCATCCTCGTATCAAGAGGAAGGTTGCGGGTTCAAGTCCCGTCTAGGCTTTACATTTTTGTGATGGTTCACTAATGGTCCTGTTATGTAAACTGACTTTTCAGATTTAACAAGCTTATGTGACGGTGTTACAAGTCAGTCCTTATAACTGTTACTCCACAAGGCCCGGGATGGATTTACGCCTCTACGTTGAAACGTATCGAGGTTCGTATGGGTATATATGGCTATTTGGTATATCAGCTTCTTACTATATAGTCAATGCACTTCTTAATGTGCCCTTTGTGCCCGAACACCTGCACGATGGAGAACCTAATAACCGCCTCACCTAATGCTATTGTTGTGGCCAAACACCTGTCGAACATACTATAAATTTAAACGTCTTATATTAGACTATATAGTTTTACTAGTCTTTTCTTTATCTGGGGAGAGATTTGTAGTTTGCACTTTTGGCTGAGGAGATAAGGCATCGATGGAGACTTTACAAGACTCACAATGGCTGTAGCTGACATAATCGGTGAATAAATGAATATCAAAATATAATAAAAAGATTAAATAAGTATGTCCAAGCTCGTAGAATATACAGACAATTTATGGCATCTTCCCATGCCGCGAGATCCATACAATAAAAATAGTATCAACTTGTTTTAGAATTCGTATCTATCTTCCATCTTCGAAACAGAGTAGAGACGTTTTTAAGAGGAGTAGAGTTTCTTGTTAAAGATCGAGCCAGAGGAAGTAGCCCGAGGAATGCCAAGCAGCATTGCTTTGTTTCGGTTTGAAGGGTATCGTCGAAATTACAGGCACATGAGGCTTTACACCAGCATGCCTCAAGTTGATGGACGTAGGGCAGTGCATCGTAGGACACAATTCTAAGGTGCGTGACCTGTAAGGCAATTCTCTGTTATAGGCGATGGTTACCACTTAACATCAAGTGGGTGATATACACGCCGGCTTTTGAGAAAACCACCTACAAACATCGGCATACGTGGCCCACGTATGTCTAATGTGGTTCACACTTTAAGCTGTGTGAATAGCTGATGATGAAGAGAACTCACCAAGTCCTTTCCCAGGAGTCATCAACACCCACTCAGCGGAAGACGACAGTAAGCCGTGTTGTAGGAAGACTACCGGTCTTGGTCCTGGTTCCTGGTTCTTCCCATGCGGAACTCTGTGCATCTCCAGGATGTATCGGTCTTCGGTGAACACTCGGTGTATCTCGCAGGGGTACCCATATTTTCTTATTAGGTTGAACTGAATGTCAAAAATATATTCAATTATTACCTTTCTACATTAAGATGACAATTCCTGGATCCAAGTTGTTTTAAAGGTGTATTTTAAGTTGGTTTATTAGCAGTTTTGATAAATAGTAGAAAATAATAAAGTGGACAATTGTGCATTTATCAAAACAAAAAAATATATAATTATAATTTGAATTGGAAGGCTGAAAGGAAAAGGAAGGCCTAAGAAGCGTTAGCGCGATGATTTTGACGCTTTTTATAGTGACTGGCGGGTACAAGATCGAGATAAGTGGAGAGATGAGGGGGGAGGCCGTTGTCCAGCAGTGGGACAGCATAGACTAGATAAAATAAAATAGTTCTCCGGGAGTGCCGACAGAAGTGAAAACTTGGACAGTTACGAGATGCTTATATACAGAGGTGTCGGTAACGCTAACAGTGTCGTGAGTTCAATGCCCAACCCGCCTTAGGAAGTTTTCACTTCTAAAAAATAATTTGAATTGTTTGGAAAAATATAAAGATGTGCTTTAGCAATTGGTTTATACCAAGAAACGAAACGGGGAGCGCGCTGGAGTTTTTTTATGAGGAAGGAGTTAAAATAATACTAAAACGAATATTAGTACTAACGTCAATAAAAACTGGGTAAGTCCCTATCTGCAATCTATCCAACTTATCTACTTACATAAAAATCTCATCAAAATGTCATTATGAAATTTGATGAGATTTTAATGAAGATCGTATGCTAGGACTGAATTCAAAACTGAACCGAGACTCGAGCGATAAGTTTTGACAGTATTTTTATAGTGTTCACGCTTAAGAACAGTTCTAGAATATGAGCAGTACACTTACCGTATCAAGCCGGGCGTCTTCGAGAATTTGTAAATTTGTTTTTTCAACATCAAAATAATCATGGTTTGCCAAAACAGTATAGAAGAAAAGTATACTGAAATATAGTAAGTTTAATTTTAAACTCATTTTATATGAGAATATGAGAATTTTAATAACAAAGTATGGTTGTCTATTTAGTAATTGATTAGGAGCCAACGACTCTTGGAGAGGACGCCGGTTGACTAGTTTGGACAACGCAGTTCAACAATAGACAGATTATTTGATTACGATAAACAATTTCAGGGCATTGTTCGGAAAATCAAGTATATTATCGACTTGTTTTCGACGTAGATATGTTTCTAAAGTACTATGCACTTCAAAAACATTTCTGTGGTAGCAAAGGTGAAAAACTGAACAATGATAGGTTATTAATGTATAGGGTAGACAAATATATATATTATATAATATATTATATTTGGTAATCTTTTGTTGTACTGTATTTTTGTGTGTTTAATTTTGTTGTTATTAGTGGTTGGCATAATAAAAATATTTTCTTTCTTTCTTTTTTCTTTATATAATGATTTGGGGGAGACCTTTACCTAGTCGTGGAACAGAACAGGTTATGAAAAAAAAAGAATTATACAGTGCATCGAAATACGAATAATTTACCTGAAAATGGACGATTGTATCAATGAAACTTTTATATTCATATTTTTTTTTAGAAAATCTTCAATAAACCTTCAGTTTCTAGACTTTAGTTTTGTACAGTTGCCACAACTTTCCACAAAAATAGAGTTGACCAAGTTGAATTACGAAAATTAGTAGAATATCGTAAAATCAGATATGGCTTTCGGGTAGTATTTCACGAGGGCTATAGAGCTCCAATGAGGCCATACACTGATGCAATAACCGTAAAGAGAATAAAACGCAAGAGGATTCAATTCCCACTATGCGTGATCATAAATGAATACGTAGGTAAGTTTAATAACGTCAAGTTGTAAAGGTTTTTTTTAATTTTTATGGATCTTAGTGTTTTTTATGTAATAACAACTGCCTTAAAATATTTGTTTTTATAGAGAAATCATTGCTCAGTGATTGGGGTGCTACTCTCTCGAGATCTCAGTTCAGGGCAAACTACTAGACAGAAGTCACAATCGGAATGGTATATTACAATGCTACGGCGTAGCAGTGCTACGGGTGGTTAATAAGTAAAAAGTGTAAATAAAAAAAAATCCCGACACTTAAAACCCCGTAAGTAATAACATTTTCCAGCTGAGATCCCTTCGCATAATCTTCGGATTGACTGACAACTTGAACTGACTTTCTATTAAAAAAACCGCGTCCAATTCGGCCCATCGTTTGGGACCTGCTCTGCCACATTCACTCACGATCACTCGCGATCACTCACGAAAGTTAGAAAAATACTATAAGTGGCAAACTTAAGACACCCCCCTCTCTCATTGAGTTGGGTGTTAAAAATAGGGTAGACTATCCCTTGCTGAATATAATTTATATTTTCACTGAGGTAGTAAACAAGAATTCAGCCCACCTGATAGTTAGCGGTTACGTTAGCTTAGGGACGCTTGTGCCACCAAAAAAGGCATCACTCACTTTATCACTAAACTAACTGCTGTAAACTAGCTGCCACCCACGGCTTCGCACGCGTGTTTTAACAATAAAAACATTACCCTCCTTCTGCGCAGTCAGGTAAAAGGTAGCCTAATTCAAATAATACTTTATTGCATAAAACAAAACAATTTTTTGTACTTATGGGTTCACCTGGATGGTTCTTAGTTATAGTCGGATCCGGTAGATGGCGCTGTTGTCGAGTAACAGGTTTATAATATAGGTAAACTTGCGAACTAAACAGCAAATCCATTTAGTTACAGAAAATATTATAGGTATAAAAGTATAATGCCCCCTGATGGAAAGACAACCTGATAAAGGTTACTGGGAGCCGTTGGGTGCAGGCCGCATAAGATCGGTCACTCTAGAAATATGTGGTCATGTTCAGCAGGGGCATTAGGTAATTTGTTATTGTACTCATAGTAGATATTCAATTTTGATTATTAATGCATGTGGACTAAAATTGATTAATATATCCTTCCCTTTAATCCTATTATAAATTTCTTAACTAAGCTAGTGGACATCAAGGTTAGGTAGATAATTTTAATAGTGTCAGATGGTATTTAGTTAGCACTGATAACTATGTACTTAACAACATTTAACTATCATTGTAAGCATCTAATAACTATTTTAGTAGCAGTTAAAATACTGATTAGATAAAACTGATGTAGGTACCTACTTAAGGTATACTTACCAACACAATATGTATTAAACTAGATGCGTATTAGTACCAGCCTGTTTTTATTCTATTTTTATTTCTATGGTAGGTAACCGGTACACTATTAATTATAAACGAATATTAGGCACATATCGTTTTTTATGGTATTTTACTTTGGTAGAGGCAGTTTTTGGTTCGCTGTAATCCAACTTGTTACAAACGCCATCTAAATGCGAGTTGAAGTACCTAAACCTTTGAATTGTAAATGCCGCCATCTATCGGTGAGTAGTAGTATCCAAAAAAAGTAAAGCCAAAGGCCTCGTACCTAATCCTGCCCGTTTTACTTACACACGCATAAACTTAGTTGGATTTTTATTGTTTGTAACAAACGGGAGGTAGACAAATAGAGCTTGACATTACTGAGGAGTGGTGACAGTCGATTAGAATGACAGATGATATTTTGTCTATGGTATTGATTGTTTTCTTTGCAGTTTGTAAGCGATTTCTCATCTCATTTATTTTTGTTTATTTTCGTTCGAATTTGTTTTGATTTATGCATTTCATACGCTTATATGTTTAATAAGGCGATATGGCGAACCAAGAGATAAGTTTGAAGTGGAACGGTTTTCAGAATAATATTCTAACAAACGTAAAAGAGTTGTTCAAAGACGAAGGTCTATCAGACGTGACATTGGTATCTGATGGGCAGAGTTTCAAGGCTCACAAAGTTATTCTATCAGCAAACAGTGCTGTGTTCAGGAGTATATTCCAGGTATGTTCTTATGAAAGCGCTAGTATAACGATTTTACATGGGTAGGATATCGATTGACTCCCACGCTTTTTTTACAGCAAAACCCCCACAAAGATCCAATTATAGTGCTTCATGACATCAATAATGCCTCTCTACGGACTCTGCTGACGTTTATGTACAATGGGGAGGTAAATGTGACAGAGGAATTTTTACCAGTGCTGTTGAAAACAGCTGAGACATTGAGAATTTGTGGATTATCTACTGGCAGTGATGCCAAAGATGCTAAAGATGACGACGAAGTGAGTATTATCACTAAATTATCATATTTTTAACAGCCTAGATGTTTACAGTTTTCTGTACTATGATTTCTTATTATTTAAAGTTTCTAAGATTATATATTATTTAAAGATTCTAATAAAGCAAAATAATATCTGTACTGATAAAATAAATAAATATTGCTGGACATTTCACACAGCGCTATCTAGCCCCAAACTAAACAGAGCTTGTACTATGAGAACCAGATAACGAATAAATAAAAGAATACTTATATACCTTATTTTTTGTAAATACATACTTGTAATATATAGAATAACATTCAGACCCCGAACAAATATCTGTAAATCTGATGTCATGTTTAACCTGATCTGAACTCCTTAAGTAGCTGAGGGACTTTGGATTGATATCAGCAGTTTTCCTGAATTTGCCTCTTGTTGATGTGGTAGAAGACTCATGTAGTACTTTCTTTGATCTAGTTTTTTGTGCGGCTGTGCAGAGTATAAACACATGTCCTACCGTCTATTTGCCTTGAAGACACACTTCTTCTAACTCCTCTACTAAGTTTCTCCGCATTTGATTGACCCTCAGTTAAAGTCAAAATATCTTTATTAATGCATTTTTTAACACAAAGAATAAACAATGATGTACATATTTTACTATTTTATTTTACACCTGTCTAAAAATAGTTTTCATATCCTCTACTGGTTTAAACACCACTGGACCACTTTCGCAATCGTTTTATGTTTCAGTTCCAATAGATCTTAATATTTGAATAGCCTAAATTGTAATATTTTTTAGCCCATTTCGAGTAACATTTCCATCTAAACAATCCAACTTTTTATTACCTAATGCTTCTTAACATACTTTCAGAAAATTCCAGTGACAACACATTCAAAGAAACGCAAGAAAAGTGTTTATGAAGACAATAATAACAAGCCTAAGAAGCAAAACCTAGTCAAGCCGCAAGCGGATGTTGTACCAAATGTGAATATGGATCTTGCTAAGAACAATGTGAGTGTACCCATACCCATACATTCTAATGACCATTTTCTATAGCAAGAAGTGACAAAAGAAATGTAACATGGCTCGCAGTAAGATGAGTGGACAACATAGTCAAAGTTGTGGGCTGTCAATGGATAAGACTCATGCAGAATTATGGTGGATGTCACCAACTTATGATGCATAGACCCAGCAGAGGGGAAAATCAGGCTGTGGAGGATGATACCTTTCCGAACCCTTGATTAGGAATCAAGTGAGGCTGTCTTTCCAGATTTATGCTTATAGTTTTTATGACAGTTTCTTTGAAGGACCTGCTATAGGCACTTGTCTCACCACCACCACTTGTATAAAGCGAGTGAGCGAGGGTGATACTCCTTATCTCACTGCGTGTGTTCTGACCGCCAAGCGAGCATCGCTAAGCGCGTATTGCTGAGCGAGTAACGTAGTCGCTGCGACAAAATATTGGAGAGCGAGTTCTCGCCGGCAGTGTGAATGGCCAGCGATCAACTATTAATATACGTGTCTCTTTTACTGACACGGAATCTATATCTTTTGTTCGTTTCTTGAGCGAGAAAATAAATAAATAAATAATTTCCAAGACATTTTCCTGAGGAACTACTTGGATCTAGTTCAAGAAAAATAAATGAAGCATTTACTTCATAGGGACTGTCAAAATAACTACTAGGATTGAATCAGCTTTTGATAAAATATTCAATAAGAATTTACATAAATATGAGAACTCAAGTCCTACCTTAATATATATGTCATGTATTGCATATGTCTGTCTTACTTGCACTTTGTCCATGACTACTTTAAACAGGTTGAGTCAATAAAGTCAAGGTCAAAATGTTTTATTCATTAAAATCACAAGGATCACTTGAGGAGGACATTGAAATTTCAAATTTACTGCCTGTTCCTTCGTTGTCAATAGATTATTATTGACCACTAGTTAGGCCACAAGGAAATTTTATTCCTCGTGGCCAACCCTGTTAGGTAACCTAGTTAGGCCAAGAGGAAACGCCCACCTTAATACCCTCAAGCGGGATATCTTCACAGGTTTACTTAAAATCTGATCATACTCAACGCCAAACCAGTGTCAGAAAAGTCCAAACAAAAAATGAGTTTTGTAGAACATCCTGAATTAAATTTTTCAGAACATCATCCCAAAAGTGGAACCGATCGACTCGCCTCTAACAGACTATTCTGGAGAAAACACTAACGATGCAGACATAGCTCTTCTTGAAGATACTGAGAAAAAATACCCAGTTAGTCCTCCAGCATTATCAGGAAAATCCGTGTGTACAACTGGATTAAGTGACCGTAATGTCAAAAAATGGATAAGTGAAGTCAGTAGTACACAACCCTGTATTAATGTTCCAAATGAGAAGAATATAATTGATATTGATGATGATAAGGATAGTGTAGAGATTGATAAGGAAGTGGAAACTGTACTCCAAAGCGGTACTATTGTGGAGTCATTAAGTATCACAACGGAGAATCTCAATTCGGTTTCGAGTGAAGCTCACAATTGCAAAGGTAAGTTTGATAATAGAGCAAAGCATAATGCCGTTTTTTTCATACTGAGATGGCCTTTTTAAATAGATTTATTGATACTAATACAGAATTACAGAAATTTATTAAATTCAATCTATGCATATATTTTTGAGTCTTGATTCACTTTGCATGAACAAAGTTCCAGAACACGAGTCTTAATGTCTGGCCGAAAAGTCTAAAAAATTAAGGGACACCTTTAAAATAATAATGATCATGAAAAAATTCTATTCGTCAAGTAAAATGTACTTTTGCTGCGTATTTATGCTATCTAGGGTGTAAATTACTTCTTTTCTAACCTGCCCCCAACCATCCTAAGTTGTAGGTAGAAGAGATGTAGCTACGAACTAGTCTGACTATCCGGACATATTTATCAATTAACGATTATAGGACTATTTTTTCGTTCATTTGAGAGTGTCAAAATATGCTACGTAAATGGCCGTACTTTTTGATTGCGTTGGCTTAAAAACTTGCTCTAACTAAACTAAAAACTTAAATACAGCTCTAATGAACCGTAGACTTACGTACGTACTAGCTGTTGCCCGCGACTTCGTACGCGTTACACTACTAAATGTGTTGATAACCTAGAAATAAAGCTAATAATAATAAGAATAATTTATAATAAGAATAATTTATTTGCACACAAGAAAATACAAGTAAGTAGGTACACAGTAAGCTTAAAACTAAAAACAAAGTGCTTATAATCTAGATAATCTACTACGCTCCTAATTACATTACAATAGAAGGGTAGGTGTGCTAAGAGCTAGACTAGATTGCTGTATCCTAGCCCCTAGCGCCTTCCGACGGACAATGTGCGATTTCTTTATTTATTTATTTTTATATAAAATTAAAGTAGGTATACCCGTGCAAGTGCGTGTTTAGTACTAATTGGTGTTTGTATTAGTTTTATTAATTTTTAGTTGCTGCTTTAACTATCCATTTAGAGATACAAGAATAAGGATTATTCATTATTCTTGAATCTCCAATAGATCCTCCGTGGCTTGGTATGACAAATTCAAAAGCCAATTTCTTATTTTGTGCTTACAGTTCCTTAAATTAAGGGCATGAATACGCAAGCTTTTGTTTATTTCCTTGTATAGATAGGTTGCCAAAAAGGTAAATTGATGTTGCATAAAGTCTGTTCTACATAATCTATTAGGTATTAGGTTTCTTCTGCGTGTATGTGAGGGGTGTAGTGGGATTTTCTTGCGTATTCTTAGTATTGCATTGAGTATATATAGTTGACGAACTGTAAGCACTTGACAAGTTTCGTAAAGGTCTTTGGTTGGGTGTCGGAATCGTTTAAAAGTCATTGTTTTTAACACAGACCTTTGAGCTCTTTCTAAGGCTATCATGTGGCTTTTGTAGGCACCACCCCACGCAGGAATACAGTAGGTAAGAACTGATTGGCATATTGCTAAGTAAATAGAGGTAAGTAGGTTTTGGCTCATTACATGCCTCAATCTTTTAAAGATCCAGATTAGCTTGCGGATACGAGAGGATAGAAGTGTGATATGCGGAAACCATGTAAGATGTTCGTCTAACAGTATCCCCAGATATTTAATGGTGGGTGTGTTAGTGAGTGGAGGACAATTGCATGGTAGCGTGGTATTTCCAGAGCAGGAGTGGGCTTTGATATTTAGGTGCTGTGAGGGAGATGTATTTGTGCGTATTGTGAAGTTTATGTATTTTGTTTTATCAATGTTTAGTGTAAGTAGGTTAGCATTTAGCCAGCGCATGACTTTTGTCATCCCCCATTCGGCTGCAGAGAAAACATCTGGCCAAGACTCACCCTCAAATACAATAGCAGTATCATCGGCGTAAGTGTATATTGTTGCATGAGGTATCGACATACTACAAAGATCATTGATGTAGATGAGGAAGAGACTCGGCCCGAGGATACTCCCTTGCGGGACGCCGTAAGTTGTGGTGGCCTCTGAACTCTGCAGATTTCCAATTTTGACTTTCTGAGTTCTGTGACTAAGGAAGTCTTTAAATAAATCCAGACAGTTTCCTCTTATCCCTAGTCGATCTAACTTTTCTACGAGAATTGGAACCGACACGGTGTCGAAAGCCTTAGCCAAGTCTAGGAAAATGCCAATACATTTTCGCTTATTGTCCAAGGCTTCCGACACAGTTTCAATAAGGTTCATGACTGCATCCTCTGTTGACTTGCCGGACCTAAAGCCGAATTGATTATCGGCTAGAAGATGTTTCGCATTTAAGAAAGACATTAGCCTGGAATTGAGCAGTTTTTAAAATATTTTTGATAGTGCTGGGAGAATTGAAATGGGCCTATAATTACTTACGGTTCGTTTGTCTCCGCTCTTATGGATAGGATGGATAATTGATTTTTTGAAAGCTTTTGGGAAGATACCTTTAACTATGCATAGATTAAATAATATTGCTAAAGGAGGAGCTAAAGTGTGGCGTGCCTCTTTAAGGAACCTTGGGGAAATTCCATCCCAGCCAGTAGCAGAATCGGTTTTCAAGCCAAGTATTATCCTCTGGATTTCAGTTTCATCAGTTGGTAACATAACCATTGAGTTCAACGTAGATCTTGGCCTTGTAGCCGTATTTTGTGTGGGGTCTGTAACTATACTATTTGCCAATTTTGAACCAATATGAATAAAATAGTCATTGACAAATTCAATGGCCTCTTTAGGGGTATTCTTTATTTCAAGCAGTTCATTTGGTGCATTTATATTCTTTGAAGTATATGAAATCTCTTTAATAGCTTTCCATGTAGATTTGGGAGAAATTAGACTCTTTTCTATTTTATTACGATCGTATGTGTTTTTTACTGAAAAAATTAGTTGGGAACAATAAGTTTTGTAGCGTAAGTATGTAGTTTTAATAATATCGTTGTTCGGATTAAGTCTATAGTTATAATGGAGCCTGTCCTTGTTACGGATACATTTTAAGATTCCTGGTGTAATCCATGGTTTTATATTTCTGTTCTTTTTAGGTATAATGATTTGTTTTGTGTTGATTTGAATGGAGTTTGAAATAAGAGATATAAGTCGGTTTGTAATGTAATCTATGTCGTCGTTTGTAAAAATATCATCGAAATTAATTTCTTGTATTTGTAACAAGACAGCGGGCCAGTCTGTTTTAGTACGATATTTTAATGGTTTGTTTTTAATTTGGTGTTTATTGATAGACAAAATGACAGGTAGATGATCGGTTATTTGATTACTTATGACTGCGATAAAGGATGGCAGTTTTGTTTTGAGTAGGACATGATCCAGGCAGTTGCCCTCTCGTGTTTGTAGCGTGTGAGCTGGTAAAAGTCCTAGCTCAGCTGTTAAATTTAGATATGAATTTACTTTAGTATCCAGGGTGTTGTTTTTAATGTCTAGATTTATATCACCTATGACTGCCACATTCCGGAAATGTTTCAGTGTTGTTATAATTTCTTCCAATGTAGACAGAAATCCATCTATTTGTTTATATGATGGAGATCTATATACGCAAACGATTGCTGTTTCAGTATTGATTTTTAATATAAGAAAGTTACCGCTATTTGAGATATACTCTTCTACAGAGTGTTGCATTTCTTTAGAGATATATATAACTACACCATCATTCTGAATAGGACAGTGTTTTGTGTACGACATTTCATAACCATCCAGTGTAGGTATTGCTTTATTGTTATTAAGCCAGCATTCGGTGAGTATTATTATTTCAAATTTCAGGTTAGTTCTAGTTAGTAATACTTCAAATTCTTGTATATTTTTATAGATACTACGTATATTCATTGTTATTATCTTTAAACTACAATTTAGTTCACCAATGTTTGAGGAGCATGTATTTATTTCACAAAAAGATGACGAGGCTATCGTAAGGGAATCAAGATCTTGATTAATTTCGTTAGAAAGCATAATTATTTTTTTATATAAGTTAGGTGTAAATATAGGGTACAGTTTATCAATTTTGGTTCCGACCAAGTTGTCAGCCTCGTCAACTGCAAATATTTATGATATGGTAAAAGTAAAAAATGCAAATAGATGTCAGATACGATGTTATAATTAGGTTCTTTACTAAATTTTTCTATTTTTAGGTGCGGCTGTGTGTGTATATTATTCATCGCATATAATGTTTTGTCAGACAGGTTCCATGCAATATAGTGACCTATATTTATGCTATCATTCGGATTGACATGACCAGCATGTACAGCTAAATTGTTTATATTTTTTAATAGTGTTAGCGTATAATTTGAGTTAAAAAACACTAAATTACATAAGTTCGTAGATTTAGAGACAAGATTAAATATTTTATAGTTAGTTAGTACATATAGTGACATATTATGCACATCCGTCGCAATCAAAACGTTAAAACGGCTCGAATAAGTATGTAAAACCTTTTGTGTTAAATAACTTGATAACCAATTAGTAAAGCTCGTAGTTTTGTGTCTACGACGTAATGAGAAGTTTGTTTTGTTATTTTTCAATATAATAATTATGTAGTAGTTTGTTATTTTAGGCCGATGCAGTTTAGAGCAGGTCATCACTTGATGCCTTAGTTTCGGGAGAGAATCGGTACAGTGTAGATGTGCGCGCGTCTTATGATCATGTGGAGTGCTTTGTCCAGTAACTGTGAAAATTAGGTGCATTTTTAGTAGGCTATAAAAGAAAATGCTTGATAAAAATGTACCCCAACAAAGTGGTGTGTTGTGGAATAGTACCACACAAAAAATTAGTGGGATACCTTGTACATAAACCAATGGTAAGCTATGTTTTATGTGTTTGTAAAAATAGAATAAGTAATTACATACGGTGTGATTACATAAACGTTGTTGTGCGACATAACAGTGTGGCTTTCTTGCAACAGTCACAAGTCAGTCAGAGTTTTGCAGGCTTTCGATCTGTTCTTCGTCCTTCAGAAGTACCGCAGGCGAGTTTTCAGTTTTTCGTAGGTAAACCCTGCCGTTAGCGGTCCAGCAGAATCTAAAATGTTTTGTCTTCATTAGCTGTCTACCCAAGTAGTACAGATGACGGGCTTTATTTGTTAGATGCTCGCCTATGAAGATGGGGCCTGATTCATTTTTCAAACCGAGGTGTTGACAGCTTAGTCTATTTCTAGGGTGGTTTAGGTTGTAGTAAGGTTTAGGTTTAGGTTGTAGGTTGTAGTAAAGCTAACTCGCTGTTGCAACTTGACACCCCATTTTTATCCCTTGCGAACTGATTTATGAGATAAAAGGTAGCCTATGTAGTAATCCAGTTATAATCTACGTATATATCAAATTTCATCGAAATCGGTTCAGCCGTCACAAAATGATTGAGTAACAAACAAACAAATAAATAAACTAACATCCAAACTTTCGTATTTATAATATTAGTGTGATTAATTTCAACTTTATACCTCCACGCGTTCCTGAGAAAAAGGGTCTTGCCAGACAGACAGACAGCCAGACAACAAAGTGATCCTAATTCTAATTCAAGGGTGGGGGGAACAAGAGATCTACAATGACTTCCCGCATTGGCGTGTATTGTTCATTACCCAACTCCTTGAAGTAACGGAATAGGACTGGGTTGATGGCTGCAGCTTTCAAGGGTATTGTATATGTATATGTGTGTAGTATCGGTGTTGGTGGCGGGTGAGGATTCTATGACCCCTTTCAGAACCGTTCTCAGTCTCCACAGTCTCTGAGTGATCCTTTTTTCTTTTTTTTTTCTTTGAGGTATGGAACTCTAAAAATATCTGTAATTATTTAAACATACTTCATAATAAATGTTTCAGATACAAAGAATAATACCTGCTACGCAAGTCCATCGTTCCCGTGCCCGTTCTGCCCCAGAGTCTACAACAGCTGGGGCTACAGGCGGAGACATGTCAAGTCCAGGCACGTTACAAACAGGTAAACTATTTTTCATCCCATCTGTTCGAAAAAGAGGCGAAAGGTTTCTCGATAATTGTGAGCAAAATGGGTCATTCCAGCGCACTTAAAAATAGTGACGAAATAACTTTTGAATTTGGAACACTATTTAATTAAAAAGTTTGAAAGCATTTCGCTTGGATAGAGTCCCGGCCGGTGATAAAAAAGTACCTGCCGACGCGGCATTGCTTACCCAAATAAAAAAAAATACGCAGTAACTTCTTATTAGTATTACTTTGTATCAAATTATTACAGACAATTTCAAAAAACGTATCTACTTTTAATACAAATTTGCAATTTGGTTATGTAAATATGTATAAATATTCGTCACTACTAAATGCAATTCTGAATAGTTCCCAAACAGATGGATCTGGATTAAAAAATTAAATCGGATTCGGACGCGGTTTTTTTATAAAAAAGCTAGTTTAACCCGCTAATGGTGACGTATATATCTGAGAGACCGGGTGGTACCAAAGAAATACTGACCACATACATACAGGCATAGGCTTCAAACTTATAACACCCCTCTTTTTGTATCCTATACTAGTAGGTCCTTACTAGAGGTGTACCGACTACTCGGTAAAGCCGACTATCCGAATTTGTCGGCAAAAAGCGCCGACTAGTCTGCCCATTACTTTATTCGTATTTCTATGCTTAACATAGAGAGAATATCATTATTATAAATACGGGATTTATCATGTACCCTCTTAAAGACGGTACGGATTGAAAGAAATCACGAAAGTTTTCTAACTAAAATAGAGAGAATAAAATGAATTCGTAAGCTTTATTGTTTACTAGCTTCCGCCAGTGGCATCACTCGCGTTGTTTGTCAACAAAAAGTAGCCTATGTTTGAATCCAGGTGCTAATCTATCAATACACCAAATTTTATCGAAATCGGTTCTGCTATTACGACGCTATTGAGTAATAAACAATCATCCAAACTTTCACATTTATAATATTAGTGTGATATTTACCTATATTTTTCTGAAAAACACCCAGTAACACCGGCCCGTACGTAAACAATACTGTTCGCTGAGAATATTTAATAAAGGGCGCTCTTTCTTGCACAATTGTATGAAAGTGAAAAGGACGACACTAGCACCATGAGTGACCGTGATTGGTCAGTGGGTGTGATCGTTATTTAAAAATATTAGGCTGTATTTATATTGCTCACTACAAACGATTAATTCTATTTAATTTACGTACATAATTCACCTACTTCATTCGATATCTTCTAGATAAAAATAATATGTTTTTTATTTAATTAGGGTAATAAAACACTGGAAGTGTTCTTATAAATTTAAACATTTTCTGATTAACTTTAGTCTGCATCATCCTCCAAGTTAACAATAAAACGTTCTGCTATATTTTCTACATTTCGACCCATAATGTCCGTACCGGGCTCTCCACCTCAACTACATGCTTTATACATTTTAGCCATATGTTGGTATCTGCGGCGTGCACGCGCCCTATGTTCGTTATCTGCGAAAAATGACGTGCAGTCCCTTATTTTCCTATTAGACATTCTCAGCGAACAGAGTATAGAGAAAAATAAGTTTTTTGTTGAAAAATTACTTTTTCAAAACATCAAATGAGCCCAAACACTAGTAGCCTACTAATCCATTTAGAAGTTCCGTTGTCTAGCATCCGTCTCCATCATGAGACCACCTCCATGCTACCATATTATTGCATTATCACCGAAGTTACATAATTATGTATTCCAAATTTCAGCTCAATGGGTTGAGGGGAACAAGTTTAAAATTCAGTTGCAATATTCCACCCGGACAAACATACATACATTGCAAGTTATTAAAAAGCGTATAATAAAGTAACCGCACGGCGGGTGCGAGCAACTCAGCTGTCAATGAAGCGCGGTGGATATTGCCGATGCCACCCAAATTCCACCGAAAACAATAATCGGTTTGGCCATGTCGTTGGTCCATCTCTAGATTATTATGTATTGTTTTCCAGGCTTTCATGCAAATGGTGCGTGTCAGTGCTGCCATCTACCGGCGCGTGGTACAGCCACGCGACCCGCTCGCACGGCATCCCGCACGAAGAGGCCCGGAACTCGCTCGTAGTGATGGTGGAGGCGCACGCGGTGCTGACGCTGAACGAGCCCAGTGTCACGCAGCTGCTCGGCCAGGTGGGAATGGATGGGAACGGAGAGAAGACGGGTGCTGGAAACTAGGGTATGTTTTTGGATTCTGCTGCTCCTTTGACAGTTCCTTTAATTTGAAGTTCAGGGTTCACGTGATAATCAGATTGTTAATTTAACATCTTTATCAAAGTATTTGCTGAAACTGATTTAAAATATGTGGAGAACGATGAAATGGATAAAGTTTCTCAAGTATGTACACAACGTAAGTACTACTAAATATTTTTGTAAGAGTATTTATAGTGGAGCGTTGTAATGCGTAGGTATTTTCATCAACAAATAAAAATAAATAGTTACCTACGTCCCCGTGGAAGTCGTTAATTTATGCTAATATTTTTATAACTAATATTACATCGCTGTCCTAACGTAGAAAGGTCGCAGAATCGATAATTAGCTATAATTTGTAATTGTGATAGGTCATTGGGGCGAAGACATTAACCTTAATAAATAGAGAAAAAAGTTCCAAGGAACCATGTTCTTAGTGATTTTTATATTCGGAAAACTGTATTTAAATAAGTTTCTTGTTGAAAAATTACTGTTTAAAAACAAGCTTTTATAAAATTCATAATCGGAACCGCAAGCAGATTCAAATGAGCCCAAAACACTAGTAGCCTACTATAATCCGTTGAGAAGTTCCGTTGTCTAGCATCCGTCTCCATCATGAGACCACCTCAATGGTACCATATTATTGCATTGTCACCGATGTTACATATGTATTCCAAATTTCAGCTCAATCGGTTGAGGGGAACGGGTTTAAAATTCAGTTGTAAGATTCCATCCGGACAAACATACATATATTGCAAGTTAATAAAAAGTTTGTAAAAAAAATGGCATACCTGAGATACGATCATCCAGAATTTCAGACATATTTTTATGCGGTTATGTATAGTATAAGTAATATAGTTACATGGTTTCATAGAATATTTATTCTCTATTTACATTATAAAGACCGCAATTTTTTATTTATACTTTACACAAAATATTCTTACGACCTGGGGGAAAAAGTTAAAACCAATTGAACCAAAATAATGGTTAGTATTTGGATATTACTTAATAAAACACTTTAATCTTCTAAAAAGTTGCATAAAAAATTTTCAGTTCTAGCCAAGTAAGAAGTTTCCGGTCGAGCTCCGTGGCGTACTTTTTATATTCGCGAGCGTTACATCCAGTAATACCTTGAAGCGTCTAGTAGACTCGGTTGGTCGGCGGCGGCGGCCATTGTTTTCATTGCTTAACGTGTCATGCCGACTGTTTCTTATTCTGTGACATGGCGCGACGAAGTAGGTATTAAAAAATTCCTATAGAAAAATCGGTAAGTATTTATTTAAACACTCGCTAAACAGTTGTTTTGTGATAAAAAGGTTATTGCTTAGTACTCCCTGATGACATATCTTAATTGAATAACGACATTCGTAGTGAGTCGCGTTCAAGTAACATGACATTAATCTTAGTGATTTTAGAAAAACTTAAAAGTATTATATTTTTGTAAACACAAGATATCTAGCGGGATTAACTTGGTCATTGGGGTATTTTTTGGTTCTGTAACTAAAGTGTTTAAAAATATGCATTTTTGACCAATTTACGAATATATTTAGTATATTATAGTGTATGTTAACATTTATGGTGAGTAATTTTGAACTATGTATGTTTACTCAAAAGGATTCCGGTAGCATTATTACGTAAATCAGTTGTTGTCGCCCGCCTGTCGTTCGGATCAAGCCGCCCCTTTCACACCTATGATGCGTATCTCATGTGTGAAAGAGATGGCCTGATCCGAACGACAGGCGGGCGACTGCGACTTGCCTACGTAATAAGGCTACCGGTTAAATTTTTCCAAATTCCATAACGCACATTCCTCTGAGCGCTCGAAGCGGTATGAGGCGCACGATGCGTTTGACCGGCCTACTCGCATTCATGTCACCGGTCTTTTGACTCGTGAACAAAAAACCGACAAAATTTGAAGCGGTAGGACATGACGAGGAGCATGATAAGTAAAGCAGCCACATTACATCCCTGCCCACTTTCCTCGCGCCTCGGCGAGAGGCTGGGTTATAATATATAATCGCAGGTCATAAAGAACTGTTCACAACTAGATTCTGTCCATACAAAGGGTGCCTGATAACTTTACGGCAATTGCAACAGTATTGCCCCCTTTTGGCTAAACATACATTTTCGATTCGCCCCAGCCGGGCTCACATGCGCGCTGATACATAACTTTGCTGACGCTTATATCGTGGATTTGTCTCGTGCGCACGAGAAAGAGCGAGACAAAACAATAGACAAAATTTTGTTATAGCGCGCATGGTTAGCCTGGCGTAACAACTATGGCCAGTAACGGCATTATTGTAACTTAAAAATCACTTGTTTCTATTTTTACACGTATTTTTTAATTTATAATTATGATATTAATAAGATATTTACGATTTTTACACTGAAGGGATAAAGGTTAATTTACAAATTTTTGTTGAGTTACATCGATTTAAATTTGTTTCTGGCTACTCCTATGGGTTATGCCTACTTATATCGAGATTTTGGTCTATGTTATTCTTAATGCTTTCAAAGACCTCCATACTACGTGTTTTGTTACCGACATTAAATAAAAAGACGGGTAGGGCTAATGGCTAGTATTGGTTTCAAAAAACCTATTATCGATTTATTTAAATTCATTATCATAGAAAATTTTAATATGAAACGAGCCCTTTCACAAGAAACTACTATCATAGTCTGACATTTCTTTGTTTATGAAATTAAATAGATTTTAAATCAGACTATAGGTCAGTTATCGAATAATTACTCACATACTATCATATTTTCAAAAGTCACGGAGTAATTAAGTCGAAACACTCATTATCGTTAACATATCAAGGTTTCGTTATTTTAAAAATGAAAACTTTAAGCGCCTTGGGAATTTTTTGAGATGGGGGAAATTTTTTTAACTCGTGACACGGTTACCGTTGCCGTTACCGACACCTCTGTAAATAAGTATCTGTAGTGTAATCTGTTCAAGTTTTCACTTCTGTCGGCACTCCCGGAGTGCCACTGTTTTGTTTTACTTTTTCAGTGTTAACGGAGTCTTGGAAGGAAATGGGGGAGACCTTTGCCCAGCAGTGGGACAGTATAGGTTATTAAAAACTAAATTAAAAAAAAAAGTTTAGATTTCTGATTTTCTGATTTCCATAAGGACTTAGTTATAGGGTTTAATCCATAAGGGTAGGTCCGTAGTTATTTTACAAAACAAACCTAACTGTAATTTAATCCAATATCACTTCAGCTGAAAACAGTCCTAAGAAATAATTTTAATAAATATTTTGTAAACTTTAATTTTTAAGTTTGTGATCTCAATAGGTTCATTGAAGTCATGTTTGTTTAGTCACAAAGCGAGTTGTTTTATTTAATTTCGAATGTCATAATAAGTAAATCTAGATGATTAAGTAGTCAGTCAGATGAAGATTTAAATCTTTAAGTTCATAGTGAATTGGTTCTTTCTAAGGCAACCTAAGGTAACTTTCTAAGGTGTTTCATCTTCAACCACACCATCACTTACTATAAAGTAGGGAAAAAGTGGCACCTGGTGGTAAAACCATTTGTCAAATGGACACATTGAAGCTTTATATTTCATAAATGGATTCCTGTATCGAAAACTGTTGATGAAACCTCGTGTGTTTAGAAGTCCTATTCAACGATATCCCACACAAAAATCACCCTTAATTTACATGTAGGGAAGCTAAATATATAGGGTGTTTGATAATATACGCACGAAAATGAAAGGGGTTATTTTGATGAGCATAATAAATAAATTTGTGAAATGTCAGATACTGTATTGGTGACGTCTCGAAATATCTCTTGTTGTTCCTTTTTAACCCAAAATCCGCAGCCATTTTCGAAAGAGATATCAAATCGGCCTATATTTTTTTATGTCGATTGCAAGAGTAGGCAGAAAGTTTTATACCGAATTAATCACCTAAACTTAGTCGATTTTCTTTAAAATTTGATAATATAACTAGAAGGTTTTATTTTAGAGAAGACTTTTTTATGTTTAGAGACACCGTCACTTGAATATCGTCAGTATATTACCAAACACCCTGTATATTGGCATGAGAACACAAAAAAACTAATAAAACTAGTTTTTTATTTATTTATTCATTACCCTAACTAGACGTCGCCAAAATATATCGTCATTTTTACTTAGAAAACTTTCTTGATTTATTTAAATCATTAATAAATTGAAGTTATGTAAACAATCACTAAACAACATTAAAAAGTTTGATTAAAATTGATTCAGCTTTTATCAAACATCTAATGCTATCAAATGAACTTAGAGGCTGTCGAGTTTGTCGGTCTAAATAGAAAACTTTTTTTTTCTGTGCATGAAAATAAAAAAATATCTTCATCTGACTGTATAAGATAATATTTATGTCTAGATGTCATTGACCTTTCGACAAAAGGTTTGGTTCAATAAATAACTTAAGACAGAGTTCTTAGAGCTTAAGATTTTGATAAAAATATTATAAAATCGTCGATAATATTATAATATTTCAACTTTCATCAATATCTATTAGGTGTAAGTTAATTTATTATAATATCGGCAATAAAATTAGGATGTGATTTTGAAAAGGTTTATAAGATATATATATATATATAAGTATAATATTTTTGGAATGAAATTATATATATAAAAGATTTGATGCGTGGCCTAAATTTAAAGATATACGATGGAAAATATATCATGAAAAACGTATGTAATAATTAGTTTTAAGGATACTATCATAGTCGATATTTTGTAACACTATTATATTTTATGTTGCAATATATTTCGAAATAAAAGTACCTATAATAGAATGAATTAAAATAACTTACGCTTCTTTAAATATTTTATTGAACACATTGTTTCAAACGAAAACATTCTACTATCGCATAAAAGTTCATGCAATCACTCAAATAACTTAGCTCTCTCATAAACGTGAAAAGAATGTATTTTATATACCAGCATTGATATAATAATTATGATTATTGTAGACATATCAAACTGTACAAGCGTTACGAAGGAGCTTCTAAGTAAGAATAATATAATGACGTGTAGGTATATTCTGGTTAACTCATCCGCAGATACGATATTGTGTAAGATATAACAGTACTCATATATTAGATTTTGAGTTAAAAATCAGGAAAAGTATCCAAATTGGACTTTTTAACACTGTCTATATATTGACTGTAACATCAATTTTTGAAATATCTGGCTCAAGAATATCAAAAATGATGATAAAAACTAAAATAATATTGTAGCAATAACTATTAAAAATGGCTACTCACTTTAGGTCATATGTAAAATAAGTTACCAAAGCAATTTTAATATAGATTTAGACATATATGGTTGGATGAATAAAAATATATTTTTCTAAGTGATGGCTCCCATATGTAATTTTAAATGAAAATGTGTGTTTGACTTATACGCCATAATTTGCTTTAAGTTAATGCTAGTATTGTATTTAATATACTTAACTCTATTGAGAATATTTTACTTAACTTTGGATTTAACAAAAATCTTATGACTTTACATAAAACTTATGGCTTTAAACTTAATTGTCAAAAATAATAATAGTAACGCCATAATTGAATGAATGTATGGACCTCAAAAGTGATCTATAGCAAGCTTTAGAACGCAATCGACTCTCAAGTCTTTCAAACCTTACGAAAGCAGTTGTGCTCTGTAAACATTCTGTGTCTGGAACACTTTCATATTCTACACTTTCACAGTTCATATTGTTGTGGCTGCATTGACTATCAAACTTACCTAGTCGCGTTCTTCAGCTTGTTTATTGATCTGAGGTATGGATGGACTTCCAATGCAATGGATATTAAACATATTTTCTCAAAAATGAATCTTATTTTACAAATCCGTAACGGTACCTTCTACAGTGATCCCTGGAGCTAACTCTATCTTTTCATTCTCTACTCTATTGTCTATTATTGGATATATCATCTCAGGTTTGCAGTCTTGTCGGGGGAAGTCTCTAGATGGAGTTGGCGTTCTTATTTTACTTTGCGGTGGTATTGGGGCACCGTATGTAGGTGGCGGTGGCGTCGGGGAAGTGTACATTGGGACCTCTGGTGTCATAGGAATGGGTGACGGCGTATACTTCGGAATCTGAACCTCTGGTGTCATTGAAATCGAAGGCGGTGGTGCCATCGATTTCCTCGATGATGCCCGCTTTTCTAGCGAAGCGTTTTCCGATTCGCCTGACCTCTTCATCGACGCTCTGTTCCGTGGTGTACGTTTCAGCATAGCTTGGAAGTTAAACGGCGGATCATCTTCGTTCATATCGTTGGTAGATCTCGCCATAGCTTGTAGTTCTTTGATCGGATTAAGCTCGGATGAATCAAGTCCGTGCATGCTTTTGCTATAAGATGTCTTCCTTAGCACAGGTCCACTATTTTCTAAAATATCCGTGTCATCTCGAGCCCCACTCCATGGTGCGGGAGGATGGTAATAACTCTGCGGCGCGTGTCCTGGCTTCTTCTTGTAGACTGCTGGACGATTGCTAGCGACCTTTGGGCTGGGTATTTCATCTTCTACAGGTAGAACGGTCACAGGTTGTGTAGGGTCTCGGCAGAAAGGTACGGCGATTAAAGTTTGTGTGCTCGCTGTTGCTTTAGTGATGTCTGATGTTGAACTAAACCGACGTTTTAATGGTTCGTCCCATTGTTCGTGGTCTGAATCGTATTGGCTGGCGAAGGTGTCGCTGTAAATAATGTGAAACGAATTATAAGTGATAATGGATTCATTAATGTGAATTCACAGAAAAGTTCTACGAAATCACAAATCAGACAAGCAAAAAATACCCATAAGGTTTTTAATTTTAGTGATTTAATTTTTTATAAAAATAATAGGTCGACTTTGTAACTTACTTGCTCTTAGCCGAAGGGTCGCACATGTATGTCGTGTCGTAGTACTGTAGCTGATCGATCCTGAAGGGTAGTTTCCAAACGCTCGGTGGACTGGATCCTAGAAAGTCTGCTCCCTTTGAGTGAGGATTCACACGATCCAGGAGGACTGAAGTGCTCGTGCCTAATAAGGCTTCGAGTACTGCCTGGTTGTAAATGTGCACCTTAAATTGGTAGAAAACCTTGTTAATTTTAGGTTAGACGGTAAAACTTCTGAAGAATTGTAAAATGACGCAATCAAAAAAAAGATAATATTGAGAAAGGGTTAGTCAAAAACATAAAAATTGATTTCGATTATTGTAAAACATCTAACGGTTTAATTGTACTGAACGTGAACATCATTGTGAACATTTGGACTGCAGTGAAAAGTAACATATTCACCGTGATGAAGACCTGGACAAGCTTGAAATAAAAGTCTCCGTCAGACCGGTAAGTAAACATCCAAGTTTATCAAACAAACTGTCTTTACCTGTTGTGAAAAATGTACCAGATCCTGGTACCGTACTGCTCTGTATTGCAACAGGACTTGGAAAATGGATCGGCTCTTCCATTTCTGTGCGAACCTTTTTAAAAACGATGCAGTCTCTTCGTCAATTTGTCCTGTGCTTTTGCTCACCAAAGGTCCGTAAGCTTTTCGAACTATATAACCTCGGTATGCTAAAAAAACAATTTTTTGTTAATGATTTTTCTAGATTTGTCTCTGCTTTTTTCCTGGATAGCGCTATTGTCCAGCTTGTAGTGTAACTAATTATTATATTTTTTGTGTTGTTACCTTTTTGTATCAGTAAAGCAGCCTCATCTTCCGATACGTTCATAGACTGGTGCTTCTTCAACTCTTTTACTAAAACAGAAATCATCAAAAGGTAAGTCGTCTTTCTTGATAGGTATTTATTTAGACTAAGTTTATGTAGAAGAAGTAAACTTACTGTGCAAATTCTTTGCTTTGCTTTTGATTGCGTTTCTTCTCGCTATGAATGCTCTCATCATGCATTGGACTTTTATTATCTTTTTTACTTGTGTTTCGTATAATCTATTCAAAAACATCAAATAAGTTAGTTCCCAGAATATCCCTAAAACATTTACTGCAAAATGAACATCATCATCACAGCCCGACTTCACCCACTGCTGGGTAATATATCTCCTAAGTTTGTGCCATCCACCACAATCACATATATATATGCACATACCTTGACAGAAATTCTTCGTTATAATATTTCAGGAATACTTTAGTTTTTCCCAAAATCCAACCTTCCATTTTGAGCCTTATCATCAATAAACGGCAATTATCTTTTGTTTCTTCTACGGTTTCGTCAAAATCAAATGCTAAGAAACGGTACCTGTAAAAGAAGCCAAAAAGGGGAGAGAGGTTTCATAAGTTTCATACTTATAACTTAAGTTTTCGTTTGGGGCATCTCTCATTCAATGCCTAATTTTCACATGAATCTTGGTGCTTTCTGTAGATGATTAGGGGGAAGCAGTTTTTATCTGTTTATGTTTATTTATGTTATGGCTTACCTTCGAATAAATTCAGCAAAAGGAATTCGGCAAGAGTATCCACTCTGTCGAGCTTTTGCGGTATCCAAAATCGCCAAGGCCCTGAGTTGTTGTCGGACTATTTCTCTTTGAAATCCTCTAGGGTTGTCATTTAAGTCTGGTCTGATACATCTTACATAATGAGTACCTACGCCGCCTGATGACAGTTGCTTTAGTATTTCAAGGCTTGTTGCTCTATATGTTGCTGCGGCTGTTCTCATTCTATGCACTTGAGAGAATTGACCTTTTAATTCAGCATAGCTCTGAAAATGAACAAGTCTTTAGCCATATTTCCGGGTACAGCAAACCCTATACAATAATCTGATGTACTTATAAAATACCTTGGCTTTCATATTTGCTTCTTCTTTTTCCGATTTCGATACCAATACTTTCGGTTGACTCGGTGATACAGTTAAGTTACCAGTCTTTGTCAACTTATTTCTGAACAGCTGTTGTACTGTAATATTTATGGAAGCTCTCATAGTTTCAATCATTTCTGGAGGAAGGAAATCCTTGTTCTTGTCAGACATTTCCCTTGCGTCATAGTTTACTTTTCCTGTGTAGTGTGCTACACTAAACTCGTGACTTCCAGAAAGCTTTATGTATGGACCTTTACATGTTGTCCTTATTGTGCCTGAAATAATGTTAGAAAACATTAATATTTTCATTTTCCCTTTAAATAATATTAAAAACAGAAAATACTTACTCATGATAAACTCTTGCCCACTTCCAGTCCGACTCGCCTCATCCAAAATATAAAATAGACCGTGTGGTCTACCCATTAGCTGATCAACAGAGTTCTTGTTATTATAAAATTGCAACGAAACAACAGGAATATCTTCCTCTGCCGCTTCTTGCATTTCCCAAGCGAATATTTTTTGATTGTATAAAAATTGTATTTGTTCATTGGTTGTGTTAACAATCAGCTGTTCCAATCGATTTCTATGGAAACATTCAAAGCCAAACATATCTAGTAGGCTTACTGAGAATTTGTCGCCACTGTAACAAAAATGTTTAGGGATTATCAATAATGAATCCAAAAATTTGTTGCTGCTAAGCGAAACTTATGGAGTATAGTAGTAATTACTTACAAAACAGATCGCATAAACGATAATTTCGAGTTAATAATGTTCACCATCCAATCAATAAGTCTTTTGTATAAGGCGCTTGCTAAAGTATCTCTAGCATCTCTTGCTTCGTCGGTGGAATGTTTTCTTTTCACAGCAGTTCCACTCTCGATCAAACAATAATTCAACAAAGCCCAAAGAAATTTGGTTTCTTCTAAAGATAGCAACTTAGCTACTTTCTTCGCTTCATCTGGGTTTTCAATTTCTGCCGATCCACTTTTCCCTTCCTTAAATCGAACGTTTCCTAGCACCAGAATACTGGCAAGAACTGTTTCAAAAAAAGCTATATCTTCCACTTCCCAATCTACCGCTTTTAGATTTTCAATAAATTCTTTGTAGTTTTCGACGTTATGTTCGGAGATCTCTCGTACACCTTGTGTCCCTTTAATTTTTTCGTCATGTATCCTCAAATATCTATGCTTTCTATTTTTCTCCAAATATAGTTCTTCTAATCTGTTGTCAGCTTCCATCGCGTCATAAAAAAAGTATAGTAAATCAAAGTTTGCTTGAGACCTGAAACGTTTATAATTTTTTAATAAATATAACTTAGGACTGTCTACTATAATACTGAACAATATAAATACATTTATTAACAAAAATAATATACAATTATTTAAAAGACTAAAATACAGAAGAATCAGTTAAATCATCTAAAGCTCGTTGCAAACGATCTATAGATAGCTCAACTGCTCCAGATGGAAGTGTCCCCAAGACACTGACTGCATTGCCCCGCTGAATTGCAATTCTTATGCGTTGACCCAGATAAGCGCCAGCTCTCGGATCACACGTCGCGTCGACCAGATGCCCAGAAATAATTTTGAAAACGCGATGGGCCCTGGTACCTCATGGACCCAGGGTCACGACCCCAAATGGCTCAAATACGTAAGCTCTGTCGAGACTTCCATATTTGCGCCGCTTGAGATCTTTGGCTGAATTTGCCGCCGCACCGACTCTAACTGCTGTATGTACCAGACAGATGAGATGACGCAAGGGTATCGATGCGCGGCGCGTCCCACACCAAAGGCCTACCCTTCCCCCAAGGCCTTGTACCTTGGGAGAAGGGTAGGTAGTCACACCGTTAGGCCGCTAAACAATCGTGTTTCCTTACTTACATATCTGTAGAAGACACACGCCACTTCTCCAGTTGGTAAAGCCAGAAAATAGCACCGCTGAGTTTGCCAGAGCTTCCATAAGTTACTTGTATATGAAAGATTGCTCTCGTAGAATGGGGATTAGAAGGGGTCCCAGCGGTGATAGCAGCTTGGATAACCTTTGTAGCTTTCTGAATCCGTTCAGCAGTATTATTCTTCATAGCCCCAAGATGAGTCAAGTGTGATAGTGCGTGCATCATACTCGTGGTTTTCCCCGATTTGCTTTCTCCTGAGAACACTATATGCTGAGGTTCACTATGATGAAGAGCATCTTGGTAGCCACTGTCAGCTACGGCAAAAATGTGCGGCTCATTATCTGATCTTGATTTGCATTCGTATTTTTTGTGGTGCTAAAATGAAAAGATTGGTGCTAAATAACTTGAAAGTTATTCCAAATAGGCTTCTAAAATTATACTTACAAATTCACTATAAATATCATCATTGGTGTTAGGATTTAATATCAGTAAAACTTCTCCAATGAATGACGTAAAAGCTGATTTTGCTAATTTGGTTTGCAGTTCACTCAATATTTTCTCTTCTGTCAGTTCTTCCAAAGCAGCCAGATCTTCAACTTGCATAGTTTCAGCTTCGTGACTACCTTCAGTCGTTAAAAGTCCGTTTTTGATAATTCTCTCTGGTGTCTTACTTGGTGCTTCGAAATCTTTAACTTCATAGGCTAGAATTTTTAGTTCTGTCGATAGCTGTAAACAAAAAATAAATTATCATACGAATTACGTCTTTATTTAGGTAACTTGTTTTCTTTTTTGTTGGCTTACGTGAAAGTCATTTTCAGGAACGGATTGTAAAAAGGGGTGCTCCTCTAATTCCACAGAAAATGGTCGATGTTCAGGATTCTTTTCAAGGCATCTGCAAAATAGAAGATGTCGATAATTGTAGTCTAATACATCAGTTTATCCATAACATGTGACATAAAGATAACTTACTCAGAAATGAAGTCATTGATGTCATTAGACGACATAGCGGGTTTCGCTACACTCGGCGGCGGGTTCCTTACAATTTGAAATAGCGCAGCAGTCGGATGCATGTTTTGGAAAGGTGCTTTCCCGTCTACCATCTCAATTGTGGTTATACCTAAGGCCCATACATCTGCTCTATTCCCGTAGCCCTCATCTCCACACGTCACGACTTCTGGAGCCATCCAACTAGGTGATCCTATATTCGTCTTACTCTTGTCCAAAGTGCCATTCAACTTGCAGGATAGTCCGAAGTCAGACAATTTGATCTCCCCGTCCTTAGTGATCAAAATATTGCTGCACCTTACATTCCGATGCATCACTTTGTTTTCGTGCAAGTAAACGAGGGCCTGGAAATGCGTATGAGATTTATCGGACCAATCGGAGGAGGCAACACGCGAGTTTGACAGGGAGTGATGGAATGACCGCCCCTTATGGCGCATCTTGTTAAGGCTGGCGATAGTAACGTCACTGTCAGTCAAATGGTCGACGCCCATAAGATTCATTGGGGTCTATTTGCATACGTATCGGGCACGATGCTGTCGCAGGCGCAGGCGGCTTGTCCGCGCACTCTGCTGTCTGATATATCAGTGTATTTAATGCGTTCATTATGGTCGTTTAGCTGTTAGTGATGTGCTGATGATTTGTTACTTTATTTTTGGAATCGATTGTTATAAGTACAACCTACGATATTGTGAGATGTTAACTAGGCATGATTATAAAACATTTTAAAAACATCGTATCATATTATCGTATCATACATCGTATCGTATCGTTTTCACAAGATAAAATAAGCCTGTTATTTCAGTTTTATTACCGTTTATAATATTTTCGTACTTATTCATTTTAGAAAGCCTTCAAATCTCCTCATAACGGAAAAATAATATTTTCATTATGCAGAAAGCTATACTTACCTACATTTAAAGGTATCGACAATGTCTACATCACTAGTTCAATCGTACATCACGATGCAACATCGATAGATATGCATGAAAGATCAACCGAACGAAAAGGACTGAGCACTGGTATTGTGAACCAAGTGGCTTGCATAAAGATAATACGCATTTAAGACTCACCGATGCCTTTGGAGCTTAAGACGTCGTTTGAAATTTATTGCGTTAAGCCCTACGTGAAGGTCATAAGGGAGGGTTTCGCTTGATGGGCCAGAGTTAGAGAGATCATTGGCTACCGCGTCAGAGGTTCGTATATCTTGTGTGCGCGAGCATTATTTACGATAATTGAGCGATGCCCCGCGATGGGGGGCCATCACGGTGTTGTCGGGCGCGCTCCGACATTCGCATCGACAAGTTCGAACGCTCCGTCGCGAATCACATCAAATAAAGCGGCGTGCATTTTAAGTAATGGCCCTAGATTGTATTTCAACGTACGTGGACATTCGCAGGGCAATATTTTATTCGACGTCACGCGAACAGAAATCGCTGGGCCACAGATCCGAGAACAATTGAGTTTGCATTCAAAGTAGGTACCTACCAATTGATTCAGCCGTTGAAAGGTAGACTGCCAGGCCCTTTGTTTTATAAACAGCCATCTCAACTTGAATGTGACGAGGGACATGTTTATAGTCAGTCGAATATGGGCTTACCTTGATCGTATATTTGAGGATGTAAGCGATGTGTTCCTCGGACATTTTTCTGTCGGCCGCGTTTAGTTTTCTGACAATGTCGATGACAGATCCACATTCGCACAACTAAAAACAAACAACCCTTTACGATATCTCTCCCAAAACGTGATATAAATCAAAGGACATTAAAAATAGCATTCACTTACCTCGAGAATGAACCAGATATCTCGTGCTCTTTCTGACTTTTCGCAGAAAACTCCGTAGAAATCGATAAGATTCGGGTGTGCAGTAAAATCCCTGAGAATTTTGTATTCTTCCTGTATGTGGGTTTCATTATCGTCGATGTAGGTTTGCACTTTGATGGCGACTGATTTGCCGGCCGCCTGGGTGTCAGTGGCTTTGTATACTGCTCCGAATATTCCCGAGCCGAGTTTGGTGTCTAGTTTGTAGCGCTCCACCGGGCTCGGTAAGGACGCTACGTTAAGGCCGTCCTTCATGCTTGCCAGCGGAACATGTAATTGACAGTACAATCCTGCTGGATAAGTTACAACCTTTATTATTGTCAACTCTGGCCAATGTTAATGCTCAAGTTGTTTTAATGAAAATGCTTGTTACTTTATACTTGTTCGGATCATTCGTTACTTTTCTTCTGTTGGCTTAACGATGGCTACATGTTTCTTGCGGGCAGTAAGCTTTGTCCTTATATTTATGAGTTCATCAGGGTTTCAAGGATTAACGTATTTTAAGCAATTTCATGTTATACATTTTTTACTCGAAACTCTAGCAAGAAACCTAACAAGATTACAATAATAGACATCAGTATAATTACTTAACATTATTGTCAAAACAAAGTAACAGAGAGATGTCCTTTACCCCTGTACTATTTTTACTATATCCAATTCCATTCTGTCAGTTAGGTATACTACAACATTTCTCTATTATGCAATGATGTTACTGGTTTCTACTACTTTTAATTTTCTAGTTTTGCTACTATATCCACTGTTTCAAGTTTCAGTCCCTTAATCTTTGTTACTAGAAAAGTTCTGTTTTATGCCTCCCTATTCCTAGACGATATTTCTAAGAAATGGTTTTTGTTTTGATTGCTATGTATAAACAAAATATCCACTCACCTTACGTCCACACTCCACACTGGTCACCAGGATAAATGCCACCGCCCGTCGGAGCTCCCTCAAGTGCTGGGGCTTCTCATATTAAGACCACGGTACTAATCCCACGTAATACCATTAGGTAATACTACCATGTGACCTTCGGACGCCTTTTCTATTAATTGAGGACGACGTATAGTTTTAATTGGAATGGTATTTGATTTCGTATTAATTTGATTAGCGGTACATGTTTTTGGTGCTTAATTATTGTGACAACGTATACCTACCTAAGTGATACTCCGATATTATTGCTAATTATCTATACTTAATATTATTTGCGTTCATTTTATTAGGTGTTTTATTTTTATTTTGGTGGCGATCCTGTTGCTTACACTGACTAACTAAAATTGTGTTAAATACGAACAGTGTTATTTTGTTTTCGCTAAACATCAAATTAGAATGACATTTAAAGTGATATTTCTAAAATTAAGTATTTTTCACAAAGATGGCGTGTATTTGGGCTAGTTTAAGTCAGCAGGCAAATTTGTGCTTATTAAAACTGGCCCGCAAACACGCCATCTTAGTAAAAATTACTTAATTTTAGAAATTACACTTTAAATGTCATTCTAATTTGATCTTTAGCGTAAACAAAATAAGACCGTTTATATTTTACACAATTTTAGTAAATCAGCGTAAACAACAGACTCGCCACCTTTGTATCTATTATATTATAATGGATATTGTTTAATTATTACCTTTTCTTATTTTGATAATTTAAATTTCATATTGCGTCCAATGCTAAAACCCTATCTTACCCTGAACTTAATGATTAATTCCTAAATTTCCATCCAAGTAGGTAAGTTACTTTTGCGTATTTCCTCCATGTCGACTTTTATCTAGTTATCTGAGGAATGTTACTTCCCTTACTTCTTTTTGTTGTTATTTAAGGAAGTTTAAAGGTAAAGGAATTTAAGTAGAATAACAAAATAAGGATTGCCTTTATTCAGAATCCCATCCGTCACTGGTAGACAAGTAGGCACATCAATGAAAGACGTAACTGAATCCATTTCACTGTTTTGAAAAGATTCGCATCGGCAATCTGTAAAGTATGTGATCCTTCTCATGATCTCCAAAATATATTAGTCACGCCTATTCGATCAAGTGTACTTGAATTCCAAAACATCTATACAAAAAGTCCCATTCAACTGCAGACGCCATTCTCAACACGGAAGAAATAATAGTACCTACGTTTGGTCCTTTGATGGTTCTTCGTTAGAGTGCCGTAAAGCTGTCAAATTATTTTAAACTCAATCTCATTCATTCATTTCTGCCGCTGTATACAGTAAGAATATTTGATTTGTTTGTTTTACAGTTCTTACGAGTTTTGGAGTTACTGGATACATTTTGATATGATTTTGGTTTGTGCATAAAATTGTTATCTGCTTCAGTCAGTTCTTGACAATTTGCCTAGTTAATTCTATAACATAGACTTTGCACCCCTCTTCTGATTATGATTACTTACGGAAGTCCGGACAACAAAAAAAAATGTTAATTCTCATCGCGTTCCACAAATCGGCTTTTCTTTGTATAATGGATACCTATCGCAACGCGTCGAAGCTTTACCAAGAGTCCTCGAACAGAACAGCCAAATTAGGCGGAAACAACACGATAATAGCTACTAACAAAAACCTGCTACTTTAGCTATTATAATTGCTACTTGAGCTATGGTCACTGTAAGTGCCCACTTGGGTGATCTATTCTTTCAAAAGAAGTTTGTTATTTTTATAAATAAGCTTACTTATAAAGATTATTTCGCATGTTATTGTGTGTCTTGACATATTTGAAGTTTTTAGGAATTGCTCAAGGCAGAGTTTTTGGTACCTACTATTTTCAATAGTTTTTGTTTCAAAATTAAATATGTTTGAACAAATGAAATAAGTAATAAAATATTTGCGAATTATTTCATTAATATTTTTGGAATAACTACATCGGTACAAAGTCTTACAACTATTACAATAAATAAAACGATGAACAATAAATACCTAAATACTTAAAATAATCATTTCATTGGGAATGTTACAATACTAACTCTTACAACTAGAATCTTACTAAATTTTTGAGATGGTTTAAAAATCTTAGAATCGTACTTGTATGTAGAAAAAAATGTCTTTTCGTAGTTACAAATTTCTTAAAAATATTATATTTACACGTAATAATGGAATGGAGAAATTCTTAAATACTTTTATGCAAAATGTACCTTATCTAAAATATTAATTTGTAGTAGCTTCCTACACAAAACATTTGATCACTGAATAATACTGATCTTAGAAGAAGGTTTATCCCAGCGGAGAACAGTGTGAGCTATTGTTAATAGGTCATTGGATTAAGTATCTACTCAAAATATGCTTCCCAATTTTTATCAATATAAATAGCTTAGTTAATGTTCTTAACAAAGTCGCCCACATAGGGTAGAAATGCATTTGTACGGTTTAATACCTATGCGACTTTAGAGTCCACTAGCTTCCTACTTACAAATAGCTACCCACTTATCATCACGGCACTTTTGGCAGTCCACACGGCAGCACCAATGAAACGTACAGTTACAAGGTTTAAGACTGGACCTTCGGATGAGCGCGTGCCCTCGACCGCAGCAGAGAAGATCACAGGATCCAGTCCGGGACGTCCGACCGATCCTGCAGACGCGTCCGGACGTGCCGTAAATGTCAAGCCGGCTGTTCGACTCGCAGAAATTTGGGGACCTGATAAAGAAGTTAGTTTTGATTAGAATAGAATATAACTAGAATAGAATATGACTGAACACATACGTGCAATGAAGAATGTCGACTCTAACAGTTCTGCAGTGGCGGAACATGACCTAGATTCTGATTCGGAGCACTACATACGTTTCGACAAGGCCCGGGTTTTAGCGAGGTAGAAGTTCTTCGTTCCTCGCAAGATCCGAGAGGCGATAGAAATAAGTCGTGTGCCGAACTTTAATAGAGATAGAGGATGGGTTCTACCGCCAACCTGGAGGCCATGTCTTCATGGTGCAAGCGACAGAAGAGTTAGTGAACCTGGTAGAGACATAGTTAGCGTTGTGTGTTTGCCTGTACCGAGAACTACCGAAGAGAACAACAGTGATGATAATGATGATGATGCATCCTGTCAACGCGCTGGGCCATCGTTGACTAAATCCCCACCACTGCGCCCTTCTACTCGTGTGCAGACTGTGCAGAGGGCTGCGGCACGCAGTGCGAGGCGAGACGTTATTCGGAGTGGATCGCACTCACCCTGATGAAGGTTCACGAATTGAACCGAAACACTGATAAGACAGTACGTGATAAATCCCGTATTTATAATAATGAATATCATAACGCTTTATTGTACACCAGGAATACTTAAAGAACTAGTTTTCGCTAAATATTGTACGATGGGTGGCCTTATCGCTGAAACCGGTTTTTTCCAGGCAACCTTTTGATGGAAAGTAATGAGCGAAGCAGTAATGGATGGCGGTGCACAGTAAAAGTAGAGAACTAAAATAATAATATCAGACTATACTTATAATCTTAATAAGTACATAAATAGATAGACTAATATATACCCAACTATAAACCTGTATTAAATATGCATTAAATATTATAAAACCAATGTTTTTATAAACTATAAAAACAAATGATCATTATAAATATATATATATATTATTTTTATATTTATTTTGATTATACATTTATTTATCTACCTAGGACGTCCTACAAAGAAATCACTTGCCATTCGTGATAAACTTAATACAGCTATAAAGTTAATGTGTTCCTCCAATAAAAGGACGATTATTGAGTAGAGTTCGTTTAGCGCAGGATCGGAAAGAATAGCGGGCAAATGAGGAAGCTTAAACCCAGTACTGGGTGGATGTGGCCTGATTAAATAGATGGATAGAGTCGAGTCGTTTGTTTAATTCATAAGTATGGTGGATATGATCATTTTCCTTGCTCACATAGGAGAAATGCTCCGTGAGGGAATCTGCTAGCCTTACAAAAGCATAACAAGCAAAACCTGTTTTGCACGAATTCTACAAATTCCTGTTTTTGTCTGAGTTACAAAGGCGGATATGAAATGCACCGGCATCGTCATTTATTTTCGGCTCTTTCAATTTGTTTTTCTTTTGCTATTAACTAAAACTTTTTCTTCATAACGTTATCATAATTCGTTTCTCTACAGTCAGCTTATACCTACTATCCCTTTGTAATCCGTATAAATAAATAAATCCACATAAATTTACTTTTCAAAAAACAGCAAGCTGGACTTCGGAGCTGGCCGGGGCTTGCTCCGCCTTCTCCCTCTTGGACGACCTCGAAGTACATTGACTCCGCTGTTCAACTCCTCTTGAGCCACCATCAGAGCCTGCAGAAAGAAGACCAGAATATGAAGAATAAAGCAATATTTACGGTAAGGCAATACTTTTTTTTTATTTCATCGCCATGAGTCATAAAGGAATATGTCCTGCGATAGTTTATACTTAAATACGGACACCAAGGCTGGCCACAAGTTTAAGTTTCATGCATTTTAGACCTGTGTGTTAGATAGAACAAAAAAAAAATAGAAATCAAAAGAAACATTGAAGTCCTTTTTGCGGCTTCTCTCAGTTTATCAAAAACTGATATGTGTTTTTAATTACCTTACGGTATTGTCTCTTGATGGTGGAAGCTACCACCCTGAAGTCTGGCGTGGCTCTCCAGCAGGTTCTGAGCTGGCAGCTGCCAGACATTCCATGGCATTTGCAACGCACTTCCATGTGGGATGATAATATCTGAAGAGATAAAAAAATTGTTTTAGGATGAAGGGTTATTGAGCGTAAAAATACAATTTAATTGCTTTTTATGCTCGAATAATGATCGCTTGCTCACTAAATTGCAAAATTTGAATCATGAACACTTATCCAAGTCGAAAGACACCGGCAGATGAGACATGTCTCAACCCATCAAATGCATAAATCCAATTGTCTCTATACGTGACCACATCTCCGCAATTACTCCATTACGCCACCCACCAGCTAGCTCATAACATTTACATAATTAAACTCCTTGCGCGGGCGCAATCACGTTGACGTCTTAATTTCGCCAACGCCGCCGGCGGAACAATTTCCCAAATTGAGTCGGAGCAAAAATTCAAATAAATCGGTGTTTCGGCCCGCCCCCAGTGTCGGACGGGCCTTAATAACGTAGTATTAAGAGCGTTCGCGATAGAATTCGCCACCCAAGACGTTTGTAATACGCCGTAATGAAGCCGGAATATTAAAAATGGCCCAAACCGCTTATTATGTTCTCACCTCGACGGCGGGTTCGTGAAATACGGCCGGCTAATACGGGCCCCGAAGCGGGCAGGCCACGCCACCGCGGCTCCAATAGCCCTTAATGGTGGCGCTAGTAACACCAGGCTGTCGATTTTTGAATTTCTTGATAGCTATTAGATACCAAATACCACCCATGAAAAATAATCAGCGTAATCGTGGATTGAGAGATCTCGTCGAAGTATTTCGTGATTACGTCAGAGTAGAGTTGTAGTTGGTAGAGTCACGACCAGACCACTGCTGATTTTATAAACCATCTGTGCCGATTTCTTTTAATTGAGCAATTTATAAACTTCCATAAAGGGACGGTTAAGAAAAGGGCTTTTAAGGGCTTAAAACGCAAAAAGCGCTGTAGTGTTTTTAACTAAACTTTATAAAGAAGTCCAAATCGAACTGAACTCTTAGGTTAAAAAACAAATACAAGTTACGATATGAAAAACAAAAACTCAGGCGTGAACCGTTACTTTAAAGTAGATTGTTTTTGTGTTAGTTAAAAAACTGTCAAAACTCTATTCACTTTTGAGTTACGTTCTGTATCTTAGACTCTTGAGCGCTATTCAATTCTATATATCTACAAACCAGGCGATGTAAGATGTAATAAATTACCTTCATGATAAATTGCAATCATTACGATATAACAGTGTCATCAATCTAAATTATCGTTCAAGTGTCGAAGCCTTTTATTCATAATGACGGACGTGTTAATATGCACCGCCTGTAGACTAAACATGATGTCATTAGGGTCTGGGAGAACGAGAATAATTATGCCCTTAGGCCTACCATTGCACTTGAAATAACTGTGAAAGGGTCTTTAGGGGCCTAGACAGAAGCATGGCCAGAAAATGCGTGAACGACTTGGCCACCATATTGGTATTTGAGACACTTCTCTCAGAATAAAGACGAGTCATACTCATAAAGAAAATTGTTTTTATAGTCAGCTCAGCCCATTCAGTCCGCGGGCTTAATATACCACTTTAAGTTTTAAGTATTTTTTTATAGTGGATCGGTCAATTGAACCTCCGAATCAGCTTGGCAGCGGGTTGAGTTGTCCGTGGGTCAAGTTGACCACGGGTCGAATTAACTAGTCGGACCACGAAGCAGCGGATCGAATTGAGTATGGGCCAAATTGTGCAATATAAATCTTAAAAGTGTTCTACTGAACCCGCGGGCTAAACGGGCTGTGGGCTGAGTTGACTTTACATACGGAAAATTGGTCCATTTAGGTGCTACGTTAGATATAGCACGCTACAAAAGACACTTGTCTCACCGCCGGCGATGAGCGAGAAGCGGGTAGAGCTAGAAACTAAAAACGAATTGGCGAGCAGCGAAAAGCGAGTGTGTAGTTCCTATAGTTGTCTCGCTGGGCTATAAAGCGAGTGAGCGAGTGCGGTGGGCGGTACTCATCATCTCACGGCGTGTGTTCTGACCGCCAAGCGAGCATCGCTGAGCGCGTATCGCTGAGCGAGTATCGATACTCGCTTAGCGAGTGTTGTAGTCGCTGCGACAAAATAGTGGAGAGTGAGTTCTCGCCGGCAGTGTGAACGGCCAGCGATCAACTATAATATACGTGTATCTTTTACTGACACGAAATCTATATCTTCTGTTTCTTTCTTGAGTGAGAAAATAGTTGATAGCTAATCGATTACTCGCCGGCGGCGAGACAAGTGCCTAAAGGCACGCCGTTAATTTTATAAAGCGCCGTTTTATTCTTCACACGGTAAGAAAGAAGTGACAACGGAGATGACAGCTGATAGAGAGACATGGAAGAAAACTACATGTTGTGCCGACCCCACCTTATTTGGGAAAAGGGCAGAAAGAAGAAGACGAAGATAACGGCACATAAATAATTAAATATTGTTCTGTGTTCTTATGTGAATGTAAAAAATATTATTTAGCAATCGGGTCTACAAAGAAAGGCGTTAAAAAAGGGCGATATGAATGCTTTCGTCAAAAATTATATTTGTTCGACAGACTTCAGAATCATGGTCTCGCTATATTTCACGAATACCTTCCAAATCATTATCTAATCAATGAAAGAACAATAGATAGTTCAACATAGTGACTGTTTCGTGGCGCAATCGATACTTTACATATAAATAAACTTGGTCTGTCTTTGAGTTTATAATAGTTTTGAAACTGATCGGGAATGTACTCGTACGCAAGTCTTATGGCAAACTTTACTTACTCTCATGTTTGTGGTGAAAGGGGAGACTTTCTAAGTATTTTTTTTTAATACCGAACTATTAAACTACTTAGTTTCTAAGTTAATTTAAAAAGACAACAGTAACGTAAAGTTATAATATAAATAAGTAATATAAGTCGATAAATGTGATGAAGTAGATAGGACATAGAATAACCGCGAGTAGTGAAAATAAAAAAATAGAAACCCATTTTTGGTTGAAAATAATTAGTGTTGTCACAGCCTAGTAGTTTTTCTAAAGTCGCGAGTTACTCTTAATATAAAAAAACAAAATGATTGTTATGAATTTAAAATATAATATTTAAATCGATATCGGACAGTCATCGAGGCAAAATATTAACTCATCGAATAGGTTTTTTGTAACATAATTATCACCTCGGCATTCTAATGTGGTACCTAATTTCATGTGTGGGTCGGAGCGATCTTTTATGGCTCCGCTGTGGACCTTGGACGGCTATAACACCGGGGTGTAATGCCATGGAATTTTAAGAAGAAAATTGCTTACTTATCTGAATGGAAATGTTTTTGGACTTTTTGAAGTGAAAACTTCTTTAGGCGCGTTGGGCATTTTTGAGATGGGAAAAATCCATTGAACTCGCGACACTGTTACCGTTACCGACACCGTTCCTGACGATTAAAAAAATACTTCTTGACGACTCAAAAAGTACACACGTAATTATTCAAGTTTTCACTTCTGTCGGCACTCCCGGAGTGCATCTTTTTTTTTAATAGATACAGTTTCCGGTAATATTCTTTTACTTCACAGTGGCCAACGGCCGGTACACTGTCGGGAGTGAATGAATGAATGATTTTATTCCTAGAAAAAGGATATGCATGCAGTATTGTTACTATTAATCTATGATGATTAATACGTGAAGAGAAAACTTTGTACCCCTTTGCGCGCACGGAGGAGTGTGAGATTTGGCATAGTTAGAGTTTATATGAAGAAGGAACGTATACCTATATGTATTATGGACGAATTTCGACCACCGTTCACTGGCATCTAGTCAAAATAATCACCGCTTCCATTTTGTCAACCAATCTGGTAAACGAATTATAGAAAAAATGAAACTAAAATTTGATCAGCCGAAGTGAGTTCTCCCAATCAACTTGGATGCTCTACCTTGTCAATATACGAAGTGGCTAACTTTGTAATCGAATCGAGATTTCCATTTAAACAGGAATTCCGAGTAAAGCAAAGTCCACTGATGCGATTATTTATTTATTTTTATTTCTAAAGAAAACCATCAGCATTTGAGAGACTATTTTAAATATACTTAAAAAAAGGCATATAAAAATACAAAACGACAGAAAATCAATGGACTAGGAAACAACTGTAAACCAGAATTTTGAACCGATTTTTTTTATTTTGTTTTAGGATGCAATAGTTTAGTTCTTATCCACTACCTACCAAAAGATTCTAAGTCTGACTGTAAGTTAATAAATCACGACAGATCAGGGTGGGTGCCTTTCAGAAAACCATCATGTTTCAGGAGCGTTTTGTTTCAAGCTTGTAGCAACATTACTTCGATTTGAACCACAAAACTTTTAAACATTACTGTTGTAATCCTAATAATGTTGTATATTTAGAGCTTTCTAGTGATTACACCACGTTCAGTATAAAACATTGCGAAAATAAACACGATTTACTTACTTTTTAGTATAATTTTACGCTTTATTTGAGCTCTAATGTGAAACGTTTTGAGTAAACGATTTATGGTGACGTCACCAAAACGGCTTCGCCTTTACAATAATAAAGTAAGCTTACTGATTGAGGATCATAGTACGAAATGTCAGTGTAATATTATTTTAATATTGCTAATATTGCCAGTTGAACCAATTTGTATAAAATATGGTTAACATAATTTGACATGAGATACTTTTATCTTGAAAACACGCGGGTTTCAGCTAGTATCATAAAAACCTTTCATGTGACGTCAAAATGTTAACAGTGGATTTTGAAAGCCGGGATAAACGTTAGATTTTTCCATACAGTAGTCGAATCAACTGTCTACCGAACGGTGTTCGTGCCTTTATTTTTTCGAAAATTACCGATCCGGAATCATACAACCGAGTCAGAAAAGAAGTACGAACTCGCTTTAAAAAAAATGTTTTCAAATAAATTAGGCGGATCCAATTAAGAGTACCTACTAGAGTTCCTTGTGAAAGGGCTCGCCCGGGGAATTTCTACCACCAAACCTATTTCTGCCGCCAAGCAGCATTGCTGTGTTTCGGATTGAAGGATATGGTTGCCGGTGAAATTACAGGTATATGAGGCTTTAGGGGCCATTCATTAATTACGTAAAGATGATTTTGAGGATTTTTGACCCCCCCCCCCCTACAAAGGATACATAAGATTTCTAGACCCCCCCCCCTCCCTCCCTCTTCTTACGTAAGATTCAATCTCGTTTTTCTGTAAAGGTTTCTATTTTTAGCAGATCATTTAGGTTATACTTTATCATTGCTATCAGATATAGATTATATTTATATTATTTTATATATTTTAAGATTTTAAAATTAAATAAAAAATAAAAATTTGTAAAATAAGATGTAAATCGAAGTGCACATTATGGAATGAAGAAAATCATTCAGCATCCGAAATAGAAATATATTTTTTATTAATACATTTCGACTTGTAAAATATTACGTAAGATTGGGTTTTACCCCCCTCTCCCCCAAAATAAGGGCATGTGTAGATTTTGTTAACCCCCCCCCTACCCCTTACGTAATTAATGAAAGGCCCCTTACACCTGTATGCCTCAAGTTGATAGAAGCAGGACAATGCATCGTACGGTACATTTCTAACATGCGTGACCTACAAGGCAATTCTCTGTTATAGGCGATAGTTACCACATAACATCAGGTGGGCCATAAGCTTGTTCCATCTCCATGTAATATAAAAATAAAACCGGCCAAGTGCGAGTCGGACTCAGGCACGAAGGGTTCCGTACCATTATCTATGAAAACGGCAAAAAAACATACATAAAAAAACACGTTTGTTGCATGGGAGCTCCCTTAAATATTTATTTTATTCTGTTTTTAGTATTTGTTATAGCGGCAACAGAAATACATCATCTGTGAAAATTTCAACTGTCTAACTAACACGGTTTATGAGATACAGCCTGGTGACGGACGGACAGACATACAGCGGAGTCTTAGTAATAGGGTCCCATTTTACCCGTTAGGTACGGAACCCTAAAAAACAAAAGTTTATTTTCCTTTCTTGTCAACACTAGCATACTTTGTTGTCCATCTTTTCTGTCTACTCCGTATGCGATCAAACGGTCGCGCTGATAACTCTGGACTGAGCTTACAAGAAGTCTGACAAAAAAAAGAGCAAATCGGACGTGTGTCGAGTGAATACGATCAGGAAAACAATCTATGTCTATGTCAGTTTTTTTTTCCTGGTTTCTCTATTCCCGATCAAAGCTCGCTACAGTGTGACCGCAGTGGCTTTTATTTTGACATTAATAAAAATATCATCGCGGGGGTTATTACAGAGCGTGTCTAACAGAGATCTCACGGGGTTTGTTAATTATGCCAAGCCACCTCGTGGCCCAAGGAGGAACAATGGTCAAGCGTGGGGTCGGACCACCGGCCTTGATGTGTTCACGAGCCTTCTAGATTAAAATGCTCAATTGGGATTACTTATTTTGTTTGAACCGACTTTATTTTTGTCCGACTGCGAAGGGGGTGTTTATGTTGTGTAATTTCTCTTTGTTTAGTAACAATGAAAGTAATGGGTGGTGATTGGGGATGTCAAAAGAATCATTGCGTTCTTGAGGAAGGCTGGATACGAGTATTTTTTCCACTATTAACGATATAGGTATTAAAAAAAGATCTTAATGGAATTTCAAAAGTACCTCCATGTATTTTATGTTGAAACTAGCTGACCCGCCCGCGGCTTCGCACGCGTGGCTTGTCAATAAAAACAATACCCACATGAGCAGTCGGGTAAAAAGAAGCCTATGTCCCAATCCCGGTCATAATTGATCTGTATACTAAATTTCATCGAAATTAGTTCAGCCGTTGTATAGCGCTCAAAATTCCATAACAGTGCCTAGTGCCCTAACTAGCGCATTTTTAAAAGCCTGCAATTTATCACGCACGTTGGTAAAAACAAAACCAATCAATGGTGCGTTTTGAAACACAGTGGATTTTAAACAATTTATAGTTAAATTACATGTATAAACTCCAACAATCAACTCATGGTCCCTTAACTTCTCAAACAGCCACCACAGCAATCGTGAATTCAGACCATGATTCCAACTCTGATTCGGACAACTATCTAATTTTGTAATAACTACTTAATATTCTAAATAAAAACTTCTGTTTTTAAATATTTTAATTAATTTTATTTATTTGGTTTTTTTATACTACTGGAGATGGAACAAGCCTATGGCCCACCTGATATTAAGTGGTAACCATCGCCTATAACAAGTTTGCCTCGTAGGTCACGCTCCTTAGAAATGTGCTCTACGATGCACATCCCTGCGTCCACCAACTTGAGGCATACAGGTGTAAAGCCTCATGTGCCTGTAATTTCACCGGCAACCATACCCTTCAACCCGAAACACAGCAATGCTGCTTGGCGGTAGAAATAGGTATGGTGGTAGCACTTCCCCGGGCGAGACCTTTCACAAGAAACTCTACTACTCTTAGAAACTTTACTACTTTGGTGCTCTTTTATCAAAATTATCACAACCCTAGTGCATTTTAGGGTTTGTTTAGCGCATTTCTTACAATAGTAGTTGGCAACACTGCCGCTGCCACCGCTATCGGCTATTCTTTTCCCTTCGATTTAAAAGTGTCGGAGCCGAAGTCGGAACCGGAGGTGGAATTTCAATCGGAGTCGGAGTCGAAGCTCCGTAACATCCCCGGTATATATATGTATGTACATTTGTTACGTTTTCGGGACTGCTGATTCAATTTCGATTAAATTTGGTATACACATAGATTAATAGATTGAGACATAGGATAATTTCATTGACAAACCTTTTTGATTATATCTATAATTACCGTAGTATTTTACTAATATACTACCTACTTGAGTAGTAAAATATTACATTGTAAGCTATCATTAGCTATGATTAAAAATGCTCGCCCACATAAAGAACGTCGTTAAAATGTCCAATAAAATTACTAATTCAAAATTATTTCAAATCGTTATTTTGCAATTCGCTGGGCTACTGGAACTAAAACTTAATTATAACTGATTATTAAATTACGGAAAATATAAAGTTTTATAATTTATTAGTCATAATTTTTGTTGTTTAGATCCTCAAAATACGATTTGTAAGCGTTTATTGTCATTAAAAGTTAAACAGCTGTTTATATTGATCGTATATTTTTAATGAGCTATGAAAACCACTGAATGCTCAATAAAATTAACTATATAATACCCCATTTGCTTGAACTTACTTAAACATCAAGATACAAACAAACACGTTACCAAAGATATCTTTATTTGAATACTAGCTGTCGTCAGCGGCTTCGCCTACGTTGTTCTGGGGTGCATACAGAAAACTACTTACAGAAACTTTGATATCCTTAATTTTTTTATGATTCGGCATTAAAAAATACATACTAGCATAAATGTTTACCCTTCTACCACCAACCCCTACTTTTTAATAGAGATATTAGTACGCGCACAGAAACGGACATTGAAAAAAAAATGAATTTAACACAGCTTAGCAACACAACATTTATTGATTCCAAGGCGGTACGAAGTTCACGGGGTCAGCTAGTTAAATTATAGAATCAAGTTTGAAATCAATGAATGAATGAATGAAAACACTTTGTTGTACACATTATAAAATAAAAATTACAGACAAAATAGAAGACACAAAGTAAATAGTACAATGGGCGGTCTTATTGCTTTGAAGCGATTTCTTCCAGACAACCTTTTGGATGGAGAGGATTTAGTAATGTCAAAGATATGGTCGGGGGTGCACTTTAGATATGGATGAATAGCGTGCAATTAATACATAAATAAAATGTAAATAAACATAAATAAATTATTAAATGACATACCTAAATATATTAAATAAAATTATGATATACGTATATATTATTTATAATACATACATTAGTTAAATACGATAAATATACATTAATTTATGTGCGATACTATGACGTTTCTGATAAATATTAGCTTTTTACCCTAGATTGAAATATAGCTTAGGATGAGGCTTTCCGTATTGAAATGTGTGCCTGCGGCATCCCAATTCTAGAACTGTAGTTCCCAATTAAAAATGACATATCGTCGGCTTAATTATCAGAATTCTTAAGTCCATAATGGCAAATTATATGGACCCAAATAACAAAAAACTGATTTTTTTCACAAAGTTTGAGAGAGTTTTATTGAGTCACTCTTAAGCTAGGTTCATATTGCTGTGTTGGGGTGTGTCGGGGCGCGCCAGAACGCAATCGGTTTCCTTTATTACCTATGACTAGATTCACATTAGTAGCTTGTGTTGGGGTATGGCGCGATCTGTCGCGGTGAAATCGCTCGACGTTCGGTCGCGCCAGAGAGGTGGTGGGGGATCTGTCGCGCCATAACACACCACATTAGAGATGGGTCGTCGACGATTTTTTCATAAACGAAACGAAACCGTTCATCGTCGATCGTCGACTAGTCGATCAAGTAGTTGAATTTTTCGACTAGTTCATAACGTGACCTATAGTCTATTCGTTGAGAAAGTCAACGATAAAGCCGCTCGACGTCGACGCAATCTCGTCGCGACAAGTAGATATAGTCCTACGGCTGGCTGCGATATTTAATTAGCAGCAGTGTGGTGTCCCTGAAATTGGCAACATCCAAGTAACACTGTTTTGAACTCGAGGTCGACCGTAATGTAATGTCCAGTTAGATTATTGTGAAAAATTAAGTAATTGGTATCCTTTTTCTTTAATCGACAGGATAATTTTAATAAATGCTTAACTCACTATAACTATTTATTCAAATATGAACGCTACCTACGTAACTTTAAAGTTCAAATTTATTTTATCGTCGCGTCGAGCCAGCTATCTACCGTTCCCGTATTATACGACTATGTTTACGCGTCGAGCCGTCGCGCTCGAGTTGAAACAAACGTCTCAACATTTTATTCAACCGTCTACGAATTCAACTAGTCTACGAATAAACGATAGACCGTTGAAGCGTCGAATGTTAATCAACGGTTGATTCGACTAGTCCGTTGAATAAACGCCCATGCCTACACCACATCAATGTGTATCTGCCATTTTAGCGCGTAGCCGCGTGGGATGCAGATCATTCCGTAAATTGAATTTTTTGGTCGTTCTACGCAGTTATACCTACTTAAAAAATTTCTGATGAACTGAGTTAGTACGGCAATATACTGAATTTTAGTAAATCTGAAATATCGATGGAATCTTTTGTCATCACTTTCTAATTCTTGAACGAGACAGTGAAATGCGCCTCTAGTCTCTCTTAAGCGATTTATAGGATGAACCCAATATCTCCTTTTCTTTTTCTTTTTTTTAAGAAGAGTCATTAATAGTAGAAATTGAATATATTCATCAAAATCACTTTCAGTATCAGATGATTCCATTTTAAAACCAATACGTTTTGACACCACAACTCTCAAACGATGAATGATCTAAAAATGCGCCATATTGCGCCCCAACACAACACATCAGTACGAACGCTCAGCGACATACCAGACGGCACCCCGACACACCCCAACACAGCAATATGAACCTAGCTTTACTTTAAGGTATAATAAGTTTTTTTTTATTGAAAAATTACTTTTTCAAAACAACCTTTTATATAAAATTCATAATCGGAACTGCAAGCAGATTCAAATGAGCCCAAACACTAGTAGCCTACTAATATCCATTCAGAAGTTCCGTTGTCTAGCATCCGTCTCCATCATGAGACCACCTCAATGGTACCATATTATTGCATTGTCACCGAAGTTACATAATGTATTCCAAATTTCAGCTCAATCGGTTGAGGGGAACGGGTTTAAAATTCAGTTGCAAGATTCCACCAGGACAAACATACATATATTGCAAGTTAATAAAAACCTTGTAAAAAATACTCTCATTTTTGTACCTAAAGTAAAAGTAACTCAATATAAATCTCTCATGTAGCCTCTACACCATGGGCCATGATGGGCAATCACAGAATGCGCAATGATTGCCACCATGATTGCGCAGCTACATTTGTAATTTATGGACATCGAAACAGTAGCAGTTGCCGCTATTTATTGATCGAGCGAAGCGAGATCTCCAAACCAACTTGGTCAAATCGGCGTTGTATGTATGTATGTATGTTTGTTTGTCCGAGGATAACTTTCGTAGCGTTTATCCGATCATCATGAAATTTGGTATATAGGTAGGTAGTGATGGCACAATTTTGGTGTGACTCAATGAGCTAACAATATTGGGGGATTGTTAAGATATTGGGGGTTCAAGAGGGGTAAAAAAAAAATGAAAATGAGACTATTAGGACAAGTGGGACGCCAAATGAAAGGTTTTCATTAGTACATTTGAACCCCGTTTTTATTTTTAGTTTAGTTTTTGTAGTTTTTGAGTTATTAGCCATAATAAAACAAAACTTTGACAAAATTCACAGGTTACACCTGTGACCCCACAATGCTGAAATTTGGTATTCGTGTAGCTTTAGTGACACAAATATAGGCAAAAGTCTCAAATCTAGAATAACTGCCATTTTTACCCCAAAAAATATAACCAATTAACAAGAACCCCCGTTACATCTAATTTGAATGAAACTGTAGGTCAAGTAAGATGGTTATGCATTTCGTGGCACCAATTTATCAGTCAAAGATTAAAGCCGGCATACACAAATATCACTAAACGTATTTAGCGACTAAACATGTTTAAATTTCAAGTATTTGCATTATTTGACAACTCCTTAAATCATATTTAGCAACTAAATACGTTTAAGCATCGTTGTGCAAGTCGCCCTAAGAATAATATTTATTTTGGGAGATTCGCGAGATCTCAGTTCGGGGCGAACCACTAGTTTATTTAGTGTATATAACACATTATATATAACGCATGCGTCCGCACCGTACCGTAAACAAATACGAACTGAGTGATCGGCGATCGTATGGACACGCTTACAATCATGGCCGCAAACTCCTTTGATGTTTGTCCGAAAAACGGACATAGCGGCAATTACGCTCGATCGTCACCGATCATGGGCGATTACAGGCAATTATGCCCTCTACTCGATGGTGATCGTCTATGATCGCCCATCATGACCCATAGTGTAGAGGCGCTATCAAACTTTGTGAGAAAATCAGTTTTCGTTGCTCCTGTATAATTTGCCCATATGGACTTATGATTCTGATAATTAGGCCGACGATATAATATTCGCTGTCATTTAATAACAATAAAAAACTATTATATCAACTCAAAATAAAAATAAAGCTTGCTTAATTTAATCGCTTAAAACTAAAGAATGGTAATTAATAAAAAAAAATCGATGACCTTATTAATCGTACCTCTGTAAATGTCATTGACGCGGCCTGTGGGTCCAATATAAATTAAACGCCCGGCACATAATTAAGAACTATAAACGAATAACAAATTAAATAACTTGTACAACGTCGTGTTTGTATTATAAAATAAATTAGTAAAGCACGTGTCGGACCACGCACAGTAAAGGTTTCCGTAGTATTTAAATGTACGAAGTTTATTTTAGTTATATACGTACTGTTTACAAGCCCAACTGCAATATCAGCTTTTAAAATTATTCTTACTTCAAAATCAGAAATCATTTATAAGATATTAAAATTATCGCAAAAATTACGAGCCAGACGGGACTTGAACCTTATATTCGAGTATTACTCTGACAAGTAGTAAGCCCATAACAAAATTGGCATCGCATCCGCGTAACAATAAATGTAACCTACCAATTAAATTATATTATACTAGCTGACCCACCGAACTTCGTACCACCTTGACATGCATATGACGCGGGCTGCCAATGTACGTCACCGGTAGAATTGTCAATCGGCCATCATTAGCTGCATCTATGCATGAGAAAATTAATTTTCTTCATAATTTCTTTTTTCGTGAATTTTCCGATATTTTAATAGTTTTTCTGTTATCAGGGGCGGAGACAAATCCAACTAATCAAAGATCATCAAAATCGGTCCAGCTGTTCTTGAGTTATAAATGCTGTACCTAGCCCGACTTGGTTTTATATATAGATTTATCTAACAATAGAATATGCGAGTAATTAAAATCACCCGAACCGAACTAACATTTAGTGGAGATACCCTAAAATCAAGTTTTTTGGTTTTATTTCTCAATTTACTCGGCGCCGGTGCCGGCGTCACACACAGCAGAGCTTTACAGTACTAATGGTCTACTAGTAAAACGGCTATAAATACGGACAGATAGACAGATTTTGCGAAAGTATAAGGATTCCTAGTTCCACTACTACGGTACCCTAAAACCCTGTGTAGACGTAAATTGTATTAATCGTAAATCCCTTTAAGTAACCGAGAGACGCACGCTTTAATGTCAGATTTATTTAATACTAATATAATTTACAAAACTATATAGCTTCACTCATATAACAATATATCTAATTGCCCGTTGAAATAAAGCCTAATTTCGATTGTAGGGCATTAATTTGACTGTTGATATAACCTGGTCAAGTTGTATTTAACATCACTTTGACATGTTTATTATTAGACGAAGAGGCCTATTAAATTATTAGGGGTAATCTTGCTGGTATTTTGGCTTTGCTGTCGGTTACTCGGTAGAGCAAGGTACAGGCTATGAGGAAGTCAGCTAGATCATTAAGCGTAGCCAATTTTTTTGTTTTTAGGGTTCCGTACCTCATTAGAAAAAAAAGAAACCCTTATAGGATCACTTTGTTTTACTTCTGTTTGTCAAAATAGTCTGTCTCACAAGACGCTCTTTTACAGGAACGCGTGGAAGTATCATATTGAAATTAATATCAAATCCCTTATTCCCCCTTATTCCTTATTATATCCCTTAGTTCTGTAAAAAAATCAAGCTTTTAAGTCAAAGCAATAAAAAATACGGCCTTTTATGCCGCAATTTTTTGCAATAGCAAATAAATCCCGTTGACCTGGAATCATGAAATTTGGCAACAAGTAAGGTGCCACAGCTCAAGTAAAGAAAATCGATAATCGTTAATTTGTAGTTACATCACACAAAAAAAAATTACGGAACCCTGGGTGCGCGAGTCAGACTCGCACTTTTTTATTGGCGATATTCAAACGCATGACTACCTCACCGGTGACGTGATGGTGTGGACGAAGATTAGGCACGCCTGCCTAGAAAGAACCTGTTCACACTGGATTTCAAGACTCCGAGATCATAGAGGCCCGGAAAAACAGACGAAATAAGTAAATAGAAATTACGATAAAAGCTGTTTATGATTTGATGATCATCGGAACTACGAAAGCGGCATTTACTTATGATATTTTAGACTTAATTTACATAAAAGAATCTATCGATCGATCTAGCTTTCAAGAATTAATATGTTTTCAAATATCCTTGTACGTTACTGTTGTCTTTTTAAATTAACTTAGTAACTAAGTAGTTTAATAGTACGGTATTTAAAAAAAATACTTAGAAAGTCTCCCCTTTCACCACAAACGAGTAAGTAAAGTTTGCCATAAGGCTTGCGTACATTCCCAACCAGTTTCTATAGAAATAAGTATTGAATTAATATTATTTAGGTAAGTATGTTACTATAAAATTAGATTTTAATAATGGTGGAGTAGTAAATAATTCAAATTTAACAACACAAAAATTAAAATAAAGCAATTCATCAAAAACTATCTCAGTACTGTTGTGAACTTAGTGAGCCGAAGATTTTAATTATGTTCGTGTGCTCAATATAGCAAAAAAAACCTAACCCTGAGTAGTTTCTACAATACACTAACTGTGTAATGTTCCCTCAATTTATATTTAACTAGAATGGCTCGTCAAGCTCAGCAATGCGTTGTTGTAATTTAGTAGCATTTTGTAGAAGTCTTAGTAAAAGCAACAAGAGTTTTAGTGTTTTAGTTGGAGTGTCCTAGCTCGCTCCTTTTTAAGCTGCAATATCAGTGGCTTAGATCAGTTAGTGGACGGTAACTAATAAACGCTCTGGACGTTTTTAGGTGTCAGTGGGCAAGTTATTACGATTTCATTGGAAGCACAGCTGTGGTATGTCTTTTAAGTTAGGGAAAAATGTGGTGAGCTACCTATTTCAGTGCTACTTAGCAATTTATAACGAAATACAATTTAAAGTTGACTATAATATAAAAAATTATCTCCTATCGTAGTGGGGTTTCTTTTTCGCTTCGAGACAAATGTTTGCATGATATGTAAATATTTGTTAAATAAATTTTTTTTTAACTATATCAGTATTGACTTATCTATACTACACTTCCCATCAAAAAATCGAAAGAGTATTGCAAGTACTATTCAGGCGCCATTTGAATAAAATAGAGACAAAATAATATAGAGAATAAAATAGAGATGCTGGCAGGTTCACAATGGTGTACCACAATTCGAAATTTGAATTATTTTTTTTGTAATTTTCATCCAATAAATGAATGTAGAGATTGTTTTCAATGTGTATTCCGTCAGAGTTTAATCACATTTTTTTTTGCATAAAATATAGTTTTTTTTAACTGAGCTCTGAGCTGAGCTAAGCGTGATTGTTAACTAAGCTCTGTGACATCCTACCAAAGAGATTTTTTCCTAACAAATATGGACACCTTGCCCACGGATGTTGCCCAAGTCATGGCGTTGATGAATTCAGGGCATAGTCAACGTGTTGTGGCTGCACTATTGCATTTTAGCCTTTCTGCTGTCAATAGAGTCTATCAGCGTTATCGGGAGACTGGTATGTTTACTCGCCGTCCAGGATCTGGTAGATAACGAGTCACGTCTGAGCCAGATGACCAGCATATTGTGTCAGAAATCGTCACTTTAACTCTATTCAACTGCAGCAGCGGCTCCGTGAGGTTCGAGGATTGACTGTGAGTGATTCTACCATTAGAAGAAGATTGGCTTGGCGGAGCGAGGTCTGGAACCTCATAAACCAGCTAATGCCCCAAAACTGACGGTAGACCACCGAAGAGCGCGCCTTAACTTTGCACGTGATCACATAAATTAGTCATACATTAAATGGAGCAAAGTTCTCTTTTCTGACGAAAGTAAGATCATACTGTATGGTAACGACCGAGGATAGAAGCTGTATCAAAGAGCGGGAGACCGTTTTGCACAGTGCTGCGTTGAAGAAAGAGTCAGTTACGGTGGCGGTTCGTGAACGGTTTGGAGAGGCATAAGCGCCCATAGAAAAACCGAAGTTGCTTTTGTATCTGGACCTCGCTCACTGTCACTAGATGGGTCACGTTACATCGAAGAGTGTATGGAGCCTGATGTGGTACCCTATGCATATTTTACTGGCGAAGAGTTCATTTTTATGCAAGACAATACCTGAGTGAAGTCGGTATTACGGTTATGGGCTGGCCAGCATGAAGCCCGGATATTAATCCCATAGAACACCTATGGGATGATTTGAAAAGACGAGTAAGAGCGAGAGATCCTGCTCTGGAGACGCTTGGTCAAGATACAAGAAAAGTTAACATCCCACAACACAAGATCGTGACTCTCATCCGTTTCATGAGGAACCGCATGGAAGCGGTCATTAGAGCCCGGGGAGGAAATACGAGATACATAATAAACTATTTTTAATTATTTATTTTTATCTCTGTGTTTCTAACATTTTACAAATTCTTCTTAAAGGGTAAATAAAAACAAAACCTGTTGAACAAAACAAGATAGCTAAAGAAATTTAGTTTTAATTTGAAACACGATACCTACCATATAGTATCCGCAATTAACTGGATTTTTTTTGTTATAGTAAAAGAAAAACATAAAAAAACTTATTTTTAACCAAACTTCAGAAGTGTTTAATTTTTTTTATGAGAAGTGTATATTAAACTTATTATAACCGTAGTACATAATAATATTAGTTAATTTTACCTAAAAAAACGGAATATTGATCGTAGCATAAATACTGCATAAGATAGGTGAAATCTCAATTCGGTTTGAAGTGAAGCTCACAATTGCAAAAGTTAGTTTATAATAAATAAATGATGCTAGACATTTCACACAGCGCTATCTAGCCCCACCACGCTAAGCAAAGCTTGTACTCTATAGATATATACTCTATTTTTCACGCCGAATAAAAATGCAGTAACAAAGGAAATATACAATAAATAAACGTTACAATGGGCGGTCTTATCGCTAAAAGCGATCTCTTCCAGGCAACCTTTGGATATAATACAAACTTATAATATATTTTATAGAGAAACAACCAGACCGAGAACAAATATCTGTAGATCATGCGGTGGGAATCGAACTCGCAACCTCCGTCTCAGACGGCTATTCGCCCACTACGCCACGGAGGTCGTCAAAACATAAAGCGGGGTGTGATCGCTTCGTGCCATATAATAACATATTTTATAGCCATATGCGCCATACTGAGACCACCCACGCGGGTTATTGTTGCCACGCCTCCCACAGCTATCCAATTTGACCAGATGGAGCTTTCGTACGTGCTGTCAGCTGGTACAAAATTCAAAATCTTTTATTCATTAAAATCACAGGGATCACTTTGAAACGTCAATTTTACTGCCTGTTCCTTCGCGACCAAGCCAGGAAAGAAAGGCAAGAAAGCCTTGTTTCTTGCCTTTTTTTACTTGGTTGGACAACGGGAGCAATTTCAAGGTCCTTAGTTTGAATATTTACTTGATCTCCGTGATGTAGTGGATAAAAAGCTGGCTGAACGCAGATTGCGGGTTCGATTCCCACTGCGGTACAAATGTTTGCATGATTTACATATATTTTTACGAGTCTGGGTATTTTTCTATACACATATTATACCTAATATTATAGATAAGTAAAATATTTAAGTATTCTAGTTCCCATAGTAGAAGCTCTTCTTAGTTTGGGATTAAATAGCGCTGTGTGAAATTTCCAGCATATTTTTTGTTTGTTTATTCTCGAAATCCCCACTGCTACGTTGTTTTCAAATAATTTCTTAGGAAATTGGCCGTGGTCTCTACGCACCAGTGGGGACGTAGCGGCCGGTGGGGATTTCAAAAATACGTACGAACACAGGTTTTAATTTTTTAAAATTTAATTTAATCTGTTCGTGTCTATAGATTGTCAAACAAAGTCGCCAGCACGTGTGGTAGTCCCCTAAAGTTAGAAATATCCCTTCTCTCGCCTCTACGCTGTTATTTAGACACCTATATCCTTTAAACCACAAGGCCCAAATGTGGTTTGGCCTATTTTATACGGACCCCTAAATTGGTCATTAAATTAGTTTTTATGTGACGTCAAAATAAACTTAAATTACGTGTCACGTTGGGATAATTTGATTTTGTCTTGTTTTTTTAAACAGGAATGTTGTGGGTACCTCTATACCTAGATGAGGGTTCATATCTATGTCTGATTCAGGATTTGGCATACATTATAAAATTGTATACTTATAACACACTAGCTGACCCGCCCGCGGCTTCGCACGGGTGGTTTTTCAATAAAACATTACCCTCATTTTGAGCAGTTGGCTAAAAAGTAGCCTATGACCTTTCCCAGGATATAATCTATCTCCTTGCAAAATTTAATTACGATCCGTTCAGCCTTTTAGTCGTGTAAAGGTAACAAACAGAGTTATGTATGTATTATACATATAAACCTTCTTGAATCACTCTATCTATTGCTGAAAACTGCATTAAAATCTGTTGAGTAGTTTAAAAGATCTAAGGTAACAGACAACGGAAGCGACTTCCGTTTATACTATGTAAAGATAATACAAACCAAGGTCTCAGACATAACCAAAAGTAATAGCAAGCTGAAGTGGTAGTGGGCGGGGCACATAACTCGCAGAACTGACGGCCGTTGGGGCAGAAAGGTTCTAGAGTGGAGACCACACACTGGAAAGCGCAGCGTAGGATGGCCACCCACTAGATGGAAAGACGACCTGATAAAAGTTGCTGGGAGCCGTTGGGTGCAGGGCGCACAAGATCGGTCGCTCTGGTAATCTATGGGGGGAGCCCACATGGTGATAATTACGTATTTTATAATTACAATAATATAATTATCTGCAGACTAGCATTTATAGGTAACTAGCTGACCCGCTGAACTTCGTACCGCCTATGCATATGACGCGGGCTGCAATCGTCGCCCCGGTAGAATTGCTGCATCTATGTATGAGAAAATGAATTTTCTTTATAATTTTTTTTGCGTGAATTTTTTCGATATTATGTTATTTATTCTGCTATTCGGGGCGGAGACAAATCAAATATCATCAAAATCGGTCCAACCGTTCTTGAGTTATAAATGATGTAACTAACCCGACTTTGTTTTGTATATATAGATATTATAAGTTACAAAATAAATCAATTTTTACTTGTTTTTTCTTTACATTTTATTAACAGTACCTATTACTAGAAATTAGGAAACAATTATAATTAGTAGGATGCAATTAGGGTGGCCAACCGTACTTTATAAGTATCTTACGATATTTTACATCTGTTTTATTTTTGAATAGCAAAATGTACTCTCAAAAACGTTTAAGTAGGTAACATAAATACAAAATTCAGTGCCAAAACTGAAACACGATTGAAACTATATTAAGATTCAGATAAATTAACCGCGCTGTTCTGTTCAAAGGTGTATTTTTTTAAAATAAAATATGTGTTTTATTTTCTAGTCCCAGAAGCCAGTAATATTTTATTTATTTATTTAAAAAGGTGGTGTAGATTTGGATAGGAAAGACAGTTGATTCGTATTGCGGGTGTTCCAAAATAAAGCCAGTCTATGCATGGTGCTTATGTATTTAATTCAATCATCCAATGATTATCAACATAACAGTTGGCAACCCTAGGTGCAATACAAGTGTATGCAAAAACGAACTCTATTCGCACTAACTAAAACACTCGTACGGCTCGTACTCGCGGACCTAATTCCACATCATTGTCTCCCTTGCATTTTACACGATTCAATCCAAACTCCATTTGTAATTCACCCCGCATGATCAAACCGACGGTATGCAAGCTTCTAACAAGGTAAATTGAAGTGCCATCATGAAGGCGGTCTTTTCAACCTGCCCCTTGAATAAATATTACATATCAAAGACAATTGGGCTCGATGAAGCCTTTGATTTATTGAGTGGCTTGTTTTATTGCGAATGGCACGAAATCTTCGAAGAGTCTTCGAGATTTGTGTAGTGACTAGAAAGGTGACCATCATATACCGTCAGGAGAGGTAATGGTCAAATGCTTGTCGAATAAAAAAACCGGACAAGTGCAAGCCTGAATCACGCACCGAGGGTTATGTAAATTTTTTTAATGTGTTTGATCTTCAAACTGAGTTTTTTACAAGATTCATTTTGGTGAATGTGCGCAAGATCTTCATGACCTTATCTCTCCTTCCTCCTTCCACCACAAGACAAGCAGACGTACCGGGAAGTACCACCCATACCTGGTCAGCATACCACCTTGCCGTACCTAATGATTTGCTTCAACTTTTCTTGTTAGCACAGGTAAGGAGTGGAACTCTTCCGGCGTATGTTTTTCCGAACCAGTATAATCTCGGAGTCTTCAAGCCCAGAGTGAATAGGTTTTTTCTAGGCAAGCGTGCTCCATCTTCGATCACACCATCACTTACCATCAAGTGAGGTAGTGGTCAAGCGCTTGACTATCATTTCAATAACTTTTAGGACGAACTCCATGCCAAATTTCATGATTCTAGGTCAACGGGAAGTAACATAGAGGCTTTGATTTATTTGCAAGTGTAAAATATGCTGAATAGGCCGTATTTATTATTGCTTTGACTTAGAACCTAGATATTTTTACAGAACGTGCCCTACGATGCACTGCCCTGAATCCATCAACTTGAGGCAGATAAAGCTTCACGTGCCTGTAAGTTTACCTTAAAACCGAAACCCAGCAATGCTGCTTGGTGGCAGAAATAGGTATGGTAGTAGTACTTTACCGGTGAGTCCTTTCACAAGACACTACTACTCTTGAACTGTTCTCGCTTGAGTCATTCTTGAAATATTGAGTCATATCAACTCTCTTAAGCAAAGATGCACTAATTTTGTATCATAGAATGTCAAGTCAAGATGTTGGGACACCCACATCGTGACATAGTGAATGCATCAATGTTAAATGCAAATGGGTCCCTATGCCAGGCGACATATTTATCACATATTTTATTTAGCCGTGATGCAAACAAATCAATATCAGGTGTTCCAAATTACTCTACAATACTTTCATATGTGTCCTGGCATAACTCCCATTCTGTATCTTGATTTGAATTGCACAGTTCAGGGTTAATGGCCGTTATAAAAATAGGCGAACTTTTTAGAGCAAACTTTAAGTAATGGGAATCGATGAGCAGTATTCTACAATTAGTCTCATGTCTCTGGTTTTTCTCGTTCGAAAGTAACATATTAGTAAAGTTGTTCGTAACATAAAACACATTTCCAACGAAAGTTGTTTGTCAGTCTGTTTGCATTAACAAAGTGAAATTCGCATTTATAAAAAGATCCTTTGGTCAAGAGCAAAATATTTAGCTAGATGAGTAATGTCGTAATGTGATCCAAATAAAATAATATCTGAATTCAAACTACTGAAAAGAATATAAGCCGGGGGCTACTTGACCTCAGGGTTCTTGTAAAATTAAGTTCGACTGAATGTCACAATAACCCTGAGGCCCAACGTGTCTTAACAACAGACAAATGCCCCTACAAGTGTCTAATAGCTCTGTTTTGTGCGAAGTAGTCATTGAAAGATCATCTCCGTGCTATTACGAAACCACTGCAAGCGAAATTCACTGCTCTATGCTTATCTATAAAATATTTAATCATCAATGCGCACGAACAAAAACCTTTCTTTTCTTCACCCGGGTTTCCATATCATTAGGTACTTACAGATCTCCCAGCATCATTATTGTGCACGTTGATCTTCGACTGCAAGTCATCCACCTGTTCCCTTACATCCAGGAACTTCTTACTGAACTCCACTCCAAACGCCAGGTTATGAGAACACCCACTCCATTCCCACTTGTTCCGCGCTCGCCCCCTTGGGTCGTGTGAGGCTCGGTACCCCAAAGGGTCACAACCGCAGGACAGCAAGCGGCCTTGCGCGCAGGCGCGGGCTACGGCGTGAGCCACGCCTGCCGCTGTGAGAGCGTAGAGAAAAGATGATTCGCGATATCCTGGTGGAAAAGATAAAGTTTTATAAAAGACGGTTACGTATGGTGGGGTACCAAATGTCTTGTACAATTTTTGTTTTATTTTTAAATAAATTATAGGCTAGCGTTTGACCACGATCTCGCCTGATGGTAAGTAATGATGCAGTCTACGATGGTACACGCTTGCCTAGAGAGTTTGACTGAAAGTTATGATCACGAGGAGTCACATGGAGTCATATTTTCCCCAGATATATTATTATTTAGATTATATTACATTTAGATTTATTTATACTATTTGAAGTTGGAATAAGCTTATGCCCCACCTTATGTTAAGTGGTGATAGTAACCATCGCCTATAACTAAGCATTGCCTCGTAGGTCACGCACCTTAGAAACGTGCCCTACGATGCACTGCCCTGCGTGCATTAACTGGCGGTAAAAATAGGTATGTATGTAGTACTTTCCCGTGCGAGCTCTACTACCTTCAAATGATTTTTCTTATTTTCGACTTTCTGTTCGGATCTCATTATTATTATAAATAGAATCAATCCCAATAGCAATTGGAAATCAAATACACCGCCCGGAAAAATCGCGAGGGTTCCACTAGTCACCATAATAATAAACCTGACGTAACGTTTCTCGTTTCTAAGCCAAATACACGGCAATTCTGTCCCTACAAGATACTATTTCAATCTTATCAATTAAATACCCACAATTTATTGAATACCTCGGTTCAATTTAGAACTAGTCCATACAAAATCGTTCCGATTCACAAATGAAAGACCACACGCAAACGTATCGCCGTAGATAGATATTTTACTAAGCAAATCCATGTTTGTGTAAACTAGTAAGAGACTGCAACTTCGTTTGCATATAATTAAAATTGCTCTCCGTTTTCCAATATTTGTGAGCATCAGTATTCCTTGTTACTTTATTGCGACTCAATTGCAGACCAAAACTGAATAGTTGAACGAGCGAAGCGAGATCTCCAAATCAACTTGGGCAAATCAGCGTTGTATGTATGTAGCTTTGTTTGTCCGAGGATCTTTCGAAGGGTTTATCCGATTATCGTGAAATTTGATATATAGCTAGGTAGTGATAACACAATCCTGGTCCTGGAATCCTGGAACGTCCACTATTGAACAAAGACCTCCCTCATAGATTTCCCGAGCGACCGATCTTGTGCAACCTGCATACAACGGCTCCCAGTCATCTTTCCATCTATTTATTGTGGGGCCGTCCTACGCTGCGCATTCCAGTGCGTGGTCTTCCCTCGAGAACCTTTTTGCAACGGCCGTCAGTTCTTCGAGCTATATGCAAAGCCCACTGCCAATTCAGCTTGCTATGACCTCTTAGCTATATCTCTAACCTTGGTTTGTGGATAATTTGAGTTAAATTTTCGTTTGAAGTTTTCGAAAATATCTGATTTTCTGTCACCATATTTACGTATTTATCCACGCTAGTGCAACTATATAACAACTAGCTATATAAAGTTAGTTTTAAATATTTACCAATTTTTCAGGAGTTTCCAGAATAACTGTTAAATTTGTGTCGAATATTGATTGCTTTGATACGTATGTACTAATTTAAAAATCATCAGCCGGACATTTTATCAATAAAACATTTAATTTTTCAAAGGACTTAACCAGAATCGTAAATAACTTACTAAAAATAGGGTTTTAGCAAAAAAATTGTTCAAAGATCCAGTAAATAAAGTTAGCGATTCCACCTGGTTCTCTTTATTTCCCATATACGGTGTGAGGTCGGCTCGGTTACCTACGTACCTACATTCCTTTACTGGTTACTTGCCTGGTATTGCTTCGAGTTCTTAAGATTAAATAAATTTTTGAAAACTGTAATTTTTTTGTAAATTACGCTCATACGTAATTAGTGAATATTATCTCCATTTATTTTTAAACTATGATAAAACAGAAATAAATTGACCAAAGTTAAGAAAATGCAGTATTTTTGATCGAGCGAAGCGAGATCTCTAAATCAACTTGGGAAAATCGGCGTTGTATGTATCTTTGTTAGTCCGAGGATAACTTTCGAAGCGTTGATCCGATCATCGTGAAATTTGATACATAGTTAGGTAGTTATAGGACAATTTTGGTGTGACTAAATGAGCTAAAAATGTGGGGGCGTCGTTGAGATATTGGGGTTCAAGAGGGGTAAAAACAAATGAAAATGAGACTATTAGGTTAAATGGTATATCAAATGAAAGGTCTTCATTAGTACATTTAGACTCTGTTTTTATTATAGTAAAGTCCTTATTGTTTTTAGTTATTATCCATAATAAAAACTGAACTTTGACTAAATTCACAGGGTACACCAGTGACCCCACAGTGCTGTAATTTGGTATGCGTGTAGCTTAAGTTACACAAATACCTTCTTTTAGCACGACCAGGATGCTATTAGCATTAAGCCCTCCTAGCACTATTCTGTTTTGTGTGAAAGTATTAAATAAATAAATAAATGTAGGCAAAAGTCGGAAATCCAGAATAACTGCAATATGTACCCCAAAAAAGAATAACCAATTAAAATGAACCGCCGTTACCTGTGATTTAAATTAAACTGTAGGTCAAGTTAGTTGGTCTCTATTTCGTGGCACTATTATGATAGTCAAAGATTACAAATAATATATTTTTGTTTTTATGGGAGACTCGCGAGATCTCAGTTCGGGGCGAACCACTAGTTATTATTATTTAAAGTGGACATAGAAATATGGCCGGAAATCTCTGACGCAAACTTGCATTTTTATGGAATTGGAATACTTTGGCAATGGACTAAGATAATGGGTATAAAAAATCTGCCTTAAAGTCAATAGTAACTTACAAACGTCTCAATCAAAAACGAACGCGTTATCAATATGCGAATCTCTACAAGCCATCGTTCAGATTGCTGTCCATTACCGCTTCACTAGATAGCTTCCACACTTCAAATAAATTAAAGTAACAACAGTTACATCGCATACCGATCTTCTCGATAGTCCTCGATAGTACAAGTATACCGGGACTCTTACTATTGGAAGTCTCGACCAGGGTTGGAGCTAGTTATTGCGTCCAGGGCAAAAAAATTACAAATATATTTATGTAAACAAATTGAGTCACACATTCAAAGTTTTTATTATTCTCAGTATAACACAAACAAATGATAGAAATTATAGTAGAGGACGAGCAAAAAGCTGAGTTTTACCAGCGGGGTTATGGGCTAAAAAGACGCTTTTGTGATTTGTGTTTCAAGTTTTAGTGTACCAAATGTTGTTAAATAGAAAATTATGTCAAATATCCAAAGTCCAATCTCGGAACCGTGCCTTTCGAAGTATAGAAGCGTTGAGTACATGTCACTAGTCGTTATCCAGGTTTGATAGATTGTTGGCCGATGCGTGTGCCTTTTCCAGCTTTGTTACGGCCCTGTCCTCGCTACAGTATTTTATCATACTATTGGACCTTTCAATGGTAGATTTATAGGAACGCGGACCGTCTACAACCTCCATTTATCTGTTTTATTGCTATAAATTAAATGGTGAATCTATTCGAGATGAAGAGACGACCTGTGTCAGTTCAAATCGGATTTCAATATAAAATAAGCTTTATCGAACTGTTTTAACCTTCTGTGCAAATTGAGGGTGTTATAAATTATGACTGTATCTGTGTATTGTTGGGTCTATTTAGGGCATCGATTTTTAGACGGATGAAAGGTTTTTAATGAAGGTTTTTTTATTCGAAACTGCTGCTTTCGAGATGCTTCGGGGGTTATGTTTGGTGGAAAATAGTGCATCCGTTTTCGCTTGCTAAGGATTTAAAAATATTACTGTTTAACTTGTTAGCTTTGATATAATTTTTCTGCGCTGGAAGGACAACTGCGTAATTGATATTGGATATTAAGCTGTTACTTTAAGTTTCAATATTGTTTGCACGTGGGTACCGTAACTTGTTTGCGTAACTGTAACTTGTTTGCACTGTAATGGAGTGTTCGGGGAGATTTCAACGATGATCTGACAGTTTTGGCTAGTGATTATTGAGTCGTGAGTCGAATAATTTAGGACTGTTTCCGCATGCTCCTACTGGTTAAACCACGAGGACTAATATATCCTAAAGGTCCTATTGTAAGTCATAGGTGTCCAATAATTAAACTGAGGTTACGAAAAAATATTTTTATAAAAATACTAGATGACCCGCCCGCGGCTTCACACGCTTGAAATTTGCCGTTCCTGTGGAAACTTCGGGATAAAAACTCTTGTAAAAATATAAAATACTCTTGTCAAAGTGACGCGACACTTCATGTAAATGCATAAATGACTTCACGTCAATGAACGACGGTTAAATTATATGGGTATTGTTCATAGAAAAATACTAAAAACGCGATTAAAAAATGGGGGTGGGGGTAGGAGGGTGAAAAATAGTTTACGTCTTATTCTCAGACCTACCGAATATACACAAATAATTTCATAAGAATCGGTCAAGCCGTTTCGAAGGAGTTTTGTTACAAATACTGTGACACGAGAATTTTATATATTAGAAGATATTACTATTTCACCATAGTTCACAATTTTATGGTGACTCCTTCACAGTACAAGCTGTGCGACTGTGAACCGCCTTACCTTTGTCCATAAGGTCGTCCAAATCTCTTCCTATTTTCAAAGTATTTTTGTATACTACCATTTTCTTTCGCTGTCTTGTAACTGCTAGTTAGTGTTTATGTTATTTATTCGCCATATGTAGTGTAGTTTATTTATATATTATTTGTATGTATTTAAATTTATGTTTATTATTATACATAATCAATAGGTATATATTATTTTATTACACCGCTCTTGCACCGCCGTCTTTTGATTTTTGTTTATCCTGTCCATCCAAAGGTTGTCTGGAAGAGATCGCTTTTAGCGATAAGACCGCCCATTGTACCGTTATTTATTGTTCATTTCCTTTGTTACTGTATTTTTTGTTTGGTGTGCAATAAAGAGTATTTCACTAATTAATTACTTACACTGGTTAATACGGCAAAAAACAAAAAAACCTTACGACTTAGGAGCAACGGGATATACCTACTTACCCGTAAAGTCCTACAGGATAAGACATAAGGACATATTAGTCCTCTTGCTCCAATCAGTAGGAGCATGGGGGTCTTTCCTGTATTATTTGACTGCATGCGGAACCAGCTATTTCGGCGTTGATCTGACAGTTTTGGCTAGTGAATATTGAGGCGTGAGCAAGAGCGGATCCAGCTTGACGACCTCCGTGGCGCAGAGGGCGAATAGCCGGCTGAGACGCAGGAGGTAACGGGTTCGATTCCCACCGCGGAACAAATGTTTGTATGATTTACAGATATTTGTTCCGGGTCTGGATGTTTTTCCATATATATTATAAGTATGTAGATACAAAAAAAAAGTATATAAGTATTCTATCAGTTATTTGGTTCCTATAGTACAAGCTCTGCTTAGTTTGGGGCTAGATAGCGCTGTGTGAAATGTTCAGCCATATTTATTTATTTATTATTATTAGCTTTGGTGCCAGGGGGGGGGGTCCACATAGTCGTGGTCAATGTTATGTGTTATGTTTAACCACTTTAAGTCCTGGACCCAACCCAGGGGGGGGGGAGGGGGTCATGGGGGTCACGCCCTTGGGCGCGAGTCGAATAATTTAGCTTCTAAAATCTCTCGCATCTGTCACAGATTCAGTGAATATATCGCAGAGTGAAACTTCTGTAACAGTGCTATTAATTTCTCTGTGGATTCGCTATTACTGCACAATGTAATCTTTTTACCATAAACAGACAGTGATGGGCGATTTGCATTTGAGTTAGGTCGCCTTAGTTAATTGTGAATACTTGCTTTCATTGTTACTGAATAGGAATGTGGCAAGCCATTGGTGCTTTAGCAGCCGTATTCAGAAATAACTAGCGGTAACTTAGTTACGTACCTACTTATTAGATTTGACGCGCACTCTTTGTTTGAAATTGATCGTTGATTGACCTATGCTAAAATTGATAAAGCTGAAATAGCAGTGGGACATAGCCCCAAGAACTGACGACCATTGGGGCTGAAAAGTTCTCGGGTTCCCGAGCGTAGGACGATTCCCCACGAGATAAATAAATAATAATAAATAAATATTGCTGGACATTTCACACAGAGCTATCTAGCCCCAAACTAAGCAGAGCTTGTACTATGGGAACCAGATAACTGATAGAATACTTATATACTTTTTTTTTGTAAATACATACTTATAATATATAGAAAAACATCCAGACCCGGAACAAATATCTGTAGATTATGCAAACATTTGTTCCGCGGTGGGAATCGAACCCAGACGACCAGTTTTTAATAAAACTTGCACATCTGTTGCAAGTAAAAAAAGATTTTTGGTGTCAAAATTTTAGGATAAATGAAACGAAGTTTCTTCTAAAATTAATATGATTCTGAAGTCAACATCATAACTTCATGGTGCTGCTAAATTAACATCAATCTAGGTAGGTACGTAATCCTCTGCAAGTGAGATAGTAAGTGGTGGTGTAATCGAAGTTGGAGCACGCTTACTTAGACGGAACCTCTTCACTCTTGAGATGAATTTAATTAAGTACTGAAACTGAATAGGGCATCGTTTGTGATTACGGGTGCTATTCCACTGAGTAGGTATTCTAAGACTTTTAAGAGCTATCTTTAATGGGCAATTACAGTGAATGCAATACCACCTGCTCAGATATTAGTAGTGGAACATTAATCTTAAATCGATTGCCTTTTTGTCGGTATTTTACCCAGCTTTTACTGCTTTGGTAATTGTTTTAAGTCTTGAGTGAAGGAACATCTGGTAATGCCATTTTTTTTCTTTCAGAGAAAATTCTTACTTCAATGAACATCTGGGAAAGAAGTTCTTCGTTTTGGGAGACTTTTTGATTGAGACAAATCTTTACGTAAAAATGTATTACACATCTCGACAAAATTAGTTCCATCTGCCATTTTTTCTTGGACATGCAGAAAGAATTTTGTTTGTTAATAATAGAAAAAAACAAAAGAAATCGTATTTTTAGTGGTGGCCGCGAGAAGGGCCCAGATCAGTTGGCAGACCACCAGCCAGATGGTCGGACGACATCGCGAGAGTTGCGGCAAGGCAATGGATGCGCTTGGCACAGAGGAGGCGATAACGAGGAGGCCTATACCCAGCAGTGGGCGGATGTGGGCTGAGATGATGATGATGTTATTTTTACAAACAGTAATGTTTAAATATACAATTTAAGTAAACTAAGGTTTGTAGGCAGATAAGTAGTTTAACATAGGCTTGATTGAAACCAGGTAGGTAAGTACAAGGAATTTAAATCTGGTTCTTTTCTAGATTAAAAAAAACTACGATTTAACTTTTCAATTATGTTTTTTAACGTCAAGAAGTCAGTATATATGAGTGTTATTATCATAGCCTCATGCAGACTTCGTTGGAGGACTACAGTTACCTACCACAAACAGATTGACCGAAATGTTCCCCGGAACTCTCTGATCACCATAGAACATGTTACAAACAAAACTTTGATCAAGTTATTCTTGATTGAAGAAGAAAAAGTTACGTTGAAATTCCTTTGACTTCCAAAAAATAAAAACGCCATTACCAATATACCGTATCGCTGGGTGTCAATTAGGCTCACTCTATCCTCGGCCTAATCCAGAGATAACAGCCCGTATTAATCTCTCGGCGCGTTCATTTATTCGATTCTTTCGTATCGAATCATCGAGATATCGAGAGGACTTTTAGTGGATGTTTTAATTGATAAGTTTATCTGTCATCAAAAAAGTCAATAAGCGGAAAACAAATAGCAATGTAAGGATAAAGTATCAGATGGTTTAAGTTGATTTCAAACTTTATGTCAATCGTTATCATATTCTTATCACGCTGTTACGGTTCCTGACGAATGTTACAGTACACGAGCCAAATACGTCCACTTATTGTTTATTTATAAACTGCCGACAACGGCTCAGGACGTTTCCCGAGTTGCCAGTGACAAATTTATATTTGTCGATCGTCCGAGACGCGATAGAATCGATACGACTCGATTTATACCACGCTCGATTGATCGATTTTGATGATTTCAAGTTATTGGTGACTCGCAAGCCCGTACGGTTATAGCCGTGTTGTTATCGATTCCATAAAAGGGTTTGATGTATCATACTTTTAATATAAATGCGATGGTTTTGATGCTTGTCTGTTACTATCAGTGGGTTTTTGAGTGTTTCAATATTTCGCGGACAAACTGAAGTCTTTGCGAGTGTCTTTGAGATAGCCACAAATCATAGTAAATCCCGTTTTTGGTGAAAATAATGTTTTAAAACTTGATAGTTTTAAAATTTTTGTCAGTTACAAAATCGTTATATGGGTAATTATGTGGAATTTGATACCTACAGGAACTATTATGAGTTATGTATCACACACATACTTGGGACTACATTTTTCTCGTTACGGTAAGATGTGAGCAAAGTCGTAGGCCGATGTTAGTAGTTAAATAAATCACTTACAACAGTTGAAAAATAATTCATCCAGATTAATTAATTTTCGAATATCGAATAGTGGCGTTCACCATGTTCGTATTATAATTACCCTCATCCCATTTTAGTGTCAATTTGTGCCAATTAGTCGACTATAAGGTCGTTAATCGTCCGAGTTCGAAGCCCGTGCCGAATTCCTTAATCGACTTTAATAAATTCCGATTTATTCTTTTTCGACTTTTTCCAACGAAATGCTCTGAATTTCCAACGGGTGACAGATTTTAAATTCTTCTCTTACACTTGTCCATTTAGTTTTTGCTCGTGTTTGTTTTAATAATGCATGACGCGTCGGTAATTATTTTCGTTGCAAATCGTCAATGTAAAAAGGTACGGCGATTCATGTCACTCGGTACTGTATTTGTAATTAATTATTTGCAACATTAACATAGAGCTCGTACGGTATTTAAATTGGTGGATTTTATTTACATTTATGATTCTGCAAAAAACTTGTGGCTTAGGTTTACTGGACGTAATTACTAATGTTGTTTAGGTGTGACCTGTCTAACATTAGAGCGTCTCAACAGCTACTAAGTTCGAAAAATCGATGTAAAGCTCGTGCTTCGATTTTTCAAACTCGATTAATTTGGCGTATACTCATTCCCGTATATGGATACACGGCGCCGGACCGGCAAAAAATCCGAAGCTAAGTAAACACAAATTTCAATTATCATTGAGCGTTTTATTCATCCGTGATTCTTTTTAAAACGGACTCGATCGGACGTTTTATTTAATCGGATGCGCATAATGATGTGTTTTTCCTTTGCGCGCTGCGGTGGTCGCTTTTTCCGCGTTGTGTAACATTGTTCTCGGAGCGTGTCTGTACATGGACGTGCATGGACGTCGTATGCGTCGGCGCATCATGCGTGATTTATGTTTATGCACTCTCTGATTTTTAGGGTTCCGATACGACAAGGATACTTTCCTTATTAGTACCTGATATCTATAATACCTATGTTTCAAAATAAATGATTCTATGATATATGATTTCTGGCTGTCCGGGATAGTGTTCGATACACTATCCCGGACGGCCCAGGGAGACGCCTCCGAAAAAAGTGCGTCGCGTGTGCGGGGAGGCTAAGTGGGTTGTTTAATTTTATGTGTACGGTATAAATTTATGTACGTTTGTTAGTCTGTAAAGTTTTTATTATCTATGGGCTACAATATACATATACTTATAAGCAAATGTGCTTATAAGTATATGTATATTGTAGCCTGAAATAAATGAAATATTATGTTTTTAAGGGTTCCGTCTGATCCAAAACTATATATGAAAAAGGTTCTCTCGAAAATATTATCTACTGACCTATATAAAAACCATGATATAATTATTTGTGTGATGAATACAATACTTTTTTTTTATTTCAGACAGTGTAAAGCCTTAGTTTGAAAAATATAAATCATGAAAGCTCTGTACTATGTCTAACCGGATGTGGCCCGGATGCAAAAGTGTGAAACAAACATATCTACTCTTTTGTTTTCAGAGGGGTTAGACATTTTTTATATAGAGGCTGACCTAGTCCCTGATCCGCCAATTTTTTTTCAGAACCGTTTTCATTATGAATCTTGTAATAATTGGATTGGAGACATTTAATTTGACATAAAGATTGCAAAATGCACTTTGCCAATTACTTTACAATCTTCGTCTAATTATTTACAAGGTAATTTACAAGGTTTTACAACAATTATTTAATTATATACAAGTGACACTTTAGGACATTATGCAATACGAAATTTTTTGTTCATCTAGAGAGAGAGAGATAGTTCTTTATTGTTACACCAAATTACAATATTAGACTAATACATGGTGGTACAATTGGCGGCCTTATCGCTCAAAGAGTAGTAGAGTTTCTTGTGAAAGGGCTCGTCCGGGGAAGTACTACCACCATACTTATTTCTGTCGCCATTAACGTAACAATAGAATAAGAAAATTATATATATATACATATGAAGGGAAAAAAAAAAAAAAAACAAAAAAAAAAAATCCCTCATTTAATGTTTTCGAAAGAGTTAATATTATTAACGTCTGCTTTTATTGTGTAAGTTTTTATAGCACTCATAATAATTTTGTAAACTGTAAAAATTTAGGCGATCCCATTTATGTAAAGAAAGCAGGTTCATATATATAAATATTTATATGCATAGAAAAAAAAAAAAAAAAAGAAAACAGAACGAATACGTGGGATTGACGGAATGTACAACAATTACTTCTGTTCATAACCAAACAGATAAAACCGCCCAAGTGCAAAATGTTTAGCTGAAAAAAGTCTCTGACCCATGTCAGAGGAGAAAACAGCGGAACAAACAATAAAAAAAAAAAAAAAAAAAAAATCAGCATTGCTGTTTTTCAGTTTAACGGGTACAGTTGCCGGTGAAATCACAGGTTCATGATGGGGGCAGTGCATCGTAGGGCACGTTTCTAAGATGCGTGGCCTACTAGGCCATTCTTTGTTATAGGTGATGGTTACCACTTAACATCAGGTGGGCTATAGGCTCTCCAGGAGGTATAGAAAAAAAATCCCCAATCCAAAAATATAACTCCGCAGCCACATTACTCGCCTAGGCGCGAGGACAGTGAGCAGATACGTAATGTGGCCAAGTTACTTCTCATGCTCATGTTCGTTCATGCTCTACCGCTCTATATTTTGTCGGTATTTTGTGCACGAGTCCTTTGACTCGGCCCTTTGGCCGGCAACATGAACGCGAGTAGCCTGGCCATACGTCACGTGTGCCTCATTCTGATTCGAGCGTTCAGAGAGGAATCACGTGCGTTTTGGGATTTGGTAAAATTATGCCACCTTGCTACGATGGATGAGGTGTCAAATTGACTGCCTCCGTGGCGCAGTGGGCGTAATGCCGGCTGAGACGCAGGAGGTAGTGGGTTCGATTCCCGCCGCGGAACAAATGTTTGCATGATCTAAAGATATTTGTTCCGTGTCTGGGTGTTTTTCTATATATTATAAGTATGTATTTACAAAAAAAAAGTATATAAGTATTCTATCAGTTATCTGGTTCCCATAGTACAAGCTCTGCTTAGTTTGGGGCTAGATAGCGCTGTGTGAAATGTCCAGCGATATTTATTTATTAATTATTATTAAATGAAACCAGGTAAAAATTTATAGAATTAATTTATAACTTAAATATAAGTTATGTAGAGCCTGTCTAATTTTGGTTTCGTATTACCAGGCACCTAATTATTAAATAATAGTTTGTCTCGTAGGTCTAATCTAATCTAAATATGGACAGTTTTATTTTATTTTTATTTATTTAGTAAACAAAACAGGAAATTAACAAAAGTTAGTCATGAAAGTGACGAGTAGGTAGAAATCTATCTAGAATACCTATTGAAACCTAGTACCTACGTGTGGAGCGAGTAATCGCACGAGCAGGGATGTATTTGGCCACCACCTACGACTTTCATCGCGGCAACATCGCGGCAAGGCGAGTAGCATGGGCAGGAGCATAGTGTAGCCGAGGGGTAAGATTCATTCTACGTCGCGACCTCGAAAAGCAAGACGGATCGGGGACTATGCCAAAAGTTTAAAAACACGTTTAAACAACTTCGGAACCCTTGAATAGAAGGTAACTCGTAACGGTCTTGCGCAGGTTTTATTCAAACAGTTTTTAGTCAAGGTTCTCGCTTCGGATAGCTTATAAATCTGGCGCCAAAATGAATGAACGGGCATCGAGTTTTTGTAACGTCAATTTATTGGAAACTCTGTATTTAATAATATTATTTTGGTGCTGAATGATTACTAATAAGCTTGTTGATTCCTTGAACGAATAACAGGATATTTGGTAATTCATTCACCAGTTGCACATTTTTAAGGAGTGTTTCCAGCAAATATTTTGGTCTGATAATTAGATTTTTTAAATCCTTTTAGTATAATAATACCTACTTACCGATCTACGAGCCAAACCGGCATAGCCGATATAGGCATTAAGACGCTTAAAATGGGATTGGGCAGGTTCAAATGCATCCAGAACGATGGGCGAATCTAGTCACCCAGTGGGCACCGAACGGACAACGCAGCCGTGATAAGATGGAAAAGATGGAGAGACGACCTGGATGCATTGAAACCAGATTGGTCTGATTTGGCTGTGGACCGTGATGGATGGAGAGAGGGAGACTTTTGCCCAGCAGTGGGACAATAGAAATTAGTAAAAAAACACCTTCTTACTGTTATAATTTTTTAATTTCAATATTATTTTTGTATACAGATAGATTATAGACATAAAAACGTTCAAAAGGACATGTATTAATGCGAGCTTAACACCCTAACACGAGTTTTCTTCCCGCAAATCTTTTGGGGATAGATATAGTTGTGGGTACGTACACGTAAAAGGTTTTTTAAAAAAAGTAGTAAGTAGTTAAAGATTTTGTATGATATAATACTGCAAAACCTCTGGGTCATATTGCCATTAAGGTGACAATACAAATGAATTATCTGTTAGTGTATGTTAATAGGAACAGTTTGTTTTAGATACCTACAAATAACAACTGAAATCATACTCATTTAAATTTGAAACGAGCAAATAAAATTCTTTATTGCCATATAAAAATCGAATCATGACTCATTGCCTGCATATCGATTAAAACACTGTCATCATTTAGGCATTCATAATTCAAGTGTTCGAATTAAATAATATTCATCAATAACATTCGGTAGTGCTCGCGGGTTTTTGCTGCAATCAAGCTCGGAGCTCATTTACGTTGAAAGCAGGTTCCTGGACAACTACCGGTTTTTACCGGCAGGAAACTACCTTCGACGATAATCTGTAATACAAACATTTAAATGGGAGACATGACTGAATCCATGTTAAGTTCAAGCAGGGTTACTTATTTTGAATTATTACGAGTTTAAGGAAATTTTGTAAGATTAATTAAATACTGTGTGAATTTCATTATGGAAGCAAGTAAGATTGGCAACACAATATTAAGTTGTTAAGTACGCAGATCGTAGCCATTACTACCACAATAATAAAAATTGGGAACTCTCAGGACTCAGGGGGGATGCTGCGAAGTTTACATTTGAGTTTCATATTTTTTTCTTTAAATGGAAATATAAACGCATGCAGTGACGGCGTAGCAAAGATAATTTGACTTTACCGTGCAAATATCGAATATTAGGCATTTGAAACATGGCTATATGACATACACGCTGTCATTGGCAAAAACATTTCAATCGTCTTGCTCGTTGCTAGTCTTGACGACCTCCGTGGTGCAGTGGGCGAATAGCCAGCTGAGACGCAGGAGGTAGCGGGTTCGATCCCCGCTGCGGAACAAATGTTTGCATGATCTGTAGATATTTATTCCGGGTCTGGTTGTTTCTCTATATATTATAAGTATGTATTTACCAAAAAAATGTATATAAGTATTCTATCAGTTATCTGGTTCCCATAGTACAAGCTCTGCTTAGTTTGGGGCTAGATAGCGCTGTATGAAATGTCTAGAAATATTTATTTATTTAGTGTCTTCTCCGGTCGAAGGGGATAATGCATTAAACACCTAATGGGGGACGTCAGTGCCGATTTTATTCCCTCAAAGCAAGAATTATAATTACAGTCTTATCTTTTTCGAGCTCACTTTCACGAGTTACCAGATTGGTGTTTATTATTTTGTCGAGATACCTTGCGCTAAATAGGCGTTAGTAACCGGCTTTTTATATAAAATCGCTCTGCCTCGAGTGTGGTCATGTGTGGCGAATCAGTAATGGCCGAAACCAAAAATGTAAAGCCGACGCCAAAATTGTATTAGACCGCTTTAGGAGGGTCCTGATTGAGAGGTCTAAAGATATGGGTCTTCATTTCATCTTACTTAAAATAAGGAATTAAAATATTGGATAACGAACTATTGACTTCTTAGACTATTTATTGCTAATAACGCAGCAGATACACACTCAATAAGTTACAACCAAGATGTTTTAAATAAATAAATAAATAAATATTGCTGGACATTTCACACAGCGCTATCTAGCCCCAAACTAAGCAGAGCTTGTACTATGGGAACCAGATAACTGATAGAATACTTATATACTTTTTTTTTGTAAATACATACTTATAATATATAGAGAAACAACCATACCCGAAACAAATATCTGTAGAATATACAAACATTTGTTCCGCGGCGGGAATCGAACCCACTACCTCCTGCGTCTCAGCCAGTTTTGATCATATCTCAGTACAAGCTTTCGTCTGATGCGGCTTCGTGTGGTTTGTCAATAAAAACAATACTCTCATTCTGCGCAGTTGGGTAAAAAGTTGCCTATGTCTCAATCCTGGTCATAAATGAAATGAAATGAAATAAAATGAAATGATATTTATTCGCCAGAAGTATGGTGTATACGTTGATACAGTTATATAGGTAGGTTTCACATACTTCACCGATTAACAGCGTGCAAATTTCAATCACATAAAATTAATTCAATTATACATAAAAAATCTTCAATTTAATAAAAATCAGTGAATAATATCATCAAGTATCGTAAACCCCATAAAATAACCAATAAAAAAAATTAAAATTATAAAAAACCATGAAATTAATAAATAAAAATTTACATATATTTTATTTAATTTTTGTCAGAATTTATTGTCAAAGAAATCATTAATCATCATCTATCATAATAAATCATAATCATCTGTAGACCAAAAAATCATCGAAATCGGTCGGAATTTCTTATGTACGGATAGTATACGATTTAATAACAATCCGTTTGAATTACACAGCACTGACTTGACCCTCTCAGGCAGAGCAGATAGAGGAAGAGAAAAATGTTTATTTTCAGTCAAACATTTATAAATTATAGCGTTATATAGTATAAAATACCTACATATTTCATGGTATTAAGAGGTAACACTTATTTTACTTTGGTAAGAAGCGACAAAAAAAGTTCTCGATATCAATTAAATTAAACTAACTTCTAAAATATTTTAATCCTCCAAATAAGATTAAATCAAGATAACAACAAAATAAATATGAAATTAGTTGAATCATCGCTCCATTAAAACATATTCTCGAAATTTCCGCAAGATCACCAACACTTCTCGACTTAATTAACCCTTAAGAGCCGCTTCATAATCTGACAGGTAACAAAAACTTGAAACAAAAAAGCACTCGATGTCACGTTTAAAACTTAAACTGAGATCTGGTCAAATTCATATTTTTTATGGAGCCTTTTGTGTGTTTTTTCTCACAGTTTAGAGGCGTAGGAGCACGATTCAGTAACGCACCGAGAGATGGTATCGCTACCATTAGAGGGCAGCCATCAGAGACATTTCGACACGTTCCCTTTTCTCTGATCCCTTCAGAGCTGTTATTTCAACACATTGTGCTTTATCATCATGCGTTTAGGCTTTAAAATAAGTAATTTTCTAACCACAAATTACATACGAATTTTGCTGTTGAATCACAAATGCTGCTCATACTTATGCGGATATTATAAAAAATAAGATGTCTCATTCGTCTCAAAATTCCCACGACACTTCGACATATAGGACTCGTCTCATAACATCGCGTTTTTGCAGCATCATAATCAGACTTTGTCGTCGCCACCGCGTCACCTGCGGCACGTTGTTGATATAAAACGCCAATAAATGTCACTTTTTTATGAGACATTCGCGTCTTGGATTCACGTCACGTGCGCTTGCGCCGTCAGATGTATATCGACGCATGTCCGCCACCCTGGCTGGCCCGACGCGCGCCATTCTCTCACGGCGGAGCGGCAGAGCTACGCTAATCTCTCCTACCATCGACTATTAACGCCCGAAGCCAAAACCTTTTTCCTACAATACGCTCATTAGCCTCACAAAAGTCATTTAATCTTTGTAGGTGTATTGTATCACCGTCACGTACAATAAGAGCGCTAACGACGTGTGGAGGATCTCGGGGAAGCGGAACGAATCCGTGATCTATCCGGAATACTGTCCTTTCAACGCATCTCAACTCTGAGCAAAAACGCGAACGGTCCCGAATCATTATTATCTTTCTCCTACGATCATCGATCGCTATTATCCTATTTAAAAGCATCTCTCGATTTGTTCTATCGTTTTTTGCTTTTCATTCTGCCGTCGGTCGGCGTTTCCATTCGAGACCTCGACAATGGATGCTAAGAAAGATGTTTAAGTGTTTAGTTACGCTGTTTTTTCACAATTTTTCAATTTAAACGGAGTCGTGTCGCTGAAGGGCCGGAAGGTGTCGTTACGGAGCTTTACCAATACTAATACTGACCGAGTACAATAGACCGGGTACCATTTATGAGCATAATCTGCGTACAATTCATGTCTTAATCTGCGTGTATCTGTTTGAGAAACATGTTTCATTTGGAATTCGAGTGGTCGTTGAGTCGTTGATGAAGTTTTATGGGGATGCCGAGTCGGAATGCGTGCAGCGATAAAGGGGAGAATCGAGCCAGATCGGAGCCTGGCAATTTTAGTGGAGATATTAATTGGTGAGCGCGGGCGGCGGCGCGGCGGCGGAGGGCGGGGTACTCGGACCCACACGTAGCGTGAAATCGCGGGGCGCGGGTGCGGCCCCGCACCTGGCCACCACCAAAGGCCATCTTATTATTTGTTGTCTCCCATCTTCCATGCTCGTAAATTTCCACGTCAACGTGTGCGATGATTGTTGAAAAAACGAGGTCGACAAAGCCTTTTCACACCCGAGGGACATAAAGGCGGACGTACTGTAAATACGTATATTAAATATAAAGATTCCTTTCACCTGGGATCGTAACGTGCGTGAATAATTTTTCGTCGTAATAAATTCGGATTGTAATGGCTGATTGCGATTGGTTTGAGGTTGGGATTCAATAAATCCAGCATTTTTAATAAAAATATACGGAATTATCGGGTTGGACTGGTTTGGCATTAATCGATAATGATTGCCACCACCTACAAGGTACTTACCTAAAGGTTGGTAATCCTGTCGTGTTATTGGTGGTTCTCGCGATGACAAAGCGTAATAAATAATCCAGTTTATTATGTTGTAGGAAGGCGATATTATCAGCGATCAAACATATACTGCGCGCTATTTTATATATAAGGGACCTAATTTTCCTGTTTACTTGTAAGGTAGAAGACGAAAAAGGTTTTGAAATAAATTTTTGATATTTTTATTGGGAACATACCGTCGTCGGCCTAATTATGCGAATTCGTAAGACCATATATGCAAATTTTACAGGAGCAACAAAAACTGTATTTCTCACAATGTTTGAGAGATTTTTATTGAGTCACTCTTAAATACCCTCATTTTATACCTAAAGTAAGAGTAACTCAATATAAATCTCAAAATTTGTGAGATAATCAGTTTTTTGTTGCTCCTGTAAAATTTGCCTATATGGACTTGCGAATTCTGATAATTATGCTGACGATAGGACATTATTTTTAACAAAAGTAACGTTTATAAAATCATTAAACAGCAATAAACATTGCAATTTGCAAACTGACGTACCTACTTATTAATAAAACTGCATTTTGATTGCATTACGGCAGATGTGCCAATCATTTTATGAGCCTTCGTATTAACGATTTTAGTACGTACCCCACCCACGGTTTCATAATGATAAAGAAATAAAAAGCTTTAGTATCAACTTTCTTGAATGTAATTTCAATTGAAAATACTGCGTAGATAGTTATGGGGAGCGTAGTAGTGTTACGCCGAGGCTGTTGAGCAATGAGTAATAATCGAAATTTCTCGAACGCTTTTGTCTTACCTGCTGTGTTATTGTTTGCGGTTGCGCAGGATGGGGATTGGTCATTCTGTCGAAACACCGACCCTTTTCCTGGAACGTTCGAGATCGTTCTAGTGTAGTGAATTGTATGCGATATAAATAGGCCGGAGAGATGGCCGGACAGTCAGTCTGGATTTGGCTATACGTGCGAACATTTCGGTGACTTTAAGTGGTGCAACAGTTGTGTGAATTAGTGTGTTGTGATTACGTGTGACCAAGTTCGTGTATTCATCGTTTAGTGTTGAATAAAAGTGTTATTTTGGTTAGATAGATTCCTATTATTTTATCCCGAACCCTCAGCTCGTAACAGTACGTACGTTTTTAAGTTTTTTTGTTAACTAGGTATCATATTACTTATAATTAGGTGCAAAAAGGGAAAGGAAGGGAGGGTTTTGAAGCAAAGAGGGGATGGCAAGAAGCGCCATACTTACCAACATGGAAGTCTACTAATTGACTCAAGACACAAGTGGGTCATTGCAGACTAAATAATGAGAAAATAGGGCTACACTAGAGAGTCGGCGACCAGTAGTCCATGTGGTACTTTATATCCTCAGACTGTCACAACACCTTCACTCTATAACGCTATTGAAAAGCCAAATATTCCCAATAAACAATATTTAATGTGAGAACTATTGTCAATACGAAGAAAAAGACTTGAAAACAATTACCTAGTAAATTGAACTGGACAACTGAACTAGCGAGAATAGTTATTTAATATTTAATTCTTACTATTAAAGTTTTAGTAGAAATATGTTTTACCAATTAAATCAGAAGCTCCAAGTCATAAATCAACAAACGACGGGTCATACCTCGATCCGGTGTATTATTAGTTAGTTTCGTTTAAATACGAACGATTAACTTTAGCTAACAGTTGATTGTTTATGATTGGAGTCAGTTTAGTAACAAATTAACTGTATGTAGGCAGTTGTAACTGTAACTACAAAATTTAAACCATAGATGAATTTATGATTTAACACTTCGTCAAAAATTACTTGCCAATTTATGAGTGTTTTTTAAATAAAACCCCAGTCTAAATGCTCACTCACCTCTCTTCATTATAGAACTGGAGTGTGGATTATTGCTCTTCCCCACTAAACTAGAGCAGTTCCACCGATGCCATCGGAACTGGTGCTGGCACTCCTTGACGGCTATCTGTAGACCCTCGAATGCTATGGATGCCGCGTCCGGGGCTTCGTGGCACATGGCTCTCTGTTCCCTAGTCAGGCCTCCGACGATACGGCACGTTAGCGCAGAGTTGAGTTTCAAGTTTGGAAGCATGTTGTCTCTGGTACTGTTAAAAAAGAAATAAGTACCTATTAGAACTTTTTTTTGTTTCAAGGCAACATAGGTGTTGTGCGTACTACCCATCGTTAATATTATATACACGGTAATATGTTTTGAAAGTGATTGCTGTTCATGAAATAACTTAATCCAATATGTTTTATATTCAATGAGAGAACATCTTGTTTTGGGTAGAGCTGACAAGGAATAACTGCAAAATTCTCGATTTACTGTTCTTCTTCTTAGCGTGTCAATAGCTCTACTTATATGTTTGGTAATATACTGACGATATTCAAAGGTACTTGGCTACATTGATGGCGTCAGGAGAAGCCATTTTTAAGTCTTCCATTGTGCAGATGTTCGGGCACAAAGGGCACATTAGCAGGTGTCTCATCGACTATGCAGGAACACCACAGTCACATTGCGTTTGGCTGGGATCCCTGAACCCCCATTTGCACATATTGACTCTGCAGCGGCCAACCTGTGTACGAAGCCTATTTAAGGACTTCCAAACTGGCCACGGCAGGTCATCCTCTGGTGGAAGCTGTTTTTGAGGAGGAATGAAGTCAGGTGGTGGGGGATTACTATCTATCCACAGTGCGTCTAGCAACAGGGTCGTCGCTGGTGGCCTGAAAACCCGATTTGCTGTTATTTATATCATTTAATTCACCATATTTAATTTACATGTGATTCCATTACACAGCAACTTTTACATCCAATTTGATTGCATATTATCTCATACAAGTTTTTTATAGCTTAATCAAAGGTGGTCCAAAAATCATAACCTTAATCGTAACATCAGAGTAAACAAATAACATTATAAAGGTAACGCGTTTACATAATTCGTTTAATGTTTATAAAAAAATATTGCCACTTCATTATCACTAATTGGTTGACTATGTCAAAATAATTAATTTATTCGAATATAAAGATGTTATCGAAACGTTTGGAATAGTTCAAATGAAACAATTTGTTGGAAGCTTCCATGTTGAATATTTTGAATGGCGGACGAATTTAATTAATTTTGTTTTATGTTTTGAGACGGTAGCGAAGAGCTTTTTTAATATCACAGTTAGCAGTGGTATAGTTTATTAGACTGATACTTTAATAAACTATTCCACTTCCCGAGATTTGATTATACGAACTTGGAAAACAGACCAAGACCGTAGTTTTAAAAGCGAATTCAAACTAAATAGATAACTCCTGCGTATTTATGTTAGTCTAACCATTCATTTTGGTGTTTGTTTAAGAAATACAGTAACCTTGAAGCAAGGAATGTCAGAAAAGGAAGACGTGTTTGCGTGGAACAGATTTGATTCTTATTCAAAGTGAACGACAAAATTCAGTTGTTCATAATCATAAGGATTGCTTTGAAATGTCAAATTTACTGCCTGCGACCAAGCCAGGAAAGAAAGGCAAGTAGCAAGGCCGATTATTCATTTTAATTATCCTTTTACAAAACATTAGGTGCATTAAAGCCTACTACGTCCCATCAGAATACTATATAGATGTTCTATACTCGTAGAAGGTGGTTATAACTTGTCATAGCAAATGGTGCTACTATAATCAAGCGTAACATCATCATTTGTATCATTTTGCGATATCGTGGTGAAGGTAGGTGAATTACATTTATTGCCAACTTATCCCGCACGAACTATAGTCATAATTTTAGCCACATACTATCCATATAGGCCTTCCCTTTACATTTCTAGGGATCGATCTTGTAAGGTTTACTATGTATGTAGTAAGAACTACCATACTACTTTTGATTTTAGTACGAGTACATGACACAGAAGTACAGAATATAATATTACGACAGAAGTATCTGTGTTATATATCTACATAAATAAAATGAATATTTTTTTAAATATTCTTTTGTAATATAATGGTACAGTGTACACGGTAATTTGGGTTGGTGTAATGGTGTTAGTAAAACTATACAATTATTTTACTTAGATAACTTTTATGATTTATTTCAATCATTGAACATTATAAATACGAGATTTATCACGTACCGTCTTATAAGTGTTTCGACCGACAATGTTTCGGTTTAATTCGTGAACCTTCATCAGGGTGAGTGCGATCCGCTCCGAATAACGTCTCAGCTTGCACTCATTGTCGGTCGAAACACCGATAAAATGGTACCTGATAAATCTCGTATAATGACTGTAAAATGATGTTTAGGTGGTAAATTATGTTTAGGGGTCTTTATGTAAGTGTCTAAATAATGTGTAGCATTATACTGTAGTTTTCATTCAATTTTAACCAAAAATAGAGTTCTAGATCAACAGGAAGTGTGACAGATAATATAATCTGTAGAACACGTAGCACTGGCATCAGATATACGCGCTCACGAAGCTATGATCTGATATATTACCTGTTTTTACATAACACTTAATAAAGCCTGTTGGATTCTTTAGAGCAAAGGCGAATAATTTTTACCTACTTGAAAGAAGCAGGTTCTATGGTTATATATATTTGACATATTTAAGCTATATCAACAAAATTAATTAGTGATTAAAACGGGTATTTATCGCGTATGTAGGTACCTATTTTATTTGTTATTCCGACGTTGCGGCTGTGTTACAACAGCAATGGTCACAGGTGGTTTGCAGTGACCCCTACAGTGCAGTCCACACGTGACCACGGCTGTTGTAACCACAGCTAAAATGTCGGGATACAAATAAAAAGCTACATATGCGATAAATACCAGTTCTAATCAGTAATTATGTACAGTGATCGCGAAAGTTTGAAAAATACTAAACAAAATTATACCTTGATTTTTATATTATTTTTTAGTAATTTTGTTTCGGCTTTATCACAATAGCTCTTAATATCTATAACCAATACCACAACCAATACTAAAAACTAGGTAATTAGACGAGAGTAAGTCAATTGAAATTGCTGCTACAACAGCATTCCGAATCCTTTTGCAACAGATATATATTAAGCAAACTTAATTTCACTTTCAACTGCGCAATAAAATACAGATAAATGAATGAAGTCATTGAAGTGAATGAAGGGAATGAAGCTTTAAAAGGGATACAAATTTATCTCTTCGGTTTGGTCATACACGGGGCGTGTGTACTAATATTTATTATGTATTTGTACTCTTGACAAAGTCTCGTTTCTTATCAGTTGAAAGTATGCATAGAACTGGGCAAGAGTAAACCTTTTCAATTAACTTGAGGTTCTGATTTATTTTTATATGAAAATAGAGATAAGATTTTGAGCCTGACTCTAATACTGAAAAATTCTATATATGCTTTTACTTTCCTCTAAGATACATATACAACTCTTTATTGTTATACCAAATTACAATTACTTAAAGACTAAAATACGGTCGTATAATGGGCGGCCTTATCGCCTAAAGGGATCTTTTCTAGGCAACCTTAGGATGGACTGTGTGAAACGTGAGAGAAGAGGAGTAAGCAGTACTTAAGGGCGTCCACTGTTGAACATAGGCCTCCCCCATAGATTTTCAGAGCGACCGATCTTGTGCGGCCTATACCCAACGGCTCCCAGCAACCTTTATCAGGTCTTCTTCCCATCTAGTACTTATTGGTATTTCGTCATATACCCATAATTCACATTCCTCTATCATGCTATAGTAAAAAAAAAAATGTTGGCACTCTGGGAGTGCCAACAGAAGTGAAAAAATTAATAAAAGCAGACTACACTACAGATACTTATATACAGAGGTGTCGGTAACGGTAACAGTGTCGCGAGTTCAATGGTTTTTTCCCATCTCAAAAAATGCCCAACGCGCTTAAATAAGTTTTCACTTCAAAAATAACGTGAACACAATACACTTTAAACTCCAATGCAATACAATCAAGATCAATCAATCGCTGATCCACCAATTAAAAGCAATTTCCATGCTCAATTTTAAAGGAACACCAAAAACAATCGTAACAAAAGTATAAACACTGTTTTCCTTCTTTACATAACTGTAGTTATCTCGCTCGTTCCCACGGCTGTGGTATGCCGGTACCATTAAAAGGTGGGTCTAAAAACGTATTACAGCCATTTAGGGTTGCCTCGTGAAAAATCTTAAAGGTCGGATAAATTTTTCATATCTGAAAACCAACCCCTGTTGCGCGGGCTTATTCCCAGGCAATGACAATATTTTCCCAGCCAATGCGAAAAAATAAATAATTAGGTACTCAAATTAGTTTCAACCAATGCGATGACAAGAAAGTACAGTCAACAACATCGTCGTAAGATTTATTACTATCTTACATATTTCATTTCATAAACATTGGTCTCTTCCAACAACACCCTGCCATTCAAAGTAGGTACGAGTAGGTATCAACTTACAGCGAAAAATTAAGTCTTCGGCTTTTTGTGTTAACAGTATCTGCCTAAAACTCGTAGTATTAATTGGAAAATAAATAACATTAAATTAGTTAACTAGGTTTAAAATAATTGTCAAATAACTGCAAATGTTTTTAATGAAAAGTATAATTACGTATTGTAAACAGTACCTACAATTATCTATAGTAATCTATAACCTTAGGGTAGAAAACATTATTTAGATTAGATTAGAAAATTCTTTAATGCACTAATAAAATAATGCATAGCATTAATGTTTTAATAATTAAACCGGTAGACTTTAAGCCTCCCCGCATACGAGCCATGGGCAACAACCACAAAACGACGCTACATGAAGCTGGAAGCGGTCACTTAGTAGCGGAAGCGCGCGACAACTAACTTTTTTGCTTTTTCCCCCCTTTGGTCGGTGACGGCCACACGATTGTAGCGAGAAGCGGTGTCTCATGGCGACCATTGGCGTCAATCATGTGCGGCTAAATCATCATATAAACAGCCACTGACTTCAGTAACAGAAGTCTTTGTACCTAGCTTAGAACTCAGAGAGTTCATAGGACGTCCGTTACAAAGATTTTCTAAGCCAATAAAAATATTTTATTATTATAAAATGTACGAAAATGTATTCCGCAGCTCGGTGTTGGCGTTTTCTTGCTGTGGTGCGTGGCTCGTGTGCGGCGACGCTAAATTAAGAAAGTGTTTAACCGGTTAAAAGGTTAGAGATGACAACCCTACCCTCCATTTAATGATTTTAATGAAACGTAACCCACAGTTAATGCTTGTCATCTTTCTGTATGATTATTTGCGTTTGAAATAAATGTAAAGGACAGTTTATAATTATTTCTTTTGAAAGCACAGTTTTATAGCGAACAGCTTAAAGTTGAACGGCTATAAAATCTACTATAATTTATAAATAATTCATAATAATTATAACTAATAGTGCATAACTTGGGTTAATGGTTTATTTTATTTTTAACCGATTGAAATGTCCTTTTTAATCATAGCATTTATAATAAAATCGTATTAAAAAAAGCATTTTAGGTGCCCTGTCTTTATGATGAACATATTGTGAAGGTATTATAGTATTGTATATATGTATAGAAAAAGATTGTGCCTACCGTTACCGCATTCTATACTTCTCTGTTTTAAAAAATAAGCTAAAAGCTAATAGGTACCTAGAAAATAAATAGAGGAGAAAGCTTTCATTCCTAGACATTTCAAACCTTTAGCGCACATTGATTCATATAACTAAGGATATAGCACGGCGCGCCGTACTGCACTGCGAAAAAAGTGGCATGATGCTAGATTACCTGATAATTACTGCTTTCGTTTATAACTATTCAAACAAGTAACGACTTAATGCTAATTTATTAATGCATACTTTGTCACGTTGACACCTCGATAGCTATCGAGTGACGGATGCACCAACGCGTTTTGGAGAGTTTAAGGTACGCCGCGGCCAGGCGGTTGTTGCGAAATCCATAGTAATAATAAATCAATGTTAGCGCACCACAATTAGACAATTCTTAACATTTCGCTTGTTCACTACCTCTGATTTAATCCTTCTTTGTGCAAGATAAACAGAACTCTGATTTGTAAGGGTTCTTGCTAATGGACGACAAGTGTAGGATACCTTTCTATTTATTTTATTTACTCAAGTGCGCTCAGAACTAGATAAGCTCATTGGATTTATGCGCATAACACTATCGCTAATTGAACGTATTGGTATTTTTTCGCAATCTCCAACAAATCAAGGCTTTTTTCATACTAGATAGTAAACAAATAGGGTTCAGTCAGTATAAACATTGTTGGTACACGGAATTTCAATCAGAGTTTCGCACCTGCGCGGAAAACTGGCGTAACACGCGTACTTGTGCTGTGTTTTTTAGTCTTTATAATGAAAGATATAAAGAAGGTTTTTGTATGATGTGATTGGAGTTGCAATGTTGTAGGGGGTATAGAGAGGAGGAAAGTATTTGCAGAATTGTCGGCGTGTAAGTAGCCACAATTTGTATTGAAAATAGCCCTCTGAATGAGTATCGTAGCATTTCATCTGCCTTCGGATTTATTATTTTTTGCTGTTGGTATTAAAGCACGAAATTATTGTTTTTATCTCGTCATGTGGTATTTTTAAAGCAATTATTCGAGGTTTTAATACATTTAATTGGATCACTCAGTCTTAACGACTGGGCTGATGGTTTGCTGCTTGCGTTCCACTGATATGCCGGGCTTTTTGCTAGTTTATAACTTATGAGGGATAATGAATATAAGTTATGATTTCTAAGTGCTGTTTTCTATAATTGTTTTAATTAAGAGCAGTGAAAGTAACTTCGTTTATGAATTCCGTTCCTAGCACGCATATAATGCACTACTTTATAGCCAAATACATTATTATAATACCTATATAAATACATTTTATAGTATCTTAAATATATTTTACAGATCGCTTTTAGCGATAAGACCGCCCATTGATCTAAATCTATTTGTAAAAATTATGTTTTGTATCATGTTATGTTCTATACTTTGGTGTAGAAAAGAGTTATGTTATCTTATCTTATCTTATACTTTATATAGTACACAGTTAGTTAGTACACTTTCTTTATCAAAGGTTCCAAAGTTCACAGTATCCAAAGGTTGACTGGAAGAGATCGCTTTCAGTGATAAGGCCGCCCATGGTATTGCCTTATTTATTCCAGCCTAGTACTTATTTTTGTATTATTTCTGTTTGTGTTATTTAATAAAGAGTTATCTATCTATCTTTATCGGCCAACTTCGATTCCATTAGATCTACATAGTTATCTATTTATCTATATTTCCTTATATAATGAAGTCCTGGACACTTTTATCTAACATTACTTTCAGTATAAAAAAATATTCGGCCATCTTACTGAATACAAATTTTTTTTTTTTGTAATTCAAAAGGTCGGCCATTTGGCACGTTGGAAAATCGGCCGACTTATTGAATTAGTCATCTTGATTAATCAATACGATCTGACGTGTAACATTTAATCAACTTAACCCACTTTGTGTAAGCGCAATAAAATACTGAATACAAATGGACAAAATTTGGGCATGCCTCTGTCCCATGTAGCAGTTGTAGTTATACATCGCAAGAGATAAAGGAATTTATAGCGGGACCATATTTTTTCTAATCCCCCTAATATTTTTAACTAGAAAAGATGTTGAGTTTGTAGGTTTGCTTGATATTCAATCACGCTAACCCGATTTTGATGAAATGGTACGTAAAACTCTTTTCGATTTTATATAGGACTAACTGACCCGCCGAACTTTGCACCGCCTTGAAATGTGGGCTGACGCGGGCTGCCAATGTACGTCGCCCCGGTAGAATTGTCAATCGGCCATCATTAGCTGCATCTATGTATGAGAAAATGAATTTTCTTCATAATTTCTTTTTGCGTGAATTTTTCCGATATGTTAATAGTTATTCTGCTATTCGGGGCGGAGACAAATCCAACAAATCAAAGATCATCAAAATCGGTCCAGCCGTTCTTGAGTTATAAATGATGTAACTAACCCGACTTTGTTTTATATACAGTGTTTGGTAATATACTGATGATATTTTAGTGACGATTTCTCAAGACATAAAAAAAACTTCTCTAAAAAAAAACTACTAGTTATATTATCAGATTTTAAATTAGTTTTTTAATTAGTTAAACAGATTTTAATTAAGTTTAGGTGATTAATTCGATATAAAACTTACTGCCTACTCTTGCAATCGACATCCAAAAATAAATTCCGATTTGATATCTCTTTGGGAAATGGCTGCGGGTTTTGGGTTAGAAAGGGACATCAAGAGATATCTCGAGACGTCACCAATACAGTATCTGTTGTTAGATGGCAAGCATTATGCAATAGCACAGCATACGTTTAATAAAGTGTTTGTTGATACATGCCAAAATACATTTCACATTTCTATGGTAAACATTTCACAAATTTATTTATTATACTCATCAAAATAACCCCTTTAATTTTTGTGTGTATATTATCAAACACCCTATCGATAATTTATTACATTGGAAGCCCTTGGCAGAATCTATATTGCTTACAAATTACTAGCTACCAACCGCGGTATCGCATGTGTGGTTTATCAATAAAAGAATTACACTCCTGCTTAGTCGGGTAAATGTCTATGTCTTAATCCCGGCCATAATCCATCGAAATCAGTCCAGCCGTTTAGTCGTAAAAACGTAAGAAACAGACAAGCAGAGTTACTTTTGAATTTCTAATAACAGTATGGATTCTAAGGACTACATACAATAAGTAACATATTTGTCTGTCGTAAATAAATCAACTGGTTACGCGCACTAGTAAATAGGAGTCTACTAAATAGACATTATAATGCCCATGCCACAGCTAATCCACCTCCATTATGAATATATAATCTGTGCTTAAGTTTACTGGATAAGCCTAAATACAAACATCAAGATTAAAAGAGTTCATTGTGAAAGGCCTATTTCTGCCGCCTGTTATTCTGTTTCAGTATGAAGGGTAAGGTTTCCGGTAAAATTACAGGCACATGAGGCTTTACACCTATATGTCTAATTTTGATGAACGCAGAGCAGTGCGCCTTAGAGCACGTTTCTAAGGTGCGTGATCTACGAAGCAATACTTTGCTATAGGCGATGGTTACCATTTTACAACAAGTGTGTCAATACTTGTTCCATCTCCAAGTAGTATAAAAACAGAAGTTTTTTTAACTTGCCGTGTTAGTATAAGTGTGTGGTCAAATCCTGCAATATAATTTTATACCAGTTTCCCCTAACCGATTGAGCTGAAATTTGGAATACATATGTAATACGGTGACAATGCAATAATATGGTACTATGGAGGTGGTCATATGATGGAGACGGATGCTAGTCAATGGAACTTCTGAATGGATTATAGTAGGCTACTAGTGTTTGGGCTCATTTGAATACAAGAATCTGCTTGCTGTTCCGATGAAATTTATAAAACACTAGCTATTAGCCGCAACTTCGTACGCGTTACACTACTAGATGTGTAGGTAACCTAGAAATAAAGCTAAAGTCGCTGTTGCAACTTGACTTGCCACCCATTTTTATCCCATGGGATAAAAAGTAGCTTATGTCGTATTCCGGGTTTTAATCTACGTACATACTAAATTTCATCGAAATCGGTTCAGCCGTTACAACGTAATTGAAATAAATAAACAAACAAACATCCAAACTTTTGCAATTATAATGTTAGTGCGATTAATTTGAAAAAATATTTACAAATAAAACTTGTTATAGTTATACCTAAAACTATCTGACCCGTGAAAGAAAAAAAAAGTGAAAATAACTTAACTTAAATAAAAAAATAATAATAGTAATACGTGGTGGTATATAACCTAACCTAACCGTATATTTATGAAATGTCCTGTTGAAGTTCTACTCGGTATTATCTGATATTTTTGGAGGAGGTTGGAGTTCGATTCCAACCGCAGATCAATTATTTGCATGATCTACAGATTGTTCAGGGCCTGGGTGTTTCTCTATACTAAAAGTTATATTTGCAAAAATGTTTATAAGTATTCTATTAGTTATTTGGCTCCCATCAAGCGTTGCTTAGTTTGGGGCTAGCAGCAATATGTCCAGCATTATTTATTTATTTATTCCAACCCTCGGCCCTTGTTCAGTGTCATAATGAGTCCTTACCTAATTCTTTTGATAAATTGTTATGTATAACCTGATAGCAATGTTATATAAACTTTCCTACTTTTGTTAACTGCACTCTAGAACCCCAAGGTACAACCTCCATGCTTAGTTTGGGTCTCGCTGTAAACCTCTTAAAATAATATTTTAGTAAGTACTTGAAAAAAAATCAAAATCGTTTTATTCATTAAAATCACAAGGATCACTTTGAAACATCAATTTTACTGCCTGATCCTTCGCGACCAAGACAGGAAAGAAAGGCAAGAAACAAGGCTCGTTGTTTTTTTTAATGAACTTTTAGGATACATAACAATAAAGAAAATAAATTACGTCTAAATTATAACATTTTTGAATTTGTTGGAGAAATTTCAATACCAAGCTTTTTTATCATCTAAATAATTTTTTAAATAATTATTTTTTATCATAAAAAAATATGTTATAGTAGGTTTTTTATAAAGATTATTTTTAAATTTGTAAATTGTAAATTTTTGTAGGTACATCACTTGGGAGTTTGTTATAAAAGCGTACACCTTGCCCTTTAAATGATTTACTTGGATTATGTAACATGGCAAATGATGATGATTCTTTTGGCAATATTCTTTTTATCTGTTTTTATCTTTTAATGTTTCCAGTAGTATTTTACATCTATGCTGTATCAATCATGTGCACGATTATACAGCGGTGGCATATTGCCCATTAGCATACTGTAAATCTCTGTCCATTGGGTGGCCGACAAACTGATTGTCACCTTTTAAATTTGCATCTATTTGCATACATTTTATGTTATCGTCTGATGAAAGCTTTTAGTCATTTTTGGAATCATGCAGACGTTTTGATATCTCTTATTTTTAAGTTCTGTTAGCTTTAAAGTTATAACTTATCTTTGCGTCATTAAGGCGCTAATTTTTAACCAGCAGTTGCTCGCGACCTCATACGCGTTACACTAATAAATGTGTAGGTATCCTAGAAATAAAGCTAAACTCGCTGTTGCAACTTAACTTGACATCCCATTTTTATCCCATGGGAACTGATTTATGGGATAAAAGGTAGCCTATGTGGTAATCCAGGTTATAATCTACATACATACCAAATTTCATCGAAATCGGTTTAGCCGTTACGACATTTATAATATTAGTGTGATATTCGGCCTGGATATGGAAGAGATAATCAAATCTGGCTCTTAGCTCATCCCTACCCTACTATTATAAGTTAAAGAACATAATAAATAAATAAAAACTTTAAGCACCTACTTATCTTTCTAACACAATTATGCATTGAGCTAGAAATTAAGTTTAGTATTTTGTAAGTTAAGTATTTATAGTTTAAGATTACAATCTACTACACACAAATACTTATTTAATGTCATGAATGGTGTAAGATCCACCTGTATACAATTGTTAGAAACGATTCCTAAAACATTGTAATTGGAAACTGATTAACAAGCTGAAGTTTTCCAAGAATAAACGTTGTCTTATTTTTTGTTGGATTTCTGATGCGTAAAATTTACCGATTAAATGTTACAAAATAACAGCCATAAAAATGACTGGATAAGTAAATAGCTGCAATTATGTACTTACCACGCCATATTGAACAAAAGAAATAGCAAGAAAACTATGGCCGCATGGAATGTCTTTGGCATTCTGCGTTTTTCTCCGCTGGCAACTCGCTGCTTCATGTTGGCAACACCAATTTTATTCGCGGTATCATTTTAACTTTTCACAAATAAAATTTTATTACAAACAACTCACTCAACGTGAATGTGAAAATAACTTTCGGAAACTTTCGTACGGATTTTAAAACTTGTGAAGTGACAGTTGAAAAGTGCGCGAAATGTGATGTTTTTCGCGATTTTTGTTTGTTTACGTTTTTATCTAGCGTACGCGGCGCCGTCGGCTTGCGAGCGTGTTCGGTTGAACATGACGCGACGAGCGTTGCGTGGGTCGTAAGGCGTTCCCGCCCAGACGCCGACGTTAAAAAACCAAGGGGCGTCTTTCCCGCGGCCCCACCTACTCTCTCATTATCCTTGTTTACACGATTGCCAATATTTCGGCAGTTTTATGTTATGATAGACGGCCGTGTTCCCTCATTGAGGTCTCGACACACAGTGGCGCGATCTACGCAATCCCTGCCTATAAAATGTCGCCCCACGCATTTGATGCCATTCATTGTAACATTGTGCTGTCAAATGCTTAGTTTTGGATTGGAATTGTTAAAACATAAAAAAAAAATTACCGTTTGGGACATTGTTAATGGACCCACTAATTTTTGATTTGAACTAAAACCATTTAGAGATATTGTGGATGCTTTGAGACAAAGGGTTAATTTTTTTTTGTCATTAGTCGATCCTTTGTTATTTAATTAATACTATACTCAGTTCCCTTGAGATTACAACGAATGTATGCTCATAAATCAAGATTTTGCATTCTGCTAAGTTTATTTCTATTAAAAATATCTCAATAAAATTTCAATCAATCACTCCTACTTACAAAGTAATAAGTATCATCAGTATTTTATTAACCCATTCAACGGAAGGGGTCTAAAATGTCCACATTGATGGACATGTAAAACACGATGACAAATGGTTCGACAATCGAGAGGGTTGACATTCACAATTGTTGGGTTAAGGGTGAAATGATCCCTTCATTACTTACATTCAAGTAAGAGTCGAACTACGCATGAAGCAGGGTTCCGTAGACAAACAACTTTTTGGCAATGAAAGTTGATGGTTACTTTTTAACGAGTTTGACGTAGTCAAATTTGTGCAATGGTACTAGCAAACTAAATACTATAGGTCTATTCAGACACCTACAGGTTATTTGCTCAAAATAGCAAAACGTCATCCCTCTACGTAGGTATGTATCTCACGACAGGTTTGCAACAGGCGTAAATCGTACGAGTATTGGTGGAAAACGTCTACTTTTGTATTGAAGACGTAACAATTATCATATTCAAGCAACGTGCTAAAAAAAATCAATGTTTGAATTGTTTCGCTACTATGAGTGTCAGCGTGTCTTAATCTGGGGTCTTAAGAACCCTTTGGGTGTTTCATATTGTGTTTCAGTTCCAGAGCACAAATTTCATTTTTTTCCAATTCCATATCAAATATTTTTCTTTTTACAAATTTGTGCGATCCGCTCCGAATAACGTTTCGCCTCGCACACAACGTGATAAATCCCGTATTTATATATTATAATGTTTGAAATCAATCACGAAAGTTTTCTAAGTAAACGGTACTCTAGAAAATAGGGGAGAATGGTCGCGTGCCCAGCGGCTATTATTAAATACCCGTTTAGCAGTAAGTAATCCATGGTTCTTATTTCAATTGCGTAAGGGTTATTTTGTTGGTAATTGAAATGTGTTTTTTATAAGTAATTGTCATAGTTTAAATTAAGTTCGCTGCAAATGGGGAACTTTTTATGGGAAGTGGGCACTTGAGACTAAAAATTGTACCTTCGTTACTAACGGGTCAAAAGACTATGCATAAGAGCGGGTAGTATTAAACTTGTCCAAGGTAAATGATTAGGTTATTATCAATTAGCAGGAAAAAAATTGTTGCATAAATAAAATAATAATAGTTATCTAAAGTTTATAATTTGGAAATAATGTCGCCAAATATGTTTACAATAATTAAAAGATGTCTTTGATCAACAGGGTTACGAAATTGGTTAAGAAAATTAAGAAAAAATAAATGCTTTACCCAATCTTAAACTCAAATTAAAATGTGTTGGTTCTATCATAAGGTATGACGTCATGATGTCATTATGCGCGGTCAGGGCTTCATGTAAATGAACTGGCTTTGATCTTCAGCCACGCGTCAGCACTCAGCTAAAGAGCATACACATATTCAACAATATTTCTTTTACGAACAGAAATACAACCTTGTGAAATAATATAATTTACTAGCTGCCACGCGCGGCTTCGCACGCGTGGCTTGACATTGAAAACATTAGTAAAACGCTGCAGTAGGCAGGTAAAAACCACACTCTTCAAAGCCTACTGCCAATCATTCTACACGAGCAGCCTGTGGGTTAGCTGTTCCAAAAAGTCACTCAGTGCACTGCGTGTACAATATAATAATGGATTCAGGATGTTGGTGGGGCTGCATCGCTTCTGCAGCGCTTCGAACATGTTTGCAGAGGCGCGGGTCGATGGGTTCCACGCCATCATCCACAAAAAGACTGCCTCACTGCTCAATAGAGTGTGAGGCAGTACCAACACCATCCTGCAGGTCATAGCAGACAAGTACGACTCACCGATTATGAAGTTCTTTAATCGGGTTCTGATCGAATAGTCTTTCTGAGAGACATGAGGGACTTAAACTTTTATTGTTGTTTTTTTGTGACTATATTTTGTACTAACCCATGTGACATGTTTGATTTAAGTTTTTTACTAACAAATATGGATCTTTGACATCTGAAAATTAAATAAATGAATTGAATTACTCTCCTTCTGCACAGTGGGGTAAAAAGTGGCCTATGCCCCAATTCTGGGCATAATCTATCTGTATACGAAATTTCATCGAAATCAGTCAAGCCGAAAAATTTTACAATTTATAATACATATTAGTATATTTCAGTTCGTATTGAATGTTAATTACTACCTATTTAAAACTGTGAAGTATATCAAATATAATGCCTGGACTTGCCTTTGACTACCCCCTAAATGGGATATTAAAGATCTGAGTATCAGTACTCAGATCTCTTACTCAGGTAAGAGATCTAAAATGCGTGGGTGAATGTCAATTCGTATGGATGTTAATTATTATCTATTTAAAAGTGTAAAGTATATCAAATATAATGTCTGGACTTGCTTTTGAATACCCCATAAATGTGATCTAAAAAGTGTGGGCATATTACTAACTTACCTACTAGGTAGAAATCGGACTTGTTTATCCAGCGCTCTTGCTCAACAGCTTTGCTTGCTGAATTACTTATGATTAGACCATAAACTAAGTAATTTACTATTTGTCTATGGTCTTTATATGCGAGTAGTTACGTGCAAATGATCACCTACAATTTGTACCTAATGATAACCTTTGTACCACGCCACTCAATTTTACTATCAAACCGTAGAAGTCTAGGGCAAAACTGTTAATATCTTGGTAGGGTTTCTAAGATTTGCCGGTATTTATTAACCTAAATTTTTAACATTTATTTTTAAAAAAAGTGAAACTCCGGGAGTGCAGACAGAAGTGAAAATTTGAACAATTATGTGTGTATTTTTTGAATCGTCACGAAATATTTTTTTTATCGTCAGGAACGGTGTCGATAACGGTAACGGTAACAGTGTCGCGAGTTGAATGGTTTTTCCCCATCTCAAAAAATGCACAACGCGCCTAAAGAAGTTTTCTCTTCAAAAACAATTTGGATGTTGCAAAATGATCATGATGGGTGTCGCATAAACATGAACATTTACTAAGAAAGTTGTCTTATGCCCCTCCACGAAGTAAAAAAAAATCGAATTATATACAGAGGTGCAGGTAACAGTGTCCCGAGTTCAATGGTTTTTTCCCATCTCAAAAATGCCCAACGCGCCTAAAGAAGTTTTCACTTCAAAAAGAGTCCTTGAGATTTTACCACCGCACTTCTCGGCAACAGAATAAAGCTCATCCACATATCGGCGAGAAGTGGGTGTCGCGCACCACACGCTTCACTCGATCTTTTCTACCCCATTGCAAGTTGTGGAATGAGCTACCATCTGAGGTTTTCCCGTTATGCTACGACATGGTACACTTCAAAGAAAAGTGTAAAGAGGTTTGTACAGGGTAGGGAATGCATTGATAATACCCCGGGTGTTGCCGAGTGTTAATAGGCGACGGTGACCGCTTACCATCAGGGTCGTAAGCCTGTTTCCTCAAAAATAACATTTAAAAAAAATTACACATAATCACAAACGTAGTTTTGATACCACACTAGGATTTTTTTTTATATTATTCGATTTTCTGTCTTTTTTTTTTATATTTTGTAAACCATTTTTGCCGAGTTAAAATTTATAAACAAGGACTACAGATTTCCATACAAACGTGAACTCCTCTTTTCGCCCTGTTAGGGGATGAATTTCGAAAATTCCGTTCTTCGTACACGTCTACACCTCAAAAAGAACATACCCTCTAAATTTCAAGTCTCTAGGACCAGCGGTTGAGGCGGTGTGGTTTTTTTTTAATTTTTTTCGTGATCGTTAAGCGCGTCATCGTCAGTCAGAACTTTGATTCTGTTATTATTAAATTTCACCTATTTATTATAAGATCAACGGTGATCACAGAGTTTATATCGTTTAATCTAAATTATTGGATATGGAATATTCTATATTGATTCCTAAAGCCGGAAAGCGATGTCGAGGATGACTTAAAAAGTGCTGAAGCGACGACTTGGACGTCTTCCAAAGAGACTGGCGGGATCTGGCTCTAGACCGTGATAAGTGGAAGGAAGAGGGGGAGCCCTTTGCCTAGCAGTGAGACAGTACGGGCTAGTAAAAAAATCTAAATTACACCTACTATAGACAGGGCAATAATATATATTTTACAACCTGACAATTTGTTTTTCGTAGGTTATGTATTATTCGGACATCCCTAGTGTTAAACATAATACGGTGTGTAGTGTAGAGTCTGCAAATGAATAGTTATTGTCAGTCATTAGTGCGTAAACACTTGTGTTAAAATAAATATCTGACGATGATTACTGTGGATACGTTACCACAATTTATTTTAGTGTTGCCAGGTTTACATATCAGCCATAGAATGTCCCATGCTGAATATTAGGTCTATCTATAGATTCACAGAGCGACAGATAGTTCCTAGCAACCTGTCTAAGGACATTTGATGTCATCTTTCCAGTGCATGGTCTCCACTCATGAACCTTTCTGCTTCAACAGCTGTCAGTTCCTTGAGGTGTGTTCTCCGCCCATTGCCACTTCAACTACTTAGTAGGGCACTCTTGGTAGAGTGGTCGTGGTTAATACTCAATACTCAATCGGTTATTGTATTCCACAATGTAATAATAGGAGGTTAAATAATAGGTACATGTTCATTACGGACCCTGTTGGGCACAACAATATTATGGAGATAGGAGGACGCCATTGTTCTTGTTAGGTTATATTTATTAAAAAAAAACCATTCAAATCTAATGTCAAAGTAGATAGTGAGCATCTAAATTTGTCATTTTTCATTAAATTTGTCATTAAATATTCGTCAATTGTATAGCAAGTTTTAGTAGTAAGTAAGTATTTTAATTGTTTTATAAATTTTACAATTAGTCTCATTTTTCAATGCGTCAGGTAGTTTTTTAAATATTTTGATCGACATTACGTAAGAGCTTGAAGAGTGCAATTTAAGCTTGTTTTTGTACCGCAATGAGTATGTCGTATGCATTTCTTCCCGTGTTGTGTAGAAAGGCTTGTATTTCCTAGCAAATTTACATACTTCCGTAATATAAATACATGGTAGGGTAAGAATGTTGTGTTGTTGAATTGGGGTTTCCAACTATCTGTTTGTTCTATGTTAGCTAATATTCGGATAAATTTCTTTTGTAGTGTAAGTAGCGTCGATGCATTTGTACTGTTCCCCCATGAGATAACGGAATATGATAGGGAATTATAGGCGCACGCATAATAAATTGCAAGTGAACTTGTTAAATCAGTAGTTTTCTTAATCTCGCGCAGGGCATACGTGAATCTGGAAAGTTTAGATTGGTTATGTCAGGTCTTGGTTGCTCTAACGTTGCGTTTCCACTTAGCTCTAATAAAGGAGTTGCGAGAACATTCAGACATGGTAGAGTGAGAGATGGACTTGATGAGGTCTGACCATATCGGTGGAGAGCGCCACGCGCTCTCTTGCCGTCCATTCTGTCTTATTACTTTAACTTACTGATCCTCTAATTTAAGGATATTTACTACAAATAACCTACTAATTCTTATTTAAGAAACCGTAGTATATTTTATCATCATCACCATCATCGTTATTAGCTTGGTTCGACATACTGCAGGGTCTGCTTGGCATAGGCCTCTTATTGTTTTCGCCATTCGTCCCGATCCTGTCTCAGTTTTAACCACTTAAAATATTAACCACATACTTGGATAGAACCTATAAAAATAAATTGACAGCATAGATATGCGACGTCACGCTATAAATAAAATAATTTTGTGTTACCAGTTATTAAAAGTTATATTACCTAACAAACTTCACGATTTCCCTAAAACGTATTACTTAGATATGTAACTAAATTACTTATTACATATTCACTAAACTTACCTATAAAACAGAAAAATCATTGCATTTGGCAACACAGCAATCGGCACGTACACACGATTAGGTGTACAACACATAGCTTGCAGCTACTGTCACGCATCATTTTCCATCATTAACAATTACCGCGCGAATGCACCGCAACATCGCAGCGGCGAGTGTTGCCAGGTAAATCGTGAAATTACCTTGCAAGTTGATGAGATATCTTCTTTTGTTCTCAATTGTTTTGTTGATGTGTGTGGTTCTTTTGAGAAATACGACCAAGCTTTCCAGCTAAGTGAACTTTATGTGAGTTTGTGGTCAGTTCTGGTCGATTTTTAGGTGTTCACTAGACCTCCGACATTGCTGAATTAAAAAAAATGTAAATTAAGGCAAACAGCAGGTATTAATTAGTGCTTTTAGTTTTAAATAAGAATTAATTTAACATGTAGAGGAAAAGAAGATAAATAATTTCAGTTATCTATTTTATTATTTTAATAGCATTTGCCATCTCCTTAAAACCCTTATAAACTTTGTAAACACGGCCTTAATTGCACTACATACATTTATTCCTTAATTTATTCACATAGTTGTTTAAATTAACAAATTATCAACAGACGGACGTAGCAATAAAAATATATATGTAAATTGTTGGTCAATACCGAGTCGGGTTTACTGCCGTGTTTCAATTATCGTTCTTTGCAAGGAGTGTGTTTAGAATGCTAATGCAAGGAAATCGATGAGGCGGTGTAGACCAAAGATGAGACTGGGCTAGAAGTGATAGTAGGCAAATATGTTTTGATTTATCTAATAACAAGTATACATTAAATAAATAATAAATAAAATAAATATCGCTGGACATTTCACACAGCGCTATCTAACTCCAAACTAAGCAGAGCTTGCACTATGGGAACCAGATAACTGATAGAATACTTATACTCTTTATTTTTGTAAATACATACTTATAATATATAGAAAAACACCCAGACACTGAACAAATATCTGTAGATCATGCAAACATTTGTTCCGCGGTGGGAATCGAACCCGCTACCTCCTGCGTCTCAGCCGGCTATACGCCCACTGCGCCACGGAAGTAGTCAAAATAAACATTAATAATAAACAAATAAAAAAATCCCCATCATATGAAAAAACCCGGAATAAACTATTTGACATCTGAGATCTCGTCACCATTTTTTTTCTGTTAAACCGTTTTGGAGATAAATTGAAACATTCGTTTTTTGCACAAACAAAGGACCTCTTACATTAAACTCATACACCTTCTCCGTTCCGTCGAGGGTAAAAAGTACATGTATTAGCAGAAGGATGTACATAAGTTCTTTAAACACTATTTGTACTAAAAACGGGATATTTACCATGGTTTATGAGTTCTTGAGTGTCCCGATATTTCGACGCAGTTTCATGCGCCATCATCACGGGTAACCAAAAAAAGTAATAAATTATAAATTCTTTAAAATACAAAAGAAACAATATAGTTATCTAATGACAAAATAATAAATAATAATCCCGCCTGATTTTTAGAGCGGTAACAGTCAGTAACTTTAGACCAGTAGAGTTCCTTGTGAAAGGGCTCGCCCGGGGAAGTACTACCACCATATCGTCTTTTAATTTTGAAAACTGATTTTCTCACAAAGTTTGAGAGGTTTTTATTGAGTCACTCTTACTTTAGGTATAAAAAATACCCTAATTTATTAGGAAAAGTAAGAGTAACTCAATAAAAATCTCTCAAACTTAGTAAAAAAGTCGGTTGTATGTTGCTCCTGTAATTATCAGAAATTCCGATAATTAGGCCGACGATATCTATTCCTGCCGCAACGCAGCATTGCTGTGTTTCGGTTTGAATGGTAAGGTTGCCGGTGAAATTACAGGCACGTGAGGCTTAACACCTGTATGCCTCAAGTTGATGGACGCAGTGCAGTGCATCGTACGGTGCACGTTACTAAGGTGCGTGACCTATGAGGCAATGCATACATATACAATGGTTACAACTAAACATCAGGTGGGCAATATGTTTTCTTAATCTCCAGGTGATATATTATAAAACATTTTTTTTTTCAATATAAAAAAATGCATCCAAAGAAAAATCAATGCCTACATAAAAATATAATTTCTACGGTTTTATTTTTCAAATACAAATACAAATCATTTATTTCAAATTTCAAAAAATATGTTTTGAAAGCTTATCATCGGCCCCTTCTGTACAAACATTTAAAACTACTCTTTGGTATAGCGATGCGTGTAGAGCAGCGAACGCAGTTTATCAAGATGGCTAAATGCTTGCAATTAGCTCATGTGAAATGTCGCATACACACGCTAACGAGATCCCGCCTTATGCGCATACGCATCTAACCACCGATACACACGGGACGACGGAAAGTTGCCTAATGTTGCTATTCATTATAACAAAGTATCTAAGTATGCTAGTGTTGACTTAGATTTGTATTCCAGACAAAACTCAGAAGTAAATCGTGACTCAAACAATCATTTTGATAAATTCTGTGAAAACTGCGGGAAAAAATATGCTTAGTCGTGATTGCTTGAGCTTAATTTTAGAATAATTGGTTTTTAGAGCTGTTTGAAAAAAAACACAATTGATTCGATATAACTGTTTTTAATTATAGTCAAAAATGTAACGATTAAGCAAATAAAGTATGTTTGGTGTTAAAAACGGTATATAATAAAACTAGTTATCTGTTATAGGCTCCAAATGGATTGACCAATAAAACAGCGTTTTTGTTTTTTGAAAGTATTGCAAACATTATAAGTAGGTTCTTAATATGCTTGCTGAAGACAGAGACTGGGGGATTTAAGTTTTTGAAAATATCTGTAACTAACAGGCAGAATAAACGTATCAATTAAACAGAGATATAGAGGGACAGATCTACTTTCGAATTTATAATACTAGTATGGATGTTAATGTTACTTGCGAACGGTCGTTCCTTGAAACTAACCGTAATAAGACGCGCTAACAAATCAATGCGTATGATGACTACAGCAATTAAATACAAAGGGATGTGATTGCTCCGTGTGCGTGCGCCCTTAAATATCGCGTTCGACCCTCCACTGATTTATGGGCCCTTTATAAAGGTTTTCTAATTGCCCGTATAGCGTCGCTACAACAATATCTGTATTTATAAAATGAAACATTTGTCTGTCCGTACGCTTATAATCTACATATATAAAAATGAATCACTGTTTCCCTTGGTCACGCCACGCCATAACTTGAGAACGGCTTTACCGATTTCATACTTTTTTTCAAAAGTTTTATTATGCTATGTAGAAGGTTCTTACGGAAAGAAAAGTTAGGAAAATTTCGCAGAAAATTTGATAATTTCAGAAAACTAAACGACTATTTTAACTTCGCGAGTTTGACAGTTCTTGTGTTTGATAAATGTGAATTTAGCTCAGCTACTCGTAAAGACAGGACAACGTCCGGTCAGTTGTTAAAAATAAAATTAGATATTTCAGTAAATTATGTAAAATTAAAAATTAATTTAAAGAAATGAATTATGATCAAATTAATTAAATCTTAGACTTAGATTACTGGAACAATCAATGCTATTTATTATATTTCGTCGTATTCATATTTGAAATTATTTGATATTATCTAATTTATTCTGTATTCTATTGCTATTATTTTATTATTTTGTATTTAACTATATCCTGATGTATTTACTATGTTCTTACAAGTAAATGTTATTTTATCATAACAAAAAATATTTTCTAGAAAATTAGTTTTTTTCACTTTCCATTTTCTGTAAAGCTTTGGTTTTATGGAAAATATTGCTTTAGACGATAAAACCGCCCATGGTGGCGTTATATCGTATTAGTTCACGAACAAGTATATTTAAATTGATTCCGAAAACCTAACTAGATGGTACTACTAGACAACCAAAAGTGCTTCATAATCATATCAGCGACCTCCGTGGCGCAGTAGGTGAGCCGGCTGAGACGCAGAAGGTAGCAGGTTCGATTCCCACCGCGGGACAAATTTTTTAATTTTTGCAAACATTGTTTTGTTTTGGGCTAGATAACGCTGTGTGAAATGTTCACAATATTTATTTATTTACATAACGTTCACTACTGAACATGACATATACTGAACATAGGCCTCACAAACAGATTTCGAGACCAATATTAGAAGGTTTTTTCTAGGCAAGCGTGCTCCATCTTCGATCTCACCATCACTTACCATCAGGTGAGGTATGAACTTTATATTTTATCAGAGTGGAGTCACAAGCATCAGCTAGTGTACTGTAGTAAATTAGCGTAGGTTTATGAGATTTTTGTGTTGATACGACAGGAAGGATTGTGATTTTAAACACGACTTTGCTAAATGGGAATTATTCATTCACATAAACTTGAATATTTTATGTGATGAACCATAGAGAAGTAATGGACTGGACATGCTAATTTATTTTTATGTACAGACGCTGACTCTTCTTGGCTTGGCACGGGTTTTTATCAAAATAAAATATACTGCCAAAATATACCCCTACGGGATAGTATAGTTCATTTCGTCTTCTACCGTTGAAATATCCTTTGTCTAAGATAGTCATACGACCGCCGATTTCAAAAACTATACGCAGTTCAAAAACGAAAGCACGATTTTGGAGACGCATCGAGTGGTGCGTTGCGTCGCGATATTCACTCTTACTTAAATACTGTACGAGCGTTGCATAGTATGTAGGGTTACTCACGGTGAGCACGCAGTGGGCATCGCTGTAGCGCGTGGAGCGTTATGCGTCAGCGCACGCCCCATAGTGCTCCGCGTCTTTGTAAACATGGCAATATATCATCATATGTTTGTATTTGCACGTGTAACGCTGCGGGCACCGACGCGGAACCCGTCACAGGTATTGCCTCTCCATGAACGGAGAATCGCGTGACGAACCGCGCGCGCGACACGACGCATAACGTCTACATAAACGTGACCCTATAGTTATAGCTAACACGTCGATTCAAATAATAAAAACCTCTGCTATTTCCTGTGCTACAAAATAATAATAATAACAGCGATCAAACGTCGTTGAATCTAGATCAAACAGCAATCAAAGACGGGGCAGAGCGTAATAATTTGTCAGTGGCATATCGATTGGTATCGTTTCATCGACTATCGATAGATTTATCATGTTAATCGATATAATTTCATCAGTTCTCGGTGAGCGATGGAGGTCGCTGTGGGAACGCCACTGCGGGTGCGCAGTCATGCCATAGAGTAGCTGCACAGATGTGGCACTGGTTTTGAAATAATGAAAATTATAAAACATTGATACTACAACAAACCCCTGATAATGATGAACAAATAGTAATTTTTTGGTGGTTTAATTATACTTTTCCCAATAGATCCTCCAAGGTATACAGTCAATTGAACTACTGGAAATAAGACCTACACATCCTTAAATCATAATAATTGCCAGAATATAGGTTGTACAAAAAGATGGCAGATTTAATTTAAATTAGTTTCACTATACTCTATCCCAATCAAGGGCATGTCATAAACTTCTTAAAATTGCTGACACCCGCGTCTCACCTGCCGTCTTGAAAGGCAATTTTTATACTGCAAGGATAGTTTTATTGGAACATCAAAAAAAAAACTTTTAATTACACACAAGAGGGATCCTCACTTAACGAGCGAAAGTTGAGTGATTATACATTCAATTCTTTAAGGTTAACGTTACGTTGTGTTAAACTTTTATGATGCTCGTTTTCTGTAGGCATTAAATTTAAGTGGAAATAGTTACTCTTTGATAAATATTTTATTATTGCGACCACCAACGAGAGATCCGCCTAGACATGAGAATATTTGGATTGTAGTTTAATTACCTCCCATTGTGGTCAATGATTCAACTTTATAAAAAAACTATTGTATTTGAGAGCGGTAAAATAATGTTACTGGGTATCTATAACTTTGTTTTGTTGACCTTGTGAGTTCTTTCAAAGTTCAATAGCATTTAGCTGAGTACGAGTACGATTATATTCTGTTTTTTATTTTTTGTAAATTAATTGTGGCTGGATAAACAAATATAAAGTATCAAAATAAATTACATAATAAAAGTAATTTGTTCAATTTCATCTAAAAGTGCACAAATACAATTTTAAACCTCAGTGAGTATTTTGTCTGGTAGATACTTGAGTAAAAGTATTTAAATTTTTACTGAGTGGCTGGAAAATTCTGCAAAGTATTTCATTCGTTCTTTCATTCGCAAAAAACTTTATTGAGTTGCATAGTTTCAAAACGAATTCTTCGGGATGGAATGTTCGTTTAGAAATTTCAAATTTTAAGTTTGGCACTTTGGAATTTTGAATTAAAAAAGAGGGGATTTGATGGCGGGGGCGAGGGGCGGTGGGCGTGGCGGGGGGGCGGGGCCGCCCTAGCAGGTTGCAAACGTGAGGTTGTATAAAGTGTTTTATCTGATGTATGTGAATACCTATCACTGGTATTTGAAATGGACTGGTTTATGACACACATAAAAATATCTTTGCTATTTCAAGACTTTGATCAATGTGATCTGTGGATTGTCTTGATATTGGCAAACCATGGACATATTTATCACTGTAACTTAAGTTACGATTGATTTATGGTCAAAACAATTAAATAATGATCACGCACGGCTTATTTGATGTAGATAAGTGGCCCATCAGCTAACGTTCATTCCTGCTGACTTGTCTTGTCGATCAAACCGTACGGAAACGCAACGGAATAAAACTCGAAACAATTGTGCCTCAGAATTCATTCCATAGCGATTGTAGATTCCGGCAGGAATTAGTATGTGACAATTTAGTATCCAGAAACTCATCTAGGAACGTAATCATCAGAAAATTATAAATGTATTTACCTACTGAAGTTCGTTGGACACGTTGCCCGTAAAGAGGACACAGGATTGAATGTTTTCGCAATGTCTTCAATAGAGCTGAATGGAGACGCATCGCTAGAGCTGCTACTCAAGACGGTACGCAAAGACCTGACATAACCACGACCACTCTGCTAAGAGTGCTCGAGAAGAAGAATTTTCTGAAACCAATATTTTTTTTATTAAAAAGTAATATCGATCTATGTAGGCGTTATTTATATTTCCAAACTTAAACGTACATGGACGGTTAATGTAGTTTCCCTTGAGAAAACAATCAATATCTTAACATCCTATCTTTAGGTTAATCTTATTGAAAGCCTAAAACAACAACTGGGCGCACAATGACACGTCAATAATCGCCCATAATATGACGCGTCACAATCACTTTGTCTAAACGACTTTGAAACGAAGATATCTCGAGTGGTCTTTGATATCCATCGGATACTCGCACAAAGATAACACTTGCAGTTTATATGATTCTTAAATCTGTTAATATAGGGTTTGTTTTTGATTGTGATGTAAATTATAAGTTTGTGAGTTGTATATTAACGCGTCAATCGCTCCTCCTTCTAGAGTCGATATTAATAATCATGTCAATTCACTACGCGTGAGAAATATTTTAAAGTGAGCCCACAACTATTAATTTGTTGAGATTATTACGATTATTGAGTAATTGTTGGTGTCGGTTTGTGCTTGTAATTAATTTTATTTAATTTACTTATTAAGGTGTGAGAGTGTGCTGAGTCAGTGTAAGGCTGCGAGGGCTTTTTTTGTGATTGTTTTTGTTGTGTTGAATTATTTTTATTGTTCAGAATAGTCAGCATTGGTGTAATGGCTGGTGTTACCAACTTCCGATCCTAAAGTTGGTTCCAATCCTTAGCAGCAATGGGTAATGCGCTTGAAAAATATGTGTGCGATTTGTGCTTCCATATAGTGATAGTACCTAAATATTTTTTTGAAAACGTGTTCTTCGGATTTTAGAGCACCAATTACAAAAAAAAAAATGTCCCAAATTTCACCAATACATACGCAAATCAAAACTTAACAATGCCATTTTGAGAAAAAATATGGTATTTGACCAAAATCCTTTCGTTTTCATAATCATTAGTCGTAATGGTCAACAGACGACTAAAGAAGAGTGTATATACAAAATACACTAAACTCTAGATTAAAATCAAATTATGCATACACGAGCTAATAGCATGAGATTTTGTATGAAACTCGCAGTTCGATCGCATTCCGATGAAATTGTACCCTAACATGATGAGATAGGGATCAGATCATTATTTAACGTGATGACAGAACAAAATGTTCCCAAGCTATGGATGAGGTATTTTAGGTATCAAAAACTTGCAAGTTTTTGCCCACCGCGCCGCATAGCTCAAAAAGCATAAGATTTCTAATTACCATGCTGCGCTGTGCTGTTTTAAAAAAAGCGCAGCAACACAAAGCGCAGCGCAGCGCGTTTAGTTTGTTTTCTCATTATTATCTGTAAGGAGCGGATTGGCAAAATAAAATAGCGCAGATTAACACAGCATAGCTTAATGTTGATTAGTCACCCTAAATAAAAACAATTATTTCAGGCCATGATCTAAGAACTTATTAGTTAACTATTCCAAATCTGACCAAAATCGATTGAGTAGTGACAGCGTGGTTAATAAACAATCTACATCAAAACTTTTGCATTCATCAAATTTTATTAATTGGACAATTGGATTATTAACAGAATTTGATTTGGTAAAGCCTATGAAGCAGTTTGTAGAACATAACATGGATGGTGGTATAATTTCCGCGCATATTTGTTTTACACGTACGTTTATTACAAAATATGTTCTTACGTCAAAGTTTTCGCGGGGTGACGCAGCTGAAAATAAACTATTGTAAATTACCGCATTTTCAATACTACAAACTTTCATACGTACGAACTTTCGTAAAAGTTATATCTGTTATAGAACTATATCGGGCTTAAACTCCTTTAAAATTCATACTTTGTAGCATACTGCACATCCAAAATGCAATTTATCTTCATCGCTTCATGTCGAGACAAAATCGCGCGGTACCCTCGATTATAGGCTTCGGGTAATTTGCACCCAAAATGAATTCATTTAATACTCCCTCCCTGCCGTTATAACGTCTATATTATTAACTTGAAGGTTTAGTTTACTTCTGGCAAAGGTAAGTATTGAGGATTCTCTGGTTTATAAACAGAAAATGGACACTTCCACAAGGTTCCACAGGTATTTTTGTACTGATATCCGAACACTTACTGAAAATTCCAAGATTTTAAAACCATCTCAAAAAACTGTATAAGTTTTCCTGTAGATGGAGCTAACGGCGCTTTAGTCGTAATCTGAATCATCTCACTAATTTCGACCCTAACGTGACCACAGCCCGGTAGTACAATTGGTAGTGCATCCTCGTATCAAGAGGAAGGTTGCGATTTCAAGTCCCGTCTAGGCCACCGTGGCTAACGCAAGCTATTAAGATCGCAATTAGCTAGTACTCGTAGCAAAGGCTGACGGAGTTAATAATGAACGCAAAATAATCTGACCCTTAACCTTTTGATATAAAGCCATCTATCATACAGTTTTACCAGGGAATTTGGTATGATGGAAGATTTATCAGTAGGAAGGTACAAATAAAATCACACTCGTTAATCTTTCCTCTAAATAATTCCAATTTCCCGGAACGAGATTGTGTTATCACAAGATGTTTCAATAATAAACATAATTTTACAGCGTAGTACCGATGAGATCTAGCTCCATTTATTAATTTTATCGCTTGACACCTCATTCACGTGCCACTTATCGGCCACTAAACTTACACAATTTACTTTCAAAATCACATTAATGTCAGTCTGAGTTTGGAACTTCTGCTTTGTGTAAAGTGCATTGATAATATTCTGAGCCATTCTCAGGTGAGCGAGAGAAACAAAGATAGATGTTTGCACGAGTGGGAGGAAGAAATGAAATGTTGAATAGAAACATCAAAATTTTACAGCATTTTTATTGCGCTTGCGTCGATCCGTGTGTTTACATGTACGCGTCCGGTCCGCTTTCGACTCTCGGTGGTAGCTGTTACAAGGTAAAACCACTTTTTTTGGATGTTCATAAAGTTTTGTAATAATAAATAGCTGATATAGGCGTTAATTAACGTGTGAAATCTAATTCTAGATAGGCCGTGGTCATCTATAAAAAACATTAATAAAGGTCTCAAAATATTTGACATCGAGTTCGGTTTGGAAATTATGGTCGGTCGCTGTAATTACCTAAAAAGGTAAACTGAATATCTGCCCATGAAAATATAAAATCAAATAAAGATAATAATGTATAGCCTGTCTTCTAATCTTATAAGTTTAATCCGGGTTAGGAGGGATAAATTTAAATGTTAATGTGAATGGTATAAATTAAATAAATAAAGCAAATATTAGTGGTGAAGTGTGACGAATTAGGCGCGCGGATGACGGCGGTAGGGCAAAGTGAACCACTAGTATTAAAAAGTCGTGACATGGGTGTGCTTTTTTATTGGTCTCATTATGATGGTTGACTGGATCCTTGTGGTGCTTCCATTTTGTAAACCCGGGTCAGACCGGAAATCTTAGAAACGAAAGTTAAGTTTTTCGATGAAAGCAATGATAATTTTGTGTTTTACCGTTACCCATTTGTATATTCATTTTTTATACGTTATCGTTTTCGTTATTACTTGTGATTGCGTAATTCACATTACGTAGATAAGCACTGCTGGTGTAGTGGTATCATGCAAGATTCCCATTCTTGCGACCCGGGTTCGATTCCCGGGCAGTGCACTCGCTTTTTGCGCTCTAACTTTTTACTTCATCCCTTTTTATATATTATATTTGTAACTAAAGTTTTATAAATAATCGAAAAATTCTACATAAGAAATGTTGTATAGTTTCTCGATTGTTTCTTAGTCACCTTACTTTAGTTTTATGTGACTCTCAAGAGAACTTCTAAATATTCCCGTGTCGTATTAGAAATTACAATCGAAAATAAAATCATATAGATTTGACGACCTCCGTGGCCCAGTGGGCGAATAGCCGGCTGAGACGCAGGAGGTAGTGGGTTCGATTCCCGCCGCGGAACAAATGTTTGCATGATCTACAGATATTTGTTCCGGGTCTGGTTGTTTTTCTATATATTATAAGTATGTATTTAAAAAAAAGTACCTATATAAGTATTATATCAGTTATCTGGCTCCCATAGTACAAGCTCTGCTTGGTTTGGGGCTAGATAGCGCTGTGTTAAATGTTCAGCAATATTTATTTATTAGATAGATAATTCTTTATTGTTACACTAAATTACAATAACTTAACCTAGAAAACTTAAAAACGGTGGTGCAATGGGCGGCCTTATAGCTCAAAGCGATCTCTTCCAGGCAACTTTTAGATGGACTGGATTGACAAAATGTGAGAGGAGGCGGTGTAGAATAGATACATAAATAAACACCTAGACCTAAACATATGTGCCCCCCTCCCCCCCCCCCAACTTATGAATAAAATACACAAAAAAATAAATAACAAACTTAATCAAAATTCTTAAATCTAACGCGTCTGCCTTATATATGGTTGCCTTACTGGCAACGTAACTCGTAATCGTCTGTAGCTGGTTTCTGCGGCATCGAAAGCTTAGGCGGTAATGGCAAACTATTATCAATGACTTGCCGCTCAGAATGAGCAGATGGACCTCGAGTAGGCAATGCATTAGTTTGAGTCGGCTGCTAATCGGTGTGATCAATGGAAGCCTGTCGATAGAGACAACAATTCTGTTGCCTTTTATATCTAGAGTGATTGTTTTACCGTCATTCGAACCCTCCAGTATTTTGGAGGGCGGCTGCAGTGCCCGACGGATTGTATCGTACCTAAGAAAAACATGTGACGCTGTGTGTTCTTTAAATATGAAGGAAGACTACTCTCCATGATGGGAAGCTGGCAGTGACCGTACAGTCGACATCTTGCGTCGCAGCTGTACAACGAAATCAGCAGGGTCTTCGATTCTTCCCGGTGTCTGACCCCGACGTGATAGTGACGTAGAACGCCACACATATTATATATACCCAGTAAGAAACTAAATAATAAGTAAGTAGGCAACTAACAAAAGATGGGTATGTTTTTGTCGTACGTTTATTTTACACTCCAAGGACTTTACATTGTTAAAAAACAGATAACTTTTAATAGTTTATTTTTAATTTTTATTACTAGTGTACAATTCTATTAATACCCTAGTAATATTATTACAATTTAGCCATGTATAGTCTAATGAATAATTCCAATCTGACCTTGTTTTTTATAATGTACACTACACTAACTCAAAAGGATTGGCTTGTTCTCTTGAGTCTTCTCACATCTGTTGAGGAGCTAAATAGCCTCAACATTCACATAGCGAGAGAGACAATATAAAAAAATATCTTGAAACCTTACTTCCAGTAGCTTTTGATGTTATTGTCAATACTCGTATTCGGTATTTTGTAACAAAAATCCGAAAATTCTGTAGGATGACAGTGAGAACCTACCCAGTTAGGTCAGTCAGGTCAGAATTCCCATGCGAAAATATTCCTGTAATCAGACCATGGGAATGGAACAAATTAAATGAATTCGGTGTGAGATTCAGGCATTCGACCGTATCGGTGACTCACGCGCACAGCTTAGATAAAACGGCTGCTGCATACAAAATGGCAATGATAGTATCGCGGTTGATGTCATGGCTTATTTTTTTTTTATTATATTCGTAATATGGACAATATAGGTTAGTAAAAAAAAAATCATAATATGCTTTAATGAAATACAATCTCCATGACAAATACTTATTTCTATTTATAAATAAAAGAGGCCTGTAGGGGGAAAAACAATGGGTACAGGAAACGAAAGTTTCTTTTTAGCAAAAAACTGTTATAAAAATACTTGTTAATTTTAAGATTATAAAAGTATTTTCATAATAATTTTCTGCTAAAAATAAACTTGCGTCCTCGCTAGCATTCGCACTCTCGTACGCCAAAATATCACGCTGGTGTAATAGATCGTTTACAGCTCACAAGAGCTGTTGTACAAACCACAATATCAAAGGTCTCAAAGGTTTGCTGGAAGAAAACTCTTCTTAGGGTTAAGTTCGCCTTTGTACATGACCTCTATTTCTGTATTTTTAAATGTATTTTCTTGTGTGCAATAAAGAATAAAGAATATATTATTATATTACATCTGGCATCCTATTCTACAGTTTTCATCCTAGCAGTAAATCAGATAGTGAACCAACCGCCCTCTCTAAGATGTGGCGATGATATCACATTGTGAAATGTGACGGAAGGAGTATGCGAGCTGTGTGATTGACAGGGTCTAGTCCTGATCAATTATGATTTTATGGCCTGAATGTCTACGTGTGTGGAATACCTTACGATTTATAACTAAGGTCCTTAGACGTGAAAATATGTGAGAAATTCCACGGACGGGTTTTTACTTAAACCCGGCAAAACAATAGCATCGGTTTTCTTCAGCCTTTTAAATTACTGCGAACAGGCTTGTATGCTTCAAGTTGATAGACGCAGGGCAGTGCATCGTAGGACGTTTCTACGAGGCAATACTTTTTTAGGCGATGGTTACCACTTACCATCAGGGCCATATGATTGTTCCATATCCAGGTCGTATAAAAAAAGACTTGGGCGCTTGACAAGGATATTTATAACTTTCCACGAGTCTGGGTCATGTGTCAAATCTATATTCATCGACAAAAAACAGATGCTCCAAATATCCAATTCAAATAAGTAGCAGTAATTCCTATGAGGTTATGGATTACAAGAACTACATATCACTTCATGTAAAAGCGCACGTCAAAGATATGATCTTCTTCCTGCCCTTTTCCCATATTACGTGGTGTCGGCACAACATGTATTCTTCTTCCATACCTCTCTAACAGCCGTCATCTCCGTTGTCTCTTCTTCTTCTTTCTTCACACAGTCCATCCATGTCTTCTTCGGCCTTCCTCTACTTCTTTATCCATCTACATTCATATCTAACACTCTTTCAGTCACGTCAAAGATGTCACTAATAAAGATAAAAAATGTACCCCTAAGAGGTTGGTAAAAAAATATATTTCATAGCATCCCCCTAAAGTAAATACACGGGTTTCATTAGGAATATATGCGGCTCAATCGATGTTAGCTTAGGGGCGACTTGCGCACCGATGCTTAGTCGTATTTATTACCTAAATATGTTTAAAAGAGTTGTCAAATCATACAAATACGTCAAATCGTAACATTTTATTCATCATATTTATTCGCTAAACACGTTGTGCAAGCCGTTGATTTCAATCTTTTGATGATACATAAAAGATTGAAATCAAGAAATTTCCAAATTTTAATCGGTAAGATGGCTATAGACTCTCAGTGTCGTAATCGGTCGTCTCAGTGCGTAGATATGGTTAGTGTAGTGTGTCGTAAAATGAACGAGGACATTTCTAATTCTGAAGACCAAGTGAGGGTAGTTGCTGCAGCTGCCATCACTTCTCGACGGTAGCTCCAAGTACTCCAGTCCACCCGTGATCACGGCTGTTGTAACGCAGCCGAAACGTCAGGATAACAAATAAAAAAAATTCATACGCGATAAATACCCGTTTTAATCAGTAATTATGTACAGTGATCGCGAGAGTTTGAAAAATACTATCATAAAAGTTATTTTGTTTCTCTTGTACTCGTAGCTTGCCAGCTTGATGACTAACCAAGTCATCAAACTTGCAGCATTAAAGGTAACTCTCCTCACTTTTTCACAACTTAAGGCTATGATGAATCACTAAACTATACTAAAAACGATTTGGGTGCAAAGTCTTTAAGTGACTAAAGTCAGGACTTCGCCCCCAAATTAGTGACACCTACGAGAATCTGGCGGAAATTCAGATAGGCTGATAAAATTTTCCTTCAAACATTGTAAGATCCGCATTTCTTAGAATATTACACACGTCACTGGGTATAAACTATTAGGGAGAAATAATGATTCAGACACCGAACCCCAATTGAGCTGTTTTCTTATATGATTCAGCCTACATTTTCATGAATAGTAGATGACTTGGGAATACCCGTGGAATACTGAGAACGGCAATTGCTGTATTGAGTCATCATAAGCTAATGACCCTGGAATCACGATTTTTTTTTATTTTTGAAGTGAAAACTTCTTTAGGCGCGTTGGGCATTTTTTGAGTTGGAAAAAAACCATTGAACTCGTGACACTGTTGCCGTTACCGACAGCGTTCCTGACCATTCAAAAAATATACACGTAATTGTTCAAGTTTTCACTTCTGTTGGCACTCCTGGAGTGCCATTTTTTTATTAATGATAGACAAGCGCTGGACCACTACCTCACCTGATGATAAGGGGTGGTGAGATCGAAGATGGAGCACGCTTGTCTAGACATAACCTATTCACCATGGACTTGAAGATCCCGAGATTATATTGGTCCGGAAAAACGTATGCCGGAAGTGAGCTCCACTCCTTACTTGTGCTAACAAGAAGAGTTGAAGCCAATCGGTTTTTCCGGCAAGGTGGTATACCGACCAGGTATGGGTGGTATTTATCGGTACGTTTGCTTGTCCGGTGGTGGAAAGGGGAAGGAAAAATAAGGTCATAAAGATCTTGCGCACATTCACCAAAATGAATCTTGTGAGTGCTAGAAGGCCTCCGACGTGGACTACAGAAGAACTATGTTTTAAATATGAGGAATGAAGTCTAGGGGTGGCACACTGAATCCTTTCAACCATAAATACTGGTGGTTCCATTGTCCTCGCAAAATCCTTTTTAGGGTCACCTGCGCCGGTCCTAGGGAAGAGCGAGAGGAGTGGTCGCTTTAGGTGCCAGGAGCCAAGTAGCGCCAAAATTCTAGGCGGTGCGAGGCTGCGAGGTCGCAATAATAATGTTTAGGTAAGGACATCATCAATTTTATCTACAGTACACCGCACTCCGTTATAGCTTCACTAATTTCGTTTCATCCAAAAATTGCCTGGAAGAGCCTCAGCGATAAGGCTGCCCAATGTATTGCCATTTTAGTTATAGTTTGGTGTTATATTGTTTTTATGTGTATTTCTACCTATTTAAAAGATAAGATAAGATAACTCTTAGATAAGATTAGGTGTTTTTTTTATAGATTTGTAAAGTTAGTTATAAGTTAGTAGATATAAGTTAGTTTAGTATGTTGGTAAAAGCTATAATGCATTTATAACAATCATGAACGCAAAACCAATACGCCGCGTAAGAAAGGCACTTTGCCATAAAACACAAGTCGGTCAAGCTCCATTGTTTAAATACAACTAATTAACTAACTCATTTCACCGCGAACGGCAACCAATAAAACATAGCATTACGTTATTTTATTATGAAATTACTGTTAACATTTGTTACTGCGACGTTAAGCGCGCTTGTTGTTGGTTCACTTAAGAGTTGTGTGGATAGGACAGTATTAAGATAGATAGATAGATAATTCTTTATTGCACACCATAAAACAATACAATAAAAAATAACAAGCTAAATCCATGTGATACAATTGGCGGTCTTATCGCTAAATAGCGATTTTTACCAAACAACCCTGTGAATGGAATTGATTAAGTGGACATATTATAAGACTGTTACTTTGAAGGAACTATCATTGACACTTTTTTTCCTACTTGTAGTGGTTCAAACTAATCGGTTTTGACAATAACTTTAGTTGGTATATTTGATGTAATGTGTAGTTGCAATTTTATGCACCGATCTCACGAGTAATAAAAGAACCCCGAGATCTCACACATACAAGGGATGCTGGAGCAAAACGGATGGAGACATAGCTGTCGATTTGAAGACACATCCACAAGATCACGCATAACAACGGTAAATAGAGTAGTAGCATACTTTTGTGAAAGAAATAACGGATAAGATCGGAAATTTGTTACGCCATAAGTACAGCATCAAGACGATATTTCGTCCTCAAACACAATTGAGGCAGCTAATACGTCCGCCGAAGGACAGAGACCCTCTGGGCGTCCCCGGCGTATATTATGTAATGACATCATGTGTCTGCGGTAAATGCTACATTGGTGAAACAAAGCGAAACGTATCTACCAGGTTGACTGAACACATAAGTGCAATGAAAAATGTCGACTCCAACAGTTCTGAAGTGGCGGAACATGCCCTAGATTCTAACCCGACGCACTACATACGTTTCGACAAGGCCCGGGTCTTAGCGAGAGAGAAGTTCTTCATTCCTCGCAAGATCCGAGAGGCGATAGAAATAAGTGGTGTGCCGAACTTTAACAGAGATAGAAGATGGGTTCTACCGCCAGCCTGGAGGCCAAGGCTTCATGATGCAAGCGACAGAGGAATGAGTGGACCTGTTAGAGACATAGCATTGTGTATTTGCCTGTAACGAGAACTACCGACGAGAGCAGCAGTGATGATAATGATGATGACGCAGCCTGTCAACACGCTGGGCCATCGTTGACGCAATCCCTACCACCGCGCCCTTCACTCGCGCGCAGAGGGGTGCGCCGCGCAGTGCGAGGCGAGACGTTATTCGGAGCGGATTTCACTCACCCTAATGAAGATTCACGAATTGAACCGAAACATTGTCGGTCGAAACACCGATAAGACGGTACGTGATAAATCCCGTATTTATAATAATGATACATGCACCTATTATTAAAGAACTTTCCATCGATTTTCGTTATCTTTTCTTAAAATATGTTGCATTATTGCAGTCTTTGAGGCTAATAAGATGTGGTACCAGTTTGTTCACTTGTTCTTACGAAGTTTATGCATATCCACGCTATTCTTTCCCGCCATCAACGAACAATAACTCGTAAATATTTATCACGCGTTGTAAATGAGCATTTTTCAAGACGCACTAATTATTTCCACAATCGACCTGAAGGCGGCTAACAATTGATTTGAACGTCATTTCAACTTTTACAATCTTTGCTACCTTAATGGTCATTAGTCTTTAAACGTTCTCATAATAATTTATTTAGTGGTTCAATGTGCGACACCCTGTAGTTTTGAGTTTTTAACACTATAAACGGTAGGCTTTAATTAGAATTTGAAGTAAATTACTTCTAATTGTTGGAATGAAAATCTATTGTTCTTGCTATGAGTGACCCTGATATCCGATCCTTCGTATTTCAGGATCTAGTCTATCGATTTTAATGATTTAAAACGGCAAAATCAATTTAAATAAGTGGTCACACAAAAATAACCACTTATTTAAATCGTACCTACCAATAAAATAAAATATTAAAAAAATACATTCAAATTTTTATTTTTTTGTTACAATTACTCCATAATCTAGGTTATCCATACCATGGTTTGTAAAGTTACATATTAACTTATATTTCTCTTTGTACAATTAATTTTTCTGCAATTGTGTACCTATCAATATCTTGATAAATATACTAGAGACGAGACTACGGTTATCGATAAACTGTCAGTCGATAGACTGCGTATCCGAGTCGATTCTAGATGCGTCATTAAAAGTCACAATTCATTAAAATTATCGTCAAGCTCATGATTTCAATAGGGATGTCGACTATTGCGAGACGTATCGACATCGAGGCATCTCAGATCACTATCAGCATTCCTGCACAGTCACTTGACTGGGGTGGCATCACATCTTTGTATAACAGCTATCTAGTACCATATTAAGCGTCTAATGTATGGAATTTAATTTCTAAAACCCACGCCGAGACGTAAGGACAGGTTCCGAAGTGACCATAATGGCTTTTAAGACGTTTCGTTCATGTTAACATCTTATGACATTGCTCGTAAGTTGAAAGCTAATCAAAATGTTTTAATCGATGACGCGATAACATTAGTGATGCACTTTTTATGTTGTTTCTAAGTTTTTGTATCGATGAACTGTATTTATTTAACAGTAAGTTTCTCTTTGAATTATGAATGAAACAGCTTTACTGTTTATTTTGTATGTCTAAGTTTATTAAAAATTAAACTATGCTTAGTTATGTGCATAAAATGGACTTAGTCTTGTAAAGTTTTTATGTTTGTTGACTATCTTACTGATGGCTTGGCTGATAATATCAGTCAGTTTTGCCAATATTTATTGCGATGCTATATCAGCAGGTTGCAATGTTTAGACCTATCTTAGCGTATAGTGATTTAATTGACTGTTTTCTTAGTTTCATTCAATAAAATACCCTTTTACCTTAAGGCCTTGCTTTCTTGTCATCTGAGTTACCCATTTATTTATTTTAATTGTCTACGTTTTAGAATATTTGTAAGCATAGACCTATCGCTTCTCGGCCTTTTGGCTAAGATCAAAGTGTAGTAAGCATAGAAAGGTTTTTAGTTGTGTATATAGTGTTTGATAATATACGCACAAAAATGAAAGGGGTTATTTTGATGCAAATCTACGCTTTTGTGGATTACGGCCTTTAATTATGGATGTCGATTGCAAGAGTAGGCAGTAAGTTTTATATAGAATTAATCACCTAAGCTTAGTCGATTTTCTTTAAAATTTGATAATATAACTAGTAGTTTTTTTTTGAGACGTCTTTTTTAATGTTTTGAGAAACCGTCACTTGAATATCGTCAGCATATTACGAAACAGCCTGTATATTAGTGTATCTTTAGTTATTTATTTATGTATTAGGATAACAAGTTCAGTTTTTTATAATTATTTTTTATTTATCTTCATTTGTATTTATACTCTGTGCACTGCTATTCATTACTGCTTCGCTCATTACTTTCCATCCAAAGGTTGCCTAGAGAAATCGCTTTCAGTGATAAGGCCGCCCATTGTACTATATATTTAGCATTAATTCGTTTTATTAAGTATTCTTAGTGTACAATAAAGCATTATTCTATTCTATTCTTTTATAGTTCGAACGATATTGTATGACTTTTGAGATGTTATAGTTAACTAGTTTCGTCATAAAGTAATCGATTTCGATTATTTTAAAAGTCATACTTTGACCCCATCACTAAAGGTGAATGAATTCTTTGCATTACTTAATTGATTTGTTAGATATTTCTTGTTGAGTGAGCCATCTTTAATTGAGATTCTAAAACATAATATCGTGTCTATCTGTGGCGAGACCACCTAAAGTGATATTTATTTGTAAAAGTTATGTTATTAGTCATTATAATATAATTTTGGTTGTTAGAAACAATTAGATGGAGTTTAGGAATGTGTGATGGAAGGTGGACAAAACTGATAGCGGTTATAAGTTAGAAAGTGTAAAGATAATATCCTAAAGGGATTAACCTCATTGGGGATAGCTCATACAGGGATCATATTTATTTTAAGTACTAACATAAGTATTTTAAGTTCGAAGTATAGAATAGAATAGAATAATGCTTTATTGTACACCAGGAATATGGTGGTATAGTTTTATCGACAATTTCATTTATTTATTACGAAAATGGGTACAGTAGCATAGCAACAGATGATAAATAAACATAAAATTCAGATCCTCCATGATCAGCTTATGAGCATGCAATATTTCAATAGATAACAAAATTTCGACAGGTACAAACAAATGTCAACGAATACAATAAACCTAAATAAATGTCATAGAAACTTAGCCCGGCGTGTACAACGATTCCTAAACGTGTTTAACGACTAAACGTGTTTAAATTTGACGTTAACATTTTCTTGACAACTTTCTAAATCATGCTTAGCCACTAAATACCTACGTTTAGACAACGTTGCGCTTGTCGCCCAACATTCAAATTCTTACACTAAAATTAACTAGTGGTTCGCCCCGAACTGAGATCTCGCGAATCTTCCAAAATAAATATTATTCTTAGGGAGACTTGCACAACGATGCCTAAACGTATTTAGTGGCTAAATCATACAAATACTTCAAATTTAAACATGTTTAGTCTCTAAATACGTTTAGTGATCTTTGTGCATGCCGGCTTTAATCTTTGACTGATAAATTGGTGCCACGAAATGCATAACCAACATACTTGACCTACATTTTCATTGAAATTATATGTAACGGGGGTTCTTGTAATTTGGTTATTTTCTTTTGGGGTACAAATGGCCGTTATTCTGGATTTCAGACTTATATTTGCCTATATTTATATAAGCCTATATTTGTGTCACTAAAGCTAAACGAATACCAAATTTCAGCATTGTGGGGTCACTGGTGTACCCTGTGAATTTTGTCAAAGTTTTGTTTTTATTATGATTAATAACTCAAAAACTACAAAAACTTTACTAAAAGTAAAAACGGGGTCGATATGTACTAATGAAGACCTTTCATTTGACGTCCCACTTAACGTAATAGTCTCATTTAAATTATTTTTTACCCCTCTTGAACCCCAATATCTCAACAACCCCCCAATATTTTCAGCTCATTGAGTCACACCAAAATTGTGCCATCACTACCTACCTATATACCAAATTTCACGGTGATCGGATAAACGCTTCGAAAGTTATCCTCGGACAAACAAACATACATACATACTATAAATAATGCCGATTTGCCCAAGTGAACTTAGAGATCTCGCTTCGCTCGCTCAAATAGGCATTGCAACTTGTAATTTAGAAAATCGTCAATGGAGCCGTAGGATTTTTCCTTAACTCTACCATCTTCATCCAAATGTCAGAGCTCGGGACATTTATTTGAAACACTAAAATAAATACATGTTTTAAATAATGACAGTCTTTGTCTTCAGTTACATTTCATCTATATTTCTCTTAGATCCTCTATGCATATCTACGTCCACTAGATACTAGCCGTTACAACTCCGTATTACCTCACAGATTGAACCAGATGATGCGTTGGTCAAACACAGGAACACAGGAATCGTTTTAAGTCAAGTGCTCTTACCAATACTGTTTGCCTCTTGTATTTTCTTAGCCAGGAGTGCCCTTGCTCGGAGTGGCTCGAGTGTTTGTTATCGATAGGTGCTTGGGATGTTTTGTTTGGAATATCATGGGTGCTATACAGTACCTACCATGGTATTAGAACCATTTGAACGTACACAGTCTAAATATTCTGCGAGAATTTGTTGACCAATATTACTTCAAAGATTTTTTCACAGCACCTGCTCGACAATGTCAAATTAGGTATACGTCATGTAAACCTCACCGAAAGCGGGTGATTAAATCCCTACGGCTGAGCCGGGAGTCAAGTTGTATTGAATATCATTATGCCCTCGCGGGCTAATGAAGATTGTGAGTGATTTGAATTTGGAACCTCATGTTCATACGATTCGATTGAGTGTTGTGTGTCGGAATCGAGCTATGATCGAGGATGAAACTGGTAGTAGTGATAGTATCAGTGAATTCCTTCCTAGCAAGGGACTAAGAAAGAGGGTAGATCGTTATATCTGCCAATAACTACCCACTCGCAAAGACTTTAGTTTACCCGTGATCATGGCGCATGCAACTGCGTCGAAATAGCGGAACAATCATGAACTCACAAATCATGGTAAATATCCCGTTTTTAGTACAAACAAAGAGAAAGAGATTTTCACCATAAAAACTTTTTCATAAATCGAACTAACCGTTGCACAGAATGCACCAACCTAGATTTGGTTGTTATGTGATACGTGGATAAAGCTGTCTGCATCTTGGGCGTGCTTATATCCCTCTCTGCACCCAGGATTCTATTAACTCCCTCGCTCCGCTCGTGAGTTAACTCTAGAATACTTCGTTACGTTCGGGATTCAATATAGCGCCCGTAACGCAAGACACTGCTTTATCTCCTCGTTTAATAATCTACTATTAAAACCATCTCAAAAACTTTCAAGCCGGATGGTCACTCGGATGGCATATATCAAACATGCCCACTTTTTGCAAAAATTGTGTTATTAGTATTGTTACGAGCTGAGGGTTCGGGATAAAATAATGGGAATCAGTCCAACCAAAATAACACTTTTATTCAACACGATAACGATGAATACACGAACTTGGTCACACGTATCACAACACACTAATTCACACTACTGTTGCATCACTTAAAGTCACCGAAACGTTCGCACGTATAGCTTAGTCCAAACTGACTCGCGAGCAACTACTGTTCACGCGAGACCCTGCTCTCAGTCCTCCAGGGCCTCGCTGAGACTCACTCACTAACTAACTCAGACTGAGACTGACTGAGACTGACTGTCCGGCCATCTCTCCGGCCTATTTATATCGCACACATTTCGATTGTTCGAGAACGATGTCGATCCTTCCAGGAAAGGGTCGGTCCCTCGACACAATGGCCACTCCCCATTCTGCGAAACCACAAACAATAGCAACAATAACACAGCAAGACAAAAGCGTTCGAGAAGGTTCGATTATTACTCATTATTTAACAGCCTCGGCGTAACACTGCCCCCTCCTAAAACATGCTCGTCCCGAGCATTCTTAGCCCCATATCGCGGCAGTCGATCAACACGAACAATTTTAGGCGCACCTCGCGCTGAAGATGTAGCAACTAGAGGAGCCACATTGCCGTCTCCAGTACTTCAGGACACCCAGAGTCCCTTTCTCATCAGCGATCCCAATTCCAGCCTCCAAAACACGGCTCTCATGATTTCTATCTGTTCTTTCACTCCCTGGAATTCCTTTCCAGATGAACCGAACGATTCCCTCATCAGTCGAGCACGCTCTTATGGCCGACGTCGCTGATCTTGCTGTTGACGACGCTGCTCTTCTTTATCCTGACGTCGCTGTTCCTCTTGCAACCGAGTCTGCTCCATCTGTTCACGCCGCTGTTCCTTCTGCAACCGAGCCTGCTCTTCCTGCTGACGACGCTTCTCTTCTTTATGCTGACAGCGTTCTTCCTCCTGCAACCAAGCCTGCTCTTCTTGTTGACGACACTGCTCTTCCTTATCCTGACGTCGCTGTTCTGCCTGCAACCGAGCCTGCTCTTCTTGCTGACGACGCTGCTCTTCCTTATCCTGACGTCGCTGTTCTTCCTGCCAACGTTGCTGCTCTTCTTGTTGACGACAAAGCATGGCCATAATAGCAGCAAGATCGCCTGTCACAGGAGCTTGGCCTACGGATGATGATGATAGTGCTCCAAATGATTCGGCGGCGGCTGATTCCATCTCCATCGGCTGACGACTCTGCCGAGCTTCTTGAACCGGAGAATCTCCAAACCGCCTTTCATCCATTTCCTGTTGTCGTTGACCTCTCGTCCTGACACCGTCCACGTTATCCTTTGGTAGAACCGGCATTATTTTATCCCACTTCTGACACCAAATTGTTACGAGCTGAGGGTTCGGGATAAAATAATGGGAATCAGTCCAACCAAAATAACACTTTTATTCAACACGATAACGATGAATACACGAACTTGGTCACACGTATCACAACACACTAATTCACACTACTGTTGCATCACTTAAAGTCACCGAAACGTTCGCACGTATAGCTTAGTCCAAACTGACTCGCGAGCAACTACTGTTCACGCGAGACCCTGCTCTCAGTCCTCCAGGGCCTCGCTGAGACTCACTCACTAACTAACTCAGACTGAGACTGACTGAGACTGACTGTCCGGCCATCTCTCCGGCCTATTTATATCGCACACATTTCGATTGTTCGAGAACGATGTCGATCCTTCCAGGAAAGGGTCGGTCCCTCGACACAATGGCCACTCCCCATTCTGCGAAACCACAAACATAATGTATATTTCTTTAACAGATCCTGATATCACATTTTGAAATTTATATTATACTAGCTGACCCGCCCGCGGCTTCACACGCATGGTTTGTCAATAAAATCATTACTCTCCCTCTGCGCAGCCAAGTAAAGTAGCCTATGTCTCAATCCCGATCTTAATCTATCTATATACCAAATTTAATAAAAATCAGTCCAGCCGTTCTATAGTTATAAATGATGTAAGTAACCCGACTTTGTTTTATATTTATATAGATTTTGGAAGTCTCCTCTATAAAGTTAATACACAAAAAGTTGCAGTGGACTGGGACGTAGGGGTTAAAATATTTGCATGACGTGCAAATATATGTTCCGAGTCTTGGGAAATTCAATTTAAATGCAGATCAACCGGGGTTCGAAGCTTTGTTCTTAAAACCAAAATTCAGAGCAATCTACTACTTCACCAATCCCTTTTTTTGCCCTACTTAAAAAGTAAATATCAAAATTACTAAACAAAACCAAACTAAACTGTTTACGCACGCCCAAATGAATCATTTCAGTTTTCGAGTATCTTAGATCAAAGACTTCGACAAACGATCATTTCTTCGTAAAATATTGCGTTTTTCCATCAATGAGAGTCTTTAACATCGGCTCAAAGGTATTGTTTGATTTTGTTGGCTGAAGTGTAACAGCTGAATTCTGGGAAGTGGCTCTAGGATTTCCTCATATTGGAAGTGCTTTTTAAAGGTGAAGCTTTGTATTGAATTTTTATAGTTTTTTTGGAGATAGAATAAGCTTAAAGCCCACCTGATGTACAGTGGTAACCATCGCCTATTTCAGCGGTTCTCAAACATTTTTGGTGACGGAACCCTTTTGGAAAGCAAAATATTTGACGGAGCCTTAAAATAATCAAAATGTTTTGTATAAATTATTTAATAATTATAAAAAATAAAATTTTCTTAATAATTATAATTGTAACAGTTGCATAATAATTAAAAATTTACTGGGAGGTATGAAACTATTTCTTATTTTATATGAATTTGTTGATATAAGGATTGATAGAGGAGAGTTGAAGTCTTATTTCCGCGTCCAGTCTATTCCGGCATGTTGTTTTTGTAGCTGCCTATGTCAAAAATCCTGTTTCGCACATGTTTGTTGTTGGAAACGGGAGATGAACATTCAGGACTGTTGTGGATATTCATCATGGATTCTGCACCAAAAATCGTTCAGAGGCATCGTTTTGAACAGTGACTCCATACTGGTGATACATGACATTTCAGATAAAAAAGGATAATCAAACGCATGTGAAAGAGTGTCGCGATCGCGCGCCACGTATGTACGTAGATACGAGAGGAGCATTTTTGTATTTTTTCTCATTATAAATAAATAAAGAAATATGGCTGCACATTTCACACAGCGGTATCTAGCCCCAAACTAAGTAGAGCTTGTACTATGGGAACCAGATAACTGATAGAATACTTATATATTTTTTTTTGGAAACACATACTTATAATATATAGAAAAACATCCAGACCCGGAACAAATATCTGTAAAATCATACAAACATTTGTTCCGCGGTGGGAATTGAACCCGCTACCTCCTGCGCCTCAGCCGGCTATTCGCCCACTGCGCCACGGAGGTCGTCATTGTTATCAGTATTCTCGTAGAGAGACAGAGGCGTTGCGGAACTCTAGGGCTCTGCGGAGCACACTTTGAGTATGGCTGGCTTATAACATAGTATTCCTTCGTGGGTCACGCACCTTAGATATGTGCCATTTCACTGCCCTGCTATCAACTTGAGGCATACAGGTGTAAATCCACATGTGCCTGTAATTTCACCGGCTACCATACCCTTGAAACCGAAACACAGCAATGATGCTTGGCGTTATATTAATTTATATTATCGTGAATCTCGTGGAAAATTGAATTGGAAAATAAGAATTGGATAGCTACCAGCCCGGGTAACATGACCGCCCTAGAAACGTTTCTGAAGAATATATATAATCCTAGCTTCCGCCAGCGGCTTTTCACGCGTTGTTTGTCAACAAAAAGTAGCCTATGTGTTAATCCAAGATAGAATCTACGTACGTACCAAATTTCATCGAAATTGGTTCAGCCGTTACGACGTGGTTGATTAACAAACAAACAAACATCCAAACTTTCGAATTTTTAATATGAGTGTGATATAATTTTTAATTTCTAAGTCCCACTAATATTATAAACGCGAAAGTTTGTATGGATGTATGTGTGGATGTTTGTTACTCTTTCACGTCGTAACGGCGGAACCGATTACGATGAAATTTAGTATAGTATAGATTATAGCCTGGATTAACACATAGGCTACTTTTTATTCCATAAATTAGGTCCCATGGGATAAAAGTGGGGTATCAAGTCAAATTGCAACAGCGAGTTTAGCTTAATTTCTAGGTTACCTACACATTCGTGTAACGCGTACGAAGTCGCAGGCAACAGCTAGTGTAGGTATAATATATATATTTCTTGTACCTTTAAGTAATGTACCTATCATTTAAGTAGACACTTCGCCACCTAGCGAAAAATTACAGTGCCCTTGCAGGGTTCATGTTTGGAACAGAAATTCCAATACTTATATTAACCTATGTAAAACAACATGTACATAATAAATGTTTGACTTTGACTTTAAATAAAGTACAAGGATTTTTTTTATCTAGCCTTTGCTGTCCCACTTCTGGGCAAAGGCCTCCTCCTCATCTGGATGATTTGAACGCTTTTTATAGGGACTGGCGGGATTTGGTACACGATCGAGATAAGTACAAGGATAAATAAAAAAAACTCCTCGTCCCCTCGTCGTCTAAAACTGAGATAGCTAGAAACCTCCCCAGTTAAATACGATTTCTATTAAAAAACTACGTCCGAATGGATCCATCCGTTTGGGAATAGGATGCCACAGTCAGACATAGGTACCATTATTTGTATGTATTTACTCATACGTTTATTCGTAAGTATAGGCAGTTTATATAGGTTTATGATCACACCGCCATCTTTTTCATTTTGTTTTAGTGGTTGCAAAGGTTGTCTGAAAGAGATCTCTTTTAGTGATAAGATCGCCTATTGTAGTTTACCATTATTTTTGTGTATTTCTTTGTCTATTTAATTTTGTTTGTTGTGTAACAAAGAGCTTTATGCCCTATCTCGACTTTCTACCCTTATAATTAGTGGTTCGCCACGAACTGAGATCTCGCGAGTCTCCCAAAAAAACAAAAAAATATTATTATTAATAAATCAAAATAGTGCAACGAAATGTCTAACCAACTACTTGACCTGCAGTTTCATTCAAATTACAGGTAACGGGAGTTCATGTTATTTGGTTATACTTTTTGGGGTAGAAATTGCAGTTATTCTGGATTTCAGACAGTAAAGCTATACGCATACCAAATTTCAGCGCTGTGGGGTCACTGGTGTACCCTGTGAATTTGGTCAAAGTTCAGTTTATATTATGGCTACTAACTTAAAAACTACAAGTTTAAACTAAAAATAAAAACGGGGTCGAAATGTACTTACAAAGACCTTTTATTAGACGTGCCACTTGTCCGGATAGTCTCATTTTGGTTTTTTTACACCTCTTGATCCCCAATATCTCAACAACCCCCCAACATTTTTAGCTCATTGAGTCACACTAAAATTGTGACATCACTACCTACCTATGTATATACCAAATTTCACGATGTTCGGATAAACGCTTCGAAAGTTATCCTCGGACAAACAAACAAACATACATACATACATACAACGCCGATTTACCCAAGTTGATTTGGAGATCTCGCTTCGCTCGATCAATTATGGACCCACTCGCACTAATGCCGAAAAAGATTCGCTTTCAGTTATCTAAATCAGCCTTTAGATAACTCTGACAGCTGTCAATTTTCATGAATCCATCCTAATAATTATTATAAATGCGAAAGTTACTCTATATGTTTGTTACCTTTTCAATACTTAACCGCTGAACGGATCGTAATGAAATTTGGCAAGGAAATAGATTATATCCTTGAAATGGTCATATCTTTTGTCTCAAAAAATAATATTGAAGGGGTTGAAAGTTTGTATGGGCAATCCATAATTCCTTAAGTTAGGGATCTGAAAATTCATATTTAGGCTTTTGGTAAGAAATATATCAATATAATGTTTCAACTTTTTTGTAAAATCATCCCAAAAGGGCTCTTCCTATGTACCGATGGTATATAGATAGATTGTGACCGGGATTGAGTCATAGGCTACTTTTTACCCAACTGCGCAGAAGTAGGGTAATAATTTTATTGATAAACCACGTGTGCGAATTCGCGGGTGGATCAGCTAGTTTTAACATAAATGATTTGATGACAACATTTTTATCTGTTGCAAAATCTCCAAGTTTACTAATATTTTCCTTTACCTGAGCGTACAGTCGCGCACAAAACCGTTGTAAAACTGTTTGTGAACCAATAAATATAGAATTGTTTATAATTAAGAGCGCTTCTTACTTTAATGGCGTAATAAAACGCGCAAATTGCTTTGCGATTGTTTTTTAGAGCTGAGCTTTTGGACAAAGCTCAATTAAATACACAAAGGTGCAAGACCGGGGTTCGAATCCACAGCCCCAGATCAAAAATCAGAGTTCCATGACACTAAACACCTGAAATCTTACTTTTTAATTTTTAAATTATGAGTTAAATATGTAACCTATTTTTGGTATTATTACTATTTTCAATGATTTTCTTCAAAATTATGAGTGAAAACAGTTTCCAAAAACATAAAAGTATAGTTGTAAACAGAAGTGTCATATCACGACTGAGACGCCAGGTGTACACGAGATTGTTTGTTTAACACAATTAGAGTTTCGCACGTGTGCTCTATTATTAGAGTTCTCACTGTCTATCACTCGGACTTGTGTCTGTGTAGCGTTGCCCTATCCAGCGCTTGCATATGAGTAACTAGTTTCCGGCCGCGGTTCCACATGCGTGTTTTATCAATAAAAAGTAGCCTGTGTGATAATCCAACCCAATTCTGATAATTTATAAGAAAAACTATCAAAGAACCATATAATTAAATAAATAAATAATAAAATAAATATTGCTGGACATTTCACACAGCGCTATCTAGCCCCAAACTAAGCAGAGCTTGTGCTATGGGAACCAGATAACTGATAGAATACTTACATACTTTTTTTAATACATAGATATAATACATAGAAAAACAACCACACCCGGAACAAATATCTGTAGATCATGCAAACATTTGCTCCGCGGCGGGAATCGAACCCACTACCTCCTGCGTCTCAGCCGGCTGTTCGCCCACTGCACCACGGAGGTCGTCAAAATAAATATTGCTGGCCATTTCACACAGCGCTATCTAGCCCTAAACTAAGCAGAGCTTGCACTATGAGAACCAGATAACTGATAGAGTACTTATATATTTTTTTTTTGAAAATAGAAAAACATCCAGACCCGGATCAAATATCTGTAGATCATGCAAACATTTGTTTCGTGGCGGGAATCGAACCCGCTACCTCCTGCATCTCAGCCGGCTATTCGCCCACTGCGCCACGGAGGTCGTCATTATTAACGATTATGATTATAATTCCTGTCAAAAGCTGCCAAATTTTCAATGGAGTTGTCATAGCAACGGCGGTCATTGAAAAAGATGTGTTAGTAGAATACTGGTATTTATAGTGCCAATTTTGCGACAATACCATTGTTATAGTGAAGCGATTGGTTCAGTAGAATTGGCCCTCTGGTTCTGGTTTAGTAGATTTCATAAAAAACGGTTCAGCCGTTTTGACGTGATTGAGTAACAAATAAACATCCAAACAATCGTATTTATAATATTAGTGCGATATGATATAATATTAGTGTGACTAGTGATTGCTCGAGGGTTCACGTGCCACCCGGGAAAAAGTAACCATGTGGAGTTTCAGGTACGAACTTTATTACTACGTGTGAACAGTTAGTTGGAGGTTCATTTTTGTTTAGAAAATATGTAAGAAACTAGCCTGGTGTAGCCTGGTCTAAGTCTCTTTAACTTCAGTTGACTTATGATAGCATTTTGGTTTCCGACGGCCGTATCACTTGACAGGGATCTAAATTAGATTAAAACTTGATCAGATTTCGGTATGGCAATAAGCTTTCTGAAATATAAAAAGATCATGTTTAAGAAACTATGAAATTAGACTACCGTAGTATTATAAGATTATACGCCTTTAGCATTAAATAAAAAATAATCACTTTCCTTGAACTTTAAAATTTAGGTCTTATGTTATGTTTTACACTTTTTGCCTTTTTCATAGTAGATTCAGATCTAATGCGTAATCCAACCTTTTTTTACATCTGCACTAAATGTCACCTGAATTTGTAGTGTGCATTAAACTTTAACCTGCTCCAAATTAAATTTTCACAATCGTAATTCAACTTTAAGAGTCTGATATCCGTAAAGATCCTCGAACATTGTGAGAACACTGTTTCAAATTGTAAAGCAAATCGCTTGTAAAACTGAAGTATTATAAGCTCATACATTAATTAATCGGGCAATATCCATAATTCATCGGGTCGCCCACACACGTATATCGTATCCCCACCTTACGTGATTAGCAAGCGAAGCCTAATCTGCTAAAATCTTAGCCAAAATAGCGCGAAAATCGTTTTGCGCTGCGCTTGCGGCGGGGTGGGCTCCGGCCAGCGTCAGTCTGCCTCGCGATCTCTCGCGGACAGGGATCGCACGCGACACGCCGCGAATTCGGTACTTCGAAAATCGGACGTCAAAAAAAAAGATCCTAATTTTCAAATTTGACAGATGGAAGTCGCGGGGTAACGAACTTTTTAGATGTTTTCGAGTGGGGTCGCAGAGGACGTGTTAAGACAGTGATGTCAGTCGAGCGATGCGGCCCGTTGTCATCGCCGCCTATCTACTGCTGCTCGCGCCCATCACTGACTCTTGGTGGTGAGTTGTCAGGCTCGGTAAACAAATAATACACTTCGTAGAATCAACCGGTATCTACTCTACCTGATTGAATGTATAAATAAGCGAACGGTATACACATTCCAAATATAATTTATAGCATGTGTTCGTCGGATCAGCTGATTAGGTTAACATTTTTGGGTAAAGTAACAGCTGTATAGATTGTAACATTTAAAACGCGCCGTTGAGATTTTAGACAGCTCTGAAGAGATGTTTAGTGTTCTCGACAAAAATCTGTGCATCGTGTAAGCAAGCATTGTACCATTTATCTAATAAATAAATCATGTGGCAATATTAATAAGTTTTCCAAATCTAAATATATTTTCACTATCACTTTATTTGTTTGTGTCGATGAGCTTTGATATTTATTACTTGTTTTGTTGACTAAACCTGAAAAATTCAAGAAATCGTTTTGAAATTATAAAAATAATTTAGACAGGGCTGTTTACCGTGCCAGTATCAGTGAAATGCTAAGAAGATTGCAATAAGCCTTATTAAGTTATTTTTCTTAAAGCGGATGCGGAGTAAGAGTTTGCAAATTAATAAGGTAGGTATTCGAAAGAAGAATAAATCTTACTATTTTCAACCGGCCATATTCTAAGAAAACTTTCGCGATTTATTTAAGTCATTATTATAAATACGGGATTTATCACGTATCAGTGCGAGGCGCGGAGCAAATCGCGCTCTCCCTAATGAAGGTTCACGGTGAACCGAAACATTGTCGGTCGTAATACCGATAAAACGGTACGTGATAAGTCCCGTATACTAATGACTGCCATATTCTGATTCTGCTGGGATAAAGATGAAAACACTGTTATTTAGTTGTGTTTAAGCCTAGATTACGAGCTTTTATGAAGTTTACGTTTGTAGTGTGATTAAAAGTAGTTGCATCAAAATGAATTGAAGTCAGCACTCAGGGATAATGTAGCTTTCTATCACTAAAATAGTTTTTAAAATCAGTTCAGCAGTTTCTGAGATAAACATACAATCTTACAAAGAACAAGAGTAGGAGAGTTCCTTGTGTTAGGGCTCACCCGAGGAAGGCACCACTATGCCTATTTCTACTGCCAAGCAGCATTGCTGTGTTTCGGTTTGAAGGGTACACCTGTATGCAACTGTATACACTGACAATATATAGTGCTACTATAATTAGACATGATAAACTGCATGCATTCATATTTTATGGTGAGCGAGTAAATTAATTCGGATTAGGTTTAGTCTCTAACGCACGGTTTCTTGTAGCTATAACGATTCTAGTAGCTGCCCTTTATGCCCCATCTCAACTAATTTCCACCCTGTATAACTCGGTTCGGACTGAGCTATGAGTAAGTATGCTGCCTAAACAAATATGTTTGTTGTATTGCCAATAATTATTAAACAAGGTTTGGTTGATGGCCAAGTAAGGGAAAAAACAGTCAAGTGCGAGTTGAACTTGCGGACGAAGGGTTCCGTATCATTATATATAAAAACGGCAAAAAAATCACGTATGTTGAGCCCCCCTTAATTATTTGTTTTATTTTAATTTAATTATTTATTTTTAAAGTGAATATATAACTAAATATTCTGTGAATATTTCAAGCGTCTACCTTTTGCCGATATATATATCGAGCAAAAAAATCACGTTTGTTGTATGGGAGCCCCCTTAAATATTACAATTAATATTTATTTTACCTTAAATAGTTATTTTATGTTTTTAATATTTTTTGTTATAGCGGCAACAGAAATACATCATCAGTGAAAATTTCAACTGTCTAACTATCACGGTTCATGAGATACAGCCTGGTGACAGACGGACAGACAGACAGCGGAGTCTTATTAATAAGGCCCCGTTTTACCCTTTGGGTACGGAGCCCTAATAATGATGCCACCTCTTATGTAAAAATGGTCATTTTGATCACCTTACGGCTGAATTGATTTTTATGATATTTTAATAACATTAGTTTGTGACCTGAATACGTTGAATATGTTGATTACACATATTAAAAAAACAAACAAAAAAAAGGAACTTTTAGAGACATGGACACGGGCTGGACAAGTTTGTCGTATGCTAGAGTAACTATGGGCGAAAACCACTACAGAATGGGTTCCAAACGGGCGGTGGCCGCGTAGTAGCCCGGGTGGAGATGGAGGGATGAACTGGGTGCATACCATACAGAGTGGGTCCCTATTAGCAGGATTTGTGGGAGGAGGGAGGCCTTTCCCCGCAGGGCACGCTTGTGGCAAGCGTTCGGTGCGTGGCGACACCGCGGAGCCCCATTACTCCCTGGTTGACAGAAACCCCTGACCCTTAGTTTGCCTTAGTTGACCGGTCAAGGGTGGAGGCGCAAGAGCAGACCCTATGCTCCAAGAGTTGAAGTGTTAAATGCATAAAGCCCGGAATAGCGCTTAGTGAAACTGCAGCACACCTCTGAAATCCTTTAACTGCCCACACTAACGGGCGTAAAGGGCCCTTACGCTGCCTTCTATTGGCGGCACTTATGGGGGCCCGTTTAGTGGATGGCTAGTCACCACCTGCCTCAATCATTCTTAATATTGCGGAATAGGCAGGTGCCGTAAACCATCTCTTCCATAGCCCAGCATCCATTAGCATTACTCTGACAATAACCTGTACTCATAATTCATTATTGCAATAGTTTAACCATCTGTCTCACCTTTATCTTGCAATATATGAGTTTTATAGTACTTAAGACTAATGAAAACAGGCCTCTTTCTCGTTGGCTCCGGTCCCGGTAGTGTCTACGTTAAAGTTCCAGGCTTAGTGCCTGTATTGTAAAATAAATACTTTGAATAATAATAACTTTTAGAGTTTCTGGATGTACATATTCTGACGACCATTGAAATATCTGTTTTATTTGTTGATTGCATTGTTTTATCTCTTTCTCATTTCTAATTTAAATATCCTCTGGCCACAGTGTCATTACTACACGTGTGTTTTACAAAACGGTCACATTGTAACATCAAGAATTAGGGCCACAACGTAAACAGTCCATTCTTAGCAGTGCAACAAATAATCACATCACACTAATGTTATAAATGCGAAAGTTTGGATGTTAGTTTGTTACTCAATCACATCGTAACGGCTTAACCAATTTCGATGAAATTTAGTATGTACGTAGATTATAACGTGGATTAACACATTAACTACTTTTTATCCCATAAATCAGGTCTAATAGAATAAAAATGGGGTGTCAAGTCAAGTTACAACAGCGAATTTAGCTTTATTTCTAGGTTATCTACACATTTAGTAGTTTAACGCGTACGACGTCGCGGGCAACAGCTAGTATCAAAGAATCTATACTAATGTAGATAAATACGAACAAAATGCAACTATCGAGCTTTTGCAACCGGCTACATCGGATTTACGACTAGGAAGCGCAATAAAACCGATTTTCATCGGTCTAATATGAGTCTACTGTCTGCCTTTATTATGTTTATTGTCAAATAAATAATGGGTTAGGTCTTAATTTGACAGATTATTATTTATGAGACGATTAGTCAGTAGCTCTGGAAGCTGTCCTGTTATAGTGGGCGATTGATAATGCTTGATAAGCATTTATCAATGTAAAGATTTGCACCTGGGTTTTGTGATTGGCACGAGTGAGATTATTCAATAAATCTACGGGAGAGAGAGACAAAACGAGTTTTTATAATAGAGCTTTTTTAAAAAACTGAAAAACCATAATGAATTTTTTTGGAAAATATTTTTGTTTTTTGGACAATCGTTTTTCTAGAGACCGAAAAACAACAGTGGCTTGTATTCATTGAATACCATCTAACTTAGTCTGATACTATTGTTAATGTAAAGGAAACAAAACAACATTCAATTATCACTAGTTGTCACTCGCGGCTTAGCACGCGTGGATTGTCAATATGACCTAATCCCGGTAATCTATCTGTGTACCAAACTTCATCGAAATCAGAACAGCCGTTGAGTCGTAAAACGTAACAAAGCAGACAGAGAGATGAAAAGACAGAGCTACTTTCGAATTTATAATATTGGTATGGATTGTTATGAATGAATGAATGAATGAAAATTCTTTATTATACCTTATAAGCTAGACACAACAGATATAAAGAAATAAAAAAAAACAAACAAATGTAAGCATAATGGGCTTGGTCGCGAAGGAACAAGCAGTTACATACAAGAAGTAACATTGACGTTTCAAAGTGATTTTAATAAATAAATGATTTTGACTATGACTTTCTTATCGCTTAACAAAGCTGTTACGGGTTATGAACAATCATTATTATAAATACGGGTATTATCACGTACCGTCTTATCGGTGTTTCTACCGACAACGTTTCGGTTCAGTTGGTAAACCTTCATCATCATCAGGGTGAGTGCGGTCCGCTCCGAATAACGTCTCGCTTCGCACTGACCCGTATTTATAATAATGATTGAAATAAATCACGAAGGCTATGAACAAGTTTGTGAGCAGGCTGCACAAGATCATGCACTCTGGAAATCTATGGGAGAGGCTTATGTTCAGCAGTAGAAGTCCAATGGCTTATATGATGATGATGATGATGACTATTAAAGAAAGAAAGAAGAAAGAATAAAAGAAATAAATAAAAAATATTTTTTTATTAAACTTGCGTCATCCATGATTTTGTGACTTGTCATTTAAAAATACAAAGCAAGGATGTTAGCTATTCTTAAGATACAGCGAGATTATTAATTACAAGGGTACACTAAGAAAAATCTAATATGTCGTTTATCATTTTGCATGCCGTCATAACATTGTACGATCTACACAAGATATAAAAAAAGAAACCACCTATCCCAATAATAAATAAATAATGTTGGACATTTCACACAGCGCTATCTAGCCGCAAACTAAACAGAGCTTGTACTATGGGTACCAGATAACTGATAGAATACTTATATACATTTTTTTGTAAATACATATTTATAATGTATAGAAAAACATCCAGACCCGGAACAAATATCTGTAGAGCATGCAAACATTTGTTCCACGGCGGGAACCGAACCCGCTACCTCCTCCGTCTCAGCTGCTATTCGCCCACTGCGCCACGGAGGTCGTCGATTATTGTTATTATATAATATTAATAATAATTGACGACCTCTATATAACAATAACTATTATGTTATACATACACCATAACAATGAGTATAAATAGTGAAAAATTATACTCGGAAACACTAGTTAATCCTGGACAGGACGATGTGTTTTTTTAAATTTATTAATGAACAACAAACAACATTATATGGCTTAAATACAATACAGTACAATACTTAATGTAGCCCGCTAATACAACGACAAGTGTCGAATTCTCTCATATTTACAAGATTAGGTACATTTTAGATAATAATAGGAACTATAAAATAGAGACAAAATATGAAATTATACATCTAAAGTAACTAAGATGAATACAGGTCAGAATCTACACTAAAAAGCATGTTGTATCATTTGGTTTTGCTATTCGTTGGTAGTATTTTGACACCCGTACAATCCGATCTATTCGATTTCCACGAATATATCTACATCTGTTTTAGATAGGAACGTCAGAAGTGACCTTTTGATGTCTCTCCCTAAATTGATTAATCGATTTCTGACCAGTCTCACGCGCAAGAGCTAGTTACTCATTGCATCGAGAAAGCGTCCATAATCGGCCCTTACCGTTAATAAATTAGTGATCCCGCACATAAATCACGAAGCATGAAATTCAATAAAGTTGTATTGAAACCACCACGACGGAGACTTTAATTTGCAATTAATCAAGCCTGGCTTTAAATTAGGATCTTCGTGCAAGATATTGCAAAAAAAGTGGTTTGAGCACTGCAAAAGATTGCGCCTTTTTGTTTTTGCAAAGTTAGGCTTTAGCTGCACTGCAGTTTACCTAAAATCATTTTGATTTTACTACCCGCTTAAGAACGAAGGTATCTGTGTTTTGAGGTACGTTTGTTGGTATACTTTTCGATTTAAATAGGGTCGCTACAATAGATGCATAACGGCCGGTTCCTATTAACATCGGTAACCGATAACGTCATGTTTTTGCGTGAAAACGTCACACTTTTACAAAGAGAAATGTGTCGTTGGCAGTTAACCAAAAGTCCTGTGCTCATACCAGGATTCTCTGTATTGTGGGTATCACATGTATGTGGTACACCATTGATACCCTAGGTAAAATTCACATGATTCATTCCATCGAAAGGTTGTCTGGTAGATATCGCTACTTAGCGATAAGACCGCCAAATGTATACATTGATTTGAATAATGTTAATTTTAATTGTTTGTTTTTTATGGTGTGCAATAAAGTATAATCTATCTATCTATCAAATTAAGTTAATTATAGATATTTATTTATCTCGTACAAGTTTTCATTGTTTTGTTGCTTAAGTGTGCTGTAATAGTACATTGTTATACAAGGGGCGTAAGTGATCAATTGCACCCGAGATATTTTATCGTCTAATGAGTCGAGGGTGCTATTGATCGCTTACACCTGAGTTTAACACATAACTTTACATCACGAATGCGAGGAAATTAAAAAAGTTTTAGTAACAAATTGTTTGTAAAAAGTTATTTTTGTTCCCGGTAACTTTTGTTTTTCACTACTAAACCATGGCCTCTTTTTACCCGACGTAAAAAAAAGGTGGAGGTTCTCAATTCGCCGGAATCTTTTTTTTAAATCGTGATTCGTAAACTACGAGGCATTTCTCTGTTATAGGCGATGGTTGCCACTTAACATCAAGTGGGCCATAGGCTTGTTCCATCTCCATGCAGTATAAAAAAACACACATTAGGATTTTACATAAAAACAAAACCTAAAATAGAACTAAGATGTTCGTGCAAGATACAATTGCAAAAAGCTTGTCTTGCTAATATTTGAGTGCTTTGGTTGCTGGCCTTGTTTACGCTCTGGTGTCTATAGCAGACGTGTCCGAGTAAAATGTATGTACGTGACTGCGATTTGTTCTCGTTAATTCGCACGAATCTCTTCACACTTTTAGCGTAAGTAATAAAGTTAATAAAATAAATAAATAACTATTGATGAACATTTCAAACGGCGCTGTCTAGCCGCATACGAAGTAGAGCGTGTACTATGGAAACCTGATAACTGATACTTATATATTTTTTGTAAATACATACTTATAATATACAACCTATTTTGATATGTACGACAATAGTTTTAGACACATCCGGAATCGTATTATCTGATTTTAGAGGTGGGTTAATTACCAGTAGCTTGAATATTTATCCAGTAATCGATATATTTCCAATAAACAATTTTTAACGTAAATCGGCGGCGCCTTTGCGACGACGCTGCTTAGTCAGTTCAACAGGTACCTACTTACATGATGTATGAATATGATTTGTTTACGTATTTTATAAAGGCTGTTTCATTGATATTTTGAGATTTGATTTTAAGTTTGTTTGAAAATTTGAAATTATCTAAGGTAATGCATTTTAGAAAACCTTATTTTACAACAATACTAGCCAGTAGCCCTACCCGTGTTTTCATTTAAGGTCGTGCATAACAAAACACCGGGTATAAAAAACATACAAACCGGGAACAAATATCTGTAGATCATGCATTTTCGCATGTAGATTTGTTCCGCGGGTGGAATCGAACCCGCTACTCCGCGTCTCAGCCGGCTATTCGGCCACTACGGACGGTCGTCGTCGTCGCAGACGTAACTTGTAGTTTCTGAGACCTACGAGGGAGCTTTAGTATTTTATTAAGGCTAAGTATGTGGCTGTTGGAAGAAATAGATAATTAAGATCAAATTAGTATAATTATGTAAATAAAGGGTTTTTTAATTGTTTTTATTTAATTGTTTTATGTGGCTGGTGGATGTAGGGCTCTTTTTTAACCTTTTCTGTCCCACTGTTGTGCAAGGTCTCCTCCAAATCATTCAACTTATCTCTGTATTTACCCACCACTCCTCGAAAGCCACAAGATCGTCCCGCCAGCGCTTTTTTATACTACCTGAAGATGGAACATGCATATGACCCACCTGGTATTAAGCGGTAACCATGGCCTATAGAAAAGCTTTCTCGGCCGACCCCGAAGGCGCCGTCCATCAAGTGCCCAGAATGTGGTAAAAATAGCAATAATAATAATATGAACCATATCGACATGAAGAAGAAGAAGAAAGATGTTGTGATGTTGGCCCACATATAGGGAAGCATGTGTAGGGTACTAGGGTTCCAAAATATTATTTAAAGGACATGAGGTATTCTATGCATAATCTACCAATAATCAATCTCATACACATATCCCCTTTTATGTTAACATAGGGATGTTAACATAAAAGGGGATAATTAAATCCATGATATTGTACAACATTTCATAATATTGCAGATTTTCAAATATTTTTCGGGTAAATTGTGTAGGTTTTCGTTTTTAATCAGTGTTTTCTTGTTTTTGCTTCTCTTAATACCTCTTTTAAACGTCAAATATGTGGGACTTCGTGTTATGCACCAATTGCAAAATATGCAAAAGTTGAATGTTGTTCTGTACGTAACGATCTCCTTTTTAGATAACATACACATTCCAAAGCACCTTGTAGATATCTTCTTCATCATCATCAGACTACATTAGTCCACTAGCTCTCTGGCTTGGTAGAATGCTGACTTCTAAAAATATACCTACATAGAATTCATCAACATCAAATCAGCCTTGAGGTCCACTGCTGAACGTAGGCCTCCCCCACTCTCCCAGCAATAAATGATTACAAACCACCGAGCTGTATTCTAGAACACAAATTGCCGATATAGGTACGAAAGCTGGTCATTTATGAAGTATGTCGTGTGATCAATGAACTAAGCTAACTAACGAGTGGTACCCAGACACAACCCGAAGACGTCGCGGCAGACCAAGGAAAAGCTAGAGAGACGAGCTCAGTAATTTCAGAGCGTAGGACCACCTTGGCGCTTGAAAGTGTCTGGAAAGAATGGGGGTGGTTTTTTCCAGAAGCGATTAAAAATACTAAATATGTACCCATAATCGTGAGAACTAAATCCAAAACTGCAGTAAAGTCGCAAGGGAAACCGTTTAGCAGTAGAAAGTTCAGTTTGTGTGCTAATGTAGACTGCATTTACCTGTCCAACTGGACGTACTAGGAGTTCACTTGATTATTTCATCAGATTGAAAGGGTAATACTTTAGTTTTGGTTATTTATATATTAAAATGTGAAGATTAAACTTTGTCCCCCTTTATTGCCAGTATGGAGGAGTATGAAATTTGGCATATTTAAAATTTATATGGAAGGAGGGCAAATGCTAAAATTAGGCTAACTAGCGGTTCGCCCCGAACTGAAATCTCGCTAGTCTCCCAAAAAAACCAAAAAAAAAGAATACTCATAAACTTTGACTTATAAAATAGTGCCACGAAATGAACAACCAACTTACATGACCTACAGTTTCATTCAAATTACAAGTAACGAGGTTTCATGTTATTTGGACCCACTTAGCCTAATAGTCTGATTTTATTTACTCCGCTTGAACCCCAACATTTTTAGCTCATTCAGTAACACCAAGATTGTGCCATCACTACCTACCCATATATCAAATTTTACAATGATCGGATCAACGCTTCGAAAGTTATCCTCGGACAAACAAACATACATACATACAACACCGATTTGCGCTAGTTGATTTGGAGATCTCGCTTCGCTCGATCAAAAAACAACATTTAATGCATTACGACTGAATTTCGACCACAGTACACTGGCAAAAGTTGGAGTAAAATTCTTGAGTAATTTTGTTTCGATCTCTGAAAATTATTGAAATTTTATTTAAGTTATCTTGTGAAAAAAATTGTCGTTTCAAATAAAGAATGTTTCCATATAAAGATGCTCACTGAGGACTGAATCCTTTCAACACATTAGTTCTTTTTCGATATTTGTCATAAGACCCTTTTCAGGGCTAACATAGTCATCATATCAAAAAATTTACTGTTGAACATAGGTAGGTACTACAGATTTTTGGAGCGACTAACATTATGCGGCCTTCACATTTTTTTGAGCTAAACTTTGTTGTTTCTTTCAAAATATGAGTTTCTGAGAGAGAATCTATGAGATTTTTTTAGTTTTCCAACAATACCACAGGCATTGGGGTGCAAGCATAATTTTTTATCTTCCCCTCTTTGGAAAATTCCTTTCAAATTATTTTGAATCCATGAAACTTAAATAGGACCATTCTCAAGCAATAACATATATAAAAAAAATCATCAAAACTCGTTCACCCAGTTAAAAGTTATGTGTGAACATAATAGAAAAAACTGACGAATTGAGAACCTAATCCTTTTTTGAATTTATTAAAAATACTTACCTCCGTACCCATTTCTGTCTCCAAGCAGTAATACTCACATTGCCGTGTTCCAGTTTATGGGTATGGGTGCCGGTGACATTACATGCTGACTTTCACCTGTATGTCTCAGTGACGCACAATGCAGTCATGTGCACATACTATATAATAATATACAGGGTGTTTGGTAATATACTGACGATATTCAAGTGACGGTTTCTCAAAACATAAAAAGACTTCTCGAAAAAAAAACTACTAGTTATATTATCAAAAACGATTAAGTTTAGGTGATTAATTCGATATAAAACTTACTGCCTACTCTTGGAATCGACATCCAAAAATAAAGGCCGTAATCCACACAAGCGTAGATTAGCAGAGATCCGAATTCCATGCGAAAATAACTAATAGCATATCGATACTCCGACATCTCTCCGCTCAGCTTTAATGGAAACGGTCAAGCGGCGATGTCTTATTTTCTACAGCGCATTCGCAGCGAAGTTGTAAGCAGAGAGCGCGTAGAGAGAGGACATAAGTAGCAAATCTAAGCTTTTGTGGATTAAGGCCTTTATTTTTGAATGTCGATTGCAAGAGTAGACGGTAAGTTTTATATCGAATTGATTAAAATTTGTCGATTTTCTTTAATATTTGATAACATAACTAGTTGTTTTTTTTTTGAGAAGTCGATTTTTATGTTTTGAGAAACAGTCACTTGAATATCGTCAGTATTACCAAACACCCTTTATTTATATAAATATAGTTAGGTATATTATTTATATACAGTGTGCTTTATTATGTAAGACATTAAATAAAAACAGGGATATGGCTAGTAATGTTGTAAAAATAAAACAAATTAAATTTTCAATCAAGTCTTAAAATATCAATAAAACAGTTCGTATAAATTAAGCAAACAATTCATATTCATTCATCATGTAAGTAGCGGCATCTTCGCACAGGCGCCACCGATTTATGTTAAAAATCGTTTATTGGAAATGTATCGATTACTGGATAAATATTTAAGCTACCGGTATTAAACCCACCTCTAAAATCAGTTAATACGATTCCGAATGTGTTTTAAATTAATGTTGTAGGTATATAACAAAACAGGTTGTTAACCTAACTATAGGCATATTAGTTGCACGTAACCTGTGAGGCAATGCGATTGTTAAAGGCAGTAACCGCTAAATATCAGTACGAGTTTTCAAATACGTATACGTCCATAGTTTTCATTTTCCTTGAAGCGAGATAACTTTTGAAAACTATTGATGTTTGCGTGTTTTTTGTAATATAAGGTGATGGTATAAGCCCAAAGTTCATCTGGGTCTTTAATTAAATAAATAAATATTGCTGGCCATTTCACACAGCGCTATCTAGCCCCAAATTAAGCAGAGCTTGTACTATGGGAAAAAACTAACTAAGCTCAGCTTAGTTTGGGGCTAGATAGTGCTGTGTGAAATGCCCAGCCACTTTTTTTCCGCCATTATAATATAAGTGTGATTTTGTATAATATTAGTGGGTCTGCCATCACCTCATTACAAAAAAAAAGCTCCTATGTGTACGAGGGTTTACAATTATTAAGTGCAGGTAAGTAAATGTCTTCATGAGACAGCCAAGTTATGGCCTGACCACTGTTATCATGAGCAATGACTTAATTCAGCCAATTTGGGGTCCCCTTAGATTGATGGTTGACGTTTATGACGGTTTTGATGGTCGGGTGTCGTAAATTAGATTTTGATAGTTTTTTGGTTCTTTAAAACAGGATGATGTCAGGTGTATCTAAACTCTTGAAGTTTTAAATATAGAGTTCTATAACTTAGAATCTATTCCATAATTTCGTGTCTTTTGTTGTTATTCTAAGTTTAAGTAAGAATAATAATACAAATCGTTCTACTAGGTACAATAATTTATTTTAAAAAAAAGAAAACACTTCATTTGAGCTAATCGACGTTCTGTGCAGCTGTTTCTAATAAACTAAATAAGTATCTAGTTATTTATTCAAATGATTTAAAAAAAGAACATTCTTGTTGTTATTGATTATCTCTATAGTCTATTTCATCTAAGCTTCAATGGGGCCCTCACATTGATAGGTTGTCGAAGAGACTTAGTTTTGCGGCATAACCAGTCAAAAAGATCCGTCTTTGTACAGACGTAGACACAGAAAGACTAGTTTGTTTCAGCTACTTCCACAGCATTATGTCATACGGTATACTGATGTGGGGGAGTGACGCAGATATAAACACCGTTTTTGTGCTGCAGAAGAAGGCTGTTCGTGCAATTTATAATATGGGCCCTAGAGAATCATTACGCAATAAGTTTAAAGAAATAAATATTATGACATTCCCTTGTCATGAACCTATGAAAATCTGATGTATGTTCACAAAAATATTTATTTAAGAAAAATAGCGATAATCATAGTTTTAATACTAGAAATAAAGATAAACTCGCTGTTGCCACTTGTAGACTACATAAAGTTAGTAAATCGTTTAAAGAGCAAGGTGTACGCTTTTATAACAAACTCCCAAGGAATGTAGAAAAATTGACATTTAACAAATTTAAAAACGTAATTAAACAGAATCTTTATAGAAAAGCCTACTATAAAATGTCGGATTATTTAGATGATAGAGAAGCTTGGGATTGAAATTGCTCCAACTCAGTCAAAATGTTACAATTTAATTTATTTTCTGTATTGTTATGTACTCTAAAAGGATCATTAAATAAACAACCAGCCTTGTTTCTTGCCTTTCTTTCCTGGCTTTGTCATGAAGGAACAGGCAGTACAATTGAGTTTCAAAGTGATCCTTGTGATTTTAATGAATAAAATATTTGACTTTGACTTTGAACCGAATTGTAGATTCCAATTAATATGATGAAATAACTGATACAATAAATAGTATCTTTATCAGTAAAATGTGTATTAGCGAGTGTAGCGTAGGTGTTGCTTCCGCCGAATACAAGTTAAGTGCTCATTTCTTATCCAACTAAATGTCTTGTGAGCATATTTTATGTAGATAATTAGTTCAATCGAACTTATACGAATCAAAACTGAATTAAATTATACCTAAATTTTATTAAATTAAAGTAAAATAAGATATTTATTTGTGGATTGTACGATACTCATTACTCTTCTACTTATAATCTTTATTGTAAGCAATGCTTACAGTAAAGATTATACAGCTAAATAATGTTTTTTTGTATCATACAGGGTAGGTACACAAAGGTAGGTTACATAGTTCGTGAAATTACCCTAAAATAGTAAACATTAAGGCTTATTAATTATTATGCTTCCAATTAACAAATCATAATAGTCACACTAATACTGTAAATGTGAAAGTTTGATGTTTGTTTGTTTGTTACTCAATCACGTCGTAATGATTAAACAGATTTAGATGAAATTTGGTGTCCATAGATTATGACCTGGATTCAAACATAGGTTACTTTTTCTTGACAAACAACGCATGCGAAGCTGCTGGCGGAAGCTAGTTATAAATGTGAAAGTTAGGATGGTTGTTTATTTGTTTATTTGTTATTCAATCACGTCGTAACGGCTAGACCGATTTCGATGAAATTTGGTATATACGTAGATTATAACCTGGATTACCACATAGGCTACTTTTTATCCCATAAATCAGTTTCCATGGCATAAAAATGGGGTGTCAACTCAAGTTGCAACAACGAGTTTAAATTTATTTCTAGGTTACTTACACATTTAGGAGTATAACGCGTACGAAGTTGCGGGCAACAGCTAGTACATAATAAATTACTGTTTTTTACGTTTTATACTTTAACTTTTAGGGGTTCGTTGAGGTTCAGACCGGATATATATCTTATAATATTTTAAACATATGATAAAGATAAAATTATAGAGAAACAGATACAAGTTATCAACGTACTCAGCATTTGACAAAAATAATCATGTTTTTAACATGTTTACACACGAAATGAATATTTTGAACTAAATAGTAGAAAAGTATATCACTTTGAAATATCAGATCATCTCTATCGGTATCGTAGACTCTCTGTGCTCCATTATAGGATACAGTCAGTCTGTTTGTTACGTTTTCACTACGCGACGGCTAAACCTATTTAGATAAAATTTGGTATATGAATAGATACTGGCTACTTTTTAGTGATAAACTCGCGGGTGAAGTCTTGGGTGAAAGCTTGTACATAAATAAATAACAGTCATATAACAGAAGGGGTGTGGAAATTATAATGCCCAGGAACAGAGAGATAACTGTTAGATTTGCTTTGACAATGAGCTATGGATTTCGTAGCACTTCGTAGCTTGAGTTGACACGGAATGCTACGCGAGTTTATAATCAATCTTGGTTATGATATATAGTCTACAAATTGGGTCGGAACTCATTTGAGCCTAGGTCCAAGGTTCAGTATCTAACCTACGAAACAAATTTTATTCTACGGTAGTCAAGTGTGGTGATTTGGGTCCACATGCAATTTTAATAGAAAGTACAGTCAACAAGAGAATAGTCTATAATAACAGGAAATTTGAACGAATGGGAATATTTAACTACAAATCTATTTAACTAAACTACGAATAGATAGGTAGTTTAGTAAAATTGTACACTGGAAAGAGTAATTTGTTTCTGGACACTTTGGTATTTATTTTTTCTATTGAAATTAGATCTGTATCATACCAAATGACACATGTTTTCAATGGTAAAAAACTAATAAGAAGTTTAACTACAAAACCACAATAAAAATATGATGTACAGATTTTGTAAATTTTTACTGAAATGTCAAAGCGATCTGTCAAAAGATGTAAAAGTTACAGCAAAAGTATTTGTTAAAAAAGGCAAAGTGAAAGATGTAGTAAATTTTAACTGAGCTGTAATGTCATTAGTGACAGCAAATGTCAAACTGACAGATATAATAAATTTATTCTTATAATTACATATCTTTTTTTTATATACATATCTATATTATAGGCTAGTGTTTGAACACGATCTCGCCTGATGGTAAGCGATGATGCAATCTACGATGGTACACACTTGCCTAGAAGAAACCTATTCACTCGCGACTTGAATACTCCTAGGTTGTAGTTATCAGGAAACACAGACTCAGGCAAGGCGCTTCACTCCTTTGCGGTGCGAATAATAAAGGTGGAAGAGTACCGCTTTGTGCGTATGGGAGGTATGTCTACCATGTAGCGGTGACGCATCGCGGAGCGTCTGGTTGTCCGATGATAGAATGGGGATGGTGGGATCAGGTTGAAGAGCTCCGCAGCACACTCTCCTAAATGTATCCGCTAGAAAATCGAGAGGCTTGCAACCTTTCGACGATGCTCGAGGCCTTGCATCTGCTAGTTCGTCATTGCAAATGAGTTTCTTGGCTCTTCTCTCAACATAACTTCTCTTCTAACAACTTCTAACTTTTATCAACTGTGTTTATCGCCCATTTGTACTTGTGACTTTGTGTCTGCTTTTATTTATGTTTGTTTTTTTTTTGTGTGTATTTAAGTATATTCATTAATTAATTCATTAATTCGTGTTTTTTATAATGTTGTGCATTAAATATTCTATTTATATATCTAACTTGATCAGACCAATAACATTTTAATTACGATTCTGTAGTGATTAAGCAAAGCAGATTAGTGAATGGTACAGTTCTACATCTCGGGAGATTTACGACGTAATTAAGTTATTTACATCCAATTTAAATATACTTACTACTATTTTTTAAGGCGTCTGTTTTTATCTATTTATTGTGACAGATTCTTTTACAAAAATAGTTTATACAGGATGTAACAAAATGGATTTGATGATTCGAGTAACCCATTCTTCTATATTCATATTATAAATAACAAAAGTATCTCTTTCAATCCTTCTACTTGTTATATTTTCACGACTAAACGGCTAAACCGATTTCTATGAAATTTGGTATATAGATAGATTATGATCTGGATTGAGACATAAGTTACTTTTTATTGACCAACCACGGCTGCGAAGCTGTTGGTGGAAGTTAGACCGAAGTAAACGTCATATTTGTGGTATTACCAGTACCTTAATGTATTTAACTCGGAATTTTTAAACTTCTGTTCTATTCTTTCTTCTTGGGCGACCTTCAAAATCGTTTAAGAGTAGTAGTTTCTTGTGAAAGGGCTCGCCCGGGGAAGTACTACCACCATACCTATTTCTGTTGCCAAGCAGCATTGCTGTGTTTCGGTATGAAGGGTATGGTGCCTCACGAAGAGGGAGGCAAGGCAGTGCTTCGTAGGGCATGTTTCTAAGTTTCATGACCTACAAGGCAATGCTTTGCTATAGGTGATGGTTACCATTTATCATCAGGTGTGGAATATAAGATAAAAAGTGGCACTCCGGGAGTGCCGACAGAAGTGAAAAATTTAGCGCTCAATGTTTAGGTATTCAAAATTTAAAAGCAGACTACACTACAGATACTTATATACAGAGGTGTCGGTAACGGTAACAGTGTCGCGAGTTCAATGGCTTTTCCCCATCTCAAAAAAAGTCCAACGCGCCTAAAGAAGATTTCACTTCAAAAAAACAAATAATAATTTTAATGCTGGACATTTCACACAGCGCCATCTAGCCCCAAACTAAGCAAAGCTTGTACTATGTGAACCAGTTAACTGATAGAATACTTATATAGGTTTTATTTTTGTAAATATGTACATGCTTTTATTATATAGACACAATCAGGCCCGGAACAAATATCTGTAGATCATGCAATCATTTGTTCCGTGGCTTTGAACATTTGTTCAAAGGAAGATAGTACTTTCTAGAAAGTTTACCTGTACACAGATTGATGTATTTTGTGTGATAAAGTATTTATCTATCAAATTCATGATAAGTAAATTATAGTAAATTTAAACAGCAACGCATAAAAATTACGTAATAAATTTTCGTTTCACCAAAAAGAAAAAGTGATAATCTTCGGATTGGCTGACGATCTTCATTACACATAGCTAAGGACCATTCCAGTTAAACAAGCTTTTTAATTTTAAAAAACCGCGTCCGAGTCGTTCCGTTTGGGAGCTTAGGTGTCACAGCCAGATACAGAGACACACAGTCAGACAGACATAGGCGTCAACTAATGAAAAATGAAAAATTGTTATTTCAGCAAAACAATATAACATATAAATAACAATAACACATTTCGGACAGCTAGGTATAGACTTAAGATTTACATCAAGTAAGAAAGAAGTTACGAAATTTTTGACTATAAATATACCCGTATTATATATAGAATGTTTGATAATATACGCACAAAAATGAAAGAGGTTATTTTGATGAGCATAATAAATAAATTTGTGAAATGTTTACCATAGAAATGAGAAATTTATTTTGGCATGTAAAAAAACAAACACTTTATTAAACTTATGTTGTACTATTGCATAATGCTTGCCATCTAACCACAGATAGTGTATTGGTAACGTCTCAAGATATCTCTTGTTGTCCCTTTCTAACCCAAAACCCGCAGCCGTTTTCGAAAGAGATATCAAATCGGCCTTTATTTTTGAATGTCGATTGCAATAGTAAGCAGAAGTTTTATATCGAATTAATCACCTAAATTTAGTCGATTTTCTTTAAAATTTGATAATATAACTGGTAGTTTTCTTTCGAGAAGTCTTTTTTATGTTTTGAGAAACCGTCTCTTGAATATCGTCAGTATATTACCAAACAACCTGTATATATATATTTTTTATGTATATGAATATTTATAACCCCCCTTTTTAGCGTCGGGGGTAAAAAATCAATTCAATCTCAAGTAAATAATGAGCAATCCATAAAATACACAAATTATGAAACAAAACAGATATCTTGTTAATATTGGCGAGTAATTTTAATTGGCGCTTGTTTATTATTTGTAATCGCTGATCGAGAGTTGTTGAAAATGTTATTCAAGCATTCCATGGGGAACTATTTGTTAGATTCATGACAAGGTCGATACTATTTCGATCTAAATCTAGCTGACTGAACTGATCTTCCCGTCTCTTTTTAATATTCATTCTATCACCATCATCATATCAGCCAAAAGACATCTACTGCTGGCCTCTCCCATATATTTCCATAGCGACCGATCATGTCAAAAAAGTCAAAAAGTCAAAAATATTATTCATTAAAATCACAAGGATCACTTTGAAACTCAATTTTACTGGCTGTTCCTTCGCGACCAAGCCAGGAAAGAAAGGCAAGAAACCAGGCTGGTTATTTTTTTAATGATCCTTTTAGAATACATAACAATACAGAAAATAAATTACGTCTAAATTGTAACATTTTGAACGAGTTGGAGCAATTTCAATCCCAAGCTTCTCAATCCTCTAAATAATCCGATATTGTATAGTAGGCTTTTTTAAAAAGATTTTTTTTAATTACGTTTTTAAATTATTTATTGTAAATTTTTGTACATCACTTGGGAGTTTATTATAAAAACGATTTACTAACTTTATGGAGTCTACAAGTGGCAACAGCGAGTTTATCTTTATTTCTAGTATTAAAATTATGATTATCGCTATTTTTCTTAAACAAATTAATATTTTTGTGAACGTACATCAGATTTTCATAAGTTCATGACAAGGGAATGTCATAATATTTATTTCTTTAAACTTATATTGCGTAATGATTCTCTGGGGCCCATATTATAAATTGCAAGAACAGCCCTCTTCTGCAGCACAAAAACGGTGTTTATGTCTGCAGTAAGGTAAGCGATGATGCAGTTTACGGTGGATCACACTTGCCTAGAAGAAACCTATTCACTCCCGACTTGAAGACACCCAGATTGTAGTTATCAGGAAACATAGACTTCCACTCCTTGGCGGTGCGCATAATAAAGGTCGAAGAAAACCGCTTTTTTTCTATATATATTTTAATCAATGTCTATTCTGGCACCTTTGTGGTTTGTTTTGCTAGTGCAAATTGAAATTGTACAAAGGATAAAGGACACATAGCAAACACGAATATTTTCAGTTGACGAATAACACACAACTTTTGTTAATATTTTTCCTGGTGCAGATATTGATCTTTCGCACGAACTCACCTCTGGGTACTTTAGGTACTTACTTTCATAAACGAAGGTTGTACTTCGAAAAACATTGCGACATTCGCCATTTTCCAGCTGTCTTGAAAGTTGAATCTAATGTTCATACTCACTCCTGGTCACATTACATAGAAAGCAGGTTACCGGCGCATTCTAAGAAAAGTTTAAAATAATATTTATGCATTTTCGTCCAAAGTGTGTCTCGAAAAGATCGCTTCTAAACGATACTACTATTATCAATCATATTCTTGTCTGCTATGTTTGCGTTAATTTCTTCGCGCGTGTTGAGGCCTATACCATATCATATAGAATCATCGTTAGAAGATAATAATTGTCCATAGAAAGTATGGCTCACCGCAGATCTTTTCGTCCAAAGTACATCAGGTCGTCTGGAAGAGATGACTTTGTTAAGCGATAAGACCGCACATTATGCTTACATTTATTTGTTTTATTTTTTATTTTTATATCTGTTGTGTTTAGCTTGTAAGGTATAATAAAGAATTTTCATTCATTCATCAGAATCAAATAGTCCTATAGATACTTTTAGTGACATTTTCTATTAGTATAGGGCTATTACGTGCCTATGGGCTGCACATATTAGAACAAATTAACATGCAATTCATGTAAAAAATAGCCAGATACTTGTAAGAGAACTTAGCGAATATATCAATAATATTTAGACATCATGATGATGATTTTAGCCATAAGACGTCTGCCAAAAGATTTACATAGCGACAGATCTTGTAGAGCCTAAATACAATGTCTACCAGCAATCTTTATTAGGTCGTCTTATTATGTGAAGCTGTCCTACGTTGCGCTTTCTAGAGCATGGTCTCCTCTCAAGAACCTTTTTGACTACACGACCGTAAGTTTTCTACAGGCTCTGAAAACCTGCTTTCTACATCCATGCGTCCATATTCACGCTTGCAGTGTTAAATGTCAAGATGTTGCAATCCATTATGAGAAATAGCATTTGAATGGAACTGTTTGTGAGGAGAACTAAGTTCTGTAAAGTTGTAAAGCGTCTATTATTAGTTAAAATTAAGTTAAATAAGCACTTCAAAGTCCACTAAACATAGGCCTCCACCATAGATTTCCAGAGGGACCGATCTTGTGCGGCCAGCACCCAACAGCTACCAGCAATCTTTATCAGGCAGTCTGGTGGGGAGGGAGGGGGGGGGGGGCGTCCTACGCTGCGCTTTCCAGTACAGTCGAAGATTATAAATAACTATTGGTTCGCCCCGACTCGCGAGTCTCCATAAAAGCAAAAAAAAATATTCGTATTTTTTCACTATCAAATTAGTGCCACGAAATGCATAACCACTTTACTTGACCTACATTTTCATTCAAATTACAGGTAACGGGAGTTCATGTAATTGTATATACTTTTTTGGGGTATAAATTGCAGTTATTCTAGATTTCAAACTTTTGCCAATATTTGTGTCACTAAAGCTACACGCATACCAAATTTCAGCACTGTGGGGTCAGTGGTGTACCCTGCGAATTTTGTCAAAGTTCAGTTTTTATAATGTCTAATAACTTAAAAACTACAAAGTTTAAACTAAAAATAAAAACGGGGTCGAAATGTACTCAGAAAGACCTTATAATAGACGTGCCATTTAACCAGATAGTCTCATTTGGGTTTTTACCCCTCTTTAACCCCAATATCTCAATAACCCTTACACATTTTTAGCTCTATATATCAAATTTCACGATGATCTGATAAACGCTTCGAAAGTTATCCTCGGACAAAGAAACATACATACAACGCCGATTTGCCCAAGTTGATTTGGAGATTTCGCTTCGCTTGATCAATTTTATTTATTTAGTTTTTATGAGCATTCGTGAGATCTTAGTTAGGGGCAAACCACTAGCAAATAGCTGATTTTCACTCATATTTAGTTAACAAAGTTATATCAAACATCAGAAATGTTAAGTAAGGAGATGATACAGCCTGTTAAATAGTTACCACAGCAATTGCAGGCTTAAAAGAAGTCACACCACGGCTTTACCAACAGTTAGTAAGGTAGTTCTGGCTCAAGTGAAGCATAAATCAGTGGAACTAGTCCATTTAGCACTGAGCGACCGCCCGCACATGTTTGCAGTGCGCTTAGCGGCACTTCGCTAACATTGTGTCGCTGTTACAAAGACAAATTAATATGAACAGATGAGATACTAACCAATGTGACAATGTGAACATTTTTACCTACGTAACGTATATTAAATTACAAAAAAAATATTTTTACTATTTATGCCCACGGAGGCAAGTTAATGTGAGACTGGATGGACCATGTCTGCCGCATGTCGGAGGAGTTATGGGCAAAATCCACCACCGAGGGGATCCTAAAAGACAGAAAACGACCGCGTGGCAGACCGTGACGCCGATGGAAAGATGAACTCGACTCGTATATGGAAGGCTAGACCACACAGGCGCATGATAGAGTGGAGTGGGAGGAAGGAAAAGCTTTGCCCTTCAGTGGGACAGTACAGGCTCCAAATAATAATAATAATGCGCGCGGAGGACATCCTTAGATCTAGAGTTTCGTCTGGGTATCAAAGAGGGTAGTCAAAGGCAGGTTCAATGAATATAACATAAGGTACTCAGACTTCATAATTGGCTGGTGAAAATGCCATGTAAACGTAGTGTGCATGCGTAGCCTAACAGGAAAACCTCATATTTTCATTCCACAACTTGCAAGTATGGGGCTGAAAAGATCGCTTGAAGCGTGTGGTGCGCGATACCCAATTGTCAATGATATGTTGATATGGTTGTCTTTTATTGAGAAATCACCCGTGTGCTGCGGGTGGAAGCTAGTTCTAACATAAAATAAAAAATTACCCCTCTATACGCTTAACTTTTCTTTGGCTATGTAGCATTCAGGGGGACAGTGTGCGTCATTGTGCGTAGAACCTTCAATTAACGTAGTGCGTCCTTTATGGACCAAATGCATAGTGGCGCTAAAATGCACAACGTATTAAATAAGGCCTGTTTAAATAATAATTAGTAAAGCTTTCGTTTACGAGTTGCTTAAAACAAGGACACGTTATGGACAGATAAGACCAATTAAATATTGCATACATATGTTTAATTTTATGATAAGAGAGTAAGAGTAGTTTTTTTTGTGTGTTTGATATGAATGTGGATGTATATAGAAGTAGAGGAACGCCGAAAAAAGGATGAATAGACTGCGTGAAGAATGATATGGGCAAGAAAGAAGTGACAACGGAGATGACGGCTCATAGAGAGGTATGAAAGTAAAATACATGTTGTGCCGACCCCACGTAATGTGGAAAAAGGGCAGGAAGAAAAGAATGTTTAACTTTATAGTGGATTTCAGTGGTTTGCTTCGTTGATTTGCTGTCAGTTCATTTTTCAATAAGGCTTTGACTTGTAAAAATTTTTAAGAGTTAAACAGTGTTTCATGAATGAGCAAGTGTTATAAGTATTACCTTTTAAATAGTTTCTTTTAAGAATCCCAATAACTACGAGACAATGCTTTGTTAAAGGTGATGGCTACCACTTCACATCAGGTGAGCCATTTGCTTGTGCTATTACAGTGAAGGGTAAAAAAATAAAAAATCAGCCACCCTTTAAAATTACAGTAGCTGATTCCTTAACCTTCCTGTTCGTAGAAAATTAATAGAACACTCTTGGCCAAGTTAACGTAAACTACATATTTTTTAAAAGTTTTATCTACCTTTCAATTACGTCATACGCTGCATTGACAAGCATCGAGATTAGCTTGAGAGTTTGACGAGATTGAAACCCAGGAATTGGACACCTGCCTTCAAGACTACCCTACAAGAAAGAAAATCTAATAGGTCCGATTTCACGTCTATCATTTTGCATGCCGTGATAACTTTGTACGAACTTCTAAACAAGAAATCGAAAAATGTAACACATGACGACCTCCGCGGTACAGTGGACGAATAGCCGGCTGAGACGCAGGAGGTAGCTAGTTCGATTTCCGCCGCAGAACATATGTTTGCATGATTTACATTGCATTTGCATTATCTATATATTAAAAGTATGTATTTACAAAAAAAAAATTATCAATAATGTAAAGTAAATGTAGTATTGTAAATGTAATGTAAATGTAAAGGACAAGCAGGCGCACGGCTCAGTACCACCCGTACCTAGTCAATATACCACCCATTCGCACACACCGTTTTGGTTCTACGTTCTTGATGCGCACAGTTAAGGTATGGAACACTTTGCCGTCGTCTGTTTTTCCTAAAGAATACAATCCGGGCCTCTTTAAGGTGAGGGTAATAGGTTTCTTCTAGATCTTCGTGCATCATCTTAGGCCACATCATCACTTACCATCAGGTGAGATTGTGGTCAAACGAAGTTCTATCCAATTTAAAAAAAAAAATCTAAGTATTCTATCAGTTATCTGGTTTCCATCGTTGTTGCCACATTGACGTTTAAAAGTGATCCTTGCGATTTTAATTGATAAAAATATTTGACTTTGACTTTGACCATAGTAGCTTTGCTTAGTTTGGGGTAGATAGCGCTGTGTGAAATGTCCAGCAGTATTTATATATTTATTTTGTTTATCGACGAGCAGCATTATTGCTGATATGTCTACATCACAGTGCTGAAAGTCTCTTAATGTTCACTTTTGCAGAAATGTCTTATTAACTCGTAGAAAGTTAACGAGTTTCTTTTTAAATGGGTTTATTGAAGTAGCGGAAACAACTGTTTCTAGTAGGATGTTCCAATTATGGAGCACCCTGTTACTAAGGAAGTTATTTCCAATCAGTGTGTTACAAAGAGCACGATTTAATTTAAATTGATGTCCTCGGGAAGGTCTTTAATGCTGTTTTATTGTGAGTTGTTGTGTATGTCTGGGAGATTGTAGATGCGAGATCAACATACAAACATAAATTAAAATTAAATAGTCATTTATTTCAGATATCCATGATCCATATGTTAATAGTATAAAGGTTCTTATAAGCTATGTTAGTAAATTAAAGTGAAAAATAACATTAAAGTATAATGAAGTTAAAATTAAATCAAAATTATATTAAAATTAAATTATAATTAAATTGAAATTATATCAAAATTAAATCAAATCAAAAGTAAATTTAAAAATCTGTGTTGGTTTCTATGTACATTAAATAAATAAAGCCAAATAATTATTATGTTATCCATACACTTTAATAAACACCAAGTTTCACTTAATATTGAAAACAACTCAGAAACACCAGTTGATCTATAGATATATCTTGATATAACTTTTGAAACTATCATGGTTATGAACACTATTTGTACTAAAAACGAGATATTTGTGAGTTTTTGAGTATCCCGATATTTCGACGCAGTTGCATGCGTAACGTTCACGGGTAAACTGAAAACACTCACAAAGCATGGTAAATATCCCGTTTTTAGTACAAATAGATATATCTTGATTTGTATCATTTGTTCCGTTGTTCGTTGTTAGTATTTTGACACCTTGCAAATCCGAAAATGGATATCGACGAGTTTAAATATAAATAATCCATTTACCTATATCTGGCTCAAGTGAAGAGCAAACAAGGCAGTCACACGCATTTCGAAACTTCGACATACAAATAGGTTGACAATGATCTGAGGTCCAATTCCGAGCCATGAGAGTTCATGATGCTATCGCTAAAATGTTCAGAAAACATTGCTCATAAACTTTTAAAAGTGTTTACTTACAACACTGCGACAGACCTATGACGATTACGGACTTGACAAGTGCAGACAAACTCTACAAGATCTCCACCTTAACCAGTCGCGATAGAGTTATTTTTCGTGTGTTTTGAGGGTAGTTTGTTTTGTGAATGGTAATGGTGTTTACAGTTAAGTCGTCATGCATCCGCTAATCGGAAAGATGTCGCGAGTTAGCGCCTCGCCCGGTGTCTACAAACAGTGTCATTCATTGTCATCCTGAATGGTCCCGGAAGGTACTTTAAAAGGTTTACTAGGACTAATGTGGTGGTGGTGGTAAGTAGGTGGTAGGTTATAGAGCACGCGCTCTATTTTAATATAAGAGAAGATAATTTTACGTGCATGTTGTTTTTTTTTTGTTGATGATACGAGTAGTCAAGCGCTTGATCACTACCTCACCTGGTGGTAAGTGATGGTGTGATCGAAGATGGAGCACGCTAAAGAACCTATTCACTCTGGATTTGAAGACTCCGAGATTATACAGGTTCGGAAAAACATACGCCGGAAGTGAGTTCCACTCCTTACTTGTGCTAACAAGAAAAGCAAGCAAATCAATTGGTACGGCAAGGTGGTATGCCGACCAGGGTAGTACTTCTCGGTACGTTTGCTTGTCCGGTGGTGGAAGGGGAAGGAGGGAAAAGGTCATGAAGATCTTGAGCACATTTACCAACGTTAATCTGTGAAATCTTTTTTAATGAATCATGATGAATCATGTTTAATGTTGCCCTCTCAGGCTTTAATGTTCGAAAAATTATGTTTATAATTATATGGTTCGAAAAAAAAATCTAATAAGTTAGCACGAATATTTGTAACGCTAGCGAGACGATATCAAATGTCAAATGTAAACCAATGAAATCAGATGCCGTAACTTCTTTAAATTCACAGTTTCTTACTTACCTTATTTAAATTAATCTTTAATAGAAAAGATGTATGACAGAGGTTGTTAATGCTTTTTAAACAACTGATTGTATTTTAACTGACAAAAGATAAACCAATAAGGCTTCCATATAGCCAATAACTGCTTTTCAGTTAACCATTCCGATATATTCCGACTTTGTAAATATCTTCCACATAGACAAATAATGATTAATATCACAGATAAATAATATAACTACGTACAATTCAACGGGAATTTACCGCGAATGTACTTTTTTATTTATTATCCCGACGTTTCGATTGTGTACTCCAGTCTGCCAGTGACAATAATCGTGGTCACGGGTAGACTAGAGTATTCGGAGCTGCCGTCGACAAGTGAAGTAAAGATACAGCAATTACCCTCACTTGGAGAGAATTACTTCAGTCTGCCTATGACCACGATTGTTGCAACACAATCGAAACGTTTGGTTATTAAATAAAAAAATATATAGGTGATTAAATATCCGATTAATCTGTATATCAATACGTGAAGAGAAAACTTTGTATTCCTTTTTAAGCTTATAGCGTGCACAGAGGAGTTTGAAATTAGGCATAGTTAAAGTTTATATGGAGAAGGTTAAAATTAACCCAAAAATATGCATCACGGTCAAATTTCTACCATTGTGCACAGGTAACTAGTATTAGTAATGTGGTGATCGCGGAAGCTTTAAAAACGCACAAAGACAAGCATTATGAAGTTTTGAGTTGAAAAATTATCTAAGTATTTATAGTTAGTAAATGAACTGTTGAAAAGCTGAGTAGGAAAATCGTCGCTAGTTAGTGCCTCTAAATATCTCGTCGGCAGTAATAAAGCGTAGAATTGCGATCGTGCCAACGGCGACTGCTTTGTTGACGTAGGTCATGGCTGATGGACTCATCTGTGCTTTCATATATCTGTGGTAATTGGACTCCTGTGGTTTAGCAGGTGAGGTGTTAAGATTATGTCTGTGATTATTGAGGACCTCTGTGACGCAGTGGGCGTATAGCCGGCTGAAATGCAGGGGGTAGCGGGTTCGATTCCCGCCGCGGGACAAATATTTGCATGATCTATAGATATTTGTTTCGTGTCTGGGTGTTTTTCTTATAGGTAATTAAGTGCTTACAAAAAAAAATATATAAGTATTCTATCAGTTATCTGGTTCCCATAGTACAGGATCTGCTTAGTTTGGAGCTAGATAGCACTGCTTGAAATGTCCAGAAATATTGATTTATATTTATGTATCTTCTCTTCCGGGAATAATAATCTGTATATTAATACTTGAAGAGAAAACTTTGTAACGGCACAAGAGTGAGAGATTTGCCATAATTAAAGCTTATAAGGAGAATAAGGAGATAGTGCTCAAATTAAACTGTAGTCACGTCAATGAATGAATGAACAGATGATTTATATTTCACTTCGCACGCGTTGTTTGTTAAAAAAGTAGCCTATGTGTGGCAGCAGCAGATGTTTCTGCCAAGGCGTGGCTGAAAACCAGCGTAGCTGAGCCCTCGACCTATTTACCACCACCCTCTACCTTAGTGCTACCTACGATAATGTACTAATGTTACTTAGAATTAGGCTTACTATTAAACTTACCTAGCTTTATTTAGTACTTATTGTACCTACCAACTTATGTTAGCATAAGAGGTGTGTGTGTAAATAAATGCCCTTTTATTTATTTATTTATTTAATCCAGGTTATAATTTACGTAGATACCAAATCGGTTCAGCCGTTACGACGTGATTGAGTAACAAACAAACAAACAAATGAATAAACATCCAAACTTTCGCATTTCTAATATTAATGTGATTCATTCGTTTCATTTCTTTGTTTTATATTTTCTCTCGATTTAGGATGGTTTTTGTACAGTTTGCATCCTCACAGTTCAAAGTATTGAAAATCGTGCTTCAAGAATAATGCAGATACGTTACTTTGTCCAACGAATTTCAAGGATAATTAGATTAGCACGTTTTTAATTTACGTAGCTGACTGTCAAATAACTGAAAAGTGAGCAGAATCCCGTTCAGTTTAAAGAGTTTTATTCTCATAAGTACAAAATAATGAGACAAAATATTACTTATGTAGGTTTAGGCAAATGGCAAAGCAAGCATGAATTAACCCTAAAATATATTTTGCAGAAATATTAAAATTTATAACTTTTAACAATACTTAACAGAAGACAGATTTTTTTATTATACCTTACAAGCTTAATACAACAAAATGAGAAACCAGAAAATGTATAATGAGCGGTCTTATCGCAAAAAAGCGATCTCTTCGAAGATGTGGGTGATATAGTTTCATACAAATTGTATGGAAGCGTCGTGACGCAGAACATACTAAGAAGGCGGGAGGCAGTTGCGATGCTTCTAGACATTTTGTATGAGACCCATTCTTTCTGGCCTACGCCTTACCATTTATGCCATTAACAACTTTCTTTATTATTTTTTATTAGACATCTGATAAACTATTCATAATCATATTAACACATTGTATAAAGGGCGTCACACACAGTGAAGATGTTTTAATATCGCTCGCCATACAATGCAGTGGGCCATCACACACGGCGAAGATTACTACTCCATTGGCGCAGGGACGAAAAGTGAGTCTTGACTTCGATATGAGAACTCTCCACTTTCCTCTGTACATTGCCATCTCTTGCCAGTCGTCGGCTCCAATATAAATAATAATAATATATTATAATAATATAGTAATAATAATATAATAAATATTTATATCATATAATTTATGAATATATTTTCATCTTCCATTGGATTGTATGTTGAGTGAAAATATTATAACATCTTCACCGTATGTGTCGCGCTTTACATACTCGTACCCATTCTGTTCGAATTAATAGTTAAAATGTATACGTAATGTGTAAAATTCAAAATGTTTCAACATAATAGATATTTTTTGAGAATAAATAAAATTAAATAAAGTAATAATTTGATTTCATTCATTACCAAATGCAAACCTATATTCTTTTTGAGTTAGGTTCATGTTGCTTCGATTATTTAGTTCAGTTGAAGGCCAGACTGAACCGTCTAGGTATCGGATAAAATCAGCTAATACAAGAATCATGACTCGTTGTGTGAATATTTTTATTTTACATGATCTTTTGCGGTAAGGTGTGTCAATTTGAGTGATAAGACCGCCAGCACGTAGCCAGGAACTATCAATGCAAAGCCTTACAAACAATCTTATTCCGTAGTACTAAAGCATAAAATCTGCTGGCAATTTTGATCTTACGTGAGATGAAGTGGTGTCACGTAAAGGCGATGGTGATATCATTTTAGTGATAAAAGCAATGTGTTTGTAGATATGCAGGTTATGATTTATGGACAAAAAACTTCTTCCTACATTTATGGAGAATGTAGGCGTTTTTTAGAGACTTAAATTTTTTGCCATTGACTAGGTAAATTTTATTTTCAATTTGGCAGTAATAATCTTTCCAATTCAGAGCTAATGAACTCAACCAGTAATTTGGTTCCGACAATTTTTGAAGTGAAAACTTTTTTAGGCGCGTTGTGCATTTTTTGAGATGGGAAAAAACTATTGAACTCGCGATACTGTTACCGTTACCGACACCTCTGTATATATGTATCTGAAGTGTATCTTTTTTCAAGTTTTCACTTATCAAGCCTTATCTTTAGGTGATAAGTAGGAAAGCCACAGATTTTGTTTTTCGTACCCAATCGTCCGGCCTAAAATCAGTATTTATGTTTCAATATAAAAATATCATCATCATCATATCAGTCACAGGACGTCCACTGTTGAACTTAGGCCTCCCTCATAGATTTCCAGAGTGACCGATCTTGTGCGGCCTGCACCCAACGGCTCCCAGCAACCTATATCAAGTTGTCTTCCATCTAGTGGGAGCCGTCTTACTCTGTGCTTTCTAGTGCAAGGTTTCCATAATATAACTTAAAAAACTCTGCCCAAAAATATTATAATCTAAGCCCCTACATTTTCCCCCTTAATGATTGTCCTGTTTTTATCTTTGGGATCAGGTTCAAATGGTAAAATGATCCGTTACTAAGTAGGTCCATCTATAAGTCTCGACTCAATCATTAGCTCACTTCCTCTCGTAGACAAGCTTCACACCATCTGGTGCTTTGAAGAATAATTAATTGACATACAACTTATCACGGTTAATTTATTCGTCTGGACACATAGGTGTGTCGCCTTTTTGGCAAAATTCCACGTTCAAACACATCAAACAATTCTAGGTCCTATTTCAAAGGTATAGAGCACATATTCCAAGTAGTTAAGGTTGAACTATCCTCTTAGCTCACTGAACCAATACTCTTTAAGATTTAAATCGTAGCCAAAATAAATTTGAAACCGTTCAATGATGGGTTTCGTAATATGTCTTACAAAATATATTTACTGATAATATTTTAAGCAAATAATTATAAATGGTGAGAGAGAAGCTGACCTTGGTGTTAATTTGTAACAGTGAATCGAATAATGCTCTGAATCTATAAAGTTTAAAACTATTTATCAAAATGAATTAATTAATGAACGAAAAGTCTTTATAAAACCTTTTGTTACTGGATAGATCTTCGTTTGACCACAATCTCACCTGATGATAAGCGATGATGTGGTCTAAAATGAAGCACGAAGATCTAGATGAAACCTATTCACTCCTTAAAGAAGCCCAGATCAAGCTAAATACAACAAAATAAGAAACAATAAAATGTATAATGGGCGGTATTATCGCTAAAAAGCGACAATTTCCAGACAAACTTCGGAAGGAGAGGAGTAAATACAAACATACACACATACATAAATACACAGACTGCTAAAAAAGGCTTCAATAAATCTTATTTCGCGTAGTCGCTAGATGTCAGAACAGGGGAATTGTATTGCCATTCTGCCGAAGTACCGATTGATTTGTTGGATCGTTTCGTAGCAACGACGCGTCATCTGCGTCATCTTGTAAGTTGGGACGTTTGTGACGCATCAAACCACGAAGAAAAAAAATAATTGGCTCATGACTGTATTAATCCCCATTGCGCAATAAAGGACATCTTCAAATCTCTTAGATAGTCTTACAGGGTAGTAGGCAGCTAGTCAGAGGCAAGTCTAAACATTATTTTCGATGCATACCCACTTTCTGCATTTGGATTAAGCTTCATAATTATCAACATATCAGCCAAAAGATGTCCACTGCTAAACATAGGCTTCCCCCATAGATTTTCAGAGCGACCGATCTTGTGCGGCCTGCCCCCAACGGCTCCCAGCAACCTCTATCAGCTCTTATTTCTGGGGGGGGGGGGGGGTCCTACGCTGCGCTTTCCAGTGCATGGTCTCCACTCGAGAACTTTTCTACCCGAACGGCAGTCAGTTCTTCGAGCTATGTGCCTTGCCCACTCCCACTTCAGTTTGTTAATCATTTGCGCTATGTTTTTCTTTGACTTTGGTTCGTCTACGAATATTCTCATTTCTGATTCGATCACGCATTAGCCTTATCCATAGCACGCTGAGTGACCTTGAGTCTTCTTACGAGGCCCATAGTGAAAGTCCACGTTTCTGTATCATACGTCATCACTAATAACACATAATGATCAAAAATTAAAAATGTATGCTAGACAAAATGCACATAAAAATATGTTGAAGTAGCGGACCCGGCGAACTTCGTACCGCCTTGACATGCATATGACGCGGGCTGCCAAAATACGTCAATCAGCCATCATTACATGAGAAAATGAATTTTATTTGTAATCTTTTTATGCGTGATTTTTTCCGATATTTTAATAGTTATTCTGCTATTCGGGACGGAGACAAATTCAACAAATCAAAGATCATAAAAATCGTCCAGCCGTTTTACTTTGTTTTATATATTAAATGTTACATATGCATAAGCATGTGAATTATAAAGACATTCTAGATTTACACATGAAATAGTTATAAATATCAAAAGACTTTTAGAGGCGCTTCAGCCTGTCGAGTCAGTAGATTATTAATAGTTACCTAGAGACAGTCTAGCTCCTAGACTGTGTTTAGCGATATTTTGTTACTTATGTATTTCTGTTTATAATCACCTTTGAAAACAAACACACTGATCAAAGACTTAGATATTTTGGACGAGCAGAATTAAGCTTATTTCGTTTAATTCATACTTTTGTCTGTCAATTTAAAGAAATGTAATAAGACACCCACGCGCAGAACAATCAGCTCATAATAACAAAATCATAATAAAGACGAAAAGAAAATTACCTTAGATGTAGTGTTGTGCCTCGGCTGCTAGTGTTGTGCCCAGCTCGATTTACGAGCCGTCAAGCGCGTGTCGACAGGTGAGCGCCAGGGCGCGTCAAGTGATCCATTGTTTACTCGATAAGAGTTCACTGTCAGATCGATGCGAACCACTCGAATATATTTAGATGTATCTATGGTGTCGCTTAATAAGAGTAGTGAAGTTCCTTCTGAAAATCTCGCCCAAGGAGTAAAGCCTCGTGCGCCTGTTATTATACCGGCAACCATACCCTTCAAATCGAAACAGCAATGTTGTTTGGCGGCAGAAAATAGGTATAGAGAAGTGCCAAAAGAAAGTCATAGTCAAATATTTTATTCATTTAAATCATAAGGATCACTTTGAAACGTCAATTTTACTGCATGTTCCTTCGAGACCAAGCCAGGAAAGAAAGGCAAGAAAACAAGGCTGGTTGTTTTTTTTAATGATCCTTTTAGAATACATAACAATACAGAAAAGAAATTACGTCTAAATTGTAACATTTTGAACGAGTTGGAGCAATTTAAAACCCAAGCTTCTCTATCATCTAAATAATCCGATATTTTATAAATAAATAAATAAATATTGTTGGACATTTCACACAGCGCTATCTAGCCCCAAACTAAGCAAAGCTTGTACTATGGTAACAGATAACTGATAGAATACTTATATACATTTTTTTTTGTAAATACATACTTATAATATATAGAGAAACAACCAGACCCGGAACAAATATCTGTAGATCTTGCAAACATTTGTTCCGCGGCGGGGATCGAACCCGCTACCTCCTGCGTCTCAACCGGCTATTCGCCCACTGCACCACGGAGGGCGTCAGTGTATGGTAGCCTTTTTTATAAAAATGTTGTTTAATTACGTTTTTAAATTTGTTAGTTGTCAATTTTTGTACATCCCTTGGGAGTTTGTTATAAAAGCGTACACCTTGTCCTTTAAACGATTTACTAACTTTATGGAGTCTACAAGTGGCAACCGCGAGTTTATCTTTATTTCTAGTATTAAAATTATGATTATCGCTATTTTTCTTAAACAAATTAATGTTTTTGTGAACATACATTAAATTAGACATATTATTAATCATATATATTAAATATATAGGTACATATATATTCAAAAGTCCCGCCTCGGTGTTTGTCAACAAGCTATGGAGCGCAGCATCCTCGGAGTCAGGCTCACAGACCGTATACGAAACTCGACACTGCGCTCCAAAACACAGATAGCTGACGTGGCTCTGACAACCGCAAAATTGAAGTGGGACTGGGCAGGACACGTTTGTCGTATGCCAGAGGAACTATGGTCAAAAGCCACTACAGAATGGGTTCCAAACGGGCGGCGGCCTCGTGGTAGACCCAGGCGGAGATGGAGGGATGAACTGGATGCATACCAGAAAAAGTGGCCTCAATTAGCCAGTAACCGGGATTCGTGGAAGGAGGGAAGGGAGGCCTTTGCCCTGCAGTGGGACTCTACGGGCTAATAATAAAATAATAATAATTATTAATCATAATTCTATTATAAAAACTAAGTTAAAACATAAAATTGCTCATTAGCCTGCTTGACTAGATTTATTAAAACTAGAGTAGATTAACGATGTAGGTACCTACCTAAAAGTAAAAAAAAACATACCCTTCAGACCGAAACACAGCAATGTTGTTTGGAGGTAGAAATAGGCAAGTGCATTGTAATGTTTGCTGAAAACTCGATATTCGTAAACCTTACCAAACGTGTGAGATTTTATTGAAGAATCAATTACTCATTGTCTTGCTAATCGGTTATTTACTGCGGGTATTTATCAAGTCGTACTTCCGAAAACTCTATTTTAATAATGAAATGTTTAGCTGAGAATTGGTGCGTGTGGAATCTTTGCAAATATCTTATTTTCGGCATGTTTCTTTTTGGAACTCGTTGATCGATCTATGCTTACGTAAGTGTACGTATTTGGAAGGAAATAGTTGCTATGCTCACAAGGCTCCATATAGGGTGTTTCAAATCAGAATGTTTTGTATAATGGTATTTATTTAAACTGTCGCTTAAGAGGTATAAACTGACTCCTGGCACAGGCTAACGTTAGCTTAGAAGTCAGGGCTTCAAACTGTACTGTAAACCTAACATAAATCATTTAATTATTTTAGAGATGCATTTTTACGTAGAAAGAGTTCCTTGCGAAAGGGCTCGGCGGGGAAGTATACCTATTTCTGCCGCCAAACAGCATTGCTGTATTTCGGTTTGAGGGGTACCTATGGTTGCCGGTGAAATTACAAGCACATGAGGCTTCACATTTGTATTCTGTATTCATCTGTATTCCACAAGTAATGAACGCAGAGCAGTGCGTCGTAGGGCACGTTTCTAAAGCGTGTTACCTGCGACGCAAAATTTTATTTTAGGCGATGGTTACCATTTAACATTAGGTGGGCCATCATCAAGCAAGTGGTACCTACATATATTAATAGGATGATAATAGTTTAATAATATTAATAACGTCAGAGGGCTCCAACTTCCGTTTACAAATTTACATCGGTCAATCAAATTAGGGAAACTGCTATCTGCGACGTATGTATTTAATCCCACGCGAGCATTGAAACTGAAGAAAACAACGGAAGCCATTGCATGAGTAACCTATGAATTTATCAGGAATTTCAACTAGACTTCGGCCTTCGGTTTACTACAACAGTAAAAACGCGAATACAGCACTAAAAGTCAGTTGTTCAGTAAAATACGGGCGAACCACGTAAATTTGAGCATACTAGCTATTCTAGATTCTGTGGATTAGTATACAGAATGATTTTATTAACCCCGTGAATCGGAATATGTTTACGTTAACCACAGATTAAGTGATAATGACTACGATAATTCAGACGCAGTTTCATAATAGTTCATACAACGATGACTAAATTCTCGAGAGTTTAGTATTGATTGTTTATTTATAATAGAACACTCCACGCCTTGAGTAACGAAGGAATGTTTATACAGTCCAAGAAGTGATCCATAAACCTGAATCATTTCACAGAAAGTTACACACGTAAATTTTTATATAGGCAAAGTTTTGCAGTATCTACAATTGCATATAATGTTCAATGAATTTATTTTGATCGATAATATTAGATAATTTCTTTAAGATAAATAGCGATAATCATAATTTTAATACTAGGAATAAAGATAAACTGGCTGTTGCCACTTGTAGACTCTATAAAGTTAGTAAATCGTTTTTATAACAAACTCCCAAGTGATGTACAAAAATTTACAATAAACAAATTTAAAAACGTAATTAAACAAAATCTTTTTAAAAAAGACTACTATACAATATCGGATTATTTAGATGATAGAGAAGCTTGGGATTGAAATTGCTCCAACTCGTTCAAAATGTTACAATTTAGACGTAATTTATTTTCTGTATTGTTATGTATTCTAAAAGGATCATTAAAAAAAACAACCAGCCTTGTTTCTTGCCATTCTTTCCTGGCTTGGTCGCGAAGGAACAGGCAGTAAAATTGAGGTTTCAAAGTGATCCTTGTGATTTAAATAAATAAAAAAATTTTACTTTGACTTTAATTTAAAATTGCACTAAAGTTAACGAAATAAAAACCTCAAACTACGTACCTAATTCTTGGGAAAAAACTACAAGCAATTTCCGTGCTCTGATTAACCTAGCCTTATTTCTTTGTTTATTCAAAATGCACCAGATAAATAAAACAAAACTCAGCAAAACAAATACTGGAATCAACAAGTCGAAACGAATCATCATTACGAGTGCTTACATTAGCCGAATCAATCGAGGACGAGTGACGTCACAATGCTCTCTGGCTGACACCTAGCGACGGGCTTCCACGGGAATTTATCGAGTTATTTTTACACCCTGTATTTTATTGTGAGCTTTGTGAAACAAGTGTCAAATTATTTACGTTAAATAATGGTGAATAAAAGTTGTTTACTTAAATTTGAGCGGATTTTATCATTATTAAACGGACTTTTCTAAGGTGCGTGATCTACGAGACAATTCTCTGTTATAGGCGATGGTTACCACCTAACATCAGGTGGGCCATAAGCTTGTTTCATCTCCAGGGATCATTAAAAAAAAACAAGAGCCTATTTTACGAAGAGTAACTTTAAGAGTGCTTATTCCTAAATCGGTATATTTACATTTTTTATACCACTAATATAGCAAACAAGCATACGGGCCACCTGATGGTAAGCGGTTACCGTAGCCTACGGACATTTGTAACACCAAAGTAATACCGGAGTAACACTCGCAACTTGCCCACTCTTTAAAATTTTCAAAGCGCCGTTTTTGGAGAACCCCATACTGTAGTCCCTGGGGAAAACTTCGGCAGGGAGACCATTCCACAAGCGAAGTGTTTGCGGGAGGAAATTTCTCTGGAACCTCACGGTACATGACCACATCGTCTCTAAGGTGTGTGGATGGATTCCCTGTTGATAGCGAGCGGTGCGATGATAAAAGGAACCTGCAGGCACCATATCAAACAACTCCTCAGAACACAACCCGTTATACAAGCGTTGCATGTTTTCGCCGTTTATTTTCTCAGTGACAATAACGTTTCTGTATTTAAACTTTAGTTAAGGTAATAGAACCTTTTAATCCCAATGCACTTGTGAGAACATTATATTCAAATTGTTTTTTATTATTTCGTCGAGAGCTGTTTTCTTCCCACGCCTTTTTGAAATATTGCACATCAGTGCTCTTTTCGTCGTCTATTAGACACAAAAGTATTATAAGTAACAAATCAGAAACAACATTATTACAAAACCTACATTATACATTAACAATAATTCGCTCATGTTTTCATGTGAAAACAAAAGACGTATTATTGATGTGTAATAGGGACAGAAATGTGTAATAGGAACCCGGGGAAGCACGTGCTATTTGATTTAACCAATGAGCGCGCGCGGTGGTCAGATGTTAAATATCATATGCGAGTACTGTAAGGCTCGAAGTTTTTTTTTTTATCCGTTGGATACCATTACTCAGTTATGCTGAAATAGGCTCTAATTGTTTTCGAATAAGCAGAAAAATGTCCAATAACTCCATTAAACTGTGATGACGAGCTCCATGGTGCAGTGGCTGAGACGCAGGAGGTAGCGGGTTCGATTCCCGCCGCGGAACAAATGTTTACATGATCTACAGATATTTGTTCCGAGTCTGGTTGTTTTTCTATATATGATAAGTATGTATTTACAAAAAAAAAGTATATAAGTATTCTACCAGTTATCTGGTTCCCATAGTACAAGCTCTGCTTAGTTTGGGGCTAGATAGGGCTGTGTAAAATGTCCAGCAATATTTATTATTATTTATTTATACTATAGATGCCGAAGATTGATACATGCTAATATGATTTTTGTCTCTAAATCTCTAAATCTCTCCATCTCTAAATCTTTCAAACCGGACGAGGCTTGCAGCGGCAACCTTCCTCTTGATACGAGGGTACACTGCCATTTGTGCAACAGGCTCTTGTCACATCATGGTCGAAATTAGTGAAATGATTCAGTTTACGACTCAGAGCGCCGTTGATATGGTTTAGCTTAGCTAGTAAGGAGTGTTATTTTATCAAAATTATAAATAAAATATCCTAAGATAAATCTGTAAATCTTATATCTGTTATCTTATAATGCGCGTTAAAATCTTTTCAGGGATAAACTAGAATCAAAGAAATCTAATAATTATTAATCCAATTTTAAATAATTTTGTTTGCATAATACTATAAAATTATGATTTGCCTGTGTTTTTTACTATTTATCTCGAACATGTCTAAATTTACTGATACATAATGCAGATCAGAGACATTTAGGTAAACCGCCTTATAGATAGATAGATAATACTTTATTGCAAACCATAAACAACAAAACAATTAAAATTAATATTATTCAAATGAATGTAAACAATTGGCGGTCTTATCGCTAAGTAGTGATATCTACCAGACAACCTTTGGATGGAATGGATGGCTTATAGCTTGTAAGATAGTAAGGTATATAGCGTTAATTGCATTACGCATTTGCATTTCCATGTGCGTTTACGCCATTAATGAAATTTATTTAATTGTCAATCTTCCTTAATTTCAAGTTCTAAGAGATCAATAAAACATCCTGTATAAAATAGGTAAACAAATCATATTAACATCATCTAATAAATTTTGCCTCATTCGCTCTAGTCACATTCTTCATACATCATACATGCTCATTGGTTAAGGGTACCCTTGACCTGGCTTTTGACCTTTATATATTTAAAGTTAAGTAATTTTTCTTTTTCTATTATAAAGTACGTTATTTTTACACCTCGGCCAACCTTCCAATACGCAATATCACAGAAATATCGCATTGTTAAGACCGCCCATTATGCTTACATTTATCTGTTTTTATACCTTTTTAACTGATGTTGTTTCTAGCTTGTAAGGTATAATAAAGAATTTAAATTCATTCATTCACGATGTCTCTAACTTTTATAAAATACGTACTCTACCCAACTGTCCCATTTACCTTGCCTTACAAACATATTTGTGTTCAATTTTGGACTTATTTCTACCCCCAGGGCGTCAGGCAGCGCAGTAATCCTGGATCCTCGCATGATCTGCAAGAAGAACCGGCGCACGCGCGGCCGCCTCGCTCAGATCTGCCGCAACGAGACCGGTCTACTCAAGGAGATCACCAAGGGGGTGACCTTGGGGGCCACGGAGTGCGCACACCAGTTCAGGAATAGACGGTGGAATTGTACCACACAGAGAAGAAGCATGAGGAAGATACTTATGAGAGGTAACTTCTTTTACATACCTTATTATTGGAAATATGTAGGTATATTACTTTATAATAATGCGTGATATTTTCACATAAAATCATCTAGTCCCAAAGTATGTTGTGTTATGAGAACCACGTGACTGAAATAATACATTTTTTTGTAGATACTTACATATTAAGCATAGAAAACACCCAGACCCGAAATAAATATTTACAGAATACATAAAAATGTGTCCCGCGGCGGGAATCGAATCGACAACGTTTTGTGGTTTAAGTCAACTGCGCCACATAGGTCCTCTAACATATGTAACATGTACCATTCTCATAAGCAAGAACGCGGAACTCCGTCCGTCGCAATCATGACTCTATAGAATTCTGCCAATTCTGAAACCCACCACCATCGTGTAGAGGGCATAATTGCCTGTAATCGCCCATGATCGGTGACGATCGAGCGTAATTGCCGTTATGTCAGTTTTACGGACAAACATCAAAGAAGTTTGTAGCCATGATTGTAAGCGTGTCCATACGATCGCCGATCACTCAGTTCGTATTTATTTCCGGTACAATTCGGACGCGTGCTTTATAAATAATGTGTTACATAATGGTAATATACACTTAATAAATAAATAGCGGCAGCTGCTACTGTTTCGACGTCCATAATTAACAAATGTAGCTGCGCAATCACGGTGCATTCTGTGATTTACCATCATGCCCCATAGTGTAGACAGCTGTAAAATCATGGTGGCAATCATTGCGCATTCTATGATTGTCTATCATGGCCCATGGTGTAGAAGCTACACTGGGGTTTTTCAAGAAAATCACCGTGACTTTGGTAGCCATTGGGTGCGTATACTAGCTCAGAAATAGACGGTGGAACTATTGCACGCAAAGGGGAAGTATAATTATTAAGATACTTTTTCAAGCAAAGTTTTCCAAAAATTGTGCGAACGAGATAGATTACCTGAAAGGACAGAGGAACTATACCATGCACTACCACCATCGTAGAAATATAGGGAAAATACTTAGGGAGTCACTTTCTCTCACCTATATACGATTGTTCGTTTGCTGATGCGACAGGTCATGTTAAAGAAGTCATCTTAGGTGTCACGGTTATCTCAGGTACACAGATATGTATAGCGATGCTGACTGCATAGAAAAAACGGTACTATGCAAATCATACCCCCCAAACGAATTAAAACGAAACGAGACTATTAATACGAGATCGTATCACAAAAAGATGCAACCGGATTTGATTTTGGGCATTATGGTCTGGTTTGCATAATATTATCTGTTATGATTTTGATAAATCCCACTCCAAACATTTGCAAACAAAAATACCTACGTAATTTTTTTCTCAACCAATTTTCTTCTGAAAATTAATAACATGAATTTCCAAAATAAAATTTATAACTTACGTGTTATAGAACTAATGACACCTTGTTACTTCTTATTGATCATAAAATCCACGTCAATAATGAACTCTTTTGAATGGATCAATATAACAATATAAATATCAAGTCAAAACATCAATAAATTCCATTCAATGCAAATAACTAATCAATCACAATAATGTCAATTAAACCGCACTAAAGCCACGACAATACGGTTTATAATCTGCGAAACATCAATATGGATAAAGCCTGAGCTTTACAATGCGGCGTGGGACCGCAAGCTAAAAATATACATGAAACTGCGAGTGGTAAATCGAAACTGCAACTCTTGACAGTTCAGTGAAATTAATGCTTATATCCATAAAAGTATCATAAGTACCTATCCGTAGACGTTTGGATTTTTTTTTATTAACTTGTATTGTTCCACTGCTAAAGAACGCAAGAAATGGAAGTAAATGGGGGAAAACTTTGTTCAGCAGCAACCACAATCTCTTATAGCAATATTAAAATAATAATACACTGACATTTCGTACTATGATCCTCAATCAGTAAGCTTACTTTATTATTGTAAAGGCGAAGCAGTTTTGGTGACGTCATCATAAATCGTTCACTCAAAACGTTTCACATTAGAGCTCAAATAAAGCGTGAAGTTATCCTAAAAAGTAAGTAAATCATGTTTATTTTCGCAATGTTTTACACTGAACGTGGTGTAATCACTAGAAAGCACTAAATATACAGCATTATTAGGATTATAACAGTAAGGTTTAAAAGTTTTGTGGTTCAAATCGAAGTAATGTTGCTACGAGCTTGAAACAAAACGCTCCTGAAACATGATAGTTTCCTAAAAGATTGTGGTTGGCGCCCAAAGGTAATAGAGATCTTGTAATTGACAATTTTTTTCTAAGACAAACAAAGTTACAAATATCTCAAGGAGTCGACAATTGCAAACATACCTTAATCTTATCTTATTAAGGTAAATTAATGAGTATAGTATTATTCACAATATTTCTTGTAACCTTACGTTTAATGCGTCGCAAGCCCCACCGTATGTAGCGGAGGCATAACCGGCAATAAAGGCTTTGCTAAAGGCACAATACATTTTATAATCTGCGAACCATCAAACTGAATCACGGTCCATTCAAATCACTATATTGAATTGTGAATTCTATTTATTACCAATCGACAACCGATACAGCGCATTTACATACAAAGCAGGTTGTCGACCAGCGCTTATAGACACGAAGCTGCTTACCTATTTAATATTAACCCCATACAATCTTGAAGACACGGAAATGATTATGCTGATAGGATATCTTTATAGATACATTCACAGTGGATTTTATTTATTTATAGGGTCGGCAACTCGCGAGTACCATTGGTGCTACAAACGTCCATAGGCTACGGTAACCGCTTACCATCGTGGACCGTATGCTTGTTTGCTACCTTAGTAGGATAAAAAAAAACTTTATCTAAGTGCCTTTTCTATGTTACCTTCATATTACTAGCCGATGCATTATAATATTTTCTTGTTCTGTTTAAATTCAAGTTTAAAATAATTGTTATTAATATTTATGTAAAGCATGCTTACGGTTGATGACTATCTGAATAATGGAAGGGCTTCGGAGGTCAGCACAGATCTACCTACTAAGGCTAACATATTGTTGGACGTATGAAAATGTGATTTTACCTTTTATTCATAAAACACTTGCTCGCAATCAATATATCTTCTCTCTAATGTAATGTATTTTTCAAGTAACGTCACCAATATTTGCTTTAGACGTAAAAGACATGACAAAATTGTAGTTTTTCCACTAATATGACCTGCTTTACATGTGAATTCGCTCATAGATATATTTCATCGGAACGGTCGCGATGAGTTCATCAGCATTTAAGATACGCTGTAAAATGTGGGAAGAGGTTTAGCTACCTGCTACCTTTATTAGTCGATGGACAAAAGAATGCAAAACGTGTTAAATTGCACAGATGGATATCGGCCCTAATTCGATTAGCCCAAAAGAGTTGATTTTTATGCGACCACTCGTTTATCTAAATGCGTTCAGTAGTGAAGCGTTTGGGTGAAGCTTTATCGATACTTTTTGTGCAGATGCTTAGTTTTGAATTTGGAAGGTAAATCAATGTTTTGTCGATACTTTTTGGAATTAAAGTTCTTAATTTGAAATTTGGAAGGTTCGGTTTTTCCTTGTTCATTTATTTTGTAAAACTTTTATTTATTCAGTGCTCTCAATCGATGAGTTTTATTTGATGAATTTTAAAATAAATGTGTTACTTATCTGTTAAATATTTTAATAAGATAGGTAGGTAGAACCTGTCTATTCGTTCGCACAGGTGCTAATAGAGCTTTTTATAGAACATATACTAACAGACGGTATTATCATTAATCACACGCAGAACATTTAGATAGAATCTTAAATGCAAGTTAATTGACACGATTATTTTATATTTTACAATAAATTCACACCTACGCATTATAGAGTCGTTGGCTTAGTGGGAGCTGGTCGTGCCTTTTGATACAAAGATGGTGAGTTCAAATCTTGTATCAAATAGTTCTGTGAATTTTCGTGAAACTGAAAACAATGAGATAGTTTAAGTCAACATAAAAAATAATTATAACAAAGCCTGTGATATCCAGAAATAAATTTAAAGTCATGCATCTTCGCGATAGTCCCTGAATATCAGGCAGAAAGAACACTAATAGCTGATGATGATGTTGTGTTGTGATGATGATGTGATAAAAATCAATTACCACCTACGCAATCGATAAAGTCCCATCACTATCGACCAAGCCATTAGTCGTCGATGCATTCATTTCGGTTTCATTAGCGTAAATTAAGTGGTATTTGTCAAAATTTCGTGCGCACACAAAATATTTATAAACCAAACCACCCCGGGGCCTTTACAACATTTTTTTTTCATCGATAACTTACCTCACGATTGTACCAGTTCAGAGATTCGAAAAAAAACTAAACTTAATTGTTTATTACATGCAGGTAGGTACAGATGACAACAAAAGTCGGTTTTCAAATGTCCAAATACACATTTGCGACCAAACATACCATTATTTAGCTTTAAATTTCTGACCACTGATGTGTGACGTCTTTGACGGGACGCTTTACTTCTGACAACGACTGTACTGGCGTAACTTCGAGTCTAAATTAAGTAAAAAAACTAAACATAATCGTTTATTGCAAGCTAACCTATGAATATAAAATGCTCTGGATATTAAATGTCAACGCATGTTTTTATGACTTTGTTGGGTATCGACAGCCATTTTGCTAATGTAAGATACATTAATTAGATATTTTATTGTTGCGCATGATAGCTTAATTTGGGTCTTTGTTTAATGCTCGTTGACCTTTTTAGCGATCGTCCTTTTTTGGCCTTTTAAATCCTGGATTAGAGTCCATTAGAGATAAAGAGTAAACGTGATTTTGATACTAAATTAATTTAATAAAAAAGTAAAATGAGTTTGTTAGTCGCGTGGGCGGTTGGGTCGTGAAGGGTAGAGAGGGGCAAAGTACAGTCAACAAATTAGGATAAAAGCCTATAAATTGATGCGAACAGCGATGGGTGGCGACCAACGACCAGAGCTGAATTAGTCCCGGATTTTTATCACACGGTGACAAGAAAAAAGTATTGGTTACAGGGTGTTGTTGCCAGAGATATTTTTACGGTTTTTGTTGTTAATGTTTATGGTATATTCTCATGATTTGTGGAAGAACTATCCATAGTAGGTACATCGTTTTTATAACTATTCGCAGTAACAATATTCTTTTGGATAAATCTTATGCCTACTTAACTACAACACTTTTTTACCCTCTGTGGACCCGACAACAAGCCAACATACCATCATATCACCAATTACTTATTTTGAAATAATACTAAAAAAATATTCTGACGATCAAACTATAAAATTTGGTGTAAAATACCTACTTAATTATGATTTTAGTCTATTAGAACCAATAACGTCCTTTGCCGATCTTATAACTAAAATTATCTTATAATAATTAGAATTTAACAAATTAAACAAGGTGTTGACGTAATATAGTTCTTAAATAAGTTCTTATAATCGTTTATTCAGATGATAAAATGGCTGTTTTCATACTAATTATATTGAAAGCATTTCATTTGTGCATTATTTAGTGAAAAACAGATTATAAATCATTGTGCTCTGACCGTTTATTACAAAGAATGTATTCAGATTCAAACTGAATGTTTTTATCGTGTTATTACAAACACCCTGTACATAAATCAGTACTGATGAGAAAAAATAATCATTCGTTAATTGGTCCCTTTCATTAGTAAGTCGGTCGGCATTCTTCGACTCGTTGTTTTTTCGGTGTCAAATCTTTATCAATGAAAAAAGGTTTTTATTCTTATTTAAATTTTGTTATCAGCTGTCCGATGACCGGTGATCGCCTAAATAATGTTTCACTTACGTGCCTACTTTAGTGTGTGACTTTTACCCCTGGGTCCAAATTGGACACATCTTCCCATATTTAAGTAACTTTCTTTATCACATTTGCAAAAAATTGTATTTGTTTCATCATTCATCATCAGCCACAAGCCTTCCACTGCTGAACACTTCCACCACTATCTCCCCCATAGCTTTCCAGATCAACCAATCTTGTATTTGTTTGGTATCCTATTAGAAAAATGACGAAATATAATGTTTTTATTTATATTATTCGGTAAAGGACACCAAAAAAGGCATCATCTATGCTCGAATAAAACAATTAAAAAACATTCCAGTAGTCAAAGACCCACCACCATCCATTGTAAATACCTCAACACCTTATCTAGCAGACGCGAAGCTCAATTTCCACTCAAACAAAATAGCCTAATTAAGCTATAAACAAAGCCACAACACGGACCAAAATATTAGGAGCAGAGCCCCATACTAATCTCAGCGGTCATTACCTGTCGACAGGTCGCAGCGAGGAGTCCTGCGTCGTAAAGATTAGACACGATAGCGCGACTACCGGACCCACAGGACCTCACACAACCTCACATAAATACCTTAGAATGGCTTCATATCGACAAAAAACTCGGCGGTAAATTTGGCGCCCTCAACACGTAAATGTTCTTAATTATAGTGTAATATCCGGCCGAGTGGTATCTAATCTTACTCTTACGATGCCCGGCCAGTGGTCGGCTGCCCGTTACTTTTGTCGATACCGATTATTGGCTAAGCACAGCACTACGTATTCGTTTAATGCGCTTATTTTTGAATATTTCTTCAAAATTGAATTGACCTCTTTTCAATGTTAAAGATTATCGATAACGATAATTGGTTTGAGCTCACCACTACGTAATAAAGTACTAATATTTAAATGTTTGAAATATCGACTTCCTAAAGTTTTTAGTTTTAAGTTTTTTAAGTGATGTTGCAAATATTTTTGATCGAGCGAAGCGTGATCTCCAAATCAACTTGGGCAAATCGGCGTTGTATGTATGTATGTTTATTTGTCCGAGGATAATTTTCGAAGCGTTTATCCGATCATCGTGAAATTTGGTATATAGGTAGGTAGTGATGGCACAATTTTGGTGTCACTCAATTAGATAAGGTTTTTGAGATATTGGGGTTCAAGAGGGGTAAAAAAACAAAATGGGATTATCTGGTCAAATGGCACGTTTAATAAAAGATCTTTGTGAGTGAATTTCGATTCCGTTTTTATTATTAGTTTAAATTTTGTATTTTTTACGTTATTAGCCATAATATAAACTGAACTTTGACAAAATTCACAGGGTACACCATTAACCCCACAGTGCTGAAATTTGGTGTGCGTGTAGCTTTAGTGAGACAAATATGTATAAGCAAAAGTCTGAAATCTAGAATAACTGCGATTTCTACCCCAAAAAAGTATACCATATTACATGAACTCCCGTTACCTGTAATTTGAATGAAACTGTAGGTCAAGTTAGATGGTTATTTTTTTCGTGGCACTATTTTGATAGTCAAAGATTACGCATAATGTTTTATTGTTTTTAGGGGAGACTCGCGAGATCTCAGTTCGGGGCGAACCACTAGTTTTATTCTATTCTATTTTAAAATGACGAAGGATTTTAGAACTTTGGTATTTAGAGTAGTTTCTGTTCTTACATTACTTCTCATTCCAAATTAATTTTTAATTTATAATATTAGTGTGATCGTGCTAAATGTTTTTTTTTTAGTTTCTAAGTATAAATCCCTAGAGTTTTGGTTTTCCACATTTCTCGACAGCAGCTCATCAGTGAAAAAGCGCGACGACCTGACGCAACGAGTGCGTCATGCCAAATTAAAGAATACCTTTCAGTCTCCACTAAGTAGAGCCTCAAAAAGCCACAGTAACTCACGTCAGAAGAATGCGACTTGAGGTATTACTGTACCACATTGAAAATAACTTGGTGAGGAGTGATGGGAGAAAATGTGAGCTGGCATTCGGATTTATTGCTGTCAACCATTCGTTTTCGCGAGGAATGCTGCTATCGCGCGAATTTGTAGCTGCCATTTTTAATACTTGATCCATCTATGATCCAAGACAGCATTAATGGTACGCATAACTGGGCCTTGCCTATAGACACTGCAAACAAAACGCTACCGAAAACAATTTATATGAATAATTGACCACTATTTACTAAAAACGGCCAGTTATAGCAACGTTGCTATGGTAACTAATATAGAATCATCGATGGATTAAATATGTAGATAGATAATGTATTTTTTTCCACACCAAATAAATAAAATAAAATAAAGGCGTGAATATCATGGAACGAAGTTCCGTTCGTAGTATATTATTATTGATAAACGTATTATATTAATGATAAACAAATACAAATAAATGAATTACTAGCGTCTGAAAGCAATTAAATGAAACGCAGAAATAACTAATGAATTGAAATAATGTTAGGAAATTTCGTAATTAATATATTTTTTTTGAGTTACGAAAATAAACATTTTATTGTTCAATTCATCTAGTTAATATAAACGTCATCAGTACATTTTCCATCTGTACATTAAATCGTATTAATATCTGCAACATTTGTATATCTTACGCTCAAGTTACGAATATTGTTCATGATTCCATGTGCGATGTCACAATATTAACAGTATCACTTTTGCTTTGGTATATTAAAGAAAGTGTCGTGACGGAAACTCGCGATAGAAAACTATGACACTTTTTTTCGCCTAGCCTCCGCTAAGTCCGTACCGTGCGATAAGAAGCGATAAATCATAGTTACAATGGGTGGCCTTATCGCTCAAAGCGATCTCTTCTAGGCAACCTTTGGATGGACAGGATCTATGTGAACAAATAAGGACGGCATAAAGAGGTAATGTAGGTGTATGTATTGCCACCGGTCATGACCCCCTAGGATCTTTCTGGTCGAAACGCATTATGAGGCAAAAAGCCGACACAAGATAAAAACCAATGGTTGACGAAATAGGAAAAATATACGCACGTAGAATTGGTGGGTGACGCAGACAGTAAAGGTCTAGACGGTGGCTTCTTTAAAACACTTAGCGATTTGTTTCCTTGATTGAAACGTGTCTTTTAAAGGTGGTGCTACAATCAAGGACTTCCTGGCCCATGACGTTACCGCGCGTGCTTCCCTTAAATAAGCGTTAACTAGTAAAACAAAAGTTAACAACACGAAGCGAGTGTGTACCTCGCCTAGTAGACACATTCCGATAGAGTAACTATTAACTACATATCAGAGCAAGTTCAGTAATATTTGACATGGCCTAACAACTTTTTTAATTGGAAAATACTTTCGCCTGTTTGAAATTACCATTAGTAAACGACTTAGCCGTCATTTCACGAGCGCCCAATCTGAAAGAATAACCTTTCTATACCCTGAAAGGGGGTGAAAACGAAAAGGTGATAACAACAACAACAACAAATATGGTTGGACATTTCACACAGCGCTCTCTAGCCCCAAACTAAGCAGAGCTTGTACTATGGGAACCAGATAACTGATAGAATACTTATATACTTTTTTTGTAAATACATACTTATAATATATAGAAAAACACCCAGACCCGGAGCAAATATCTATCAGATTATACAAACATTTGTTCCGCGGTGGGAATCGACTCCGCTACCTCCTGCGTTTCAGTCGGCTATTCGCCCAATGTACCACGGAGGTCGTCAATAATAAGTTCGTGTTTTGTTGTTATGATTCAAAATTAAGCCATATATAGGTTTATCGCAAATTTAAATATCCAGTTTTTCTACACTACACTTTTCGTAGACATCAATATCCACGAAAAAGTTACCGTTTTACAATTTTGTTGCGGACTCGAGCACTTGAGAAATTTAGCCCAGCGCACTCTTCGGCTAATTATTCCTATTAAACGGGCACAATCCATTCAAATTAGCCATCGGACGACGTTGAATAAAGTATTCGCGTTTTGTGCGCGGCTGAATGACGCGGCCCCTTCCGGTGGGTGGTTGCTGTCACAACAAGCAAAGCGCGTCGCGAACGCACCGCACCGCATAATGAGACGCTTACTCGTATTAGCTAAAGAAATTGACAAGTGAACAATAGCGGCCCCAGGGAAAAAAACAACGCGAAATGCAGAAAGAGCCGGACAGTGTCGTATCGTATTACCCAACGTAAAATATCTGGGGGAACGGAATGAGAAACGATCGCTTCATTTAAATATGGAAGGAGTTCGCGTGCGTTCGGTAGCGTGAGAATGCGCTTTCGACGACGTTCGTTCGCGGGGCGGCGGCGGGGCGGGTGCGGGACGTCGATAAATCAGGAGCAGGTCGCTCGCTCGTATATCGGCCACGGGGCCCACAATGGCGAGCCGGTGACATGCTGACACTGACGCAATTGCTTGCATGCGCCTGGGCCGTCACCGCGCGACGGCCGCGGACGTCCCTGCTCCCCCCTCCCCCCTCACTTACCCCCAGTCCGTATTTATTGCGCTAAATATTTGAATTAATCAGATGAGATAAAATGGTTGTGTTCGTTTAAACATTCCGATGCGGTCGCGGTGACAACTCGATGTATTGTCTCAGCATTGAGCTGATCCGCGGTAAAGGTCGTCTTTTTCCCCGACTGCAGTAGGAGGTATCAATGAGAATATGTGCATAAAGTAGGATTTTTTATTTGTCGTATCACCTAAACGATTGATAGTTTTCAATTAATGTGATGCCATGGGACGTGTAAGGGTTCGGACAATGACATAGGTTACGTTAAATGCTAAAAGATAAGACGACAGGTATTTACAAAATATATAGTGAAAGTATTTAAAAAAAAAAGTGGCACTCAGGGAGTACCGACAGAAGTGAAAACTTGAATAAAGCAGACTATACTATGGATACTTATATACAGAGGTATCAGTAACAGTCAGTGTCAGTAGTCAGTGACAGGTGTCGGTAACAGAGTCGTGAGTTCAATGGTTTTTTCCCCATCTCAAAAAATACTCAACGCGCCTAAAGAACATTTCACTATGCCCAACGCGCCTAAAGATGTTTTCAATTCAATACCTAAGTCTTTAAGAAACTATAATGAATTTGCAGTCTGATTTTTCAGTGCACAATGAGCTTTCTATCAATTTATGAAGATTTCTGCGTCGGTTTCCATCTTGCGTATTAAGTAAAGTGGTGTAAAGGCTGTTATGATTGTTTTACGATCAGCCAGTGGTTCCCGCACGTAGGTAACCTGTGTCTGTGACATACATGTTTACGATGTAAGAGTTCACCCGACCATGCGTTTGTCACTTCAAGTCGACTTGTTAAAGAAAATGAGCTTTATGTCGCTGGATTTAGATTAAAATATGGATACTGTAATTGTCTAGTAAAGTTGAACCGTAGTAGAGCTGACGTCAGTTTTCGTGTTATTTTAAAACCCTGATTTAAAAAGAGTGAGAATGTGTCTATCTATAGCATTGTAGATACCAAATTTTTTTATTTAAAAGCTGGTGTATGCGAGACGGTTTGAATCTTGGTAGAAATTGGCGCAGCCAATTCTGATCAGGGTACTTAAATTACAAATTGTTTTCAATTACATTGAACTGTGTGTGCTGACTTTAAATTACAATATTGATAGCTTGATATGAATTTGTTTCATAGTCTCAGTTTAGATTCCGTATCATCAAATCATGTGACTAAAAAAGTGTTACATTTGAATTTGTATGGATATAGAACTAGAGGGAGGCCGAAGAAGAGATGGACTGTGTGAAGAATGATTTGCGTAAAAAAGAAGTCACAAAAGAGATGACGGCCGATAGAGAGGTATGGGAGAAAATACATGTTGTGCCGACCCCACGTAATGTGGGATAAGGTCAGGAAAAAGAAGAAGTTTTGATATTGATAGTTTCTGCAAATTGAAAATGTTCGCAGAAGTGAGACTTCTGTATAGTGCGTACTTTCTGTGACTTGACACACGATACTGGTCCTTGGCAGGTTCGCAAGGAAACATCGCATTATATGAAGCATGTTTCACTCAACTCTGTAAGAAATGGGGATGAAGATCTTACGTGCAAGCATTCGAGGAATGTAGATGTCGAGTAAATTATTAATGGACCGATTTGATGCTGCATTTGTTTATCTTTCTTTAAAATCTGTCGTGCAGTATTTTAGTTGCGGAATGAAATGTGTGGAGATTCAAGAGCAAAATTGTTGGTATTTCGATTCAAGTCAAAATTATCAAGTTTAGTAAAATAATATTTTGCAAATAGCTTACAAGTTACTATGTTGATAGTGATCTACAACGCAGATACACAAAATTATGATATATCTTTCGTTTTGAGCAATAAGTACCCAAAATAAAACTTGGAAGCGTTAGGTTATGGTCGAAGTAAAACAAATCTATTTTATAGTTTCATCTTAGACCACATCTTCATATTCATATTATTTATTTCATATTTATTTATTTCAAACCCCCTATGGTTAGAAATAGTAGCTTAATAATTATTTTAATAATTAATAGTAGGCTTATAGAACACTTAGTTACGTCAACTTCATTACATAAAAAATGTTAGGAAAACATTTACCTAATATTTTAATAATTAATAATACAATAATATTTTAGTTGCGGCTGTATGCTGGCTTTGTCAGAAGAACATTAAAATAATAAAATCAAATTAAAATAAAGTAAAATTAGTTAATTAAAGTGACTGTAAAGAGGCCTTGTCATCTATTACCATCAGGTAAGATTGTGGTCAAACGAAGATCTATATCTACCTAAACACACAAAAATGGCACCCCGGGAGTGCCGACAGAAGTGAAAACTTGAATAATTAAAAGATACTTATATACAGAGGTGTCGGTAACAGTAACGGTAACAGTGTCGCGAGATCAATGGTGTTTTCCCATCTCAAAAAATGCCCAACGCGCCTAAAGATGTTTTCACTTCAAGAAACCTGAAATTAACAAAAAAAAGTATTTCCGAATTTTTAACGCCTCTGCACAGTGAAAAGTAATTTGAGAAGAAGTGACATTATCTTCTTTTTCGTACTTTCCCCGTTGCTCTCACAACTGAGACTTCATTTTCAAAACCGCAAAGTTAGTTGAAGGCTCTCTCAGCATTCGATAAATAAAATCGCCAATCTTTAAACATGGAAACATTCTCCGCTCGCTATAACCGACGGTGTCGATCTCGACGCATTTCATCCATCTCAAATCTAAAATTCCTGCGTGAACAGTTAATTTAGAGTCGCGCCGGACGATCGGTATCGGGGAGCGAGTTTCAGTTTATCAGTATCTAGCGGGAACGTCCGGCCGATTCCAGGTGTGGGAGCTAGCGATTTTATTACATGCAACTTGCGTTTCTTAGGTAACGGTAGGTAAAGGTATTAGGTGTATTGTCTTTTATGCGGATTAAGAGTGATTAAACTAAAGCGGGCTTTATAATTTGCGATATGCAGACAGACTAAATGGAAAAGACTCTGAATTCAGACAAGTGTACCTAACATACTAAGCCAGTTAGAACCACTTTTATTACTAATTTATTACTACATTTGGGTCAACATACTGAATTTAATGCAAGCCCGCTTTAAATGAAGCAAGCTTTAGTTAGCTGAATTGGTAGTGGGCGGGCACATAGTTCGAATAACTGTCGGCCATTGGGGCAAAAAGGTTCTAGAGTGGAGACCACGCACCGAAAAGCGCAGCGTAGGATGCTCCCCCACTAGATGAAAAGAAGACCTCATCACGGTCGCTGGCAGCCAATGAAGTGAAGAGGGAAGAGAACAGTGGAACCCAAGATTCTGGGAACGTTGATCAGCTTACAGCTCACCGTTTACTAATTTCTTCATTGCCCTAAAATTTTAATACATGAGCCTCTAAATAAAGAATAAAAAATAAAGAAGAAATTATAAATAAATAAATAAAGACTCTACATACATACTTAGAAAACTTTCGTGATTTATTTCAATCATTATTATAAATACGGGATTCATCACGTACCGTTTTATCGGTGTTTCGACCGACAATATGATACCGTGTGACTGCGGTAAATGCTACATTGGTGAAACAAAGCGAAACGTATCTAGCAGGTTGACTGAACACATAAGTGCAATGAAGAATGTCGACTCCAACAGTTCTACAGAAGCGGAACATGCCCTAGATTCTGATCCGACGCACTAAATAAATAAATAAATAAATATTGCTGGAAATTTCACACAGCGCTATCCAGAGAGGCGATAGAAATAAGTCGTGTGCCGAACTTTAACAGAGATAGAGGATGGGTTCTACCGCCAGCCTGGAGGCTATGTCTTCATGATGCAAGCGACAGAAGAATGAGTGAACCTGACAGAGACATAGTAAGTGTTGTGTGTTTGCCTGTACCGAGAACTACCGAAGAGAGCAACAGTAAAGATAATGATGATGATGCAGCCTGTCAACGCGCTGGGCCATCGTTGACTCAATCCCCTCCACCGCGCCCGTCTACTCGCGCAGAGGGCTGCGGCGCGCAGTGCGTGGCGAGACGTTATTCGGAGCGGATCGTACTCACCCTGATGAAGGTTCACGAATTGAACCGAAACATTGTCGGTCGAAACATCAATAAGACGGTGCGTTATGAATCCCGTATTTATAATAATAAACAAAGAAACGCGGCATAAATGCAACAACGTAACACTAACTCGCTGCAAGCTCGTATATTGAAGCACATCGTTATAAATAAAATTAAAATTGCAAAATTCCCAGCAATTTCACATATAGGCCGAGTCGAGATGATCTCTGAGCCTTCGTCTTATCGGCTGCAGTGATGGGCAGCATTCTCACTGGCACAGGATAAATAATAGTACCAACTTACATAATTTTCACTATGTTTTACCTGTAAAGTCTCAACAATGAACTTGAACTATCTGATCGGATTACATACCAGTGGACAATGGTAGAAATCATCTTCAAATCAGCCAAAGGATGCCCACTGCTGAACATAAGCCTCCTCTATAGATTTCCAGAGCGATCTATCTTGTGTGGCCTGCACCCACCGGCTCCCAGCAACATTTTATAGCATTTTTTAGCTTAATTTTAGCATTTCTCCCTCCTTCTTCATAATACATACTTTAACTATGCCAAATCCCACACTCCGTACGCGCAATAAGCTCAAATAGAGGCACAAAGTTTCCTCTCTAGTATATTTATTGATCGAGCGAAGCGAAATCTCCAAATCAACTTGGGCAAATCGGCGTTGTATGTATGTATGTATGTTTGTTTGTCCGAGGACAACTTTCGAAGCGTTGATCCGATCATCGTGAAATTTGATACATAGGTAGGTTGCGATGGACAATTTGGGTGTGACTAAATGAGCTAAAAATCTGCCGGGGTTGTTGAGATATTGGGGTTCAAGAGGGGTAAAAAAACCAAAATGGGACTATCTGGTCAAATGGCACGTTTAATAAAAGGTATTTGTGAATACATTTAGACCCCGTTTTTATTTTTACTTTAATCTTTGTAGTTTTTAAGTTATTAGCCATAATAAAACCTGAACTTTGACAAAATTCACAGAGTACACCAGTGACCCCACAGTGCTGAAATTTGGTATACGTGTAGCTTTAGTGACACAAATATAGGCAAAAGTCTGAAATCCAGAATAACTGCAATTTCTACCCCAAAAAAGGTAAACCAATTAACATGGACTCCCGTTACCTGTAATTTGAATGAAACTGTAGGTCAAGCTATATGGTTACTTATGTATTTCGTGGCACTATTTTGACAGTCGAAGATTACGAATAATATTTTTTTGTTTTTATTGGAGACTCGCGAGATCTCAATTCGGAGCGAACCGCTAGTTTATTTATTTATTTAATACTTTCACACAAAACATAATAGTGCTAGGAGGACTTAATGCTAATAGCATTATCTACCAGTCATCCTGCTTGTGCTAAAAGAAGGTAAGGCGTGACACAGGAAAACAGGCATTTCAAAGCTTATTATAAATACAGCCCCTAAATGACTAAATAAGAACTTAATAAAAATGACTAAAATAATAATTATAATATATATATATACATATATACATGTAAATATAAATACAGTTATCTTACGTAAAAACGTTTATGATAAAAAAAATATTAAATAGAAATTACATTGCAAATCTAAGTCAAACGCATGATGGTGTCGGTGGCTAAATTATCTTCAACTTCTGCGCTGACGCACCTATCTCTTAAACGACTCTTGTTTCAGCCTTTCTAATGTTTAATGGCAAGTCATTCCAGAGTCCTACCGCCACAACCGAAAAGGAGTTAGAGAAATAAGAAGTCTTATGGAAGAAGTATACGTGAAGTTTAATATATAGATTATTAACTAAACTGATTCGCTTGTGATAGAATTCTTAACAGCATATTCTTAATCAGACGGAAATTTGGCCAGGTTTAAAAAAATATATTTAAGGGAATAGTAATCGTATTTTAAAGATGCTAAAAACTGAAAATGCCAGATATAACACCTGGTAACAAGTTGCAGGACTAGCGGAGTAGCACAGCCGCTTTTAAGAGTAGTAGAGTTTTTTTTGTGAAAGGGCTCACCTGAGGAAGTATACCAACATACCTATTTCTGCCACCAAGCAGCATTGCTGTGTTTAGGTATGAAGGGTATGGTTGCCGGTGAAATAACAGGCACATGAAGCTTTACACCTGTATGCCTCAAGTTGATGTACGAGCGTGACCTACGAGGCAATTCTCTGTTATAGGCGGTGATTATCACTTAATATCAGTAGGCCTAGTTCAGTAGCTGTAGAGAAGGATTTAGTCATGAATAATTTCTCGGAACATAGAATACACTTGTCGACCGTCTCGAGCACGGCGATTGCGAGAGTGAACGGGAAAAACATTGTCGACACTTCCTCGACAGTAGTCTACAACGCCGAGCACGATAGCCATCATTTAAGGCATTTCTATTTGTGACATTTAAGGATAGACAACTTTCTTCTGAAATTGTCTTGGTCTTGCGATGCCTACACAACACTGTCTTCTCAAGTTGTCTCTTTCGCACTCTTCTCAATCGAGCGCTTGCCAACAATTTTTGGTTAGATATTTAATTAATTATATATACAACGTAAGTTGCTATAGACAGAGTATCCTCTCTTGTCTAGGAAGAAAACTTATTGAGCCTGCTCGGGGCAAAGAAAATTTCGGAAGAATCGACAGAGAATAGAATAGAATAACGCTTTATTGTACATTACACTCAAATTTAAAAACAATATAAAAAAACAAATAACAATACATGCAGAAATACAAGTTTCGGTCAGAGCCTTGTCGTCTCTTCGAAGAGTAGACCGTTAGTAGTAGTTTCGTCTCCATATAGTATAAAAAAGCCGCTTTTGTGCCACTAACGAGGTTTTATATATTGAAAATAAAATGAAAATTAGTATAATTGCAGATTTTCTTAGTACTAGTTACCTCGTAAATGGTATGATGGTTATGCTCCGCACACAAGTCAACGATTTACTTGCGCAAGCCTCTATGGGAAGAATTTTTTCAAATTTCTAGGCTTTCTAGGCTAAATCGGTGATGTATGTGTGCTCAATTATATACGACACAAACGTAAGAAAGATAAGAAAAAACAGCAGGGGTTGAAGCTTGCTAGGATTGAATCTTAGGCCATCGTAATAAAGCCTATTTAACAATAATCCTGAATTGAAGAGATACGTGTCTAGTGGTGAGCTCAACATTCTCACTGGTCTATATAAACATAATTTATGTTGTTATTACAAATGATTAATGTTGAAATCTTTTTAATATACTGTTCTTTATTAATAGGTTTGATAGTGCTTTCGTTAAATGGCAGGATTGTATCGAGTGTTTACTCTGCCTGTTCATATACATACAACATACATAACATATAGCGACCCGCCCGCGGCTTTACACGCGTGGTTTGTCAATAAAAACATTACCCTCCTTCTGTGCAGTGGGTAAAAAGTAGCCTACTTCCCAATCCCGACCATAATCTATCGGTATACCTCATCGAAATCGGTCCAGCCGTTAAGTCGTTAAAACGTAACAAATAAACAGACAGAGAGGCAGACAGACAGAAAGACTGAGAGATAGATATACAGAGCTACTTCCGAATTTACAATATTAGTATGGATATGTACGTGTAGATCAAATTACAGGATTTGTAAACTACCATGTTAAAGAGTCTTAAGATTGACTGTAAAAGTATTTGGTAAGTAATCTAAATACTACGGATAAGTATATACGTGACTGTATGCAAACAGTCACGCTAGCTGCTTAATAACAATATAATGGACTTACTGTATTATTCACATTGTGTCACACCGAGTGAACTTGCATTGTACTGCGGGCGACACTCGACCGAAAATTGCGGGTATTCGTAAAAAAATTATGTAATTCTTGTTTGATGTTTTTGTGAATCACCAACTATCAAAATTTTTAGACTGTTTCGTAGCACTAAATAAATAAATAAATATCGCTGGACATTTCACACAGATCTATCGCTATCTAGCCCCAAACTAAGTAGAGCTTGAACTATGGGAACCAGATAACTGATAGAATACTTATATATATATGTTTTGTAAATACATACTTATAATATACATATAGAAAAACACCCAGACACGGAACAAATATCCTCCTGCGTCTCAGCCGGCTATACGCCCACTGCACCACGGAGGCAGTCAAAAAATTAAAATAAAATTAAAGTAAAAAATATTTTTAAAGTAAAATTACTTAAGTTTAAATTAGTTTCTCATATAAGTGAAATGTAAATTTATTTTGAGAAAATAAATGTTATTTAACCATAAGAGGCATTCGGACAACATCAATCGGAACATATGGGACTAACCAGTAGCCATTATCTTAAACAAACTAACTTCATATTTTTCGAATCTGCCTAAGGCCAAGTTCATATGACCGCGCGGTACCGCGCGGAACTACTAACCGCGCGGTACAAGATCAAACTAAATAGTGTTTATCGTCTATATTACCGCGCGCTACCGCGAGGCACAGTGTGTGGCGTACTCCGTCCCGCGTGCAAGATCTTGTACCGCGCTTTACCACGCGGTACAAGTTCTACAAATCTGTATCGACTCGTTCAGTAGATCCGCGCGACTTGTGATGGACAGACGCACTGATTTAAGAAAAAAAGAGTACTGGAAACGATGTATCTATCGATTTGCTTATGTATGAAATTAAAAAATGAGATGACTGAAAGACTCATTTATAATCAGTTTGATTGTTATTAATTTTTAAAGTAATGAATAAAGTGTTTGATGATATACAGTATCTTATAGCATCATAACTGGGTTTTAAATCATTTTCAACGAAATCATATAATAAATCAAAGGATGAAACCCACATCCTGAAATAGTTTAAAAAAATTCTTCGTATAGTCTCAGGTCGGGATATAAAGTGATAAAAAAACTTGAAGAAAGTTTTTCACTTAAAATAGGATGCACCCAGTATCGACTTTGTCTTCTGCGACGTCTGAGTTTTCGGTACAGAATCCATAAGCAAATTGCCTCCTCCACGTCCAATCACAATCAATGTTGATGTCAGACTGGCTCGCGTACAATGCTGTCTTGTAAACGCTCCCACCGCGTGGCGACGCGCGGTGCTGCGCGGTCATGTGAACTTACCCTATGTCAAACTCTATGATTTAATATATAGGGCAGTTTCTAACAAATCCTAATCTCATTATGAAGTGCTCGTCGCATAGGTAGTCCAGCTACTAAAAGTTGCCTGAAAGAAATCGCTTTCAGCTATAAGGCCGCCCATTGTACTATATTTAGCATTTATAAACTAGTTCTTTAAGATCATCTTGCGCAACGATGCCTAAACGTATTTAGTGGCTAAATATGATTTAAGGAGTTGTCAAATCATACGTCAAATTTAAACATGTTTAGTTGTTAAATATATTTAGGAACCGATACATAAATAGATAAATTTAAGAACCGTTGTGTAAGCCGGCCTTAGTATTCCTGGTGTACAATAAAGCGTTATTCTATCCTATTCTATTCTATAAGCATTTGAGGACTTCAGAAGACGTTAAAACAATACCGACAAATTAAACGCTAGAGTTGTAATGTAAAAAATGTACAAAAACAAATATTTTGAAAAAATACCTTACGATTTATTACACAAAGCCATATGAACTAAAAACAAACATTCTCCAAGCATTTTATTGTGCATTTTAGGTCTTTTTTGAGATGTTATTTGAGGAATTTGAGTCTGCAAACTTTTCGAACGTGTAAGCACTGTCCTCACATTCGTCATCGTCAAAGAAAGTCGCAAATATTATCACTGCAAATGTAATGTAGTGAAAGGTCATCGTCAGATCCATGCTGTAAAGATGCTGATTTACGCTGTCAGCTTTGCTATGAACTTATTAAATTTAAACACGACACGACATCGTTAAAATTCAGCATGAGTCAGATAAAAAACGTCATAATCGCAGACAACTTTGACAGACAGCGTAAATAAGTTAACGAGCAAAAAGAACTAATGTCTCCTATAAAACGAGTTCCAACATATTAATTACTTTCTTATAAGAACTGGTCCTACAGTTAGGTATTGATCATACAATGTCCCACTACCATAATCCAATGCGAGAAAACCCATCGCAGCATTTTCATGAGCCATCGGGACAGCACGTGCGCATGATTGACTGGAAGCGATGGCGGAACGACTTCCAAGTATTCCAAACTTGCAAAAACCAAGATATTGAAGCCATACAACTTTAAAGTGTGAATCGATACGATTTTATTGATCGATTGACAATTTCGCTGAATTATTCAGCGGACACGAATACCGACATTCCGCGAGCGCTCGTGGCGACCACCGCAAAAACCGCGCAAGAACTACCCGAATATAATCGCCGGCAGCTCGTGGGAGTGGCTCGGAGCCGGACCCGTTTTGAGGCCGGAGACGATCGAAAAAAGTCAGCGTTCGGTGATGAGAATGTCATGTCCCCCGTTCCCAACGACATATTTGCGAGTCAGGGCCGCGGTTTGCGATAATTACAGCGCATAACGCGACCAGCGCGCGAGGAATGGCGCGCTGTGAGCGCACCGCCGCAGTCCGTAATGACGACGGTGTCGCCCGCGGCCGCCACCGGCCCTCACCAACCTGCAGCGCTCCAGAAAAACGGTGGGGTCCCCGGCATCCGCGCCAACCCCACCCGTTCCCATGCACCGGACCGACGACGCTCCCGACCTTTTTTGCTCCCGTCTAAACGGCTAGCGAAATATTTTGAAATTGACATTCTTTTCATATCACCGGAGGACGCATCCTTGACGTCGTCGGGTAAAATTTAATCAAAAATGCCTATGAAAATCAAGCGACGGGTCGCGGAGTAATTACGGCTCGGATTCTGCCGCGGATGGGTGTGCACTCTCGCTTTTTTGTCGCGCGTCAATTATATAAATTGTTCGTGCAATAAATTTCTCTGTATCTTGTGGGACGAGCGGGGACGGCGGGAATGCGGCGTCGATACGCCGGTCGCGGGTGCATCGGGCCCAATTAGCATGGGATCGATAGGCGCGCTCGATGCCGATCTGCTGTCAGCCGCTCCGCATTGCGCAAGCCACTGCTTATCTAATCTCAGTTTAATGAATGCCACGGTACTATCACAAACCCGAAAATTTACGGGGTTAATAATGTATTTCATACTTCAAGGTTGTACTCTTCGATCATACGTTCCATCAATATGCTAGCAAAACCACATCAGCAGCACAATAGACATAGAAATAGCTAGTTGCTGATGCTCTCAATAATTGAGGTTGACTGACCATGACGGAATGGAATTATGTGCATTCACAGACTAGATGACTAGCTCATTATAATGTGAATGGGCAATATGGCACAATTGATGGGAAAATCGGAATGAATCGGGAATAGACCAGCTATAGAGACCTTAATTGAAGTTTCGCATAATGCCCATCGAGGTATAAAGCAGGTCGCAACTGACTGTCTACCGGTACTTACTGCCAGTTACAGAGAAAGTAGTGTATTGGTAAGCTCTGGTAGTCGGCGGTAATCAGCTTTCTATGAGAATGTGGCCGTAGATCTTCGTAACTGTTTGAGCTCGTTATGTGCCAAAGACGTGTAGAACTGTCTGATTCGCGTTAGGCCTCCTTTTTGATGTATATCGCGACTCAGTGCGAGAATATCAAATTCTATGGACAATATCGAGTTCCAGCAGACGCTTTATTTTAGTTATTCTGTTGATGCCTCTTTTAATGGGATGTAGTCCTTTTCCTTCTGGATATAACTAGTCCTAACTGACGCCTTATCAATTGAAGATGATTTATACAGTGCCTGGAGGCAAATTGCATCACTAACTTGATAACTAAATAACTGTTGTAGTGGCTTGGACAGGAATTTAGATGGAATAGACTTGTCCAGCATTTATCGTCCCCATAATTTCATCATCATCATCATCATTCTCAGCCCGTGTCGACCCACTGCTGGGCATAGGCCTCTCCTTGTTTCTGCCACTCTTCCCGATCCTGTGCCAGTCTGAACCACGTACAACCCACGGTCTTATGGATGTCGTAATTAATTAATTAATTAAGCATTAATTTGCAGAAACGCCGACATAGCTAGATCTGCATTAGCCCTTATTAAAAATGTTTCTATATTTGTTTGCGATACTGTTTGAATGTTTGTTTGCCCTATTGCCCCTTAGCTATCTTATATGGTAAAGATAGATTATATAACAAAACAGAATCTCTGATTTTACCAAGTTCAGTTGGACAAATACACACTTACCAAGTCAGTTTTCTGTTTAGTGACCATTTGAGATCGAACTATGGTAACAACCGGGGGTTACCCTTCTAAGTTTTATTTGCTTAAATATCAAAATTCCCATCACCACTCTCTACCATTTCTTTTGACACCAACTAGTTACTTGGAATGATAAAATGCTATAATGATTATTTCCAAAGAATAACATACCTCATCGCCATAAACCATCTCACACCTCAATAGAAACTTATTATATTCTAGCACGTAAAAGCCTTCAATAGCTATTGTGAGTTGATGACCGATGCAGCATATTTATGCGATCTGAATATTCATCCGATAGAGTTGACCTGCCATTAATTGTTATAGCCTGTTAGGGAGAGAAATACGGATAGAAAGTATTGGATAGACATTAATTTTTGACCTATAAGGTCAATAAATTGATTAAATGACCGATCGCTGGAGGAAGGTGTGAGGCTGGGATTTATGTTTTCTTGTAGCACCTAAACGGCTTTATAAACAGGTTGTTATGTGTGAATAGACATGATTTTGAGAGATTCCGTACCTCAAGAAGTCCATCAATCAAGTGTTAAAAATCTTAATATATAAAACAAAGTCGGGTTTGTTCGAACTCTTATAACTCGAGAATGGCGGGACCGATTTTCATGGTTTTTAATTTGTTGTATCTGTCTCCGTCCCGAATAGCAGAATATTAAAAACATTGGAAAATTGACGCAAAAAGAAATTATGAGGAAAATTCGTTTCCTCATACATAATGATGGCAGATTTTCAATTCTACCGGGGTGACGTATATTGACAGCCTGCGTGATATGCATGTCAAGGCGGTACTAAGTTCGGCGGGTCAACTAGTATAATAATAAATATAATAAATAAATATTGCTCGACATTTCACACAGCGCTATCTAGCCCCAAACTAAGCAGAGCTTGTACTATGGGAACCAGATAACTGATATAATACATATATACTTTTTTTGTAAATATGTATATACTTATAATACATATAGAAAAACAACCAGACCCGGAACAAATATCTGTAGATCATGCAAACATTTGTTCCATGTCCCGGGTTCGTTCACCTACTGCGCCACGAAAGTCGTCAAAAATAACTTTTTACCAAAGCTTGAAAATGATGTTAAATGCATAGATTTTGTATCGCAATGTCCAAGTTCCTGCATAATGCCACTGTAACTTACAAAAAAAACAAAATAAAGTAAAGTCTCAAGACTTTCTGATCAATACAGTCCCTAACAAGCTCAGCTCAAGCCTGTCAATTCATAGCGAACATGAACACTAGACCATTAAATCGTCACAGCAGTGAGCCACAATGATGTTTTATGTATAGGACCTTCGATTCGCGAAGCCCAACGTTTATTACATCTGTGAATATTGATTTTTGGGTCAACAGCTTCACTTTGTTAATTTTACACCTGTATTTTATACCTGAAACGAATGAGACACTATAAACACGTACCTACTCGAGGTGTGAATAATGAAAAGGTATTGTATGGAGTCGTGTTCGTGCTTATCAGCGACTGTGGAATTGGGCAATGTTTGCTCGTTGTGCAAGGCTAGCTTAGATGTTGATACCAGGAAATTGAGATTTCTCTTAGTTTATCAAAGAGCTTGAGATATTTTCTGGTGTTATGACTACAGATCGGATAAACGGATGCATATTTACCTAAAGTTAAACGTTGACTAGTATGGATAGCACTTTTTTATCCAAAAAATTCCGTGATTCCGGGATCAACAAATTTATCTTGTATTCATTTTTTTTTTAATTTATTTATCTACTTAACCTAGACATCCCTTAAAGCTGCATAGGTTTTTATGGTATGTCATTCATCCCTCATATACCTAGTCTAAAGAAATTCACATTCTATAAAAAACGCACACTTTGGCACATAGGCATATTATGTATACATAATGCCTTGTTTCAACGTAATATGGTTGTTTTTCCCTACTTTTACTGTCAGTAATTTTTGACGAAGCGAAAACAATCTTGTAACTAATTTAATGTCAGATCGGGTCTATTAGACCTCAGGGAATATAATCATTTTGTAAGTGTGCGAGTGAGATGGCAGATTCTACCTGCTTGATATTGAACATTAAATTAATATAATAATAATAAATTAAATCGCGGGATTTTATTTTTAATAAAAATATTCTAACAAGCCGTTTTCATAATTTGTTAGCCAAAAATCAACTTTAGGTAAATATGCATCCTAATATCCGATAACTAACTATGACAGTCATAATTAATGTCACACCTACATGTTTCATAGAATGTTGAACTTGAAATGCTTTTTGAAATGTGTCCAAATATATTTTTCACGCCACCTGCTCGACAATGTCAAATTACATGTCATGTACCTAAATCTAACCGAAAGCAGGTGATTAAAGCCCTACGGCTGGCCGGGAGTAAAGTTTTACTGAATTTCATTATGCCCGCGCGGGCCTAATGCGAATTGAATTTAGTATCTCATTGTTATTACAATTTGAACCAAAGAGACCCACACAATAAGATCTTATTGGTTGTTTATTTCGTGGCACTATTTTAATAGTCAAAGATTATGAATCATATTTTTGTTTTTGGGAGACTTGCAAATAATTAGATGTTCTAAGATATTAGTGGTTCGCCCCGATTTGCAGATTTTTTATTAGAGAAATAGATCAAGTGGTTGTCTAATCCACCGAAATAAATCACAAGAAGCAATCTTACTCCTTTCAATGTGTACCAAATTCATGGTTGTCCGAGTGCTGCAGAGAGTTGTCTTGATCTAGTTTTTTAACTAAACTATTTCAGAGTTAAAATGGGTTTTTACTAGAGCTAAGAGGGGAAGTTGAGCGGTGAGCGAGGCAAAATCCACTAATAACTTCGTTTTCTTAGCCTCAGACAGTGTAGGTCTATTGTTTGATTTTTTCATGCTCATTGTTTAGCTTCCTCGCACGGCACAGCTCTTGTGGCAAGCCACCCTTGATTAAAAAGGTAACGAGTCCACATCCTTACCCAGTTCTTTTGTCAACAGACACACGAGAGACGGGGTTCGTGAACGCCATTACGTCTGCTGGTGTCACCTACTCGATCACCAGGGCCTGTACATCGGGCTCCTTACTAGAGTGTTCATGTGAAAAGGTAAACAATCAAATCAATTGTACAAAACTTATTAAAAACTTATTTAAAAGAGCAGGCAGTGATGTCAGAGCTGGAGCATATTTTATCGACGTATTATAGTAATAAAATTACAAAATATGTAAGGGATTTTGGCAATTTGTGCCATTTATTATCACAGAACTCTAAAACATAAGATCGCATAGATAATGTTAGAACTTTTTATAACTCGCATTTTGTTAGTTACTCTGCAATCACATAATATTATAAATTTGAAAGTTTGGTTGATTGTTTGTTTGTTAATCGATCACGTCGTAATAGCTAAACTGAGTTCGAGGACCTGGGCCCGTAGCCAAGTTACATTCGCTTCGAATCGATTCGTACATTTTCGGACTTATCGACTAGCTTCATCGCTAATCGAATGTAACTTAGCTAAGCCCTCAGGATTGAAAAATATCCGCAGATGGAAACTGGTTCAAACCATGTAAAAAATAAATAATTGGCAACATAACATTACCACAAATCAAATGATATCATAAATCATTATTACTTTTTTTCTAGGGAGCACCCAAGCCGCGTCGCGGACGTGATCCTCCAATCGCTCTCCCTCCATCCCAAGTGCCAACTGACAGATGGCAATGGGGAGGATGCAGCGATAACGTTCGATTTGGTCTCAAGAAGTCCAGGGAGTTCATGGACAGTCGATACAGAAAACGAAGTGACATAAAGACGCTGATCAAATTGCATAACCATCACGCTGGGAGGTTGGTTAGTAAGATTTATTTATAGACAGCAATATTCAATCAATAAATATTTAAAAGCCATCTGTGCATCGGCTGGTCTGGCACGAATTCAACTGATATTGTAATTTACCAGCAGAAACTCTTATCCCAAATATGACGACGCGACGGTATCGCCAAAAAGTTATTAAAAATGTTTTTTTCCTTACAGGCAATTAAGAATAATATGAGGATAGAGTGCAAATGCCATGGTCTCTCCGGGTCTTGCACGCTCAGGACTTGCTGGTGGAGGATGCCGACCTTCAGAGAGGTTGGAAACAGACTGAGGGACCGCTTCGAAGGCGCTGCAAAGGTAAAACACTTCAACTTTTCGTATAAAATGAAGTGTCAAGAGAATAGCTTGATGTTCACAAGAAGATCATACAATCTTTTCAATAAATAAAATAAAATAATAAAATCTAAGGTAGGTCTAACCCCATAATAATAGTCAGATAGAAAGAAAATTCTTTATTGCACTTATAATAAAACATAAAGGCGAACCTTGAACCCAGATGATTGTCTCCAGATGTATTTTAAGGGTTCCGTACTTCAAAAAGTAAAAAAGGAACCCTTCTAAGATCACTCTCTTGTCCGTCTGTCCGTCTGTCTGTCTGTGTGTTACCACCGATTTTCTCAAGAACGGGTGGACCTAGCAAGCTGAAATGTATACCAGATACTGAGGTCTATAATCCCTATTAGGTGTAAAAAAATCAAGATCCTGAGTCAACACGATAAAAAGATATGGGCAAATTTAGACCTTCGCGAAAACTTGTATGTACCAAAATTTACCTTAATTTTCAACTTTTTTTATTTTTAGGTATGCTCCCTTTACTTGTGTTATAAGACCTTGCTTTTAACCAAATTTGATGATTCTAGGACAACCGGAAGTACCCTATAGATTTTGGGTCTAAAACTTATATGGTAGTTCCCGTTGACCTAAAATCACGAAATTTGGCAAAAAGCAAGGTCCTTACAGCACAAATAAAGGAAAAATTCTAAAATATTAAAAAAGTTGAAAATTAAAGGGTGTCCCCACACATACATATTTGACGCCGATTAAGATAGTCCTCTGAGTTGTATGGGCGCTCATACAATTTAGAGGACTAGCTTAGTCGGCACCAATCTCAATTATGGTAAATAAATAAAATTGTGCTATTGTGTGAAAGAAAATATTTATTACTATATTATGCTCGTGTATTTTACAGTAAAGACTAAAGCAATCGTTACACGTCCCAATTTGTTGAGCCCGATTTTTATAGATAATGGTACGGAACCCTTCGTGCGCGAGTCCAACTCGCACTTGGCCGGTTTTTTTCTCAGTTATGGCAATGTGCATTAGGGTTTTAAATGCAATACCACAATGACACTACTGCAGCGCTTTCTCATTACTTATTATTATAAAAATTATTTTTTTTGTAGCGCATTTCTTAAATACGCTTATATTTGTCTTCCGCAGGTGATTGCCAGTAACGACGGCGACAGTTTCATGCCAGAAACCCCTAGCATCAAACGACCTGGGAAGAAAGACATTATCTACTCCGAAGAGTCACCAGACTTCTGCTTTCCCAACACCTTTGGATCTTTAGGTACCCAAGGTCGTCAGTGCAATGTCAGTTCCGCCGGAACCGACAGCTGCGATCAAATGTGCTGCAGACGAGGATACACGGAGACAACAATAAGAGAAACTGAGAACTGCAACTGCCAATTTAAATGGTGTTGCGAAGTCATATGTGAAACATGCTATGTCAAAAGGAATATTCAAACGTGCCTTTAACGATATTGTGATACGAGTAGATGTAAATGTTGTATTAAAGAAATTTGATTGTATTTCGTCTTTGTTTTATTAATTAGCAATTCAACCTGGATGTGTAAACTTAAGTTGTACTTTTAGATGTGCTTCGTTAAAGTTTGGAGTATTTGGTCTTTTTTTTATAGTTTCTTGTTTCGTCTAATATCGTCGTCAGAATGATAATCCGATAGATAAGAAAGGAGATCTTCTTTAATCTTTACCATTGGTGCTTTAAGAGTGTGGGATGGATATTTTTGTTTAGCTTGGATATTTTCTTTGCCAATACTAAGTATAAGGGGTTTATTTCCTGCGCTGGCGTCATGGAAATCACTGGGACTCACGTTCTCTGATTCATCAGGTGTTTCTGCTTCCGGTTGATTAGGTACGGTATTCTGATTTTCACAATTGTAATAATCGTCACCGGGTGTTAACTTTTGGTCATTGGTTGGTTTTACGGTTATTTTTACTTCAGGTTCATCAATTTCCACATCTGTAATTGTGGTTACATCTGGAACTATATCTTCATTATTCTCTATGGACGCGTTCGCAGCCTCGCCTGTGTATTTATAAGGCTTGTGTTTCGGTTTAAATATTTTTTCAGTGGGTTTGTATTTGCCAAACATTTGTCCGGGTTCAAAGAGTTTATGACAATCTGGAGCATGTAGCAGCTTTTTATTGACGATATAGTTGTATATCATTCTTATTTTAAGGATGTCAGTAGCAGTTAGAGTCGTTGATTCTCCTAGTGTCACGTCTTTTAATTTTCCCTGTAGCGAGAAAAAATCTGCTGAGTTTTTGCCACCTACATGATACATGTACCTACATGATTTTAATTAGCCGTACCTGAGGTTGAATAGTTGCACGCCCGTTAATTGAATGCTTGTAGCTATGGAAATGACCAGCGCTTTTAAAATCGTATGCTAGGTCGTGAAACAACCATTCGCCATCAAAGTGTTTATGAAACAAAAACTTTTTATCTGAAAGAGAAACAGATAGGCAAGTATAAAATTATAACTGTGTTCTATTGAGAGTAGTAGAGTTCCTTCTAAAAGGGCTCGCCTGGAGAAATACTACCACCAAGCAACATTGCTGTTTCGGTTTGAAGGGTATGGTTGCCAATGGAATTACAGGCACATGAGGCTTTACACCTGTATGCCTCATGTCGATGGACGCAGGGCAGTGGATCGTAGGGCACTTTTCTAAGGTGCGTGATCTACGAGGCAATACTTTGTTATAGGCGATGTTTACCACTGAACATCAGGTGGGCCATATGCATGTTCCATCTCCAATCATATAAAATATATATATGCGAACATTATATGGAGGTCGAGTTATAAAGGGTATTTACCAGGCATGATATTATCAAAGTTAACTTTGATATAATTGTCTCGATCTGGTGCATTATGTTGCGGAGGAACTCCGGCAATGGCGAGTACTGCTTCGGCAAGCTCTCCTTCTGTACTCATGCAGTGGTAGCCGAGGATTACGTGCTGTTTTGGAATAATAATAGTACTTTTCAAAAATTACCGACCTTTGCCTAGAGCATAAATTTAATACTGATACTTAGCTTAGAAGTTTGCTGAAGATAGAGTAAGATATTTAAACTTATGTAAGTAAAGTAATATGCTCGCGATTTTATTAATTCCTATAAAAGACACCCTCTAATCAGTACCTACGCAGGCATATATTATATTATTTTATATTCTACTTAGGGGGTCATCATCATATCAGCCATAGGACGCCCACTGCTGAGCATAGGCCTTCCCCATAGATTTCCAGAGCGACCGGTCTTGTATAGTCTGTACCCAACGGCTCCCAGAAACCCTTTACTTAGAGGGTAGTCAGAGGTAACTCATTATGTCGGTGGTGACAGGATGCAAGCATATCGCCACTTATTAGAAAACTACCCGATGTCACCTGACGATGTTTTCCTTTACCGTTTTAAGCCGGTATGAATGAGTACGAGGCATGCCTTTTAAGTTCTGTCGTTTCCATATTTTCCGGCAATTTTGAATTTGGAACTGTTCTATATTCGAATGTGTTTACATTTTGAATCTCAAAACAGTTAAAAGTATTAGGATTAATGCTATTGTTTAGTCACAGTTTCGATTTGAATCTGTCAGGTCACGTACGAAAATGAATCTTTCTAAGGAAAATGTTCGTGCAATAATTTTCTACAACTTTAGAAGAGGCCTGACACGGCTTCAGTGTTTAGAAGAGCTAACATCTGTGTTCAGTGATGTAGCCCCATGTCTGCGGACTGTCGAACGCTGGTATTTAGAATTCCAGCGTGGACATACTAGTGTTAGTGACAGATTTCGCGAAGGACGCCCAAAATCCGCCTTCACTGAAGATAACATCATTGCTGTGAGACAACTAATTCTCGAAGATCGTCATGTGACGTATCGAGAGATAGAGGCTCTATTAGGCATCTCAGGGACAACCATTCAGAAGATCTTGCATGAAGCGCTTGGTGTGAGAAAGCTAGTTTGCCGTTTGATACCGCATCTGCTTTCCGACGATCACAAGGCGACCCGCGTCAGATGGTGCAAGAAAACTCTGCAAAGGTTCAACCGAGGAAAGTCAAATCACGTCTACGGCATCATCAGTGGTGACGAATCTTGGATCTATGCCTACCATTCTGATTCCAAACAACAATCTACAATCTGGGTCTTTCAAGACGAGCCAAAGCCGACTAAAGTTGTTCGTTCTTGAAGCACTTCAAAGAAGATGGTGGCCACGTTCGTTGAAAAAGCCGGCCATGTTGCGGCTATTGCACTTGAAGATCGTAGAACGGTTAACGCAGAGTGGTATACCGCAGTTTGTTTACCACAAGTCATCGCCGAACTTCGAAAATCTAACTCAAAGCGATGCATCATCCTGCACCACGACAACGCAAGCTCACACAGCGCTCGTCAAACGATTGAGTATTTGAAGCAGAAAAAAGTAGAAATTCTTGACCATCCTCCATACAGTCCTGACCTAAGCCCCAAAGATTTCTTTACATTTCCTAAAATTAAGAAAAGTCTTCATGGTCAAAGGTTCCAGTCCGGTGAAGAAGCAGTCGACGCTTTCAAGTCAGCCATTTTGAACACCCCCACTTTAAAGTGAAATAAATGTTATAATAACTGGTTTGAGCGAATGGAAAAGTGTATTAAGCTACGCGGTGAATACTTTGAAAAACAATAAAAAGTACTATAAGGTTCTAGTTGTGTTTTTTTCTTCAAACGACAAAACTTAAAAGGCATGCCTCGTAATTCCTTCAAAACATGGGGTCTTGACCTGTGACCCAGTGAGAAGGCGACCCGACATACAAAAACGTAGATGGCGGTACGAATTGGATAAGTAGGGAGTATTGGATAAATAAAATAAATAAATTGTAAAATTAATAAGTACCTATAGATAAATTCATCAGAGCACAGCTGAGATTTAAACACACAACCTACGAATAGGAAGTTTGGGTACATCTTAGAAAGCCAGCGGCTTCACACACGTGATTTATCAATAAATAGTAGCATGTGTGTCAATCCAGGTCATAACCTATCGACATACCAAATTTCATCGAAATTGGTTTAGGCATTATGACATGATTGAGTAACAAACAAACATCCAATATGAGTGTGATTTGCCACTATAATTTCATCAGTGCAACCACTGAGGGAATGCTAACCATCAAGAGGCGTACCTAGTCAAAATAATAAAAAAAGCTTTGCACCTGAACTCCAATATTCGTGAAATTCTTGATAGAATGATCAGCGCATCCCAGTAGCCCTCTACGATTGATAAAGAGTACCCATCTGGAGTCGTCGACCGGTGGACTTGGCAACTCCACGAAATTCAAACTAGTGAGACTGTTTACCGAATTTAGAAAACTTCGTATTTTATCACGCAGTACTTTATCTGAAAAAATGTTTACGTTTTAGCGCCTGTTGACATAAGCAGATTAAAAAGTAATTAAAAGTGGAAGTCGTTCAAACTCAATCGAGGTGTATTGTCCAAATTGTCCAGCAGTACTATATATAAACAATAATAACACTTTATTCATTTTTCATATTTCATAACATTAGGGATTAATATCTGCTTATAGGTAACACTTTATACATATACTTTATATATACCTATGGCTAAACTTATGAAAAGATCTTACCATTAAAAGAATGTACATCGATATAGTAAGGAATGAGGCCATCTGGCCAAAGCTTGAGTTTCATCATCTCATCAAAAGTAAGATCGAACCCAAGCTCTGGATTATTCCGATCCAAAATTTCAGCGGATCCTGGTATATGTAACATAACAGTTTTATTCTCTTCATCATCAGGTCTATAATTAACATCATAACCAGTTAATTTAAAATTTTCAAGATTTATTGAGGTGTCTATTTTCGATGCTCCATAATCAGATGCAACATTATCATAATATAAATTTGTTGCTAAACTGGATGCAGTTTTTTCAGTTACGGCTTCATCAGGTAGATCATTATTAGTCACTTTGGATGGGATACCTTTTAAGGAATTTTCATTGGGTTGGATGTATTCATCATCTGATGGAACATTATTTAAGTCTTCATTTTCTTGCGATCCATTATTGGAAAGAGTATTAAAAGATGCATTTTTATTTACATCTTCTGGTTGATTATCATTGGATGCAGAGTTTTCGGGTGGATCGTTTCCTGGAAGTAGATTTTCGTTTGGAATGTCGTCTTGTGAAAACTCATTAGAGTTGAATATTAAAATAGCAAAAATACAATTTTGTAACACTCTTACATACATGTTAGGCTATCGGAAAACTGATTTCAAGGGATTTGTTTTTATTATTTTCCATAAAAATATTATTGTTTGACAATCAGTACGAAAGTAACAGAACGACTTTATGATACTATATTATTTAACTACTTACGTTTTTTCTTCCAGCCTATAATCATTTCCAAACTCCTACTGATCCTTCTTATTAGTCTGCCAGTAGGTACTTGGTTGCATCACATTATTAGGTACAAACTGCATCACTTTATTCCTATAATAATAAAAACCGGACAATTGTGAGTCTGACTCATGAGTCAGTACTCCATACAAATATTTTTTTATGTGTTGCAACTACAAATTAACGATTTTCGGATTAGCTTCTATCTAAATTTCATGATTCTAGGTTTAAGTTCCATCAGAGACCAGTATATTACTGGTCTCTGGTTCCATATAGGTTTTGATTTAAATATGCGGCATAAATGGTCATATTTTTGGATTGCGCTGACGAAGAAGCTTGATTTTTTTTACAGCTCCAAGGAACCGTAGACGTACATAAGTATAATTAGTTTCAACTTGATACCTTCGCGCGTACCTGAGAAAAAAGGTATTTATAGACGTACTACCTAGTGATTCTCTAAGGGTTCCATTTTTTTTCTTTTGAGGCACGGAAGACTAAAAATTGGTACACCTTCAATATTGTTATCACAGATACCAGTCTCTCGCAAAATAGGTGTATTTAAGCATCAGCACCCTTGGATATAAGAGATATTTGTTAACCTTTTTCTCGAGAGAAAATAATGTTATTATTTTTATTTATTATTACTATGATTGTTGAAGAAAACAGAACAAGTGAGAAAACTGCTCATTAATATCTCAGCAAACTCTTTGATTCGCAAGATGCAAAAGCGTGAAAAATTATTAACGCTATTTCAGCTCCGAGCACGCCATTCGTATCCTTTATGACAGATTTCTCAGTCCATATACATAAATTTTCCAACGAGGGCGATATTCGTGGGAATACGCTCCGGGCTTCGACGACCACCAGGACAGAGCGACTTTTCACTTTCGACTTGCAAATACAAACTAAACTCAACCAAATGTAATGAGTTTAGGACTGCATTTTGATCGTACGGTAATCTTTTGTTAGGAAATAAAGTTGTTTCAGTAAAATTGCAACGCATTCTCAATAAAACAAAATGGCGGAGTCATGCCAGGCGCATAAATGTTAAAATTGGAACATTCAGTATTTTAAACTTGTTCACGGCCTATTCAATAGCTGTTCGGATATTTTATGGAATGTTCGAATTTAAATTCCGCCGAAGGTCTAGGTAGCTTGTACTACCTGGGTAGTGTAGCCTTGAGGCATTACATCTACTGAGAGGTAGGTAACATTACCTAATATATACATAACCGTTATTTTACAACTTCCCAGCTTAGTACATCTACCTACTGGTTGGTATCTATCTCATTCTATTGTTATTTTTTCCTGTCTGTCTACCTATTTTGTTTGTGATCCGTTCTGTGTTTGTTTGTGTGTCAAATAAATATTGTAGCGTTACAATTCTCTCCTGTAAAAGAGAGCTGTGAGCCAAGTTGAATTTAGACCTACCTATCGGTTTAAGAGGAAAGAGGGATTTTACAATGTGTTATGATTTAATACAATGACTGACTATTAATACGATACTTATCAAAAACACTTATTGTCCCACTATGGTGCGCACAAACGATAAATCCGGGAGTCTGCAGATCCGGTAGAATGCGCGTTGGTTGAGGGCTAGTGGAGCCTCTAGCCTACGTCGACGAGAGGCCGAGAGGACGAAGTAGCTTCATTGCGATCTCCAGGTCTGTATAGAGCAAAGGTCTCCAGCCTCGAGGGCCCAAGAGGGAGACGTGAGAACTCCAATCTCGGAACGTGATCTCGAAGCGTGAGGACTCGAAGGGGTCAGGTTCCCAGGCTCAAGCTGGTAGGGCTTCGCCGTTAATAACAAACTGTTTCCTGGCTGCGCTGACTGATGGATAAAATGAGACTGTTTCACCCGCATTTCCCAAGTCCAGACTGTCTTTTTCAATGATGCGGACCCGCCGAATGACATCGAGAGCATCCTTGAAAATTTCCAAAATTAAATTAAAAAATTATAGTTAGCGGCCAGTACAGACTTACATCAAATTCAGAGGTTCTATGTAAATTCCATAAAAGTAAAAATATACATATGTCTAAAATGTCATCTCAGTATCCATGACAGGTCTATTTATTTTTGTGTTTCTAGTCCTAAAAAGTTAACATAAATATAGCATCATTTATACTCATGTGACGAGAAAATTCTTCTCTTTCCACCCATATAAAAATGTAATAATGGGCATTTTAAGGTTTCGAGAATTAATATAGAGTTTTTTGACCAAAATAAAGATGAAAATGTGAAAGTATGGTAGAAGGAAATACAGAACCTATCATATAACTTTTGAAACTATCATGATTATGAAAACTATTTGTACTAAAAACGATTAACAAAATATTGCTTTCCACTAGAAAAACCAGAAGTGTATAAAATAGACTGTAGCTGTGGGAGTTCTTATATTGGTCAAACCAAACGCACAATAGCTTGTCGGGTGTAGGAACATATCAGGGCGGTGAAGAATGTTGATAGGCAAAAGTCTGCCATAGCGGAATATCTGCTGGACTCAGGCTCAAACCACTGGATCGAGCTACACCACCCATAAGTAATCTCAACTGAGCGACATTACATCCCAAGACTGGTTCAAGAGACAATTGAGATTACCAAACACAAGAATTTCAATTGTGAAGATCGTTTTCAACTATCTGGAGCCTGGAATTCTGTGGTGAGAATGTGTAAGAATTGAAGAAGTGTAGTGTCAATTACGCGTCCTGATACCGTGAGTGTTGTGTGTCGGAATCGAGTTATGATCGAGAATGAAACCGGTAGTAGTGATAGTATTAGAGAATATATTCCTAGCAAGAGACTAAGAAAGAGGGTAGATCGTCATATCTGCCAATAACTACCCACTCACAAAGACTTCAGTTTACCCGTGATGATGGCGCATGCAACTGCGTCGAAATATCGGGACACTCAAGAACTCACAAATCATGGTAAGTAAATATCCCGTTTTTGGTACAAACAGAATATATCTCCCCGTGTAAGTATTTACATTAGATAACGTGAATCACGATCAAAATCTGGATAAAGTGTGTGATATTACATTATATTTTTTTATTCTATTTTATTACTAGTGGTTTGCCCCTAATTGAGATCTCGCGAGTCTCCCATAGAAACAAAAAAACATATTATTTGTAATCTTTGACTATCAAAATGTCTCCGATCTTCATGCCGGAGAGAAAAAAGTGAAACATACAATAAAAACCTATCAAAATAGTGCCACGAAACGAGGAACCAAATAACAAGATCTACAGTTTCATTCAAATTGCAGGTATCGGGAGTTCATGTTGTTGGTTTTTTTTGGGTAGAAATTGCAGTTATTTTAAATTTCAGACTTGTTCCCATATTTGTGTCACTAAAGCTACACGCATACCAAATTTCAGCACTGTGGGGTCACTGGTGTACCCAGGGAAATTTGTCAAAGTTCAGTTTTTATTATGGCTTATAGACGCGCGCGTACGAGGAGTAGGTCGAACGTTCGACCGAGATCTTTCCGAGATCCTCGTACACGCGTGTCTATGTGTGCGTGCACCAACAAAAGCTGACGGGCCTCGCCCCTGACGAGTCTATAAACTCCTGCAGCACTCGTGGTACTGCAGCCGCGTTGCCTACCACTTAATGCCTTATTTACACATCTCTTGAAGGCGTTCATGTTGAAGCCCACTGGGAAAACCTCCGAGGGAAGGTCATTCCATATCTTGCAGGTGCATGGAAGAAAAAGCGGGTGAAACGCACCGTGTGAGACTTCCACGCATCTTAACTTCCATCTTCAAAACTTAATCAGAACGAACTTGCCACTACACATTAATAAGGCTGAAACAAAAGCCGTTTAAGAGATTGGTGCGCCAGCGCTTCCTTGAGAAGTTGAAGAAAGCTTAGCCACTGATATCATTGCGTTTGACTTAGGTTTGCAATGTAAATTCTGTAAAGTTTTAACTTTTTTATACAGGGTGTGGCGTAATGAGTGGATAATAGGGTACCTGCGGGTAGGGGCCATTGTGGCGGTTCAGAAAAATATTTGTTATGCTCAGTAAAAGTGCCTCGGTTTTCGAGATATTCGACATTTTCGAAATTTAAGAAATATTTCACCCTTCGTCACTATTTTTGGCGCCAAGACTGCAAATGAATTTATTTTTCTATCTATTTTTTGGATAGTATTCTTGGATAGATGTGCTATCGAACGGAAACTATTATTTTTATAACACAAGCACAGTTATGTTTTTAAAATAAGATTTCACTAAAATTTTACTTGCTTTCGTTTGTTTTCCTGACCTTTACCCTTCTGTGGTGTAAAAAAAATGTATGGTCACTTGAATGCCAAATTTTAAAAAAATTAGCCTATTTCATCGAGATTCCGAAATGGTATATAACATGGTATTTCCACAAGTTGATTCAAAAGTAATTCCTATTAAAATGGGTAGAGCTAATTATTATAAAGAATATACTATTTAAAATACAAACAGTGTAAACATAATAAAAAACACAATTCGAAATTATACAATAATTACAACAATATTCTTAGAAAATGCATTCAATTTTCACAAAAAATTCATAACAGAAAATATATAGAAAATAATCAAAACAAGTGTAAAGCAACTTGGAATATAATAAGTGACACAATTAATAATAACCCTAAGTTGACAGAAATAGATACAATTAAATTTAATAATGAAATAACAAACGATCCCAATATTATATGCAATTTATTTAATGATTTTTTTATTAATATGACTAAATCTGAAAATGTGACGTCTAATTCCAATGATATTTATTCATCAATTCCTAACAATAATAAATCTATGTTCATGTTACCCGTTGACGACAATGAAATACATAAAATTATCAAATCTTTAAATAAAACAAACGCTGTAGGTTATGATGGAATAAATACAAAAATTTTGCAAAAGTGTGCTCCGTTATTTGCAGAGCACTTAAGTTATTTGGTAAATCTCTCTTTTGAACAAGGAGTATTTCCTAATCGTCTGAAAACGTCTATAGTAAAACCACTCTTTAAGAAAGGGGAAAAAAATGATATGAACAATTATAGACCCATCACTCTCATACCCGTAATCTCAAAAATTTTCGAGAAAGCCATGTTGAAACGACTTAGTAGTTTTGTGTCAGTGAACAAATTGCTGAAGAACGAGCAATATGGGTTCCGCAAAAACTGTTCGACATCTCTCGCTTGCTTCAACTTAATTGAGATAATCACCAGAGGTCTTAATGAGAAATCTAAAATGGCGGCCTTATTTCTTGATTTGACAAAAGCGTTTGATTTTGTCAATCATGAAATAGCATTAAACAAGTTATACAAGTACGGAATACGTGGCCTCGCCTTTGCTTGGCTAAAAAGTTATTTAGAAAATCGCAGTCAATGCACAGAAATCACTAAAATTTCAAGCAATGTAAAAAAAAATTATACTTCAAAGCTTAGATTGAGTAATTGTGGGGTACCCCAAGGAAGTATATTAGGTCCATTTATTTTTCTAACGTACATTAATGACCTTCCTAACATAACTAAACATGAGTGCACTTTATATGCTGATGATACTACAATTGCAATTAAAGCACAAAACAACCATGATTTAAAAAATCAAATTACTATAACAATGAATAAAATTGACAATTGGCTAAACAACAATAATCTTAAAATAAATCTTAAAAAAACTCAATTAATACAATTTCAAACATATTATTATAATTCAAAGCACTTGACATTAAATATTAATTTTAAAAATGAAATAATAGAAGAAGTAAGTACAACAAAATTCTTAGGATTAATAGTTGACAAGAACTGCAACTGGAAGGCTCACATTGACTCTGTATGTAATAAATTGGATCGGTTTGTATTTGCACTCAGAAAACTACGATTAAATGTATCAAAACAAGCTGCGCTAAGTGCCTATCATGGCTATGTTTCCTCCATTCTCTCTTATGGTCTTATTCTTTGGGGAAACTCGACAGACATTAATAAAGCTTTTATAGCACAAAAAAAATGTGTTCGCGCATTATGTGGAGCCTGGTTTACTGAAAGCTGTCGTCCTATTTTTAAGGAACATAAAATCATGCCTATTGCCTGTATGTATATAAATGGTATATGTAACTTAGTTAAAGAAAATCCAGAACGATTTCTAAAACACTCTGACAAAATGCAAAGGCATACAAGGCATCATAATAGACTTTATCTACCACATTGTAAACTTGATATTTATAAAAAGAATGTATATGTAATGGCTGTAAAAATATTTAATAATTTACCAAAGAACATTCAAGAGCTGCCACTTTTTAAATTTAGGCACAAATTAAAATTATGGCTTTTAGATAAGACCTTTTATACATTGGAGGAATACTTTAATAAATAATGACATGATTAATTTGAATAATTATAATAGATCAATAAATGCTTGACATAAATAGTGTAATGTTACTAACAATATATTTATAACAATACAAATATGAAAGCTTTACAAGCTTATTGCACGCCCCTGAGTGGGGTAGAGTATAGTGAAACTATTTTATATTCAATTTTACATCTTTATGTATAACCTATATTCTGGCAATAAATGATTTTTGATTTTTTTGATTTTGATTTTTGATTAAAATTACAAATAGTACTAAAATTTACTTCATTACTTAAAATCACCTAAAAACGTTAGTTTAAAATTCGGTAATGAAATAAAACGAATCAATAAATTTTAAATGCATTTCATTTATTAAATTTACTATTACAAAAGGTGTTCGAAAAGGCCACCACGTGCTCTGATGCATGCTCTGCACCTTTTGATAAAAGATCTTTTAATCCTGTTCGCAATTCTTTGCTCTGTGATTTTCTGAGCAGCTAATCGCACACGCTCCCGTAGCTGGTCCACTGTATTGATTGGGTCTTTATAAACCTTTTCTTTAAGGCATCCCCAGTAAAAAAAGTCCAATGGGTTGAGGTCTGGTGAACGAGGTGGCCACAAAATTGTCCCCAAACGACCGATCCATCGTCGACGATATGTTTCATCGAGGTATTGTCGAACATCTCGGGCGTAATGAGCGGGGCAACCATCGTGCTGCAGCCACATTCTTCTTCTATCTTCTAATGAAACATCTTCTAATAAAAGTGGAAGTTCGTGTCGTAAAAAATGTAAATACGTTTCTGCAGTCAATGTTCCAGACAATTCGAATGGTCCGATGATTTTGCCATTTAGAATTCCAGTCCATAAATTAATTTTGAACTTGTACTGGGACCTGTTTTCTCTGGCCAAATGAGGGTTTGTACGCTGCCAACTGTGCAGATTGTGCATATTAAAATACCCATCTTTTTTGCACGTGGATTCGTCGCTCCACAAAATTTTATCGAAGAAATCGGGATCAGCGTTCATTTTTCTCAGCATTGTTTGGCAAAATGCAACTCGTGCAGGGTAATCTCTTTGCTGCAAACATTGCACGCGCTGGTAGTGAAAAGGATGTAATTTTTCTCTTTTTAAAATCCGGTGCACTGTTCTTGCTGACATGCCAGTATTAGAGGCTATTACGCGCACAGATGTGGTCGGATCAGCAGCAATTTCATCAAGTACGTCCTCTTCATTATGTACTTGTGGTCTCCCAGAACTCGTGCCACCGATGCCACTTCCAGGAATTCGACCTTCCATGTAAGCATTGTGTACGCGAATAAACACACGATAATCGGGATGGCGTGCATTGGGAAATCTTTTCCGATACAGTGCTGCTGCTCGATTGGCGTTACCACCACACTCGCCATAGATTAAATGCATTTGCGCATATTCAGACGCAGTGTATAGCTGAGGCATTACAATCAATATGCAATACCAAAAAATCCAAGTTACAAAGCAAATCAAGTCCGAGATCACAGCACAAAATCGTTAGGTTCACAAAATTAAGACGTCTAAATCGCTAGGCAAAACAAAGTCCGAAATCACTGCACAAAATCGACGAGTATCAATCCAAAACAGGATAACACGTTATTGTACGGGAGTAGTATGATAGCACACTGACTCGAAAATCATAAAAATGCGTTACGCGAAATGATAGTTCTCTTTCACTCATAGCATGAAAGAGCAAGATAGACATAGTGTCGATTGCCGCTGGGCCGGGAACCAATCTGTTCCAAGAATTACTAGTAGTTCTGCGAACAGTAGACAATTATTGCTAATAATAGTTAAAAATATTTCTTTAAATTACGCCTTGATAAGTTTGGTAGGAATTAATTTTGAATCAAGTTGTGACAATGACATGTAATATACCATTTCGGAATCTCGATGAAATAGGCTAATTTTTTTAAAATTTGGCATTCAAGTGACCATACATTTTTTTTACACCACAGAAGGGTAAAGGTCAGGAAAACAAACGAAAGCAAGTAAAATTTTAGTGAAATCTTATTTTAAAAACATAACTGTGCTTGTGTTATAAAAATAATAGTTTCCATTCGATAGCACATCTATCCAAGAATACTATCCAAAAAACAGATAGAAAAAAATATTTCATTTGCAGCCAAAAATAGTGACGAAGGGTGAAATATTTCTTAAATTTCGAAAATGTCGAATATCTCGAAAACCGAGGCACTTTTACTGAGCATAACAAATTTTTCTGAACCGCCACAATGGCCCCTACCCGCAGGTACCCTATTATCCACTCATTACACCACACCCTGTATGTTTATACTAGCTGACCCACCGAACTTCGTACTGCCTTGAAATGCAGATGACGGTAGAATTGTCAATCGGCCATCATTAGCTGCATCTATGTATGAGAAAATGAATTTTCTTCATAATTTCTTTTTGCGTTAATTTTTCTTATATTTGAATATTTAATCTGCTGTTCGGGGCGGAGACAAATCCAACAAGTCAAAGTTCATCAAAATCGGTCCACCCGTTCCTGAGTAATAGGTAAATGTGTAACTAACCCGACTTTGTTTTATATAATAGGTTGGGGAAAAAGTCTTTTCGCATTAGTATGTATGAACTTGTAATAAAATCTCTTTGGCTATACTGTTTGTATCTGACTGGTTTTGGTATCATTCAAAGTTTAAACTTTAAAGAAGATAATTCCAAATTCAAATTAGGAAAATGTGTGATTTTTATTTGTTTTTCGTACTGTAAAGATGAGTGAATCTAATGAAGAAATTCGATACGTTTTAAAATTTTACTACAAAAAAGGTAAAAACGCAACGCAAGGCGCGAAAAAAATTTGCGATGTTTATGGACCTAGTGCAGTGTCTGTGAGAGTAGCACAAATTTTGTTTAAGCGTTTTCAAAGGTAAGCGTCCACCTATCGGCATCGCACGCATCGCACCCATCGCATCATACGGATCGTAGTATTCTTTGTATAGAAAGTCATACAAGTGCGTCCACCAATTCGCATCGTACGGATCGCATAGATCAGCTTGTCGGCAATGCCGACGCTGATGCTCCGAGGGGCAACTTTTGCGATGCGTGCCGATGACGTCATACGGAATGCCGATCAGTGGACGCACAGCGCGCGCGCTCGCTCCGCGTCGCCGGTCGCCCGCCATTTGCATTTGATGATCGTCGTATCCACATGCGTTGTTGCATCATGGACGCCGCACAACTAATTGCAGTCGTGCAAGAATATGAAGAGTTATATAATTTCTTCTTCGTTTTCTTCCATTATCTCACAAACAACAGTCAACACACCACACCACTCGCCACTAAAATCCGTATGAAAGTGACGTCGGCAATCCGATCACTAGAGGTTACGTCAGAAATTGCGATCGGTGCCGATACAGTGGACGCATAGTACAAAACTGATCCGTTTGATGCGATGCGTGCGCTACGTACGATACCGATAGGTGGACGCTTACCTCAATCCGGAAATTTTGATCGTCGCTCTGGTCGCCCTATTACGGATAAAGTTGATGCCATTTTTGAAAAAGTGGAGCAAGATCGGCATATCAGTAGTTGCGACGTAGCTGAAGAACTAGGAATTGACCACAAAACAGTTTTGGCGCATTTGAAATAACTGGGTACACAAAAAAGCTCGATATTTGGGTACCGCACGAGCTCACTGAAAGAAACCTAATGAACCGTGTACTCATTTGTGATTCTTTATTACGACGTAATGAAACCGAACCATTTTTGAAGAAGCTGATAACTGGTGATAAAAAGTGGATCACGTACGACAAGAACGTGCGAAAAAGGTCGTGGTCAAAGGCCGGTCAGGCTTCACAGACTGTGGCGAAACCCGGGTTAACTCGCAACAAGATGATTCTGTATGTGTGGTGGGATTGGAAGGGCATTCATTATGAGCTGTTACCACCAAGCAGGACCATCGATTCTGAACTCTACTGCGAACAACTGATGATATTAAAGCAAGAAGTTGAGAGAAAGCGGCCGGAATTAATCAACAGAAGGGGTGTGGTTTTTCATCATGATAACGCTAGACCTCACACATCTTTAGCCACTCAGCAAAAATTAAGAGAGTTTGGCTGGGAAGTGTTAATGCATCCGCCATATAGTCCTGACCTTGCACCTTCAGATTTCCACCTGTTTCGGCTTCTTCAGAATTCTTTAGGCAGTGTCAGGTTAACATTACGAGAGGACTGCCAAAACCACTTGTCGCGGTATTTTGATCAGAAGCCCCAAAATTTCTATAGCAATGGGATCATGTCCCTACCTACAAGATGGCAAAAAGTTATCGAACAACATGGTACCTACATACGTTAGTTAAATGTAAATAAACTATATTAAAAAACGTTTTGAATTTTCTTAAAAAATGCGAAGAAACTTTTTCCCCAACCTAATTATAGATATAGAAAGATTAGGCTTACTCAATTTTAGTTATATACATATGTAATTAATAAGATAACTTCCTTCCTACCTACTATAACTTATCTACTTTTATTTTTTGTAAACCTATTTGTGATGGGAAAATAAACGTTTTACTATTAATCGAGCGAAGCGAGATCTACAAATCGACTTCGGCAAATCGGCGTTGTATGTATGTATGTACTATGTATGTATGTTTGTTTGTCCGAGGATAACTTTCGTAGCGTTTATCCGATCATCATGAAATTTGGTATATAAACTTGAGAGCAAAAAAATCGCACATTCATGATTTTTTGACATAACTAAAAAAAAACAAAAAATATTATGTTTCTGTAATGCAGATTCATAGTCTATTTTAATACCTATCCAGTGGTATCTGATTTGTCTTTCAATCATTACATAAAAATGCTTTTGTGGATCAATAACAAAAATGCATGTTTAGTAAAAAATTCTTTATTCAAGTATTGGTGTCAAAGTTATGAAATTAAAAGATAAAATTAATTAAAAGTTTGTTATTAATACCGAGTGTTCCCTCCCCTAGCCTGAATCACTGACTCCATCCGTGTTTTCATTGATGTTACTAGACTTTTGATAAAGTCTTGAGGAATAGCCTCCCATTCCTCTGCGATCGCCTGTTGCAGCTCCTGTAGAGTCGATGGAGGAGCATCTCGGCCTCGAACTCTTCTTTTCAGCTCGTCCCATAGATGTTCGATGGGATTGAGGTCTGGGCTTCGAGCTGGCCACTCCATAACGGTCACATCCACCTCTTGAAGGTACTCGATCACTATGCCAGCAGTATGCGGTCTTGCATTATCTTGCATAAACAGAAAGTTTTCGCCGATAAACCCAGCAAAAGGTACGACGTGGCTCTCGAGTACTTCCTCAATGTATCGTATGGAAGTCAATCCTTTTGATTGGCGACCAGTATTTGGTCCGGTGATGAAGGCAAGCTCGGTTTTTGCTTCCATAGACATGCCTCCCCAAAACATGATTGATCCACCGCCATAGGCGACACGTTCTGTTATGCAGCATTGGGCAAATCGCTCTCCCGATCTTCTATACACCTTCCCCCGTCCGTCGTTGCCATGCAAGCACATCCTGCACTCATCAGAGAACAGGACTGCACTCCACTGCTCTTCGGTCCAATTCAAATGGTCTCGAGCGAACTGAAGGCGGACTTCTCGGTGGGCTGGGGTCAATTTCGGCCCGTTTGCTGGCCTGTGTGCAGTCAGGCCACCTTCTCTCAATCGTCTTCTGACTGTCCACCGGCTAACTTCTACTTCACGAACTTCTTGAAGTCGTTGGCCCAGTTGAACTGCGTTCAAACGACGATTTCTTAAAGATGTCGTTATAAGAAAGCGGTTATCACGCTCTGTTGTAGCACGGGGACGGCCCGATCCTTGTCGCCGTTGGTAGCCACCAGTCTCTTGATACTTCTGGTATACACGCCGAACGGTAAATCGGCTCAAACTCAATTGTCGAGCCACTTGACTTTGCTTAAGCCCCGATTCAACAAGGGCAACCACTTGAGCGGCTACTTCTGGTGTAGTATCCATTTTCGTGTTCCGTTTGAAGCCAATATCAATAGAGAACCTTTCACACTGTACGTTGGTATGCAAATGATGACCATTTTTTTTTCGAATGGACTAATCTCGCTGTTGGCCTCTGAGGCCGTGACAGCTTAACCGAACTTTTGGCGAGCGCAGATGGCGCTCAGCCCAGTAAGTTTTTTTAGGCAACTAGCGCAAGGGCACCACTTATGTAGGTACGAACCTCGGCTTGGGCTGTTGCCGGGGTGGGGATAGGAGAGAAACGCCCGGGTACATGTCTGTACCTCGTATAGGCGGCGACTGAAGGGACTCGTCGACCTCGCCGGCGAGGTCGGTGTTTCTGTGAAGTGTTTGCTCTGTCTGATATAGATGACTCACCTTCCGCATTAGCAGAGGTGATTTCGTCATCCGGGTCTCCGAGAACGTGTCTCGGACGACGGAGGATTTAAAAATGATGACCATTTTTTTTTTTTTTTTTTTTTTCGGATGGACTAATCTCGCTGTTGGCCTCTGAGGCCGTGACAGCTTAACCGAACTTTTGGCGAGCGCAGATGGCGCTCAGCCCAGTAAGTTTTTTAGGCAACTAGCGCAAGGGCACCACTTAGGTACGAACCTCGGCTTGGGCTGTTGCCGGGATGGGGATAGGAGAGAAACGCCCGGGTACATGTCTGTACCTCGTATAAGCGGCGACTGAAGGGACTCGTCGACCTCGCCGGCGAGGTCGGTGTTTCTGTGAAGTGTTTGCTCTGTCTGATATAGATGACTCACCTTCCGCATTAGCAGAGGTGATTTCGTCATCCGGGTCTCCGAGAACGTGTCTCGGTCGACGGAGGATTTAATAATGATGACCATTCCCTCAATATGCACTCTTTTATACCTGCGATAAATCCCGCCGCCGGCCTTACCTGGATCGAGCGACATAAGGGGGTCTATTGTTTTGTTGCTAATGAGTTGTTTTTAAAGGTAAATGTCAACCCTTTATCAGTTCTGCGAATGCCTAGATTATGCACTTTAATTTAATTTGATTTTAATTTGCTGTAAGCTCCAAATAAAAAAAAATTTAACTTTTAAGTAAAAATGTGCCGATGTGCGATTTTATTGCTCTCAAGTGTAGGTAGGTAGTGATGGCACAATTTGGCGTGACTCAATGAGCTAAAAATATTGGGGCGTTGTTGAGATTATGGGGTTCGAGGGGTATAAAAAAATAAAAATGAGACTATTAGGTCAAGTGGGACGTCAAATGAAAAGTCTTCATTAGTATATTTGAACCCCGTTTTTATTTTTAGTTTAATTTTTGTAATTTTTGAGACAATAGCCATAATTTAGCACGACCAGGATGATTGGTAGATAATGCTATTAGCATTTCCTTCCTAGCACTATTCTGTTTTGTGTGAGAGTATTAAATAAATACTACCTTATTTCTGTACATATTCTGCGCCAGTACGATCTTTTAACCCATTCACTGCCTTACTGAAAAGTAACGACATTACCCAGATGCCACCATACTGTGATATACAGCCCGCCTATCGGCGGTCCCGGCATCTTGATTAACTATCCTTGCCCGCCCATTGGCGTTTTCGGCATGAAGTTGCAGATTTTGACATGAACCGTTTGATATGTTCAGTTTACATATACTGTACCGTGTGTAAAGCGAGTATGTGTAGTTTTCTGCGATATTTGTGGCAAAATTGTGACAATTTTATTGGTTATTAGCTGAAATAGTAATGGAGCATGAAGGTAAGTCATAACTTTCAGTTAATTAATCTAAGATGAAGGAAAATAATATAAACCTGTGTATCAGATACAATTAAGCTAATAACTTTATGTAAAGAAATCTAAAATGTCTTTAAAAAGCCTATATTTATGGGCTTTTATAAAAGTCACGTGTCGTCAACCTTTTACCCCAACTGCATTAAATTAGTTAAAAATAGGTTCATTATGAAAATTTATTCAAAATTATTTTTTTAATAATATAATTTTTATTTTTTCAGACAGTAAAACTGAATTTAATAAAGACGATAATATGAAAGAAATTAAACGACTAATAAAAGCGAAGATGGAGAACATTAGCAGTAGACAAACAAAAGCTGCAAGTACCCAGACTAAAGAGGATATTGGGATGTCTCTATGCAATTGTAAATAAAATGTGGTAGCTATTTCAATTAGACAATTAATAGAGACTGTGCCAGACAACCGTCTAATGGAATTTCTAAATGACGTCGAAATTCTTGTAAATAATTATAAAGAAAACTGAAATCAGTCATGTCATCAAACCTTTTACGCTCTTTTTTAAAATGAATATTAAAAATATAAAGTAAAATAAAACAAATTTAATTAATTCAATAAGTTTTATTTGACAATTAACAACTTAAGCACTTATACACTATTTTTATTACATCGTTAAAATCATACATTACGAGATATTTTCCCATATTTTGGGAAAAAAAATAAAAATATATAAAATATCTCGTTCACAATGTACATAATTAACATAGATCAGTACAGATGGTATGGCTTAAAACAATTTAAACAGAGTCCTGGTTTATCATGGCAATTAGGGCAGTAAAATACCGTGTCTACACGTTTTTTTTCCTTCGCACATTGTCGGCACTGTTTCCTTTTTGCGCGCCGACTATTAGGTTCTTTAATAATTTGTCGAGGAAAATGTATTGGACAAATCGCCAAAGGTATTTCCTCATCGGGAAATGCAGGTGGCAACAATCTTTCCAAAATGTTTAGTCGAAAGTCATATAAACTAATATTTCGATTTTTTTCTGATTTAAATAATTGATAAGAATTAATTAAACACATTTCAATCAAGTGAATAATAACTTTCTTATACCACCGTATTGACTTATGTTCACCTGTATAATAAGACAGCATTTGGTCATGTTTGTCCACATTTCGCATATGTTTATTATATTTAATTATAGCACGTGGTTTCAATGAGGTGCTGTTTCTAGTACGATTTCTTACTTCTTCTAAGATACTACTGTGCTTGCTTGAAAGAAACAGCACCTCCCGTTTGTCCATCCATTTTGCCAAAGTTATATTATTGCTGTCATGCAGTATTATACATTCTCCTTTTTTAATTTTCGTTTTTAATAATTCTTTCGGATTCCCTTCTCTATTGATTTTAAGTGTCCCTGTACAAAATGTACCGCTATTTAATAAATCTCTTGTAAGAGGGATGCTACAGTAAAAATTATCTACATAAAGCGAGTGGCCCATATTTTTAAGGCCATCCATTAGTAAATGGACAACTTTATTTGTATGCCCGCGTCCAGAAACTAAAGGATCTTTTGATCCAGCATATAAATGTGTCTTAAAAATTATGCCTGTATTATCGGCTAAATTATAAAATTTGAGTCCATATCCACTGGCTTTGGATTTCATGTACTGGCGGAAACTAAGTCTTCCTCGCCATAACATCAATGACTCATCAATTGTTATTTCTCTAGTTGGATGATAAATATTTTTCATATTTTTATTTATTTCGTCAATTAAAGATTTAATTTTATTTAAGCTTGCATTTCCTACTATGTTTTGGACGTTCAAAGCTCTCATTATATTTAAAAACTTGTTTCTAGACATGTATTTTCTAAAAACATTATTATTATATAAATAATGCGTTTTCCAGTAGTCAGATATTCTGTTATATTTAATAGTCCCCATGTGAATGACCAACCCAATAAAAGTTTTTAACGTCTCCATATCTATTGGCCGCCACTCTTTCAATCTACCTTGCGGAGCAGAAGCCGTCTTATGTAATTCCTCGCCATATCTGTTGGTGCATGTCATAATCAAATTTAAAATTGAAGGACATAAAATCAACCAAAAAAAATCTAACGGCTCTTTCTCCCTCATGTTGACTTTCAGTCCAGTAGTCGCCGTAAATTCCAAATTATTGCCGTTTGGCGCATTTCCATAATGCCATTCATGGGTGGTTACGTTCTCCTCAGTTTCGTCATCGCATAAAGGGTCTTGAGACAAATAATGTGCTTCTGTTTCGATGCCCTGACTGTCATTCTCTAGCATATCATCGACATTATCCGCCAATATTCCATAAAGTTCGTCGTACGATAAACCCTCATTATGTAAAACTTCCTCATTAGCGATGTAGGCAGAATCCCAAGTAGCCAAGGTATCATAAATTTCATCGCGAATGGCAGCTGACTGAGAGGTAGATGGCTGAGGATTCATTATTATCCTAAAATAGAATAAAAATGTTATCCTAGTTTGGAGAATAATTGTAGGTTAATAACGTAATTTAAATAATATATGTAATTTTGCTCTTGATTAACTCGTTGGTAGGTATCTACTGTTGTGAGTTTGTAAAGCACTAAAGTTTTAGACAAAGAAGTTTTTTTTAGATATCGATTTAGGGTCCAAATATACCGATTTTACTCGGCAAATCTACCGATTTCGCATTTAAACTTTCGAGACCATTATTTTGATCTATCTCATATAGTTTAACCTGCGGTTACAATGGAAGCGCACAAAAATATGTTTTTTTACGATATCACATAACAAATAATAATAATAATGTTTTATGCTATGTAAAGATAAAGATCAAAAACTTACCTATAAGCCACAGCAACTCAAGATATCTCGGAGTCCAGGTATACAGGCCACAGTCACCATAAATTCAAGATTAGATCAGAGTCCAGGTACAAAAGCGAATATCGTCGGAAGAGCAAACAGGAACGGAATACACGTCTGATTATTAAGATTAGAAAAACAGAAGTGAAGTGATTTTTAAAGAAAAACGCAAAGAACGAGATGCGCCGGCGCATCCTATTGTTATTTTTTATCTAGCCAGAAAGATACTTACAAAGTACCTTATGTCCTTGTACGTAAGGTTCATTTGGCTTAAAATAGCACGGACTCATAAAAAAAGCCGCCCTTTGTTTACTGGCCGGGCCGGCCAGGACTTTTTGCAATACCGCGTCCGGGACGTTTTAGGCAAAAATAAACTCTATGTCGAAGGCATTAAAAGAAACGTTCAAGAAAGTTGTTCACAATTTATGTAGGTACATATTGCATTTTTGACAATAATTTAAATATACCTACTTTCAGAGACACTATCTATGACAACGTCTAAATGAGTTTTGTTGTATTTTACGAATTTATAGGTAGACATCTTAAAAAACATTACTGGTTATTATGACTACCTATTTGTTTTTAAGACCAAATATTAGTGGATGTTGTTATAACTTATAAGATATTTTGATTGTAATATGTAACTGAATAGGCTATTTAAAAACGTATACAAAATATATTTTAGGGTTTTTAGGAAGAAATATAACAAACGAGAGAGACTAGATAGGTTTTTACAGAATGATCGGTTGGGATCTTATATTTTTCTGAAACCGATTATTAATAAATTATTAAATCAAAATTTCGCAAAAGGTTTGTGAATTCTGAACAAGCGTATTGCCCGCCCATGGGCTGGCTCGGCATGAAAGATCGGAATTGACTTTTTCCAAAACCTTAGATATCTGCAGGCCGTTTTGGTTACGAATCAATTTTAGTAAAACGAATCATTTCACAAAATCTTCCTTTTTTCAAAAGGTATTTGGCTTAGATATCGGAGTTTGAAATCCAACCGCCCATGGGCGGGCTTGGCGTGTCAGTTAAAAAGTTTCACCCGCCGATGGGCGGGCACGGCACTGAATGGGTTAAAGAGGAAGCCTTCTTATCCAGTTCCAGGCATATCAACTTTTTTTTTATCGATGATAGTCGAACGCTTGACTAACGCTTGCGACTAACGAAGCCACAACTAGCAAGCTATAGCGTCCTAGTTTCAATAATGATTTAATATGATCATTTGTGTAAATAAACAAACTTAAATAAAAGGAGGATGTTTTCAATTTGGTTTTTAGGGTTCCTGACCAAATTGATAAAAACTGAACCCTTTTACGGTGCGACTTTGTCCGTTCGTTCATCTGTAATAGCTGATTATCTCAGCAACTGCTAAACCTATCGGTTTGAAATTTGGAATAGTTATAAACTTCCTCTATTACTACTCTATAGACGACCTCCGTGGCACAGTGGGCGTATAGCCGGCTGAGACGCAGGAAGTAGCGGGTTCGATTCCCACCACGGAACAAATGTTTGCATGATCTACAGATATTCGTTCCGTGTCTGGGTGTTTTTCTATATATTATAAGTATGTATTAAAAAAAAAAGTATGTAAGTATTCTTTCAGTTATCTGGTTCCCATAATACAAGCTCTGCTTAGTTTGGGGCTAGATAGCGCTGTCTGAAATGTCCAGTAATATTTATTTATTTATTTCAAGTAAAAAATTTCACAAATATTTCATTTTGATGGTCAAAAGAGCCGCAAAATTGGGGGTCAAATTTTTTTAATAAGTTTACTAGTCAAGTTGGGTATCATATAAAAGAGATTGATTTAAAAATTCCATAACCATATTTTTTTTTGTACCGTTTTGGAGTTATGATGAAAAACCAAAAAGTCTTAAAAGTGTCCCTTCTTTCTTTAACTAGACGGTGTTTAACATAGATAAACCTATCTAGGTTTGAAACCCTCGTTTCGCGAGTCCTTCTCGTATTTTACCGGTATTGTTTTATAAAATAAATAAATAAATAAAAGGGCATTTATTTACACACACACCTCTTATGCTAACAGAAGTTGGTAGGTACAATAAGTACATAATAAAGCTAGGTAAGTTTAATGTATGTTTAGCGATCATCCTTTATCACGTTGTTCGTTTTGTTACAAAAGAGGTCCCTCAGGGTAGATCCCAGATTAAAAAATCGAAATTCCGGATGAAATTCCTGATATTCTTGTAAATATAACATTAATGTCGTTAGCATCGTGCAAGTGCAAGTGAATGAACGAAGCAAATTCTCGTATTTTCGCGCGCGCGCGGTCCCTGTGAACGAAACGGGCGGGGAAGGGGCAAGGATGCGCCTCTCCTCCGCCCGCGCTCGCTAATGACGCGAGTGCTTGCTTTGTCTTGTCTCGGTCACGTTGTCTCTCGTTTGTCTTTGCAGGGATTAGAAATGTTTTATTTTACTCGTTACCTACTTAAATTGTAGAAATTCCGGACGGTTTAGAATTCCCTCGCATTCCGAACAAAGTCCTATATTACCGGACATGTCCGGAAAATTCCGGACGTATGGCAACCCTACCTAATGCAACTGCGCATTCGATTTTCTTTTATATTTTAGTTAATGTGGTGACTTTCAAGAATGACTTACAAGACTTTTATTCATTGACTAGGATAGGGTTATTTAGGAAGGCTATTTAAATAATTAAACAAAACTTAGATTTTTTGATCAATTTTATATTTTTAGTAACAACTAATCAATATTTTAAATTATAAATACATACTGCTTCCGTATTATTTATAAACGTGGTTTAGTCTTTAGTGTCTTTAATCGATCTTTAGTATCGATTTTGCTGCAGGAAGAAAGACTGCTGGAGTCAAATTATACGAAGAATTAACCAGGTTTATAAATAACGGGTCAATTACAATTATTATAATAATGTCAACCACTAGTGGTCTCTGGACGAAATATTTTTCAAAAGGTACATTTTATAATACAAACAATAGTTGAGATTCAGTTAGGTTCAGCTGATTTCAATTGTATATTACCTAATATTAACAATTAAAAATGCTACATTCACATAAATAACTTAAAATATTCATATGTACATGCGTTAAATTATTTTTTTAAGTTTTATCTTCGTAATAAAATGATTTTGAAGCGGATAATTTGATTTTTGTCTTCTACTGACAAATGTATCAGATAAAAGGTTAAAATGGCACTGATCAAATCCAAATTCATGACATTGGCTTTAAATTAATTTAAAATACTTTTTATCACAATTACTATCATGCTAAAATTTTATAAAAAATGGCTTAATGAATCCAGTCATGGATATAATTATCATCTACGAAATAAAAAAAACTTCAGTCTTGTAAATCCGATGCGGCATCTCTCGAACTCATCACAAATATTAAGTAACAAATCAAATAAGTCTTTAAACAGAGTTCAAGTAGATTACCACTTATTCATACCAAAGAAACACATTTTCCTGTTTTGCTAATTTACCGATAGTTTTGACATCGGATTTTTCACTAAAACTAACATTTTTTACTTTAAAAACTGATATTTTTAAAGTAAAATTTAATAAATTAAAACAAGTTTTAATAAATATTTCTTTAAAACACATTCGTTAGTAGGTTCATCGCTGTATATTACAAAATTAAGCTTATTAGGATAAAGCTATGTATCAAAACTTAGAACTACCTATGTTTATATCACATAATATAAAATATCATTCACGTTGATACAATCTATGATTAGTAAAGCTTACCTAATTATGGCAAACTGTCGAATCAAAAATGGAATGTCCAAATTTTGTTAATATTATCGGTCAAACTGAATTTTGTAACCTGTGAGAAAATTCACTGTCTTTTGATACCAATTCGCTATTTTTCTAAACTGACGTAAGTAGTTAGAAGGTATTTTTTATCACGATGTGTCAGTATAACCATTTTTATAAATAAGGGTATAAATAGTAGGTAGGGTCCAATGTATAAGTAGGTATAAAGTAGCGGCTGCTATAAAATCTGAAGTCAACAGTTTGCGATTAAATCTGCCTAATGAATATTTTGTAAGCGTGGAAATACAAAGTTACCATTTTAGTAACGCATGCATTTAATTACTAGGAATAATAAAGTGGACGAACTCACCTACTCGTAGATAAAGTGGCTAAGTATAACATGTATACAAAGTGTCAACTGTATTCGCGTGCAGCTTGACAAGTATCTGAGCACACGCATACAATATTATACGTATAATACTGATTATTTAATTCATTTAATATTTAATTAAAATTCTCGAAAGCGTTTATCTCGTAATGTGGGACACTTTTACGATGGCGCTACTTACTCACTGATAAGGGCCGAACGCAGCCTCCGAAGCCGAACACCCAAGAAGATACTTTATGCAAATGCTATTAAGCCACAAATTCCATTAACCAGCTTAATGAAATTATAATTACAAGATAATTTCGCTGTTGAGTCTCAGAACAGTTATGCGACCGCGCCGACGCACACGTCTATAAAATAGAAAGTATTTATAAAACTCACATGATTATTGCGACAGTTTTTATACTGCGAATAACTTTTGTAACATAGGTATTAACTTTGGAACGATATTATGAAATACCATATAAAGTGTTGGATATTCTGCACAGAAACTTCTTGGGATCAGTTGTGTCTAAATAAATAAAATTCAGGCGACCGCGCAGGAAATCAAGTAGTCCATTTCAATAATACTGATGATAACTCGGAATATAAATTGTCCGCAAACTGGTCTCATTAATTTCCGAACGACAGTGTCCACAAAAGTAACATTACTAGATCACATGTTCGCACTTAATAGCCAAATAAATAATCAAGCGAGCAGTAGCTCAATTTACACGCCGCATCGATTAGGTACCGAAAGAGAAGATATAGAACTATTTACATAAGTCAACATGATATACGGTTTCGACGACTCCATTGAATTAACGATTATGTACAAAGTCCGTTATTTGTGGGACCGCGAGTCTGAGTCACTGAGTTCCGCACTAGAGTTCACTCGTCACTCACGACGTATACCAAAGTCTATAAACACGTGTGCACCACTTTTTCTGTACGACAGAGTTTGCACTTGACTTCGCAGCACCAGTGGAACGTGCAATTGCATCGTTCGACGACGAACATGGTCTCGGTCCTGTACCCCCGGCCGCAGCACATGAGGTCGCACCCGTCCACTCCTATACTGGTGTCATTGCACGTCCTCCCGTGCGTTCCAGGGATTCCTAACCTAGGATTCTTTTCGCAGAAGCCTGGTGACGGCTCTAAGTAGACGAGGTCTTTGCTTCCCGGGGATTTGTGGTCCGGGTTGTGCGGTCGCAGTTGGAACCTGTATCGGTCTCTTCGCGGTACTCTGTGTGGGGCCGCGTCATTCCGTTGTACCTGCACTGGGCTGGCTTCCAGGTCCGTGTTGGATACCATCACCCTCGATGCACCATCGAATCTGTCTTTAAGGGCGTCACCGACAGACCTGAAGCTCGGCAACCGCATCCAGCAAGTCTTCACCGTGCACGAACCTGACATACCGTGACACTTGCACTCTTGACGCATCTCAGTCTGCACATGCTGCGAACAAAAGAACAACATAAATAATCAAGCGGGCACCGCGTAGATGGGGGTCTAACGATGACCAAATATCTTTAAATTCCTTCGATAAGCGTCGATACTACGTGATCGATGGTCTTTTAAGCGCACCCCGTCGATCGCATCTCACGATCGAGCAAATTGTTACAAATAGTAAGGAGGTGGGCCGGTCGTCACCGCGCGTGGACCGCTCATAAATCATGCACTAGGGACATTCATCATTCTTAGAAGGTAGATAAATGACGAGAGTGAAGACAATCTATGCTTTCCTATCCGCGCGTTTGTAGAACGCCTAGTTTATTCATCGACATGAGAATGGATTGCGGCGTCTAGTGTCCAAATATGTGCCAGACAATGTAACACGGTGAATATTCATCAGCTGGACACCCAGTGCGTCTGTCGTGACAGGAATTAAGCGGTTGGGTTAATGATGCGTCTGGTGTGGCGGAGTGGCGGCGCCCGCGTCCCTTTGGATGGCTTTCGGGTAAGAGCGGCGTGTATGGGTATGCAAATGTGGGTGTGCAGTGGGAGGGAGATACGCGGCGAATGGGTGCCTGTTGCGCAGTTGCCGCACGATAGGCCGAGCTGTCCGACGCGTAATTAATATTCCACTTGAGCGACATGAGACGATCGATCGTCACCCATAATGGTAATGTAAACAAGCGCGTTGACAATGACCGTCATTGGCTCGATTGTCGATTGTTTAATGGATAAGTGCTACTGAGTGGGGATTGGACGGATCGGTACTTAAGATACAATTGAGATCGACTTACCGCTCTGCCAGCCTCGTTATTGTGAAGGTTCATTTTCTCTCTTAGCGTCTTTCCCCTTTCGCCGGTATCAACGAATTCTCTGCTGAATCGAAAGCCGAATCCAATGTTGTCGCTGCACCCGCCCCACTTCCAGACTCTGACGTTTGAGGCTGCGGCGGCACGGGTTCTGTGCGGAGTCCTGTCGATGTGGGAGTAGTCACAGGAACAGGACTCAATGGAGCCTTCTGCGCAGGCGCGGGAGACAGAATGGGTCACGCCAGCGCTGGTGATAGCGTAAATGAAGGCAGTTTCGCGACAACCTACGACAAAAAATAATAGATTAGCCGTTGCTATTGGGGGAAAAATACTATCAAAATAAAGTTGTTATCAAATATTTTGTTACGTAGACACACACACACACACACACAACCATATTAAACTTGTGCACATTTCAAATCTAAGGCAGGTACACATTTCATATTGGCATGTTTGGCATTCGTATAATTAATTCATCCCAAACAGAGGGGTCCATATTTTAATCAAATTTTATTATTGCATCGTTATAAAAACGCAGGATATATTAAATATTTAGGCATTATAAATAATTTGAGAATGCAAAACATTTGAGCTCATCAGGTTTGGGACAGAATTGCAATGTATTTCATTTTTTATTTAGCGTTGAGATAATTTGACGACATTCACAAAATATGGGTGCAGTAAAAACTCAACACATCATTTTATTAGTTTGTTTATGTTGGGGTACATTTATTTTGGAGTTCATTTTGTTGCTGTAAACTAAAAAACGAAACTACTCCGTGATACTAAATAATAAGCCATTATGTATTTTGAATCTATGTTTAATTTTTAAATAATTTATCATCGTTGACCTAATAAACGAATGCAATCATCGAATTGCCCATTCATCTCGTTGGAACCAAAACATAAATCCAACAACCAAAATACAACAAACCAAAATATAAAAACATAAATTACAGTATAGTCTCCAACACCGTAAATAAATTAATAGGCCGAGCATTAGAATCAAATACTCATAAAACACAATTAAAAGAGAGATGATAGTACCATGTGAACCTACTTTGTATGGTTGTTTACGTTGTGGCCTGGTAAAATTTGGCCCGAATTCTTGATGTTAAATTACAATCAAGGCGGCCACATCGTAAATCAAATTTAACTTTACAACCTGAACTAACGTTTGGATTCAACACTGTTTGTTATGTATTTTTGACAACACTGCATCATAATTACCAACGCTATCCACAATTACACGACGAGGATTATGTCTAACTAACTTCCGCCTGCGGCTTCGCACGCGTGTTTTGTCAATGAAAAGTAGCCAGGTCAATCCAAGTCGTAATCTATCGACATACCAAATTTCATTGAAATTGGTTCAGCCGTTATAACGTGATTGAGTTACAAACAGACAAACATTCAAACTTTTGCATTTATTAGCGTGATAAGCCAATTCTAAATCATCATCATCATCATTCTCAGCCCGTGTCAATTCTAAATATTATTCTTAAATCAAAATCAAATTAGAAGAATTTACAGTTACAAATAGTTTACAATGAGACTAAAAATAATAAGATGCCGGTAGAATTGACAATCGTCCATCAACATCTACGTATGAGAAAATGAATTTTCATCATAATTTTTTTTTGCGTGAATTATTCCGATATTTCAATAGTTATTCTGCTATTCGAGACGGAGAGAAATGCAACAAATCAAAAACCATGAAAATCGGTCCAGCCGTTCTCGAGTGTTCGAACAAACCCGACCTTGTTTTATGTAAGAAGATTGTTAATCAACGTCGCTGACTGTACGAACAGTTGAATTGGAAAGGTTATCGTTACCTACATGGAATATTATAAACTCGACCATTACAAGAGGCTCAGAGCTGGTTCTTAATATCGATTTAATAGCCGTACTCATACGATGAATACGATACCATTCTTTGTAAGTATTATTTTTATAGATATAAATTAATCCCCATTATGGAAATCCTCGGATCTCTTACTCAGTACGCAGACCCGAGCAGATATCCTACAAGGGGGTAGACAGAGGCAAGACCAAACATTACGTTTGAGACATGCCCATATTGCCCACTCATTGCATAGAATTTAATCATTCAGATTGCAAGCCCATTCCCGCTGGAACATGGGGGGTTCCACGATAGATAGAAATTTGTAAGATAAAAATAGCTAAGCAAAAACTTTTATATTTTGAGTAATATACGCGTGAATTATAAAGTTGGTTTTTAATATAGTTTTATTTAAGAGGCGAGACATTGTAATTTTATGGCATAATTTTAATATATTACCTAATGTTCCATACCCTCTCATTAAGCTCGCCTTGAAAGTTATGTGAGATTCCATAAAAGCTATTAAAAGTTCGATCAGGATCGCTACATACTGGGTGTTTGGTAATATACTGACAATATTCAAGTGACGGTTTCTCAAAACATAAAATACCTCTCGAAAAAAACTACTAGTTATATTATCAAATTTTAAAGAAAATTGGCTAAGTTTAGGTGATTAATTCGATATAAAACTTACTGCCTACTCTTGCAATCGACATCCAAAAATAAAGGCCGATTTGATATCTCTTTCGGAAATGGCTGTGGGTTTTAGGTTAGAAAGGGACAACAAGAGATATCTCGTGACGTCACCAATAAAGTATCTGTGGTTAGATGGCAAGCATTATGCAATAGCACAACATACGTTTATTAAAGTGTTGGTTTATATATGCCAAAATAAATTTCACATTTCTATGGTAAACATTTCACAAATTTATTTATTAGGTTCATCAAAATAACCCCTTTCATTTTTGTGCGTATATTATCAAACACCCTATATAAGAGGCCTGTGCCATAAAATTGACATACGACAATTTGTAAAGTGAAAATATACGATCAATTATTTCATATTTTAATTATATTGATCTTTGACACCGTCACGTGTTTTCACTTGTGATGAAAAAGCATGTTGTTCTTAGATCACTGATCATGAGATGATGTAGTCAAAAGTTATTACTTAGGACACAAAGTTAGGATACGTACAGTAATCAGGAAACCATTTTCTACAGTTGCATCTAATCAATACTTTTTGTATACATAACATAGTTCGTATAAATAATAAGTTCGTAAAAGTTTATTTATTAAACCACCGAATTACCACACAAACAGAAATAATACAAAAAATTGTACTAGGATAGAATAAATAAGGAAATACAATGGGCGGCCTAATCGCTGAAAGCGATCTCTTCCAGGTAATCTTTTAGTAATCTTCTAATAAATAAAAACCTCGTGTCACGGTTTTTGTGGTCGCACTCTTTCGAAACGGGTAGCCTGATTTTTTTTTTATATTTCGTAGGTATGAGTGTAGGTTGTAAAGTATTTTTTACCCTCCTACCCCCACCCCCCATAAGTGTTGCGTCACTTCGACAAGAGTGTTTTATATAAGACAACGGGAAATTTCAAGCGTGTGAAGCCGCGGGCGGGTTAGCTAGCCCATTATTTACACTAATATTATAAAGAGGAAAGATCTATGTGTTCATGTTTTTAACGAATAAACTCAACAACTTCGGGTTCAATTTCAAAATTCTTTCACCATTAGAATCCTACATTATCCCTCAGTAACATGGGCTATATTTATTACTAGATCCTTGGGATCCCTAATAAAACTTCAATAACCCAAGGTGTAAAAGAATAATAAAAAAGGCACTCCGGGAGTACTTGAACAATTACGAGATACATACTGAAGTGTCGTTAACGGTAATGGTAACAGTGTCGCGAGTTCAATGGTTTTTTCTCATCTCAAAAAATTGCCAACGCGCCTAAAGAAGTTTTCACTTCAATTAGCCATAAAAAATGTTTAAAAAATAAATGTCCACCCGTGCAAAGCCGGGACGGGCCACTAGTAATTCATAATGTTAATAATATTTTTTACTCAAGTCACTATATCGTAATATATGTAATATACGCACAAAAATGAAAACATTTTGATGAGCATAATAAATTTTGTGAAATGTTTACCATGGAAATGTAAAATTTATTTTGGCATGTAAAAACAAACACTTTATTAAACTTATGTGGTGCTATTGCATAATGCTCTTGTTGTCCCTTTCTAACCCAAACCCCGCAGCCATTTCCGAAGAGATATCAAATCGGCCTTTATTTTTGGATGTCGATTGCAAGAGTAGGCAGTAAGTTTTATATCGAATTAATCACCTAAACTTAGTCGATTTTCTTTAAAATTTGATAGTTTAACTAGTAATTTTTTTTCGAGAAGTCTTTTTTTATGTTTTGAGAAACCGTCACTTGAATATCGTCGGTATATTACCAAACACCCTGTATAGTACCTACCTCCTACCTAGCCATCTAATATGTAACTCGGCGTTATTAATAAAGATTTGTATTGTATTGTTTCTTTAAAGCTATGCAAGTTTGTTGTCTAATTACTATAATTTTATAAAATAGTCTTGTATCTGATATAAGCCCCGGGGGCCTTTATCAAGAGCATATAAAATTGACTATTAACGTCGATCTTGTACCGTATAATGAAGATGTCACCTGCTAATGCCATACATTCGGTATTATAATGCACCAACGCACTCCTTTGGTGGGCTTCCGCGCTTCCAATTCAATCGAATACTTCTGCCTGTGGGTGTACGCATTTGTTATTATTAATAATAAACCGGCTCAGCTTTATTAAGGACTCAATAAGCAAATGAAATCATTTTTTTATTGAGTTGTCATCGTGCACAGATATAAATTACGCACAGCCGCTCGAGTTTTATTCCATTTGGGATGTTATACTTTTATTCAGCAATTACTTGAGACATTCGACCGGGAATCTTAATGTCAATTTTGCCATCATTCAATGCTGGGACGAAATTAATTCAATACGTATACGAGAATTTCGCATTTATCTTCTGTAATGACTTGAAATGTTCTCTCGCATTAACTACGAATAACGAATAGGTGCGGGCCAATTAAATATGGCACACGTAAATAATGCTCGTAAAATAGCTTTCGACTATTCAGGCTGTTGACGCTTTGACGTTGTAACTTAAGTGACCCATTCGGATTGAGTAGGGTTAACACTAAGGAACTTAGGATGCAGTCTGTCCTGCACTCCATTGTTTTTTTATCTGTAGAGTTATAGAGTTTTTCAGATTTATGGCAGTGTGTTTCTAAGACGTGAATTTACCCATTCGAACATTGTGCTTTAGATACTAAGAGCGACTTGCGCAACGATGTCTTAACGTATTTAGTGGCTAAATATGATTGAAGGAGTCTTCAAATCATACAAATACTCAAACTGAAACATGTTTAGTCGCAAAACACGTTTAGGGATCGTTATGCAAGCCGGCCTAAGTTCCTCGTCCTTTACCTACTTGGATGACATTGGATATTTACTGTATTCAGTAGTTTTTTTTTGCGTCCATACAAAGTGGATTAAAATGTTACATGTCAGATCTTATTGACTAGTCGAGAATCCAGCACTTCATATGTACCCTGCAAGTAAGACCTGCCTTACTTGCAGGGTATAGTGGAATCGAAGTTGAGCGATTTTATGTTTTGAATTTGATTGCTTAGTGAAATCATTATTGTAAAGATTATTAAATGGCTTGTCGTTAAAAAAGTCATGCAATGTATAGTTACTCTTTTCCATTAGTATATGTTTAAATCTATGTTCAAAGATTTGTCGTTTTCTTATGTTATATGTATCTATATTTTTACTGCCATTACATTTGGACCCATTGGAGCAGTGCATTTTTAATGTTGATGTATGTAGGTAGTACCAGGTTGTACTTATACCTACATTGAAAGCGACGTGGTAGTTCAGTCATTTTTGTAAAAATTTGGGGTATTTTCTGACGAACTTACACATTTCTAATACATATATTGAGATCAAAGTCAGTATTTTATGTTTAAAAAAGTACAGCTCACAGCTTTATATTGGCCAAGATGCGAACACATTTTTTCTGGGATATGAACAGTTCCTCTTCGACACTGTTTCCCCAAAGTATAATACCGTAGCAAATCCAAGTGTTGGCATACGCGTAATGTGACAAGGACGTTTTTAAATCTGTAGCCTTCCTTAATTCTCTAAGTGCGTACGAAAAGCTTGATAGTTTTGTTTTAATTTTTTGAGCATGATTTTTCCAGTTTATATTTGAATCTATATATTTAATCCTAATAATTTAAATGAATCTACGCATTCTAATTTAATATTATTAAATGTAAAATTTAGATAAGGGGTTTTTATAGGGTCTAAATTGCACAATTTTTATTTTAGAATAGTTTACGTCAAAATTATGATAAATTAATTATATTTCGTAGTCCGCAGTAAGATTTTTATTCAAATTCATTTCATTTTTATAAGATGTCAAAAGGGAGATGTCGTTGGCAAATAGAACGCAATGTTGGTCAGTAGCTTTAGGTTAGGTTAGGTTAGACTACCATTTACATATATTAAAAAAATTATACATCCGAGGATGCTTCCTGGGATGAATTATTTATTTGAATCGATTTTGATCTGATGTTACTGATTTTTCCATTTGTTTCATCAGAGTAATATCTACAAACCTATATCTTCTGTATTGACCAATACCTACTCTTGCGTTCTCTTCAAAATAAGAAACCATTTAGATTGTGTTTTGTTTTTGGATTGGCAGTAGTCACGGATGTTGAGTGCGTAGTCGGAGGTCCGACCACGGGGAGTCTGCCAGGTGGCTTCACACGTGCTGAGCAGCAATTACATACTTTGGTTTCTCGTTTCCTCCCACTCCATAAACTCAAACGCAAGTTTGTATTGTTTTATGCAGTCTTGGTTATCTTGAAAAATTGCATAATTGAAGACAAAATTAGGTTCACATCACAATGAATGTGAATCTCCCCCCCCCCCCCCCCCCCCCCCCCCCGCCCCGCTGCGATATTATCGTCACTCTTACTCAATCCGACGATCTAACGGTAAACCAATTAAATATAAAACGACAACTGAGAATCACTTGAATAGATCTTCGTAAACGTTCTGTCGATGATTCACTCGAGTCTTTTGACATCGATCGGTAGTCAGAATCGCCTATAGGTTGTAGTGGACTTACAAATAAATTGATTATATAAATCACCGGCGGACACGAGCAGCGACCAACAAAGCCGATTGTCGCGTTATGCGAATAAATCGCGACGTAGAAAAATTATGACAGATGCAAAAGAGCCTCCGTCCGAGCAGGATTAGTCACGGCATTAAATAAAATTTAAATTCCCAACACGAGCCTAATTAAGGGCAAAGCACACTAACCCGACACCGGAGCCGCGTAGCCTGGCCCGCACAACAAACAACCATCACTCAACCGCCCGTGTACAACCAGCGCTATAAAATATTCATAATTAAGGCACGCTATTATTTTATTGAGGCAATTTCGCCCCATCAAATCGCAGTCAAATAAGAACAAACATGAGTAATGTGGATCTATAAAAGTAAATTATTATTATAACTGATAATAAAGTGCTGTCCGTGGATTATCTGCGCGGATAATGAATGGGCCCGGAGTCAGTTTACAACGCGCGCACAGAGCGATAATTCCATCCCCGACGGATTGCCAGTTAAGGCGAGCCTTCGACAATTTATAAAAGTCAAAAACTCGTAAATTTGACCTCGTGTCCGGCCGAGACCGCTCCGTTGAAATAACGCTTAATCAATGTTGACATTTGATGAACACCTGGCTCGGAGTGGGCCATTAAATAATTCAAAATTAATGTACTAATTAAATATGTTCCTGTCTGCATTGAGTCATCATCGCGCCTGCACGCCTGAGCGTGGGGCTAAGATCGGGGTGTTTCCGAACTCGCACGAGTGACTTATGATGTTTCGCGCTATCGTGCCTCTATAAGACGACATGCATTATTCAAATTTGATGAGACGTAATTACTCAAAACAACCATAAATCAGTTGGTTTATAATACGGTGTCCGCCGGTTGGGAAACACTCCGAGCTTTATCGGAGTATGATGAAGTCATTGACGTCTGTTCCGAACCAAATAAGTCTTTTACGAGAATCTAATGACGGTTTATCTACTCGAGATGAATCGTTTCAATCTTGGAGATAAATTCTGATTCTTTTGTGCGTTTAATGACAAGAAAATTGTAGAAAGTCACAAATAAAAATGGAGTAAGAGCTATTTCGCCGTAAACGTCCATCAAAGATGGGCAATAAAAAGCAATAATTCATTTTCGATATGCCATGTATGGGTGATAATTTCACATTGAGCGCACATCCCGAGAGCCTGGGGGACAATTCGGAATTACGTCGGTCGTATATCACTCATTGTGAGTGGCACAAAGCTGAGCTACCAGCTACCACCGGCTACCAGCCACCGCTACGACGTCCATTCACACAATGGACAAAGACATTTGTTTTCGAACTCGACAAAAAACACCGAAAATAATTTGGTTTTAAGTGAGCTGTCAACGACAATAAATGGACAATCGGAGATTTCGAAAAAAGGTTCTCTTATATGTCACGAATCACGATACCTATCGAAGCCTAATTGTCGTTTCAGCTTCACTAAACACGCGTTATCTCAAAAACAATTCAAACGCCACGGAACCCAAAACGCTTATCTAATTGAGCATTAAATATTTCGTCGAGGGCATTTTATATGGACTTTATTTTCGGCGTCAATCGTTTTATACGTTATTTCCACCCACGACGTCGTCTTGGGAACGTATAGGATACAAACCAAAACAGGAAATATTGGAAAAAGGTCGAGTTTTATTGTCAGAGTTACCTGCCATTAAGAGCCGTGTTAGGTGTAAACGGGGCTTCCGTGGACTCGCTCGGGCTCGCTAAACTACGCCGCAGGAGGCCGCACCGCGGGGTCTCACCATATATTTTTCTATTCTCGAGTCGACAATAACGCCGGATAAAGCCCTCACTATTGTACCGTTGTCATCATTTGTGTTAATATGATCCTTGAGGTTTACACCACAATGACAATGAGATGACGATGTCTCCGAAGTGTCAATGGTGTGTCAACGTGTAAATTAGTAATTATTCGTGTCCCTTCCGGGGGGGGGGGGGGCTTTGTGCCCGTGTGCCCGGGACCGTGATTATGCGCGACGACCCTATTCTGAGATTTGGGATGTTGATGAGTTTTCGAAGCGTGCATCATATTTGCGATTTCTTCTGTGTGGAGTTGGAGTAGCGTTGTGACGGCTCCCGCGGAGACGGCCGTACGTTTTATGCGTTTCTCAAATGTCCGTAATTGCAATGTATTAAAAGTTTTATCGTGGGTATTCGCTGTGGCCTGTAATATGCGCGCCGCGTGATTCGCCCGCCCGCGCCCTGCCTGCCCTTAATAAAGTAATATGCTCTAAATGCACACGCATATAACATAAATTTTGTAATCTCCGTGCTCTTTTTATCATGCGAAATTATTACGATGGTGGTCCGGAGCGTACCGTGCTATATCTGGTTTTTAATTTAAAAAAATGGTACTTTAGCTTTTATAGATTGTTGCTAGATATATTATCAATATTTATTTTAGCTCTAGGCGAGGTTCATGGTTCTTATTCTGTCGTTTACATAAAAGAATAAAAAACAAATCGATTGGTTATAATTGCTTCTGTCTTTGCAATTTATGATATTTAGTCATCTAAAGTATTTTAAATATTTAAGGCTCTTGTTTAATTGGGTTGCGCATTATAAGAATATGCCTGAGGCAAGTCTCGACCGATCAACGCTTTTTAATGTTTATGTAAACATATAAATCTAATTGTGATACTTTAGTTAATTAGTTTTCGATGAATATTTGATTTCTAAGCCCGTTCTTTTTGTTTACCGTTTTGTTACAAGCCGAAGAATTTGTTGTCAAAACATTTCGGAACCTCTTTTCGACTAATAGAAACATCTCTCAAAGTCGCTTGCACAATTCATTAACATCGGGGTCAATAACCGGAGCGAAGTGAGGCTGATGGAAAATATCGAGATGAATTCGAGACAGAATCGAATTAGTGGCGACTCAGAGAGCTTTCAGTAGATAACCCTTTAATGCAGGTCGTGTACCTAATTCTGAAGAGCTTTTGAATGTAAATCATTTTATGTTGAAAAATATATATTTTTAGTCTCAGTTCTGGACAATTACGGTCAAGGCTGATTATTAAAGTTACAAATTAATTAATTACCACCTCAGCTTGATTTTTTTTCATTCTACCACATATTTCGAATAAAACATCACCTGCCCAAAAAGTAAATGAATGCGACCGAATCGAATCACAAATCTTTTTGCTATAATAGCGAATAATTCTCTAAAGAACAGATGTTCGCGAGCTCATAATAAGCCGTATCGCGTACAAAGCATCGAAATCGGACACCGGAGATAGGGCAGCTTCCAATCCGAAAACAGAGTAACATTTACAACCCAAAAACTTGAACTACAACCCACTTCTGACCTTACCACGCAAGAAATAAAGCCCATTGTCACACCAGACACCAGCAAAACAGATGCATGTAATGCGTTTTAAAACATTTTAATTTCAATGTGTACCTTTGTAAACTCTGCTTTTTATTTTAGGTAAGTACCTATATTGAAATAAAGATTCTATACTCAAATCAATAAACATTGCGAAGAGACTATTAAGCGGATAAGTACAGGGTTTTGAGTTTATTAGATGCTGCGAGCGATAATAACTGTAAGCTAGTGATTGTCCGGTATTGTATGGCTAATGGATATCTATTTACTGATTCTAATCTTCGATATAATCTAATCTGCATCCATTGAAATCGACTAAATGGATTGGACGCTGCGCAATTGTGAGTCCGTGTTTATGGAACATAAAAACATTTTTTTCTTTCATTCCCGATCGGAATCGAGGCGGAATTAAATTCGGATTAAGATTTTAATCACGGCGAAATATTTGCAGAGACTTCGTGTATTTGAGTAATAAAAGACTAATAAAGTTGAAAGTACCATAAATTGATATAAATAATAATGGGTACATTTGGAAAGGAAAAAGGCATATTTGGAAGGGGACTAAAAAGAGTTGTACAACGGGAACTCAACGTCACCGGGCCGCATGTAATTGATCCAGGATGTTTTATCTTGATGAATCCTTTTATATGTGCCCCCGACGCGCTACCCTCCCGATGAATACAGATAAAATCTTTTAAAAGGGTTGCCAACTAAAGATATCACTTAATTTGTAGCCTCTCTTTGTAACTGGAATTAGGGATTTATACAAACCATCTTTTTTTGTTCGACATGTAGGTTTAAACTGAGAACGGGTGAATTTGCGATTGAGTATTTTAAACGTCTTAATGCTGCATAATCTGTTCAAGGATAAGAGCGCAAGGTATTAAAATCTTTTAATATTTTGTTCGCTTTGTTCAATTCTGTCGGGACAATGAGACGCGTGTTCTTCAAATTGTTATTTTTTTTATGAACATTAGTATTACTTTATCAAATGTTTAATTTCATTTAATCCTGTGTCCTTACCTCTGTCGACGATTTTGCCAAAGAGGTTTTTGCCTCGGAGGAAGTTTCTCGTTGAACAGTTCCATCTTCTTTGTTTAAACTGGTGCTGGCATTCTGCGACTGCCATTCTGGCGCCCTTCGCTACTGCGCTGAGAACCCCTGGGTTCTCTCTGGCTAACCTTCTCTGCTTCCGCCTTAGCGATTCGTGTATCGTCGGGTCCATGTATAAAACTCCAGGCGATATCGGTGACAAGTTGTTCGGCTCCCCAGCTTTCGCCATACCCCTGTAAAAAACGTACAACTCAAATACGCAGAAAAAACTTTTGTCACGTCGAAAGACAATGCCCCGGGAGTCTGATATAAAAAAGAATAAACACTCGTCGAAATGGGTGCAACTCGAAATGAAATGCTCATTTGAAAAGGCAAAGACAACAAATAGTTGACGACTGAACTGTCAATCCGCAGACGTTCGGATAAATATTTGCCGTGCGCATTAATCCTGGGCCATAAGGACCGTGGCCGGGACAAACAGTGATCGCGATCACGGCCTGTTGACTCGACGCGAGTGTTGAAAAAACGGTGCACTCTCGCAGTGCCAGCGCTTCGACTTGGAAATCGTATTACTTTTCTATTTATCTTTCTTTGTAGTCGAGTGTTACGTAAATATGGACGCGTTCGTCGGAAATTCTCATTTTATGTTATCGTGGAGATGCTTTGAGTACTTGAATTTTTATTTCTCTCAAATATTTTCAGCTTATTTTGTATGCGTTCGCGTTTATGGCGCTGTTTGCATGAATGAACCTAATTTTGTATTAATAGTTAGCGGGCGAGTACATAATAACAGAGTAATCTGTTTGTACGATCATTTTAATGTCCCAACGCCCAATAGTATCACAGAACACAAATTAAGCCCATTATCCATTTATCAATATTACACTTAATATTTCAAAACCTTTAATTAAAACAGACATTATAGGCTTTAATGACTTGTAAAAGGAAGTTGCTATAGCTTGACAAGTATTATATCACTGGCATGTTTTGCTACAACTATCTTGGGAATTAATTTGAATGTATTTCATATATCAATTAATTTTGCGATATGTCAGATTAATCTTTACAAATGGATGCTCTATTCAAAGTACGACAGCTTTTGTTCCCAAAGAACAAATTTGTCGGATGAAAAATAACAAAAATGAATGTATTGATTGAATGGAGCCACGAAATGCTTTAAACCTCTAATAAAGTAAACGTTTTTTATATTTAAACATAATAATGAGGCTTTATGTTGCATGCATCATCGATAATCGTCCAATACGCTCATAATCCGTTTGTGGGCGCCATAAATTTCAAAACCCGTCGTTGACACCCACGACTTAAAAACAAAAACTAAGGTTATCCATATTTGCCCGTCCATAACAGAGATCCTGCACTTGTCACGTATGGTAGAAAACCAAATAGGACCTCTTGAAAAAAAACCTGAATGGCTTTCACGGGCAATCGTGATGTTGGCACAGCGATAAAGTCTGTGTGAATGTCAAAATAACAAATATTGGCTTTAGAAGGCTCGTCTGTGGAAGGCTTGTGTTATTTGTGTCTCATTTGGGTAATTAAAGCGTTTCCTTAGTGTTTGTAACAGCTCGTTCTATTTGTATGAACTTTGCCTTATCTTCCGTCAATACTTCTTCTTTTGAATGGAACTGTACAACGAGAACTCATAACATTTACCTCTTGTGTTATTCCTTGCGTTCAAATAATATGAAACTAAATCTGAAGTATTTTTTAACTAAAATTAAATATAAGTATATTTAATTCGAAGTTCGCCGGTTCAACTAGTATGAATATGAAAATTATTTTTAAAATTTCGTTTCACTACATTTCACACAGTGTCCCAAATTAAGCAAAGCTTGGACTATGGGAACCAAACCAGATTTTTGATAGAATACTTAATTTTTTACATTATTAAACTTACATTTGCAATTTGCAGATTCACAATTACCTAAACAAAATTTTAGAATCATATTGGGGGTAATTTGGTTGCCATAAACTAAAATAACTTTACATTTGACAGCTACTAATGTGACAGTTGTCATTTTAGTGCTGTCAAATTAATATAATATACATAATACTTAAAATAATAAATGCACTTATAATATATAGAAACACACCCAGTCCCGGAACAACTATATGTAGATAATGCAAACATCCGTTCCGCGGCGGGAATTAAACCCGCAACCTCCTACGCTTCATCCGGCTATTCTCCTACTGCGCCACGGAGGTCATAATATAATATATCTCATGACTATATTAATCCCCATGATAGACATATAAGTTTGAGAATATAAGTATATTTAATTCTTTGACGATCGCCGACGAAAAACCTTTTATCACGTCTCACTCGTCTTAATTTGCCTCTCACGTTGTCATTCGCAACACTTCGACACAGATAACATCAATGTTGCTATCTACTTCCTCGGCGTTTGACTTTTGCACTGTCCTTAAATGGAGGATTCCAATCTGAGACGCGTCCCGCATACAAATTAGGCTTTATTCTTTAATTTGTTACTGTTTTGCGAGGCGTCAAAATATCAACGTTAACCACCAGTCTTAAAAGACCCCCAGTCTGTGCTGTGGGATTAAAGAGTAAGTGTACTAGTGTCTTCTTAGAGTGTCTGGATAAAATGGTTATTGTTATCAGAGACGGCACGCGATTTCGTACGTAATCTAATATGTGATACGGGTGATGAATACTAAATGGAGGCTGAGGTGTGGCGATTTCTTTTCGCCTGAGGCTAAGATTTTTATGATGTTGTCCTAGTTAGTTCGTTTGCCTATAGGCTTAGTTTAGTCGGTTCCGGGTTAGTGGGTTCACACTAACTGTATTGTTAACACTTTCGTGTTTTACAGTTTTAGCTAGTTACGAGTACTTACTGTTTTGAAAAGTTGCTGCTGCTGTTTAAATATAAAAACAATTGAAATGCATAACTAAAGCTGTTTTAATGTTCTGAATTAATAAAGACTTCCGTGGCGCAGTGTGCGAATAGTCGGCTAAGACGCCGAAGGTAGCGGATTCGATTCCTGCAGCGGAAGAAATGTTTGCATGATCTATAGATATTTGTTCCGGGTCTGGTTGTTTCTCTATATATTATAAGTATATATTTACGAAAAAAAATATACCTATATAAGTATTCTATCAGTTATCTGGATCACATAGTACAAGCTTTGCTTAGTTTGGAGCTAGATGGCGCTGTGTAAAATATCAAGCATTATTTGTTTATTTTTATTTATATGTTACCATAACTATTCGTAATTCTCTCAATACTATATTTAAACAAAATAATAAATCTTAAACTGAATATAATCAAAATGACTGTTAACTATTTTTAGATATATATGCTACTTATCGGATAGGTAGATATGTCAAGTGGTTTCGCGTAAGTGGTATATGTTGTATTTTGAAATGTGTCACCATTAAAATAATTGCAGTAAGTATGAACGGAGTAGGACTTATCTGTGGTCTTCCGGCAGCTGTCTCTTGCCTTGAAGGAATAAGAAGGTTAATTTTTAAGGTTCCGTACCTAAAGGGTAAGACGGGACCCTATTACTAAGACTCCGCTGTATGTCTGTCCGTCTGTCTGTCTGTCACGAACCGTGATAGTTAGATAGTTGAAATTTTCACAGAATATGTATTTCTGTGGCCGCTATAGGTAACTACAAATACTAAAAACAGAATAAAATAAATATTAATATGGGGCTCCCATACAACAGACATGATTTTTCTGCCGTTTTTATAGATAATGGTACGGAACCCTGCGTGCGCGAATCCGACTCGCACTTGGCCGGTTTTTTTGTAAACATCGATATTCAACAGAAACTTTAGGGTAAACTAAACGACTTAAAAGCCATAGCTATGCCCATTTTGCTATGTCATCTCGAGAATGGACAATTCCTGAAACAATATTCTTTTTAATTTATTTTGTATATTTGAAATTAAAGTAGGTAAATATTTAAGAATGCAAAAACTAGGCATGTGTCAAAAGTAATGTTTGGACTTGCCTTAACTACCTCACAGTGGTATAACTTTACAGGTCAGCGTACTGAGTAAGAGATTCGAGGTTGTCTACCATGGGGATTAATATAGTTATGAGATATATTATATTACGACCTCCGTGGCGCAGTGGGAGAAAAGCCGAATGAAGCGCAGGAGGTTGCGGGTTTAATTCCCGTCGCGGAACGAAGGTTTGCATTATCTACATATATTTGTTCCGGGACTGGGTGTTTTTCTATATATAAATAAATATTGCTGGACATTTCACACCGCGCTATCTAGCCTCAAACTAAGCAGAGCTTGTACTATGGGAACTAGATAACTGATATAATACTTATATACTTATTTTTTGTAAATACATACTTATAATATATGGAAAAACATCCAGACCAAGAACAAATATCTGTAGATCATATAAACATTTGTTCCGCAGTGGGAATCGAACCCACTACCTCCTGCGTCTCAGCCGGCTATTCGCCCACTGCGCCACGGAGGTCGTCATAATATAAGTCATATTATAAGTACATTTATTATTATAAGTATTATATATATTATTTTAATTTGACAGCACTAAAACGACACTGTCACATTAGTAGCTGTCAAATGTAAAGTTATTTTAGTTTATAGCAACAAAATTACCCCCAACATGACTCTAAAATTTTGTTCAATAGTGAATCTGTAAATTGTAAATGTAAATTTAATTATGTAAAAAATTAAGTAGGTATTCTATAAACAATCTGGTTCCCATAGTAACCTTTGCTTAATTTGGGGCACTGTGTGAAATGTAGTGAAATAATAATTTTTTTTTTTATATAAATACTAGTTGACCGGCGAACTTTGTACCGCCTTGACATGCATATGCCGCGAACTGCTAATGTACTTCACCCGTAGAATTGTCAATCGGCCATCATTAGCCGCATCTATGTATGAGAAAATGAATTTACTTCATATTTTTTTTTGAGTGCATATTTCCGATATTTTAATTGTTATTCTGCTATTCGGGGCGAAGATAAACTCAACAAATCAAATATAATCAAAATAGGTCTAGCCGTTCTTGAGTTATAAATGGTTTAACTAACCCGTCTTTATTTTATATTATAGTAGCTGTTGCCCGCCACTTCGTACGTACACTACTAAGTGTGTAGGTAGCCTAGAAATAAAGCTGAACTCACTGTTGCAACTTGACTTGACACCCTATTTTTATCCCATAAGAACTGATTTATGCGATAAAAGGTAGCCTATGTGGTAATCCAGTATATATCTACGTATATACCAAATTTTATCGAAATCGGTTCAGCCGTTACGACGTGATGGAGTAACCAACAAATAAGGAAACAAACATCCATACTTTCACATTTATTGATCGAGTGAAGCGAGATCTCCAAATCAACTTGTGCGAATCGGCGTTGTATGTATGTATGTTTGTTTGTCCGAGGATAACTTTCGAAGCGTTTATCCGATCATCGTGAAATTTGGTACTTAGGTAGGTAATGATGGCACAATTTTGGTGTGACTTAATGAGTTAAAAATTTTAAGGTGTTGTTGAGATATTGAGGTTCAAGAGGGGTAAAAAAATGAAAATGAGACTATTAGATCAAATGAGACGTCAAATGAAAGGTCTTCATTAGTAAATTTGGACCCCGTTTTTATTTTTAGTAAAGTTTATGTAGTTTTTGAGTTATTAGCCATAATAAAAACTAAACTTTGACAAAATTCACAGGGTACACCAGTAACCCCACAGTGCTGTAATTTGGTATGCGTGTAGCTTAAGTATCACAAATATAGGGAAAAGTCTGAAATCTAGAATAACTGTAATTTGTACCCCAAAAAAGTATAACCAATTAACATGACCTCCCGTTACCTGTTATTTGAATGAAACTGTGGGTCAAGTTAGTTGGTTATTTATTTGGTGGCACTATTTTGATAGTCAAAGATTACGAATAATTTTTTTTTGGTTTTTATGGTAGCTTCGCGAGATCTCAGTTCGGGGCGAACCACTAGTAATATCAATGTGACTAGCTGACTCGCCCGCGGCTTCGTACGCGTGGTTTGTCAATAAATATTACCCTTCTTCTGTGCAGTCGCGTAAAGTGCATCCTATGTCTCAAGTCCATTCATAATCTATCTAGGTATATAGGTACCAAATTCCATCGAAATCGGTCGAGCCGCTTAGTCGTGAAAAGGTAACAAACAGAAAGAGAGACAGAGTTACTTTCAAATCTGTATGTACATGTTAATCCAGGTTATAATTTACGTACGTAGATTATAACCTGGATTAATACATAGACTACTTTTTATTGACAAACAACGCGTACGAAGCCGCTGGCAGAAGCTAGTTCTACATATTAACCTTTCTCTTGATTCACTCTATCTATTGCTGAAAACTACATTAAAATCCGTTGAGTAGTTTAAAAGATCTAAGGTAACAGACGGCGGAAGCGACTTCATTTTATGCTATGTAAAGACTAGCTGACCCGCTGAACTTAGTACCGCCTTGACATGCATATGACGCGGGCTGCCAATTGTACGTCACTGGTAGAATTGTCAATTGGCCATCATTAGCTGGATCTATGTACGAGAAAATGAACTTTCGTCATAATATCTTTTTGCGTGAATTTTTCCGATATTTTAATAGCGATTCTGCTATTCGGGGCGGATACAATTACACCAAATCAAAATTATCAAAATCGGTCTCGCCGTTCTTGAGTTATAAATGGTGTAACTAGCCTGACTTTGTTTTATTTAATAAGATTTTCATTTGACAACACTAAAATGACAACTGTCACTTTAGTAGCTGTCAAATGTAAAGTTAGTTTAGTTAATGGCAACAAAATTACCCCCAATATGATTCTATAATTATATTCAATAGTGAATTTGCAAATTGTAAGTATTTTAATAAGTAAAAAATTAAGTATTCTATCAAATATCTGTATCAATTTCTGAAATTCTTACAGTACTCTGCTTAGTTAGGGGCAAGATAGCACTGTGTGAAATGTAGCGAAAGGACGTTTTAAAAATATTGTTTATAATAATATTAAATGTTGGTTGGTATATCTTGAGTTTTTAACCCTTTTAGATTACTTTTACCTTTTAGTATATTTTATATAATACATAAAGAGTATTTTTCACACTTAGATTAGGTTAAGATGCAAAAATGGCGTATGAAAATTATCCGTCGGCCGCCAACCGACGGTATCTAAATAATTTGAATTCATGGTAACTTTATTTAACATTTAATTAATTATTAATTAATTACTTAAAAATACCGAATTTTTTAACTGTAAGTGTAAAGCATAATAACCTTAAATTGTTTGTAAACATTAGTGGGCCGACGGAATCGAATGATTGGTAAGTATTTGATTTAATTCTGTTTTTATTACCTTCCAACCTAAAATTCAAATCATATTTATTTAATGTTATCAGCACGCGCCAGTGATTACAAATTGTGACAGTAACAGAGCAGTGGCACTTATAAAAACTTCCATAGAAAAGAGAAGAGAAGTGTTAGAAGAGGTTCAAACGTGTCAACTCCATTCGAACTTACACTTACAAATTACAGATTCCACAATTTAATTAAATTTGAGGACCTGGGGGTAATTTAGTTGCCTCAAACTAAAATAACTTTACATTTGACAGCTACTAATGAGACAGTTGTCATTTTAGTGCTGTCAAATGTAAAGTTAGTTTAGTTTGTGCCAACAGAATTGTTACTTACTTAATTGGTAGCTTTGATCTTGGTAGTTCAAATTTTAATATTCAGCTGTAAAGTATTCATCTGTGGGTGGTTAAGTCCATTTTTATTCATATTTTATTTCAATTTAATGGCAAAAGAGACATAATTAATTCTAATAGAAGCGAAAGTCTATAAATATGAGATTAGGCTGGGTGCATACCAGGAGCGCGTTGATAACCCGTACAAATACAAAGTTGATGCTCCTGTCAGTCACATAGTGAAGTCTCGACGGGAGATGCCTACGGGAGACTTGTTTTGTCCCATTATCGTTGTCTTTACGATTGTTTAAGCAAATAATTTTGTTTTATACGTTTTTGTGTCAAAAAAATGATATTTTGTATTGTAAAGAAAGTTACCTTTGATCTGATTTGTTTAATTGGCAAAAAAGTATCTATATATATAAAACAAAGTCGGGTTAGTTACACCATTTAAAACTCAATAACGGCGGCTCGATTTTGATGTTCTTTGATTTGTTGGATTTGTCTCCTCCCCGAATAGTAGAATAACTATAAAAATATTTGAAAAATTCACACAAAAAAAACAATGATGAAAATTCATTTTCTCATACATAGATGTATACTGATCGCCGATTGACAATTCTACCGTCATATTCAGGCGGTACGCAGTTGGGCGGGTCAGCTAGTTGTTCATAAAATTGTTTATGTATGAAATGAATAAAGGTTATAAAATGTCAACAACTCAATTGCTTAAAAATATTTAAGGTATAATCTACTTTGACCTACTAATTTATACATTTATAAATATTAAGATGACTTATTATATCAACTAAAATCACCAATTACTGTAGATTAACGCCTTTACAATATAAAAGGAAAGCCAAAGTCTGCATTAAACTTTATGATGCCATTATCGATCTCGCACAGAGCGTTTACGCTTCGTTTAATGATCCGCTAATTATCCACTTCATGTGGGAAGGTTTGCATGAAGTATGTGCATCTGGTGTGTACTAAGTTCTACAAGATAACCTTTGAAACACGGAAGAATTTGCAATATGAAATAAGACGTTTGCATTTTATTATTTATATTTGTTCTCTTCGTTCTATTGGTGTTGTCATAAATAAATGTTATTTGATTTTATGATTACTTTTTTAGCTGACGGATATTACATTAAAAGGTTTATATTGACAAATATATTAAAGTTCTTACCACAAAAAAGTTAAACAACTGTTTAACGCGTGTTTAAAAATATCCTTAGCAATTTTTTTAAACACGCGCTAAACAGTGTTTATTATTTTTGTAGTAAGATCCTAAGTTTTCAGGAAACTTATTAAAAATAAGTCTTGTTAGTATTCAACGTTAAGTAAGTTTGCTAACAAACTTAACGTGTGAATTTTGTTTAAAATACTCCAAGAGGCTGTAAGAATGCGAGAATTATCTGTCGTTGACAAGTACCGTTTGGAATGCCAGCACCTGTTTTGATTCATACCTCTTTGTGAATGATCGCTGACCCCTTCACTACTTCCTATTCTTGTTGACAACCTTCTTTTAGTATTCAAAGACATACTTATATATTTGTCTTGGAAGGACAAAGCTTTTTCTGTCAAGTTATGTTAGTTTTGTTTACTTTGATCTACTTAATAGCTACTAATTTATATATAACCATGTATGATTATATAAATTCCGTTTGAGCAGTGTTTATGACAAAGTTAACATATTATATTAAGTAAAAACTATGCATCAAACATAGGACGGTTATTAAACGTCAAAATTTAGACACAAATATGTCATACTAACATGGACATATAGATTTTTTTGACATATATGTTCTTGAGAACGTTTAGTAAGGAGATAGGGCCTTACCACCACATACTGCCTCGTCCTCTCCTCGGCTTGGAGCCGTCGCACCTCAAACACAGCACCGTGAGCACAAACAACCACAAACACTTCATTTCGAGGGGCGGGCTCACATGAGCGCGGCCTGAGAGCACGGTTACTTCTGAGTGCCGTGCGTCGGCTCGGCCGAGGCGGGGTCGGTGCTATGGTGGGAGGCCCTACCTGCCTAACGCCCGATTGGTCTCTCTCATCCTTTTTTATAATCTTTGCCGTTTAGGTTTTGCGGATTATAATAGGTAATGCAATTTTTGACGGCTTGGGTGTGGATTATCTGCACGGTATGATTTAATCTGTTTTTCGTAAATAGTTGCGTAAATTGCATTGATTATAACTAGGATCTGTTTTTGGCTTGTTTTATTTGATTGACGGCGACAATAAAGTATTAACTTATCGACTTATTTTTTTAGATAGATAATACTCCTTGGCGCTACTCCGGCTGAGACGCCGAAGGTAGCAGGTTCGATTCCCGCTGCGGAACAAATGTTTCTATGATCTACAAATATTTGTTACTGGTATGGATATATAGGGTATACCTAACTATTGAGAAAGAGAAAATAAAGAATTCACCCAGTACTTAGTACCAATGGGGTATTATTACTACGTAGATATTGTTCGTGATGTCTGCTCTATACGTAGTTATAATACCACAGTGCTAAGTAGTGCTAGGTTATCTTAACCTCTTCATCAGACCTCGTACTAAAATCATCACCGTTTACTCTTTGAAATTAACCCAACCTCTTAACCTATTTAAAATTGTATTCCTTTACATTACGGTCGCTGTTACTTTGAAACCGGTTTGGCACATACGATAGTATTGCGAGTAATTTGTATAGGTATGTTAGATAATGCTTGGAATCGAGTAGCCTAAAGACCGGGTAGGCAACATTGTTTGATACGGGGAAACTACCCGCTGTATCTAATAGATAATACCTAGTAATAAGGTACTTAATGTATGAGAACAAAGAACGTAGGTATTTTGTAAAAGGGTTTTTTCTTGGAATGTGGTAATTCTGGTTATTGTTTTGTGGTATATTTTGGGACTGAATTGGATTTTTAGAGCGAATTATAATTTTAAATAATTATTAGGAGGAGACAGTATTGCTAACTAATTGCCCCCTGCATGCTTAAGATTAAAATAAAAACATGTAGTAGAATGATTTGCAAAAAGTTTGTTTTTAAAAAATATTAATAAATCATGCTACCTAATGTATGATTTATTATTGCTTCAGCTCGTTTTTTTGCACCATAGTTTATCAAACTTCATGTTCAATATCAGCCCCATTTTTACCCGATTACGGCAAAGCCAAAAGGACTATGGTTTTAGCAGTCTATGTATGTATGTATGTATGTATGTATGTTTGTGTTTAATGTTCCACCGTAGCGCCTAAACTACTTATCCGATTTTGATGAATGCGTTGTCAATTTTAGTCGACTACGGCATAGGCAAAAGGAAGGGTTATGTTTTAGCAGTCTATGTAGTATGTTTGACCTTAGCGCCTAAACTACTCATCCAATTTAGATGAATGAGGTGTCAATCGATTCGTTAGTACTCGTTTAGTCCGGGTGACATAGATAGGTACCTATTACGTAGTCGGGTTTCGAGTTTAAACACATACCTACCTTAGCTTGTTCAGTTTTTAATTACAACCGAACCATCTCCATCAAATAATCTAAGCGTTCCTAATAATAGGAATACTTAGATAATGCCTATATTATAAATGTGTATATTCATCTAAATAATTAAACCATGCCTAAAGTAACCATATCAATGTGAAATATATTCCTAAAGCGATCAGCATCATAAATACAGCCATCCTAACGTTCCCATTCTATCCCCTAATCATGAATTATTACAGAAATTCCAATAAAATTGTATCATCCGAATGAGTCAGCAGTTCTACGGTGGGAGGGGCGGCACGGTCTCGGCCAATGGACGCGCGGCGAGTCTGCGCCCGCGCACGCCGCAAACACGTGTTGGCGCTAAACAACGTTTAAAATTGGAAATTAATTTATAAGTAAAAAAAATCAAATCTACCCAACCCTTTTTTTCAAAAACCCACTGACTTTATATTATAGCATTAAAAAAATCGAATAAGTTCCATAAATTATATTCTAAATGTTTATTAAATTAAGTCTGTTTTTTTTATTTCCTACCCTTTTTCCTTATGTAATAGTTTTCTAAACATAATCCGTATTTTAATAGTCATTTACACGTGTCATTTAATAATAGGCACTGAAATAACTAATTAATAAGTAAAAAAATGCTATAATAATTAATTTAAAAATATATGTAAGAATACACAAAAGAACAACATAATTATTTAATACATTTACAGAAAATAATAATGAAGTGGTCTTATAAGCTCTATAATTCCCTCTACGAGGTGCTACGCGATCTCCCATAGAAAAGACATCAACGCGGGCGGTCCGAGCCAATTTACACCCACTGCCCATCATTTATTATGTATTGTTCTTTGAACATTAACGCAAAGGTGTTTAACAAAATAATTCATCGGAAAAATTACTGAGATTCTTTCATACTCTTTTTTTAAAGTAGATAAACAACACCACTTATAAAAACGCCCGCGCCTCAGAAAAGATCTTGAATTCTGTAAAAATATACACAAAATAATGAGAGACTCTACATTACTCTGTAGGTATAAAAAGTTAAAGAAATCTTGGCTAACGTTCTGTTTTTAATTCGCAAATTGTTAATCCCTATGACCTTTCAAATTATTTTTCAGTAACATAAAGGTCTCAGTATACTATATACCTTATCCTTAACATATCAATTTATATGTTATTGCTGAAAATAATTTGGTCTTTAATTATCTATACAATGAGTAACGGCGGAGGTTTATCTAGACCAGTGTCTCTCAGCAGCTCTAGACAAACCTAGACAAACCTCTAGGATTTACAGTGCTTTATGTAATACTGTTAGTATTTACCTCCGTGGCGCAGTGGTCGAATAGCCGGCTGAGACGCAGTAGGTAGCGGGTTCGATTTCCGCCGCGGAACAAATGTTTACATGATCTACAGATATTTGTTCCGGGTCTGGATATTTTTCTATACAGGGTCTTTGGTAATATACTGACGATACTCAAGTGACGGTTTCTCAAAACATAAAAAGACTTCTCGAAAAAAAAACTAATAGTTATATTATGAAATTTTAAAGAAAATCGACTAAGTTTAGGTGATTTATTCGATATAAAATTTACTGTCTACTCTTGCAATCGATATCCAAACATAAAGGCCGATTTGATATCTCTTTCGGAAATGGCTGCGGGTTTTGGGTTGGAAAGGGACAACAAGAGATATCTCGAGGCGTCACCAACACAGTATCTGTGGATAGATGGCAAGCATTAAGCAATAGCACAACATAAGTTTAATAAAGGGTTGGTAAACATTTCATATATTTATTTATTATGCTCATCAAAATAACCCCTTTCATTTTTGTGCGTATATTATCAAACACCCTATACATATATGAGAAGTATGTATTTACAAAAAAAATTGTAGGTATTCTATCAGTTGTCTGGGTCCCATAGCTCTGCTTTGTTTGGGGCTAGATAGCACTGTGTGACATGTCAAGCAATATTTATTTAGTTATCTAACTATTTGTCGAATAAATATGTAATATTAAAAAAAACTATTTGACGCACTGATAGCTCATATTTTTTTTCAAATATGGAAAGGACTACACTTGATAATTCATAAAAAAACGACACGTGTCATACCATGTGTTCATCATATGACAAGACACAGAATATAGTATAGTGACGAGGTCGAGGGCCATGGCTAATTGAATTGGCTTGTGACACACGGCAAAAACCCAACCACAAGATATAAAATTAAGAAGTAAAGTGATTTTGCTTGTAATACCTATTTGTAACCAATATGAGCAGATGTTCAGACGGGCTAGGGGGAAAATGGTTAACCAGAGGTTCGCCCCGAACTGAGATCTTGCGAGTCTCCCATAAAAATAAAATATAATATTTGTAATCTTTGACTATCAAAATAGTGCCACAAAATGCATAACCAAATCACTTGACCTACAGTTTCATTCAAATTACAGGTAACGGGAGTTCATGTTAATAATTCAGCACTGTGGGGTCACTGGTGTACCCTGTGAATTTCGTCAAAGTTTAGTTTTTACTATGACTAATAACTTAAAATCTACAAGGTTAAACTAAAAATAAAAACGGGGTCAAAATGTACTCACAAATAACTTTTATTAGACGTGCCACTTGACTGGACCGGATAGTTCCATTTTGGTTTTTTTACTCCTCTTGAACCCCAATATCTCAACTCTCCCCCCCCCCCCACATTTCTAGCTCATTTAGTCACACAAAAATTGTGCCATCACTACATACCTAGGTATATACCAAATTTCACGATGATCGGACAAACGCTTTGAAAGTTATCCTCGGACAAACAAATATACATACATACAACGCCAATTTTCCCAAGTTGATTTGGAGATCTCGTTTCGCTCGATCAAGATTAAACTTTTCAAAAGCTATCCTTTTTTTATTATTTTATTCTCATTATTGTCATTGAAAAACAAATGATGTGGACAATATTATTTGGTAAAAAAATCCAACAAAAGAACTTTATTTATAACATTACAATGCGTACAGCCCAGTAGCGCTAACGCAATGACCAAACAGTTGATAATAAACGGAACTGCCAAACTTACACAATTAACTTCATTGTCGTTCTCAAAGACATTCCTTACCGCTAACAGTGTGCCATAATTTTTGGTAGTCACACTTAATTTAATTAAAATACCGAACCCTTATTTTTTGATTGATAAAGTCGAATTTTGCGTGGCATTTCAATCTGAAGCATGACGTCTTCATTCACTGAAACGGGAGTGTGCCAAACAAAAGAATCCGTGAAATTACGACTAGTGAAAACGAATAAATGCTCATTATGGTCACTCTGGACAATGTCCGTTTTCAGTCCTTCTTTGGTAAAATCGCCTCTATTTCAAAAGTAATAGGGATGTATATTGAGTAGCAAATTCAGTAAAGTAGCAAATTGGTTGTGATTTTCTATAATTAACAACAGAAGTATTAAGCTGTACAATTTTTTTAAATAGGGAAGTGGCCTTTACTCTGCTACGTACAATACAAGTAATTATACAGTATTACTTGAGAGGTACTTAGAGTAATCTTTATTTTTGTTTCGGATTAACCCTACAGTGGTCGCGTACTAAAACCTGACCTGATTGGTCGCGTGGAGTACTATTGTATGCCATTTATAAATTCAAATAAAAATACATTTGAGCTTCAACTATGTTTAATTCTTATTGTAATAGTGTTATTAAGTATTGTCGTATTAAAAGCAATCAATAAAAACGAATCACAACCTCTGAATATAAAAAAAATCAACAAAACAAAAAAAACCTCTAAAATGGCACAAAAAATCAAAAATACTAATTAATGTTTTCTAAACAAGACAGGCAAACAACCTTCGAATGATCGCCACAAATAAACTTTTTGCACGTGTTGCATAGTTTTCGAGTGCTTTTATTGCGGCTTCTTCCGCAGTTGTGGCAGCGATCTATGGATCGAGTTGGTGTCTGTGCTGACGTTGTCGCTGTGGTTTCTGGATAATTACAAGAAAATCTCGCGCGCAGCACTGAGTGCGTTTATCAATTATGTAACTTAAAGTACCTAGAAGCGCTCGTAATTTACGTTAGCGGTTTTTGAGAATTTTACAATTCCGTAAGTGTGGATTACATAGGTAATCCACGCGACCACTCTAGGGTTAAGTAACTACTTAAGCTAATACTCTTTTGTTAGAACAAAAAAAATCCCTTCGGACATACAGAGATTTTCATAACCTTTATTGAATTATATTATTTTCAAAGGTTTTTAAAAAATATTTCATGATTATTGCAATCTTAATTACTTTTTTATCAACCCGCTATCTCACTGGTTTTTACCGGTCTCCATCCAACGCGAATGCATCTTGCCAACGCTTGGTCAACCCCTATTTATCTTATCGAATGAATGAATGATTTTTTTTTACACAAAACAAGTCAATCGTACCTACATAGGCGAACTTAATGCTAGAACGCGATCTTTTCCTTTGTAGGTATCATGTGGAAAAATATGTTGTGAGTTTACAGCTCCTATTTTCAAAGTAGGGGAACCCGGGGTTCAAAGTTCCTGGGGTAGGTTGTTCCGACGTTAATAACTTTGTAAAGAAAAGAGATAACAATACACGCGAAGTGCGTCGCTTAAGCATCAGGTGACGCGCCGCGCTGGTGGGCATCTTAGTTGCTATGACGGCGGCGGACGACTGGTGGTGCGCACCATGCTATTAAAACACCACGTAAGTAAATTTTTTTCGTATTTAAACTTTTTGGTCTATTTTTATTTTTTATTGACCGATTCATGTGTAACTTTCCTATTTGGTAGTGGCATTCGTTAGGTATCTTTTGTTTGAGTGTTTTTTAAATTATTTTCATTAATTTGCTAGCAAGACAGTCTTCATATAAAAATGGAATTTGGGGCTACAAGTTCCCTCCCGAAGGGGCTGGTTGTTCCCCGGAACAACTTACCCCAATTGACCTTCGCTTTTACCGTAATGTAGAAACCGTATGTTTAAAGTCATTATTCTTTTTTTAGTATGCGTACCTACAAACTAAAAACTAGTAGAGGGAAACCTCCAGGTCCTCCGGGTCAAAATGAGGAACAACCTCAGCATTCGACAACAGATTAGGATGATGCCCCTCAAACTGCCACTTCGATCATTGTGGACAAGAACTTCAATTAACACCAGCAAAGACAAATTCAGCTGTGTTTAACCCTGAAATTGTAAAACCTTTACCAAAGGCACCACGAAGATTGCAGACGGCTACAAAATGACGTTAGGAAAGACAGCTGTTTCAACTGACACACCAGAAAAAATGCATTAGTAGGAGAAAAGTCAAAGAAGAAGGCTAAAAAGAATGAAGAGAAGGGAAAGAACAAAAAACAACAATTATAAAGAAAAAGGTAAAAGCAAAGAGAAAGGAAAGGGAAAAGCTCAAGAAAAAGCTAAACGAAGAGTATTACAAGAAAGCGAGAGTGATAGTGACAACGATCTGGAATGGTACTGCATAATTTGTTGTGATTCATATTCTAATTCTCTTCCAAGAGAACAGTAAATATAATGTCGCATGTGTAAAAATTGGGCACATGTTAAATGTATAAATAAAGCCGACACAACTTATGTGTGTCCCAATTGTGAGTCAGATGAAGAATTTAATGATGAATAAGAATGAAAGTTGCCAAAGTTAATTATGACTGATTAAAACAAGACTGATCTTTATTGTAATTCCTCTAAATTAAAATAATTCGACATTACATCAGATGAAAAAGAATATAGAGGTTAGCAGTTTTGTTTTGTTATTTGATTAGATTTGTAAGTTATGATCTCACTTGTCATCACACATATTATTGAAGCGTTTGTCTGGAAGTTACCAGTTATGTTATGTAGTTTTTATAAGTGCAGTTATGTATTTGATAAGATTTTTAGCTTGATGAATCTCTATTATAGTTTAAATGATAAAAAAACGGTTATCTGAAGGTTACCAGTTATGTTTTGTTGTTTTTTTTAGTTCTGTTATGAAAATATTTCTTAGTTAAAAATAATAATAACAAATGAAAAAAGTGCCTCGAGTGCCTTTTCCTGTCCTATTTTTTGTATTTTAAAGTTTAATTAAGCATATAGTAAGATTTATAAGCTAATAGATCTCAATTTTAGTTTTCCAATACAAAAGAAAGTTTATCTGGAGGTAACCAGCAGTGTTTTGTTGTTGTTTTTTTTAGTTTATAGCACTGCATTAACACACAATAAATGGAACTATAGAAATGATTGTTTTAATTAAAAAACCTATGTTAATCTTATATATTATTTCTATTATCCAAGCGGAACAATTTGCCCCACACATGGAACAACTCGCCCCAAAGTGGGGCTGAATGTTCCGCTCCGAAATTTGGCAAAGAATTGCCTGTAAAAAAAGAACTATTGATATGCTGGCGGAAATGACTATACCATTACAAAAACCGATAAAGATCTTTTAATAGATACAAATATCAAAAATGTAATCATTAATTTCCATCATAAAATTCCATGTTATTTGAAAATCGGAACTTCCAGCCCCTGCCTCCCCTACCTATGACAAAATATTGATTTTGAATTCATGAGTTAATTTAAATTAAATTTAAAAGAGCTATTCTAACCACGCTTTTTCAAAATTGATTTGCTTGGGATAGAGTACCTTATGTTCTTATTTAAACTCATATAAAATATGTTATTTTTATTTTCTGACTTATATTAAACTTTGAACTTTCACTGGCTAATAAGTTAGCAATCACGATGTGTACGCAGGTTTTGAAGTATTATCTAAACTTTAATATATTATATGAAAAATGTTAACTTGATTGTATTCTGTTTTGTGCGCTATTATAATAAATAAATAAATAAAATTTAAGGACAACGTATCACAAGATTTTTAAAACCATCTCAAATTTTTCCAAGCCCCGCTTATCACACCGATCAAATAGTATTTACCAAAACTATCGCTTAAACTCGACATTGCATGAGTAAAACGCAAATATTTTGCGCACGTATACTATGTAACACTAAACACCTTGCCTACCCATATTAAGTAATAAATAGATTTGTAAACACCAATAAAAAAGACCGTATCCTTCTATTCCAAGCTTTCCCATCCCTATCTTATCTCTTACGAAACGCAAATATAAGGTTAAACAATGCTTTACTTCACAAATAACTTCTATAAACGGACATTATGGGCACACAACCCCTTACAAAGAAATACCAACTCTAATCCCCCACAACTAAAGTTGCAAGTAACTGTGGGGTTGCAAAAGCGAGCGGATTTTTACCGGTACTCGCTCATTGTATGTTTATTGCTTTGGAAGAGCGTAAATATTAAAGTTTATTGTGTTTACGAAGAGGTGCGGTTCGGTTCGAAACGCTACAGTCAGCTAGTGTGGTCGCCCCCCAATGCGCTAAAAAAACTCCGCCCCCGAAAAAAAAACAAGTTTATGACGATGACAATTGCAAGTAGTTGGGTAGAATTGTTATATGGACGCCAAATTCGACACATCGTCAGGCTGCTTCACTTATAACCAGCTTGCAGTGTACAATGAGCTTTATTTTGCAAGAAAACGCCCCTGAAACATTTGGGCCTTTGATATACCAACTCTTGTTTAGTCACATAAAATTGAACAGTCTTTAAGTAATATAGGATTGAAAATCGCGTACGTGCTATTATTGATGTTAGTTTTGTGATATGATGAGACTCTAATATAAATAGTGTGTATTATTCTGTGACATGGTACAGGAGCTGATAATTTGTCTATGACTGAGCAGGTTTCAAAGTGGGAATTTGAATGTCATCTTCGTGTCATCTTCTCAATCCGTTCGTTATTTCATGGTCGATGCAATGATTTTCTTTGAGGGTTGGTTGAGCTTTATGATTACTTTGATATATATGCCATATTTTTTTAAATTCTTTCGTTTTTGTATTAAAGATGAACTTGAATTTGAAGTATAGAATTGAAGTTTAGAAGCTCTGAATTAGTCGACTCATCAATCAGATATAAATATGTAATGCTGGATATTTCACACATCGCTATCTAGCCCCCAACTATTGTACTATGGGAACCAGATAACTCATATAATACTTAGGTATATACTTTTTCTAAAAACATACTTATAACACACCCATACCCGGAACAAATATCTGTAGATCATGCAAATATTTGTTCCGCAGCGGGAATCGAACCAACTAGGTACCTCTTGTGACTCAGACGGCCATTCACCCACTGCACCACGGAGGTCCTCTCAAATGAATCTCAAGATTTCAACTAATAATTTCAAGCTTAATTTTACATATCACAGAGCCCACTATGGCTAACCCAAATATGATCAGACAGGGAGGTCTATACATCCCTACCGTGAGACAATCAAAGTTCACACATAAACAATCATAACATTTTCGCATCACTAATGACCAAACATTGTTTGGCAAAAACCGCAAAGAAAAAAATGTAGACATCAAAATTCTTGTTCTCATTTAGCTGCGATAAAATCGGAATGATATATCGCGGGAATCGACTAATAGCATTTTAATATTGCGGGTTAGGATGGCATCGCAAAAAATGATGTAAAAACTGGAAGGTTGTGATTTGGTAAGACCATTTGTGCAAAGTTTAGTGTCCAAAGTATACAAACGAAGAAATACATTATAAATATGATGACTGAAACTAATCAGCAATATCAAAATTCCCACTGAGGCAGATTAAATTTGGGGCACCCTATATATATATACTATATTGGAGTAGTTGGACGTATCATCCCTTGTCCAGCTGAAGCTAAATAATTTACAAACTAAATAAATAAATATAAATGTTGCTAGACATTGCACACAGCGCTATCTAGCCCCAAACTAAGCAGAGCTTGTACTAGGTATAGAAAACAGATATAATACTTATAAGTATACTTTTTTTAAAATACTTACTTACAATATATAGAGAAACTTCCAGACCCAAAACAAATATCTGTGGATCATACAAACATTTGTTCCTCGGCGGGAATCGAACCGGCTACCTCCTGCCGGCTATTCACCCACTACGCTACGGAAGTCATCAAAGCATGATACCAATATCGGATAGAGACTTTATTCTGGCTCGAAAGAATAATAAGTTTTTTGTTGGAAAAACGTTTTTAAAAGAAGCTATTATGAAATTCATAATTGGAACCGCAAATAGATTAACATGATCTTAAACACTAGTAGCCTACTATAATCCATTCAGAACTACAACCCGGTCACATTATTTCGAGACCTCGCTGGAATGCGAACCGCCCGCCCCGTTCTCCTTTCACCTCCCCTTGCTCACCACGGCACGTCAGTACGGTTAGCACTTTCGTTGCCGATACGCGTCGACTTGTTTTCGTGGTATATTTTTAAATATTTCATTGTTACGTTTGGACTTTTATTGTTAATTTGTTATTGCTGTTACGTTAAAAAATTGTTTTTGTTGCAACGTATGACATTTTTGTTAAGTTTGTACATTTTGGTTTAGTTTGGACATTTTTGTTACTATTTCGTTGCTTTGAAGTGGGACAGTGAAAGTTTTTTCAAATATGGGAAAACCTATTCACAGTGAAGCAAGAAATTGAATACTGAAAATTCTCGCTTTCATTAATCGCATTAATCATATCATTATAATAGTATTAAATTAATTAACACAATATTTGTTTTGTTGGAAATCTTATTGTTTATAATAATATCCTACTAGAGGATGCTTGTTTTGCGCACCATATCAGAGCGCCGACGCGACGTGACGTCATCGACGCCAGGTCTCGGAATAATGTGACCGGGTTATACCATACTATTGCATTCCATTGGTACCATATTATTGCATTGTCACCGAAGTTACCAAGTAGGTATTTCCAAATAAAAATAAATAAATATTGCAGGGCATTTCACACAGCGCTATCTAGCCCCAAAAAGAAAAGCAGAGCTTGTACTATGGGAACCAGATAACTGATAGAATACTTATATACTTTTTTTGTAAATACATACTTATAATATATGTATAGAAAAACATCCAGACCCGGAACAAATATCTGTTGATCACGCAAACATTTGTTCCGTGGCGGGAATCGAACCCGCTACCTCCTGCGTCTCAGCTGGCTATTCGCCACTGCGCCACGGAGGTCGTCAAATTTCAGCTCTATCTATTTGGCGAACTTGTATAACATTTCATTTGCAAGATTTGATCACACACTAACACAGTCAGTTTAATTAATAATACATTCTAAAAATAATCGTTATCATTTTCGAAAAAACAAAGTATTTGATTTGAAACTTTCAAAACCTGACCCAGCAAGACCGCTTCGGAATTTTCGGTATGTTCATTCGTTTAACGCTTTTGCTAGTAGACATTACAAGTTTCACTTTCGTTTAGTCTGACGCAAAAACGTCTCAAACTAGTTTTTAATGGAGAACAATCTAGCGAATCGACTAGGCCATGACCTTGGACAAGTTTAATCTTGAAACGATGCGGGCTGTTAAAATGGAGCTTTTTGACCGATTATGGGTAAAAGGAAGGTTACTTGCTTGACGGACTTGCTTGATCCTTCAAACGTAGACTGATGTTTGCATTTTAATATGTAGAAATCAGTCTAAACGACGGCGATGGCGCCATGGATGAGTATCCATCTGAAACAAAAGAGAAATTTATTCCGCTGCTATAAAATTACTAATATGGATGATCGGTAAATCCAAGTCAGGGACCTTTTTCGGATTTTTCTTTACTTTTACTGTGAAGCCATGCTTCTTGTCAAATTTTATGATTTATTTGCGAGTACGGTATAAATGGCCATATCAGTATTTTTTGATTGCGTTGACTAAGAAGCTTGATTTTTTTACAACTCGAAGGACTTACATATTTGATATTAATTTCAACTTGATACCTCTACGCGTTCCTGAGAAAAAGGGTCTTGACGGACGGACAATGAAGTTATTCTATAAGGGTTCCTTTTTTCCTTTTTAGGTGCGGAACCCTAAAAATAGATTTCCAACTGTCACTGCAATGCAGCACGATTAGCCTATACAGTGTGGCCCTGGATAAAGTGCAACCCCGAAAGGGGGTGAAACTAGATCAAAAATTATCGACAAAAAAATAGAAAAAAAAAATTTAAAAAAAATCGTATATACTTTATTGATGTATTAAAATTTTTATTGCTCACTAATGACTCTATTTAATAAAAAAATTATTTCTTCCAAAGTAGTAGGTCTATTTTGTTAAAATAAAAACCATAATCATGTCAGATATGTGACGATGACGATAAAATAACAAATAACTGACAAACAAGTGGCTATCGTGACTTAAAGTTTAATTTTTGTATTAAAATTAAATTTTTTAGGCTGTTTTTTTCCAATAAACTCCAAAAATCTTAAAATTAAGCCTATAATACTAGAAATTTTTATGACTTTTTATTATTGTCTATCATAATAGCTTTTAAATAAAATAAAAACCTACGTTCTAACATAAAAAATGTGCTGGCTAGGAGCATTTAAAGTTGACCACTGACGGTCAGTGGTCAACTTTAAATGCTTATTAATTTCCAATAAACTCCAAAAATCTTAAAATTAAGCCTATAATACTAGAAATTTTTATGACTTTTTATTATTGTCTATCATAATAGCTTTTAAATAAAATAAAAACCTACGTTCTAACATAAAAAATGTGCTGGCTAGGAGCATTTAAAGTTGACCACTGGGTCAGTGGTCAACTTTTTAATTTTTAATTTTTTTTTAATTTTTTTTTCTATTTTTTTGTCGATAATTTTTGATCTAGTTTCACCCCCTTTCGGGGTTGCACTTTATCCAGGGCCACACTGTATAGCTATTTAATTACCTGCCATTTTGTGTATTACGACTGCGACCTATGTGGCGAAGTGAGCGAGTAGCCGGCTGAGATGCAGGAGGTATCGGGTTCAATTCCCGTTGCGGAACAAATGTTTGCATGGTCTACAGATATTGGTTCCTGGTTTGGGTATTTTTCTATAAGTATGTAAGTACAAAAAAAATGTATGTATTTATAAGTTATCTGTATAACTTTTGAAACTACTATGGTTATTAACACTATTTGTACTAAAAACGGGATATTTACATGATTTGTGAGTTCTTGAGTGTCCCGATATTTCGACGCAGTTGCAACACAACACAAGAATTTCAATCGTGAAGATGGTTTTCAACTATCTGGAGCCTGGAATTCTGTGGTGATAATGTAAGAACCGAAGAAGTGTAGTGTCAATTACGCATCCGATACCGTGAGTGTTGTATGTCGGAATCGAGTTATGATCGAGCATGAAACCGGTAGTAGTGATAATATCAGTGAATTCATTCCTAGCAAGAAACTAAGAAAGAGGGTAGATCGTTATATCTGCCAATAACTATCCACTCGCAAACTTCAGTTTACCCGTGATCATGGCGCATGCTTCTGCGTCGAAATATCGGGACACTCAAGAACTCAAAAATGATGGTAAATATCCCGTTTTTAGTACAAATAGTATTAGTTATCTGGTTCCATAATACAAGATCTGCTTAGTATGGGGCTAGATAGTGCTGTGTGAAATGACCAGCAGCGTTATTATATTATTATTATTAGAAAAGCAGCATTTTAATCTCTTCCAGACAGTGTTACAGCCTCAGGCATACTCCCAAAGCAAAGGTGTTATTAGGTACAAACTTAGGATTCCTGCGTTAGGTACGTACCGTGAATTAGGTTTGTTTAATGACCGGCCAGATGATAATTTATCATGTGCCTTCATAACATTTTGATTTGATTGCATTTTATTAAAAGTTTGATCCGGTTTAGAATTGACCAATTATTGTGTATATTTGAATAAACTGATGTTTTAGTAAACTCTCTTTTAGTTAATTTAGTTATAAATAATCAAGAATGTCCTTTTTAGCTTTTTGGTCCAATTTGGAATTAGCGCTTTTTTTGTGGCATGCTCCTAACGCACGCTTCATAAAAAGCGCTTATTCCACACATACACTTCCTGAAAACTAGTGACTAGTGTTTTTTATACTATAACTTGTCTTTGAGGGCATACTATTAACTTTTTGACACCATGTTCAAGCGGAGTTCTAAGCATTCATCCTTCTTCCTTGAGTTTTAGTTTTAGTCTATGCACTTTGAGTTTCTATTGAGTAAGAACTCAAAGCTCTCTGAGTTAATAAGTAAATAAATATTGGTGGGCATTTCACACAGCGCTATCTAGCCCCAAACTAAGCAGAGCTTGTACTAATGGAAACCAGATAACTGATAGAATATGTATACTTTTTTTTCTTGTAAATACATACATACTTATAATATATAGAAAAACACCCAGACACGAAACAAATATCTGTAAATCATGCATACATTTGTTCTGCGGCGAGAATTAAACCCGCTACCTCCTGCATCTCAGCCGGCTATACGCCCACTGCGCCACGGAGGTCGTTGAGTTATCAGTTATCTGTTTCCCATAGTACAAGCTTTGCTTAGTTGGGGGGTAGATGGCGCTGTGTGAAATGTTTATGAATTATTTATTTATTTAGAAAAAAAACCTGAAGGAAAAAATATCTGAAGGTAATGCAACCAAAATAAACCCGCAACTTCCTGCGTCTCAGCCGGCTGCACCACGATTGTTTGTTGAATCAAAAGCTAAAGAAACTGTACATGATATTCAGTACGTAGATATCTAGTGGACAGGTGAGTCCCCCACCTGGGAGCGAGAGGAACCATGGACTTCTGAGAGAAACAATAAAGTAATCGATCCGTCAGGCGGCCCGCGGCGGACCACACCGACACCGTGTCTCGGACGCGCTGTTTCGCGATTTCCACGGAGTAGACGTTAAAGAATGTAGACATGCTTTTAAATTAGAGAAATTTATCAAAGGCAAAACACATCTTCTTTTCTGAACTTGAACATGGTAAGCGAAAAAGTGGTGGCCAGTTCCTTCGTTTTAAAGATGTTCAGAAGAGATTCATGAAAAAATGCTGTATTGAACCATCCTCTTGGGAATCCGTTGCAAATGCGGCTTGAATGAAGGCGACTCGTTCAAGATAAATGCTTTTAAAGACGAAAGAAGGCGCGAACTTGATTCCCAACGTGACCAACTCAAGACTAGATGACATTGTGCTAAAACATTTAGCGCAAAAATTGGATATTTTTGCCACATAATCACTACTAGATTACTATTATTATTATTTATCAAAATAACCGTTTAGGTTCTACGTTTGAATACAATACACATTTCATTTTAATTGAACAGTAGAAATGTGTAAACATATGCATATCGAATTAATTACGTCTTAATCAACTTGGGCATATCGGCGTTGTATGTATGTATGTTTGTTTGTTGATCCGATCATCGTAAATGTTAAAACATAGTGATGGCACAATTTTGGTGTGACTAAATGAGCTAAAAATGTGGGAGGGTTATTGAGATATTAGAGTTCAAGAGGGGTAAAAAAAAATCAAACTATTAGGTCAAGTGGGACTTCAAACAAAAGGTCTTTATTAGTACATCTGGACTCCGTTTATATTTTTAGTAGAGTTCTTATAGTTTTTGAGTTATTATCCATAATAAAAAATGAACTTTGACAAAATTCACAGGGTACACTAGTAATCCCAGACTGCTGTAATTTGGTATGCGTGTAGCATAAGTGACACAAATATAGGTAAAAGTCTGAAATTCAGATTAACTGCAATTTGTACCCCAAAAATATATAACCAGATTACATGAACTCCCGTTACCTGTAATTTTAATGAATCTATAGGTCAAGTTAGTTAGTTATTTATTTCGTGGCACTATTTTTTTAGTCAAAGATTACAAATAATATTTTATTTTATTTTAATCGTAGACTCGTGAGATCTCAGTTTGGGGCGAACCACTAGTTATTGTAGGCAAATTAATAAAATTGCACACTTGCTGGTCTGAGGATATCCATCTTCCCTTTTATTTATTATGAGGGTTGTTAAACCGTGAGCTTATTACTTTAGAAATCGCAAAAGTTAAAAAAACTACATCTTACGATGGTTTCTAATAGAATTGTATATCTACCATTTACCACCAACTGGCGGTAACAAAACAGAAACATTTTAATATAATTAAGATGCGCGTGAGTTCGCGCCGCGGCCGCCTGCGCAGCTTTAATTTATTATTCAAAATGACATTTATGTACCACTGGGGTTAAAATGTTGCTAGATTAACTCGTAATAGAATATAGTTGTAAATCTTATGAACAACCGGGTATTATACTAATTTGAATTTAAGTATGTTGTAGAAATTTATCATCGGTGGCCCGACAGCCGTGGAGATTAACATTAAAATAATAATATACAACACCCGTAGATATATTAAACTAATACAATTCTCTGCCAAGACATTTTTATATAACTAAGGTGTTTAAACATGAAATTGTTACTTACTGAATTATGAATATAATAATTTTATATTAGTAAAAATAATCTATTTTATTTTATGTCTCTTTGACACCACGAACCTTATCACAAAAGTAAAACAAAAGGCATTTTATGCTAATATCTTCAAGTTGTGGTTAAACCGTCATTTTGTCATTAAATTAATCCGCACCAACATTATTAGCAAAAACAATCATTTAAATCATTATAATCTCTTAATGCCCACCGCGTTGACACAACCGATATTTGTGGTATTTCCGATTACGAAAATTCATTAAAGCAAACCCGTAAACTTCGATATAGATATTAGCATAAATAAGATTTTATCTGCACCCGAAACCTAAATTAGGTAGGCATTAATTGTGCGTGTGGTCAACTGGTCATGTCAATAAAGGAAGATATAATCGTTTAGTTTTTAGGTTGTTAACCTTAAAGGACCTACTTTAGAAGAAGACGTAAAACATTACTCGCCTTGAAACCAACAACCAAGTCTTTTTAGCGCCAACTCTGTAGCACAGATAAAAAATCACCTTTCCAAAGTTAGTACACCATCAATCGGTCCCATAAAATAAAGTGCGACAGATAGCTGGCCGAATATAATTTCTGTGAAAGAAAAAAAGTTCCTACACCGGGACAGCGACAACGTCTCACTTTCCGTGTGAATCTTCCAATTTTGAAAAAGGAACAAGATGGCTGACTTTTAAATTATCTACCAACTAAACTGACTCTACCAAATGGATAGGAAATTATGTCTTTCATTGATGAAATCTACGAAGATGTTACTGAGAGAGCGGTATTTCAAGCCAACTTGGGTTTTGACAAGTCACTGTAAGTTGATTTTTTTTAATTTTATCGTGTGAAGCCAATTGAATGAAGTTAAGAGTGAGTGTAATGGATTTTTATGATCATTCTGTCGACACAACGACTTTAAAATTAAGTTACCTGATAGCAGAAGCAGCTAAACAAACCAATCTAGTTTTACAACTGTCTACATTATGTAACTATATGAGGTTAACCTTCTAAGGGGTTTAAAGTGTATTTTTGATCGAGCGAAACGAGATCTCAAAATTAACTTGGGCAAATCGGCGTTGAATGTATGTATGTATGTTAGTTTGTCCGAGGATAACTTTCGAAGCGTTTATCCGATCATCGTGAAATTTAGTATAAAGGTAGGTAGTGATGGCACAATTTTGGTGTGACTCAATGAGCTAAAAATGTTGGGGGATTGTTGAGATATTGGGGTTCAAGAGGTGTAAAAAAAAACAAAATGAGACTATCCGTTCAAATAGCACGTTTTATAAAAGGTCTTTGTGAGAACATTTTGACACCGTTTTTATTTTTGTTAAAACTTTGTAGTTTTTTAAGTTATTAGCCATAATATAAACTGAGCTTTGACAAAATTCACAGGGTACACCAATGACCCCACAGTACTGAAATTTGGTATGCATGTAGTGACATAAATATAGGAAAAAGTCTGAAATCTAGAATAACTGCAATTTCTACCCCAAAAACGAATAATCAAATTACATGAACTCCCGTTGCCTGTAATTTGAATAGGACTGTAGACCAAGTAGGTTGGTTATGATTTCGTGGCACTATTTTGATAGTTAAATATTACGATTAATATTTTTTTGTTTTTATGGGAGACTCGTGAGATCTCGGTTCGGGGCGAACCACGTATATAATCAGTATAAGTTTAAAAAAATATTAGAAAATTTAAAAAAAATTAACTGATAAGCACTGCAGACAACCGTGCCAGTTTAATGTAATATAGTATGAAAAGGAGGAACGAAATATATATAATTATATATTGTGATTGTTAACAAAATTTTCCTGATTTTTTTTCTGAATTCAAATTGTTCGCCAGCAAACTTTAATTCAATGCAATATAGCTCACTTTACATTGACAGTTAATATAAAGAGACAGTCTTTACAACTGTCCTACCTCACGAGATCGTAAAGTTAGAATTTTGTAGATATCCGTCAAGTTGTAAACAGGTCCACTGTTTTTATTGATGTCCAACTTATTTGTAAATGTTTTGAGTGCAGCTTACCTAATAAATACTCCGAGAACTGGATTACAGTTTTACGATTTCTCAAATCGAATATCTGTTTAATGGAAGCAAATGATGTTTTAATCTTTCTAAAAATCGTAAAAATTATCGAGAAGAAGTAAAATGAGTATTTATTTGATTGTATAGCCAGTCCGAGAGAAAGGGACCAATTTACAAAGGTGCCCCTGGTAAGTGCTTAAGTTCACCGGCAATATTTAATTAGTGTTTGTTTTCTTGATTTGTATGTACAGGCAAATATGTTATGAAACCTTTAACATCACACCATCTTACCTCACACTAATATTATCAATGCGAAAGTTTGGATGTTTGTTTATTAATCACGTTGAACAGATTTTGATGAAAATACCTCTTCGCTTCGTTAGTACAGGCAGCATCGCTAACTAGTACCTATTCCCTGGATGTAGATTGAAATATGTATAAACATGTAGAAAAATGATTACCAAAAAGTTTTTATTACAAGTCTTGTGTTTAGATAAAATCTGTATTTTAATAAACAAACTTTTTGGAAATCATCCTTTTGCTAGCTCTAAACATGCAGAAGGTCACTAGTTTTAGCGACGCTGTCTGTACCTAGATAGAAAACGCTTTATTGTAAATCACACTTAAATTATAAAACAACTAGCTGACCAATCGTACGCGTAGTTTTTCTATAAAAATATTACCCTCCTTTTGCGCATTTGGGTAAAAGTAGCCTATGCCACCCGGGGATAGTGTAACTTCCCAACGGTGAAAGATTTTTTAAAGAGCCTACGATAAAATATCGGATTATTTAGATGATAGAGAAGCTTGGGATTGAGATTGCTCCAACTCGTTCAAAATGTTACAATTTAGACGTAATTTATTTTCTGTATTATGTATTGTAAAAGGATCATTAAAAAAAACAACCAGCCTTGTTTCTTGCCTTTCTTTCCTGGCTTGGTCGCGAAGGAACAGGCAGTAAAATTGACGTTTCAAAGTGATCCTTGTGATTTTAATGAATAAAAATATTTGACTTTGACTTTTAGGATGCCATCTAGCTCACAACCTTTTGTATTTTTTAATATTGTTATCTTTACTGGTTGTATTCTGTTTTGAGTACTATATTTAATAAAATAAAATAATATCATCGTAAACGCGTTTTATTACAAAAAAACGATTCATTTGATTTTTAGTACGCTATTCTAAGATTTTAGTAAACAGTATTCTAGTTACAAGAAACAAGTGGGAACAAGTTGCTTCGTTCGAGGTTTCTCCAAAAACCCCATTTTTGAACAATACTGTTGTACATTCTCTATTATCGTCAGAGAAAATAGTTCATACAAAACTTCGTAGAATAATATCGCAGATACCATTTTATGACGTCTACCCGGTGCATGAATTGGAAGCTGTTCTTTGTTTACAACTAGACAATGGGTAATAAGGATGATCCCATTAGACACCCCAAACAACTGCAAATGTGTACTTAGGCGTAGAAAGGGGCTGTTATTAGTTTTAAGAATTACGTAGCATGTTCCTGAAAAATGAGGATTTTTAAATGCATATTTAATATTTACTAGTGGTTCGCCCCGAACTGAGATCTCGCGAGTCTCCAATAAAAACAAAAAAATATTTTTCGTAATCGTCAACTATCAAAATAGTGCCACGAAATATTAACCACTGGCCTTGACCTACAGTTTCATTCAAATTACAGGTAACGGGAGTTCATGTTATATGGATGTATTTATTTGTTGTATAAATTGTAGTTATTCTGGATTTCAGGAGTCCAAATTTTTGCCTATATTTGTGTTACTAAAGCTACACGCACACCAAATTTCAGCACTGTGGGGTCACTAATAAAACTAAACTTATGTCAAAGTTTAGTTTTATTATGGCTAATAACTTAAAAACTACAAGGTTTAAAGTAAAAATAAAAACGGTCAAAATGTACTCACAAAGACCTTTTATTAGACGTACCATTTGACCGAATAGTCCTATTTTGTTTTTTTTTACCCCTCTTGAACCCCAATATCTCAAACCCCCCCCCCCACACCCCCACACACACATATTTAGCTGATTAAGTCACACCAAACGCCGATTTGCCCAAGTTAATTTAGAGATCTCGCTTCGCTCGATCAATTATAAGCCTTACTATTTTCTGTATTGACTTAGTGAACAATTACAATTATAGTAAAAACTGCGTTAAAAATTATTTTTTTATTAAAACACAGTGCTTCATTTAATTTATATCATGATGAAAGATAAAATAAACATGTCAAAGATGTTTTATAAAAGGTCCTAAATCCTAAATAATTCTCCAAATCAACTTGGGTAAATCGGCGTTGTATGTATGTATGTATGTATGTGATCCGATCCTCGTGAAATTGGATACATAGGTAGGTAGTGATGACACAATTTTGGTGTGACTAAATGAGCTATAAATTTTGGGGGGTTGTTGGGATTCAAGAGTGGTAAAAAAACTGAAAATGAGATTATTAGGTCAAATGGGAATTCAATTAAAAGATTTTCATTAGTACATTTTGATTCCGTTTTTATTTTTAGTAATGCCTTTTTAGTTTTTGAGTTATTAGCCATAATAAAAACTGAACTTTGACGAAATTCACAGGGTACACCAGTGACCCCACAGTGCTGTAATTTGGTATGCGTGTAGCTTAAGTTTGTTTTTAATTTGAATGAAACTGTAGGTCACCTTATTTGGTTATATATTTCGTGGCAGTATTTTGATAGTCAGAAATTACGAATAATACATTTTTGCTTTTATGGGAGACTCGCGATATATTCGAGGCGAACAACTAGTTTAGATTATTTTTACACTTACAAAATCTCATAAAGAAAGTGCTAGAAAAAGTATTTAAAGCGACAATCCCAGGTAGGGATACCTACGGGCACGGACCCACAATACGTATAATAAACTTATAAAGGCTCCAAGTGTAAATTGCTTATCTCCAGGCGCCTATACAGTTATTTTTATTATACCAACTGCTAGGTAGTGTTGTAAAACTTTATGGAGTAGGTTACTTTGTGGCTCTTTATTGACCGAGCGAGCGAAGCGAGCGAAGCATCTCAGTTTTGAAATCGGCCAAAAAATTATTTTGTCCGTCTGTCTGTTCTCGCCTACAGATCGCATTTTTCAACCGAAATTTGGCACACAAGTTGATTGGGAGGGGGGGGATAGGGGGAAAAGGGGGAATTTGTTGTAACGTTATTTATCGACGGATCTTAATCAAATTTAAGAGGCACACTAAGGACTTTATTCTACACAAGATGTTGCGAAATAATATCCAAAAGTGGAGGGGGGAAAGTTGGGAAAATTTACTGTAGCGTTATTATACGTACGGATTTAAAAGTTTGTAATTTTTTCGGAAAATTTTTACCTACCTATACCAATCAGACTACGCAGTCCTCTCGGCCTGTACGAGACGAACCCGTAGAAACCAGATTCGACCTCCTAGGACCAAGGGAACGCGTGTAATCGCTCCACCAGGGGAAAGGAGAACTTGTCGATTATTGCATAGTTCGAGGTCTACTGTTCTCACAGAATCACTAGTTTTTAAACATTTCGAGCAATATAATTCGGTCAGGCTTGCAATTGCTGACGAAATTTTACCATATGGCTTAAAAGAGATTATCTTTAAAAAGAGCTTTTAAGAATTTGTTTGTGCTGTTATATTGGGGTACACAAAGGATTACAGGTAGGTGTTTTATAGTTTGGAGCAGCAAGTATTTAGTGTATGCAAATACTGCAAGGTTAGGTGAGAACTGCAAATAGCCCGTTTGAAATGGTAATCATATTGAAACTAAATAGACTTTTTATGACCGTTTAAAATATTAAACAACTATCTCCTACGCTACACTAAAGCTTGTTTAATAGTGGAAACTTAAGGTGTAGATTGCTATATATTTTTTGCACGCATAATGGGCTCCTGAATACCAGGTAAAAACTAATCAAACACACAACATCTTTACATAGTATAAAATGAAGTCGCTTCCGCTGTCTGTTACCTTAGATCTTTTAAACTACTCAACGGATTTTAATGTGGTTTATAGCAATAGATAGAATGATTCAAGAGGAAAGTTTATATGTATAACTAGCTTCCATTAGCGGCTTCGCACGCGTTGTTTGTCAACAAAAAGTAGCCTATGTATTAATCCAGGTTATAATCTACGTACATACATACTGTTACGAGCTGAGGGTTCGGGATAAAATAATGGGAATCAATCTTACCAAAATAACACTTTTATTCAGCACTAAACGATGAATACACGAACTTGGTCACACGTATCACAACACACTAATTCACACCACTGGTGCACCACTTAAAGTCACCGAAATGTTCGCACGTATAGCTTAATCCAGACTGACTCGCGAGCAACTACTATTCACGCGAGACCCTTCTCCACGTCAGTCCGCCAGGGCCTCGCTGAGACTCACTCACTGGCCGGCCATCTCTCCGGCCTATTTATATCGCGCACATTTCGATTGTTCGAGAACAATCTCGATCGTTCCAGGAAAGGGTCGGTGTTTCGACAGAACGACCAATCCCCATTGTGCGTAACCGCAAACAATAACAACAATAACACAGCAAGACAAAAGCGTTCGAGAAGTTTCGATTATTACTCATTGTTTAACAGCCTCGGCGTAACACTGCCCCCTCCTAAAACATGCTCGTCCCGAGCATTCTTAGCCCATATCGCGGTAGCCGATCAACATGAACAATTTTAGGCGCACCTCGCGCTGAAGATGTAGCAACTAGAGGAGCCACATTGCCGTCTCCAGTACTTCAGGACGCCCAGAGTCCCTTTCTCATCAGATGATTTCTATCTGTTCTTTCACTTCCTGGAATTCCTTTCCAGATGAACCGAACAATTCCCTCATCAGTCGAGCCCGCTCTTCTTGCCAACGTCGCTGATCTTCCTGTTGACGACGCTGCTCTTATTTATCCTGACGTCACTGTTCCTCTTGCAACCGAGTCTGCTCCACCTGTTCACGTCGCTGTTCCTTCTGCAACCGAGCCTGCTCTTCCTGCTGACGACGCTTCTCTTCTTAATGCTGACGGCGTTATTCCTCCTGCAACCGAGCCTGCTCTTCCTGTTGACGACGCTTCTCTTCTTTATGCTGACGGCGTTCTTCCTCCTGCAACCGAGCCTGCTCTTCCTGCTGACGACGCTGCTCTTCCTTATCCTGACGTCGCTGTTTTGCCTGCAACCGAGCCTGCTCTTCTTGCTGACGACGCTGCTCTTCCTTATCCTGATGGCGCTGTTCCTCCTGCAACCGAGCCTGCTCTTCTTGTTGATGACGCTGCTCTTCCTTACGACAAAGCATTGCCATAATAGCAGCAAGATCGCCAGTCACAGGAGCTTGGCCCACGGATGATGATGATGGTGCTCCAAATGATTCGGCGGCGACTGATTCCATCCCCATCGGCTGACGACTCTGCCGAGCTTCTTGAACCGGAGAATCTCCAAACCGCCATTCATCCATTTCCTGTTGTCGTTGACCTCTCGTCCTGACACCGTCCACGTTATCCTTTGGTAGAACCGGCATTATTTTATCCCACTTCTGACACCAAATTGTTACGAGCTGAGGGTTCGGGATAAAATAATGGGAATCGATCTAACCAAAATAACACTTTTATTCAACACTAAAACGATGAATACACGAACTTGGTCACACGTATCACAACACACTAATTCACATCACTGTTGCAGCACTTAAAGTCACCGAAATGTTCGCACGTATAGCTTAATTCAGACTGACTCGCGAGCAACTACTGTTCACGCGAGACCCTTCTCCACGTCAGTCCTCCAGGGCCTCGCTGAGACTCACTCACTGACTGACCGTCCGGCCATCTCTCCGGCCTATTTATGTCGTACACAATTCGATTGTTCGAGAACGATCTCGGTCGTTCGTGGAAAGGGGTCGGTGTTTCGACAGAACGACCCATCCCCATTGTGCGCAACCGCAGACAATAACAACAATAATACAGCAAGACAAAAGCGTTCGAGAAATTTCGATTATTACTCATTGTTTAACAGCCTCGGCGTAACAATACTTATTTTAAAGTAGGTAATTCTGTCTCTCTGCCTGTTTGTCTCCATTTCACGACTTAACGGCTTGACTGTTTTTAATGTAATTTGGTACCCACAGATTACACAAAAGGCAGATAGAGTGTACGCAACAAACAGTATGACGCCACTTTTCATTCATGTGTGCGTGGCGTTTAGAAATAGCTCTGTAGGGACACGTGCATCAGTGTGCGTGAAATGATACCAGAAAAGGAAAAAACTCCCTGTATTTTTTTTAATGTCCTTTTACGACAACAGGTTCTAAAATTTTATTTGGAGACATGAATTTGTTACTAATTGAATACAAATATGTATGAGTATTAGGATTGAACAATTGTTTAATTAACAAGTTTATTAAACACTTAAATATTTCATGTACCATTGTAAACGCATTGTAAAATTACAGAAGAAATAATATGTGAAGATTTTTATAACTAGCGGTCCGTCCGGTGTTTATTGAGGTTTACATGGACTTTAATGTCCTCCTGGCCGAAGTACGGCTACGGCGGCCATCTCGCAAGAGACTAGCCAACAACGCAGGATATATTCCTGACTCCGGACTGTTATTCGAATTTGAAAAATTACAATAACGCTTTGGCGAATAATAGAAACCCATTCCTCGCGTAGTACTACAGGCAACGGGGAACTTTTTGCTGCACTAAATTATATACGTGCTTTTTTTTATATAGGTTCAGTATCACGTACTGAATATAAAAAAACAAAATGCTTACAAATTTTGCGAACGGAAGTGCCTTAAATTTGCGAAAAACCGTTTTGGCCTATATCTCCGTAGCCGTGCGCTTGAGGCCAAAAATTGTCATGACCTTTTATGTAGACAATTAAATTTACTATCTTTTTTGTTTTATTATTTTTTTTGTGACACTTACCGTTTACAACTTATACGATTATTATTGTTTATTTATCGACTTTTGGACCTATATCTCTTTTAATAATTGTTTAAACAATAAAATGTTCATAAGCTAAGTTGTAAATTGACACATTGTCTGCAACTTTGTCTTTGAACTTTTTTTGCTGAAGTTAATATTTTCGGAGTTATCACGCGTTCATTTTGAAAGTTCTGTGCCTTGGCGGTCAAGGTCACTAATGAAATACATCTAATGAAATTTCCGTGAGCTGTCTTCATGGGATCTCATTGAAATCTCATTATACAGCCATACTACGTATATATTATTATTATATATTATTACTATATATTATATATTATATATAAATAAATAAATAGATAAATATTTCTGGACATTTCACACAGCGCTATCTAGCCCCAAACCAAGCAGAGCTTGTACTATGGGAACCAGATAACTTATAGAATACTTATATACTTTTTTTTGTAAATACATAATTATAATATATAGAAAAACACCCAAACACAGAACATATATATAATACATACATATATATATAATATAAAAGTAATTTCCCCGTTGCCTGTACTATAGAACAACATCTGTCGACAATCTGCAAAAATCATAAAATAATAAAACTTGACACTGATTACAATAAGTACACGTTAAATATAACTAGCATCCTCAATTCATTCCACTAATAATATAAATGCAAAAGTTGGTGAGGATGTTTGGATGTTTTAGACTCAATCACGCGTAAACGGCTGAACGGATTTTAATGAAATTTTGCACATATTGAATATGATCTGGATTAACATATAGGATATTTTTATTTCGGTAAAATGTTCTGGTAGGATATTTTTCCCGAAGCGAAGCGAGGGCGGATCGCTATTACTTCTCTATATATACCATTTATTATATATGTGTATATGTATATGTAATGTATGTACATTACATATATACATACGGAACTAAATTGTTATACATATACAATTATATTTAAAATCCCGCATAAGATATTAATCGCCGAATCACAGTAAACGGCAATAACATAATTATAGAAATACATCCAAATTCGGACTAACAATTTAGGCGTGAGATTACGCGTGGGAATCGAACCCACGTCCGTACATTTAACAGTCAGGCTAGCTAACGCCTAGATCAACAGGTAGTTTCCCCAATTGAAGGGAACACATTTTGCCGAAAACTGGCAACACAGTCGAACTAATGTCGAGGTTTTGTGTTTCGAGACAACCGTTTAATTATTGGGTGAATAAATAATAAAATCAATTAAATAGTTTATAGTTACTTGTGAAATGATATTCCATCCACTTTTTTTTTGTTTTTGTGAACAACTTTTACACTGTTTAATAACACAAGACGGCATTTTTGACAGAAAATAATGAATCACTCGAGACGTTTAAGCAGTACGACGCTATCTTTAGCACTGCCGCGAGATTGTATTCGCTTTTAAATTTGTATTCGCTTTTGTGACTTCACTCGCACGTTGGGCGTGCTCTATCTGCCTTTTGTGTAATCTGTGTTGGTACCTATGTACCTAGATAGATTATGAATGGACTTGAGACATAGGATACACTTTACGCGACTGCACAGAAAGAGGGTAATGTTTTATTGACAAACCACGCGTACGAAGCTGCGGGCGGGTCAGCTAGTAATTAATAAATAGCAAATAAATAATAATGGTGAGCATTTCACACAGCGCTACTTAGCCCCAAAGTAAGCAAAGCTAGTACTATGGGAACCAGATAACTAATAGAATACTTGTAAATACATACTTATATACACAAAAATACCCAAACCCGAAACAAATATCTGCAGACCATGCAAACAATTGTCCCGTAGCGGGGATCGAACCCGCAACCTCTTGCGCCTCAGCTGGCTATTCGCCACAGAGGTCGTATAGAGAACATAGTGTCTCATATACATTTTAAACTTTAGTAAAAAACAAAAATATGTAATATATACAGGGTGTTTGGTAATATACGGACGATATTCAAGTGGCGGTTTCTCAAAACATAAAAAAATACTTCTCGAAATAAAAGCTATTAGTAATACTATAAAATTTAAAAGAAAATCGACTTAGTTTAGGTGATTAATTCGATACAAAAATTACTGCATACTCTTGCAATCGACATCCAAAAATAAAGGCCGAAATCCACAAAAGCGTAGATTTGCAGAGATGAGAATACCATGCGAAAAAAACTAATAGCATATCGATATTTTGAGAAACCGTCACTTGAATATCGTCAGGATATTACCAAACACCCTATATTTATTTGCAACATCACAGTAAATTTTTAAATGGGCTAAATGCCTTTTATATCAGAAAGAATATAGATTTATTTACAAGACACAGGGAAAACAGTTGAATCATCTAAATAGATTTTGATATTTTATTTTTGGGCACTAAAATACCATTTTTGATCACAAGCTCAGCGTAGCTTTCCCGCTTATATACAAACTTCAACACCCTTGTACTTTACAAATCATTAACCAACAGAAGATTACGCCCCCGCCGGTACAAGAGCCAATATTAATAGAAACATTTCCTTTCACCAAAAAAATATAATGATTTACAACAATTAATCTTCGGAACACACAGAGCGTGGAATCGCTTATTCATTTTAGCAAAGTATAAATTGTGAAAAAAAAAATGTCTAAAATAGGGATCAGCAAAAAATGAAAGAACAATTTTAACAAATTAGGCGACAAAATCGCCACTTTTTGAGAGTAAATTATGGTGTTTAAAATTGTTTTGTGGATTGGTATTATTGATGTGCTGGGGCGAGCTGCAGGGCTGGGAAAGACTTTTATCGATATATGCATGAAACAGAGTTTAAAAAAAAAAACTGTTTTTTCTGAAACATTTTCTTAGTTACATATAAGCTGCGGCTTCGCACTCATGGTTTTTTTCAAGTAAACAATCCAATAAAAAGCGCCTCAATCCATGTCATAATCTAAAAAAATATTACCGAAAAATATTCGATATTGTTTCAGCCGAAACAGACAGACAGACAGAGTTACTTTAGAATTTATAATATTAAATGGATATTACGATACCATTAAGTTTGTGTAGCAGTTTGTGATATTAATGATGGATTTTGAGATCCCATTTAAATTAAATTGGTCAGGTTGCCTAGATAGATAGAGCTGTGATTTTGTGGTGTTTGTTCTCTTTAATATTCTCTAATATATACATAAAAAACTCGTATCACGGTGTTTGTGGTCACACTTCTCCGAAACGGGTCAAGCGATTTAATGTTTTTTTTTTGTATATTTGGAAGTTATGAGAATTGGTCGTATAGTATTTTTCACCCTCCTATTTTTTAATCACAATTTTTTTATAAACAATATCCATATAATTTAACCTTCATTCATTGAGGTGAAGTCATTTAAATGAAGGGTCACTTTGACAAGAGTGTTTTATTGATCGAGCGAAGGGAGATCTCTAAATCAACTTGGGCAAATCGGCATTGTATGTATGTTTGTTTGTCCGAGGATAACTTTCGAAGCGTTGATTCCATCATCGTGAAATTTGATACATAGGTAGGTAGTGGTGGCACAACTTAGGTGTGACTAAATGAGCTAAAAATGTTATGGGGTTACTGAGATACTGGGGTTCAAGAGGGGTAAAATAAAACCAAAATGGAACTACCTGGTCAAATCGCATGTCCAATAAAATGTCTTCGTGAGTACTATTTGACCCCGTTTTATTTTTAGTTTAATCTTTGTAGTTTTTAAGTTATTTGCCATTATGAACTGAACTTTGACAACATTCACAGGGTACACCAGTAACCTCACGGTGCTGAATTTTGGTATGCGTATAGCTTTAGTGACACAAAATTTATAGGCAAAAGTCCGAAATCCAGAATATCTGTAATTTGTACCCCAAAAAAGAATAACCACAATTCATGAACTCCCGTTACCTGCAATTTGAATGAAACTGTAGGTCCAGTTAATTGGTTATTTATTTGGTGGCACTATTTTGATAGTCAAAAATTACAAATAATATTTTTTTGTTTAATCGGAGACTCGCGAGATCTCAGTTCGGGGCGAACCACTAGTAAGTATAGTTTTTATCCCGAAGTTCCCACGGGTACAGGAAATATTCAGGCGTGCGAAGCCGCGGCCGGATCAGCTGGTATTCCATTGAAAATATATTCCTTACACTCGTAAAATCATCGATATTCCCATCTCTAGCAACCACAATTTCTTAGATGAAAATTGGATGAGCGTCACGAATGAACCTACGGGGTGAGCGGGATTCCTGCGGGAAACTATTCCCACTATCCTCTCTCTCCCTCACTCACAGGTGTTTAGCCTTGTGTGAAAAAGACAGACTTATGAAATTTATTAAAACATCACCGTCCAAGTTGATTATCTACGTGTGAGTCCGCGCCCGGCGTATGAATGGACAATTAAACTAAATTATACAATTTGAACAAGGCTTTGTTATGACGGAACGAATTAGTTATGTAGACTCGGCTTTAATTTATTTCAGCAGTGCTTTTTGAAAGAGTCAATCAGTAGTTGCTTTATTTGAGCTTACTAACTGCTGTGTAACTTTATGAAGTAACTGTTACGCCGAGGCTGTTAAACAATGAGTAATAATCGAACCTTCTCGAACGCTTTTGTCTTGCTGTGTTATTGTTGCTATTGTTTGTGGTTTCGCAGAATGGGGAGCGGCCATTGTGTCGAGGGACCGACCCTTTCCTGGAAGGATCGACATCGTTCTCGAACAATCGAAATGTGTGCGATATAAATAGGCCGGAGACATGGCCGGACAGTCAGTTAGTCGGAGTTAGTCTGAGTGAGTGAGACTCAGCGAGGCCCTGGAGGACTGACGTGGGAAGGGTCTCGCGTGAACAGTAGTTGCTCGCGAGTCAGTCTGGATTAAGCTATACGTGCGATCATTTCGGTGACTTTAAGTGGTGCACCAGTGGTGTGAATTAGTGTGTTGTGATTACGTGTGACCAAGTTCGTGTATTCATCGTTCTAGTGCTGAATAAAAGTGTTATTTTGGTTGAATCGATTCCCATTATTTTATCCCGAACCCTCAGCTCGTAACATAACATTACGCTTTGTCTGTAATGCTAATGAGTAATTGATAGTAATGAGAATATGGGTATTACTAGCCTTAATTTAAAAATAAAATATTAATAAAGAACTCACAACTGGTCTTTGCAATAAATAAATAAATAAATATATATTGCTGGACATTTCACACAGCGCTATCTAGCCCCAAACTAAGCAGAGCTTGTACTATGGGAACCAAATAACTGATATAATACTTATATATTTTCTTTTTGTATATAAATACTTATAATATATAGAAAACCATCCAGACCCGAAACAAATACCTGTAGATCATTCAAACAGTTCCGCGACGTGAATTGAACCCGCAACCTCGTGCGTCACAGCCGGCTATTCGCCCACTGCGCCACATAGGTCGTCAAATTCAAGATGGGCTTAAATCCAGTCGGGCCCAAAATTTTTAAAATCTTGTACAATCATAGTAAAAGAATATAACAGGGTCACGGCCTTTATTGGACAGCATTTGAAGTACTTTTAAGTATCAAGTAATGGGGTCAGTCCTCCGACTGGTATACCACCAGTCTAGCCAAGCTGGTCTAAATTGGCTACCATTCAGATGTATCACAGTACTGTGCTAATAACTCTAACTTATAATAGTAGCACAAAGCATATTATAGTAGTACTGCATTCTTAATCCCAACTTTGACTAATGAGATACCAGCTCTAACTTTACATGAAATGAACATAAAAAACAATAAATACAAATTTAAAAAACACTTCATGAATACTCTCGAGGATACCTAACAAATAAATGAACCATTTCGAATAAATAAAAAAGGGAATGTTTTAAAATACATAAATAAAATAAATAAACAGCAATAATTATTATAATCCAAGCTTAAATTGGTAATTAGCAATGAATACATTCTTGATGTACTTTATATGCTCAAGATCTTGCTATAAATAATAAATAACTGACGAATACCCTGTATAGAAGATAGCTTGCTTCGATGTTCTGTCGATTTCGACCGGACCGAGCGAGAATGAAGTAAACAAGATAGTTGATACCTAGTATATATGACACGTGCAATGTACCTTGTACATTGTCTTCGCGTTCGGTATGCATTGAGGATTATTGTGCCGTTTTTTCATTATGAACTAACTTATGAAATTAATTGCCGCCGCCGTCTTACTATGTTTGCATACCTACATACTTTTAGGGTGACGGGGTTTATAAGTAAAAAAAAATAATAAATATTGCAGGACATTTCACACAGGGCTATCTAGCCCCAAACTAAGCAGAGCTTGTACTATGGGAACCAAATAACTGATATAATACTTATATATTTTCTTTTTGTATATAAATACTTATAATATATAGAAAAACAACCAGACCCGAAACAAATATCTGTAGATCATGAAACATTTGTTCCGCGGTGGGAATCGAACCCACTACCTCCTACGTCTCAGCCGGCTATTCGTCCACTGCGCCACGGAGGTCGTCTACCTCTTTAAATAATGTACCTATCTAAATAATGTGTAGCGGCTTGAGTGTCTTAAGCACCGAGACAAACCTTTAAGGTTTTACAGTGCTTTATGTATGTTTATGTATGTAACTTTCTGTTAAATAATATATAAAAAAATGAATGATATAATGCTCTAATGGTAGATGAAATAAAAAAACACGTTAAAAAAACTACTTGTACGTAGATACCTACCACCATAATTATCTTTGCTACTACTAAACTGTTTTGTCTTACATGTATTATATATTATGTTTCTTATTAAAGGCTCCAAAAATAATAACACTGTCATCTTCATACATAAATCCAATAGTTTACAACAACCATCATAATTCCATCTAAAAACGGCCCATCATTCCATAATGGCGAACATCAAACTTTTTCCCAAGCTTTTCATAAAACACTCAACTCTTGTCGGCCTGTTTCATAATAGCAATATCCTGTCTATTGATTGTCAAAAATTAGGAATTTCGGCAATTACGTCCCACCTCCCACGTGATGGTAAAAAAACCAGCACCCGGAGTCTCACATTTTCTTAAAGGATCCGACGATACCTTTACCGCGAGGTGGTGCAAGTTATAAGAGAATAAATCTTTTAAGCTGCTATTTATGAAATACTAGCTTCCGCCAGCGGCTACACATGCGTTGTTTGTCAACAAAAAGTAGCCTATGTTTGAATCCAGGTCGTAATCTATCAACACACCAAATTTCATCGAAATCGGTTAAGCCGTTACGACGTGATTGAGTATCAAACAAACAAACATCCATACTTTCACAATTAAATAAATAAATATCGCTGGACATTTCACACAGCGCTATCTAGCCCCAAACTAAGCAGAGCTTGTACTATGGGAACCAGATAACTGATAGAATACTTATGGTGCGTATAAACTCTATAATTTGAATATATTGACTCAAAATTACTAGTAAATTCACACGCGCGTCAACCTAGATTATTAGAGCAATCTAGGCTATAATTGCTGATTCAGAGGTGCTAACTTTAAGGCGAAAGAAACAAAAGATGCGAGTAGGCAACGAATTAAAGTCCAATTCATTAGCGATATGCCACATACCTTTGACCCAGCAATCTCCACGTAGATATAGGGCAATGCAGCGTCCTAGCTTAAAAGCTCAGTCTAGGTGCACTCTGCTGGCCAGCGGTAAACACAACACAGTCCAGAACACAGATAACACTTGATGCAGGTTCAGTTCAGGGTTTTTTAAGACGACGTGCGTCCGAGCGTAAGTATGGATCAACACAGTGCGAAAGCGCGTGCGCACGATCCAACGAAATAGATGAGACTCACGCCGGCAATTATCAACGGTTCTAAAACGCTGACAGCGGCGAAAACTCGCAGAACATCACTCAACCAACGATATGATAGCATTTATGTAATAAATTAAGACTATTAAATCAATGCCTCTCAATATATAATAAAATATAATAATTATAAATTATGAAGCGCAACCATTTTCCCCGGCTTGAAAGTTCCTACTTTCGAAACATAAAGGAAAAGTAAATAAAATTGCATATCATCACAACTCTACCAAAAGTTATAAGAACTCTAAAGTTACGACTCTATATTACAATTAAGAATACTTAATTAATTATTTTACGCGGTAACTAAATCTAATACTGCACATTGGTGCACGATACAACTTAGTCTAATAAAACGAAACTTATTGAGTTGGTAAAGGGCACAACTTTACCACCGGGCGACTCTGATGGATCCCGTCTTTAGTCTTTACGGATGCGACTCTACAAACTCCGTTTTTATCTGGAAATATTTCGGTGATTACTCCTAACGGCCAATGCAGAGGCATCACATTGTCCTGCATGGAGACGACAACCATACCGACCCGTACTGGATTGGCAGGGGTGTTCCATTTCTGTTTGGATTGTAGGGTATGCAAGTACTCTTGGCGCCACCGCTTCCAGAAAGATTGGACCAGTTTATCAGTCAATTCATATCGCGAAATAAGATGCAACCGCGTTTCATTGACTTCGCGAGCGGGAAGAAATAAAAGAGGTTTCGTATGCAAGAAATGCGCCGGCGATAACGAAGCAGGCTCTGACGGATCCGAGCTGATCGCATACAGAGGCCTCGAGTTTAATAAAGCTTCTACTTGAGTGAGGATAGTGTTAAGCTCATCAAAACTAAGAATTTGCTGACCGATGACCTTGAAGAGATGCGTTTTGACACTTTTAACTTCACTTTCCCAACAACCACCAAAATGTGGAGCTCTACAGGGGATGTTTTTAAGTGTGATTCGATGCTCTGCAAGTTCTCTTTCCCATAAGGGGTGATACTCTATAGCCAAGAATTGGTAGAGGTCTCTGAGATAGGACTTGGCCCCAATAAAATTGGTAGCGTTATCTGTGTAAAGACACTGAACCGGACCTCGACGCGCCAGGAAGCGTTTAAAAGCTGACAGAAAGCTTGCAGTGCTAAGATCTGAAGCAATTTCAAGATGCAGAGCACGAGTTGTCAGGCATGTAAAAAGACAGATGTACGCTTTCCTAGTTTTTTGGCCTCGAGCACGTACCGACGTGATCAAGAGAGGTCCCGCATAGTCGCAACCTGTTTCAGAGAAAGCCTTAGGAGCAGACTCAACGCGAGAACGTGGCAAATCCGCCATTATAGGAAATGTAGGTCGCGGTTTTGCTCGAAAGCAAATGTTACAATTAAAGGTAATGTGACGTGCAATACGTCGCGCAGACAGGATCCAAAACTTCTGTCGTAAGAGAGATACGAGCAAGTTTGGTCCTGTGTGGAAATTTTTCACATGATAATGGGAAACTAAAAGTTCCACTATATGATCTTGACGCGGAAGGAGGATCGGATGACGCGAGTCAAAATCTAGCTCAGAGTTTGCTAGACGACCTCCAACGTGGAGAAGTCCTTTGTGGAGAAAGGGACTTAGCCGCTGTACTGGCTTAGAGCACAATTCATTGCGGGCTAAGCGATCGAGATCAGCTTCAAAATGAATCCTCTGCACCGATCGTAGCACAATGAATTCAGCAAACTCTAGGTCGGACGCGGTAAAGGGCCCTCTAGGGAGCCGTTTGATGAACTTATAAACGAAGCAAATCGTTTTTAAGTATTTCAGCCAGGACGAGAACCTGGTAGAACGAGCGTATAAAATGTCGTCGGAAGGAGGATTTCCGTCCGAGCATTCGTGCGAGATCACAGGAAGAGCCACGGGCTTCATTTCCGGAAGCTCTTGCGACTCGCCTGAAACGAATGGTTTTATTGGCCATTCAGAGCGGGGAAGCTTAAGCCATGGCGGTCCATTTAGCCATAGTGGATGATGAACTAATTGGGCAGGCGTTAAGCCGCGAGAGAGACAATCACTGGGATTTTCAGACCCTTTCACGTGGAAGAAGTGATCTGCTGAAAGATTCTCTTGAATCTTCGCAATACGATTGGCTACGAAGGTGTGCCAGCGATGCGGTGCGGAGTGAATCCAACTCAAAGTTACAGTTGAATCCGAAAAAGCTACTACTACCTCAATGGCGTGACGAGCTGCAAAAAGATTATATACTCGCTTTATCACAGTTGATAATAGGAGTGCCGCGCATAGCTCGAGACGAGCTAGAGAAACGACTTTCAGTGGTGCGACTTTAGATTTCGCACACACCAGCGAAACGACGATACTACCGTCGGGTTTGACAACGTGGGCGTAGACCGAACCACCGTAAGCCTTCTCACTAGCGTCGGCGAAACCGACGAGTGAGAGCTTACAGCGTTCCACGACGCCAACATGTCGCAAAAATCTCAATTCAGAGATAAGTGGCAGTTCAGCTTGAAATTGATCCCACTGACGCACAATGCGAGGTGGGGGGACGTCATCCCATCCAAGTTTGACCAGCCAAAGCTCTTTGATAAGAAGCTTGGCGTATAAAATCATCGGTGCCACGAGGCCTAGAACGTCGAACAGACGTGCGATGGAGGAAAGAATATTCCGTTTCGTGCAAGGGCGATCATTAGGATTAACCTGGAAAGCAAAACAATCCTCATCAGGAAACCAACGAAGTCCTAGTATTTTCTGTGTTGGATCTTTACTTAAGTCCACGCTCTGTGAAAGTCGTAATGACTCTGGGATAGTCTGAAGAACATCCACACTGTTGCTAGACCACTTCGTCAGCTGAAAATCACCGAGAGAGAATATTTTTATCAGTTCACGAGCCGAGTCGATAGCTAGCGCAGTGCTAGGTATAGAACTCACTATGTCGTCCATGTAAATATCTCGTTGTAAAATGTCCCTGGCGAGAGGTAACTGTGTTCCTTCATCCTGACATAGCTGTTGGATAGTGCGAATAGCTATAAAAGGACTACACTTTAATCCAAATGGAAGCACTGAAAACTGATAGATTTTAAGTTCTTCTTCTTCATTAACCCGATATAAGATTCGTTGAAGCGAACGATCTTGTGGGCGTATACCTATACGTAGGTACATAGATTTAACATCGGCGGAAATAGCGACACTGAAAAGCCTAAAATTTACCAAGATGTTAAAAAGGTCAGCCTGAAGGACTGGACCTGCGTACAGGATATCATTGAGTGAGGTACCATTGTCTGTACATGCACTGGCATCTAGGACCACGCGCAACTTAGTGGTCACTTTATCCTCTCGAATAACAGCATGGTGAGGAATATAGTATTCCATTTCTCGCTCTTTACAATTTCGTTTGGGCAACACACATTCAGGTACGATATTCTGCACCAAAGAAATGTAATTATTCTGTAGATAATCCCGTATGACGTCATCATAAAGAAGCTTGACGTTAGGAAGCGATTTAAGTTTACGTTCGAGGCTAAAAAATCTCTTGCGAGCTATATCAAAAGAATTTCCTAACGCTGACGCGTCTGTTTTCAGTGGTAAAGCTGCCACATACTTGCCATTTTGAGCGCGGGTAATTGTGGTGCAATAAAACTGTTCACAGTGTTTATCATCCACACTATCAATGGACGGAGCAGTAACATCTTCAATCTCCCAAAACTTACGAAGATCGAAGTTATCGAACGAACTCGCAAAGAAAGACAGAGTGTCAGTTGGAGGTTCGACAATAGGTGCTTCTCCTAGAAGTATGTAGCCGAGCACAGTCTCCAATGTATCGGGGCAGCCGGGTACGCTGGTCACGTGACCTGGTCGCAATAACTTAGCGAACAACTTGACCCCAAGTAACATGTCAATATTACCTGGCACACCCCAGGTGTCATCCGCGAGTAGTTTAGGATCAATATGATTCAATTCGGCAATATTTATAGCACACAGAGGAAGCTGGCCGGTTATTTGATCCAAAACTAAAGCGTCAATTTCATACCTAGGCTGCGGGCGAAGCCGTGAGCCGAACGTAAGGTTCACCGAGCCGCGAACAGGCTGCGACGTGCCACCAATACCACGAACGGTATTTATCGAGTCCGCCTGTATAGTTAGACCGAGCATACGGCAGCAACGCGTTGTAATATAATTCTTTTGTGACCCAGGGTCCAAGAGACATCTAATCACCACGTCCTTACCCTTCCTACCTGCCACTAAAACCTTGGCCGTCGCCAGCACTTCGGTACTGCGTGTGGCCTGAACTTGGGCAGAAGAATGCGTACACAAAGCCACACGATCAGGAGTAGCCGGGTCAGCCGCCGAAGTTGAGGGGGAGGCGAACGTGGGGGCAAGCGCAGGGGCTTGCGTCGATTGCTCAAAATGCAATAAAGAATGATGTTTGCCGTTGCATTTCCTACATGTGGACTTAGATAGACACTTAGATACGGTATGTTGGCTACTTAGGCAGTTACCACATCTGTTATTGTCTTTTATGAACTTAAATCTATCATTTACGCTCAACTTTTGAAACGCATTGCACGTAAACAAGTTTTTATGCGTGGAATGACAAAGTGAGCATTCAGATTCAGTAGCTACAAACACCTGCGATACCTTAGATGAGGTGCTGGAGCCACATGCGGGGGAGGGCTTAGTTGCCGCAGGAGAGATGCGAAACAAGATTTTGACTTGTTCACGAACAAACTTTACGAAATAATCATAATCTAACTCCTGTTGATTACGAAGCGACATTTCAAACTGTTTTGCGATATCTGAGTCTATTAACTTAAGACCCAAATGAATAAATATAAAATCAGCCAAGTTATCTATTTTCAATTGTTTGAGTCCCGCAACCGTAGCAGTTAACTTATCGAAACCTTTTTCAATGTTGGCGGGCGTTGACCCGAACGATTTCAATGAGAACAGCTGATTTAGATAATTAGTGGCGAGCGCGCGAGTATCCAGGTACTTTGCGATAAGCGCATCCCAGACCACGTGGTAATTATCGCCAGACGGTACAATACCTACTGCCACATTCCCAGCCTTTCCCTTTAAACAACTCAACAAATAATGAATGCGATCAGAATCTGATAAATCTGAGTTAGTATGTATAACACGTTTGAAAGTTTCATAAAAGAACGGAAAGTTCTGGATATCACCATCAAAGGTGGGCAACTCGATTTTAGGTACCTTAATATGATAGGCATTAGGGCTCGATTTCGTGCTAGTCGAAGCCGCAGGAGCGGGTTCCTTGGATGTATTGGATTCAGTCAATGAAGCCAAAGTATTTTTTATCTCGCAGACCAATTCATCAAAGGAAGTTAAAGCACTATAGCTTACTTCGCACGTAGGATCTAAAGTCAAATTTAACATATTTATCTCGTCCATAATCTCATTGAATTCGCTACGTAATGGATCAATTTGTTTAGCCTGAGCAATAAAGGTCTTACGTAATCTTTCGGTTGTTAAAGATTTTGTTGAATCAAAAATACTTTGAACCCGTGCGAAATACGAGTCGCGTTTACTTTCGAACAATCTAAGTTTAACCTTGTCACTCATTGTGAACAGAAGTTAAAACCGACAAAAAATAATCAGCCGAATTCTAAATTATTTCTACGGAACCCTAAAATGCGTAAGTGCGAACACTACAAATAAGTATAGACACTTATTACGTAAGCGATGCGATTATATTTATAACGAAATCCTTTCGTACAAAATAATAAAATACCCAACAAGTAATGCGTAGACGACCATTCGAAATAACTTATCTAGTAAGTGCTACGTTTACCAAGTTAGGTGCGGAGGTGATATGTATAATTATACGGCTATTTCCTATCAGGCGAACAAATACCTAAAGCTTACACACATCTTTTATTTTACGTGAAGAAAAGATCCAAAGATCCAGCTTCTTTTCAAATAAAATAACAAGCGACGCGGTATAAGATGTTTAATTGCAATAATTAAACAAATGCGATGTAAGATGATTAATTGCAATAATTAAACAAATGGAGTCTCAATATTAAAAAAAAAATACCTACTCGTGCAATACGAATATTGTAGGCATATACCTAACGAACCCACAGTACAAAGTGTATCATACAATAACAATCGATATCATTCAGTCAGCAAATCTCGATTAGGAACAAAAAATACAAAAGCTTCTAATGCGTAAATAAAAATTTGCCGTACGAGAACAATGACCTGGAATATTCCACACGTCACGAAGGCCAACTCTAAGTCATACAACTACCCACAATTTTCATATACGAACAAAAAAAAATGTAATTACGCCGAAAATCAATTGATTTATTAAATTAACTTATTTAGCGATATGAATCAACGTTGATATTCAATTATATGTATATTACAGATGTTTAATTAGCGAAACTTAAGATTTAAATTAACAATTAATTTGCCGGTAACAATTGAATGCAAGGTAGTCTGACCCTTATTTCTAATGCAATAGAGGTGAGAGTTGTGTGATGATATGCAACTGATATGGAAAATACTCGAACTTTTTGCTTAAAGTTAGGCTTTTAGAACTCAAAAATAGGACCATGAATAGGCCCAAAATTAATTTATGCGGCTCGAAGGACCAAAATGGTGCGTATAAACTCTATAATTTGAATATATTGACTCAAAATTACTAGTAAATTCACACGCGCGTCAACCTAGATTATTAGAGCAATCTAGGCTATAATTGCTGATTCAGAGGTGCTAACTTTAAGGCGAAAGAAACAAAAGATGCGAGTAGGCAACGAATTAAAGTCCAATTCATTAGCGATATGCCACATACCTTTGACCCAGCAATCTCCACGTAGATATAGGGCAATGCAGCGTCCTAGCTTAAAAGCTCAGTCTAGGTGCACTCTGCTGGCCAGCGGTAAACACAACACAGTCCAGAACACAGATAACACTTGATGCAGGTTCAGTTCAGGGTTTTTTAAGACGACGTGCGTCCGAGCGTAAGTATGGATCAACACAGTGCGAAAGCGCGTGCGCACGATCCAACGAAATAGATGAGACTCACGCCGGCAATTATCAACGGTTCTAAAACGCTGACAGCGGCGAAAACTCGCAGAACATCACTCAACCAACGATATGATAGCATTTATGTAATAAATTAAGACTATTAAATCAATGCCTCTCAATATATAATAAAATATAATAATTATAAATTATGAAGCGCAACCAACTTATATACTTTTTTTTTGTAAATATATACTTATAATATATAGAAAAACACCCAGACACGGAAAAAATATCTGTAGATTATGCAAACATTTGTTCCGCGGCGGAAATATTATAAATGCGAAAGTTAGGATGTTTGTTTGATTGTTTGTTTATTTGTTACTCAATCACGCCGTAACGGCTGAACCGATTTCGATTAAATTTGGTATATATGTAGATTATAACCTGGATCACCACATAGGCTACTTATTATCCCATAAATCAGTTCCCATGGGACCAATGGGGTGTCAAGTCAAATTGTAACAGTGAGATTAGCTTTATTTCTAGGTTACCTACACATTTAGTAGTGTAACGCGTACGAAGTCGCGAGCAACAGCTAGTTAAATAATAAAAAATACTTTTTAAATTGCCATAATTAGTAAAAACTGAGCAGCTGTGTACGTTCTTTTGTCACTTTATTATCCTAATAAACGCAACTGTCGGCATCATACGTACCGAACTTTCTAAGAAATCCGTGCTTTTGTTTAGAAATCGGGATTGCTCGCACGTGTAGACTGTTGTTAGTAGAAGTCATGGATTATCTCTACATTATCCTTAGTTGCTCACAAATTTTCTAACTGTAAACATGGCAAGTCAGAGAAAATCACCGTGTATTGACAAAAAAGTTTTACTGTTTTTGTTTTTAAAAAGGTCTTTATTAAACATAAATGTTATAAACGTATTACAGCTAAACACAGTTTAGTATAATCATATCTAGATTTAGAATAACTCAGCAGGCTATAGCACCTTTATAAGTTTTTTTGATAAAATTACTATTTATAATAGAGTTGCACTTTGTAAATCAATTTTCTTAATGTTATGTACTTATCAAACATAATACAGAAGTAATTACTTATTTAAAAGTTATATGAGCACTTTGTATAGCGCGCATTTTTAATGTCAAAAAAAGTTTTACTGATACGCGCAAGAGCGGGAGAGAAAATAAGTGATGTTCGTTCTTTTTCTAGTGCAGATTATTCTTTTCTCCATTTAACAACAACTCTCTATAACGTCAAAATATGCAATTCCTTGAGTGACGTTATATAGAGTTTACATTTTATGCAGTACTGGCAAACCCGCCCGGTTTCGCAAAGATTTTTATCGAATAAAATATAGCCTACACAGGGTGGATATTTGAAACGGGACAGTAAAGGCGTTAACCTTAACCATTGTAGCTACAGGAAAACGTTTATAGTCTCCTATTTAACTTTTGAAGACCTGATAATCTAATTTTGTCCTGCATTCACAGAATTAAAAAAAAATTACATCTAGAAAATGGGCACTTTACATAAAACATAATTTTACAAAATACAATTTTACCAATCGATCCTGTTTGACATAAGGAATAAAGACTATCGGATCAACTTAGGTTAGAGTACTAGAAATGTAGCCTTTACTGCCCCGTCTCAAACATAAAGAGTACATGTTTAAAGTAAGTAAACTATTTTGATTCACTGTTTTGGATTCAATATCCAAAACCCATGTTAAATTTTTGGCTCATCAATGATGAAATCATAAAGAATTAAACGAAGAAAAAAATGAGTTGAGTTAAATAAAAAAAAAAAAATATATATATAATAAATATTGCTGGACATTTCACACAGCGCTATCTAGCCCCAAACTAAGCAGAGCTTGTACTATGGGAACCAGATAACTGATAGAATACTTATATACTTTTTTTTGTAAATGAGAGTTGTTTATTATATTTTTTTCTAAAATGGCCGTAAATTAAGAAAAATATTAGAGTTATATTTAGAGTAGCGATTTAGCCAGACATTCATTTTAAGTTAAACAGTCCATGACGAGAGCTTTCGTTACATAAGTAAACTTTTATAATGAGAACGTGTCTTTCGTAGAGAGAACGGCTCTACGGCACGATACATTACGCGCATTGTTTCGCTCGTGGTATTTCGCTCGTAGCTTATAACTCACGCCACATCATATCTCGATGATTTTATTCTTATTTTTCCCTTTTGTTGCCTTTGTGAAGCTAGCGCCGGCCAGAAGGGACTGAAGGTGTTCTAAGGCGTATCCCTGTAATGGGCGTCTGTTATATATTTATTTTTGTGTTCATTCTCATCCTGACATCTTTTTTTCCGATTTCGCGCTTTCATGGTGGTAAAAATTGTCTATGATACTCTGGAATGTCATGAATACAGTGTATGAGCCATTACTATTGTAAGAGTAAATAATTAAATGGACACCCATTCTTGTCGATAAATAAACCCACAAGTATTAAAAGCTTTGAATTTAATCGAGTTTTGTTGGCGACGCTTCAGCTGGCAAAATTATCTTTTCAAAAATGCAGTTGTTTTCTAAAGAACTCAGTAAATGTTGCCTGGAAGAAATCGCTTTCAGCGATAAGGCCGCCCATTGTACTTTATTTAGTTTAAATTAGTTTTTTTATATATTTTTGGTGTACAATAAATAATTATTCTATTCTATTCTAAATCTACAAAATTGACGTCCATGTATTAAACTAAAGTATCTTTATCACACTAATATCATAAAAAGTTTGGATGTTGGTTTATTTATTTGTTACTCAATCACGTCGTAACGGTTAAACCGATTTTGATGAAATTTTGCATGAACGTAGATTTTAACCTGGATTACCACATAGGTTATTTTTTATATGATAAATCAGGTCCCATGGTATAAAAATGGGCTATCAAGTCAAGTTGCAACGGCGAGCTTAGCTTTATTTCTAGGTTACCTACACATTTGGTAGTGTAACGCGTACGAAGTCGCGGGCAACAGCTAGTTATAAATACGGGATTTATCACGTACCGTTTTATCAGTGTTTCGACCGACAATGTTGTGGTTCAATTCGTGAGCCTTCATCAGGGTGAGTGCAATCCGCTTCACACTGCGTTTTGCCTCACAACCTCGAAACATCTTTGAAACGGTACGTAAAGATAAATAGAGTCGCACTGAGGGGTCATAAACAAATCTGCTACCGCAGCGTCCCGCAGCCAACTGCCTTTAAGTTTGATAGGGTCGCAATGATGAGTGATAAAAGTTTGCAGCAACCATACGTTAAAAATTATGAACCATTAATAATTGTAGCAACTGCAGTATCCCCCAGCCCAGTCTCTTCAAGTTATATAGGGTCGCAATGATGAATATGTCGTAATAACAAATTTGCTGCTGCCACAGAGTTCTTCAGCATGCTCTTTCTAGGTTGAGTCTCACTAAGGGCCCCTTAAAATAAGCTGAATTTTTACACCCGGTAACAGCTAGTGATTGAAATAAATCACGAAAGTTTTCAAAGTAAAACTAAAATATCTCATTGGGAATGCGATGCCATCATACGAGTAGACCACGGTCCACGGCGCGGCGTCTAGGTAAGTTTTTTTATAATTCCCACCAACGAGACGCAAAGAAGCGGTCAGCACCAATAGTTAACTCATGAATGAGAGTTTATTAGTACTAATTTTGTTAATGGGTGAAATTTTGAATGAAGTTATTTGCAACAATAGATTTTTTTTGTGTCGGGTTGGACAGTAAAAAGTGGCGCCAGCGCATCAATACACAATAGAAAATAACGACGTAACTATCATTTACTATTATACTTTCAAAATAAATATAACAAAAATTGGTCAAAATAGGAAGTAACTTTTGAAACTATCATTAACACTATTCTCACTAAAGATGGGATCTTTACCATGATTTGTGACTTAAACTTGCAAATCATGGTAAATAACCCGTTTTTAGTCAAAAGTTCAGATATTTTCTCGTTCTAAGTAATGATTTCCATATGTTAGGAATTTGATTTAACGAAATATCTTGCCTGATATGAAAAATTGGCATGCAGTTTTTGATTTTGGTCGATTTCAAAAAGTTAACACGCTTAAGGCAAATGTAATCAAGTGAAAGCTTAATCAAATTAATTGGAGTGTCAAAAGTAACTTTCAAATGGATTTAACTAAATTAAGTGGCAAGTATTTAAGCGAAATCGTCACGGAATCTGTGAAATATTCGTTACATACTCCGATTTCATCTGATAACGAAGTGTAATTTCACTTAAATTGCAAGGATTTGCAACATGACATTATAATATGTATACATATAATATAAAAGAAAAAGCAATTTATACTTAGAAAATTTTCATGATTGATTTCAATCATTAAGGGTCAGACATTAGACACGCAGATTTCAGATTTCACCCCCACTTCACCGCGCACCCGCCATTAGATTTACGCCAAAGCAACAACTAGAGACATTATTACAAATAAACTTCTCGGAAATTTGTGGAACTAAACGGCTACAAAGTACTGATAATTGCTCTCTATACTCGCGCCATCTGTTTAGGAATGCGGGAACTACGTTTCATTGCAAATAACGTGATGAAACGCCATCTATACATTCGCACACGATACGCTGGTTAGATGGTTGGTCAGTGTGTCACAGTAAAATAAATGTAGTAAGTCAGAAATTTATTTTTTTCATTGAAAGTGTTATGTGAGCCCAAAAATAGAAAGTTTAAATAGTATAAAATATTCCGACATTAATTTATACATTCATAAGCATTTATTTACAGAAATAATATCATTGCAAGTCAATACAACAACCAAGTCAGACGTATTGAAAGAGATACCGAATTTTTTTTTTCTATCAATATTACCTAATGATATCGTCCACAACATAATTTTACATGATGGACATACTCGGATTTATTACTATTCATACCCACTTTTGCGCACTGCGCAGAGTTCTCATGGTATATGTCCGTTAGTAGGTAAGTATAAAGTTAGTATTATGTACAAAAATTGACAATTAACGAATCTAAAAACGAAATTTAATTTCTCCTACTTGTTTTGCATACGGTAAGCGTAACGCAAAGAAATTTATTTTACTAAAAAAAAATAACATTTCACTTATATATCATTCATTACACGTAAGGGAAATGTTAATTTCTTTTGAGAAAAATTTTAACTTAAGAATTTTAGTGATTTAAGACTGTCCAAAAATTTAACTAAAAAACATTTTAAGAATACCCGCAAATAAATATTTGTTCAAATGTCACCCTTAGTATGGTACAAGATCGCTCGGGGTGACACTGTGAGAAACCAAGAAGTCCATTCCAGATCACAAGTCTTGGAATTGTCCGTAAGTGTTCGGATAACACTATGAAAATAGAGATACTATTTGAATTTGACGTTGTGCATTTGGTGAATCATGGAGGCTAAAAGGCTTGACACTTTGAGCACGTTACTTTTCTGTACATAATAATAAATTAAAAATCCTCAAAATCTATACGGAATTCCAAGGTTTGAGAAGGTGCATTGCCAATAATTGTACTTTCACAAGTTATAATTTCATTGGTTATTTTTCGTTTCTTGTTATCATGTGACGAGGTCGTTCTCACATTTGCTTGACGTTTCCTGGGGACTGATGCACCTCGCAGAGGTAAGCTTCTTGTCTGCCTGGGATTAGTCTTCCATATATGATTTGATACATATCCGTTGAATGCTTAAAGCCTTCCACTATAATATCGGACTCCATGCCAGTGGAGGGTCCCGTGTAATTTTAGTAGCATGTGTGTACCTTTGGTTGTACACTTTTCGGCCTGGGCGCAAATGGAACAGTATTTGTTTCTCACGCCGAGAAATAACACTTCTCCGAATCTACGTCCCACTATTGCTGCCGCGCCGGATAATGATGAATAATTTTTCTTATAAGATCTTTTCCCCCAGCATCCATCCGCTATTACATCAATAACTGCCACACCATCTTTAACTTTTCCTTCTTCAATCGCTGCTTCTCGCTCACGTTTAGCTGCTGCCTCCATTGCCACCATAGCGCTTTCTTCCCACTTTTTAGAAATAATTGTATGTGTCTTACTATAGATGGTTTGGGACATTTGCGGCAAATTCATCGCTGCAAACAGCTCTGACAGTTGTGCTAATCCTATGCCTGTTACTGTCATGCCTGTGACAGCAGCTGTGTTCAGATCTAAAGTATTTTTAGGCTTTGGATCATATGTATCAACTTGGAATTTGATATTGCACATTTTACACAGAAACGTTATTTTCGATGACAGACCAAAACTTTTCTCTGAATGGAACTGAATACTTTCTAGTCCACAATCAAAGAATGAATGTTTTGAGATCTGATTCAATAAGTTTGATGTGTAATAATGAATATCAACGATTCGTCTTTCTTCTCCTCCATTTTCTATCCTAAAACAATAAAATTGTGTGAAACGTTGTTCAATAAAACGTTTCATCAGGGCATAAAGTAGTGATCTATACGACCTCCGTGGCACAGCGGGCGAACAGCCGGCTGAGACGCAGGAGGTAGTGGGTTCAATTCCCGCCGCGGAACAAATGTTTGCATGATCTACAGATATTTGCTCCTGGTCTGGTTGTTTTTCTATAATGCTATTAAAACTATATATTATAAGTATGTATTTACAAAAAAAAAGTATATAAGTATTCTATTAGTTATCTGGTTCCCATAGTACAAGTTCTGCTTAGTTTGGGGCTAGATAGCGCAGTGCGAAATGTCCAGGAATATTTATTTATATTTATTTATTTATCTCATTGGCCAAGTATTATGAGACTTAATAATAACTAGTGGTTCACTTCGAAATGAGATCTCGCGAGTCTCCTAAATAACCAAAAATAAATATTGTTCATAATCTTTGACTATAATTACTGGTGTACCCTGTGCATTTCGTCAAAGTTTAGTTTTTATTATGTTTTTATATTTATTTTATTAAATTACTCAAAAAATACAAGGATTAAACTAAAAATAAAAACGGGGTTGAAATGTACTCGTTTAGACCTTTCATTAGACGTCCCACTTGACCTAATTTTTTCATTTTGGTTTTTTATATCTTAACGACCCCCAATATTTTTAGCTCATTTAGTTACACCAGGATTGTGCCATCACTACCTACCTACGTATCAAATTTCACGATGATCAGATCAACGCTTCGAAAGTTATCTTCGGACAAATAAAGATACATACAACGCCGATTTGCCCAAGTTGATTTGGAGATCTCGCTTTGCTCGATCAACCCTATTTTATTTTCAATCCCAAATTAGAAATCTGCAATGGGTAGACTACTATAAACTGCTGCTGTTGATCAAAATAAATAAATAAATAAATAAATAAAACTGAATAAATAATAATAATAATATTAAATAAAAAAAGTTGATTTATATTTGCCTTTTTAGTTTACATTTTTCTATTCTTTTTGTTTATTGTATTTGAATATGTACGACAGTTTATTCTGAAATAATTGTAAAAATACATTATATTATTAAAGTAAAGCAGATTTTTATAACTTGTTAATGAATGTTAAATTTAAATAGTTAACATATTAACTTGAAATAATGAGTTTTATACTGTTTTTATAGTTGATTGATAATACAAACAGGCAACAATAATGCAAACATCTAACCGTTCAAAATTTGGAGTGTCACACGGTAATGTGTCACAATTTTCATCGACTGTCCTCTCACTCAGGCCGAAGCTGAAAAGTTTTTTATAATATGTATAGGTACTTACTCCAATATATTTAATGTAAAAGTTTTTATACTCTAATATATGTATGTACTTATTTTATAGCCAACTTAGCAATTTCAACTAACTAGGAACGTAAGTAGTTGTAACTTGGTCAACGTAAGACATGTGAACTTTGTCCTACTGTTACAAATTTTCTTATACTGTGCCACGACGCGCCATGAAGCCGCGCTGATACAAAGTAGTACTACAATATCCTATACTATAATCTAATAACTTACAATATCCACATACTTAGTATATACACATACCTACCTACCTAATAAATAATTATGATGGGTTTTCCTTACCTTTCGCCGGATTGTGTCAAAAGGGGCTCATTTGCATCTTTCTTCTTTGACCTTACAATAAACATAGCTTTGACTGACAAAGGTTTAAAAATCAAAAGTTATGATTTCATATTAAAATATTCACTAGGTACATGACTAAATAAAAGTATACTTGTACAAAACATAGAAACAACTAAAGGTAGAAAAAATATGAAAAAAAAATCATCTAGGTATATTCACTAGGTACCTACATGACTAAATAAAAGTATAGGTACTTGTACAAAACATAGAAACAACTAAAGATAGAAAAAATATGAAAAAAAAATCATGTAGGTATATTCACTAGGTACATGACTAAATAAAAGTATACTTGTACAAAACATAGAAACAACTAAAGATAGAAAAAATATGAAAAAAAAATCATCTAGGTACTATGAGACTTGAACTCCCTTCACCAGATTATGTAGATAACTCTCCAGTGTAGAGAACCGCTGGGCTAACAAGACTTTTATTTTTACGTTGAAAATAAGAATATATGTCGTCAGTGCCGCGGCACAAAAAACCCTCCCTGGATGAAAGATTTTACAAAATCATACTAAATATTATCAAATGTCAATATATACGCGCAAATAAAAGGCTTACTTACCTTACTTTATCCATCATGTGTTTCGCGCGCATAATGCACAATTTTTTAAATGATTTTTTACCCATTTGTGTGGGTTTAATTTTCGTTTCATTCCTGGAAAAAAAATTGCACAGGTCCATCTAGCAACGCGGATCGCCGCGGAATGAGATTGAGCGCGAAGTAAAATACGCGAGTAAAGAGTGAGAAGAGTGCGACATGATGTTGAAGTGGCTCCGAATTAAAAAACGTAAGCGACATTTATAAAAAACATAATTACTGTGCAAATAAGTCACTTATTCTAAAAAATAGGTTTATAGTTTATTTTCTAATTATTTGAAGCATATATTTGTGAAATATCATATCAAAATACCTCAATGTGTAGAATTAACTTGGGAATGTCGTAATTGTCAGAGGTGTCTTTGAAATTTTTTTTTACTGACATTTTATTAATCATTCGTGTTTTTAGATCAGCAGTTTTGTTACTTATATCCTTGAGTATCGTGTATTTAAACTTCAATACCATAAAGCAAGCAGAATAATAATTGTCAGTGTTGCAATATTGAGTCTTCTGGCTCTTAATATAAATATGGGATTTATCACGTAACGTCTTATCGGTGTTTCGACCGTCAATGACTCGGTTCAATTCGTGAACCTTCAGCAGGGTGACTGCGATCCGCTCCGAATAACTGCCTCCGCGGCACAGTGGCCGTATAGCCGGCTGAGACGCAGGAGGTAGCGGGTTCGATTCCCGCCGCGGAACAAATGTTTGCATGATCTACAGATATTTGATCCGTGTCTGGGTGTTTTTCTATATATTATAAGTATGTATTTACAAAAAAAAAGTATATAAGTATTCTATCAGTTATCTGGTTCCCATAGTACAAGCTCTGCTTAGTTTGGTGCTCGATAGCGCTGTGTGAAATGTCCAGCGATATTTATTTATTTAAAAAAAAACAAAAAACAAATAATGTCTCGCCTCCGATTAACATTGTCAGTCGAATCACCGATAAGACGGTACGTTATAAATCCCGTATTTATAATAATGAGAAAAAGCCATGTAACCAAGTAAATTCTTAGCGTTTTACCTGTCTTGTTAATTGTCAGACAAAAAAACTTGCCAAGTAAAATCAAATCAAACAGGTCGTAGAGACCGTCTAATCTAAAACTAAACCTCTACTTCATATCCTCAGAGCAAAATATTCTTTATTCACATTAATCACAAGGCTCATTTTGGTAAAGCTCACAAATGATTTGCTGTGTGTCAACTTGAAAAAAACGCGGTAGAGTGTTAAGTTTTAAATTTTTTTTTCGAATGGACTAATCTCGCTGTTGGCCTCTGAGGCCGTTGCAGCTTAACCGAACTTTTGGAGAGCGCAGATGGCAGAACCCTGTAAGTGGTTTGATGAGGCAACTAGCGCAATGGCTCCACTTAGGTACGCCTAGGCTTGGGCAGTTTCCAGGGTGGGGATAGGAGAGAAACGCCCGAGTGCATGGCTGTACCTCGTATAGGCGGCAACTGAAGGGACTCGTCGACCTCGCCAGCCAGGTCGGTGTATCTGTGAAGTGTTTGCTGAGGTGTTAAGTTTTAGATTAGACGATTTCTACCATTAATTAGAAACATGGTAAGCTCGTGCTCCTTAGGAAAGGGAAGGGAGGCCTATGCCCTGCAGTGGGATCACACAGGCTAGTTAGATTAGATTAGATGGTAAAATCGGTATTAAAAATTTAGCTCGCTCAAAGTAACACATACCTATTTACATATGTATTTACACTTACCATTGTTACCATTGTTGCCTGAAAAAAAACGTTTATTTATTTATTTAATACTTTCACACAAAACATAATAGTGCTAGGAGGACTTAATGCTAATAGCATTATCTACCAGTCATCCTGGTCGTGTTAAAAGAAGGTAAGGCGTGACACAGGAAAAAAGGTATTTCACAGCTAATTATTAATACAGACCCTAAATGACTAAATAAGAACATAATAAAAATGCCTAACATAACAATTATAATATATATATATATATATACATGTATATATAAATATGTACAGTTATCTTATGTAAGAACCTTTATGTTAAAAAAAAATACTAGTCATTCCAGAGTCGGACCGCCACAACCGAAAAGGAGATAGAGAAATAAGAAGTCTTATGGGAAGGGGTATAGGGAAGCAAAGTGTCAGCTGACCTAAGCTGTCGGTTGTGCGCACCATTTAAAAACTGGAAGCGATCTTTTAGATAGGTGGGGGTGAATGGATCTCTAAGAATGGAAAAAAGTAAGCAAAGGATTTTCAAATTCCTATGTTCGCGGATGGGGAGCCACTTAAGCTGTGCCCGAAACTCACTGACATGATCGTACTTGCGCAGGTTGAAGATGAAACGGATACAGGTGTTGAGAAGGCGATCGAGTTATATTATACAAAAGAGTACTGTTACGAGCTGAGGGTTCGGGATAAAATAATGGGAATCGATCTAACCAAAATAACACTTTTATTCAACACTAGACGATGAATACACGAACTTGGTCACACGTAATCACAACACACTAATTCACACCACTGTTGCACCACTTAAAGTCACCGAAATGATCGCACGTATAGCTTAATCTAGACTCACTCGCGAGCAACTACTGTTCACGCGAGTGAGTCTGGATTAAGCTAAATAGACTAATTTTCATTAACAAAACACGCGAGCGAAGCCGCGAGCGGAAGCTAATAAGAGATAATAATTATAGTATAATCGTCAATGAGGGTTTGCTTAAAAAATGTAAAAAACTGAGTTTAATCGTATTTCGGCCCAAACTAAGATCTAGCGATTTACTTTTTTGGTATCTTACATTTCTAGTACTCAAACCTCAATTTGTCTAATGAGTCTTATAAACCTCGCAGGAACCAGAATCGTCTGAAATTATAAAAAAAATGTAAAATTTAACTTATTTTTACATGAAGTAAATACAAACGGTGGTGCAGTGGGCGAATAGCCGGCTGAGACGCAGGAGGTAGCGGGTTCGATTCCCGCCGCGGAACAAATGTTTGCACGATCTTCAGATATTTGTTCCGAGTCTGGTTGTTTCTCTATATATTATAGGTATGTATTTATAAAAAAATGTATATAAGTATTGTATCAGTTATCTGGTTCCCATAGTACAAGCTCTGCTTAGTTTGGGGCAAGATAGCGCTGTGTGAAATGTCCAGCAATATTTATTTATTTATTTCAAACATGCACTGCTGATTCATGCTCCCATAAACGAGTTCAAAAGTTAAATATTACAAGTCACTTAATTAACATTATAAAATATTTTTCTAAATAACGTGATTCACAAAAAAATGATGACGAACATAAACATAAATTTCACTTCGCTCTCTCGTTATTACTTAAAAACACTTTAAAGGTTAACATAAAAAAATTGAGGTCTTGCGCAATTGCTATGCCCACTATTTTACCTTCAACCATATCAACCCACAATCAATCGCAATTCTTATCTCCCAGCGTAATGCAGGAACTGTCAGTGCCTGCCAAACGCTCCTGTCCCCTACAAAACATAATTAAATTCTGATATTAAGAATGAGATCCCTCTGAATGCCATGCGAGATAGAGATCAGTACCTACGTATAAAAATATGCTTTGCACGCAAACTCTTATAAATGGTATCTCACTTATAAATGCTGGGATGTATTCAGGACAGCTCAAGATGGAGCAGATAGCTTCCTTTAAATATTGCCCCTTTTAGTTAGGTACCCCACACAATGCTCAATCAAGAATCAGAATACAAATAAACTACAATATATACTCAAAATAGCAAAAAAAGTAGTTTAATCATCTAAAAACCGTTGCCGACCTTTGTATAGCTCAACTGCTCCAGATCACTACCAGGCAGAAGTGTCCCCATGACACTGGTTGCATTGCCCCGTTGAATCGCAATGCTTGTAGGGACCCAAATGAGCGCCAGCTCTTATTATACGTCGCATCGACCTGACACATAGAAATAATTATGAAAACGCGAAGAAAAAGATGATATAATATAAATATTCTTTCTGTTAATAAATCTTTGTAATAGAAAAAAAATTGGCAGTTTGCTTTCTTCTAGACCATAAATAGTTAGTGCCTTTTCACACTTCCCGGCGAAGCGTATGGCCGTGTACGTTAGCTTTCACACGTACCGGCGTAATTTGGCCGGCAAGCAGTCGCCGGGTGCACGTTGGATTCACCACTGTGCGTCCGGTTGCTGGCAACCGGTTAGCCGGCGGCCGGACTCACAGTGATGTATGGAACACGCTTTAAGCTTTCATACGTACCGGCCGGCCAGTGGCGCAGGTCAGGAGAGTGACTCATTTTGTCGATCGTCCTCGTGTCGTAAATAGTACCTACTTAATATATAGATATAGATACCTATTAAATTGTTGTATTTCGCATTTTGTAGTACGGCTGGAAATAAGGTATATAATGGTCCACACTGCTCTCTTTTCATGTCAATCGGATGAACCCAATAATTTCTCTACTTCCTTTTGTGACGGCGGTATCTGCAGTACAAAATCCACATTGCAATTAATTGTTCACGTTCTATTTTTAGAGAAGAGATAATATTAGATTATTTATGCAGTCACTACGCGACTGTACTCGCGTTGACGGTTTACAGGCGGCTGAATACCAAATCGGGTCGTGTGAAAAGGCACTTAGGCTCGGACTATATGGCATCCGAGCTTGTCAGGGACTGTTTTTAATGGCCCCTGACCAATCCGCCGCACAACCAACCATTTGATTTTTTCCTGCATTGACTACACACGATCCGAGGCCATCTGACTCCGATTTTTACCTGGAAGCAACCGGGACATGCTCCGGATTCGCAGGATCGGAAAGACCCGGATGCCATTTAGGCAGATCCTTAGTATTAAAGTTGGACTAACTGAATGTTTCTGCCTACTTGGGTGTACTACAGAGAAATCTGAAAGGTCGAGGCGCGCTAAAAGGAATATTATCTCAAAAGCAAAGATATAATTATTGGCAATCAGACGACTTTTATTATAGTACATCGTGGTGAAAAAAATAAATATATTATTACTATGGGAACTATAACATAGAATAGGTACTTATATACACGGTGTCCTTTAAATCACTGATTTCTCAAAACAAACGTTGATCAGACCATAGTCTACAAAAGGTGTATAACATCAAATTAACAAAATATTAAATATGTAGCTCTTTGAAAAACATAAAAAGTTGCGAACTTAAAACGTCTATTTTAACATTATGTCCTGGACATGACGTTTGTTGCCCCTTGAATGTCACCGTATCGCAACAAAATAAATAATAGTTCATATACGTCTAGCGTGCCAATGAACTTTATGTCACGGTTAGTTTTTGAACAAAGTTAGACTTATTTGAGAAGGTATAGATTTTTTTTAATTCTCTTATTTGATGCTATAAACATTTAGTAGACCATGGTCTGTACAATGTTTGTTCTGGGAAAACAGTGATTCAAAGGACACAGTGTAGATATATACTTACAGTTTCTTTTGTAAATACAATAATAAATAATAACACTTGGATTGTATAAGGACCTGGTGCAGATGCCGGTAGATCATGCAGGCATTTTTTCTGCGGCGGGACTCGAACTCCAGCGTCTCAACTGGCGATTTTCCAACTGTACAACGGAGATCATCACTATCTGAGGTTTCTTTAAATTTGTATTGCATTCACTTAGTTAATATTATTTAGCGCACAAACCAATGATCATTATAATGATGCGAATTGGGGCGAACTGGAAGCGATCTTTTAGATAGGTGGGGGTGAATGGATCTCTAAGAATGGAAAAAAGTAAATAATATTGTAAGCACTCATTTTTTTATCTGTTGGTAAACTTAATAAATAAACTTAATAGTGATACCGCTATTATTCGGACGTTGACTGTAAAGAAGCTTTCAAATTAAAGTTTAGGTTAACTTGCCCCATTAACCTTATTACGTCCACCCACAAATGTATAATTGTAAATATATATCACTGTATGAGAGAAGTGTTAATTAAGCGTTAACTAGCAGTTTGTAGTATTAATGCAATTAAAAGGTACACGCCTGTAATGGGAAATATCGGCGCGGTGTTGCTCCATTTATATGCTTATTAATTCGTGGAGACGAATCTTTAAGATTGATAATGTGTGTTTTAATCAAAATCTAGAAATGTCTTAAGCGGATCAGATGGCTTATTCCCGATTCCTATAAACGTCGGTAACCATCAGCGACACGTTTCTCTTTGAAATGGTGTCAAACTTTTGACACTTATCGGGTAATAATGTTTATAGGAACCAGCCATAACTCATGCACGGAACTGAGATATTAGACGTCATGTCTGCATGGCTGTGCGTTTGTACAATCATCTCCCAAAGAGTGTGCTAGATGCTCCTAGTTTAAATTTATTTAAGTTGAAATTGAAAAAGCTATTAATATAAAAAGCATATTATAGTGTTAATGATTACCTAGCCGATGACAATTTTGGATGACCCAGTATAATTTTTTTTTGTTTTAATTTTAAGTTTGACTAATTTTATTAATACTTTTTTATGGTTTAAATTTTATATGAGGTAAGAGCTGCGAAAATTATGATTATTATAAATAAATAACGTAGGTACTTAATAATAAAATGAACATGTAAAGCTTTGCCATTGCATGCGTTAGCGCTGAATATGGCTGTACGTACACAAAAACTGTACCTACACCTTGTTTGTTACTCATATTACGCAATAAATACAATGTGATTTGATTTGATTTGTTTACTTACTATGTCAGTTTTACCTAGTTTCTCAGCTTTGGGATCTAAGTTAAAGTTTTTATTTGTATTTGTATTGTGTTCATCAAAATCTGCCAAGGACTGTTCTCTGAACGATGTGACGATTTTTATAGGTATACAAAGTAAAATATAAGTATATGTAAGTCATAGTAAAATATTCAAAAACTATTCTGATGCTAAGTTTAACTTTCCAAAAAGAATTTAAACTATTGGGTTAGTGTAGAGTAAAATAGTGAAATAAAGCGTTAAAAATATATAGCTATTTATAAAGAACACAAGAACGAAGTGACTTTCTATTAAATAGAGACTGAAAAAGTATGTTTAATGATTTCTCCGTCAATTGTGGACAGATTTTCAAAATTCTTTTTTTATTCGAAAGAGTGCACTTCCGAGGTAATCCCATTGGAACCAAGTCAGGATCTGATCCGGGAAAATCGAGGGAAACCTTCAAATTTCAAAGGCACGTACAACGTTTTTCAGATATTTTTTTTATCTAATAAAATAATCAGATATTTGTGTATAATGTTATACTGTTATCTGAACTCGGTTATATTTTTGTTAAAAAGTTACTTGTAAAAGTAAGGAAGCTTTGAATTACTCATTAGCCTACCTGGCTAGATTGTAATAAAATAAGAGAACATTGAAAATATAATTTAACAAAATAAAAAAAATCAACGCTCATTTCTGTAATAAGAAAGTGCATGCAACTTATCTTATTTTCTCTATAGCTTTCTTCTGAACTCGGATCTACCGTCACAATAATTTCTTAACTAACGGCCGTACAAAAACTGGTATATCAATGGATCTTGCTATGTTGATTGACAAACACTGTTGCAGTATCATAGTTTTTAACCCGTCTGCTGTCAATCCGATCTCGATGTCACCGTGAAAAAGTACCAGACGCCTTGGGAGTCGCGGATGGGGTGTAAGGTAGGAGCTGGTAGCGAGCTTTTAATTACGATCGCTGTCCATACTAGCTGCCGCACAAATATATTAAATTAGTTATGTCAATGCTATTAAAACGGTGCAGTATACGTAATAAATACCATGTCACTGGGCCAATATATACTTTAAATATTCGAAAACAAAATCATATCAACTTGTTACATTTTAAAAATCAGATATGCAACATTATTGTCTCATTAAAGATTTATTAAAACTAGTATGACGATATATGACGAGATAACCTCTATGGTGCAGTGGGCGAATAGCCGGCTGAGACGCAGGAGGTAGCGGGTTCGATCCCCGCCGTGGAACAAATGTTTGCATGATCTACGGATATTTGTTCCGGGTCTGGTTCTTTCTCTATATATTATAAGTATGTATTTACAAAAAAAATAATTATATAAGTATTCTATCAGTTATCTGGTTCCCATATTACAAGCTCTGCTTAGTTTGGCGCTATATAGCGCTGTATGAAATGTCCAGCAATATTTATTTATATACTAAATAACTAATCATAAAGGTAAAACATATTTGGGCGAGGCTTGTCTTAGTAGTAAAATATTAAGTAGACAGCAGCGTTCATGTAATAAAATAATAAAATAAAATAAATAAATAATATATCGCAATCGCTAATAGTATTGGCTAATCTTTTTTATTTTATTACAATCTACTGACTAAATGTAATTTGTTATCACTGCGTTTCCAATTAAATAATTATTTATATAAATAAATCGAATTATTCATATAAACGTTTGGTTAAATATTGTTGAGTGTTATGTTTAAAGCAATGCAGCTAAATATGAATCTTAGTTCATATAAATTATAAGGTCGTATTTCCTTTAATTTCATTACCTGCATATTAAATACGTTATTAGATTAGATTATAATCAATTTACTTAAAAACATTTAGCCCGGATTTCAAAACGATCCCTAAACATGTTTTTTGACGTATTTGTATGATCTGACACCTGTCTAAATCATATTTACCCACTAAATACGTTTAGATATCGTTGCGCAAGTTGCCTTTACTGCATGAAGTGCAATCTTTTCTTATAATTCTAAATTTTTATATAATTGGGAACTAGAAGTCTAAGTGTGTGCCAGAAACTTACACGCAGTTTTAGCCCCAAGTCAGCTTGATGAATTGACGCAATTTGGTTATGACTTGCACCATCCACCAACGGCAGGGTCCCTACGGGGAGTCTACAAGAAATGTGTCGAAACTGGCCCGGGTGTTAAATAATACATTAACGTTGTAATACATAATTTAAAAGCTGTGGAGACAATGAGCTGCGTAAACTATGCCTGGAATGCCTTTAGATTTCTTTGGAAGTCTTGTTAATAGGAGAAAATAAAGAAACATAGATAATCATCCTCAGCATCATCATGGTGTCCTTTTCGAGATCCATTCTTGGATTCCGCGCAATCTTGTACCCGTCTCATCTAGTCATGTCGTATGATGTCATCCATCGAGTGATTCGGCGGTCGGCTTTGTTAGGGTGTCCACTCTGAGTCTCCATTCTAGGTCCCTTTGGTCAATCGTAGATAATGGTGTACCCTATTTCTTATAATTTAAAGAATCAATTTTCACATTACGATGTATTAGATAGCCGCTGATACTGTATTACAGTTTATGGCCGCAGAGCAGTGTATCGTAGGAAGGTAATGTTTTTTATAGGCGATGATTACAACTTAACTATAACCTTAATTTAGTTGTTTAATTCTAAAACTGATAGATAATAATTTCATAAACGTACTACTCGTACTTGGTAAGTATTCATTCCACATCACCTAGCTGTTCAAACCATTTTTTATGATAGCATAAAAATTATTTGCCAGCGGCTTCGCGAGAGTGTTATGTTATTTAAAACATTAGCCTCATTCTGGGCAGTCTGGTACAAAAGTAGCCTATGTCCTAATCCCGGCCATAATCTGTCTGTCATTTTGATTTTCATTACATCAGATGGGCAGATTGCATGCTCCTCCAAATTAAAAAAAAAAACAATATACCTACATCAAACTTTGCAGTAACAGGTATTGAAATAGGATCTAATCGAAATCTAAATCTAATTGAATTTTACTGGTTTTTATAATGGAAATTGGCTTTTAGATAAAACACATAAAAACTTATTTGATATAGTTTTTAGCAGTTATATCTACTTACAAGTTTTCGCGAAAATCTAAATTTGTCCATATCTTTTTATCGTATTGATTCAGGACATTTTTATACAACTAATAGGGACTATAGACCTCAGTATCTGGTATAAATTCCAATTTGCTAAGACACACGGACAAACAGACGGACAAGAGTGTGAACTTATAAGGGTTCCCTTTTTACCTTTTGAGGTACGGAACCTTAAAAACTGACTTTATTCGTACTAAATTAACGGAGATGTTGTCAATGATTGTTTACTAAACTTATCAAGTTGTTCATCGATCTACACAATAGATTCGGTAAAACGTTTGTTAAAGTTTTGAAGAACAAACAAAAAAATACAAATATCTTTATTTGGCAGATTAAATAGTTTAAAGAAACAAACTGAAAACGATATCATCGATATCGCAGGCTAACGGGGACATTTGGAATTGAAAAGTGTCTATACAAAATTATCATAAAAATATTAGGTTAGCGCCTCTTTTAGCCGTAAATTGTTTGAACTCCTAAATAAAAATGTAGGTAATTTTTCAAGCCCAATATTTATTTTCGTCACAGTATTCGATTCAGATGACCTCCGATCATTTCTCATTCGAATACCAGAGCCACGAATGAAGAGATTAAGATAGTCGACCAGTCGGACTTCATTCCCGATTATCAACGCACATCACTTGCCTGTAATTAAATAATCGGGAGGAACGCAATCGCGTGATGGTAATGATGGGACAGAGAGAAAATATAATAAAGAGCAGTTAATTTGTTATAGTCTTCTCATACAAAATACCTCAGTATCTTATGACGAAAGTCTTTGATCAGTGTGTGTACCATTGATGTCGTACGGTACAGAAACGTAGTCTTTACTATGGGCCTCATAAGCAGGCTCAAGGTCGCTCAGCGTGCTTGGTGTTTCTCTCGAGATCGAATCAGAAACGAGGAGATTCGTAGACGAACCAAAGTAACCAAAATAGCAGAAAGGATTCACAAGTTGAAGTGGCAATATGCAGGGTAATCGATTGAAGAACTGACACCCGTTGGGGCAGAAAGCTTCTCGAGTGGACACCACGAACTGAAAAACGCAGTGTAGGATGTCTTCCCACTAGATGGAGAGAAGACCTGATGAAAGTTGCTGGGAAGACCCAATGATTGTCTCTCTGCAAAGTTTACTCAACACGGTATTTGGGAGTCATGATTGATCAGTGATTTTCATGGTACTCGCAAATTGAAGCACACACACACGCACACAAACACACGCACACAAACACACACACACAAACACACCCGCAAACATACATACACACACACATACGTACACATCCTACCCATGTACACCCACCGTATGTGCTCGCTACTGTTGGATAACCTATTATCCTATTATATGTAAAAATTTGCTACCTGTAAAAAAATAAACAATTTGTATGGCTATTGAAGAGCGGGGTCTTCTGACACAAGTATACATACTTAAAAGAAGATCCCAACAACCTTGTTATAGTTCTATATTTTTACAGAAATAAAAACATTTTGATTTTTTTTTTTGATTGTTATTATGTACCCTCGTTCACACAATGTTCATACAGTATTACCTAACGATTAACATTATTCTGTCTCTCACAATAATACTAATGAGGTTGTGAGTAAAGCTGTATTTATTAAAGTGAGTTTATCGATAGGAATATATATTTAGATAGATATTTTTCACACCTTAAACAAGAAAAAAATAATAAAATAGCATAATTATAATGAAAAAAATTGTTGTCACGGGACGCCTGGCAGATGTGAAACATCTAAATTGATGGTTATTGAAATAATTATAATTAAATGAACCAGTTTATAATTATCTTACCTTATCTTAATATACGCAATTTAATACGCGTGACGGCAAATTATTCTTTATCCGTACTTTTGATTTCTTACTTTTGACAATGCACGACATCTTACAGTAAAAAAATTAAAATTATCATCATCATCATTCTCAGCCCGTGTCGACCTCTCCTTGTTTCTGCCATTCTTTCCGATCCTGTGCCAGTCTGAACCACGTACGACCCACGGTCTTATGGATGTCGTCGAGCCATCTCGCTGGTGGACGTCCCCTATTTCTATGCCCAGTTCTCGGCCTCCACTCTGTTAGTGCCTTAGTCCACCTGTCATCACTACGCCTGGCCAAGTGTCCTGCCCAACTCCACTTGAGCCCTAATATTCGCTTGCTGACGTCTTGTACTTTAGTCTGCTTGCGAATTTCGGTATTGGGAACTCGATCTAAGAGTGTGATGCCGAGCATGGCGCGCTCCATGGCTCTCTGTGCTACACTTATTTTGTGCACAGCTTCCTTCGTGAACTTCCATGTCTTGGCACCATAAGTCATAGTTGGCAGGACACATTGGTTTTAAGATATTGTGGAATACGCGTGGATTTTAGTATGTCATCTAGTTTAAAAAAAATTAAATAAATATTACCCTAATTCTATTGGACGCATGCCATCACGGGGTGACGGGTGAGTCGGTCTTACCCCCAAGGCGCGCCACTAGATGTTTCACATCAAAAATATATATGTATTTAATACTACCTAGTTAACATAACAAAAAAACCCTGATGCTGATTTCACTAATCAAGTTCTGTCTAGGCAATTCATAATTCATATTGATACGTAAGTGACAACTTAGGCTAAGAATGAGTTAGTGAAATCATGGGTGAATTTTGTAAAATGGTACTTTGCATTTCATCAACCAAGTTCTCCTTTTAACAAAAGTTAAGTAACTGGCCGTCTCGAAATATTTCAGAACCAGATTTTTTTTAATCGCAACCTCTTTTGTTCCGTATCATACGCACCACGGGCCACGTAAGGCAGGCTATAACTGTAAATGTCACAAACAAAACTCGTTGCATTTATTGATCCTAACGCTATTGTGTAAGGATTAGATGGACATCGTCCTCAAGCAGGTAAGTGCGCAATACTTGAAGATTTAAGATCAGATTGCATTGGGTTCGGTAAGAGGTCTTTTGTTATATTGACGTGTTTGTTTAAAATTGAAGTGATTACGGGTATTTTTGACATAAATTCTTGATACGAAATGTATGATGAGTGCAAATATGTATAAACAAATGGTATTTTTATTTTTATAGTGGTCAGGGTCGAAATTAGTGAGATGGTTCAGATTACGACTAAAGCGCCGTTAGCTCCATCTAAGGAAAACTTATACAGTTTTTGACCTGCTCAATGCCAAACATTGCAGTTTAGTACATTAACAAGAGATGTCGCGTTGCATATTTCAAATAGTATTTATATTTTTATAGTGTTATCCGAATACTTACAGAAAATTCCAAGATTTCAAAACCATCTCAAGTATTTTCAAGCCTAGACGGGACTTGAACCCGCAACCTTCCTCTTGATACGAGGATGCACTAACCAATTGTGCTACCGGGCTCTGTCACGTCAGGGTGGTTAGTGCATCCTCGTATCGAAAGGAAGGTTTCGGGTTTAAGTCCCGTCTAGGCTTAAAAAAAATTGAGATGGTTTTAAAATCATGGATACACAAATTGTACAGATTAATTTTGAAGGTAGAATTTAATAGATAAAAATATGGGTATTTAACGATATTTATTTTTTACCTAAGTGTTAAAATCTCTAACGTATAAATAATAAATTTAAATCTTAATATCTAGAAAAATCTTACGCTCACTTAAACAAAACAATTGCGCCAAATTCAATTTCTCAATAAAAGTGGAATATCGAAATATGTATGTACCTACCTGTTCATCACAAGAGTATTATAACATTATTTGCAAGTCTCACAAATTATTACTCTTTTCACAAAGCCAAAATTACGTCTCATTTTCCGATTCGATGATTTTTGTAAAGATCTCTCAACAAAATGAGCTACTAGCGAAAAGCAATGTGTGAGGTTAAATGGACAAGAGCCTAATTTGCCTTTACGTTGCTACGTATTGTTATTCTATTGTGAGCGATTCTTTTTTCAATTTTTTAATCTCTTGGGGACATTTTTGAGTTTATGTATTTGTAATGGTAGCCCTTTAAAAGTAAATATGCTCAATTATGATTGTTAAGATGACATTATGGAAATGGTGGGTGGTATTTCAATTGAGTTTGTATGTCATCTTTTGTCATTTAGAGTTATTGTGAAGTTTACGGTAAATTGCAAAAATAAAAATATTAGGTTAAACGTTTTATTTTGTGTAAAAAATATGTGTCGTATTTTTTTTATTGTAACCGGGATTCGTGGAAAGAGGGAAGGCATGCCTTTGCCCGGCAGTGGGACTCTACTGGCTACTAATAATAAAAACAAATAATAATTGTTAATGATTAAAATGCTTTTTCTAAATTTTATATGTATGCAAGTATGTTACCGGCTGAATTATTTCAGACCTTGTATTACTTAACATATTTCAGGCAACTAAATAATATAAATATCCTTATTAGAGTCGACTTGTGCTTGACTTTGTTAACAAAGAAAATAGTTATCAACCAAAAAAGCTTAAATTCGATAATCGCTGAAACGCGGCACCTATCGATCCGTGTGATGCGATATGCATAATATCGCGTTAATTTACATAGTTAATTAACCGTAGCCCCTCTCGACAGACAGATTGACAAAACAAAAAGTAAGTATTTTACGTCTCTATAGACGGTATCGACATCTTCATCGTTAAAGCAAACATTCATAATTGATAGCGACGTTTGATTTCCGTCACTTGTGATGATACAGCGTGTTCCAATTTTATTTGATAATTTTGCTACCTATATCTTTTTAATGTGTATATCCTCTTCTGCTTAGTTTTTTTTTATTGATGATAGTCAAGCACTTGACCACTAGTTCACCTGATGGTTAGTGAAGGTATGATCGAAGATGGAGCACGCTTGCCTAGAAAGAACCTATTCAATCTGGACTTGAAGACTCCAAGATTATACTGGTTTGGAAAAACATACGCTGAAGGTGAGTTCCACTCCTTACTTGTGCTAACAAGAAAAGTTGAAGCAAATCGTTTGGTACGGCAAGGTGGTATGCTGACCAGGTATGGGTGGTATTTCTCGTTACGTCTGCTTGTCCGGTGATGGAAGGGGGAAGGAGGGATAAGGTCATGAAGATCTTGCGCACATTCACCAAAATGATTTTTTTAATAAACTGAAAGTCTAGCTATTTGGCGTCTGTTCTCTAGATTTTGTAAATTGGCGTCCACTAAGGAGTCATCACCAGTGAGTCTAGCAGCACGTCGCTTAATCGAATCAAGGGCTTCAAGCTGATACTTGGCCGAGCCATCCCAGAGATGGCAGCAGTACTCCATACATGAGCGGACTAGTAGTCCACGAGAGGCTCCTTTCCTAGACTGATTTACAAAACTGTATTTCAAACGCTCATACAAATTAATACAACCTTAAACGATTTTTAATTTTATTTATACGTAAATGTAAATGAATGAACCAGTTCTATAAATTCCATCCAGAATAATAAAATTCATCAGTTCATAAAACAAAATAGAATGAGACGTGAGCATTAAAGCCATAAACAGTTTTGTTTAATAGCCAGTAATTGGTTAGAATAACATAATTTTTATTGGCATTGTCTCAGAAAGCTTGATTTTTTCCCTTACTATAAAAGAATCTCACTTAGTTCACGATCTTTTAATCACAATATCTATCACTCGTTGTATTTAAACGCACACTTAGTTTTATTTTAATTCCGCATCGCGACATCCACTGCTTAATACTATAGGCCTCCCCATAGATTTCCAGAATAACTGATCTTGTGTGGCCTGCACACAAAAGCTCCTAGCAAACTTTAGTCATCTTTCCATCTATTGTGAGGCCGTCCTACGCTACGCTTTCCAGTGCGTGGTCTCCACTTTAGTACCTCTCTGCCCCAACGGCCGTCAGTTCTTCGAGTTATGAGCCCCACCCATAGTCACTTCAGCTTGCTAATCCTCTTGGCTATGTCTGTGACCTTGGTTTGTCAACGGATCTCCTCCTTCAGCACCTAAAACTACTAGTAGATACCGAGGTAAAAATTAATTTACAAAAAAAAATATATAATGAGTTCTGTTATCTTCAAATGATTTTCAGATGAAAGTAAACACATATTTTATTTTTAAAGCCAGTTTTTGTGAATTTTAATAAAATAAATGTATTATCTACACGACGTTCATATTAAAAAAGGTTAAAATATTATTCACACCATAACAATGTCAAATTTTATGTCATTTAAACCTCTCTGAAACAAGGTAATTAAATCCCTACGGCTGAGCTGAAAGTAAAGTTGTACTGAATTTCATTATGCCCTAGTGGGCATAATGTGATTTGAATGTGGAACCTCATCTGTGTTAAAATTTAAACCGAAGAGACCCACACAACAAGGAGTTATTCGTAAATCGAACTAACCTCTGCACAGAATGTACCAACCTAGATTTGGGTTTTATTGTCTCGCAGAAAGTGTAAAAAGTACGGGATTCTAGTAACTCCCTCGCTCCGCTCGGGAGTTAAATCTAGGATACTTCGTTACGTTCGGGATTCAATATAGCGCCCGTGACGCAAGACACTGATTTATCCCCTCGTTTAATAATCTACTATTACTCTCATTTATTTAATATCAAAATGCTCAATTCAAAAAATTAAAAAAAAAATTAAAAAATTAATAAAATTAATAATAAAAAAAACAAAAAAAAAATAAATTAAATAAATTAATAAATAATAAAATTAATTAATTCAATTCCAGCTAAAAGCAAATTTCATTCGAGTTTCCACAGTACTAGCAACACGACTTCCTTAGGGTCAATAAATAAATAAATCTTGCTGCTGTTTTTTCTTTATTTTCATTAATATCGTAATTATGTGCGTTGGCATCGAAAACAAACCGCAATCTTGCGGTCAGCTAATGGTTTATGGTCTATTATAGGCGTTATAATGATAATGTAGCGATATTTAGCCATGTTCATGCCTGAAAGTATATCCGTGTTAGTCATTTGCCAAGATCCTTGAATTTAATATTCATTCATATTTTAAGGTCCATTCTTTTAGTGCAAAAAATAAGCCCGAATTTATATTTTTATGTCATTTAGTTATATGAGATAAGATTTATGATGGTTAAACTTTATGGGGAAAATATGGAACATAATTTAAGATTTTTAAATCATTGTGCATTATTTGGGGCTTAGTGAAATTTAAGATAACACATGGATCAAAAAGCCTCAATGTCTATTCTATTTTTATATAAACCTTAAGTATCGTTAGAATTATCCACTGGTCTATAACTAACTTACTTTGTACATTTAAAATCCTCTTCAAAATATTTAGAAATTATTATGTAATATTTCAACATCCTGTATTTAAACTTGATATACGTGACATTTCAAATATTGTGAGGAGGTTGTGAGGAGGTGAAATTTATTTATTGCTCCCTCAGTTGCGACCCGAGCATGTCGTGTGCGATCATACACCCGGCTGGCTCTGTCGTGAGCTTGAGAATATATAGATGTAGGCACTTAAGTCACGAGCGATTGCAGTAAGAAGTCTTCATAGCGATTTTATCTGTTACATTGTATCACTAGGTGTAACCCGCTGAAACATCAACTGGGAAAAAGGTTAAAACGTAGTATTTATCAAACTTTCGCAATCACTGTACATAATTACTGATTTAAACGGGTATTTATCGCGTGTATACCAAGGTTGTATCGTGCAACGGTGTGACTTGATAGGAATAAAAATCCCATGTTACACTGTGCTACGTAATAATATTCTTTGGTGATACGTTTTGGCGTGACTTGCCGCGAATCTGCCATTAATCGCTTGTTCGAAAGAAGTAGAAGTATCGCAGAATTCACAATAAATTAGATTAACGTAAAGTCAAAATGATACGTACCTACCTATCATAACGATACGCAAGTTTTAGCTCATTTCTGTTTCTTATTTAGAAGAAAACGTCTATTGAAATTGTTTCCATAAACACTGGAAATTATATAATTTTTACGGTCCATAAAGAGAAGTTAAATCATTGCCTAATACTACCTGCGTAGTGCTTGATAGCGGTTCAATCAACCTAAAAGTCACCAAGCCTCATCTAGCGGCCTAAAAATTTTAGGACTAGAGTCGGCCATTAGACCATACGAACTTACTATTTTTATATCAGTAAAATTCGAAGTGTTGGCATAATCCGCCTCCCCTGACTGACTCGCGTCTTCCACGCGTATAATATTTCGCGATCGTCATGCATTAGCCCGATGTTATCTCGATGCATCTTAATTTCGCTCCTATACGTATCGGAATGAACGTCTGAGCAACAGGAATTTAAAATAAAACATGTGAGTAGATTATATTTCAGTTTGTATTACTTAATATGTAAGATGTTAAAGAGAATACAGAAAATGTCAATAAAATTTGTAAGCGCCCTCTCTGCAGCTCACGATGTAACTCAGGATATGTTAGAGCGCCATCTCGTGCGTTTGTGAGTTACTAAAAGGTTCTACCGTTTACAAAAATGCTTGCCCTAAACCCATGCTGCCTCTATGTTTATAGCGTACCTACCAGGTAGTACATCTAATTAGACATAGATGACGTGGCAAATAAATTTTAAATCTATATAAAACTAGCTGACTCGCCTGCGGCTTCTCACGCTTGTAATTTCCCGTTTCCATGAGAACTTTGGGATAAAAACTATATAAAACACTCTTGTCAAAAAGACGCGACACTTCATGTAAATGATTTCACGTCATTGAACGACCGACGGTTAAATTATATGGATATTGTTAAAACAAAAATAATAAAATCACCATTAAAAAATGGGGATTGGGGTAGGAGGGTGAAAAATACTTTACGATCTCTTCTCATACCTACTAAATAGAAAAAAAAATCATTAAAACTGTCCAGTGGCGGATTAAAACATTTACCTCCAGTAGGCTATTCGAATTTTGCCGCCTCTACCGACCTCTACAATTTGATACCCTAGTTCAGTGTTTTTCAACCTTTTTAATTCGCGAGCTCTTTACACGTAAAAAAAATTTGGCAACCCTGGTCTTTAATAAATTTGAGTGATTCAACAAAACCGGTCAAATGTGGGTAAAACAGTGTGGCTTTGACTTTTGCCCCAAATTTGCCGCCCCTAAAATCTGCCGCCCTAGGCTCTAGTCTACTCAGCCTGCTGGTAAATCCACCACTGAAACTGTCTACCCGTTACGGAGGAGTGCAACCACAAAAACCGTGACACGAGATTTTTATATATTAGAAAGATGTATTTCTCGTGTGATTTAACTATGGACTTAGCAGTCTTTAAGTGTCAACAAATTTTTCCAAATTTAAAAACCCGAATTCCCTGAGAAATACATAGGTACATCAATTTTTATCCAATATTGCGAAGCACCATTTCGCAAATAATTGGTTGAGTAAGAATAGAAGGCATAGCTTCATTATTTTTGGTCATCAAATGTCACACAGATACACAGATGTGCAGAGAGTCAATTTATATATGCGTTGGTGGTTAATTGATGGAGTCATTTTATTATGGTATTTTATATTTTAATTATTTTTATTTTATTCGGGCATAACCAGTAAATATTCCATGATTTTATAACTTTTTTCAATTTTGTTTCATTTTAATTAGGCCTACTATTAAATATATACCTATACTAGTCATCGCTATTTAGCGATAAGACCGCCAATTGTATCCATATTTTTACGTTGTTATTTTTTATTTGTATATGTTTCATGTTCATAAAGAATTATCTAATCTAATCTAATCTTATTGTATGACCGCGACTTTATCAGTAATTTTTTGGATCTCAACAACAGCACCACCGACCGGGTCCAATTTTATTTTCAAACCATTTAGAAACCCATTGAAATATACACACGAAATTTTACTCAAATTGGTCCAGCCGTTTAGGAGGAATTAGGTGACAAACACATGTACAGAAGTCAAAAATCAAAATCTTTTTATTCATTAAGCCTAGCAGCCCTAACAGCTACCAGCCACTCATTGCAGGGAGGCTGGACTTCGACTGTCCGTTCATGGAACACTGGACGAGAGCGCACACTGTGCATGTCTAGTGTCTTCAGAGGTTAAATGATCCTGTCTGATGTGTATTTTATGTTATATTTGTTATTTATTTATCTCATTGTTTTTTGTTGTTGTATGTTAGTGCTAGTCTGAAATAAATTGAATTAAAATCACAAGAACCACTTTGAAACATCTATTTTACTGGTTTGGCTCTATTGGCTGGTTGTTCTTTTTAATGATCCTTTTAGGATACATACAATAATCATACAATAATCATGTCTAAATTGTAACATTTTTGAACGATTTGGTGCTATTTCAATCCTATGCTTTTCTATCATCTAAAAAATCTGATGTGTTATAGTAGGCTTTTTTATAAAGATTTTGTTTAATTAGTTTTGAAATTTGTTAATCACACATAGAACATAGAACGTAGAAGAATTATATATATTACTAGCTGACCCACCCGCGGCTTCACACGCTTGAAATTTTCCGTTCCCGTGGGAACTCCGGGATAAAAAAAAAGTTTTATCCTTACACACAACACACACAACACATTTGATATTATATAATTTAATAGTTTAAAAATAAATAAATAGATAAACACTTAATTATACACCAGGATTAGTAATACATCTACCTAAATTATATTGACTATTTATGTATCATTGTAACTACTATAGCTATTGACTGTTTATCTATCATTGTAACTTTTGTACCACTTATGTATTTTATTTTGTTATTTTGTCATTTAACGTGGGAAGAAACTGACTCCTGACATACAGCTCACGCTAGTTCAGGAGCCAGGGCTTCAACCAGAATTGTAAAAAATTGATATAAAACAAATAAAGTATTTTTAATTTTGATTTTTTTTTTTAAAAACTATATAAAACACTCTTGTCAAAGTGACTCGACACTTCATGTAAATGACTTCACGTCAATGAACGACGGTTAAATTATGTGTATATTGTTCATACAAAAATACTAAAATTGCGATTTAAATGGGGGTGGAGATAGGAGGGGGGAAAATACTTTACGACCTATTCTCATACCTACCAAATATACAAAACAAAACATTAAAATCGGTCAACCCGTTTCGGAGGAGTGTGACCACAAAAACCGTGAGACGAGATTTTTATATAATAAGAAAGAAGGTACCTTTTGTATGCGGCATCAAAATAAATATCTAACATCTAAATCACACTTATCCATCTGTAATGTCTGATTAAGTTTTTATTAACAAATATGGATCTTTGACATCTGAGTCAAATCAAATCAAATGTATTTGCAAAATATGACTACCGCAGTTACTGCTATAAAGTGTATTAAGTGATTACAGCACATCACTATCTCTAGCAAGCAAATGTTTAATTAGCTTCGATACACTTTGACGACCTCAGTGGCGCAGTGGGCGAATAGCCGGCTGAGACGCAGAAGGTGGTGGGTTCGATTCCCGCTGCAGAATAAATGTTTGCATGATCTACAGATATTTGTTCCGGGTCTGGTTGTTTTTCTATATATTATAAGTATGTATTTAGAAAAAAAAAGGACATAAGTATTCTATCAGCTATCTGGTTCCCATAGTACAAGTTCTGCTTAGTTTGGGGCTAGATAGCGATGTGTGAAATGTCAAGCAATATTTATTTATTTATTTACTTTAATCATGATATTTTATCAAATACAAATTGAATACAAATCTACACTACTAAATTAATCTTTGAAAAAGAAGAATGTCAAAAGCGACACTTAATTAAAATAACAATTGACAGTAAAATAAACTAAATAATGTCACACATTCATATTCATACTAATATTATAAATTCGAAAGTTACTCTCTCTATCTATTTGTTACGTTTTCAAGACTAAACGGCTGGAGCGATTTCAATTAAATTTGGTATACAGATAGATTATGAAGAATTTCTGAAAGGGATAAATATCAAAAAGAAACGTGACTACTACTCTGTCTCTGTCTGTCTGTCTATTTGTTACGTTTTCAAGACTAAACGGCTGGAGCGATTTCAATTAAATTTGGTATACAGATAGATTATGAAGAATTTCTGAAAGGGATAAATATCAAAAAGAAACGTGACTACTACTCTGTCTCTGTCTGTCTGTCTATTTGTTACGTTTTCAAGACTAAACGGCTGGAGCGATTTCAATTAAATTTGGTATACAGATAGATTATGAAGAATTTCTGAAAGGGATAAATATCAAAAAGAAACGTGACTACTACTCTGTCTCTGTCTGTCTGTCTATTTGTTACGTTTTCAAGACTAAACGGCTGGAGCGATTTCAATTAAATTTGGTATACAGATAGATTATGAAGAATTTCTGAAAGGGATAAATATCAAAAAGAAACGTGACTACTACTCTGTCTCTGTCTGTCTGTCTATTTGTTACGTTTTCAAGACTAAACGGCTGGAGCGATTTCAATTAAATTTGGTATACAGATAGATTATGAAGAATTTCTGAAAGGGATAAATATCAAAAAGAAACGTGACTACTACTCTGTCTCTGTCTGTCTGTCTATTTGTTACGTTTTCAAGACTAAACGGCTGGAGCGATTTCAATTAAATTTGGTATACAGATAGATTATGAAGAATTTCTGAAAGGGATAAATATCAAAAAGAAACGTGACTACTACTCTGTCTCTGTCTGTCTGTCTATTTGTTACGTTTTCAAGACTAAACGGCTGGAGCGATTTCAATTAAATTTGGTATACAGATAGATTATGAAGAATTTCTGAAAGGGATAAATATCAAAAAGAAACGTGACTACTACTCTGTCTCTGTCTGTCTGTCTATTTGTTACGTTTTCAAGACTAAACGGCTGGAGCGATTTCAATTAAATTTGGTATACAGATAGATTATGAAGAATTTCTGAAAGGGATAAATATCAAAAAGAAACGTGACTACTACTCTGTCTCTGTCTGTCTGTCTATTTGTTACGTTTTCAAGACTAAACGGCTGGAGCGATTTCAATTAAATTTGGTATACAGATAGATTATGAAGAATTTCTGAAAGGGATAAATATCAAAAAGAAACGTGACTACTACTCTGTCTCTGTCTGTCTGTCTATTTGTTACGTTTTCAAGACTAAACGGCTGGAGCGATTTCAATTAAATTTGGTATACAGATAGATTATGAAGAATTTCTGAAAGGGATAAATATCAAAAAGAAACGTGACTACTACTCTGTCTCTGTCTGTCTGTCTATTTGTTACGTTTTCAAGACTAAACGGCTGGAGCGATTTCAATTAAATTTGGTATACAGATAGATTATGAAGAATTTCTGAAAGGGATAAATATCAAAAAGAAACGTGACTACTACTCTGTCTCTGTCTGTCTGTCTGTTTGTTACGTTTTAAAGACTAAACAACTTGACCGATTTCGATGAAATTTGGTATACAGATAGATTATGAAGAATGTCTGAAAGGGATAAATATCAAAAAGAAACGTGACTACTACTCTGTCTCTGTCTGTCTGTCTGTTTGTTACGTTTTAAAGACTAAACAACTTGACCGATTTCGATGAAATTTGGTATACAGATAGATTATGAAGAATGTCTGAAAGGGATAAATATCAAAAAGAAACGTGACTACTACTCTGTCTCTGTCTGTCTGTCTGTTTGTTACGTTTTAAAGACTAAACAACTTGACCGATTTCGATGAAATTTGGTATACAGATAGATTATGAAGTAACTACTACACATACATAAATTAACAATAAATTAATTTACATTTTACCTGCATCTTCTTAATATATAAAACAGAGTCGGTTTTGTTCGCACACTTATAACTCGAGAACTGCTAGACCGATTTTGATGATCTTTGATTTGTTGGATTTGTCTCCGTCCCGAATAGCAGAAAAACTATTAAAATAATAAAAAAAATCATGCTAAATAAAAATATGACAAACATTCATTTCAATTCATTTCTCATACATAGATAGAAAGAAATAGAAATAGAAATATATTTATTGTGACCATAAAAGTTACATAGATGAGTTGTGTCCCTGTTTCCCAGAAAAGCGTAAGCTGTGGCCTAGGAAACAGTTCACTCCTGAATGGCATGCTATAAATATTACAGTCTAATACATGAAAAACGAAATAACAAAACAATCGAAGAAATGTGATGTCGGAGCGCACATGTTTACATGTATGCGAATGCACCAGTGTATAAGTGAGTACATATATGCGTGGGTCATGTGCGTGTGTATGTGGGTATTTTGTTTGCGTACGTGTTTTTTGTAAGGGTGGGTTTTTTGTGTATGTGTGTGTGTGTGTGTGTGTGTGTGTGTGTGTGCGAGCGAATATGTGTGCGTATGTTCAAGTTTATTTGAGTAAGTCTTCTATACAGATGTAGTTAATGATGACCGATTGACAATTCTACTGGCGACATACATTGGCAGCCCGCGTCATATACATGTCAAGGCGGTACGAATTTGAGTGGGTCAGCTAATTACTAATATTTATCACCTGTTGTTATGCATATAAACCCATGTTTGATGAATAAAAATAAAGAAAAAATTAATTAATAAAAATAATTGATTTATGATTTGATAATTATCGAATTTATGATCATAAGATTATTGAATTGTATTCATACAAGAATCAACGTTTTTTCAAAACCTATCTTATATCACAGCAACATAACCTATACATATAATAATAGTAAATAAAAATATGTATAATATATAATAATAGAAATAGTAACAACTTACACAGTACTTATTCAATGGCCCATAAAGATATACCTTACATAATACCTCCCCCCCCCCGCCCCTCCACCGCGGCTTCGCACGCATGGTTTGTCTATAAAAACATTAGCACGTAACACGTAGCCCATGTCCCAATCCCGGCCACAATCTATCTATATACTTTATCCCCTCCCCTCCCCCTTTAGGGATGATTTTGCAAAAAAAGTTAAAACACATAGTTATTTCTTTATTTCTTGCCAAAAGTCTAGGTAAATATGAATTTTTACATCCCTAACATAAGAATTATGGATTGCTCATACAAACTTTTTACCCCTATTTCATCTCTTCAAGATTTTTTTTTGAAACTAAAGATACCTATAATCTATCTATTTGCCAAATTTCATTACGATCCGTTGAGTCGTGAAAAGGTAACAAACAAACAAACTAATAAACAAACAGATTACTTTCGCATTTATAATATGAGTATGGATAGTATGGACTAGTATAGATGGAAGTCCCATAGTTTTGCCCGAAGGTTGTACAATACATGTATCATATCACAATCTTAATCTTATCCTTCGGATAACAAACTTAAACTTGCTCGTCAAGTTGTACCCAGATATAGTAGGTGAGAGAGTATGTACCTACTTACTGCACTAATTTTCATTAAACTAAACACCAGCTATTAATCCAAAATACACATTATTATTGGTAATATCGTCCATTTACTTGAGAGTTATGATGCTACAGATAAAAACAGGTTTACAACATACTTGTACGTAAAAAATACTTTAAAAAAGAGCATTCTTCAATATTATATGGCATTCAACAGTTGCAATGTAAAAAACCACTATAGGTAGGTACTTATGAGAAAGCTGTACAAAATTGACCCCACCATTCAGCATCTTCTCTTCCACGTATGTTATGTTATTATCACTGTGCGGCCTTGTTTCTATCACGCCACTCTTGGGGATCTTGTGCAGTCCAGTACCCGTATTATGTAAGCCACTCACTGTCGTCCGCTGTCGTTTGGCTCAGGCTGTCCCTTTCACACCTCATTGGTTATGCTACGTGTGAACGACAGCGACTGGCTTACACAATAAGGCTCTTACTACTCTCACGATATCTGCATACACATTACTTACAAGTAAAATAATCCACTTCCTCTACACAAGTGTCACACTCCACAAAACAGCAATTCACCATCCGACATCTACATCGAGATGTAACGTTCCTAACCCCAGTCACAAAACCTCTAGTACAACACAGAGTAGCACAATTATTTCTATCCCTACATACTCTACCTTTCGTTCGAGCGCATAAATTAGGGGTCTTATGGAAATACACCAACTCCTTCTTTTCAAGCTTTTTCTTCCTCAGACTGATTGCTCGCTTCGTCGTGTTATACTTGTCTATTTTCTTCTTAACAGCGTGGTGATAATGCTTTTTCAATAACCCCATTGCGGAGTTAAAGGGTCCTAATCGCTTCCAGCACGTTTTGGTGGTACAAGAACCAGAAAAGCCATGGCATTTACAAACTTCCCTCAACTGCTCTCCAATAGCATCGATTCCTACCATCACATCTTGCTTAATAATCTCTCCGACTTGGTCGTTGCCAGCGTGCTTGTAATCTAGAAAGTTCTTGGCTACTCGTTTCCCGTGTTTGAAGTCATCGCCACAACCGCCGCCTTTCCATGACGAGTTCTTTCCGAAGGTGCTCATGCAGGAACACGTCATCATATCCCCAGAGGCACAAGCCCTGGCCACCGCGTGGGTTATCGATGCTGCTATCAGAGCATAAACAAAAGCTGTCTCTCTGTAAATCTTCCCAAATATAGTTCGGTTCGTTTTCCTGTTGAATTTAAGGGAACAATTCCACCGATCGTACTGGAAAGTCTCCTCGCACGCGGTTATTGCCTGTTCTTTCGCTATGGATAGTACTTTTGAGAGGCCGTAGTCTCGTTTGCACATTTTGATTTGCCGTTTTGTGGATCTGGGTAGGTGGCATGCTCCCTGTTGGGCTATTTGAGACCGTTCCGTGAACAAATCCTCGACTGTCTTTTGAAGTACAGGCTGAGCTCTGAAAATATTAAAAGATTTACAGGGTCAGTTGTATATGACTATTCACAGATTTCAGATACTCAATACATTTACTGCTATCACATATGAACCCTGTGAGGGTATTGCAGCAGGAAAATGATGATTACTTTTAATGATTATTAGGAAAAGAGAGATATCGCAATAGCTTCTAGAATGTCCATTGTGAAAATTGAGATTGAAAATTCTTTATTGCACATAAATTAATATATCTGTACACAGGCGCACTTAATGCTAGCAAGCATTCTCTTCCAGTTAACCTTTACGTAATGTGGAAAATATATATAATTAATTCATTAATCTATTTCATTGTGAATAAATATTAGGAAGATATTCCGTCAAATTTTGGGTGAAGGTTCATGTTTTATGGTGTAAGTTGTTCAGGCAACAGTACTCCCTACACAAACTAACTTACCCTTCAACAATTTTCGAAGTAAATGCCAGAACTACACACAACAGTAAACTAATATAAAAACTATAAATAAACATTTTCAAGAGATCCTTCGAGTCACATGGCTTTAAATGAATGCAGTTGGACATGACTCAAAGACAAAGCCGTTATCTAAAAGGGTGGGTCTGAACTAAAATGGTGATGATAAACACAGAAATCAATGTGCATACATTACGGTCATTTGTGCAAATATTAGACACTAGACATTGTGGCTGCACTTTTAAGGAGAATTTTACTCATCTAGATTAGTTTAAGGTTATAATTAGGTATGTAGATATCAAATGGGTCAATTGATGACAGCTTTGAATTGATACGATTACTAAGCACTAATCGTATGTATCAAAATCAAAAATGTTTTAATTGTTTTAAACCAGTTTTTACAATTCTGGTCCTGGCTCCTGATCTAGCTTGAGCTGTATGGAGGAGTCAGTAACTACTTCGTACTTGTACAGGGATAAAATCCTTTTTTTTAATAATACCTCGGTATTTTCTTTTTCTGTGCTAATTATACTGTGAAAGGTTAGTTTCTCTGAGGCACATAAATCAATATGTGAATATGTTTAGGCCTTCACGATACAGGCTTGGCCTGGTGTAAAGACTGTTGACTTATCAACATCGTATAATTCTTAATTCTACACTGTTATTATTTATTAAGTCGGTTAGTAAAATAAGATTTTTTTTGGGTTGATGTCGTTAAATTAAATATTTTTCATATATAATTTTCAGTGAGTATAACCTAACCTACGCTAATAGGGGACACGAACATTAAAGTACTATAAGTAGGTATTTCACCTACCACTACCTCACCTAGTGGTAAGTGATGGTGTGATCGAAGATGGAGCACGCTTGCCTAGAAAGAACCTATACACTCTGGACTCCGAGATTATACTGGTTCGGAAAAACATACGCCGGAAGTGAGTTCCACTCCTTACTTGTGCTAACAAGAAAAAGTTGAAGCACATCCTTTGGTACGGCAAGGTGATATACCGACCAGGTATGAGTGGTACTTCTCGGTACGTCTGCTTGTCCAGTGGTGGAAGGGGGAAGGAGGGATAAGGTCATGAAGATCTTGCACACATTCACCAAAATGAATCTTATAAAAAACTGAAAGCCTGGCTACTCGGCGTCTGTGCTCTAGATTTTGCTACTTGGCTTCCAATAGGGAGTCATCACCAATGAGTCTAGCAGCACGTCGCTCAATCGAATCAAGGGATTCAAGCTGATACTTGGCCGAGCCATCCCAGAGATCGCAGCAGTACTCCATACATGAGCGGACTTGTGCTTTATACTAGATATAGATCTAGGCCAATTCCCGTTAAAAAAACTCATCAAGCAAGCATCCGTGCCTGTCAATGCAACTGGAAAGTTAACTAACTATCCAGTCCAGTTAAGCTACAATATCTAGTAAACTTACTGCGAACTAGCAAATGAACTGAACATAAAACTGTGCAAAAGCTGACGATAAAAGAAATAAAAGTAGATCGTAAAAGCTGCTCTAAAGTCGAGACAGAAATCCATGCAGAACTAAAACAACAGAACAACAGAAGTTCCTTTTAAAATGTTTAGCTGTAAGACACTAGAATATTCAACTTTGAAGTGACTAAGAAGTGTCAAAGAAAACAGAAAAGTATTATAATTCAGTTTAGAACCCAATTTTATTCATTTAAGAAGATCAAAGTCTGCGTTTCGCTGAAAATAAAAATTTAGGCCTGGAAAGTTTCAAGTTTAATGAATTTTTACAATCATAAAATAGAATAAGAATGAGATAATGATAATGAAGTTTGATCAAGCGAAAGAACAATAAATACATTTTAATGTTTAGTATTATTATTTAAAAAATACTGTTTCATAAGACATGTACGTAGACAAACCAAGGTCACAGATATAGGCAAGAGGATTAGCAAGCTAAAGTGGCAGTGGGCGGGGCACATAGCTCGAAGAACTGACAGCCGTTGGGGCAGAAAGATTCTGAAGTGGATACCACGTACTGGAAAGCGCAGCGTGAAAAGACAACCTGATAAAGGTTGCTGGGAGCCTTTGGGTGCAGGCTGCACAAGATCGGTTGCACTGGAAATCTATGGGGGAGGCCTATGTTCAGCAGTGGACATAATATGGCTGATATGATGATGAAGACATGTAAAACAATTTTACAGATGCAGGTGAACCACGAACATAGTGACAATGGGCATTGTAAGAACGGTTCTGTCTCTTTCAAACTCTAGCCATCGGTTATACAAACTTTTTACTCTCAGTTTCTTCAAAAAAACATGGTCGCAAAGAATAATTCCAAATAATTTTGTCCGTGAACGTTATGGGTTATTATTTGTGTCGTGGTTGATACAAGTCCTGTCACGTCTCAGTCGGGTTGGGAAGTACGTACCTTAGTTTTCCTCGTGAGTTCGGAAAAGCGATGAATCCAATTATCCCTATGAAGACATTGAGCTACGAAAGCTTTTGGAGAACATAACTTCTGAAACAGGAATATTTATTTTTATGAAACTTTGCTTAAATATCGAAACGCCATTAAATTTAATCATGGTGAATATCCCATTTTGTATTTATTCGTGATTTATTTCTTATGTTATTTTGAAAAGATGCGTTCTCCAAATAACACAAAAACCATACGACTACCGAATTATTAAATATCATTATTATTTATTAAATATCATTAATAAATTTCTACCGAAATTATTACCAACTTTTGTTTCTTTTTTGTCCACATCAAATTAAATAAATTGTTGACAACTTGAGGAACATTTTATGTTGACAACTGAGCAAGAGTACCACAGACCATTTAAATAGCAGCAACACGCGTATACCTTAGATGTTTACCACCAAAAACGGAAACACAGTTCCCAAGATCCCAAGTTTACAACTTTTGTTAACAACATAAAGTAATCACAGAAATTTGTCACCAACAACAACAACACGTGTTGACAACACAAATGTTGGCAAATGGTGGAGGTTAGGTAACTTCACGCGGCCGGGGCAAGTCAGCTTGTCAGTTATATAACCTATTTTGTTACATACGACATTAATTTAAAACACACATCCAGAATCGTATTAACTGATTTTAGAGGTGAATTTAATACCGGTAGCTTGAATATTTATCCAGTAATCGATACATTTCCAATAAACAATTTTTAACGTAAATCTGTGGGGTCTTTGCGACGATGCCGCTTAGTCAGTTTAACAGATACCTACTTACATGATGAATGCATATGATTTATTTACCTATTTTGTACAGGCTGTTTCATTGATATTTTAGGACTTGTTGTTAAGGTTCTTTGTATTTTTTTAGGGTAATAAATTTGAAAAAAAATATTTCACAACAATACTAGCCATTAGCTATACCTGTGTTTTCATTTAATGTCATACATAACAAAACACGTAGTATAGCGTATCAAATGCTACGTACATCGCAGTTGGTCACTGGGTCGATACCCCACGGGGCGCAGTCTCTCGCGGCGATACCAACGATACTGCCGATGTGAAACTGCTTTTACTTTCGTTTTTCACTATAACACATTTAAGGTTGTCCGATTAAATCAATAAAATTTCACACTTTCATTCATTAAAGACAACTCGAAAAAATGACATTTAATTACATTTCAAAGGTATGTATTTAAATGATCATTTTAATTTGATTGATCCTCTTTTAGTGAGACATAAAATAAATCAAACAAACGGTACTTTAATATGTTTGGAGCTACCCAAAAACTGTTTGAGATGTAGCAATTTTATTTTATTTTGTTATTATGGCACACAACAGAATACAACAAATCAGATACAAAATATAGTGATCAATTCTTAGACCTAGATTGTATCCCAAAGCATGTGTACACAGTATGACAACTCTAGCGTAGTTCTGTGTAGACCTGAAGGCTGAAGGGAAATATTTACTTACATAGACAAAATAGCAACAACAAAAAAATTAAAATAGCCTAAAATAATAACATAAGCAAAGAATAATAATAAGATAAATAAAAAATTATAATCAATAAAATATAAATGTTTAGCGAATTATTGCATAGAAGCTTACTCTCTTTAATAAGATTGGCTTCGATATCTTTTTAATTTAAATAATTTATTATTGATAATGTCAATATAATTATTATCATTAATTAATTTTTACTTAATTAACATTAATTAAGTTTGATAGATCCATGTCGGGTCCAAAACTAAGAGAAATAAGCATTTAATAATAAAGTTCGATACATTTTGGCGGCACTTAAAAACCGCCAAATCTGTAGCTGCGGCTGCGGTGGCGTTAATACTGTTACGAGCTGAGGGCTCGGGATAAAATAATGGGAATCGATCTAACCAAAATAACACTTTTATTCAACACTAGACGATGAATACACGAACTTGGTCACACGTAATCACAACACACTAATTCACATCACTGTTGCAGCACTTAAAGTCACCGAAATGTTCGCACGTATAGCTTAATCCAGACTGACTCGCGAGCAACTACTGTTCACACGAGACCCTTCTCTACGTCAGTCCTCCAGGGCCTCGCTGAGACTCACTGGCCGGCCATCTCTCCGGCCTATTTATATCGTACACAATTCGATTGTTCGAGAACGATCTCGATCGTTCCAGGAAAGGGGTCGGTGTTTCGACAGAACGACCAATCCCCATTGTGCGCAACCGCAGACAATAACAACAATAACACAGCAAGACAAAAGCGTTCGAGAAGTTTCGATTATTACTCATTGTTTAACAGCCTCGGCGTAACACTACGTAAGCACCAAATGGGTACTTACGTATTACCGCCACTGTAGTTTTTTGGAGTGGGCTCTCGCCAGAACTCTCGCGTCTCTCGTGTCGGTCCTGAGTGGAGCGAATCGTGCGACGGTGACATTTGATACGCTTCTGGCTCCGCGCTTTTATAAAACACTCTAGGGGTGTCACGCACAAGACTGCCTAGAGTCGGGGTGCTCAGTGCCGGTTCTTCAACTCATCTAGACCAATTAAAGAAGGGGATCAAATATTATTTTTGAATACCAAATATTTTTTTAAAGTACACAGTTATTTTACAATAGATCAATCAGATTCTTGAGGATCAAATAATATTGTTACGCCGAGGCTGTTACAGAATAAGTAATAGTCTGTGTTTCTACACGGCTCTCGGCTTACCTACTGTGCCACAGAATAGGTAATACTTGGTATGGAATATACCTACATGCTACGTTTTTACCTACAGTTGCACAGAATAAGAAATAGTAGTTGGGTCGAAATACCTACACTCTCCTGGAACGATCGAGAACGTTCGAGTGTTATGAACTGTGCGCGGTATAAATAGGCCAGAGAGACGGCCGGGGGGGTCAGTCTGGTTTTGGCTATACGTGCGAACATTTCGGTGACTTTTAGTGCTTTATTGTGCAACAGTGGTGTGAATTAGTGTGTTGTGATTAAGATCGTGTATTTATCATTTCAGTGTTAAATAAAAGTGTTATTTTGGTTAGATCAATGTTCATTATTTTATAACGAACCCTTAGATCGTAATAATATTGTCCCCATTTTAAATTAGTTCAAGTGATGAATACCTAAATTTTTATGAATGAAAGTGTGCAATTTTATTGATTTGCAAACAATACGTAACCAATTCGATACGCATGTTTAGAAATTTCTACTGTTCAACTATCTAGTGAGTGTACACTAATTATTTGTATAGGAATCAAACCACCATTCCTGTAGTAAAAAATTAAGTTCTCGCTTAGTTTTTTACTACAGATATACTATATCTTAGAACGTTATCACACTGGCGTGATGCGAGCGTTCTTTACACCCTAAGGTGGTCTAGAAAAAAACGGTTTAAGCGATAGATCTTAATTAACAATAATATTGCGTATATTTCAGGCAACAATGTGAACATACAAAATATGAAAACAAGGCCCAAATCTACAACTACCTTAAAGATTAACATACTCTTCTTCTTCCTGCCCTTTTCCCACATTACGCGGGGTCGGCACAACATGTATTCCTCTTCCAACATCTATCAGCCGCCATCTCCGTTGTAACTTCCTTCCTACCCATATCATTCTTCACACGTTTTGATGTTATTATAAAAGGTCGTCAGGACGACCTGAGTGAAGCGAGCTCCTCCCAACTTGCAGGGTCAACATCGCAGGCATTTTGAATACGTCATTATAACTCAGATGCTGACCACCTTGCTTAATGTCCTAATTTATCGTTAATTTTGTTTATCGTCTCTTTATTAATTTTAGGTTAATGTTTCTTAATTAGCTGGGGTCGTCGTCATCGAAACCGATGTGGAGGACTATATATATTATATATATATTCTTCACACAGTCCATCCATCTCTTCTTCGGCCTTCCTCTAATTCTATATTCATCCACCCTCATATCTGACACTCTTTTAGTCACATGATTTTCTTCCCTCCGCATGGCATGACCATACCACGCTAGCCTCATACTCCTTAATTTTTCTATCACTGGCGCTACTTTTAAACTTACTCTAATATACTCATTCCTTATCTTATCCATCCTCGTTACCCTACACACCCATCTCAACACTTGCATTTCCGCCGCGTGCATTAACATTAATGATTAATATACATACAACAATAAATTTAAAAACTAACACTTATAGGTATTTATTTGTGGGATTTTGCTTTGTAGCCGCTTTCCTGTATGTAGCGCTTGTAAATGATGCCGATTGCCCAGAAATCCGGATTAAGTAGCACATTCTTATACTTCGCTAGTACTATATCTAATACTAAATCGATACTTTTTCTTGTTTTTCTGATCTTGTTTTTGTAATGGTTGTGAGTTTGTTTGTTTGTTTGCATGTAGACGGTAATCTTCGTAACTACTAATCCGAATTTTTTTTTTTTTTTACTTATAGGAAGCTACATTATTATGAGTGGAATAGAGTAGAATAGAATACTCTTTATTGCACACCAACAAAATCAAAAATACAATAAAAAAACACAAAAATTAAGGTAAGTACAATGGGTGGTCTTATCGCTAAAAGCGATCTCTTCCAGACAACCTTGAGATGGGCAGGTCAAAACAAAATCAAAAAGACGGCGGTGTATCTACGAGTATGTTCATAAACCTACATAAACTACCTATAGATTAGATTAGATTAGATAATACTTTATTGCACACCACGAAACAAATACATATAAAAAAAAAACAACTACGTAAATCTATGGATACAATTGGCGGTCTTATCGCTAATTAGCGATCTCTACCAGACAACCTTTGGATGGAATGGACTGTGTAGACATTACCTGGGGTGTACCTGACATACTACATGTACATACATACTAATACTAATTATATAAAAATAAAAAATATAAAACTTACATAAATGAAAACTACATGAATCTAAATAATAACTACTCATAATAATTTATAGATACATACTTAGACTTATTTAAGAAACAAATAATTAATAATAAATACATATATATTTAGCGACAAATACTCAGATAGTGTTCTCTGAGCATACGTTTAAAAATGGCAAGTGACTTGGCAGATCTGATAGCCACCGGCAGCGCGTTCCATAACCGGACAGCCTGCACTGTAAAAGACTTATCAAAGTAGGAGGAGGAGTGTACAGGTGTCCAAAGTTGGAGTGTGTCAGATGAACGCAAGGATCGAGGATTGGATTGATAGAGGAAATGGAAGCGTTCTTTAAGATAGGAAGGTCAGGAAGGGTTGAACAGGATGTTATATAAATGCTGAAGGATGTGAGTATCCCGGCGAAGGCGTATGGGTAACCACTTGAGCTTACTGCGAAATTCGGACACATGGTCATACTTCCGCAAGCCGAAGATGAACCGGATGCCAAAGTTTTGCAAGCGCTCAAGTTTATCTAGTTGCTGTTCAGTGAGATCTAGATAAGAAGCATCAGCATAGTCAAGTATCGGGAGAAGAAGCGACTGCGCGAGCGAAATTTTAGTGGCAGTCGGAAGGAAGTTACGCAATCTCCTAAGAGAACCCGCTGAGGCAAACATCTTACGGCTGACTTCAGATATCTGAGGTCCCCATGACAGTTGCCTGTCTATGAGAACGCCTAAATTTTTCACCGTCTCACTCTGCTTAACGTAGGTGCCATCAAATATAATTTGTGGAAGGCAAGACCAGTCTATCCTCGATATCATCCTAGAACCCCCAACGACGATTACTTGAGTTTTGAGTGGGTTAACTCTAAGACCATGTGCCTTGCTCCAGTCCAGAATACGGTCTAGGTCAAGGTTTATTCTATATATACTCGTAGCTTCAGGCAGCCGCTCTACTGTATCTTGTGTGTAAATTTGAAGATTGTCTGCATAGAGGTGGTAGGATGAAGTTAATTGTTGGGATATACCTATACTTACTAATAAACTAAATATATATACTTACAAATATATAAATATATACTTATATATAAACTACAATAAAGGAGATGAACATAACGATAAACTAGCAGTGCGTAGACAAAGAAAGGAAATGGTTGTATACCTTAGCTTTAAAGATAGGAAGAGATTTAGATGATCTAATGGAGTAAGATAAAGCGTTCCACAGCCGCACAGCTTGAACTGTAAAGGAGTCACCATAAAATTGAGAACTGTGGACAGGGGTTTGGAGACTTAGAGCTTCAGATGAGCGTAGATTTCGATCATGCGCCTGGTGCAAGAACACAAAACGCTCCTTTAGATAGGATGGTGAAGAAGGATTGAAAATAATGTTAAAAAGAAGGGACAGAATATGTACATTCTGGTGAAGGCGGATAGGTATAGGTTATATTTTATTTTGATTGAAATCCGTGCCGAAGGTTTAGTCAGCTAGAGTATACTACTGTAAAGGGTACTTCTATCTATTGTAGGAGCTGCCGTAGTCAGCCAACGAACGGGTCGATACCACACAGACAGCTAGCTGCGATATTGTCGATGTGGAACGGCCTTTACAATCCTTTTGTTTGGTTCTAATGGATCTAGCTAAAGAGCTCCACACACGTCTACGATTTCTTTGCGCAAGCCTTTGTGACAAACTTCTGTAAGAAGATTTTGTTCAAACTTATAGGCTTGCGCAAATAAGTTGTTGTCGTGTGTGGGCTCCATTAACTCTCCATCAGATCTAAAGTGGTTTTTTAAAAGCTTATTTTTACTCTATGGTCGTTTACCATTAAAGTTTTCTTGGTTTTGGACCAAAATGGTATAAACGGAACCCTTACGGTGCGACTTTGTCCGTCTGCCCGTCCGTCTGTCAAAGCTGATTATCTCATCGGTTTGAAATTTGTAAAAGTAAAAAAAAAATACTGAAAAAGTATTTTCATTTTAGCAAAAGAGCCAAAATGGTGTAAGTGAAAATTTCTAAATGCGGTTACTAAGTCAAGTGGGGTATCATATCTAAGAACTTGATTTACACATTCCGAAACCATTGTTTAATTTTTTTTATTAGGTGCAGTTTTGAAGTTATAATGAAAAATTTACGAAGAAGGTTACTACCGAAGAAGGAATGTTCTTATCCCAAAACATAGTTACGTACTAACTTGGCCGAAAGACTCAATCTACTTACGACAGGTAATATGGCGTGCCTATTGATATATTATAACCATGGATATCGCAACCAACCGCCCGGCCGCGGCTTCCTAAAACTCTCTAAAACTCTCCAATACGTCAGTACATCCGAAAGTCGATAGCGGTTGAAGTGTCAATATGATAAACTCATGACAACTGCAATCTTTCTTTACAACGGAAGAGTATTAGCCGAAAAGTGTGTTTTGTCGTTTTCGCGAGCGACTATATGACACAGCGCATGTGCGTCACACGTCGTAGACTGTACTACGTGTTAGCAAATAGTTTTAAGTATTTTATTATAAATGTTAGTCACTAAGGTACCTATATATTTATATAGACCATTTAATTACGTATTAACATCTTGTACTTTTCTATTGTTGTCGGAAATAAAGATTCATTATTTTATTATTATTATAAAATGTGCATTGCAAAATTTGTCTTAACGTTTAAACATAGGGTCGCTATTTGTTTGAACAGCCTTAAGCGAAAGCTTTAATTACTATGAAATCTAGCATCATGGCGCTTTTTCACTCGCAGTATTTAGGACGGCGTGCGTTCCTTAGTTATAATAAATCAATGGCCCGGACGCTAGTAAGTAGGCCAAGTTGCTTCTCGGCCCATTTAATAACCATCATGACATGCACGACACACTTTGCATTTTAACCCTCATTGCAAAAAGTGAGAGTAAGCAGTCATTTATTTTGTAAGCTGAACAAGTAACAAGTTAAATAAGGTTAAAAAAGAAACCCGACTACATAATAGTATGTCGATGGTAGCCTATATCACCTGGACCATAATAACTAATCGATTGACACTTCTTACATTAAAATCGGATGGGTAGTTTGGGCGCTGCGGTGGAACATACATCCATAGACTGCTAAATACTCGTGCATAACCCTTCGTTTTGGATTTGCCGTAGTCAGGTATAAATATGGCATAGGTCACCCGCACCGTAATAAAAAATCGTTTGACACCTCATTCATCAAAATCGGATTACCAATTTAGGCGCTACTGTGGATCATAGGTCATATCATAGGTAAATACATATTTTTAATATCACACATATTTTTTTCCGTTCCTGTTTTACCGTTTTTAGTACAAATAGTGTTCATAACAAAAGTTTTATACATACATAAACTCCTAAAAACATAACCCTTCCTTTTAACTTTGCCGTAGCCGGGTAAAAAACCAAGGAATCCAAAACTTAATTTTACAAAGTGTTATGGAATTTTTGATTTTGGGTCTTAAATAGCCCAAAAAGGAATATGCTTAATTATAAATAACTATTTTATATAGAAAGAGTGGCCCCAATTAGCCAATAACCGGGATTCGTGGAAGGAGGGAATGGGGGCATTTGCCCTGCAGTGGGACTCTACGGGCTAATAATAATAATATATTTTATATGGTTACGTAGACATTTTTGCATTCTCAAATGAAAGTTTAAAAACATGATTTTAAAAGTATAAGTAAAAGTTCTATCAACATTTTTTAAAGGTTTTGGCATTTCCGTTATTTAAGCAACCGTCGTTATTAGAACGCTGTGATATTGTTACTATATTGTGATATTAACTATTTATCTATTATAAGATTGTATTATACCGCGATTTAGTAAAACCAAACTACTTGTTATTTAACCTAGCTAGGACCTTTTAAGAGTCATTAGTATCCATCTAATTACCATCACCAGTCACCATTAAGTAAGTAATTAGTATTTTTTTTTTGTAAATTATTGTTTATAACAGTGTTTATTGCAAGTTAAAAAAAACATAGTAATTATTTCAAACAGACGGATGGTCAAAGTAGTAAGCGTTCTATAACATACTGTTACGAGCTGAGGGTTCGGGATAAAATAATGGGAATCAGTCTGACCAAAATAACACTTTTATTCAACACGATGACGATGAATACACGAACTTGGTCACACGTATCACAACACACTAATTCACACCACTGGTGCACCACTTAAAGTCACCGAAACGTTCGCACGTATAGCTAAATCCAGACTGACTCGCGAGAAACTACTGTTAACGCGAGACCCTTCTCCACGTCAGTCCTCCAGGGCCTCGCTGAGACTCACTCACTAACTGAGACTGACTGTCCGGCCATCTCTCCGGCCTATTTATATCGCACACATTTCGATTGTTCGAGAACGATGTCGATCCTTCCAGGAAAGGGGCGGTGTTTCGACAGAACGACCCATCCCCATTGTGCGTAACAGCAGACAATAACAACAATAACACAGCAAGACAAAAGCGCTCGAGAAGTTTCGATTATTACTCATTGTTTAACAGCCTCGGCGTAACACTGCCCCCTCCTAAAACATGCTCGTCCCGAGCATTCTTAGCCCCATATCGCGGCAGCCGATCAACACGAACAATTTTAGGCGCACCTCGCGCTGAAGATGTAGCAACTAGAGGAGCCACATGGCCGTCTCCAGTACTTCAGGACACCCAGAGTCCCTTTCTCATCAGCGATCCCAATTCCAGCCTCCAAAACACGGCTCTCATGATTTCTATCTGTTCTTTCACTTCCTGGAATTCCTTTCCAGATGAACCGAACAATTCCCTCATCAGTCGAGCACGCTCTTATGGCCAACGTCGCTGATCTTCCTGTTGACGACGCTGCTCTTCTTTATCCTGACGTCGCTGTTCCTCTTGCAACCGAGTCTGCTCCACCTGTTCACGTCGCTGTTCCTTCTGCAACCGAGCCTGCTCTTCCTGCTGACGACGCTTCTCTTCTTAATGCTGACGGCGTTGTTCCTTCTGCAACTGAGCCTGCTCTTCCTGTTGACGACGCTGCTCTTCTTTATCCTGACGACGCTGTTCTTCTTGACGATAGAACATTGCCATCCACGTTATCCATTGGTAGAACCGGCATTATTTTATCCCACTTCTGACACCAAATTGTTACGAGCTGAGGGTTCGGGATAAAATAATGAGAATCGGTCTAACCAAAATAACACTTTTATTCAACACGATGACGATGAATACACGAACTTGGTCACACGTATCACAACACACTAATTCACACCACTGGTGCACCACTTAAAGTTACCGAAACGTTCGCACGTATAGCTAAATCCAGACTGACTCGCGAGCAACTACTGTTCACGCGAGACCCTTCTCCACGTCAGTCCTCCAGGGCCTCGCTGAGACTCACTCACTAACTGAGACTGACTGTCCGGCCATCTCTCCGGCCTATTTATATCGCACACATTTCGATTGTTCGAGAACGATGTCGATCCTTCCAGGAAAGGGTCGGTGTTTCGACAGAACGACCCATCCCCATTGTGCGTAACAGCAGACAATAACAACAATAACACAGCAAGACAAAAGCGCTCGAGAAGTTTCGATTATTACTCATTGTTTAACAGCCTCGGCGTAACAATACCATTTTGGTCCGGTAACTATGTTGATTTTTTAATCATAAATAATCATTGAGTGTTTCTATACATTTGTTGATTTTATGACACCATTATAAAATTGGGATTTATCACGTACCTTCTCATCGGTGTTTCGACCGACAATGTTTCGGTTCAATTCGTGAACCTTCAGCAGGGTGAGTGCGATCCGCTCCAAATAACGTCTTGCCTAGCACATAATAAGACCGACAAGATGATACGTCATAAATCCCGTATTTATAATAATGATAGAAATCAATCACAAAAGTTTTCTAAGTAAAATTTTATGACATTTAATAATTAAATTGTATTTTTCTAATGTGTAGGTAAATTTAATGAATTTTTACATCGTTGTTATAATTCTATAGTAAATTATTAAACGAGGGGATAAAGCAGTGTCTTGCGACACGGACGCTATATTGAATCCCGAACGTAAAAAAGAATTCTTGAGTTAACTAACGAGCGGACCGAGGGAGTTACTGGAATCCTGGGTGCAGAGCGGGATATAAGCACACCCAAGGAGCAGACAGCTTTATCCACGAGGAGAATACTCTCCTTTTCACACTTTTGCGAGACAATAAAAGCCTAGGTTGGTGCATTCTGTGCAGAGGTCAGTTCGATTTAAAAATAAGTTCTTATTGTGTGGGTCTCTTTGATTCAAATTTGAATACAGATGAGGTTCCAAATCACATTATACCCGCTAGGGCATAATAAAACACAGTACAACCTTACCCCCGGCTCAGCCGTAGGGATTAATCACCTGCTTTCGGTGAGGTTTACATGACATATAACTTGACACTGTCGAGCAGTGAAAAGTTATTTTATGTTCTTTGTTGACTTTTATTTTTCTTTATTCTTTATTGCACACAAGAAAATACATTTATAAATACAGAAAAAGACTCTTTCTTTTCTTCTTTTCTTTTTTTCTTTTGACTTTTTCTTTATGTTTAGGGTATATTGGTTTTATTTTATTATTATTAATTTAAATTGTATGACATTTGCTGTCTTAAATTATTGTATAATGTAATTTGTAATTATGTAATTTCAAATACGATTGTTAATTGTTCTAAATAAATGAAACGAAATGAAAGACATAAATAAATAAATATAAATATTGCTGGACATTTCACGCAGTGCTATCTAGCAAACTAAGCAGAGCTTGTATAATGGGAACCTGATAACTGATAGAATACATATATACTTTTTTTTTGGTAAATACATACGTACATAAAAATAACTTAAATCATGAAAACATTTGTTCCGCGGCGGGAATCGAACCCGCTACCTCCTGCGCCACGAAGGTCGTCTCTTCAATTACACTAATTACATAAAATAAAGAAATACATTCGTTTACAACTGCACCGTTGAACCTCTTATTCGTAATATTGATCAGTGAGTATTAATTTAATCAACGATCAGTTCAAAAGTTGCTAATAAAAACCAGCTTTTCACAGCAACCACAAACCGAGTCATAACCGCCGTCCGGCCGGTAACATTAAATCGGTCATGGCCTGCCGCTCTATTTAACTTCTGCGGTTAGAACAAAGCAGTCGACTAACAGACTTGGTTTCTGGAGCACTGAATAAGTTACAATAATAAGGGCGACTTGCACAACAATGCCTAAACGCATTTAGTGGCTAAATATGATTTAAGGAGTTTTCAAATCATAAAAACATGACAAATTTAAACATGTTTAGTTGCTAAATACGTTTAGGGATCGTTGTGCAAGCTGGCCTTAGTTTCAATACATTAAAATTATTAATCGAGCGAAACGAGATCTCCAAATCAACTTGGACAAATCGGCGTTGTATGTATGTTTGTTTGTCCGAGGATAACTTTCGAAGCTATGATTCAATCATCGTGAAATTTGATATATAGATAGGTAGTGATAGCACAATTCTGGTGTGACTAAATGAGCTAAAAATGATTGGGGGTTGTTAAGATATTGGGGTTCAAGAGGGGTCCAAATAAACAAAATGAGACTATCCGGTCAAATGACACGTCTAATGAAAGGTCTTCATTTGTACATTTCCAACCCGTTTTTAATTTTAGTTTAACCTTTGTTGTTTTTAAGGTATTAGCCATAAAAAACGGAACTTTGACTAAATTTACAGGGTAAACCAGTGACCCCACAGTGCTTAAATTTGGTATGCGTGTAGCTTTAGTCACACAAATATAGAGAAAAGTCTAAAATCTAGAATAACTGCAATAACTACCCAAAAAAAGTAACTAAAAACATGAACTCCGTTACCTGTAATTTGAATGAAACTGTAGGTCAAGATATTTGGTCATGTATCTCGTGGCACTATTTTGATAGTCAAAGATTACAAATAATATTTTTTTTTTGTATTTATGGGAGACTCGCGTGATTTCACTTCGGGGCGAAGCACTAGTATTTTATATGCTAAAACGTCAGGAAACAGATAAAAACAGTACCTTGATTTTTGCAACATTACTTCAAGCTCACATTTCTCGAAGAAGTGACGGCCTTTGGGGCAAAAAGGTTCTCGAATGGAGACCACGCACTAGAAAGCGCAGCGTAGAACGGCGCAGGTCTAAATAATACCTGATAAAGATTTTGGGTGCAGGCCGCACACGATCGCTCTGAAAATCTTTGGGATCTTCTGCTCAGCAGTGGAAATCATTAGTTTTCATTTAGTTCAACTTTAAACAAAATCGGCCATCATAAAATTCTAGACCGACCATCAAGTGCTACGCGCCTACGCCGTAGGCATTCGTAGCACTTTATAAGATAAATATACAGTGTGTCCCTGGATAAAGTGCAACCCCGAAAGGGGGTGAAACTAGATCAAAAATTATCGACAAAAAAATAGAAAAAAAAATTAATTTTTTTTTTTTTTATTTAATTGGCGTGCCTTGTTGTGAGTCCTGTTTCGATCCCCACCCTTCATCTTTCATAGAACAGGCCCAGCGACCATAATCTACAACAATATAAGTTAAAAAAGGGTCTCTACCTGAGTGGTGACGTAATCAGTGGTCAACTTTAAATGCTCCTAGCCAGCACATTTTTTATGTTAGAACGTAGGTTTTTATTTTATTTAAAAGCTATTATGATAGACAATAATAAAAAGTCATAAAAATTTCTAGTATTATAGGCTTAATTTTAAGATTTTTGGAGTTTATTGGAAAAAAACAGCCTAAAAAATGTAATTTTAATACAAAAATTAAACTTTAAGTCACGATAGCCACTTGTTTGTGAGTTATTTGTTATTTTATCGTCATCGTCACATATCTGACATGATTATGGTTTTTATTTTAACAAAATAGACCTACTACTTTGGAAGAAATCATTTTTTTATTAAATAGAGTCATTAGTGAGCAATAAAAATTTTAATTCATCAATAAAGTATATACTAAATTTTTTTAATTTTTTTTTTCTATTTTTTTGTCGATAATTTTTGATCTAGTTTCACCCCCTTTCGGGGTTGCACTTTATCCAGGGACACACTGTATATAAATAAATAATGCTGGAGGGACGAGCCCACTAATTTCCAAGCGGATTGGACCTTTTTATCGCCTGAAATAAGAGTCTGGAAAGAATGGGAGCAACTTTGCCCAGCAGTGGGACACAGTGGGCTGATAATAATAAGAATAATTGCTGGACTTTTCACACAGCGCCATCTAGCCCCAAAATCATGGTTGTAGCTAAGGGGGGGGGGGCATTGAGGGTCAATGCCCTACTTTGAAATACGAATGCCCTACCTTAAAAAAACACCATCAACTAAGTTAATATGTTAAGTAAACTGCTTGTTAATAGTATGATTAAAATAAAATAATAAATTACAACTAGTGGCGTAACGACATCTAAACAATGTCACAATCATTGTACACTTACTCATTTTTTATTATGCATATATGCCCTAGATGGCTTATAAACGAAAGTATGTGTGGGATCTGTACTCGTATTGCAATGGCACAGTGAGGGTGGTAGGAACTCACTCACACTCACAAGTCAAGTACGATAAAACTCAGATCTATTTTTACTTCCGTCCTACCTGTAACCATCGTTGCCCTACCTTACATTCAAGTCTAGCTAGGGGCCGCAACTAAGCAGAGCTTGTACTATAGGAACTAGATAACCGATAGAATACTAAAATACATTTTTGTTTTGTAAATACATACTTACCAGACTCGAAACAAATATTTGTAGATCATGCAAACTTGTTCCGGTGGGAATCGTTTCCGCTACCTCCTGCGTCTCAGTCGGCTATTCGTCCATTGCGCCACGGAGGTCGTCAAATACTAAGTAAAATGATTCAAATTAAATTGAAATGAATTGAAAACTGAATTCTTGGTTACCCTTTATTGATTAAAAAGCAACCAAAATTGATTATTAGCGATTAAAAATGAGTAAAATTGAAAACGGCGCTGTATGTAAATGCAGCACTCGCTAATTTAGTGTAGCTTCTTGACGTAGGAATAGTTAGTATTCTTTGATGCAACTCAAAGAACTCAAACCTTTTCTGTGCACTACCTACATACCTTTATCTACAATACACAAAGGTTATCTGGAAGAGAATGCTCTTTAGCATTAAGTTCGCCTTTGTACTAGTTTTATAAGTGCAATAAAGTATTTTCGATCAATCAATCAAAGTCATAGTCAAATATATTTATTCATTAAAATCACAAGGATCACTTTGAGGCGTCAATTTAGCTACCTGTTCCTTCGCGACCTTCACGAAAGAAAGGCAAGAAACAAGGCTGGTTGACTATTTAACTATGCCTATGATAAGACGTTTATTAAGTAAACCAGAACAATAATCCAATATCTACTACGAAATTAATTCAGCAAGAAATTCTAAGTTTCAAAAAGTGTTTATAATTGAATCAATAACATCGGCCTAGTGCAAACCAACTTCATCGAATGTAGCCCTCTGAATTCATAAATAGAGGGTGAGCCGGGGTCGTTGACCTGGCGTGCTACGCCACGTGTCTACGAACAGATGCAATCTTAAACAAGAGATGCTAGATTTTAATATATATTCTGAGGCTGGACGGTACTACTCGTACACAGCTGCTGATATTTATACAAAGCATTGGTAGTATTCATGTTTAGGAAGGTAAATTTTTACGCAAGTTACTGTGTTAAAGGGTCGTTGACCTGGCGTAGCTCCTACTGTGCTACGCCACGTATCTACGAACAGATGCAATGTTTTACACGAGATGCTAGATTTTAATATTTATTTTGAGGCTGCACAGCTACTGATATACAAAGCATCCTTTGTGGGATTAATGTTTTAGGAAGGTATATTTTTACGCAAGTTAATGTGTTAAATTATTATTATATTATGTAGGTACTCTTGATTTGGTAACATACTATTAACGGATTTAAAAAACATACTTTGTTACCACAAAAATGTTAAACACTATTTAACGCGTGTTTAAAAAAATCCTAACCAATTTTTTATCGGATTTTTTTTAACAGCGTTTAGAGTGTGTTTATTTTTTTTTGTGGTAAGACAATGAAGGTAAGTAATTAATTCTAAAATAAAACTATATATTACATCTGCAACTATTTGGAGGTGATTTAATAATGAAAATAATAGTAAGTACAGCGAACATGGCGGTCGGTTCTGAGACTGCAGTGTTAGCATAAAAAAACAAAAATTAAACTCGAATTTTCTGCGTTACAAATATATCACTGTATTACTACTCGTAACTTAATCTAAGGCAGATACCGTTTATACGTAATAAATAATAATGCTGGACATTTCACATAGCGCTACTTAGCCCCAAACTAAGCAAAGCTTGTACTATACGAACCAGATGACTGATAGAATACTTATAATGCATAAGCAACCAAACCCGGAACAAATATCTGTAAATCATGCAAACATTTATTCCGCGGTGGGAATCGAACTCGCAACCTCCTGCGTCTCAGCTGGCTATTCGCCCACTTTACCACGGAGATCGTCAATTAACTTTACTCATAGTTCTCTCACAAAGCTGTTAACGTGTTTTGTATAACATCCTATCGTTATATAACATTTTAAATATAATTTATTTAATTCAGCATTATTATTACAATTTACAGCCATATAATAAATAATAAACACAAAAACTTATTTTTATTTGTGTTGTATTATGTGTTTTTATTATTTGTTGTTTTTATTTCGTTTTAACTGTCGTATCTAGCTGGTAAAGTATAATAAATAATTTTTATTCATTCATTAATATTATTACATACATTTTCTCAAATGTTACAAGATGTGATCGTGTTATATAACTACTGTGTGGGAGCGCCATTAGAGAAACTCCTAAGATGTCTGAAAGTTTTATGCACAGACATGAGCCATTAGCCCTTCGTGTCCGCAATCCGGAACCATTTCCGGCTAGACAGCAGACAGGCAATGCCCTGCCATACAAAGGAAACTAACACATTAAGTATGTTGATAGACACAGGGTGCTTTAAGATTACCATGAATATCACAGCGATCGAAACAGGCTAGCTATCCTATTCTATGATGTTGTACTATACGATGATGCTGTTGTTATTTTGGACATCTAAAAGGTCAGTTGGTTTGTGACCAAAGTGTTTGTCAGTGTATAGAATCTGTGTAGATGGGGAATGCGGGACCCTACATTAACTGGCTGCGACTGCGGGGAACCCATTCAAAGCATGGCCCACATACTTATCTGTCTTCTGTGCCTTACCATCTGCACAAAGAAAGATTTAAACTTAGCTACTGACAATGCACTAAAAGTGGCAAATTTTTACTCATCCTTAATGTGATTGAGAAGTGAATCGTTGACTTGAAGAGGAAAAACAAGTGTACGAGTATAGCAATACGATCAATTCGTTTCTTCAATATCTCCTGTTAAAGTTGTTAAACGTAATTTTAAAAGTTATTCGCTAAAATTGTATACGAGAAATACCAATTGCCATCTTCTTGGAGTAGCAAGGCTAAACTTTTTCGCTACGACACTCATCCCGATGTATCAAAAATGCCATGTTGATCATCATTATCATATCAGCCAAAGGGCCTCTACTGCTGAACATAGGCCTCCCCCATATATTTCCAGAGGTACCGATCTTGTGCGGATTGCACCCAACGGCTCCCAGCAACCTTTATCAGGTATTATTTTCTTCCAGTGGGGGCCTTCCTACGCTGGACTTTCCAGCACGTTAATGTTGAAACTAAAAACAGCACTCCCGAAGTGCCACTATTTTTTTAAAATATATAATATACCCAAACAAACGTATCCTGCGGGACTTAAATATTTGCCTCTAATCTCTCATCCAATTTGGCCATGGAATAATATTATTAACATACTTAGTTAGAAGGAAATATTATTGATTTCTGCAATCATATTTACACGGTCAGTTTTAATTGGAGTAGAATAGAATAGAATAGAAAATGCTTTAATCAACCACACTTAACATAACAAATCATATTTAAAACATAAAACTAGATACACGATAGTACAACTGGCGGTCTTATCGGTAAAAATGATACCTTTAGATGGATTGGACTTAAAATTTAGGTGACAAGTTCCCAATTTGTGGCTCGAAATTATTAACTCTATTCTTTTATAAATAAGAGCTAATGTGGCCACTTGTCTATCCTTACTTGTTTTCTAATTCGTGTACAATCGAGTACAGGATCTTGTTTAATAATCATTATAATTCAATAATTTTGACATTATTTATTACAATGAAAATGGAATCTACTGATTAAACTCGACATTGGTGGCAATTCTGTTGTTTACGCTGAATAACTAAAATTGTGTAAAATATGAACGGTCTTATTTTGTTTACGCTAAAGATCAAATTAGAATGAAGTTTAAATTGAAATTTCTAAATTTAAGTATTTTTAAATAAGAAGGCTTGTTAGCGGGCTAGTTTTAGTCAACACCAATTTGATTGATCACTAAAACTAGCCCGCAAACATGCCATCTTAGCAAAAATAACTTAATTTTAGAAATGTTACTTTAAATGTCATTCTAATTTGATCTTTAGTTTGAACAAAATAAGACCGTTCATATTTTACGCAATTTTAGTTAGCGTAAACAACAGTATCGCCACCATTGCATACGTACGCGCTGAATATGGTTGCAGTTATATGTAATACTGAACACCTTGTACCATATTACGCAAAAAAAGATTTGTATTTGCATTTGAACAGTCTGATCTGTAACAATGATTTTTCTGGCTGGAGAGTCGGAATGCGATCCAGTTGTGTACCTCGTGTAAATGTGGACATCCAAGAGCGCATGCGTAACAACCCTTGCGCGCCAGACGTGGGTCGTACGCTTCAGAACGCGGCGCGTTTCAAAAAACCAAGGTCCTCCTTTGTTTAAATAAAACAAATAGTTTACTTTATGTGTGTGACTGTACTTTATGTCAATTGTTTAGTGTGAAATAATTTAATGGTAGCATAGTTTTTAAGGGCAGTGTTGTGTAAGAGTTTTAATATTGGGTGTTCTGAGAATGAATAGTTGCTGATTTTGGTGAGTTGAGCTTGTTGTTTATTTTTGTATGACAACAACGTGAATAGTGTACTTACTTTATTTCAAACAAGAAATGAACATAGGCTGAACATAAATCTCTATATAAGCCTCCCCCATAAATTTACAGTGGCCGATCTTGTGCGGCCTGAACCCAACGGCTCCCAGTAACCTTTATCAGGTCTTCCTTCCATCTAGTGGGGGGCCATCCTACGCTGCGTGGTCTGGTCTACACTCGCACTTTTTAATACCTAATAGCTATTTATTGTTAGTGTTTTTAATTTTTAATATTTGAAAACTAGCAAAAAAATAAAGAAGTGAACTAGACATTCTTAGAATTAAATATGCACTGGGAAAAAGCTTGAAGAACAATTTAAAACTGTCATTTCGGAAATGTGGTTTACCTGAATACCTTATTTTATAAAGGTTTGTTAGAAAAAACTCAAAATAATTATATATTTTTTTTTCAAAATAAATTAGACTTATTTTGCGTATCCCGTTAGAAATTAATCAAAGGAAAAAAAACCTAAAACGTCGGGGTAACAAATAAAAAAGGTGCATACGCGATAAATACCCGTTTTAATCAGTAATATATGCACAGTGATCGCAAAAGTTTGAAAAATACTATTCATCATTGTTATTAGCATCGTTCTAAGCGAATTCTTAGCATTCCATGAACATTCCAAGATTTTAAAAACCATCTCAAAAATTTCAAGCCTCAAGCATCAAGCCTTCCTCTTGATACGAGAACGAGATTCTCGTTCTCGTATCAAGAGGAAGGTTGCGGGTTCTAACAGATCGACCAAAATTGTTCACGAAGGAATAATAGACATAGACAGACATTTATCTGCTACCATAGCACACACAAATTCACACAATACATTCAAAAGGTATAATAACATCAAAGAGAAGCACAAGTAGGAGAAAACATAAAATTACATACAACAAGTATAGGAACAATAGAATTAAATATTAAATATACAGTGTAATCAGGGAAAAACTAAAAAGAGGTAGGTGGTATGTATGTGTTACTGCAGCAAATGGGTTTCAGCTCAGCATTATGCCTCGCGACCGATCGACAGCTCGGCGCTGTTATTCTGCCGAAATAGTAGAGGAGACGTGGAAGATCGACCTTCACCGATCTGATAACCAGATGAGACATATTTTTTATCAAATATAATGTATAAACAAATATGCCTATAATTACTTGCCTATCTAAAAGTGCTCATGGCTATTTTTAATTAAATTAACTTTAATCGATTTTTTTTCATCACTTTCATTCTTTTGATAACCAAATGAATTTTATTTCACTGTTAGTTTTTAATACACAGAATATGCCTCAGTAGGCTTGCCTACTCATTTCTGTGTATAGCTACCTGGCAAGCCGATGTGAACAGGTAAGTCAATATAGGTGACTCCATCGTTCTGCTAACTTATCGAAAGTTATATAAAATTTTAGATTATTTTATTACAAAATCAGTCATATAGACTTGCCTGCAAAAAATCATACTTAAAGTACTGTTGCCTAGCTAAAAACTTTTAGAGTTTTAGCCATCTGATAGGTGCGAGAGAGAAAGTAGAGCGTCCGAAGTCCGTGTGGTAGAACAGGACACAACATAGCAGCTGCCAGCTTTCCATGCGTATACTGGCTGTGATTACACAGCGGCATTTTATCAGAAAGGTAAAGTTCGGCCATTAAAACTGTTCTCCAAAAATGAATCATACCAAATCATATTTGCGTCATTACTAGATGAAGCGGATATTTTCATAAATGAAAAAATGCAGGCTGTTCAAGAGTTTACCTCTCAAATGTATAGTATAAAAAATTGCACTAGTGTGAATAACGCCAGGTATCGCATTTTTATGAAAAGTTATTCCGCAAAAGAAGATAGTGAGCACTTTTTGAAAAAAGTTAAAAGACTCTAACAATTTGCCACCATGCTGGTCTTCTTTAACCCAAAAATTTTTACGAACGATTTATGTCAATTCTATGTGGCTTCATGCGACTGATCAAGATTGCTTAAAATTGCGCCCTGAAAACTGTGGTTGGCTCATAGAAGATGATCATTTTAAACCAATTGGATTTGTTGGGGACCAAACACCCTTGAAAATTGATGACATCACGCAAGTCATGGATAATGGAGATGGAGAAGAATTAGAATCTGAAAATCAGTATTCAACTTCCGATGATTCAGTTAATGAATAATAAAAATAATAATAAATCTTTGAATTTCATTTTTTTATGTATTTTTTATGCTTTTTAATAAACGGTTCTAACAACATAAATGTATTAAATTTTTTTTTCTATATTGATTAATTTTTTTAATTTTTTGTACTAATATTTTAAAACTAACACTTATTCTTTCCCGCTTTACAGCATTTATTTAATTTAAATAATAAATAAATTATTCTCTATTTAATCTTAAATAAAAAATATAGATTTTTTTATAATTTTTTAATTTTACTATTTAGCTTTAAAATGATAAAAAGTTTTGTTGAATTAGTTTTTTTATTTATTTATTAATATAATAATATATTAACTTATTTATTTTTGATTTTTGCATAGCTGTAAATACGTATAGTGTGAAATAATATAAAAATTGTGATCGAAATTAGTTATAATAAATGGGAGCTCAAAACTAATGACAAGTGTAAATAAATGCTGTCTCTGTCACTCACATGTACACGAGCATGCGAACTCGGATACATTCAACGGTCAGGTAGCTTGCAGCTGCTATGTTGTGTCCTGTTCTACCACACGGACTTCGGACGCTCTACTTTCTCTCTCGCACCTATCAGATGGCTAAAACTCTAAAAGTTTTTAGCTAGGCAACGGTACTTTAAGTATGATTTTTTGCAGGCAAGTCTATATGACTGATTTTGTAATAAAATAATCTAAAATTTTATATAACTTTCGATAAGTTAGCAGAACGATGGAGTCACCTATATTGACTTACCTGGGCCCATAGCCAAATTACATTCGCCACGAATCTATTCGATTTCTACATACATTTGTTGTCGCTGAATCACGTGGTATTTCTATGGCATGTGTCAAATCCCATACATTTTCGGACGTATCGACTAGCGTCATCGCTAATCGACTGTAACTTGGCTAAGCCCTCTGTTCACATCGGCTTGCCAGGTAGCTATACACAGAAATGAGTAGGCAAGCCTACTGAGGCATATTCTGTGTGTTAAAAACTAACAGTGAAATAAAATTCATTTGGTTATCAAAAGAATGAAAGTGATGAAAAAAAATCGATTAAAGTTAATTTAATTAAAAATAGCCATGAGCACTTTTAGATAGGCAAGTAATTATAGGCATATCTGTTTATACATTATATTTGATAAAAATATGTCTCATCTGGTTCTCAGATCGGTGAAGGTCAATCTCCACCGGCTCTTAGACCAAAACCTTTATTAGGCAAGTCATTAGAACTCGTAAGAACGAATAGGCACTAATTGCCACATTAATAATAATCTCGTACAATATTCCGTTTGTAAGATAATTTTCATGAAAGCATATCACTATTATATCAGAAATCCTATATGAAATCGCTTCCAATTCGATTCCTGGTGTACACTAAAGAATTATTATATTCTATTCTACCGCCTTATTCATGCGCCCCCCCAAAGGATATAAATATAACTTCTACACGATATAGCACAAAGTATCACCTATATGTGCACAATACAGGCTGCTTCAGAATATATATTATCCAAAAATGGGGTTCATTGCTCTCCCTCAAAAGGACACAGGATCAACAAGAGCCCTCCGTTATTCTACTACTTTTTTATTTGTTTAAAATCAGCGGTTTCCCGATGAAAATTTAGCTGATTTAGGTGCATAATCCGAAGTCAAATCTCTTGTACGGTAAAGGCAAGTAATAACTTAATAGGTATAGAGTCCGAGAAACAGCTGATTAATCGTCAGGCTTACGTATTTTTTTTTTAAATATCATGCATCGAGTGAAGCGAGATCTCCAAATCAACTTGGGCCAATCGGCATTGTATGTATGTATGTATGTTTGTTTGTCCGAGGATAACTTTCGAAGGGTTTATCCGATCATCGTGAAATTTTATACATAGGTAGGCAGTTATGGCACAATTTTGGTGTGACTTAATGAGCTAAAAGTGTTAAGATATTGGGGTTGAAGAGGGGTAAAAAAAGAGACTATTAGGTCAAGTGGGACGTCGCATGAAAAGTCTTCGTTGGTACATTTAGACTCCGTTTTTATTTTTAGTAAAGTTCTTATAGTTTTTGAGTTATTAGCCATAATATAAACTGAACTTTGACAAAATTCACAGGGTACACCAGTGACCCCACAGTGCTGTAATTTAGTATGCGTGTAGTTTAAGTGACACAAATATAGGCAAAAGTCTAAAATCCAGAATACCTGCAACTTGTACCCCAATTAACCAAAAACGTAACCAATTAACATGAACTCCCGTTACCTGTAATTTGAATGAAACTGTAGGTCAAGTTAGTTGGTTTTATTTCGTGGCACTATTTTTATAGTCGAAGATTACAAATAATATTTTTTTGTTTTAATCGGAGACTCACGAGATCTCAGTTCAGGGCGAAGAACTAGTTATTAAAAAAAATATGTTATTAAGAAAAATTAAATATTATATTCATGGGCAGAATTACCCTATAATTCTAGGGTGGGGGAAATAAGATAAACACTGTCATCGCAGATTGAGAATCACCTCTTCGTTACAAAGCACCTCGTATGTTGTTCTCAGCGGATTTCCCTCGCAATGAAGCCGAAGAAATACCGAAGCCATTTTATACCTCTGCACTTGAAATAGAAAGTGTAGTTAGGTAGGTCAGCTGTTTCGAAGGTTATTATAAGTCAAAGTCACTAGGATGATTTTTGAATAGTCTCTTATGTCCAATTTACATATTACAAGAATACAAGAGTTTATTAATAAAAATAATATTTTACACGTCAATGGTCAAATTTCATAAATTACTACATTATAATTAATGAATTATAATACATACATATTTATGATTCATCTTGTAAAACAATACTGCATTATTTACGGGGGGGGATCTTCTACAATTCGGGTAATTCGAGGAATTCAGCCATGCTGTAGAAAACCCTCTCCAACAACCATGTTTTTAAACGACCCTTAAACACCGCGATGGAGGCTGCATTTCGGATACTATCTGGTAGCCTATTGTAGACTGCTGGGCCCGAGATGTACACCGATCTGTTCGACTTGTGCAGCTTGTGTGTTGGCGTCACCAGTCTGTGTCACCAACCTGGTGTTTATTGCGCTCTCCGCAGCAATAAACACCAGGTTTATTGCTGCGGAGAGCGCGTACTGCGTTAACCCCTTTAATAGTTAGAATATTAAGAAATAGTTAAAAATCTTAGACGTCCTAGGAATTTGAAAAAAATCCAAACATTTTGCACAAACAGTGGAACGCCTTGAGTCTGTGTTTCCTGAATCAAGGGGTTTTCAAGTCGCAAGTGAACAGGTTTCTTTCAGGCAGATTTTTTCATCGTAGACTGCATCATTGCTGGTGGGTGGGTCTGCGTACTGAGAAAGAGATCCGATGATGTCCATCATAGGTGTTCGTAACTTCATGTAGCATATGTTTGACTGCCTCCGTGGCGCAGTGGGCGTATAGCCGGCTGAGACGCAGGAGGTAGCGGGTTCGATTCCCGCTGCGGAACTAATGTTTGCATGATCTACAGATATTTGTTCCGTGTTTTTCTATACATTATAAGTATGTATTTACAAAAAAAAAACAAAAGTATATAAGTATTCTATCAGTTATCTGGTTCCCATAGTACAAGCTTTGCTTAGTTTGGGGATAGATAGCGCTGTGTGAAATGTCCAACAATATTTATTTATTATTTTATTTATTTTTATTTATATGTCCAATCCAATGGTACCACAAATGTAAAATTCCGTCAAGCCCTTTAGCCTACACGATGTGCCTTGAACATACAACCTAAAAACTTAACGTTTTTTCAAATTTGTACGCCTAATGCAGATCACACATCTAACCTAACACTTATGTAACATCTGTAATAACCTGTGTTTCACAAACAAAGATATTGAAATTGAAAACATAACCCTCCTGCTTCGCAGTCGAGTAAAAAATACATGGTTTCAGACAACCAAGTACAGACGATCTAGTTGCAGGCAACCGGTTTTCAGGGTAGTTGGTTGTAAAAAAGTTCCATGAAAGTAACCCGTGATTCAAATCAATATCAGGGGTTATTTGGGGCAAGCTACTTGAGACCACCGATCTCTCGTAGCTAGGACGTTGCTTATGAGGAAAGTAGCTACTCATAGCGTACAGTACACCAGAGGGCTTAGCCAAGTTAAATTCGCTTCGAATCGATTCGTTTTCTACATAGGTTTGTAGTAGATATATCACGTGATATTTCCATAGCATGTGTCAATCCATACATTTTCGGACTTATCGACTAACGTCATCACTAATCGAATGTAATACCGGCCCGCCATAGAGGTTCGGTACGTATACTAAAGAACCTCCCTGTATATATCGCAGCATTCTCACTCCACAGGAATCATTTTATTTATGGAAATAAACGTCTAGCAATTTTAGGTATATACCCGACATTTTAACCAACAACCTGTTAGGGCTTGTAGGTATAATGGAAGACTTTTCTTGTTCAATGCATATATACGAGACACGCGCAGGTCTTGTGCAAGTCTATAGAGTACATGTAACGGCCTTCTGCGAGTTTTTGCTTTACAAATTTACCGGTTTTCTCCACTACAACCATATTTTAATCGTTTTCTTGAATTGACGAATTCGACGATCCAGGCAATGGTGGCTCGGCAGGTGGCGGCAGAGATACCGGGCTTACCTTCTTAATTTCTTTTCTAACTTTTTAATCTTGTCACGTATCTTCTCACTTCTTTCCCTACTTCTTTTTGACATGTTTCCACCATAAAAACTGAATTCATCATTTTCAAAATTTTTAAAGAGATTTGGCGTTGTTTGATGTCGAGTCTCGAAGGAATTAATGAGTTGAACGGATAAGTGGGCATATAGACTTACTTTCCTATATAAAGGCGTGAATAGACATCGATAGTAATCGATTTACTACAATGTTAAACCGAATCAAATCCTTATATAGTTACAATAGAACTACACGGTAACTTTGTTTAATTATGTAATCAAACGTCTCAATTACTCGCCTAACGAGAGGACTGAGCAAACTTTCGAAGTGGATACTGTTTTGTGACAATACTGTGAGTGTCTAGTGTTCCGTTTGTTTGTCTAATTAGGCCCGGCTTGCACAACGATCCCTAAACGTATTTAGTGACTAAACATGTTTAAATTTGACGTATTTATATGATTTGACAACTCCTTAAATCATATTTAGCCACTAAATACGTTTAGGGATTGTTACGCAAGTCGTTCTACTAGTAAATGTCGGTGGTACAATGGGTACAATACTGGAAACTATGAAACTTTCTTATCCAATATTTGTCACTTAATGTTTTTTGTTAAACAAGGCTCGCGTTTGACTACTGTAGATAGATAGATAGAGACATTTTTCGATACAAACACACATAAACTACATACGGTGAATAATTACAGTCAGGCACATTATTATAATGAGATAAAAATTACGTACGTAGTCACTATGAGCCCTGCGCCGAGAAAAGGGTATGGCTCATCATATGTTATAATTATTGTGTAAACGATCATTAAAAAGAATAACCAATTTTGTTTTTTTCCTGATTCTTTCCTATTTTGGACGCAGAGAAACAGGCGGTAAAATTGACGGTTCAAAGTGATCCTTGTGGTTTTAATGAATAAATTAATATTGACTATTGGCATAATGCTAAACACATATATTGCTTAGCGCTGGTTTTAAGCCATGAAAGGGCGATAGTTATGAGTGTTTTTATGAAAAAAATTGTTGAGTGCCCACCCACACTCATTCTACATACGTAGAATGACTATTTCGCCTAGAAGCGATGATGCACTCTGCGATGGAACATGTTTGCATGAATTTGTGTACGTGAATACACAACTCAGCAATTATCTTTTCCTTCGTACAGGACTTGAATGAAATTGGTTACGGATTTTAAAAAATAATTTTTAATTATTTTTGACCATTATTTTGTCTGATGATAAGCGATGTAGCACTCTACAATAGAAACCGCTTGGGATTGCTAGTAAAGTTCACTCACTACTTGAAAACCTTGATGGTTGTAGTCATCGGGAAACACAGACTCAGGCAAGGCGTTCCACTCTTCATCTTAAAGTTAAATTTTGAATTTTGCATGGATTTTTTTTATGTTCATCATATCAGCCATATGACGTCCACTGCTGAACATAACCCTCTTCTATAGATTTCCAGAGTGACCGATCTTGTGCGGCTGCTCCCAAGGGGTCCCACCAACCTTTATCAGGTCTTCTTTCCATTTAGTGGTCCGGGCAGCGCTTTCCAGTGCGTGGTCTCCACACGAGAACCTTTCTGCCCCAACAGCCATCAGTTCTTCCAGCTGCCCTGCCTACTGCCACAACAGCTTAACTATCCTTTGTGGTATGTTAGTGACTTTGTTTCGTCTACGAATCTCTTTATTTCTGATTCTACCTAATAGAGAAACATCAAGCATAGCTCTTTCTATAGTAGGTACACTGAGCGACCTTGAGCCTTCTTATGAGGCCCATAGTGAAAGACCACTACCTCACCTGATGGTAAGTGATGATGTGGTTTAACAGGAGAATGCTTGCCAAGAACCTGTTTAACCTAACCTTGAGGACTCCGAGATTATCTTTGTCCGGGAAAACAGACGGTGGAAAATTAATATTCTTTGCCTGAAGCGAGCGAAGGATTTGAATATCAATGAAGCGTTTAAAACGATCCTTAAGGTTATTTTGAATAGTCTTGACGTTATAAAGTATGAGTAACTTTAAAGTTGTCCAACACATCAGTTAAAAATAGTTCTGAGTGGACATGGATTCCCTGTATGAGGGTATTATGATTTACGAGGACTATGGTAGGTACCTAACACAAAGCGGAGACACGGAACAAATATTTGTAGATTCTGCAAACATTCCCCCGCAGCGGAATCTATCTCCTATGTTTGATTGATTAATATCGATAACGTTACACCTTGCAATTAATTAAATAAATATATAAATATTGTTGGACATTTCACACAGTGTTATCTAGCCCTAAACTAAGCAGAGCTTGTTGGGACTTGGAACCAGATAACTGATAGAAATTTTTTTTTTTGTAAATATATACTTACAATACATATTATTATATATAAAAACATCCAGACCCGGAACAAATATCTATAGATCATGGAAACATTTATTCCACAGCGGGAATCGAACCCACTACTTCCGCGTCTCAGCCGGCTATTCGCCCATTGCGCCACGGCGGTCGTCAAATTTTTATTACATAAAACTTAAAAATAATTGCTTAACCTATAAATGTTTGTCTCTTCAAAATGTGTTGTTTTTTTTACATATGTCTATTTTGATAATAATTATGTACATATTTGTCTTATCGAATTTACAGATAAATGTTTGTATAATTATCCTTGCGTTTCAGTCAACTACTCGCCCGCCTCGCTACAGAGGTCATAATGAATAAGTATTAATTTAGTTTTGATGTTCGAAGGTTAAAATCTTTAGTACATGTCTACTGGATTTGCTCAGTGAATTCATGATTACCCTCTGAGTAGTTAAATTAATGTCATTCGTAGTTGGGTCGGCTCAACGAACCACATTCAGTTTTGGGTCAGTAACCATGGGTCTAAGGAACCCTTTTACGTATAGTATTCGTATTTGCCTATGCCTAAAAACTAAAGTATTCAACCAGTGCGTCCTACCTGTGATGACTTATGCAGTCAAAACGTGGACACTTACGTCGCGACTGGCTCATAAATTGAAAGTCGGTCAGCGAGCTACGGAAAGGGCTATACTCGGGTTTTCTCTGAAGGATAGAATCCGTAACGAGGTTATCCGACAGAGAACCAAGGTGATCGACATAGCTCAAAGGGTCAGAAAGCTGAAGTGGCAGTGGACCGGTCATATCTGCCGCAGAACCGATAACCGTAGGGGTAAACGTGTTCTGGAGTGGAGACCACGTCTAGGCCAGCGAAGTGTAGGACGCCCTCCGGCTAGATGGATTGACGATTTGCGCGCTGTGGCTGGCAAAGATTGAATGAGAAGAGCTGAGGATCGGACCAGTCCAGCAGTGGACTGTTATAGGTTGATGATGAAGATGATTCGTATTTAGACCGGTTTTTCTGATCCACCAAACCAGATTTTAAAGAACTTTTTAATTTGTATTTAATTTTTGACTAAAAACGTGATATTTACCAATTTACCCTGATTTATAAGTTTTGAGTGTCCAGATATTTCAACAAAGCTGTATGCGCCATGATCATGGATAAACATAATCCTCAAAAGTTTTTTTAACTATTTCTGTAATAAAGCCATGACATAAAATACATAGGTATATCTCTAATCAATAATCTGTGTGCCATATTCCTTTTATTTTTCATTTGAAAAATATTAAACAGTCTTACAGTTTATTTATGTTAGAAACAATAATTAGTGCCATTTTTGAAAATGTAAAGGTTATGACCAGTATTTGCTATTATAACTATCTACTCGCAAAGTCTTAGTTAACCCGTGGTCATGGCGCATTCAACTGCGTTGATATATCGGAACACTCAAAGGCTATAATTATGGTAAATAACCCGTATTTTTACTAAATAATCAGTACCCTATCGAGGTGGAACAACCCTGATAAATCGTCGGTTAATAGGGAAACTTCGCACTCTGCTAATAACACTTTCTTTCCCTTAAATTACGTTTAACATATTTAGCCTATTAACATAGCTATTAATTAGTCTAAAGGATAAAATTGGATGATATTATTAGACGGACATTAGAAGCGTACCCATTGAAGCTAGCTAACATTAGCACTGGTGATCGGCCTTTTCAAAATTCTAACTTATTATATCCCGATACTGCAGTGCATCGGAGATGTTTGTTCATTATCACTACTGATCAGATATTCGGATGCATATTTACCTAAAGTTGATTTTTAGCTAACAAATTATGGAATTCTTAGAATATTTTTATTAAAAATAAGATCCCGGGATCCCGGGATTGGATGCATATTTATTTAACATTAAATATTAAGCAGGTAGAATTTGCCATCTCACTCCCACACTTACAAAATGCATATATTCCCTGAGGTCTAATAGGCCCGATCTGACACTTGTTACAAGGTTGTTTTCGCTCCGTCAAAAATTACTGACAGTAAAAGTAGGAAAAAGCAACCATATTACGTTGTAACAAGCCATTATGTATTATTAAGTATAACCAATGTGCCAAAGTGTGCGTTTTTTCATAGAACGTGAATCTCTTTAGACTATATGAGGGATGAATGGCATACCATAAAAACCTGTGCAGCTTTAAGGGATTTCTAGGGGATGTAGATAAATAAATAAATAAAAAAATTAACACATGATAAATTTGTTGATCCCGGAGTCACGGATTGTATAATGGATATATATATATATATGATATTTTATTATATGTTTATAAGTATGTATTTACAAAAAAATGTATACAGGGTTACAGGAAAAATCGTGCTAGATCCGTTAAGGGCGTGGAGTACCCATAATTTCTGACTTATTTCACTATGAAACACCCTACCCTAAACTTAACCCTTTTCGAGATATTCGACTTTTAATTTTTTTATTGAAAATTGCCGATTTTTAGGCTACTAAATTTATTTTTGTTTATTTTGTGTATCTTATTATTATTATTATTGCATTTTTACATGTGTAATAAGATGCTTTAGGACGTCAATCATTAAAATAGTGCATAAGTTAATTGAATAGACCGTAGTAGACAAGTGAAAGTTAAGAAATAAAAAAAAATATTAGAAAGTTTATTTTTCTCTAAGGGATATCTAAAAAAAATATTATGGCAATGGTTCGGCAGATGTTTTTTAAAATATCTACGTTTCATCAGCTATCTAACGAGGTATAACAATCTAGGGTTTGTATTACATTTCGTGGAAAAAAAGTAGTTGGGACGCTCCAGGTAGCAGTTTTAACGGTCCCGCGCCTATTGTCCTTCAAGTTAAGACGCACCGTGCGAGCGATACAAGTGACGATTTATGTAAGTGCGAATGAAAGAAAAAATGTGTAGAGACCGGTTAGGGCTGGGATACAACAGGGGGTACAACAGTTTTGGTTGTCAGTCTGCTTTTGTGCTTCGTACATAGTAGATGTGATATCGTTTTGCTCTTTTTCTCGACTTGGCTGTGATTCTGGACTATTTCTTCTGATTTGTGACTACTGTGCTTGTTAACCGGACTCTGATTTGTACCTGTGATACGGAAGTGTTGAAGATGACGTCCTACACACCTGAGGAATATGCTGATATGCTTATTTGTTACGGATACTGCGATTGTGTGTCTGCGCAAGCTCGCAACGAATACATAACTCGCTACCCCGGTCGTCGAGTGCCGGATGTGGCCGTTTTTGACAGAGTCTATCGAAGACTTCGAGAAACTGGCTCTGTTTTGAGACGAAATACAGACATGGGAAGACCACGAATTGATGACGAAGAACAGGACAATGAGATAGTGCAACGCTTTCGAGCGGATCCGACTACTTCCACTAATATTGTTGCCCGTGATCTGGGACTTTCGCAATGGAGAGTGTGGTTTACAGTGCATACTGCTGGCCTATACCCGTACCATTACACGCCGGTACCCGTTATTGAAGAAGAAGACCCCGCGAGAAGATTGGACTTTTGCAGATTTATGCTAAATGCTGACGTAGAAGACCCAGATTTTCTAAGAAATATCTTGTGGACGGATGAGTCCAAATTTGATAAAGATGGCATAACTAACTATCACAACGCCCATTACTGGGCCCCAAAAGAGCTAAGGAATCCCAATAAGAAAAGAGTGAAGGGGTCCCAACGAAGATTCAGCGTGAATGTGTGGATGGGCATTATCTCCAATCATTTGATTGGACCTTACTTTCTCCCGGATAATCTAAATGGGGAAAGCTACGAAAATTTCCTGAGAGCAGACTTAAGTGATTTGCTGGATGATCTGCCACTCAACCTGATCAGGGACATGTGGTTCCAACACGATGGCTGCCCTGCCCATTTCAGGAGAAGTGTCAGAGACTGGCTGGACACAAATTATCCAAACAAATGGATAGGACGAGGTGGACCGTTGCCATGGCCAGCAAGAAATCCGGACCTAACCCCCATGGATTTTCACGTGTGGGGGTGCATGAAAATTCTTGTGTACAGCGAGCCGAATCCAGTTTCGTCTGTGGAAGACTTATGAGAAAGGATTGTGGATGCAGCCAATAAAATGAGGACCACGTTAACCACTGGAGTAGTAAAGACTGGTCTCCGTAGAAGGATGCGACAATGTATCAGAAATAGAGGCGGCCATGTTGAACATGAACTGTAGAATAAGAAAAAGTTGTGTGAAAATCTTTAATAAATGACATTTCATGCTTACCTATTATTTTATTTTACTTTTTAGGGCTAAGTATAAATTTTCTTCTCCACTGTCGCCTATAAAACTAAATTTTTTTCAATGCATTTTAATAAAACCCTAGATTATTATACCTCGTTAGATAGCTGATGAAACGTAGATATTTTAAAAAACATCTGCCGAACAATTGCCATAATATTTTTTTTAGATATCCCTTAGAGAAAAATAAACTTTCTAATATTTTTTTTTATTTCTTAACTTTCACTTGTCTACTACGGTCTATTCAATTAACTTATGCACTATTTTAATGATAGACGTCCTAAAACATCTTATTACACATGTAAAAATGCAATAATAATAATAATAAGATACACAAAATAAACAAAAATAAATTTAGTAGCCTAAAAAATTGGCAATTTTCAATAAAAAAATTAAAAGTCGAATATCTCGAAAAGGGTTAAGTTTAGGGTAGGGTGTTTCATAGTGAAATAAGTCAGAAATGATGGGTACTCCACGCCCTTAACGGATCTAGCACGATTTTTCCTGTAACCCTTCTATCAGTTATCTGGTTCCCATAGTACAAGCTCTGCTTAGTTTGGGGCTAGATAGCGCTGTGTGAAATGTCCAGCAATATTTATTTATTATTTATTTATATGTAATTTTGGGAATAAATGGCTTATAATAATAATATAATAATGATTTTATGTTTTTTTGTGGCCGTCTTAATAAATACTTAATTAAACATTCGGAACCCCAGATTTAAAATAGGAAAACTTATAAATTAACATTTTAGAGCCCTTACAAATAAGATACCTCTATCCATCAATTTGCTAAAACGTGTTTGATCCCAACTACTATTCTACCCACAAGTCTACAACCCCAATAATGTATTTGTTAAGAAATAACTCGATTCTGAACAACGTCAACCCTCTTCAAAGGTCGTTCCGGTGTCTCACTCCATCAGGCTACTACTCCGTACTCAAATAACACTGACAGAACACCTTGTTAGTTGCCACATATCGCTAAAACGTCTGAAAAATCATAAAATATTGTTACGAGCTGAGGGTTCGAGATAAAATAATGAAAATGAATCTAACCAAAATAACACTTTTATTCAACACTAAAACGATAAATACACTAACTTAATCACAAATAATCACAACACACCATTGTTGCACAATAAACCACTAAAAGTCACCGAAATGTTCGCACGTATAGCCAAAACCAGACTAACTCTCCGGGCGTCTCTCTGGCCTATTTATACCGCGCACAGTTCACAACACTCGAGCGATCCTCCGTCGACCGAGACACGTTCTCGGAGACCCGGATGACGAAATCACCTCTGCTAATGCGGAAGGTGAGTCATCCATATCAGACAGAGCAAACACTTCACAGAAACACCGACCTCGCCGGCGAGGTCGACGTGTCCCTTCAGTCGCCGCTTATACGAGGTACAGACATGTACCCGGGCGTTTCTCTCCTATCCCCATCCCGGCAACAGCCCAAGCCGAGGTTCGTACCTAAGTGGTGCCCTTGCGCTAGTTGCCTAAAAAACTTACTGGGCTGAGCGCCATCTGCGCTCGCCAAAAGTTCGGTTAAGCTGTCACGGCCTCAGAGGCCAACAGCGAGATTAGTCCATCCGAAAAAAAAAAAAAAAAAAAAAACACTCGAGCGCTCTCGATCGTTCCAGCCCGGCTAACATGGCAGGTACGAGAAAATTTTGTCACGCCATTTTGTCGTCGTATCTCTACATCTCGACTGTCGGTAACATAGAGTTCACTTATGTCATGTCGTTCTGTCAAACGTAGACTTCGTGACAAATTTCTCTAAAACCGTAACATGCGCGTCTTATTTTCTCATCGCTAGTCGACTTTTGACAACTAGACTTGACTAATTTGTCGTCATCATTCTTTTCGACGAGATTGAGAGACAGCAGCGATATTTTCTAAAAATTAAATTGAAATCGGTTCAATTTGCTGAAAAAATGGCAGTGCCGTATTACAACTATATTGCAACAATTTATGAAGAGAGATGGCAAAGGAAAATTCAAAGAAAGCGGATACGGGATATCTGCAACCCGTTTGATCTCCGTGACAGCGAGTTTCAAGCGCTTTGGCGCATATCTAAGCCAATGGCTTTGTATATTATAGAGAAACTGCGAGTGGACCTCGAGCCTCGGAGTGGCGACACTATGCCTGTGCATTTAAAGGTAAGGTACTTAACTTGATTGCTTATAGATATTTTCTTCTGTCAAATTCATCTCAAAACAAACCACACTCTACTAATTTTATGCTTTGTTATAGGTATTATGCTCCATACAGTTGCTGGCTAACGGTGGTTACCAGCGCCAGTTAGGCCAAGATCACACCTTGTGCCAAGCACAAACCACCATAAGCAGCTTTTTGGACAAATTTCTGACATCTGTATACAATAGGTAATATAAATTTTAAAAAAGTTATTTATTAGATTAGTATGTATTATTATTATTTTTTTCAAAATAAGCAATTTTGTAAACAAAGAACGGTTTAAGATTGCAATTTTTATTACAGGCTTCTGGCAGAGTGGGTACATTTTCCAGGAAATGAGCAAGCCCGGAGAGAGGTGGCAGGACTATTCGAGTCAAAATATGGTGTGCCCAGTGTGCTGGGGTTGGTGGACTGCACACACATTAAAATTTTCCCACCTCCCGGACCCCAAGGAGCACAGTATAAGAATAGACGCAAGAGCGCACATACTATAAATGTGCAATTGGTAAGATATGTTGCAGCAACTATTGCGATTATATATCACGCTTGCAAAATTTTGTTACACTATATTGTATGGATGCACCTTGTTAACCTTGAATTACCTGCAGGTTGCTGATGCGGACTGCCGGATCCTGAGCGTAAACGCCAGGTATCCGGGCCGAGTGCATGACTCATTCATTTGGAGTCACTCCCGTGTTAAGGAAGAGATGAAGCGGCTCCACGACAACAGGATTGGGAGCTATTTTCTTTTGGGTTTGTACCATATTTAATTAAACACACTAAGAATACAGATACAGCATCCATCCATTTATTTATTTTAATAATAATTAATGTACCTACAGTCTTTTTAATTAACATAAATCAGTCTTTATTGTGAACAAAAATAATCAGCTGTTTAATTTTTAGCACTGCAGGTGTTATCTTTTTTTGTTGCTTCTTCGCCTCCTGTAACAAAAACATTTCTTAGTATATTTACAATATTATATTTTAATGCAGGAGATTCGGGATACCCACTAGAGCCATGGCTGATGACTCCAGTGCTGAACACAGAGCCCAACACCCCGGAACAACGCTACACTGAATGGCATTGCCGAGTGCGCAATGCGGTTGAGCGAACGAACGGCTACCTCAAGGGAAGTCTTCGGTGTTTGGGTATAGACAGAACACTGCATTATTCGCCCGAAAAAGCATCGCTCATCATTTATGCCGGGTGCATCATCTATAATCTGATGATACATTTTGGGTATGTACAAGTACTGAGACCAATTCACATAGTCATGTATAACTTTTTCCTATTATTTATCATTATTTTATAGGGTGGAGAGAACAGAGGAAACGGCTGATAATGACAACGGAAATGATGAAAGCGATTCACAGACTCCTCGTCAATTACTCAGGCTGAGTCAAGCCAGACGGGCAGAACTTATTGCTCATTATTTTAATTGATTATTTTTTATTTTATTAAATTGAATGTTTTCCATTACTTACATTATATTATTTTGTTCCTCTCTCAATCTATTACTGCGGCGCAATTCTGCCAATATTTCCTGAAAAAAAAATGTAGATATAATTAGTATAATAATATGTGAATATTTAATGAATCATTATTAAGTTGGTATAGCCTTGGTATAGCATAGCCTCTGTAAGACGAAGGCCAAGATTTTGAGGTACTGATTCATAGTAAATCGGTAAATACTAGACTTCTGCCTGCGGCTTTGCACGAGTAATTTCGATTCATATCATTGAAACTTTATTCTTCTGTTTCACTCCGTTAGAGGAAAATTTCCAAAAATCCCTTCTCTGCGGTTTGGGCTCTGTGTTGATGTCAGCCAGCAACCGATCATTTAATATTTATATATAGTATGCAGTAGGTAAGTATGTAACTTAAACTTTGTTTCTTGGTTTTGGGATTAGACATTTTACTAGATATCACTTTTTAATTACATATAATAATTATCATACTTTCTTACCCTTAATAACATATTGTTCTCGTTCTGAGCTTTAAGAAAACGATCCGGCGGGTTGGGTTTCCGTACCCTGGATTTTCTTGCAGTAGGCGGACCTCCAACAACTGCACGTGTAGGCAACGACTGTGCATGATTTTCTGATACAGCTTCTGTATTCTAAGACAAAATGCATTCCTATAATATCAGCTTCCTATCGCAACTGATTAATATAGCAATCCAAATAGGAAATGCTGCCAGCCTGCTAGGAACTATGTCTTAAAGAGACGGACACTTTTTATTTGTAATTTCTTTCTTTTATTATGTTTTTGTTATAGATATTGTATTCATATTTATGTAAAAGGACAATAGTTTTACTCTTCAAGAAAGTCAAATATGCTTACGCCAATAGGAGATTCGTCGGGGCCAAATCCTGCGGCCATCTCCACCCCAATAGTGCTTAGCACTAGAGCTGCGTTCTCCGACATTAACTGCATTAACATTAACTTGCTTGTACACTTGTTTACTTGTGGCATTAACTGCTCGCGTTGTTGCGCCACCCTCTACCCGCGCCTTCCTCTTCTGATCCCGCCAGCACTGGAAATAACCATTACTTATAATGTACCTACCTAATAACAACATAAAATATTTCAATACTTAAGTTTTATTTGTTTGTTCATAAACTTACTACTTTCCACTGCTCCACCGACCTGTCGGGGCCTAGCTCGTCTAGTGCCGCTTTCAGCGTTTGCCACTGGCGCTCCATAGCCGCAGCACCTTGCGGCGTTTTGAAATCACCAGCAGCAAACGCCGGATCTTGCGCCATATATTGGCACAAGTATTGTATTTGAGCTTTATTGCTCCTGATCCTACAAAAAAAATTGTTTGTAAAAAACTCATCTTAGTACCTAGATAAAAACTATTGAAAGGTCGCAAATAAACTCAAAAGTCGTAAATATACTTACAATTTCTTCTGTTGAACTGACATTATGAATTTTCTCCGCGGTCGTTGTTATTTCCATAAAACAAACACAAAATGAACGCTTTCAACAAACACTGAACTGACATTACAGACGTTTCAGGGAAACTTTAGCATAGAGAATAATATACTTTAATAGATTTTCTCTATCCTTGTCGTTTTCCATAGGAAGAAAAGAGAAAAAAAAAAACCATTCGTTCATGCATTCGTTCAAACGCAGTGTGAATAGCGGGCTTTTGTCCATAGACACGCTCAAAAGTCAGTGTTCCCATTATTAAATAAAATTTGACATTTTGTCTCGAGAGACTGTGAGATATTTCTCTGTCTTGACACGTATGTTACCGCTAACGAGTAAATCTCGAAATCGACAATTTTTTCTCATCTCGTCTCGATTTTATCTCGTGCCTGCCATGTTAGCCAGGCAGGAAAGGGTAGGTATTTCGACAAAATAACTATTCCTTATTCTGTGCAACTGCAGGTAAAAACGTAGCATGTAGGTATATTCCGTACCAAGTATTACCTATTCTGTGACACAGTAGGTAAGCCAAGAGCCGTCGAGAAATGCCGACTACCTATTACTTATTCTGTGACAGCCTCGGCGTAACAATATTCTTGTTTCCAACCTGTATGTGCCCGGCTAAGCCCTGAGTGGAGAAGTGGAGAAGCCAATAACATCATGTCAATGATATAACGTCATCTACGTACGTTACTATTGGTTGTTTGTGTAAAATTATATAAATAAATTGCATGCTATTTATATCTTAAAAATTGTATTGACATTGTCTATATCCTTACCTACACCATTCTAAGTTTGTACGCCGAAGTATTTGGTAAACATAGTGAACTTTTGACTGTACCTGACATCTAGTATCATCACACTATCATCATCTCCCACCCACTGTTGGGTATAGGCCTCCTTTTTATAACGTCATTCTTTCCGGTCCCTTGCGAGTCATAAGGGGGGAGGGGGGGTACAGCTCCCCCCTCTATTTCATAGAGGAAGGAAGGAAAGGAAGGTTAATATCTTCATCGTGTATGACGCGCTTATGGTTTGATCTCAGGTTTGAGGACCGGCTTTCATGTCATATGGTATTGCTAATTTAATATTTTTACCGTTCCGATGACATTTTTTTTAATGGTCTACCTACATAAAATAGTCCCATCTAATTACTGACCTATAAATTTATTAAAATTAATGCGCAGTGGATGAATTGAACAAATGTTTGCATGATCTACAGACATTTATTCCGGGTCTGATTCTTTCTATATATATATTATAAGTATGTATTTACAATAAAAAGTATATAAATATTCTATCAGTTATCTGGTTCCCATAGCTTTGCTAACAAGCTTTGCTTAGTTTGGGGCTAGATGGCGCTGTGTGAAATGTCCAACATAATTTATCATAAAATTTTTAATAAAACTGACCTAAAATAAATTCTAAACTAATTTGATTAACCTGACTTATTACATTTACGTGATTCTAGCGTGAGCCCTAATATAACTCGCTAGGCAGAACTTCGTTTTAAATATCCTGTCACAAGTATGGCAATAGAGCTACATTAAACGTAGCAAAACAAACAAAAACAACTTTGTTGTTATTAATGTCTATATTGCCACATTAATCGTAATACAATTCACAAGCGGAAGGTCTGCGTCCGCGAGTGCGTCCGCCTCCGTTTCAGCCTCCGCTTCCGCACCGTGGTTTCAATCTAAATAAGGCAACAGCAACATGACGTGCGTGCTTGGAGTGGAAATGAAACAGGAAATAAGAGATGCTTCAGTAGGTTTGTGCTAATTTTCTCATTTCAGAGTATGTAGGATGGAGAAACCAATGTGTGTCCCTGTTATCATATAATTTACAACTACAATTCTCTTAAACTTTAGCCATTTTCTGTGGCGCAGTGGGCGATCAGCCGGCTGAGACGCAGGAGGTAGCGGGGTAAATTCCCGCCGAGGAACAAATGCTTGCATGATCTACAGATATTTGTTTCGGGTCTGGATTTTTTTCTATATAATTATAAGTATGTATTTACAAATAAAAAGTATATAAGTATTCTATAAGTTAACTGATTCCCTTAGTACAAGCTCTGCTTCGTTTGGGGCTAGATAGCGCTGTGTGAATTGTCCAGCAATATTTATTATTATTACTAGTGGTTCGTCCCGAACTGAGATCTCGCGAGTCTCCCAAACAAAAATATATTATTCGTAATCTTTGACTATCAAAATAGTGCCACGACATAAACAACCAACTTACTTGACCTACAGTTTCATTCAAATTACAGGTAACGGGAGTTCATATAAATTGGTTAATCTTTTTTGGGGTACAAAATGCAGTTATTCTGGGTTTCAGACATTTGCCTATATTTGTGTCATTAAAGCTACACGAATACCAAATTTCAGCATTGTGGGGTCACTGGTGTACCCTGTGAAGTTTGTCAAAGTTTTGTTTTTATTATGGCTAATAATCCAAAAACTACAAGAATTAAAGTAAAAATAAACAAAGGATTGAAATGTACTGATAAAGACTTATGTATTAAATTTCACGATCATCGGATCGACGCTTCGAAAGTTACCCTCGGACAAACAAACATACATACATACAACGCCGATTTCCCCAAGTTGATTTGGAGATCTCGCTTCGCTCGATCAATTATTTTAAGGGATTTACTCTGACTTCTGACCCGGAGGTTGTGAGGGTATTTTACAACTGAATATCTCTACGTAGAATAAATTTATGAACAGAACAGAAAGAGGCATGATAAGAGCATTCCTCGACATTTATTTAGGCGTAATTTTATTTTCCTACAACGCAAAATATATTTACCTACGCTGACACGCACAATTGAGTTTGTGACAATCACATCAACAAACACGTGGGAGCTTTTGTAAAAGCAATAAACGGGAGAAATTAGCTTCTGTTGGGAAGGATACTGTAACAGATTGAATTCTACTATATGTTTTTAATTTTTAGCCCACGGCTCTAAAAGAATGGTGTTATGTATTTGATACTTACATATGTCTTTCTGTAGCATCGTTACTCCCAAACGGATAAAGCGATTCGGACGCGATTTTGTTTAATAGAAAGCTAATTTAATATTCTTATTTTCAGGGATAGTTTCAGCTGTTTTAGCTCCCACGAAAAAAGAGGGTTTGGTAGTAAAATTTACTTGTACTTTTAGTATACTATATGGAGCTGTAACAAACAAATAGCCCACCTGATAAGTAACCATCCTCTATAACGAAGCATTGCCTCGTAGGTTACGCACCTTAGCAAGTTGCCCTGCACTACCCTGCGTCCATCAACTTGCAGATGTAATCCGTTATGTGCTTTTTATTTCACTAGAACCCACACCTTCAATTTTAGGTTTAAAAAAATTATAAAAAATAACATATACAAAGAACTTACAATGTTCGGTTATCTAGTGGATCTCCACTGAATATTTGTATAGGAATCGAACAGTTTTAACGAAAAACGGGCGGTACCTACCTACGCCTGTATTCCGTAGAACCTTCAAAAATGTCTTTGAGGTAAGAAATCTCTACTTAAAGGGGTTCATTTCACGTTGGTAAATTCAACCTCAATTACTTATGTAATAGAGTTTAAAGTAGAATACTTGGAAAGGATCAACTTACGTCTTATAATAATTACTGTACCTAAGGTCTCAGTACAAAGAGCTCGCTTTTTCGAGTAATTGTGTTTAAATTAAACGGAGTTGTAGTACTCCCACGGTAAGTCTATATAACTTGCTTTGTAAGATTGGATTCCATGACCCACTCAAAATTTAAAAGCAGAATAGAATACAATAATGCTTTACTGTACACCAGTACTTAAAAAAACGAATTAATGCTAAATATAGTACAATGGGCGGCCTTATCGCTAAAAGTTATTTCTTCCAGGCAACCTTTGGATGGAAAATAATGGACAGCGGTGCACAGAGTATAATTACAAATGAAGAGAAATAAAAAAACAATATCTAATAAAAAACTGTACTTATAATTCTAATACATTAAAAAACTACAAGCCTTACAGTAGTCGCATATGATGTGTAACATCTGACCACCGCACGCGCTCATTGCTCAAATCAAATAGCGCGCGCTTCCCCGGTTTCCTGTTACACATTTCCGTCCCTTTTGCCAAAATCACTCCCACAAACCGAGAGGAAAGATGTTACACATCAATAAATACCTAAAGATAGACTAATATATACCCAACTAATAACCTAAATCATTATTCTTACAAATCTTCTAAAACGTGGACAATTAAAAAAACATATAAATAAATAAATAGGTAACTCAAATGACAAAAAAGCTAGGCATTAAGAGGAAATCCCGGTAGCAAGACATTTGGAAAATAGGTATTTAACAAATCTATTGCTGTCGCGCTGTGCCCTATATGCCCTATAGTGCGTGCGATAGAGACAACTGCAGGTCGGACTGATTATACCTATTTAAAATAGACCCCTGTTTCCTTATCCTAAACTGGACCGATTTTTTTTTCAAATATTTAATAAAAAGGGCTTTGGTTTGTACGTTTCGTTTTTTTAATTTATATTCTTCAAATTTGTTTGCTGGATATCTGAAAAGGGGCAGTAAAAATTAGCAATTTCTGTGACTTTAGAAGGTTCCTAGTTCTTATAATAATTAATTTATGGAGAAAAACTAAACGTAGGGACATGACCGTGGTACTTGTAGATATTATGGTAAAAAAACATTTGCTCTAGTATCACTATCCAGAGAGGAAACAGGGGACTACGTTTGTATGGGCGAAACGCAGCCTAGATTTCCTCTTAAGGTAATGCTGCTTTATTATCAGCTTAAAAGAGTGCTGTGAAGGAGCCCGTCTAATTTCTACTGGCAAAGCACACACACACTGCTTTGACAGTGAATGATTTCCCGTAGAAGGAACTAGTGTGTACAGGTATTTTGAGGTATAAGTTCAGATAAGCAGTTCGATAATTTAAAACAAGTAAAAATTAACACCTTCGACATTTAACAAAACCGAAATATATTTCCATTGTCCATTGTACATTGTCTTCTCTTCACAATCTTTATTACAACACCCTCTGGCGTGTTAACATCATCACAAACCTTTTACAAAAAAAACCGTATCTAAATCGATCAAACCGTTTTGGAGATAAATGGGAACATTCGTGTTTTTGTGGGTAAAAAAACGATCGACCTACTGCCAACTTAGCATACTGGATGGCAGTAGGTCGCTAGATTTTATTACATTACTAACCAAAATATTGCTACTATTAAGAATTAAGCAAATTAGGAAATATATTAAAATGAACGAAACGAACTTCCGATATAATTGAAACAGGAATTGTACAAACTCCCCGAGAACGCAAATTTGCACAAAAAATACTTCATATATTATTAGTTTGAAACTTTGTATTTGAATGGTAAAAAGAAAATACTAAAACTAACAATGTTTAATACTTACCCGCAATGCAGTGTTAGCGTGGGCGGACTGTAATACCATCTCATTCTTAGTCAATTACGATATCTTCATGCTTTATCCCTTTTATTCATTAAAATACTACTTTTGCCCACTGGGTTTATCCGTGTCAGTCAACAATAAGGTGCAATATGTATTGATGAATAGCTTATATCTCATAGTAAATCTATATATCCATAGTGTCCTTGAAATAGGTTCAAGAACATATTGTTACGCCGAGGCTGTTAAACAATGAGTAATAATCGTAACTTCTCGAACGCTTTTGTCTTGCTGCGTTATTGTTGTTATTGTCTGCGGTTGCGCACAATGGAGTGGCCATTGTGTCGAGGGACCGACCCTTTTCCTGGAACGATCGAGATCCTTCTCGAACAATCGAAATGTGTGGATATAAATAGGCCGGAGAGATGGCCGGACAGTCAGTTGTGAGTCAGTCTGAGTCAGTCTCAGTTAGTGAGTGAGTCTCAGCGAGGCCCTGGAGGACTGACGTGGGAAGGGTCTCGCGTGAACAGTAGTTGCTCCCGAGTCAGTCTGGATTAAGCTATACGTGCGATCATTTCGGTGACTTTAAGTGGTGCAACAGTGGTGTGAATTAGTGCGTTGTGATTACGTGTGACCAAGTTCGTGTATTCATCGTTTAGTGCTGAATAAAAGTGCTATTTTGGTTAAATCGATTCCCATTATTTTATCCCGAACCCTCAGCTCGTAACGATTTGGTGTCAGAAGTGGGATAAAATAATGCCGGTTCTACCAATGGATAACGTGGACGGTGTCAGGACGAGAGGTCAACGACAACAGGAAATGGATGAAAGGCGGTTTGGGGAGTCTCCGGTTCAAGAAGCTTGGCAGAGTCGTCAGCCGATGGAGATGGAATCAGCCGCCACCGAATCATTTGGAGCATCATCATCATCATCATCCATGGGGCAAGCTCCTGTGACAAGCGATCTTGCTGCTATTATGGCAATGCTTTGTCGTCAAGAAGAACAGCGTCGTCAGGAGGAAGAGCAGGCTCGGTTGCAGGAGGAACAATGCCGTCAGCATTAAGAAGAGAAGCGTTGTCAACAGGAAGAGCAGGCTCGGTTGCAGGAGAAACAACGCCGTCAGCATTAAGAAGAGAAGCGTCGTCAGCAGGAAGAGCAGGCTCGGTTGCAGAAGGAACAGCGACATGAACAGGTGGAGCAGACTCGGTTGCAAGAGGAACAGCGACGTCAGGATAAAGAAGAGCAGCGTCGTCAACAGGAAGATCAGCGACGTTGGCCATAAGAGCGTGCTCGACTGATGAGGGAATCGTTCGGTTCATCTGGAAAGGAATTCCAGGAAGTGAAAGAACAGATAGAAATCATGAGAGCCGTGTTTTGGAGGCTGGAATTGGGATCGCTGATGAGAAAGGGACTCTGGGTGTCCTGAAGTACTGGAGACGGCAATGTGGCTCCTCTAGTTGCTACATCTTCAGCGCGAGGTGCGCCTAAAATTGTTCGTGTTGATCGGCTGCCGCGATATGAGGCTAAGAATGCTCGGGACGAGCATGTTTTAGGAGGGGGCAGTGTTACGCCGAGGCTGTTAAACAATGAGTAATAATCGTAACTTCTCGAACGCTTTTGTCTTGCTGCGTTATTGTTGTTATTGTCTGCGGTTGCGCACAATGGAGTGGCCATTGTGTCGAGGGACCGACCCTTTTCCTGGAACGATCGAGATCCTTCTCGAACAATCGAAATGTGTGGATATAAATAGGCCGGAGAGATGGCCGGACAGTCAGTTGTGAGTCAGTCTGAGTCAGTCTCAGTTAGTGAGTGAGTCTCAGCGAGGCCCTGGAGGACTGACGTGGGAAGGGTCTCGCGTGAACAGTAGTTGCTCCCGAGTCAGTCTGGATTAAGCTATACGTGCGATCATTTCGGTGACTTTAAGTGGTGCAACAGTGGTGTGAATTAGTGCGTTGTGATTACGTGTGACCAAGTTCGTGTATTCATCGTTTAGTGCTGAATAAAAGTGCTATTTTGGTTAAATCGATTCCCATTATTTTATCCCGAACCCTCAGCTCGTAACAATATATTATTTCATAAAACCGTAATAATAACTAAAGGAAATCTAGATCGTAACTAGTTAAACTGGTTTCAGTCATGACAATACGCAACTTAGGTTACTTAGAATGGCTTAGGCGAACATAACTTTACAATCAAGTTAAATTATACACGATAATAAAGTTATATAAAAGTAATAGTTACAATGAACATGACTTTTGTTTAATCCTTGTACATTGTTTTTGCCTGTGTAATTGACCTTAGGGCCATGTTGACTGCTAGAAAATGCCATTTAGCATTATGTCAAAGAATACTAACTATTACCACAGCTAAATATGTAAAGAAGCGACACTTCCTCGCCCCCGCCAATTCATTGCCCCGCGTAAGTCAGGCCGCACACCAGATGTACACTTGTATTACAACAATTGCAGTGCTACATTTGAATTGCGACACATTTAAAGCCCCCGTATAACTGCGCGCAAGCACCAGGGACACATTAGGAGAAAGTGCAGTTTGTGGCGAGGCGGCTGCCGTAATGCACGTTTTCTAGTTTGAATTTGATAGTTTTTTGCGGCGCGAGCAACGTCATGAAGTTTGCATGAAAGACAATATTACGTGGAGTTTATTGCAGAGGTTGAAAAGAACCCTCCATTATACATCATACACTCGCTGATTAACAAAATACTAATATAGGAAATGATTTGGGCTAAACTCGGCGAAAGATTGTCACCGTCGACATATTGTAATAACGTCTTTATTCTCATTAATTGACACATGAAATCTGAACCGTCAGACGATGATGTCGACATATTGGAAGCTACACCATAACTGTGTGTCCGATGTGCGCATTCACGATACATATGTTTGGAACTAAAAATGTAGCATAACTATTGTAGCGTTGTAAATGTTCCGTGTTAGTATGGCGTGCAGCTCTGGTGTGCGGCCCCACTTACTCAGCAGTATCGACTTCACTGCTCGCAGCGCGTATGTCATTCGATATACCACTTTATAACATTCACTCAATGTACTGTAACGCGAATAAAAAAAATGAGATGATTTAAAAAAGTCTTCATGGACGTAAAAAACTACGGACTGATCGATCCCATATTGTTCAGAGGAGCACCACGTCGATCGATGTGTGAGTTATTTGAAGTGTGAGTGTTTCTCTAATGCTGTCACACTGTTTTACTTTGTCCATATATTTTTACGTCCGTGGAACGCTTTTTATGTATCTTTTTTTTATTTAAAATACATTTATTTACAGAAACAGTATACTTGCAAGTTTTTATCATGAAACATAGGGTATCGTCTAAAATAAATAATTATATTCTATTTTATACAACAGAAGATATTATGCAAAAGAAACAGAGTCGTCAATTTTATTTTTTAATTAAGCTTTCTGTATACTATTTCATAATTTCAAATCAAATAAAGGATGCCCTTTCTATCTGCCAATTCTTTTAACAATTCACAAACAATTGTTTCACAAACGGTGTAGCGTGTCGTATTTAAAATTCACGACATCCCAAGGCACGAATTAAAATATGAATTCGCTAGTCCTGCGCTGAAAAATGTATAAAGGTGTCAGGTCACCGCTTTATGTTTTGTGCAGAAACATCCAAGACGTTCCTTAGACGGTCATGCGGCATGACATGCATTGATTATTTTATATAACCACAGATAAAATAATAGACTACGTTAGAAGATATTGATATAGTCATACAGTTTTAACTTTTGTCCACAACAGTACCGTTAAGAAGTTTTTTAACTATTTGGTAATAAAATTCGGGTCGGTACGGTAACGGGTCGAATGGGTCGTAACTAATGCATGATCTTTTAAACGGGTTTTATTGATGCGAGTAACGTGAAAAATACTTGCTAATGCCTAAATGATAATTCATTTAATTTATTATGATCTATGATTGACATCACTAGTTTTATTAGGACAAATTAGTATGAGTTCTGTTTTTTCATTTTTTACATGCGGCTTCGCACTAAAATCGTTTCTCAATAAAAACATTACCTTCCGGAGTCGGATAAAAAGTAGCCGTTGTCTTAATACCGCTTATAATCTCTATATATCTTAGATCTCTCTATATATACATCTATATACCAATTTTCATAGAAACCGGTACAGCCGTTTAGTCGTGAAAACGTAACTAACAGCCAGAGAGACACATACAGAGCTACTTTCGAATTTATAATACTAGTGTGGTTTGCATGCAGTTCCTGTTTGTATATTGTGTTTTTATTTATTGATCGAGCGAAGCGAGATCTCCAAATCAACATGGGCAAATCGGCCTTGTATGTATGTATGTATGTATGTTTGTTTGTCCGAGGATAACTTTCGTAGCGTTTATCTGATCATCATGAAATTTGGTATATAGGTAGTGATGGCACAATTTTGGTGTGACTCAATGAGCTAAAAATTCTGGGGTTGTTGAGATATTGGGATTCAAGAGGAGTAAAAAAAAATGAAAATGAGACTATTAGATCAAGTGGGACGTCAAATGAAAGTTCTTTATTAGTACATTTGAACCCTGTTTTTATTTTTAGTTTAATTTTTGTAGTTTTTGAGTTATTAGCCATAATAAAAACAAAACTTTGACAAAATTCACAGGGTACACCAGTGACCCCACAATGCTGAAATTTTGTATCCGTGTAGCTTTAGTGACACAAATATAGGCAAAAGTCTGAAATCCAGAATAACTGCCATTTGTACCCCAAAAAAATATAACCAATTAACAAGAACCCCCGTTACATCTAATTTGAATGAAACTGTAGGTCAAGTAGGTTGGTTATGCATTTCGTGGCACCAATTTATCATTCAAAGATTAAAAGCCGGCATGCACAAAGATCACTAAACGTATTTAGCGGCTAAACATGTTTAAATTTGAAATATTTGCATGATTTCACAACTCCTTAAATCATATTTAGCCACTATATACGTTTAGGCATCGTTGTGCAAGTCGCCCTAAGAATAATATTTATTTTGGGAGATTCGCGAGATCTCAGTTCGGGGCGAACCACTAGTTTATTTTCAACCTTATTACAAAAAATTAGTTGACGTACTTTTGTTACTATGATGATTATAATGTCTATAACTACATTTGCTTGATTTAGACAGAGTTGAAGCAAACTCAGCCCCAAGCTTTTTAATCTAAATAATTACTTAGAACTTTCGTTATAGAACAGAACTGCGTACACGATTAACTAACTTCTAATTCTAGGGTAGGGGGAATAAAAGATCTGCACTGACGTCCCACATTGGGGTGTATTGTGCATTACCCCCCTTCTAACTTAACCCCAGCCATCCTAACTCCTTGAAGTAACGGAGTAGGACTTTGGTTTGGTGGCAGCAGTTTTCCAGGGTCCCCGTGGATGTTGTTAATGTAGTAACGGTGTTGGTGGAGGATGAGGATTCGATGACCCCTTGCAGACCCGTTCTTAGTCTGACGTCGTTTGTGGCAATGCAGTGAAGTACCACGTGCTACACAGTCTCTTCCTCCCGAAGGCATCCGCGACAAAGTCCATTGTCCGTGGCACCGGTCTTCAGGAGGTGATGGTTAAGTTCGCAGTGTCCCGTGATGATTCCCACCATCATCTTTAGATCTTCGCGTTTCATATTTAACAAGATATTTGTTGTTTTTCTGTTTTTTGCCGGAAGCATTATCTTTGTCTGCTTGCAGTCGGCTCTAAGTTCCCAGTCTTTCTGGTGCTCCTTTTCGGAATTCATCCTCAGTCTGTTTTTGATTTCCGCAGTCACTTGTCAAGAACCGTGAGCTTTAGATTAACTAACTTTATATGTCTACTTACTTTATAGGCAAAAGTTATGTTATGGTAGCAGCTGCTGAGAATCCCACCTTAACGTGCTCTTTACGACAAACCACTCATGTCTCTCCCAAAAATAATGCTAAAAAACTCATGTTCACGCTATTGCGGTAGACCGCGTTGTCCTTTTTCTAAATGCAAAGTGGGTTCAAAAATCTGCGTGGTATTGTTGTTATGTTCAATACAATATCTATCTGTAATCTAATGGGCTATTTTGATTCTAGTCACGTACTCATAAAGTGTACGAACATTGAGCTCATAAATAATAAAAACATTTATTGTGAAGCGTAGGTATTGTAGATGTTATAGTTCACTATATTTATCAAATATCTATACAAAATTACAAAATTAGAATGGTGTATAAATATTTATTTATGGCAATACAATTTTTAAGGTACAACATGATAAAGCTTGCAATTTATTTATATAATTTTATTTTGTGTCAAATAAAATAAATAAATATCGCTGGACATTTCACACAGCGCTATCTAGCCCCAAATAAGCAGAGCTTGTACTATGGGAACCAGATAACTGGTAGAATACTTATATACTTTTTTTTAAATACATACTTATAATACATATATAGAAAAACACCCAGACACGAAACAAATATCTATAGATCATGCAAACATTTGTTCCTCGGCGGGAATCGAACCCGCTACCTCCTGCGTCTCAGCCGGCTATACGCCCACTGCGCCATGGAGGCAGACTACCTCCTTATAAAAAACTTTTTCTGGAGCCATTACTTCAATTTAGGTATTCATTTGGTATTTTTGCTACATTTTAAGTCATTGGAAATCAAGCACATCTTCATCGCAAAATATATAATTACTTATCAATACATAATCGATCAGAAACTTGCGTTTGGAAGCCGTTCATCATTCAATATCTTCTCGATCAGCGTCACACACATCGATAATTATTGAATAGATCTCGCTGGAAGCCTGACTGATTGTGTGCGAATTCATCACGATAATGGTATCGTTAGTACAACGTTATAATCCATGCCTGACTAAAGAAAGATACGTTTTTTTCGCTTGTAGTATATCACTCTGGTTTTACTGTTTTTTACTTCGAAACATCCAAACTATTGACTGTATTTAAGTGAATGGGGTGTCCAAAAAAGTGTTGAGTCCTCAAAAGTGATATTAGAGTGAGCACCAGTGTTAAAAACATAAAGGGTATTTCTCTGATTGCGTGCCAATGACATGTTGACCAATAACTTGTTTATCCCGCTTCTATATTTTAGGTGTTAAAACAAGGATATTTAAAACTCTTTATCGAATTACCAGAATTACCACACTCACAGAAATAATACAAAATATAAATTTTCACTAAAAACGCGATATTTACCATGGTTTCGATTTCCGCCGCGGAACAAATATTTGCACGATCTACAGATATTTGTTTCGGGTCTGGCTGTTTCTCTATATATTATAAGTACGTATTTACAAACAAAAAGTATTTAAGTATTCTATCAGTTATCTGGTTCCCATAGTAGGGTGAAGGACCCAATTATCAGCACTTTTAGAGTTAGTCCTAATTTAAGCCATTTTATCACATTGAAAAATACTTTTTCACCCGTTATGACGCGTTTTTTAGTTTCAATATTCAATCATTAAGATGATATTTAAAAAAAAATTGTTAATTCTTTATCTTATTTTTTTTTTATATAGGCAAGAGTAAAAAATGGTCGACTCACCATTTACTAGCACCGTCACCACCAATTAATAGCATAGAGTGAGCCAATTAACAGCACTGTGATATGGTATTGAAATTATATGAAATAAAAAATGTTTATTAGGTAGGTGTAATCTCTTTTATTGATTTTAAGGAACATAAAATTACGCTTAATTAAGTATACTAAGAAAATCAATTAAAAAATAATAATTCTTGCTCTACATCTTCAATCAATTCTAATCCTCGGAAAGTATCTTCTCTAGTTCTAGTAAAGAGTAAGTCTTCTTTCTTTTATTGTTGATTATTTTGTCCAGTGGGTCACTAATTTGGTTGTCATCTCTTTGACCAACTTGCATAGTTCTGGATACGTTTGGTGAATTCAGTTTAACGTCTGAAAGAATTTGGATTCTTTTATTTGGTGGAAATATAGGCTGCTCTTCAGTTTTTCTTTTCTTAATGTTAGACAGGTGTTCATTTTCAGGAGAGGATGGCATATTGTTATCATGAATCATAACTTGGTGATTAATAACTACATGGTGGTGATTTATAAATGTCTCTTGTGTTTTGTTAGCTTTTGTCTCTTGTATTTTGTTTTCATTTTTCACTTGTAGTTGGTTTTCTTTTGTCTCTTGTATTTTGTAAGCTTTTATCTCTTGTATTTTGCTAGCTTTTGTCTCTTTTATTTGGTTTTCATTTGTCACTTGTAGTTGGTTTTCTCTTGTCTCTTGTATTTTGTTAGCTTTTGTTTCTTATATTTTGTAAGCTATTGTCTCTTTTATTTTGTTTTCATTTGTTACTAGTAGTTTGTTTTCTTTTGTCTCTTGTATTTTGTTTTCTTTTGTCTCTTGTTTTTTGGTAGCTAATGTCACTTTCGCTTTTTGGTTTATCTTATTTCGGGTGCTTTCTTCTTTCGCTTTATTTTTTTCTTCTTGTTTCAGTAATCTTTTCTTCTTGTTTCAGTAATCTTTTCTTCTTGTTTCAGTAATCTTTCCTTCTTACGAGTCTCCTGTTCTTCTTCTTTAAGTTGTTTAGCTTTTAATTTGTCGTTTTCAGTCTTCTGCCATTCAGCTGATGTAAGAACGAAGGATGATCTCTCTACATTTTTAACACCTTTTCTTTCAGGCGTTTTTTCCGTAACCAATACGTCCTGTAATTTGACTGGAGTTAGTAAATATTGTTGACTATCAAGACGTACCAATTGCGCACTTCCAAGACAATTTTCAGTATTTTTTTCAGATGGTTCATTCGTTATCACAGTGTTCATAGCTCGCATTTCATCTACACAATCTTCTGCTAACATTACTGGAAATTGATCGATATTGAGAAATTCAACTACTTCGTAATTTTCAATCTCAACAACAGCTTCTGGGGATGTGGACGCATCAGTTGGATGATTTTCAAAATAACAACAAATCTTTTTCAAAACACTTTCTGTTTCTGATAGACTTTCGAACGGCGTTCTTTGCAGAAATGTAATTTTTTCTTGCCCTACAATCTTTTTTAAAGTTTCATGTGTCATAACTCTATCTTTATTAGAATTTTCTTGTAGTTTTGATTCGTCTTCTTTTGGTTCTTCATCATGTTTACTTCCTTTACCCAGACATTTTTTGTAGTTGATAGCTTCAGAGTTCCAGGGACATAAGCCTGTAGTCCTGAATCCATTTATCACCGTTGTATCTTTGACACTAACCTCTAAAGCCTCCTTAAGCACAGGTACAAAATTGTTTTTTGTGAGAGTCTCCAAAGGGTGATCTCTCCTCCATTTCAGGACACTTTCCTTCCATGCATTTTTGAGAGGTCTAAAGGCTGACACGTCGGCTGGCTGTAGTATCCGTGTGGCGTTGGGGTATAAAGCAATCAAAACGATCTCCAACTTGCTGCACAATTCACTCACTTCAAGACTAAGATGTGTTTTGTGCCCATCTACAAACAGTATGACGGGAAATGTTACTTTTCTTTTGAGAAGGTATGGATGAAATACATTCTTGATATAATCATAGAAAAGTTCAGATTTCATCCAGCCAGTATCGCTCAAACCAATGCCCCACTCATTTGGAACTGATGAAGTTATATCCTTGGGAAGTCTCTTGTTGGGAAACACAACTAGTGGAGGTGTAATATCTCCGTTGGCGCAAAACGTAAACAGTACAGTAAGGGCTGTTTTAGCTGCAGCGTGATCAACTTCATACACGTTTTTTCTCCTCGTAATGCAATAACTTTGCCACTTTTGGGGCATAACTGAAAGTTAGATTCATCCCCATTAAAAACACGAGACGGGTCCTGTGAGATGTCAAAGTAGTTGTTTTCTATGTCTTGTTTCTATGTATAACTGTTTCCTAGGCCACAGCTTACGCTTTTCTGGGAAACAGGGACACAACTCATCTATGTAACTTTTATGGTCACAATAAATATATTTCTATTCTATTTCTATTTTCTATTCTATTCTATTCTTCAAGATAAAGCTCAATTTTGTGGAACCACCCTTTGATGTCTTTTTCTGACACATTAGCACTGGCTGATGTTACAGCTTCGGCAGTGCGTTCGCTGAGTTCTGGATGACGACGCATAAAAAGGTCATACCATTTTTTACCAGGTATGCCATCTTTAAAGGGGTTATCTCTTCCTGCCTTCTTTAAGAAATTTGCTACACTCAATTGTAAATCAGACTTTCTTTTTGGGAATCCTTTCCGACAGCAATCTACAACCCACTGTACTAAAACTCCTTCCTCTTCGTTCGACAATATTGGATCAGGGCCTGGTAGACTCTTGCACGGCTTTCTTAATCGTGACTGGATAGTTCCTCTAGGTACACTGAAAGTTTTCGAGGCCAGTTTTTTGGACATACCCTTTTTTACTGCATCCAAGGCTTGTAGTAGATTCTCGTTTGTGTATTTTTTTCTTTTATTTGGTTTTTTTACTGCCTTTGGTTTCATAGTGGTTCTGAAAAAAGGAAAGATGATGAAATGCTAGGAGAACCTAATTATCAGCATGCTTTTGATCCAATTATCAGCACTATGCTGACAAATGGGAAATGCAGTGTCAGCACCATGCTAAGATTTGGATTCCGAATGTACAAACTAATTTAACCAAAAAAAAGGAATTCTATGCATAAAATAAACACGGTTTACAATAAAAAATATGGAATAAGTTTTTACGAACTATTTTCCATTTATCAGCACCAGTGCTGATAATTTGAAATTCGCAAAATATTAGATCCATTTATCAGCACCACATTTTTTACCAATATTATTATTATTACCATAACCTCTTCTCTTCAGATTATCCTCATAAACTATCTTAGAAATCAGAGAAATCAAAAGTTTCAGTATAAAATATCTAAAAGATATAATATAGTATAAAATGTAAACACGTGAACTTACCTTCGATCACAAAGAACAGGCAAAAACAGGACAAAATGCAGGACACGAACGTTTGTTCACAAAATTTTCGCCAGTTTGAAGTCGGAAAGTATGGTATTGCCAGGAGTAGGATTCCAAAAACATCAATTTAATTTATTTTTAAAGTGGTAACCCAAATTACAGTTAGTGGAACCTTATAATTTTACTATTTATTAGGAGTGCTGATTATTTGGTGTAGTGCTAGCATTTGGGTCAGTCACCCTACAAGCTTTGCTGAGTTAAAATAAAAAAAAATGTGACTTTTTAGTAAAAATAGTGTTCATAACCATGATAGTTTCAAAGTTAATACAAAAATAAGTACTAAGCTAGACTAAAAAAGGCAATAAATACAATAGGCGGCCTTATCGCTGAGAGCAATTTCTTCCAGGCTACCTTTGAAGTAAACTAATTACGAGATTGTGTAATGAGTCCATGAAAAAATTACCATAGTAAGTAGCTAATACCATTACCAGATTCCATTGCCATGTCTTGAAAAATAATCTTAAGTCCTCAGTCCTCAGCAAATTATGCGTATAATTTAGTATACCTTAAAATTTATTTATTATTCATCTAGCTTTTGATATGCATGGAAAAACAGCTCATTTGTTTTCGATGTAAACTTGTGTTTCTTTCAAATGTAGCGATAGATAGGCTCAATCAAATTATCTTTCTCTTTAATAACTGTATAAATCATCTAAAAATATAAATCACCTTTTCAGGCCGTTTTTCCATCTAGTGGGGAGAGGTCTTACAAGGGGGGGGGGGGGGATGTCCTACGCTATGCTTTCCAGTGTGTGGTCTCCACTCGACACTTACATCTTCATTGCTGTATAAACCTTCAGTCGCTTAATTTATGTGAAATTAACCAACAAATACATTCAAGTCGAATTTGGTTCTCATTGAAATCTACTCGGGTGAAAATAGCCTAATTTTCACAGAGTTTCTGCTCGTGTTGTTTAAACAGGATGCTTCAGAATATGTATGGTATTCCAGAAGATCGACACTACCGAGAACAATAACTATTGTATAATTTATCTTCTATTCTTCTTCATTCTTTTTCTTGGGGTAAAAGATGTATGTCAGGTCGTAGCAAGTGGAGATCCGTGGTATCTGCCTACCCCTTTGGGATAAAGGCGTGACAGTAGGTACTCGTATGTATGTTATCTTCTGTGATTTATTCAGAAAACTCTGCTGTTTTTGGTGGAAATTCAGTGATGTTTTAATGGCCGGTTCCTATAAACATCAGTTACCGATTACGACACGTTAACGATAGAAAAGCGTGTCGTTGACGGAACGGAACTACGTTTATAGGAACCGGCTATAAGTACGTAACCCGAAGTGAAACATCTTGTACGATTAAGATAGATAAGTCTTATAGGCACGCCTAAACGGTAAAAAGGACTTTATTTTTCATAAGTTATATTCTCACTAGCTTCCGCCAGCGGCATCGCACGCGTGGTTTGTCAATAAAAAGTAGCCTATGTGTCAATCCAAGTCATAATTTTCGACATACCAAATTTCATCGAAGTTGGTTCCGCCATTATGACGTGATTGTGTAACAAACAAACATCCAAATTTTCGCATTTATAATAAATAAATAATTCTTTATTAGTTTTTCATATTGCTAACATTAACATTAGGGATTAATATCTACTTATAGGTAACACTTTATAGGTACATTGGCTGAACTAGGAGAACCTGTATCTCAGGCGAAAAAGGCTGGACTGGAGTAACTTATGAATACTCAAATTAACGAAACTTAGAATCTATTTACATATTGAAAAAAAAATAACTAAAAAATTAAGTGCAAAACATAATATTAGTGTGAAGGGTAGAGTCGACCTTGTTCGAGTTAAAGTTCAAAGGATGTCCTTTGGAGCATGTACATCCATATTGGATGGAATAGGGATATTTTATCCCAATTAAATGAAGGTACAAGTTAGCGAGCATACTGTATAAGGAGAACCGTGTCCTGATTACTCGTTCAAAGGCAGTTAATAGGAACTTTAATCAAGGGATTATAAAAAGGGGAGTTCGGTAGCACAGAGTATAATGGAAATCTAGGTTAAGCCTCGAAAAAATTATTCATAATAAAATTTCTAGTGGATTTTTAGTGATTAGATAATTTATGGAATAATTAGCTGCGAAATAATCAGCTTCGCAAAATGAAGGCTGCCCAAATGAGATATACCTATACTCCAAGTGATATTGGAAGTACGAGTAGCTCCGGTAGAAAGGCGCGCTCTCGACTAAAACGGAGTCCTAAAAGAACACGATGTTGCGATCATCGCTAGTTCGCGCGCACTTTCGTGAACACGTTGAGATTTGATTTTGGAAACTTTGAGATGTACCGGGGACTCTTTACTGAATCCCACCGCTGCCACCAAATGTTATGAGCGTCAGGCGATTTAAGTTTTTTAAAAATGATAAAAGTTTATTAATAAGGTGAGACAGCCGCCTAGGTTGGATGTTGGAATGAGACTGGTATCTGAATGGAAGGGATTATGGGCTATGACTATGAGTAGAGAGTGATGAGTCTGCAAAAGGAGGGTGTCTCGTATGCAGGAAAGGATACATTAACTATCTATAACAGTACGAACTCACGATCACACATATTAATGTCGAATTGGTATCCATCGGGCGACTAGAATGTTAAAAAGTAAAATAACAATAACGCGATGATCGCATCGCTTATTCGCACGACCGCGTTCTAAGAATTCATCTGTTCTTTTAATACGAGTTGTCAAATTATTAGCAGTGGGCGCGAATTAACTTAGATAGGTTGACGTTACGTTGACAAGCTTCGCAACCATCGTTCGTTTTCTAGCGGACAATACTTATTTAAAATTCTCAATGCCTCATAGCGCGCAATGTTAAGTGAACAACTAATTTGCTAACACGCAGGCATCGCAACGGATCGGAACGTCTAAGAACCGCGAATGAATGAACGCTTCCTTGGAGTCAACCGTTCGCTCTCTCGCTACTAACTCCGGCTAACACGGCTAAGTTGCCAGCTCTAACGCATTACATTAAAAAATTCGATAGCTAAAAATTGCAACGTTATTTGAAATCCCTCATAGTTTCGTTTCGTTATTTGAAAAAGCCTTAACAACACATCGCTACAAATTATATTCGTGAGCTCGCTTAGGAGCGCTGCAAGTAAACGTAAGGAATCGAAAACTCTCACGAAACTATTGACATTTGCGTAATTTGTACTAGACACAGATATTATTTTCAACCGTCCTCAAAAAATAAAACACTGACAAGTTTTTTTGTTCAATTTTATTGCTAATGAGAAACCATTACGAACAATATTGAGAATGCATAATCGTGTAGCTTAGACCTATACAATAGCTGGGTTATGTCATTGTAACCATTAACAGGCTAATCAAATAATACAATGGCTAATTAGAAGGTGTATTGTGACATATTGGCACACAACTCATAACAACAAAAGTCAAAGTTCATTAGAGCTATTCCAAGGTTTTTTTTATCACAACAAGGAACTTTTTATAAAAAACTAACTTCAGAAAATAGAAATACTAAATACTTTGCAGATGTCTTTGTAAATTGAAGAATTTGATGATTTTATCATGGATACTATCATCAGATCTAGACCAAATTTGTATGGGACCCCGGAGGTATTTTCTTTCTAACAAAAAAAGAATCATTAAAATCTAATAGTAACAAACACATGTTTTAATTGATCGAGCAAAGCGAGATCTCCAAATCAACTTGGGCAAATCGGCGTTGTATGTATGTATGTTTGTTTGTCCGAGGATAACTTTCGAAGCGTTCATCATCATGAAATTTGGTATATTAAGTAGGTAATGATGGCACAATTTTGGTGTGACTCAATGAGCTACAAATTTTGGGGGATTGTTGCGATATTGGGGTTCAAAAGGGGTAAAAAAAAATGAAAATGAGACTATTCGGTCAATTGAGACGTCAAATGAAAGGTCTTCATTAGTACATTTCGACTGCGTTTTTATTTTTAGTAAAGTTTTTGTAGTTTTGAGTTATTAGCCATAATAAAACTAAACTTTGACTAAATTCACCGGGTACACCAGTGACCCAACAGTGCTGTAATTTGGTATGCGTGTAGCTTAAGTATCACAAAAAGTCTGAAATCTAGAACAACTGCAATTTGTACCCCAAAAAAGCTAACCAAAAAACATGAACTCCCGTTACCTGTAATTTGAATGAAACTGTAGGTCAAGTTATATGGTTAATTATTTCGTGGCATTATTTTGATGGTCAAAGATTACAAATAACATTTTTTTTGTTTTTATGGTAGACTCGCGAGATCTCAGTTCGGGGCGAACCACTAGTTACGAGTAGAAAGTGTCTAAAGGATTAATGTAGACAGCGTCACTAACTTGTAACCCACTGTATTGTTACGAGCTGAGGGTTCGGGATAAAATAATGGGAATCGATCCAACCAAAATAACACTTTTATTCAACACTAAACGATGAATACACGAACATGGTCACACGTAATCACAACACACTAATTCACACAACTGTTGCACCACTTAAAGTCACCGAAATGTTGGCACGTATAGCTTAATCCAGACTGACTCGCGAGCAACTACTGTTCACGCGAGATCCTGCTCCACGTCAGTCCTCCAGGGCCTCGCTGAGTCTCACTCACTGAGACTGACTCAGACTAACTGAGACTGACTGTCCGGCCATCTCTCCGGCCTATTTATATCGCGCATATTTCGATTGTTCGAGAACGATCTCGATCGCTCCAGGAAAGGCTCGGTCCCTCGACACAATGGCCACTCCATTGTGCGCAACCGCAGACAATAACAACAATAGCACAGCAAGACAAAAGCTCTCGAGAAACTTCGATTATTACTCATTGTTTAACAGCCTCGGCGTAACACTGCCCCCTCCTAAAACATGCTCGTCCCGAGCATTCTTAGCCCCATATCGCGGCAGCCGATCAACACGAACAATTTTAGGCGCACCTCGCGCTGAAGATGTAGCAACTAGAGGAGCCACATTGCCGTCTCCAGTACTTCAGGACACCCAGAGTCCCTTTCTCATCAGCGATCCCAATTCCAGCCTCCAAAACACGGCTCTCATGATTTCTATCTGTTCTTTCACTTCCTGGAATTCCTTTCCAGATAAACCGAACAATTCCCTCATCAGTCGAGCACGCTCTTATGGCCAACGTCGCTGATCTTCCTGTTGACGACGCTGCTCTTCTTTATCCTGACGTCGCTGTTCCTCTTGCAACCGAGTCTGCTCCACCTGTTCATGTCGCTGTTCCTTCTGCAACCGAGCCTGCTCTTCCTGCTGACGACGCTTCTCTTCTTAATGCTGACGGCGTTGTTCCTCCTGCAATCGAGCCGGCTCTTCCTGTTGACGACGCTTCTCTTCTTTATGCTGACGGCGTTCTTCCTCCTGCAACCGAGCCTGCTCTTCTTGCTGACGACGCTGCTCTTCCTTATCCTGAGGTCGCTGTTCTTCCTGCCAACGTTGCTGCTCTTCTTGTTGACGACAAAGCATGGCCATAATAGCAGCAAGATCGCCTGTCACAGGAGCTTGGCCAACGGATGATGATGATGGTGCTCAAAATGATTCGGCGGCGGCTGATTCCATCTCCATCGGCTGACGACTCTGCCGAGCTTCTTGAACCGAAGAATCTCCATACCGCCTTTCATCCATTTCCTGTTGTCGTTGACCTCTCGTCCTGACACCGTCCACGTTATCCTTTGGCAGAACCGGCATTATTTTATCCCACTTCTGACACCAAATTGTTACGAGCTGAGGATTCGGGATAAAATAATGGGAATCGATCCAACCAAAATAACACTTTTATTCAGCACTAAACGATGAATACACGAACTTGGTCACACGTATCACAACACACTAATTCACACCACTGGTGCACCACTTAAAGTCACCGAAATGATCGCACGTATAGCTTAATCCAGACTGACTCGGGAGCAACTACTGTTCACGCGAGACCCTTCCCACGTCAGTCCTCCAGGGCCTCGCTGAGACTCACTCACTCACTTAGACTGACTCGAGACTGACTGTCCGGCCATCTCTCCGGCCTATTTATATCGCACACATTTCGATTGTTCGAGAACGATCTCGATCCTTCCAGGAAAGGGTCGGCGTTTCGACAGAACGACTAATCCCCATTGTGCGTAACAGCAGACAATAACAACAATAACACAGCAAGACAAAAGCGCTCGAGAAGTTTCGATTATTACTCATTGTTTAACAGTCTCGGCGTAACAGTATGTTTAACTAGTGGTTCACAGCACTGCTGCTTGCTGCCGAGATCGGAATCATACCTTTAAATATCATTTAATTAATGTTTAAAAATGTCAAAAATTGTCTGCGGCGCGGCGGCGCCTATGCGACGATGCCGCTTAGTCAGTCTACTTACATGATGAGTACCTAATTTGTTTACTTGTTTTCTATAGGCTGTTTCATCGATATTTCCAAGACTTGATATTATGTTTGATTAAATATTTAACATATAGTAATATATTACCTCCGTGATATTCGACCTCCGTGATATTCGACCTCCGTGGCGCAGTGGGTGAATAGCCAGCTGATGTAATGGCTGTAAAAATATTTAATAATTTACCAAAGAACATTCAAGAGCTGCCACTTTTTAAATTTAGGCACAAATTAAAATTATGGCTGTTAGATAAGACCTTTTATACATTAGAGGAATACTTTAATAAATAATGACATGATTAATTTGAATAATTATAATAGATCAATAAATGCTTGACATAAATAGTGTAATGTTACTAACAATATATTTATAACAATACAAATATGAAAGCTTTACAAGCTTATTGCACGCCCCTGAGTGGGGTAGAGTATAGTGAAACTATTTTATATTCAATTTTACATCTTTCTGTATAACCTATATTCTGGCAATAAATGATTTTTGATTTGATTTTGATTTGATTTTGACGCAAGAGGTAGCGGGTTCGATGCCCGCCGCGGAACAAAAATGTTTGCATGAAATACAGATATTTGTTCCGTGTCTGGGTGTTTTTCTATATATTATAAATATGTATTTACAAAAAAAAAGTATTTATAAGTATTCTATCAGTTATCTAGTTCCCATAGTACAAGTTCTGCTTAGTTTGGGGCTAGATAGCGCTGTGTGAAATGTCCAGCAATATTTATTTATATTTATTTATTTATTTTTATTTTATTACGTAAGTCAATGAAAAGATCGAGAGCTCTGCCATGATGCTTTTCAGCATTGCCTATGCAACCCTAAAACCTAGAATAAATATTTACAGGTCATGCAAACATTTGACCCTAAGGATGCATTTCCAACAGAGATGAGCGAGGATGCTAAGCAGTTAGCGAGGAAAAGTCCACCAATAGGATAGCTGCGCTATGTGAGGCTAGGAAAATGAAGCAATCTTATTGGTGATTATTTTTCTCGCTTACCGCTTAGCTACCTCGCACAAGCGACCCGCTCGTCACAGAATATCGAATATCTCTTATCGAATATCGGAACTGGTTGTGAAATTCAGTTGCCATGACGGCCGAAAGGGAATTTAGAAAAGGAAAAGGGAATTAGAACGGGAAGACTTGGCGTAAACAAAAGTAGGATAAAAGTTCCGCTGATACCGTTGTGAGAATCACACCTTAGAACTAAAGGGGTCTTTATTTTATGCTAACGGCTCTTTACTTTATTGACAAAACCAGCTACAGCCCGCGGCTTCGAACGAGAAGTCTCTCAATAAAAAGTAGCCTTTCAAGGTCATTACTACCTATATTTCATCCAAATAATATGTTCAGCTGTTAAGACGTGAAAACGTAGCTAATTTAGTTTCGCATTTTTAATATGAGTATGATGTCGATAAACCTAGGTATAAGTGACTCGCTCCCGGGTATTTTGAGCTAATGTAGGTATCGAGGTAATATTAGTGGTAATTACCGCAGTCCCGTGAAATTGCAACAAAGCCCTCGTGTGATGTTTTGCAAGGCGTGTGTATCATCAGGTGAGGTAGTGGAGAAGTGCTATTAAAAAAAATTAACTAAGTACTTTTTGGTACTAAAATACATTTATTGGCAGATAAAACAAAGACATACACGGTACATAACAAAGAGAACGCGGTGGCATAAAGAACTAAAATAATAAAAAAAATTTGATAAAACTAATTCTTTTTAACGTGAAAACGTTTTTAAAAATGCTTCCATACTAAGGTCTCGCCAGAAAAATAGCGATGAAACGCTCTTGTTGTGAAATCCATACTTCATACTAATATTATAAATGCGAAAGTAACTCTGTTAGTTTGTTTGTTATCTTTTCACAAATAAACAGCTGAACGGATCGTAATGCAATTTGGCAAGAAGATAGATTATATGCTGAATAAGGATATACACTCCATGTTGTCTCAAAAAATAATCTTTAAATGTGTGGAATTGAGGTTGAAAGTGTGTATAGGGCAACCCTTAATTCCTCAAGTTAGGGATCTAAAAATTCATATGTAGGCTTTGGTAAGAAATACGTTTTCCATTTTTTTGCAAAGTCATTCCTAAAGGGGGAAAATTAAGGGGTTTAAATGATAAAGTAGGTATTCTTTAGATGCACTCCCTATGCACAGTCTATGGACCCTTACAAAAATAAATTATGCGATCTATTACCAAGGTCATTTTATGTATATAATATTTGCCGATTACATTTGGACACATAGTTTTTAATTAATTAAAAATTAACTAAACGCCAAACCACGCGTGTGAAGCCGCGGGCGGTTCAGCTAGTTTTTAATATAATCTTGTGATTCAGTTGTATCGCTAAGTGTTGTATATATTCCGAAAATAGACCACTGCTGGACGTTGTCTTTCAATTCACTGACGTTATCGTGCGCCTACGACATTAAGGATGGAGGGAGGTTGAAATTGTCACATATTTTGGAACACCCTATAGATACCATACATCAATATTTCTTTATAATTACACCAAAATTGACAAATTACAATATTATTAGATATGTCGGTAAAATAGCAACTGTAACTGTTCGGGACGGAGACATCCAATAAATCAAAAACCATCAAAATTGGTCCAGCCGTTCTCGAGTTATTTCGAACAAACCCGACTTTGTTTGATATATTAAGATAATTGTATATTCTTTCCATTAAATATTCATTAAAATAAAGTAAAATAAAAATAATGAATGAATGAACTATGATAAATTTGTTAAACGAAAATTACTATTATTATTTGGAGCCGGTACTGTCCCACTGCAAGGCAAAGGCCTCCTTTTTTTCTTTCCATGAGCAAAATACCACCGAGTAGATCCCAAAAGACATAAATGACCACGCGGCAGACCGCGACGCCGATGGAAAGACTAACTTGACTCGTATGGAAGACTGGACCACACACACACATGATAGAGTTGAGTGGAAGCAAATGAGGCCTTTGAAAACTAAAAAAAAGCTTAAAAGTCATCACCGTCATCATCACAGCCCACATCCACCCACTGCTGGGTATAGGCCTCCTCGTTATCACGCCAATTTCTCCGGTCCTGTGCCAAGCGCATCCATTGCCTTCCCGCAACTCTCATGGTGGCTGGTGGTCTGCCAACTGGTCTGCGCCCTTATTGCGGCCACCACTCGGTTGCTGCCATTATCCATGTTCCGTCTTTTTTCTTGCCAAATATAATATATAAAAATTTTACAAAAAATATGGTCTGCGTTCCTGTTGCTATACACTGCGAGGGTTCATAATGTGAAAGCAATAAATGTATTGAGTATTTAATAATTACAATACAAATTGAAACTTAGAAATCTAAGACTAATACGCAGTGGTACAATGGGCGGCCTTATCGCTTAAAGTGATCTATAGAGGTTTCAACTGTTTCTTTTGTAATTTTAAACAATATTGTAATTGTACCTATATTATTTCTTATAGGTATTCTATATATTATAAGTACGTATTTAAAAAAAAAGTATATAAGTATTCTATCAGTTATCTGGTTCCCATAGTACAAGCTCTGCTTAGTTTGGGTCTAGATAGCGCTGTGTGAAATGTACACCAATATTTATTTATTTATTTATTACTAATGGTTTCAAATTAAATAACGGAATTAAACCTTTTCACTACAAGCAGTGCTTCTATTTGCAAGAATTTTCAACAAAAGAAAATACTAACAGCTTTCGCTACCGATTTCAGAAAACCATTTACGATCAAAACGATAATACACCGCTTAACTACAAAGTTAAACGATTCTCACAGACACGATTCAGTTAAATTTTAACATAATGGAGAGAGTAATTCGATTTATACACACTTTTTAGTACCGTATCGACATACTATTAATGATTGTATTTTTAGTTTTATCCGACCACTTCCAAGAACTCCAAGATTATAAAATTATCACAATTTTTATTTTCCGTATAAACTTAAACTTTTTTGAGATGGTTTTATAATGTGCTAGCTGTTGTCCGCGACTTCGTACGCGTTACACTACTAAAAGTGTAAATAACATAGAAATAAAGCATAGAAATAGAAAACTCGCTGTTGCAACTTGACTTGACACCCCATTTTTATACCATGGGACCTGATATATGGGATAAAAAGTAGCCTATGTGTTAATCTACTTTATAATCTACGTACATACTAAATTTAATCGAAATCATTACAGCCGTTACGATGTGATTGAGTAACAAACAAATAAATAAATAAACAAACAACCAAACTTTCGCATTTATAATATTAGTGTGATTAATGATTTGTATTTGACTGCTACCTTTAACATTCAAACTTCTGTCTTTCTCAACCCTAGCAATAAAAATGTATGCTTAAAAAACAAGTAATTGCAATAAACTTGATTACTCGGAATCAAGTTTATTGTAATTACTGGTCCACAGAGACATAAAAGTAAAACCACGTGACTAGGTCAGGTGCGCACGCGCCTCTATCCAGTTTTCCCTGACCCATCGCGCGGACAACAACCTCTCATCGTTATGTACTAGCTATTAATTATGATGCATTGGTAATGAATGATTTAATCAACAAACACATTGGTGTTCAGGAGTCTTTTTTTAATTCTGCGCATGTCTTTGTGATGTGGATTAGGATTGACTGCTTAGACTCTAAGCCTTAGAGGATAGTAGGTATAAGTGTAGTAGAATTAATGAATGAAAACACTTTATTGAACACATTAAAAAATTAAAATTTTAGACAAAATAGAAGACACAAAGCAAATAGTACAATGGGCGGTCTTATCACTCGAGAATCTTTGTGCACTCAGTTCTTCGAGCTATATTCCACGCCCACTGCCACTTCATCTTGCTCATCCTTTTGGGCTGTATATGTGACTTTGGTTCGTCTACGAATTTCCTTATTTCTAATTAGATCTCTTAGAGCCCATCTTCAAGACAAAACCTATACAGTTTGGCCATTTCGGCAAAAAAGCAAACATGTGCAGATCATTTAAACATTTGTCAGCAGCTGGAGTCAAACCCAGTCGAATCTCAGTCTTCTAACTCCTAAGTTTATAAATGCAAAAGTTTGGATGTTTGTTTATTTATTTGTTTGTTTGTTTGTTACTCAATCACGTCGTAACGGCTGATCCGATTTCAATTAAATTAGGTATGTACATACGTAGATTATAACACATATGCTACTTTTTATTGGCAAACCACGCGTACTAAGCCGCTGGCGGAAGCCAGTGCATAATAAATCAAGTTTATCCTTACTATTATTATAAATCGACACATTATGACGACCTCCGTGGCGTAGCGGGTGAATAGGCGGTTGAGACGCAGGAGGTTCAATTCAGCGGGTTCAATTCCCGCTGCGGAACAAATGTTTGCATGATCTACAGATATTTGTTCCGGGTCTGGATGTTATTCTATACATATAATATAAGTATGAATTTACAAAAAAAAGTATATAATGTATTCTATCAGTTATCTGGTTCCCATAGTACAAGCTATGCTTAGTTTGGGGTTAGATAGCGCTGTGTGAATTGTCCACCAATATTAATTATTAGTATTATTATTTGAGGGTTAAAATAAACACATTATGAAAGAATCAGTTGAACAATTTATGACGACTTCAGAGAGATAGTAATTACTGGCCTCTTAGTTTTAAACACTGGTGAGGGGAGATTGTACAAAAGCAAACATAACCCTAAAAAAAGTTCTGTCAGCCTTTGAGGAAAAAATTAGTCATTTTCTTTTTTAATTACCTTCCTCCGGAGGTTTTTCCAGTGGGCTTCAAAATGAATGCTTTCAAGAGAGGTGTAAATAGGGTTTTAAGTGCTAGGCAACGCGACTGCAGTACCACGAGTGCTGCAAGAGTTTATAGGCGGCGGTGACCACCTAACATCAGGAGGCCCGTCAGTTTGTGTGTCTGCAAGTTTAATATAAAAATAATAATAATAATAATTCGTCATCTTGTACCGTGGTTTCTGTCGAGATGAATGTTTTATTTTCTTTTACATTTTTAGCAAACCTTAATTTATTAGGTAATCAGCTGACCCACCTGCGGCTTCGTACGCGTGGTTTGTCAATCAAACATTACCCTCGTGGAGTCGCGTATAGTTATAATCTCAAGTCCATTCATAATCTATCTACCTCCGTGGCGCAGTGGGCGAACAGCCGGCTGAGACGCAGGAGGTAGTGGGTTCGATTCCCGCTGCGGAACAATTGTTTGCATGATCTACAGATATTTGTTCCGGGTCTGGTTGTTTTTCTATATATTGTAAGTATGTATTTACAAAAAAAAGTATATAAGTATTCTATCAGTTATCTGGTTCCCATAGTAGGTACAAGCTCTGCTTAGTTTGGGGCTAGATAGCGCTGTGTGAAATGTCCAGCAATATTTATATTTATTTATTTATCTAGGTATATAGGAACCAAATTCCATCGAAATCGGTCGAGCCGTTAAGTCGTGTAAAGGTAACAAACAGAGAGACAGAGTTACTTTCAAATCGGTATGTACGTAGATTATAACCTGGATTAACACATAGGTTACTTTTTGTTGACAAACAACGCGTGCGAAGCCGCTGGCGGAAACTAGTTATACATATTAACCTTCCTCTTAAATCACTCTAACTATTGCTGAAAACTGCATTAAAAGCCGTTGAGTAGTTTAAAAGATCTAAAGTAACAGACAGCGGAAGCGACTTCATTTTATACTTTGTAAAGATTAATAAAATTATTTAGATCAAAGCTATTCGGAATAGGAAATAAAACGTTAAACGAAATAACTTCATGAGTAGTAGAGTTCCTTGTAAAAAGGCTCACCAGGGAAAGTAGTACCACTATACCTATTTCAGCCACCAAACAGCATTGCTGTGTTTCAGATTGAAGGGTATGGTTGCCGGTGAAATAACAGGCACATCCTTTACACCTGCATGCCTTGAGTTGACGGAATAACTTGATTTTTACCAGACGATTTTTCATCGTATTTTGAGAAGTCGTCGAAAAAACATTAATCTAAGTGACCCCGTTTTGGATTATCCATACATAATTAGGATCATGCTGTGCCTTTATAAATTAACTTGAAAGCGAGGAATACTGTATTCGTTAGAATTGCATTTATATCAGTCACTGATGGTCAGGCTGTCAGTCCGCGTTAGTCCTTCCATAAGTGAGGACCTAAATTTACTAAAATAATTGTCAATGTTTTTTTGTAAGTTCTACTAGTATTGTTGAGTGAAAACACAAGTGAGCCACGTTTAAAATATTCGGCTATTTCTAGCAATATGAGTGTTGAGTGATTAATGAGCCGAGTATAAAAACAAAAATCTGAAAAATATTTTAATTTATCCCGTGAATATTTAGGAGAGAAATAGTGGTATCGAGGATTTTCCCCAGAATACGGTATTTGTTTTAAAGGATCGGCAACGTGCCCATAGCCTGCCAATTAATAAGAAAAATAATTAAGGAACCATACCATTATTTAGGCTAAGCCGGTCTAAATAATGGTAAGCACAACGATCTCTAAACGTATTTAGCGGCTAAACGTCTAAATTTGACTAACTTTAGGTGATTAATTCGATATAAAACTGACTGCCTACTCTTGCAATCGACATCCAAAAATAAAGACCGATTAGATATCTCTTTCGGAAATGGCTGCGGGTTTTGGGTTAGAAAGGGACAACAAGAGATATCTCGAGACGTCATCAATACAGTATCTGTGGTTAGATGGCAATGGTTAAGTTTAATAAAGTGTTTGTTTTTACATACCAAAATAAATTTCACATTTCTATGGTAAACATTTCACAAATTTATTTATTATGCTCATCAAAATAATCCCTTTCATTTTTGTGCGTACATTATCAAACAAAAGGGTGTTTCATCGAAATCGGTCTATTTGTGAAAACGTAACAAGCAGACAGACAGAGCGACAGAGAGAGAGTTACTTTAGAATTTATAATTATTAGTAGATTTATTCATGTTTCAACTTAATTGACGTTATCGGAGTGAATCAAGATCTAAATTGGTGCAGGGCATATAAATTGCTTATCAGCGCTCGGAAGTCCGGAAACGAAAATAATTCGTTGCAATACGATATCCAAGATTGGAATCTCGTTCAAATTTCACTTACTTTGATTTTGTGAATCGAAATTAAGTCCGACTCTTTTCGACTTTCTTTTGTTTGCTGTCTAATATTGTTAAAATTCAAAATACCTAGGAAATTAGACAACATATCAAATTTAAAACTTAAAAATCCCCCAACATGTAAAAATCCGTAATTTTCCATTTTACAGCTGAGATTTAATCATTTTTTATTTATATTATTTGAGACAACAAACAATTATGCCTAAATATTACTAGACTTAATAATTATTACAAGATGTCACAGATTACATTAGAATCCCTTCACAAAAGTGCTGATAAACTTCGGGTAGGCTGACCTGATCTTCATCACACATAGCTCACTGTATATTTAAAAAAAACCGGCCAAGTGCGAGTCAGACTCGTGCACGAAGGGTTCCGTACCATCTATAATTTGAGGTTGGTGCCGATTAAGCTAGTCCTCTAAATTGTATGAGTGCCCATACAACTCCGAGGATTATCTTAATTGGCGTCAACTATGTACGAGTATGTATGGGGACATCCTTTATTTTCCACTTTTTTATTTTTTGGCATCATTCCTTTATTTGTGCTGTAAGGACCTTGCTTTTTGCCAAATTTCGTACACGTATAACTACCGTATAGGTTTTCGACCCAAAACCTATAGAGTACTTCCGGTTGACCTAGAATTGTCAATTTTGGTCAAAAGCAAGGTACAGCATAAGTAAAAGGAAAATTTTGAAAAATAAAAAAAGTTGCAAATTAAGGTAAATTTTGGTACTTGACAAGTTTTCGCGAAAATCTAAATTTGCCCATATCTTTTTATCGTGTTGACTCAGGGCCTTGATTATTATACACCTAAGAGGGACTATAGACTTCAGTATCTGATATAAATTTTAACTTGCTAAGTTCACCCGTTGCTGAGAAAATCGGTGGTGACACACGGACAGACGGACAAGAGAATCTTATAAGGGTTCCTTTTTTTACCTTTTGAGGTACAGAACCCTAAAATGCGGTTATATCTGCCCATCCGTTTCGGAACTACGATATCACAGGCAGACAGGCACACAGACCGACATAGGCATCAACCTTATGAAAAAAACCACCAACGAAAATACCAGCTAGATCCAACGATTTCCAATAGCAATATAATACTTATAAAACCATGGTCTTGCCCGTAACGAAAGTAGCTTAATTTCCCGGCAGAAATTAAATAACACGGGCAAAGTATTTACTCTGCAAGCTGTACAAGATCGACCGTTTTGGAAATCTATGAGGGTGGCCTACGTTCAGCAGTGGACGTCTTGTGATGATGATGGCTAGAAGTTAAACTTTCCTCCGCGTCATTTTTGTTCGTTGTAAATTGCATTGATGTTCAATAGTTATGTCATCATAATATATAATTCATTTATTGTCTGTGAACCTAGGCACACTATATAGATGGCTGAACATATTACATATTAGAGAACTATACCACGAGTAGGTTCCGCCATTTTGACGGACCCGTGCGCAATAAGTTGGGACCTGAGCTCGGTGACGTCATATTGGCGTGTTTGTACCGCCCGCAAAAAAGCGAACATAACAAGCAGTAGGCCAGTACGAGACTAAAAACCCTAGTGAAAAATAGTGATGCGAACGGTACAATACGGGCGCCATCGGGGAAGTGCAGGGGAAGCGGTCGGGGAGTCGCATTCCTAGCAGGTCCCAAGTTATCGCGCACGAGTTATACAAACATTTATATTACAATTCATCACAATAATAGTACATAGTTGAAGTAATTAAAATGTCTCTACAATATTATGAACGTTTTATTTTAATTCTAGAGTTTTTAACAGGCTACAGCAACACAGGAAACCAGCTTTTATAAAGCTGGTTTCGAACTAAGTAGAATAGTATAAAAAGCGAAACCAACATGCTAAAAGGTGCAAACAAAACCTGCAAATACCGTCGAGTCACGTGCCGATATGAAAGGTGAGTTATTTCAACTATTCACGTGAATTTTCACTGAAAATACGATTTCAGACTTTAACATCCGTCATAGCATTCCAGATCGAAAAACATTCGACGAATTTGTCAATGCCTTTTTATAAAAAAACTCGACACAGCATAAGCATAGTAATTCAACCCGTCAGGCTCACGCAAATACATTTTTATAATACATACCTTGATCTGCCACCAAGCAGCATCTGTTTTGGTTTGAAGGGTATGGTTGCCGGTGAAATTAGGCAAATGAGGTCAAAGTCAAAGTCAAATATTTTTGTTCATTAAAACAACAAGGATCAATTTGAAACATCAATTTTACTGCCTGCTCCTTCGCGACCAAGCCAGAAAAGAAAGGCAAGAAACAAGGCTGGTTGTTTTTTTTGATGATCCTTTTAGATATAACAATTTCATAATAATACAGAAAAAAATTACGTCTAAATTGTAACATTTTTAACGAGTTGGAGCAGCTTCAATCCCAAGCTTTTCTATCATCTAATCCGATATTTTATAGTAGGCTTTTTTATAAAGATTTTGTTTAATTACGTTTTTAAATTTGTTAATTGTTAATTTTTGTACATCCCTTGGGAGTTTGTTATAAAAGCGTACATATCGCCCTTTAAACGATTTACTAACTTTATGGAGTCTTCAAGTGGCAACAGCGAGTTTATCTTTATTTCTAGTATTAAAATTATGATTCTCAATGGTGCCTCAAGTTGATGAACGCGAGGCAATGCATCGCACTGCACGTTTCTGTATTTGTGTATGATTCTGGTGCCTGACCGATGAATCAAATATAGACAGTCTTATAAAATAAAACAAAATGGCGTCGCGCTGACTTCGGTCTTTCTCGTATAAGTAGGTACTTATAAGTATTTACCGTAGGCGTACACATTTTTTCTCTATACTAACATAAAAAAACTGAAGCTTAAGAACTGAGTAGATTTCGATTAGGGATAAATATACAGAGCGCCTGGCGATAAGTTGCAACTCTAGTTAGGTGAAATTCACAGCCACTGGTAGAAGTAATACTGCCGGGGAATGAATGGAGTGAAGGAAAAGAATGATTGAATGGATTATGAGATGCTACTAAAATAATCATAACACAAGAATACAACCTTACAAAGGTACATCTTAAATACTGGAGTAGAACAGGGCATTAATATTATGTTCGAAGGCACACCACCTGCATCAACTTTCCCTAAATCAACCCCCCTATTAATTTATTCATCATATCAGCCACAGGACAGTCCATTGCTGAATATAGGCCTCCTCAATAAATTTCTAGAGCGACCGATCTAGTGTGGCCCTACGTCCGGAATTTTCCGGACATGTCCGGTAATATAGGTATTTGTTCAGAATGCGGGGGAATCCTAACCCTTTTTTTTAAGGAGGTAATGAGTAAAATAAGACATAAAGCCATTTCCCCGCCTGTTTTGTTCACAGGGTCCGCGTGCGCGCGATAATGCGAGAATTTGCACGATGCTAACGACATTAATGTTAGGTATATTTAAAAGAATGTCAGGAATTTTCATCAAATGTTAGGAATTTACTCCGGAATTTAGATTTTTTAATCTGGGAACCCTACTCCCAGCAATCTTTATTAGTTCATCTTTCTATCTAGTGCGGACCGTCCTACGTGCGTGATTTCCACTCGAGAAGCTTTCTGCCTCAACGGCCGTCAATTCTTCGAGCTACTTGCTCGATTCTACTTGCTAATCCTCAGGTCTATATCAGTGACCTTGGTTTGTCATTATTAATTGACCGAGCGAGCGAAGCGTTTTAGTTTCGGGATTGGCCAAAAAATGCTTTTGTCCGTCTGTCTGTTCTCCCCTACAGGTCGCATTTTTCAAACGATTTTGATGAAAATTGTCACACAAGTTCCTTGATTTATTTAATTTTTTTTGTCGATCGTGATTTTCGATTGGGGGTAAATAAGGGTAAAAGGGGGTAAGTTTGCTGTAGCGTTATTTATAGACGGATTTCAATCAAATTTGAGAGGCACACTAACGACTTTATTCTACACAAGATATTGCGGAAAAATTCTAAAAGGGGGTAGTGGGGAGGGAGTTTGCTGTAGCGTTATATATGGACGGATTTGAATTTTAGATTCTTTTCGGAAAATATATACCTGCCTATAACAAATCAGACTACGCAGTTCTTTCCGCCTTCACGAAACGAACCTGTAGATACCAGATTCGACGTCTTAAGACCAAGGGAACGCGAGTAATCGCTAAAACTTATACCAATATTTTGCTAAAAGTCTACATAGGTCTATTGGAAAATTCAAGTACCAGAAATTCAATTTAAAATTGGACTTTCTTAAAATTACTTTTTGGACTAGGGGCGCGAGGTCTACTGTCCTCACAGAACCACTAGTTATTAAACAATACCTAGGTATATCTTCCTTCGAATCCATCAAAGCATTGCATGTCAAATCCTAAATTAGGTATAATGTATGCTTTCAGCTAATCAGGTCAGATTTACTACTATCAGAAACCAATAAGGAACATCAGTTAGGGAATTAGTGTCTGAATCCAATTATTACGCCATTATCTATATAGCTTAATGAGAAGGTGTGTTATTAGAACATAACATTTTCTACAGTATATTAAGTAATAAGTAACTTACGATTTGGATTTGGTTCGAATCCCGATCGTGCACTAATGGATTTTTCTAGTCGAAAAATGTAAAGTCAAAAGTCAAAGTCAAATATTTGTATTCATTAAAATCACAAGGATCACTTTGAAACGTCAATTTTAATGTCTGTTCCTTCGTGACCAATCCAGGAAAGAAAGGCAAGAAACAAGGCTGGTTGTTTTTGTCCTGTGATCGATGATGATCCTTTTACAATTCATAACAATACAGAAAGTAAATTACGTCTAAATTGTAACATTTTTAACGAGTTGGAGCAATTGCAATCCCAAGCTTCTCTATCATCTAAATAAAATCGATATTTTATAGTAGGCTTTTTTATAAAAATTTTGTTTAATTACGTTTTTAAATTTGTTAATTGTCAATTTTTGTACATCCCTTGGGAGTTTGTTATAAAAGCGTACACCTTGCCCTTTAAACGATTTACTAACTTTATGGAGTCAACAAGTGGCAACAGCGAGTTTATCTTTATTTCTAGTATTAAAATTATGATTATAGCTATTTTTCTTAAATAAATTAATATTCTTGTGAACATACATTAGATTTTCATAGATGTATTGACAAGGGAATGTCATAATATTTATTTTTTAAACTTATTATACGTCATGATTCTCTGGGGCCCAATTGCACGAACAGTCCTCTTCTGCAGCACAAAAACGGTGTTTATATCTGCAGCACTCCCCCACAGCAGTATACCGTATGACATAATGCTGTCGAAGTAGCTGAAGTAAACTAGTCTAGGTGTGTCCACGTCTGTAAAAAAACAGATCTTTTTAACTGCGTATGCCGCAGAGCTAAGTCTCTTCGACAACTTATCAATGTGAGGGGCCCATTGAAGGTATTATCTAGCCTATTATACCTCTAGATATGATACCTAAGAATACGGTGGTGTCCACAAGAGCCAACTCCTCGTCTTTGATTTATATCTGCTTTAACTTGTGTAACATTAGGTAGTATAAATATAATACATTTAGTTTTCTTTTCATTTAGAAGTAGATTGTTGTGAAGAAGATGTGTATGTGCGCATTTTGAAAAAAGGTTCAAAACTCAAAACGTTTTAATTATAGGACATGCCCGTTTCATTCGCCGGTTTCATTCGCCGTTATAAACAAGTGTAAAAGGCGCATGTGTGATGCGCACGATGTGAACCCACTGACTTCCGATTGTACATCCCAGTAGGTACGGCTCTTTTTAGGCAATTTATGTACCTAATTGATTTTTACACAACATATCGTATTTTTAAAAGTTAGAAATTATAATAGGAATAACGCTATAGGATAAGTTCTTCCTTGATATATATTTTTGTGTGCACTATAGAATTAAATAAATAAATAACATTAACATACTTCTGTTTACTAAATACGTCTCGATTTTTACTTGAGACATAAGTCGTACGCAGTCAATAATACTTTGTGTGACATTTTATGAGACCTATCCTTACAGTCTTTTTCAAATAGCTAGTCACTTATGACAAGTCCATAGATCGTAAAATATTACGTAAAGGCATAATTTGACGTCACACCAAAAATTTAATAAGTTGAATATTTATATTTAGCAGTGAAAACATTAAGCAAACTTACAAAAAAACCATTAATAAAGGAGTCACTAAAATAAAAATAAGATAAACTATGTCACAGGTGACTAGATATTTGAAAAAGACTGTAAATTACTATAGTATTTTTTTTAATTATATTAATGAGTGATTCAATGTTTCTGGCGGACGTTTAAGAACTTGGGAGTCTTCAAACAAATTCGAGTAATAACTATTACGAGGAACTCAGGTTTAATGTATCGCACAACATAGCTATAACCTTTCATTTTCTATTGCCAACAGACCTTGGAACATGGAGACGAGAGCTGATGATGATGAGGCACCGAAAGACCCTGCTGCGAGGAAGCACACACATCATGACTATACAGAACAGGATTTTGAAGGTAGATATAGATATACATTTTATAAAACATTAATTAGTAGGTATTTAGGGGCTAAATATTATTTAGAGAATTATCAAATCATACAAATACGTCAAATTTAAACATCTTAATACAAAAAAACGGTCTTACCACAAAAAAAAACACAGTTTAGCGCGTGTCCATAAAAATCCGATCCGACAAAATTGTTAACCACATTTAACAATTTTACTTAGAAAGCTTTCGTGACTGATTTCAATCCTTATTACTGTTCCCCGCGACTTCGTATGCGTTACTCTCATAGACATATATTCTACCGATAGACAAGAACATATTAGACAAGAACAAGTGCTCATATTAGCCGATGCCATCGGATGGGACGAGCTTCGGGCGCCGACAGGCCTAGGCCTATACTGGTCAAGATTCGGGATGTCACTACGAGGGACCAGGTTTGGTTTGCAAAAACCAACCTCAAAGGCAGCAGTGTCACTCTCTCAGAGTTTTTGACCAGGCCGAGACACGTCGCTTTCATGGCTGCGAGGGAACGTTTCGGCGTCAAGAATTGCTGGACCCGGGATGGCCTAATTCATGTAATTGGGCCCGACGGAGCGCGGCACCGCATTAGCAGCCTTGGTGAGCTAAACAAATTGATGCCGCCAGACACCCGAAAGCCTGCGCCGGCGCCTACGATGCCTGCCAAGGAATCGAGAGCGCCGTCGGCCAGGCGGGCCGGCACAGGCGCATCCATCAAAAAGTGATACTGTCGTCGCGTCGTTGCTGCTGTGAGGGTCGACCGTCCAGTAAATTCCTAGCATTACCCACTTTTTTACGACAAACACTAGGTACCTACTTTTATTTCTGTTTTCTTTAATTTCTTTTGGTAATGTAATGTCAGTTAATATGTCAGACTATAATGCAATCAGTCAATGTCAAACTAATTTTTGTAAATATTGCGGTTTGGATAACGGTCTTTTGAGACAAAATTTATTAATTTCTTTTAGTTGTTTTTTTTTCTTTTTTCTTGTTGATTTTATTGTTTGTGCCCAGGGATACTGCTGGCGGGTGGAGGGGTGAGTTTTTGTATTTATTAGGTTTATTTTTTTTTTTTATTTTTTTTTGTATCAATATTTATCTATACTTATCTATATATTTTTTTATATTATTCTTATTTAATTTATTTTGTTATTCATGTTGCAATCGTTGAATGATTCTAGTGATAATGATGACTTTTTCTCAACCTCCTCTCTGAACTCAAACAGTAGCGAGGACAGTTATTTGAGTTTACCTGCTCTTTCCGATACATTGTCGGGCCATCTTCCTGACGGACCCAACTACTTTAATGTAGTTCATATTAATGCCCAGAGTATTCCGGCTCACTATCCAGATATGCTTGATTCCTTTGATATAAAAAATCTCCATGCTATACTAGTCTCCGAATCTTTTCTCAAACCATGTCTCCCTTCTACCTCATATTCTCTTCCAGGATTTATCCTGATTCGTAACGACCGGACTGGTTGTGGTGGTGGCGGTGTAGCCATTTACTTACGTGCCAATATTCCTTTTTCAATTATTAGTATGTCTGCACAACCACCTCCATCTAACGCTGGCGAACACCTTTTTGTCGAAGTCTTACTTTCTCACACCAAAATTCTTCTCGGAGTCTACTATAGCCATAACATGCGTGTTAACTTCTTCTCTTCCTTTGAAACACTCTTAGAAGAACTCCTGCCTTCATACAGTCATTCCGTATTGATGGGCGATTTCAACACATGTCTGAATAAACAAGATCATCGTTCTTCTAAGTTTGAATCCATTATTAAATCTAACAATATGCATATTCTCCCTCTTGGTACCACACACCATTTTCCGAACTGTATCCCATCACTTCTTGATTTAATTTTAGTCTCGTCCCTACAGCATGTTGCCAAGCACGGTCAATGTTCGGCTGATGCATTCTCATATCACGACCTTATTTTTCTTTCCTATAAAATTCGCCCTCCAAAATCCAAACCGAAAATTCTTCTGCAACGCAATTTTAGTAACATGGATGTGGAAAAGGTGAGAGCTGATGCTGGGGAAATGGACTGGTCTGCAGTAGTGGGGGCAAAATCTATTGACGACAAAGTTACCGCCTTCAATACCATCATTACACAACTCTTTGACGTGCATGCTCCGATCCGAGCAGTTAAGATAAAACATTTGCCGGCTCCATGGCTCAACGATGCAATACGACTTTTGATGCGAAAAAAAGCATCTTCTAAATTAAAATATAAATTTATTGCTAGTGACGCCAACAAAGAAAAATACCATTTAGCCAGGAATCGCTGCAATAGGGTGTGTAGGGATGCTCAACGCCGTCATATTCATGCCTCTGTTTCTAATAACGATCCATCTAAAGTCTGGAAATTTCTAAGAACACTAGGAGTTGGCAAATCTCGACATGATACCATTCCAAATGATCTAGACATTGACTCTCTTAACAAACACTTTTCGTCATCATCCAATATTGATTTGGATGTTAAAATGAACACTCTTAATTATCTTTCCTTGTTGCCAACTCCTAATTATTCTCCTTTTGTCTTTAGTCAATTCACCGCATGTGATGTTAAAAAGAGCATTCTGTCAATTGTTTCAAATGCCATGGGTAGTGACAATATTGGACGGAATATGTTAGTTCCAATTATTGATGAGGTGCTTCCAATAATTTGCCATATTCTCAATTTTTCTACTTCATCTAGTTCTGTTCCACTTTTGTGGAAAGAAGCGCATATAATTCCACTTTCTAAAAAGTCCAAACCCACTTCCTTTACCGATTATCGTCCCATCTCTATCCTCCCATTCCTATCAAAAGTCCTTGAACGTCTCGTCCACAACCAGCTTAGCTCCTTCCTTATCACAAATACCCTGCTCAATCCTCTTCAATCCGGTTTCCGTCCTGGTCATAGTACTGTAACCGCACTTGTCAAAATCACGGATGATATAAGATCGGGCATGGAGAACGGCTACCTTACTATTCTGACACTGCTCGACTTTAGCAATGCTTTCAATACTGTCGACTTTGACGTACTGCTGGGTTTGCTTCGCTCAATTAACATATCTCCATCGGTGGTTGACTGGTTTCGCAGTTATTTGCACGGACGCCGGCAACGGATACGTTGTGACGATTCCTTTTCGTCTTGGTGTTGTACATCAGCCGGTGTACCGCAGGGTGGCGTCTTATCTCCTCTTCTTTTTGCACTTTTTATAAATTCTATTTCTCGTCAACTCACTTCTTCCTACCACCTTTATGCAGACGACCTCCAAATTTACACACAGGCTCCACTTAATGAGTTGCCTGATGCGATCGCCGTCACTAATAATAATCTGCTTTTTATAGGTGAATGGAGTAAGGCTTATGGATTAAGAGTTAATCCTATTAAAACACAGACTATCATACTGGGAAGTTCTCGTACCCTATCGAAAATCAACTACACAACACTCCCTCAAATTAAGTTTGATGATGTAACTGTTCCCTACTCAAAGGTTATAAAAAATTTGGGCATCTTCATGGATAGCTGTATGTCGTGGGGTCCTCAGCTCGAATCTGTGAGTCGGAAGCTATTTGCCTCTGCTGGTTCGCTCAAGAGACTGCGAAACTTTCTTCCGATAGCTACTAAAATTGCGCTTGCACAATCTCTTCTTCACCCAATTTTAGATTACGCTGATTCCTGCTATCTTGACCTCACGGAGGAACAGCTCAATAAGCTTGAGCGTCTTCAAAATTTTTGCATAAGGTTTATTTTCGGACTCCGGAAATACGACCACATCTCCGAATTTCGTAATAAACTCAAATGGCTCCCCATTCGACTTCGCCGGAATACTCACATCCTATCCCTCCTTTTTAACATCCTTCGTAATCCGTCCATACCTTGTTATCTGAAGGAACGCTTCGAGTTCCTTCATTGCACAAATTCCCGAACACTCCGATCCTCTGAAAACCTCCTTCTCAAAACACCGATGCATAGAACCAGTTTCTATGCAAACTCCTTTTCCGTCCAAGCTGTCCGATTATGGAATGCCTTGCCGGTCTCCATTAGAAAATCCCCCTCACCTTCCGTATTTAAAGCTAGACTCAAAAACTTTTACCTCCATGAAGAGTCGTGATTATTCAACTGATCTATAATATTATTGATATATGTATATATTAATATATGTATGTATGTATGTAAGTACATATTTATTTATTTTATATATGATACTTACTTATTTAAAATTATTTATGTACCTATTATTTATGTATTTAAGGTTAAGTAATTTTTCTTTTGCTATTATTAAGTTTATTCTTTTTACACCTCAGCCAATCTTCCATTAAGCAATGATCCTCTCCATCCAAAGGTTGTCTGGAAGAGATCGCTTTGTTAAGCGATAAGACCGCCCATTATACTTACATTTATTTGATTTATATTTTATTTTTATATCTGTTGTGTTTAGCTTGTAAGGTATAATAAAGAATTTTCATTCATTCATTCATTCATTCTTGAAAAAAGTATGTTCAAATGCTGGTGAGTTAGAACTAAAGTTCGGTGCAGCGCTAAAACATTATATAAGTGATCTAACCAAACTATTAAAACATGCAGCGCTAGATCACTTATTAGAGTTTAGTTTACTCGCGACCAAAACGTTGTAAGCGCCATGAAATTCATGGCGCTTACGCGTTCCGTTCAATATAGTATAACAAACTGTCGTCCCTATAGATTTTACACCACAGACGTGACACAGCTTTTGTACCTACAAAACTTCATTAGAATTTATACTCTATTTCAAAATGTATAATGTAATGTAATCATTGAAAATATGGTAAAGTATTAAAGTAAAATGAAATTAATTGTTATGCGTTTATTTAAGCTCAAGAACGTTAACAATAGTTTGAAATCAAACTGTCACCTGATGATTCACTGACACTTCTTGAAGTATTTTTGCAGTATCGAATGACGCACGTCGTCATATTTTCTGACCTTTGACAGGTATTATATACATATACTAAAAAGAAAGAACATAAAATAAATATTAAAAAATATCAAACTGGCTAGAAAACATTTACATAAACAAATTAAAACACTTTCTAAAAACACCACGTCAAGTCCGTGTTCAGTCACATATATTTACCTACAACCGGTTTTGTAATGGAATATCTGCATATTTTAGTCTATGATTGTAGAAATTGTGGCATTATAATAAACAGTTTTTTTTTCTAATGTGGTATTACGATATTATTACCTATTTATTCACTTGAACAATTTACTTATAATATTTAAAATAATTTTACTTACTTGATGACTACTGAATTGTTATTTATGTCATCATACTTTGATTCGAATTCTCGTATTATTAGAGCCGCTCCGTACGCGTCCAAAGTGCGTGAATGTCGAAGCCGCACTAAAGTAAGGTGTACGAATTGAAGTACAGTTCAGTGGAACAGAGTGAGTGTACGGATCGCGATATCTAGTGCGTAGTATATGTATATCGATGGTTACTCTACTAAATGTGTACGTAACCTACAAATAAAGCTAAACTCGCTGTTGCAACTTGACATGACACCCCATTTTTATCCTATAGGAAATTGATTTATGGGATAAAAAGTAGCCGATATGTTAATCCCGGTTATAATCTACGTACATACTAAATTTCATCGAAATCGGTTCAGCCGTTACGACGTGATTGAGTAACAAACAAACAAATAAATAAATAAACACACATCCAAACTTTCGCATTTATAATAATAGTGTTTATAATAATGTTAATAACATTCCACTTAACCTAGAAACCCTATTTTGAATTTTGACTTCCACCAATTTGGCCCTTTTGGCAATCAAATCGAAAATATGTTTATTTGTTTTTTTACTTGCAATGGAAGTGGACTATTAAATATTATAATTATTTTACATTCCAAGTCAATTGCTTCAGTAGTTGCTGAGATAATCAGCTGTGACAGACCAACGGACTGACAAAGTCGCACCTTGAAGGTTCTGTTTTAAGCATAGTAGAAGAGATATCTGTGAAAGGGCTCAGCTAGGGAAGTACTACCACCATACCGATTTCAGCTGCCACACAGCATTGCTGCGTTTCGGTTTCAAGGGTGTGATTGCCAATGAAATTGATAAACGCAGGGCAGTGCATCGTAGGGTACGTAACATGTATACACAAGCTTGATCCATATTAAGGTCGTATAAATAAAAGCATTTTGGTGCGGAACCCTAAAAACCCCATTTTGGTTTATTTAATAACATCATTTTACAGCCTTTGATTTTTATCTCATTGTAGCGTTTAGTCGTGTCTCCTTCCATCTTTCCAGATGAATGGACAAATTTATGTCGCCATAAATTTGTCTTGTACAAAATTAGGTCACAGGGCTGACAAATAGGGTCAATAAAAAGCCACCTATAAAACCATTTATAAATATGTGTACAGTCTACCAATCCGGTATCGAAGTTTCGTGACTTTTTGGTTTATTTATTTATTTTCTGAGCGATCGTTATTTTGTTGACAAAAGTTCTTATTTGTTTTATTTTGGTAGATTAAAGAGTAAGTGCCTTCAGTCATCCTGTGCCGGTTTCTGCACGCTGTTTTTTTATGTTGTTTTAGGCACGTGTTCATCATTTAATTCCGGCAACAATAAAATAGTTACAGGATGGTAATTATTCTACGGCCCATAATGATAGGCTAAAATAAACCTTAGCCTGAAATAAACTGCGTGTCACCGCATTCACGACAATAATTTAAATCACGGGTAGGGCTGATGCCTAGTATTGTTGTAAAATAGATTTTATCAAATTCGTTATGATTTTTTTTTTTTAATTTTCAATCTACCTTCATTTCAAGTCCTAAACTATCAATGAAACAGCCTGTATAAAATAGGTAAATAAATCATATTTTTCATCATGTAAGTAGGTACCTGTTAAACTGACTAAGCAGCATCGGCGCAAAGGCGACGCCGATTTACGTTGAAAATTGTTAATTGGAAATGTGTCGATTACTGGATAAATATTCAAGCTACCGATTTCTAAAATCAGTTGATACGATGTTGCATATGTGTTTAAAATTAATGTCGTGAATGCGGTGACACGCAGTATTATCTGCATTTACATGCCAACTAATATGGTAAAACATGTCTGGAATCTACATTACTTATATTTATCACCTGTTGCTATGCATATTTACCCATGTTTACGAATGAATAAATTAATTATAAAATAAACGAAGCATAAATTTACCCAGTCTCTTAGGTTTTCATACCTTATTAATATTTGTTATGACCAAAAATAAGACTCAAGTTAATTAAGAAAGCTCTGTAATTAGGTTTTTGTAGCAGACGTTAACGAGGACTTCCATAAATCTCACTATACTGTGTCCATTATGTTATTTCCTTTTTGACAGGTCATACAAAGTTGACAACATACTTTGTCGCCTATCTAATTATATCCCATTCAAAGAATTACGTTTTATATAGCATTAACTCTTTACAAGTTTACGTCAACTTGAAAACAATTTTATAGAACGTCCAGCCGTTCTCGAACCGAACGGTTTGATACGTGACGATGGTAAGAGGTCTGGCGGTATGACTCTTATACCTTGGGAGAAGGGTAGGCCTTTGGTGTGGGACGCCACCTGCGTCGATACCCTAGCGCCATCTCATCTGTCTGATACAGCAGTTGAGGCCGGTGCGGCGGCAAATTCAGCTGAAGATCTCAAGCGGCGCAAATATGGAAGTCTCGACAGAGCGTACGTATTTGAGCCATTTGGGGTCAAGACCCTGGGTCGATGGGGTACCAGGGACCATCGCGTTTTCAAAATTCTTTCTGGTAGAAGCGACGTGTAATCCGGGAGCTGGCGCTTATCTGGGTCAACGCATAAGCATTGCAATTCAGCGGGGCAATTTAGCCAGTGTCTAGGAGACACTTTCGCCTGGTAGAGATCTGGAGCAGTTGAGCTATCTATAGATCGTTTTCAACGGTATTTAGATGATTCAATTGTTTCTGTATTTTATTGTAAATAATTGTATATTCTTTCTGTTATTAAATACAATTTAATAATTTCTATTTTATGGATGTGATAAATCGAGAAATTTAAAATCGATTGATTATGTTCTTATGTGTGCAATGTTTAAATAAACTTTTTTGACGTATGAATTTACATAGATTACATGAGATTTAAATTATACAAATAGTAAAATGTTTTGTGACGCATTAGTAGCATTATAAAATTAAATATTTATTTATTTATTTAAGCCTTTCCCTTTCCCAACATTAATATTAATTATTATTTACATTATTATGATTTACATTCATTATCTTCCAAATACATTTATTTATTTATTATTATTATTTTGGTTTGTGCTTGTATATATAACATAAATATTATTTATTGTAGGGATACCCATCTTTGAGTAAAGGCCTCCTCCAACCCTTTCCATTCGCATCTTTCTTGCGCTAAACGTGTCCACATAGCGCTGGCTACTCCCATAATGTCATCGCGCCATCGTCTTCTTGGTCTTCCTCGCGGGCGAGTTGTAGTCCTTGAGTGCCCGTAAAGGATCTTTTCGCTCCATCTTCCATCCGTAGCCCGCGCTACGTGCCCGGCCATCTCCATTTCTCTTTACATGCCATTTCTGCGGCGTGAATTACTTTGGTTTTGTTACGTATTGTTACGCTGTTACACAATGTAGTAACGAACGTAGTAAGAGCATTACACGGTGCCAATATTTTAAAAAGTTAAAATACTTCTACGCCGTAACTAGAAACGCGCTTGTTGAATTTCTGTTGTGTTGTGGGCAATTGACCTGTGTGAGTGTTTGTGAGGCTATGTGTTGTGCGATATAGCTTGTAATCTGTGAATAAAGTCTAGACTATCATCATTATTTTTTTTTTATCTGAGGGTAGGCCTCGTCAGCTTATCACATGACCGACTCATAGATTGCACGGAACCGCATAGTACAAATTTGTTGTTAGCGCCATCTAGCAAATCCATTGCGAACTATTACGTCAACGCTATGCCGCTGGAGAACCCTAGGAAATCGAAATGTGCGGCGTGCGGAAAGTTCCTCTCGTCGACAGGTGCCGCCACTTGCACCATTTGTCCTGCCTTATACCACCGCGCTTGCGTGTCGGTCGCCGAAACAGCGCCACTCGGCAAGGACTGGACTTGCCCGGAGTGTAAAAATAAAAAAACGCGCAAGGGTGACAACAGCAGCACACCCGTCAGGGGAGTCTGCGGAGGCTACGTGCAGGATCCTACTCCTGTCCTTGCCCCCGTTGCCGCCACCCCTGGCGCGCCGGAGTCGCCCGCCGCGTCGCTGGCCGGCATGGCATCTGATGCGGCTGCGGCAGCGCGCGGTGTGGAGATGCTGCGTCGGGAGCTCGCCGAGTACGCGGCCGAGATGCGCGACTTCCGGAGGGAGATGGCGGAGCAGCGCATCATGGTCGCGGGCGTTAACGCGCGCATCGAGAGCATGGAGAGGAGGCTGGAGGAGGTTGAGCGTCGCGAGGCGGCGCCCCAACCGGACGTTGCCGATCTGGAGCGCACCGTGGGTCTACTGAGGCGGGAGCTGGACGACCGGGACCAAGACGCCCTCCTATCGGACCTCGACATAGGGCACTTGCCCGAAGAGAGGGGCGAGAACGTGGGGCACGCCGTCACCGTGCTCGCCACCAGGCTGGGAGTAAAGCTGGACGAGCGCGACATCGTGTTCGCGGAGCGCGTAGGCGCTGCGTCGCCACCACCGGGCCGCGAGCCGAGTGAGGGCGTGGCACTGCGCATACGTCGTGTTGTGGTGCGGCTAGCGCGCCGCTCCGTGCGTGACGAGCTGCTGCGCGCGGCGCGCGTTCGCCGCACGCTGACTGCCGCCGACGCCGGCGGCTCGGATGCCGCGCCGGGCGGGCGCATCTTCGTGAACGAGAGGCTGACTCGCAACAACCGGCAGCTGTTTCACCGCGTTCGCGAGGAGTGCCGCAGGCTTAGATGGCGTTACTCCTGGACGAGGTGAGGCCGCATTTATGTGAGGCGTAGTGACGGCGAGCCCGCGCATCTTATACGGTCTGAGGTTGACGTTGAGCGGGTTTTTGGGCCTGGTCCAGTTTGATGTGTAATTCGCCTGCAATTAGAGCAAACAAGCTGTTTATTGATAACACTTTCAATACAACTAATGCACAATTATACATTTGTTCATTAAGGTCACCTATTTCTAGTATGGTAAAGGCTTGTTATTCTCTACCTTTTTATGTTTTTATTCTAGTTATGGAGGTGGATCTTCTCTGCTGTGTGGTAACTTTATATTTCTGCCAAATTTTATTATTTAATAACTTTAACCAAACTGCAAATCATGAATCCCAGCACTTTTATTATTTTATACTATATTATGCACTTTATTTATATATTAATTTCATAGCCACATATAAAAATTACCCTATTTATATTTATACAATACCGCCAAATCATACTATAAAATACACCACAACTAATGCACTATTTTTACATAAAGATCCTTATGTTTACAATGTTTGTGAGATACTGCTTAGATATAAATTTAATGCAAATCATAATGGTTAACTTAACCCACATAAAAGTTGGTCTTTTCAATTCAGGCTCACTCAACACAGGTCAGGATGAATTTATTGCAGCCGTGGCGGAACGAAACCCTGACATTTTAGCAATAAATGAAACCTGGATGCAGGCGGGACAAGATGACAAGGCACCTAAAATAGCAGGGCACCGTTTAATGTATACTCCTAGACCTGCGTGTACCAAAAGAGGGCGTGGTGGTGGCGTTGGTTTTTATGTACGAAAAGGTATAAATGTGCGAATCTGTCCCTTCCCCATAGTGCCTGAAGTAGAGCAGATGTGGTTGCGTTTAACTGTACTTGGTAAAAGTGTTATTGTTGGAACCGCCTACCGGGCACCATGGCAAAATGTCATCACATTTTTTGATGCTCTGACAGATTCTATTGCTTCCTTCCCTAGGTGTGACCATCTTATCCTGTTGGGAGATTTCAATATAGATATGCTTGACCCAGGAAATAACAAACTACCTTTACTTCTACAATTCTTGGAATCCCTAAACCTAAATCAAGTTGTCGCTGAGCCAACACACTTCACTGATCACAGTCAGACTTTGATCGATGTAGTCTGCACTGATACAAGGGTACGGAAGGTGTCTGTGAAACAGACTCCAGATCTGGGGCACCATGCCATGATAGTGGTTGAATTTAATATAAAAAACGAAAAGATATCTCCTCGGTTAGTAACTTACAGGCCCCTGAAGAGTATAATTTTGGAATTGTTTTCTTCTGACCTGAATGCTATTGACTGGGATTATTTTCAATCAGCACGTGACGTAAATGAGTTAGCGTCAGCACTAACTTGTACAATCTTGAATTTATTCGACCTACATGCACCAATTAAAACAACGAAATTCAAAGGTCCATCCCACCCTTGGATTACAGACACTGTAAAAACAATGATTAAAATCAGGGATGACTGTCATGATAGGTATAAGATACTTAAAACAGAGGCACTTAAAAATTGTTACAAAGACATGAAACAAATCGTTATTGCAGCTATAGAGAGTGAAAAAGTGGCTTTTTTTAAAGAGAATATTAATAAAAATATAAGTAACTCAAAACAACTTTGGAAGAATTTAAAGAATAATATCTTATCAAATAAAAAGCAGGTTTCTGAACTCCCTGCTCATTTTGACAATCCTGATCATATCAACTCCCATTTTCTTAATGTGCCTGGTAGCAGCCGTGTAAAAATTTCACTGCTAACTTACTACGAATACAACAGATTTGGCTCCGATGCCTTCTCTTTTCATTCAGTGAGTGAGTACACAGTGCTTAAGGTCATTCAAAGCTTTAAATCTAATGCGCAAGGTATTGACGGCATCACTTTGGATATGCTGCTTATGACCTTACCTCAATCTCTACCGGCCATCACCAACATAATTAATGTGTCAATGTCTAGTGGGTTGTTTCCGGAATGCTGGAAAGTCTCAGTGATCAAGCCAATACCAAAAAATAGTCAGCCTTCCACTATGGGTGACTTGAGGCCTATTAGTCTTCTGCCATGTCTCTCTAAAATATTAGAAAAGATAGTTTGCATGCAGCTGATTAAGTTTCTGGAAGAGAGCCATATCCTCCCTCAATTTCAATCAGGATTTCGCCGAAATCACAGTACATCAACTGCTCTAATAGATATTGTGGACAACCTGCTGGCAGCCCAGGATAACGGAAGATGCAGTATCCTGGTTCTTCTTGACTTCTCTCGTGCTTTTGACTCATTAAATATTTCCCTTCTTCTTTCAAAGCTTGCTTTTTATGGATTCGATCCTAATGCCATTAAATGGTTCTCTAGTTACCTTACAGGCAGACAGCAGTGTGTAGAACTTCGATTGTCTAATGGAATTACCTCAAGATCTTCTTTTTGTCCTGTTCCTAGAGGTGTCCCCCAGGGATCTATACTCGGGCCCATTCTTTTCATTCTTTTTAGTGCGGACATAGTCAAGGACATTTCACACTGCCAGTTTCATCTATATGCGGATGACTTGCAGCTGTACTATTCTTTTCTACCTACGGACTGTGCCAACGCGGTAAATATGATAAATGATGATTTAGCCCAGGTATATCAATGGTCAGAGTCTAACTCCTTAGTTCTTAACCCTAAAAAATCTAAATACATATTGACTGGTACTAAGGCTAATTTGCTAAAACTCTCAGATTGTCAAATTAATATTTCGGTTAACGGGGAATCCGTTGAATATGTCAAGGAAGCAAAAAGTCTTGGACTGACTCTTGACAGTCATCTCCGTTTTGAAAGTCATGTGGCTGATGGGGTGCGAAATAGTTTTTACAGATTAAAGCTTCTCTACAAAATAAGACCATATTTAAGTGAGGATGTTAGGGTCACCTTATGTGAATCTTTAGTGCTTTCTAGATTGAATTATTGTGACGTGGTTTATGGGACGTGCTTGTTGGCTCGGACTGAAAGGTTAATACAGCGGGTTCAAAACGCCTGTGCGCGTTTTTGTTTCCACATTCCCCCCCGCACACATGTCACTCCTTACCTCAAACATGCTTAAAATGAAAGCTCGCAGGCTCTTGCACCTCGCATCTCTGCTCTTTGGTATTGTTGCTAATAAAATACCCGTTTACCTTTACAATAAGCTCAGCTGGGTTCAAGATTGGTCTCGCTACCAAAGGCGAGCCTGTACTCACGTGTTTTTGACACCTAGACACAAGTCTGTCGCATTTCGTGGGTCTTTTAGGTTTGCAGCTTCTCGTTGCTGGAACGATCTGCCACCACCTTTACGTGCCCTGAAAACAGTAACATCTTTTAAATTTGCACTGAAGAAGGAACTTCTAATGCTGCAAAAGCGCTCATAGCTTACCGAACTTCACGTGGACAAAGATGCTGCGACACAGGAGCCATCGCGGCTTTCTGTCACGCAGGAAACCGTCTAGTATTTTTCTCCTTCTTGTTACACTGCCCACAAACACTACTCCACACTCTCTTTTCTTTAGGTCTTTAGACAAATCTTTCTAGAAATCATTCATATCTTTTTATCTCCTCCTCCTCCTCCTCCTCCTCCTCTTCATTATCTCATGTCCTTCCTTGCTATACATCGCAACTTAGTCACAGTAATTGATCTTTACTTCCCTAGCGCAATATTTACCCACATAACACTTTGTTTTTATCTCAAACTCTCAAAGTTTATTTTTTAAGTATATGTAGCTATGTATGTGTATGTATGTATCTGTGTATGTGTATGTATCTGTTTACTTTTCTATTCATTTTTCTGCGTTCGTGAGGCTACCCATGGGTCCCATCTGAAAACCAGCGCCGCTTACTATCCTCGGATGGTTAGCAGCAACACGCTGAGACGGGGCCTGTTTGACCCACACAGCACGGAAGACCATATTATTTGTAATTACCTACCTATATTATATGTACTTAATTTTTATCTTGTGTGTTTCCTGTTTCTTTGTATAATTTTTCTTTGTTAATAAAATCTGTTTGTAAGTAGGTATGTTCGTTCTGTATATGTTCCGTTTTCAATAGTCTGTCCTGTGTGTGTGTCAAATAAATGTATTTTCTTTCTTCTTTCTTTCTTTCTTCTTGGTATGGAATATACCTGCATGCTGTGTTTTTACCTGCAGTTGCGCAGAATCGGGAGTGGTCATTCTGTCGAAACACCGACCCTTTCCTGGAACGATCGAGATTGTTCTAGTGTAGTGAATTGTGCGCGATATAAATAAGCCGGAGAGATGGCCAGACAGTCAGTCTGGATTTTGCTATACGTGCGAACATTTCGGTGACTTAGCAACAGTGGTGTGAATTAGTGTGTTGTGATTACGTGTGACCAAGTTCGTGTATTCATCGTTTTAGTGTTGAATAAAAGTGTTATTTTGGTTAGATCGATTCTCATTATTTTATCCCGAACCCTCAGCTCGTAACAGTATGTCCCTGTTTTTGTTTCTGTCGCTAAGTCTTAATCTCAACATACTCCTCTCTGTTGCCCTTTGAAAAACCTAGACATCCGTAGAGTAGAGTCGAAAGGATTATAATATCCATTGCCTTCCTCTTCAGATTTAAAGTTATTTTTGATTTAAATACTTCCTTGATAAAATTAAATAATAAACTTAAAAACAAACAACAACTAAACTAAAACGGAGTAAATTACCGAGTAAGCCAACAATATTGTTGTGAAGAGCCTACGGTGTTACAATCCTAAATAACTCATGTATTTTGAAAATATATCGATATCGATTATCGTAATGTTACATTGCTGCAATCATCTAGTTTCATCTGTCAAAAGCAAATAACATACCGGACAGACACGTTTTGTTTCCTTCGTATTTGTTGTTTCATGAAAAATTAATTTTCAAAGAAAAGGTACGAGGACTTTAGTGATGTAACTTGTTTTTTTTCAACTTGATAAATAGATTTTTAAAAATCATCGTTTCATAGAGTGTTGAGGGTTGGAACAGGAAAATGCTTGTTTATTTTGGAAAAATATTATAAAGATTGAGGTAAAATATTATATTACGCCTCGCCGCCGCACCGTCAAATAATGTAAGCTTATATTATTTTTTAATATAAAGTTAATGTAGGGTTAGGTAATATTCTATACCTCATCATATCAGCCACAGGACCCCATAGGACCAACGGCTCACAGCGATCACAATAGGCCTCGTGGCCGCAGTGAAATTAAAGCCGCAAAAGGATTTTTAAAAAATCGGACAAGTGCGAGTCGGACTCGCCGACCGAGGGTTCCGTACAAATTTGTACCGACAGTTTCGATGATTGATAACGTACCTTAAATAAAGACTACCTATATTTTTATGACTTAATTACAAATGTTTTAGATGTTTTCCTGTACTTGTGGTATAAGACGATATTACTGTCCAAACTTCATAGTTCTAGGTCAACGAAAAGTACCCTATAAAATTTGATTCCCTTGAGAAATATATGTTTTTTTGCGGCATAAACGGCCGTATCTTTTTTTTACGTTAATTTACAAGTTTGATTTTTTCACAGGTGATAATTTCAACTCGATACCTTCAAGTGTTCCCGAGATAAAGAGTATTAACAAACAGACAGACGGACAACGAGGTGATTATATAAGGGTTCAGTTTTTTTTCTTTTGAAGTATGGAACCCTAAAAAATAAAAAAAACGGAATAAATGTCCACGACTTCATAAAAAATAAAATTAAACAATACTTGCCAAAATCAGAAACAAATATTTATATAATAATTAATTGTTCTCAAACATGCTTAGAAATTTGAGCATTCTTTGAGATTAATCGAAATTGCTGTACTGGCCAAATACATGCGAGCAGCGGCCGGGAAAAGTTCTATTAAAATCCATATCTGTCGTGGTTTAGCGGCCAAATAAATTACATAGTAAACTTATACCTGTCGTGTAATTTACGGAACAATCTTTTACTCCGAAACATGGCAACCAAGGAGGTAACTTACCAAAGGTTTTATTTAAATTTCGAACTGGCTTGCAAATAGAAAGCTGTTTATTGAAAAAAAAAACAAATGAAATCCGTGAAAAAATATTGTTGTACGTTGTTCATCATTGATTTTGAAAAGTAATTGTATTTATTATTTTATTTTATAATTTCCGTGCATTATTTGAGAAAAGTACTACACAAGCCTTGGCCACAACTAGGCATTGATGAACTTACGTATGTGTGCCTCGGGCCACATTTACACGTTCGTCCATCAATGCCTCTTCTGCTGGCCGCTGCAGTAATGTACCATTAAACATGAGGTAGGCATGTATGCTATTGCAGCAAAATGGCTTTGACTCATTATGTCAACAGGGTTAGCAGTAGATACATACAGAATCGTCACCATTAACAAGCAAAATCTTAAACGTGATACCAAAAATATGTATCTAAGGACTCCTAAACTTGAGACTTCAAAATACATTTAGTGAAGAAAGTCGTGGTACATGGTATGAGCTAGTGTAGCAATGTCGCGATCTATCTAAGCCGTTTTAAAAGGTCAAAGACTAAGCTTTGACCTCAGTTGCTTTTATATTGAATATTTTAGGTCTTCATTTTAGTGAATGGAGCTGATGAGGTTTTTAATGGAAATGGTTAAGGTTTCTTTAGGAAGTCGGTTTCTTTAAAAGTAACAAATAGTAAATTTACGGTTTTAAAATTGAATTTACAAGTGACACGATATTATAGAAATATTATACTAGCTTCCGCCCACGGCTTCGCACGCGTGTTTTGGCGATAAAAAGTAGCGTATGTGTTAATCCAAGTTATAATCTACGTACATACCAAATTTCATTAAAATCCATTCAGTAGTTTTTGCTTGAAAGAGTAACAAACATACAAACTTTCGCGTCTATAATATTAGTGGGACTAGCTGACCCACCACGGCTTCGCACGCGAGGCTTTTCAATAAAAACATTACCCTCCTTCTGCGCAATCGGATAAAAAGTAACCTATATTGTAATCCTAATATTAAGTCTTACATGAATTATGGGTTATATTCCTGTATCGGGACATATATCCTTATTAATAAATTCGAAAGTAATTGTCTCTCTGTTTGTAAGGTTTTCACATCCAAACGGCTGGATCGATTTCAAAGAAATTAAGTTTACAGATAGATTATGACCAGGATTGGGACAGAGGCTACTTTTTAAGCCACTGCGCAAAAGGAAGATAATGTTTTTATTGAAAAACCACGCGTCCGAAGCCGCGGGCGGGTAATAAGTTAAGAATTGCGTTTGCAGCGTGTTAGCGCGCGTCATCTGCACGTGTCGGTGCATTTAAAATACGCCATGTGCAAAGACTCTCAGATCTTTTACTCATTACGCAAACCGGTGCATATATCCCACAAGGATGTACTCAGAGGCATGTCAAGTCCTGATCGACCAGCGAGTAATTTACGGCTGGTCGGTAAAGCTCGCGCGTGTAGCAAAACAGTTGTTTTAAATACTGCCGCGAATGGCTCGTGGCTCGTCGAATATTTTCATTAAAAAAGTATATATCATTTATTATAATAAAACATGTAAAATCATAAAATTATTCTAGAATATTCGCAAAACTTCAAAAGCATGTTGTAATAAAATAGTTATGTTACTCCGACACTATTTTTAAGCACAAATTGATTTAATAATAAATAATAAATAAATATTGGTGGACATTTAACACAGCGTTATTTAGCCCCAAACTAAGCAGAGCTTGTACTATGGGAACCAGATAACTGATAGAATACTTATATACTTTCTTTTTGTTGTAAATACATACTTATAATAAATAGAAAAACAACCAGACCCGGAACAAATTTCTGTAGATCATACAAACATTTGTTCCGGGGCGAGAACCGAACCCGCTACCTCCTGCGTCTCAGCCGGCTATTCACCCACTGTGCCATGGAGGTCGTCGATTTATGCATTCGGATTCTATAACGTACACAATAGTGGTCAGTGTTCTAGCCACCTTCACTCACACATAGACCGAACTCGCACACACTCTTACTCCTCCCGATCAAAACAAAGTAAAGTAAGCGCCAGTATAGATCGTGCAATCCACGAAGACGCGCCCCACTATTCCTCCTAACCGTTTATAGTATATGTGTGCAAGCTTCCGTCAATGTTTGAGTGTTATCGGTACACGCTAATTACCTATGAGTGCACACGCACACTACAATGAATAGACTAATCAGGAGAGAGCGTCATGGTCAAAGTGAAAGATGCTCTACTTCAATATTATTTTTTTACCCGACTGCAAGGAAACGGTTATGTATTTTTAATTTTTAGTTGTGGATATTTTATGTTATTATTAGTTAATATACGATAATATTACCATTTTTATAATAGGGGGTAATTATAGACATAAATGAAATACGTGAAAAAGTTTTATTGAACTTTATTGAGAAATTAAAATCGTCAATCACTCGTTTCAGAAATATCTGGTTCAGAGTCTGATGTATCACCGACATTTATAATAAAACTAAAATCAAGATCACAGTGTCTGATGTACCTATTCGTATTCTATTTTTTCCACGTGCTGACAAGTATTGAACCAGACATCTTTATTTACTCGATCAAATGCTTCATTTAAAATTGACATAAACGAAGTGTAATTTTGATTGATATTGCGGCTAGCAACGTCGTTTTTTACAATACCCCAAATGTTTTCGATTGGGTTTAAATCTGGATGATAAGGAGGCAGCCGAAGCACTGTGAATCCATGTTCTTTCAATAATTCAACTTTGTACTTGCGGAAGTTTTCTTTGTGAGTGTGTTTTTCTGCATAATTTTTACTTGCTTCTTTTTTCATAAAATCATAAACTTTAGAAATAATTTCTCTTGCCTAAAATAAAAAAAACATTAAATAGTTTTACTTATTTTTAAAGATGAAATGAAGACTTCTTTTAGTAAAATTTGCTATTTTCAAAATTAAATTACTTTCCTTTGCTTATTTCATGTGTTTTAGTAACTACAAACTTCTGAACAATCATTTACATACCTGGCTTTTAAGTACAACACGCTGAGATTTTCCCGACATTTAAAAAAAATATAAAGTAGAGCAACTTTCGTAACGATTCTGGATTTTCGCAACATAGGGTATACTACTTGTGTGCATCGAACCGCTGACGGTTCGCGACTGACGCTAGGAGCAAACTCCCCGCACCCCGCGATCCCCTCAACCAAAAATTGGTGGGGCGCGTCTTCGTGGATTGCACTATCTATAAAGTGGGTAATTATTTGGTAAAACGTACCCACTTCTTTTCTATTTTGTTTTTGTTAATAGTATTGCATTCTTGTGATTTTTAATCCGCAGGGCAGCCTCTATGGGAGTCTTCAAATCCAAACTCTTTAAACACTTCATCTCTCTTCAAGATACCCAACAAAATTGAGCACTTTATGTAGGTATTTCGTTTATGTAAGTGTGTTATTATTAATTTTTGTAAGTTTTTTTTTGTAACCTAAGCTAAAGTTGTTTTACCTCTCTATTTTCTATACTATCTCTATTTTATGGCACTACCACTTTCTCCACACTACACAAAAGTTAGCTAGTAGAAAATGCTAATTAGCATTAAGTTCGCCTATGTATTATTTTTTTTAGTGCAATAAAGAATTTTATAATCTAATCTAATCTAATTTGTATTATGTTTAACTATACTAAGTATAAGTAGCAAGTACCTATAGCTCAATAAAACGCATTGATTGTCACCAGCGCCTATTAATATGTACCATAAATATACTTAGGTTTTAGCTAGGTATTATAAAATATGTCTCATATAAGTGAGCTGTATCTAATATTAAGTTATTTTGAGAATAAAATATTTAAACCGATATTGTTTGGCTCGCCAGTCGATCAACACCAATGACGTCGAGTAAAACCGTTGGTTTTACAACCGACCAGACGATTACCTACTAAAAAAACGTTTGATATGCCCAGTTGACAGGATGCAAGCCCATCGCAGCAAATAAAAATACGATGTTCTCGGTCAATTATTCATAAGGTTCGCTACGCTACTATCTACATACAATTCGATCCCACGCAGTAAGTTAAATTGCATTGCAATGCAATATGCATCCTATTTCAACGCTTCAGTATTGTCTCTGTATTACGATTGGAATTGAACATATTATTCTAATAGTATCGTAGGTAACGAAATAGCAGAGATATCTTCACTACATGTAATAAAACTGGACCAAATACATTTTATTTTTTTATTACTTTTAACCGATGTAGACGCCGATAGATTTAGTTCTGTCTGTCAGTCTGTCATTTTTACGTTTTTGGATGCTGTCAAAAAATCTAGACATAAGTTCCGATTCAGCACAATTTTAAAATTTCGACATAGGAACTTAGTTTCTCTAGGATCGCGGCTACATTAATAAAATGTTTTATTTTTTCGTTGCCCTCGTGGTTCGCAATGGGAACATTAAGTAGATAGGTTTCTTTCATTCACTTCGCTCCGAAACACACTCAACTTTCACGGTTCGTTGCTTTCAGTGGCAACAAAATTAATATAGAGTTGTTTTCTCCCAGTTCTGTACAAAAATATAAAAATAACTGCATGTTGCAATTTTGTTCAATGATCTCTTTTGATCTACTGATGAGAGAATAAAGCCATGTCATAATGTGGGCTTCGTAGTTTTCGTATATTTATATTTTCGTATAGATGGCGCTGTTCAGAGATAAGCTCCCAAAAAAGATAGTTTAAAGTAATTTTGTGGTTTTCTTTTGTGGTTTAGTCATCTATAAAACGCTCTTAGTTTGTAAAGAAACATAAATGAGTTTTTTTTTATTCATTTTTCTTGGAAAATAATATTACACGGCAATGAGGGGTTATCACGGCCATATTTTTATAACTGCTAATAGATGGTATTGGTCTGTCTTATACTGATTATCGAAAGAAAGTGAATTGTCAATGTCAATTGCCGTGTCAACATTATTTTCTGCTCAGAAAATAATGTAGACACGGCAATCGAAATACTTGAAATAAACAAAATCATTTCTGTTTGTTTATCTGACGAAGTGAGATTAAATTTAGATATTATGTCTTGCTATTTTAGCATATAAAGCGTATTTTTGACGGCTTATCTCCAGACAGCGCAATGTATTACACATTACACTAGTTGGAACTAGTATTTATTTGAATTAAATATGAAATGCTATCCTTGGCAATTAAATTTCTTTAGTTATCTTAAGACCATATACAACACAGGGAGCTTATGACATAGTAGCGCCATCAAAAATATAATTGTGAAAATCCCCTCAATGTAAAAATATATTTTCGTAATAAGATGATGCATATCTGCAACATTACAGCTGTTTCGTAATTGTATTGTATTTTATTATTACACTAGCTGTTGCCCGCGACTTCGTACGCGTTACACTACTAAATGTGTAGGTAACCTAGAAATAAAGCTAAACTCGCTGTTGCAACTTGACTTGACCCATTTTTATCTCATGGGAACTGATTCATGGGATAAAATATAGCCTATGTGGTAATCCAGATACTTATATACCAAATTTCTTCGAAATCGGTTCCGCCGTTACGATTGAGTAACAAATTTACAAACAAATAAATAAATAAACATCCAAACTTTCACATTTATAATCACACTAATATTATAAATGTGAAAGTTTAGATCTTTTACTACCAAGTATTTTATTTTTTATTAGTATTTTATTATTGTAGGATTTTTATAGATGTAGACAATCATTTATTCGCTAAATAGTAAACCACCTACAATACAATACATTTACAAAAGAAGATTTAAAACAATGAACACAAAAGTAACTATTAAACAGTACCTCCCTACAAACCAGAAACAAACAATATAATATAATGATTAATTATAAACTTGAGGTAGGTATGCTGTGTGATATAGCAGCAAAAGGGCCTCATTCAATTCAGCATTATGTCAACTGGGTTAGCAGTTGACGCTGTTATTCTGCCGAGACCGCTTAATCACCCACTAGACCAAGAGCAATATTATAATTGTGTGATGTCAATGATGAATATGTGATGTGTATCATAAATAAAGATATAATAATGTCAGGTGAATTGATTATAAAAATTACATGATTAAATTACAAAAACAATATTAAAAATAAAAAAAATAATTAGAATTTCAAGGGTTTCATTTCGGTTATGTAAGTACACAGTTATTTCCTCTTTTTTAGGGTTCCGTACCCAAAGTGTAAAACTGCGCCCTATTACTAAGGCTCCGCTGTCTGTCCGTCTGTTACCAGACTGTATCTCATGAACCGTGATAGTTAGACAGTTGAAATTTTCATTGATGATGTATGTCTGTGGCCGCTATAACAACACTAAAAACAGAATAAACTAATTATTTAAGGAGGGCTCCCAAATAACGGCGGTAGACGCCTGAAATATTCACAGAATATTTAGTTATATATTCACTTTAAAAATAAATAATGTAATTAACATAAAACAAATATTTAAGGGGGGGCTCCCATACAACAAACGTGATTTTTTTTCCGTTTTTATAGATAATGGTACGGAACCCTTCGTGCGCGAGTCCTACTCGCACTTGGCTGGTTTTTTATTTATAAAACTACCATCCTTTAACGTTCTCATAAAATGCAGTCGATCCAAAGGAAGAGATCGCTTTTAGCGATAATACCGCCAATTGTACTATCGCGTGTCTAATTATATGCTTTAAATGTGATTTTTTAATTTAAGTGTGGTATACAATAACGCGTTTTCTATTCTATTCTATCCCTAGGACGATATTCTCAAACTATGGAATACATTACAACTAAGATCTCTACAACAATCAATTCCCATTTAATTAAAAAGTTCAATTACTTATAGTTTTTTTTAAACAACAACGTGCAGTTGGAACAAGCAATTGACTCACCTGAAGTTATGTGGTAACCATCACCAAAACATTGCCACCTAGGTCACATATCTTAGGGCACGTTCTTAAAATGCGTGACCTGCGATGCCATGCATCAATCAACTTGAGGCATATCGGTGTTCAAGCCTCATGTGCCTGCAATTTCACCGGAAATCATACCAAAACACAGCAATGCTGCTTGGTGGCAGAAATGGGTACGGTAGTAGTACTTCCCAGGGTAAGATTAAAGAGCTCTACTATATTTCTACATTTGTTACCCCAGAACGTAAGAGGTATGTGTAACATGTTTTGCATAAATCGATGCAATCTCCCCGATCGGGTAAGTGGTTTCATCTTATCGGAGCGGGTCAAGCACGGAGATTATACCAGATTAAATCCAGAGCTTTCAACCTTATTTCGATTAAATAACGCTCTAAAAAAACTTTAATCTTTTGTAAGTAACTTTTTCAACTCGCCACAATTAGGCAGGATTTTCACTAAGCTCTAAAAGAAGAACATATTTTTTTATTGGTTTCCGACACTCGTGTCGCCACTTGTCGAAATGTTCATCAAAACTGCGCTCACATTCACGCTCGCTCACGCGCCGAGACGAGTGACTACATGAAAATATTATGTAGTCTTATTCAGCTGAAAATATCATATTTGTAAGGGTAGGTGCAGAAGTCAAACTCAAATATTTTATTCATTAAAATCACAAGGATCACTATGAAACGTCAATTTTACAGCCTGTTCCTTCGCGACCAAGCCAGGAAGAAGGCCAGAAACAAGGCTGGTTGTTTTTTATGATTCTTTTAGAATATACATAACAATACATAAAATAAATTACGTCTAATTTGTAACATTTTGAACGAATTGGAGCAATTTCAACCCCTTCTTCTCTATCATCTAAATAATCCGATATTTTATAGTAGGCTTTTTTATAGTTTTTGTTTAATTACGTTTTTAAATTTGTTAATTGTCAATTTTTGTACATCCCTTGGGAGTTTGTTATAAAAGCGTACACCTTTCCCTTTAAACGATTTACTACCTTTATGGAGTCTACAAGTGGCAACAGCGAGTTTATCTTTATTTCTAATATTAACATTATGATTATCGCTATTTTTCTTAAACAAATTAATATTTTTGTGAACATACATCATATTTTCATAGATTTATGACAAGGGAATATCATAATATTTATTTCTTTAAACTTATGGCGTAATGGTTCTCTGGCGCCCATATTATAAATTGCACGAACAGCCCTCTTCTGCAGCACTCCCCCACAGCAGTATACCGTATGGCATAATGCTGTGGAAGTAGCTGAAGTAAGCTAGTCTAGCTATATCTACGTCTGTATCAATATAATATAATAAAAATATATTAATCTGCCTGTCAAATATAATAAATCATACTGAGAAATATAACGCGACGAAACATACGAGTGAAGGAATGCTGATGTATGAAATTCTGAACTGGGAATGCGGAAAAGGAATTTTCATTTCACCAAGATATTTAATTTACGTTTTTCTTTAGCTTAAGTATTAAGAGAAGGTATGGCATATTCTTCTTCTTCTTAGCGGGTCAATAGTTCCACTTAGATTGTGTTAGATACTTGACTACATTGATGGCGTCAGGAGAAGCCGTTTTTAAATCTTCCATCGTACAGGTGCTCGGGCACAAGAGGCACAATAGCAGGTGTTTCATCGACTGTGCTGGACCACCACGTTAGGCACACAGCGTTACAGCGTTAGACTCGGAACCCTGAACTCCTAGTCTAAAGCAAATGGGCACATATTGACCCAGCAGCGACCAACCTGTGTGCGAAGCCTATTCAAGGACTTCCACACGGGCATATTAATAGGATTATAAGCAAATCAATAAAAATATCGACTTTAGAGTAAGCTGAAAGCAACCATATTAATGTTTTAAATTCGAAAGTGTCTGTCTAATTGTTACGTTTTCACGACTAAACGGCTAAACCAATTTCAATGAAATTTGGTATATAGATAACCCTGGAGTGAGACACAAGGTACTTTGTATTGACAAACCACGCAAACGAAGCCGCGGGCGCAAGCTTGTAATATTATAAAAGGAAAGTTTGTTATCTGTAAATTCATACGTTAGTAGGGGATAATATCAGAAACTACTGAACCTATTCTGAAAATTATTTCACTGATACAAAACTACACTATCCTAGAGTGCTATAGGCTATATTTTATTTTAATAAAATTCCGTGATAACGTAACCGAACAGGTTGTATTACAATATAATTACGAAGCTTTATCGCTCATCCGGAAGCCCCAATCGATCAGCTGTGGCTTAGTATTACAGTAAACGGGCTTAAACTGGCCGTCGGTACCGCATATCGTCCACCGTGGCAAAATGTAGATAATTTTTTGGATGCGCTTACGGACTCCGTAGCTTCGCTCTCTGCATTTGATCATGTCGTGTTAACTGGGGATTTTAATATAGATCTCTTAGAACCCAATACTCCTTATTCTAAAAGACTTAAGGACTTTTTAAATTGTATGGGTCTCGATCAGTATGTTACTGTCCCTACTCACTTCACAGACACTAGTAAAACATTAATAGACTTGTTATGTTCAAATGTGAAACTAATGGATATCGATGTAGACCATATACCCGATCTTAGCCGTCACTCATTTCTTTCTTGCAGACTTCGCATCAAAAAAGACAAAACTGCGCCAAAATGGATTATTTACAGGCCGCTGAAGGATATTGATTCTAAAAATTTTAACGATGACCTTAACGCGATCAATTGGAACAAAATAATATCTGATGATGTTAATAAAATGGTAGACGATTTTAGTTTCTATATATTTAATTTATTTGAAAAACACGCACCATATAAGAAAATTTTTATTAAAGATCATTCATATCCCTGGATAACATACAATATAAAAGAAATGATGAAGACTCGCGATAAAGCTCATGCTAGAAGCCGCCTAACTAATATTGAGTCGCATAAAAAGTATTATAAAGATTTAAAGCTTCTAGTAAACAGAGCTCTCTATGCTGAGAAAAAGGCTTACTTCGCTTACAACATCAACTTAAATTCAGGTAAACCACGTACTATGTGGAAAAATATCAAGCAAAACGTGTCTAACTTCAAACCGAAGATCTCAGACCTTCCATCGCATTTGCGGGATTCAGATTTAATAAATCAGTAATTTCTGTCGCTTCCTGGTGATAATAATATAAACATCTCAGAGTTAACTTATTATGAATATCATAGATATAGTCCTTCTGTTTTCAATCTTCACTCCGTTGACGAAGTTGCGGTAGGTAACATAATAAAATCTTTCTCCTCAAATGCGGTGGGTGCTGATGGTATTTCAATGGACATGATTTTGCTTACCCTACCTCAAACGCTTACTCTTATAACGGCTATTGTAAACCACAGTATGGAGAAGGGAGTTTTCCCTTCTTCATGGAAAACGGCAATAGTAAGACCAATTCCCAAAATTAATCACCCAACTGAATTCAAAGACTTACGGCCAATAAGTATCTTACCGTTTTTATCTAAAATTATTGAGAAGGTTGTGTGTCTACAACTCTCCACCTACTTGGAGGTGAACAAAATCATTCCGAAGAGGCAATCCGGATTTAGAAAGGGGCACAGCACGGCAACGGTGCTGCTGGATGTTGTAGACGATGTTTTAGCTGCTCAAGATGTTGGCAAAGGAACCATCCTGACACTTCTAGATTTCTCGCGCGCGTTTGATACCATCAATACAACGCGTTTACTTTCCAAACTTACTTTTTACGGGTTTGATTCCGGAGTTACAAGATGGTTTGCGAGCTACTCGTACCTTGGTGAACGTTCCCAATCGGTTGAACTTCGCAATGCAGATGGCTCAAGCTCTGTTTCAGCTGCCATGCCCGTTGCTCGTGGAGTTCCTCAGGGATCTATTCTTGGCCCAATTCTTTTTGTCCTATACTGTGCAGATATTATCTCAACTATTCTAAACTGTAAATACCACCTTTACGCTGACGACCTCCAGTTATATGTCTCGTTCAAGCCTGATGAGATGGAGGTGGCAATCAGTAGATTGGATGAGGATTTGGATCGTATTGTAGAATGGAGTGAGGTTAATGGCTTAGTATTAAATCCAACAAAATCAAAATTCCTTGTCCTTGGATCCAAACATAATATAGATAAAATCCATTCTCAGGACCCCAAGGTACATATCAAGGGAGATTTGATCGAACGCGTTACTGAAGCACGTAATCTGGGTCTTCTCATGGATGGCGAGCTACACTTTGAAAAATACATGCAGCAAACAGTTCGTAATTGTTTCTACAGGCTATCAGTTTTGTATAGAGTACGGGAGTTCCTGAGCACTGACCTTCGTATTTTATTGTGCGAGTCGCTCATTCTGTCCAAGCTGAATTATGTTGACAACGTATTCGGTGAGTGTCTGCTGGCCCGTACAAGAAAATTAGCACAGCGAATTCAAAACGCATGTGTGCGTTTTTGTTTTCCGGTTCCGCGGCGGGCTCACATATCGCCATACATATGTGCACACGGTATGATGAATATGTCATCACGACGTTATTTACACTTCGCGACTTTGCTTTTTGGTATTGTTATAAATCAGCAGCCTTCATACCTGTATGACAAGCTTGAATTCTCTAACCGTCACGTACGGTTTGCCACTCGTTTAATCTGTCCACGCCACAGAACGACTGCTTTTCGTGGTAGCTTCCGATATGCTGCCACGAAATGCTGGAATAATCTACCACCACCAGTTCGAAACGCAAAATCGGTTCACTTTTTTAAAATTTCACTCAAGAAAATTCTACTGCTTTCACAAATTACTCCATCAACAGGTAGTCGTTCTGGGCCTACATTTAGTTTGATTTAGTTGCAAAGGTTACTTTTGTTCTGTATGTTAAATTAATAATTCCACAAAATATTTAATATTTTATTTATTTTATTATTTGCAGAAATTTGTTGTTTATTTTACTGTTATATTTATTGTTTAGTTTTGATCTCATAAACAGTCTTGTTTTATAAGTTAGGTATGTGCAATGTTTAGTACCTAGTTAATGTGTAAAAATATTTATTTAAATTTTAAATTTTTGTTTTTTGTGAATCTTGTATACTTTCATATGTTAATTAATATTGTAAACGCGTGTTTCTATTTACTGCTGCTCACACGCACTAAAGGCGTCACATAATACCAGCGCTACAGTAGCTATATGTTACAGTGGCACACCGCTGAGTGACGACCTATTTTGTAGTCTTGTATTAGGTATAAGTATAATTGTTGTATTCGTAGAGTGTAAAAATGGACACAAAATAAATATTTTTCTTTCTTTCTTTCTTATATTAGGTTGGGGAAAAAGTTTCTTCGCATTTTTTAAGAAAATTCAAAAAATTATTTAATATAGTTTATTAACATTTAACTAAAGTATGTAGGTACCATTTTGTTCGATAACTTTTTGCCATCTTGTAGGTAGGGACATGATCACATTACTATAGAAATTTTGGGGCTTCTGATCAAAATACCGCGACAAGTGGTTTTGGCAGTCCTCTTATGATGTTAACCTGACACTGCCTAAAGAATTCTGAAGAGACCGAAACAAGTGGAAATCTGAAGGTGCAAGGTCAAGAATATACGGCGGATGCCTTAACACCTCCCAGCCAAACTCTCTTAATTTTTGCTGAGTGGCTAAAGATGTGTGAGGTTTAGCGTTATCATGATGAAAACAACACCCCTTCTGTTGATTAATTCCGGCCGCTTTCTATCAACTTCTTGCTTTAATCTCATCAGTTGTTCAACGCAGTAGAGTTCAAAATCGATGGTCCTGCCTGGTGGTAACATCCCATAATGAATAATGCCCTTCCAATCCCACCACACACACAGCATCACCCTGTTGCGAGTTAACCCGGGTTTCGCCACAGTCTGTGAAGCCTGACCGGCCTTTGACCACGACCTTTTTCGCACGTTCTTGTCATACGTGATCCACTTTTCATCACCAGTTATCAGCTTCTTCAAAAATGGTTCGGTTTCATTACGTCGTAATAAAGAATCACAAATGAGTACACGGTCCATTAGGTTTCTTTCAGTGAGCTCGTAGGGTACCCAAATATCGAGCTTTTTTGTGTACCCAGTTTTTTTTCAAATGCGCCAAAACTGTTTTGTGGTCAATTCTCAGTTCTTCAGCTACGTCGTAACTACTGATATGCCGATCTTGCTCCACTTTTTCAAAAATGGCATCAATTTTATCCGTAATAGGGCGACGTGCATCTTTGACATCAAAATTTCCGAATTGAAAACGCTTAAATCAAATTCAGCATGAATTTGATTCTCACAGACACTGCGCTAGGTCCATAAACATCACAAATTTTTTTCGCGGCTTGTGTTGCTTTTTTACCTTTTTTGTAGTAAAATTTAAAAATGTATCGAATTTCTTCATTAGAGTCACTCATCTTTACAGTACGAAAAACAAATAAAAATCACACATTTTCCTAATTTGAATTTGGGATTATCTTCTTTAAAATTTAAACTTTGAATGATACCAAAAACAGTCAGATACAAACAGTATAGCCAAAGAGATTTTATTACAAGTTCATACATACTATAATGCGAAAATACTTTTTCCCCAACCTATTATACGAGTAGACTCTACGAAATCCGTAGAGGGTCTACGAGATTATTCGAAATGGTTATCGTAAGAACAATAATTTCTAATGAAGTATGTATGCATTACCTTGCCTCTAAAAATACTATGATTTTATGATGCACAAAGAACAATCTAGTAATAAGGAAGGTCCTTGTTATGTAAGGGTCTTTTCACACTGGCGATTTGCGAACGTGTTTCCTGCGGGGCCTCGCCTCGGGTGTGCGGCGAGTTCGCGACGTGCACACCACGCTAGAGACATACCCGCGAATCGCCAGTATGATAACGCCTTAATTTCTCGTTAGTTACCTAAAATGCTTTTACAAATGGATACCTTAATTGTTACGTAGCTATGGTTCTCCTTAACTAATAAAACTTCATATGCCTTCTTATATTATTGACTGCTTCTGGTGTCATCATCATCAACAATAGGCACTGTTAAATATAGGCCTCCCCTATAGATATTTAGAGCTATCCTTTGCGGCCAACAGCCATCAGAACTCTTTATTAGGTCACGTCTTACGCTGCGCTTTCCGGTGTGTGAACTCCAATCGAGAACCTTTCTGCCCCATCAGTTCTTCAAGGCAGCTGCCAATTTAGTTGGCTATTAATCCTCTGGGCCATGTCAGAGACTTTAATTCGTCTACGGATTTCTTCCTTCTTACGAATCTTACGATCTCGTTGAATAACACCAGGCATAGCCTTCTCCATAGCAATCTCAATATCGGCTTTTAAAACTAAAGTTACTTAAATATCGAATCTCAAGAGAATATCGGATTACAAGACAATATTCTTAGCCTAAATTGCGAGCTTCGGTATTAAGCGAGTATTAAATGAGCTTCTGTAAAACATTTTCCGATGGATTGGTTATTAGACGTTCCGCTCAGGTGATATTATGTGCCTTCTTAAGTATATGCATATCATTATTATTATTACGATATATGTGCCTACGTACGTACATACTGAACGGCCTTCGGAAATTGATACTGTTATCAGCCCTACCGGTGATAGGTCATGAAGGATAGACGTAAATTGACGATTCAATTTAATCACACTAATATAATACGACCTCCGTGGTGTAGTGCCCGAATAGCCGGCTGAGATGCAGGAGGTAGCGAGTTCTATTCCCGCCGCGGAACAAATGTTTGCATGATCTACAGACATTTGTTCCGGGTCTGGTGGTTTCTCTTTATATTATAAGTATGTATTTACAAAAAAAATTTATATAAGTATCTGGTTCCCATAGTACAAGCTCTGCTTAGTTTGGGGCTCGATAGCGTTGTGTGAAATGTCCCGCAATATTTATTTATTATTATTTATTTTATTATATATGTGAAAATTAGGATGTTCGTTTATTTGATTGTTTTTTACTCAATCACGTTGTCACGGTGTGTGTGTGTGTGTGCGAAATTGTAAACTTGAATTGTATTTAAACTCTCCGCAGAAAAAAGTGCCTAAATAATGGTAACTCAAACGCAAACCTCAAGAATGTAAATAAAGTCCAAAGTTCGATCACAGAGGAGTTACACTGAATTATACAACTAGCCGGCAAGTGTATATTTTTACTAAAATTTTAGATTTCTGTTTCGACAAGGTTAACGAATTTTCGTTATAGCACTCACACATAGTCATTTTTTAAAAGTTTGGTAGTAATTCTAACCAATAAGCAATAACAATTCTATTATAATTTGCGCTACCGGTACTTGAAAGAAAACAAATTCCCTCAAATTACAAATTGCTGACACTTTTAGTTTTTAAAATTATGCCATAGACAAACTGACGCATTTCGTTCAGAAACCAAACTCGATTATAGGACACATAATCGATTAAGATTCAATCGATAAAAATTAGAGATAAAATACATAAAAATATAATGAATACCAGATCGAAGACTAGAAAAATTATGAGCTGCAAGGATGATGAAAGTGATGAAACCTCATTTTAAAATTGCATCCAAGTTATTGAAACATTGAAAAAAAAACTTGAGGTAATGGAAAAATTAACAATATACTTTTAGGTGAACAAGAAAACAAATCAAAAGAATTCGAAAACATATGCAAGCAGATAAACTCTTTAAAAAAAGTTCTATGAGGAAGAGACAAAAAATTGTGAATTCCAAATGAATAATGATAGATTAATGACTGAAAATTCCACCCTTATTAAAGAGCGAGATGTTTACGAAAACTTCGAAATGCTTAAAAGGCTTCAAAAAATATTGATCTAAAAAACAATTATCTGAGGGAACTTCAGATAAAATACAGTGAATTACTGATTAAATATCTCCACCCTTCAATTCCCAAAAGAAGGTTAAAAATTATGAAAATCAAAAACATAAAAAGTGAAATAAACAAAACTAATAATTAATAGTCAAATAATATACAGACTTACAGAGACCAATAAAATAATGAAATAAGAACTAGAACAAAAAGAAACTATAATTATGTGCCTAAAATAAGAAAGTGAATAATTTCTGCATATTATTCACAAACATGAAGAAGAGTTAAGAAACCAAGAAGTCACACTTGGTTACGTATCTTGAAAGTCGCCTTAAATTATTACAATACATCTTAGAAAATCATATAAAAGAAGTAGGAACAAAAGATCTTAGCACAGAAAGAAAAAAGACATGAAAAACATACAGAGTCCATTAGAAACCACAAATCATACTCAGAGACTAAATAAAAACTCGGAAAAAAAGAAATTCAACATGTGTTTATGTTTTTTGACAGCTATGGAAGGAACATGGCTAGTAAAATAAATAATCATCTTCCGAACTCTTTTAACATTACGAATAACAGAGAGAAACTACAATGACATAATTGAGGAAAACCTAAAATCATATTCAGATAATGGCATCATAATCATTATGACTGGAAATTACAAAACCGTTAAAGAAAATATTGCTGATTATACGAGGGTGCGTTTTTATGTTCGCGGAATGGGGGATATAGGGTGGAAATAAAAGAACCAAATTATTTTTCCTTTTCAATATATTCACCTGCAAGACGGTTAAAAACATAAAACAAGACATCAAAAAATGTTTTGTCTTTATCATCAAAATACGCCGAAACTGCCTCCTTGACTTCATCATCGGTGGTAAATTTCTTACCCCGCAACTTTTTTTAATTTTTGGAAACCGGTAATAATCACTCGGGGCCGTCTGGACTGTAGGGTGGGTGATTCAAAATATCGAAGCCCACCTTATGCAGGGCAGCCAACGCAACACGGCTCTTGAAGACGGGCGCGTGGTCGTGCAAAAGTAGCACACCTTTCGTCAATTTTCCCCGTCTTTTCTCTTTAATGGCTTCTTTTAATCGCTCTGATATTGAAGCGTAGTATTCTCCGTTTATAGAAACACCCTTATCTTTATAATCGATCAATAATATTCCTTCCAAGTCCCAAAACACCGTTGGCATGAGTTTCCCAGCTGACTTTGACATCTTTAACTTTTTGGGAGGTACTGTGCCCTTTTTCTTCCACTGCATGGAGTCTTGTTTCGACTCAGGTTCATAACGATGAACCCAAGTTTCGTCTCCAGTAACAATTCGACTCAATACACCATCCTTGTTTCATTGCAGGGGTCCAAAAATGCACGTGAACACTCTACGTGCTGTTGTTTTTGCGGCGGCGTGATCAATCTCAGCACCCATCTTGCGTTAACCTTAGTCATGCCAAGATGATCGTGCAAGATTTTAAAAATGGTTGCATCGGATACTCCAACCATTTTTGCGACTTGTTTCTTTTTTAGTCGAGCATCGTCGAGTACAATTTTTTCAACTTTTTGGATAAGTCTTCAAGTGGTTCCCTCTTGTATCTGTTGATTAGGTATGTGACATATTTAAATTGTTTGATCTGACTTGTCCAAGCACATGTAATTTGTCAAAGGATATGAATAAATGAAATAAAATGAATGGTTGAACCGATTTCGATGAAATTTGGTATATACATAGATAATAACTGGATTACCACATATGCTACCTTTTATCCCAGTAATCAGTTCCCATGGGATAAAAATGGGGTGTCAAGTCAAGTTTCCACAGCAAGTTTAGTTTTATTTCTAGGTAACCTATATATTTATTAGTGTAATGCGTACAAAGTCGCGGGCAACAGCTATATTCTAAATGTGAAAGTTTGGATGTTTGTTTGTTACTCAATCACGTCGTAATGGATGAACCGATTTCGATGAAATTTGGTGTGTGGATAGATTATGGCTCGAATTCAAACATAGGCTACCTTTTGTTGACAAACAACGCGTGCGAAGCCGCTGGTGGGAGCTAGTTTTTAATAAATAAATGTTCAATTTAACTTTCAGTTTGACTTTGTTATGAATTAATTTAATAAAGAGTTATAAAGTGGCTACTCGTTTTAAGCAGTTCATTATTGTATAGATAGACTATATCCAAAATTCAACCCTAATCCATACACATTTTAAATGAATTTGAAGCACAACAAGCAGAACAGTTGAATAATTTCCAGAACTTTTAATTCAACTCAATTCATTTATTGTTTCAGATGTAAAGATTCATACATGTTATTTAAAACTTAATTAAACGTTTTAAATGGGTTTAAGCTCAAGGACAAAAAAAATTGTTAAAGAAAACACCATGAGGAAATTAGCGGTTTCGTTAGCTCAGCCTTAGTTATTACTTCCACTAACATATTATTATTATTGGTATTTGAAAAAAGAAGTAAAATTACGAAGGAGAAGTTTTAAAACAAATCAAAAAGTTAAAAAACCTCGTACCCTCTCTTTTTGCGTTGGGTGTTAAAAAATTACTTAGCTAAGAATAGCTAGTTAAACTAATTTTCTTTTTTTTTAAACCGCATTCGAATCGGTCCATCCGTTTCAGAATGACGATACCACAGATAGACAGGCACACACAGGCACACAGTCATAGGCGTCATACATATAATAACCCTCTTTTTACGTAGAAGGGTTAAACATTGTCAATAACATTATTGGTATTCTAATTGGCAAAGTTTTCAAATGATAAGAAGCTTGTGAAAATAAATTGCAGCTCGTTATCTTGGAGTCGGTTATCACTTTGAAAACAACCTAACGTAAAACAACTTTGTTTTACGTAAAGTTATATATTGAGATAACTATACAACCTGTTTTGTTATGTATGACATTTATTTAAAACACACATCCGAAACCGTATCAACTGATTTTTTATCCAATTAGTTTAATCGGCGGTGCCCTTGCGACGATGCCGCTTAGTTAGTATAACAAGTTGTCACTTACATGATGAATGAATATGATTTGTTTACCTATTTTATACAGGCTGTTTTATTGATATTAAGACTTGATATTAAAGATGTTTGAAACTTTAAAATGTTCTATGATTCTATTTAAAAAAAATCTATATTAAAACAATACTAGCCATTACCCGTGTTTTAATTTAATGTCGTATATAAAAAAACACGTAGTATATATTGATAATTTGATAGAAGTCTGTAGCATAGTGGACTGATAGCCGAGTGGCAGGGTTCGATCCCCGCTATGGGACATAAATGTTTCCCAATATTAAATACTAGCTTCCACCCGCGACTTCGCACGCGTGTTTGTCAATATAAAGGAGCCTATATTTCTTGAGACTTCCACCCCGATATATTTTTATCTACATATACGTATATTTCGATTAACAATGGACCAAACATCGATACAAAGATCCGATTTGTAGTATTTAATAGAACCCTTGGGAATTACCCTAAGTATAACATATTTATACGTGTCATAACCAATATTAAAGTTTTAGTGCGTAGTTGGCTTCCTTAACATCATCATCATCATGTCAGTCATAGTACGTCCAGGACTATTACGAAACATAGGCGTCCCCATATTTCCAGAGCGATCCCATGCCGCCTGTACCCAACGGCTCCCAGCAACTTTAATCGCACTAATATTATAAATGCGAAAGTTTGGATGTTTCTTTGTTTATTTATTTGTTTGTTTTTTTGTTTGTTTGTTTGTTACTCAATCACGTTGTAACGACTGAACCGATTTCGATGTAATTTAGTATGCTTTTTATCCCATAAATCAGGTCCCATGGGATAAAAATGGGGTGTCAAGTCAATTTTACTTAGAAAACTTCGTGATTTATTTCAATCATCATTATAAATACGGGATTTATCACGTACCGTCTTATCGGTGTTTTGACCGACAATGTTTTGGTTCCATTCGTGAACCTTCATCTGGGTGAGTGCGATCCGCTCCGAATAACGTCTCGCCTCTCGAAAACAGCGATAAGACGGTACGTGTCAAGTCAAGTTGCAACAGTGAGTTTAGCTGTATTTCTAGGTTACCTACACATTTACTAGTGTAACGCGCATGAAGTCGCGGGCAACAGCTAGTCAATTATATATCAAGACCAATTATGGTATTTATCTAGCGGGGAGCCGTCCCATACATTACCTACACTAAAAAGTGTATTTAATATTCAAACTACAGAAACCAAAAATGATTACCAGTATCTTTACTTACCGTTTTCTTCATAAAAATATATTATCAACACTGTAAAAATTATTAAATTTTCATCAGAATGGGCTGTTCTTATGAAAATTTACCTTTAAATTACGTTAGAACCAAATTAAATTACCAAAAGCTCTGAAAATCTGAATAATTAAAAAAATTCGTTCAACGAAAACGAATTAGGGAGCTTAGAGAAATAGATCTCTAACTTTTCCTTTATGCTGTTTTAGATGGTTATAAAAATACTATTTTAAACCGTTTCAAATATAATTATGAATCAATAAATAATGCTGGGCATTTCACACAGCGTTATCTAGCCCAAAACTACGTTAAAAAAATTGTTTTATTTGTGTGTGAATGATTAGACAGGTCCTTACTCACTCTATAGGCCTTTTAATGTCGTCTTCTTCGTCCTTCGTCGTACTTTTAGTACTTTACTTTTTATAGTCGTTACTTTTTACGACTTTTTCATGGGGTAAACGTGGTTTAGACGGGACTACGCCTAGGCAAGCTTATAAAAAGTCTGTGCGCTAACAATGGGAACATGCGAAGAGGATAATGGATGATTATCTGAATCATCGCTGATCCATTTCACATACTACGCCGGAGTCATACTAGGCAACACATAAAATATACGAGTGCTTATGAGATTGACATTTGATCCATTTCTTCTCAGTCAATAAGACCTACGAGTGCTTATGAGATTGACACCTGATCCATTTCTTCCCAGCACACAAAACCTACGAGTGCTTTTGAGATTGACACCTGATCCATTTCTTCCCAGCCCATAAGAGCTACAAGTGCTTATGAGATCGACATCTGATCAATTTTTTCCCAGCCCATAAAACCTACGAGTGCTTATGAGATCGACATCTCATGTGTTTCTTACCACTATTGGCCACACCGCCGCCAGCGAGTTTTCGATACTACTGGCAATAAAATGATGATTTTGAAAATGTTGATTACGTTTGTTCCAGGTCACCGCCAGCACACGGTGTTTGTTGGAGTACACGTGCCGGCGCGGAGGCATTCGCATAGAAAACACAAGCATCACCATCGCAATGGAGACACGGAGCCTGATAGACCTGGTAATGAATTCAATTTCAATTATTAACCCTTTTCCAGATAGTCTAGTTATTCAGATTGTCTTGGCTATATTTATCGATGTCGAAGGCCTTTGGGCGGCCTAAATACTCCGACACCAGAGTTGATCACTAACTCCAATCTTAATACTGAATTCGGTGAATGTTCGTGTTGTATGTTTCTTTCAATCCGTATAATTCTATACATGACGAACATTCGCCGAATCCCGATAATGAGTCCGTGGCCTAAGATTTAAACATTTTCAAACTTTTGCAATCAGGTACACGCAATGGTAATTAATATTTATTTTTTTGGCATATTTTATATTTATTAGCAACGATAACGAATTATTGATAAAAGTCCAACCTCTGTACAATCATAAAAGTCCTATCTCAAACCATTTAAGTCTACTATTATTATATTATTATTTTAATAGATACTTATTTTCTCAAAGAGTTAAACTCACTTAAAGAGAAACATAAAAATATTAGTTTATAAATTTGTTGGGCTAATTGTACTAAGTTGAAAGTGATACAAAAGTTTGTATGAAATAAAGGTTAAATGCGGTTAGTTTTGTTTTGCTCATCCAATTCAGTGTAAACAACATTCCAGTGACACAGATATGCGCAACTGGAAGTGGCACGGACATGACAATATATATTTTGTATATACCTACGATAAAACAACGTGAGAATCCCTATAGAAAGGCTATAAAAGATAGAAAAAACTAAAATATAAATTAAAAACTAAAAGATACATAAAACAACTAATAGATAAATAAATAAATAAAAACACGTGGACTATGTTATAGATGCTACGCAGGAGGTAGCGGGTTCGTTTCCCGCCACGGAGCAAATGTTTGCATGATCTACAGATATTTGTTCCGTGTCTGGGTGTTTTTCTATTTATTATAAGTATGTATTTACAAAAAAAGTATATACCTAAGTATTCTCTCAGTTATCTGGTTCCCATAGTGCAATCTCTGCTTAGTATGGGGCTAGATAGCGCTGTGTGAAATGTCCAGCAATATTCATTTATTTATTTATATTTACATAATTAGTTGTTACGGTAATTAATTTATGGCTTGTGACTCAGTATAAGTTACCACATGAGGATTTAACCACACAAATTAGACCACGAACCATTAGCGAGCCAGCGTAGGTATAATAATTCATAAAAAGCATTTGCGTTTATTTGAATTTCAGTCAGAATATTCACTGTAAGTTACATTTAGCATTTAATTAAAAGTGAGTGTGGACAACACAATAACAATGTTCTTCGACTTTTGTGTCGATATTATTTATTAAAGAAACGCCTAGTAAAACTCACCTGTTTTTTTATATTTATACAAAAATCTGTCTAGTAAAAAAGTTGTCGAATTGCAACTTTAATTGAAGGGAAAATATTCATTTTCGTGGGTAGCACTATATCTAAATCAACAGTACACTAATTAAGTAATACGCATTAAGTTCGCTTATGTATGATATTGACCGAGTGAGCGAAGCGAGTGAAGCGTATCAGTTTCGAGATTGGCATTAAATGCTTTTGTCCGGCTCCTGTTCTTCGCCTATAGGTCGCATTTCTCAACCGATTTGCTCGAAAATTGGCACACAAGTTTTTTGATTTATTAAAATTTTTTAGTCGATCGCGATTTTTTATTGGGGGGAAAATAGGGGGAGGTAGGGGGGAAGTTTTCTGAAGCGATATTTATCGACGGATTATAATAAAAAAAGAGGCACACTAAGGACTGCAATCTACATAAGATGTTCCGAAAAAAAAATCACAAGGGGGAGAGTGGAGGGGGGGGGGGGAGTTTGTTGGAATGTTTTACATGGACGGATTTCAATTTTTGATTTTTTTTCCGAAAATGTATACTTACCTACCTATACCAATCAGACTACACAGTCCTCTCCGCACGAGACGAACCCGTAGACACTAGATTAGAGCTCATAGGAGCAAGGGAACGCGAGTAAACGCTAAAACTTATACCAATATTTTGCTCAAAAGTCTACATAGGTAAGCCTATTAGAAAGCACCTGAAATTCGATTTGAAATTGTACTTACTTCATTAATTTTGTTGCGCAAATTACTTTTTGAACTTGGGCTAGTTTTATTAGTCAAAGAAAGATTTATCTAAGTTTAGTTGTGAAGCTGAACCATAATAATCGTCAAGCCATATTGGTTTTATTAAATCCAACATCAGAGTTAGCCTTTGGCGAACTTTTTCATGTTCTTTATTTCCCATCGAACATGATATTACTACGAAGCCTTTTCTGATCATCCAATATCTAAATCCTTATCAATAATCTTGTCGTGGGCGGAAATAAATCTGATTCTAAGGAATAAGAAGTACGAATTAGATAGGTACGGTGAGCGACAAAATAATATTGATCTTTGGGATTTTTATACTTGGTCATACTATTTTTAGACATAGGGACTTTTATCGCAATAGCCAATTTTGAAAAATAACACTTTACTGTACACCTACATTACCTAAGTTACCTTTAAAAATAGAAAAAAAAAAGATTTTGCTAATTATAGTACAATGGGCGGCCTTATCGCTGAAAGCAATTTGTTACAAAATATGATGTACTCACTTCTTATTAAATTCATGTAGCTAAAACTACATTTACTGAGTATTTCAGGTTATCGTCATTTCTATTATCCCACATAATAATGTAACATTCTGGGAAATATGAAATAATGTAGCTATTTTGTAGAACCATTCGTAGGTAAAACTTATCCGTGCGGATTTTTTATCCGCACGGATAAGTTTGTGGAGCTTTGTAAGCTCCATTAGCTTTCCCCGCGACTTCGTAGCAAATTTTAATTTGTGGTGTTGCTGATTCGCGGCGTGCTACGGTATAGTTTTATTTTGAGACTTAACATGTTTAAATAATAGTAGATTATTAAATGAGGGGATAACAATGTCTTGCGTCACGGGCGCTATATTGAATCCTAAACATAACGAAGGATTCTAGAGTTAACTCACGAGCGGAGCGAGGGAGTTACAGAATCATGAGTGCAGAGAGGGATTTAAGCACGCCCAAGATGCAGACAGCTTTATCCACGAGGAGAATACTCTACTTTTCACACTTTCTGCGAGACAATAAAAACCAAATCTAGGTTGGTGCATTCTGTGCAGAGGTTCGATTTACGAATACGTTCTTATCGCGTGGGTATCATTGGTTCAAATTTTAATAAGGATGAGGTTCCAAAGTAAAAACATATTATGCCAGAGGGCATTAGCAACAGCGTTGTACATTAGTTACCTAGACAATAAGATTAAGAGTTTAAGTTGTATGTGTGATGCTGCTGTTAATAAAATAATTTTCATTTTTTTCATTTTGTAATCAAATGTGGTTACAAAAACGTATGGATAACAAGGTACACTTACAAGTATTTACTTAAATCTAGATTAAATACAAAAGAGCTCGCCCTCTAAAAATAGCTACAAACGATCTACAGCTTAACTGCTCCAGATCACAACGAGGCGACAGTGTCCCCGAGAAACTGGCTGGCATTGCTATACTAAATTGCAATGAGTTACCCAGGCTAGTACCAAAAACTTACATAGGTAGTCGAAATATCAGAAAGATTACGAATTTCATGCTATCAAGCAGTCCAACTGAGTTTGGTAAAACTTTGATTTGACTTTAATTAAGTAAATTGACCTTTAAGTATGTATAAGGAGTGTAGGGATAGGTATGCAAACATATTACTAGCCTAATAAATTACTATGTTTCGACCTTGTGCCTACAAAGTAAAATTATTCCTCTTCGTAGCACAAACAGATTCGTTAGTCTTTGATTTAAATCTAATGCATATACTTTGAATTGAGATATTGTGAGAAAATGATATGGCGTAATAAATAATAAATAAACACTTTGGCGATGGCTCTGACAATGACGATTTGATTGTGACTATGGAGATGTTAGTCAAAGCCCGTTTACACGGTAGGTACCGTTCAGCATTAGGTCCCTGATACGAAACAAATTAGATGTAAAATAACCAACCAATTTAGAAGGAAGGTATTTAAGCAAACTTGTTAATTATTATTCCATCTCTAGGCCCCGGGATAATGGCTCGCAGGAGACTGAGCGTGACAGATGACGGGGAGACATGTAAGGCGAATGAAATCGTAGTTTGTTCTTCCTAAAGTTCAATTTTCTTTCTACTATCTCATATCATTGAAGCATGGATTTATCATGGATTACTTACATCACACCATAAGACAAAATCCATCAATAGCATGAATAAGGTTTGAAATCTGGTAAAATCGTTTCCACCAAACTATCAGTAGTTTTCTAAGTATCATTTTTGGAATAAGTACCTTCAAATTTTTCAAAGGGTATAAACGAATGAACTGTGATGTTATCTGACCTTATTGTATTTTATAACATTTTCCGTGTATCTTCCTAGAATATGCTTGTGCGTGGAGTTGTATGAACAACAAAGACCATTTTTGTAAACAAAGATTTACCGGGTAGAATTTTGACTTATTTTTTAACTTTTCAGTGACACCACCAGCCCAACGAGTACAGTTCATACTGGGCGAGGATCTCGATGACTCCGCCATGGAATCTCACCCTCTATTTTCCGAAATGGAAGAATTAGTAAAAGAAGGAGACGAGCTTGAATGGAAAGAGACAGCAAGATGGATAAAGTTTGAGGAGGACGTTGAAGAAGGAGGCAATCGATGGTCAAAACCTCACGTTGCTACGTTGTCACTACACTCTCTGTTTGAGCTCCGAAGTCTTATCCTAAACGGTTCAGTTATCTTAGACATGGAAGCAGGATCTTTGGAGCAAGTGGCGGATAATGTTCTGGATAACATGGTGGGCGAGGGTTCTCTTGGTAACGATAGCAGGGAGAAGGTTAAGGACGCTTTATTAAGAAGGCACAGACACCAGCACGAGAAACGGAGCCATAACAACATGTCGAGACTTCCATTGATTCGATCGTTGGCCGATATTGGGAGAAACCATTCATCATGCAAAAGTAAGTATAATTTACTACTAAATCTTGGTTACTTGGTACTTGTCTGCCATCTTTTGTGTTAACACATACATATATGATGCAAAAAGGATTGCACACGTTGCATAATCGTATTTTTCTAACAGACCATCAACTCGTCAACATAATGTCCTCAATACGGTCACCTAAGTTTACACGCTAATATTTACATTTCGTCCTAGCGAAAACAAAAATACACACATCAAAAAAGTCTAAGCAACACCAACAAATTTTGAATATATTTAATTTTATAGATTTATTTTAAATTATTTCTTTACTTTTTAAATTAAATGCTATTTCTATGATGTATTTACATATTAAACTCGATAAATTTCTTTAAAAAAATGTTTATTTACAAATAAAAGTTTACTGTGAATCTGGGTGCAATTTTGTAATATATAATAATAGTAAAAATAAACAAAAATATGACTTCTGCGTTAAATTATAACCTTCTTTTGAGCATTTAAATTAAATCTAATACAGCGTGTTTCCTCCTCGGTTGTTTAAAACTTGTCGGCAACGATTCTGCATGGAGTCAATTAGGTTATTGATTTCCTCCTGGGGCAATGGGTCCCAGTGGAACTTAACCAGCTGGTAACTTTTTAGCTGGTGTTCTGTTAAAACTCCATCAAGATCTTTCAGAACCCTTATCTGGAGCATATCCCACACCCACACATGCTCAATGGGATTCAAGTCAGGCGATTGAGGGTATATTTTCGCCCTGTAGCCATTCTTGAGTCCGTCTCGCTGTGTGCGGACGGGCATTGTCGTGCATCAATGTAAACTATTTAGATCCCAACGTTTGTGAAAATGGACGCACATAGGGAGCTAGCACATATTCCACAAAATTTTCAGCATTCAGATTGCTACTTATAAAAACGAGATCGATTTGTCAGTTTTAGCTATTCCAGCCCAAACCATTACTGTCAAATCGCTGTATTGGTGGACTTCCTGGACACATCTTAGACGTTCAGCGTTTTCTGGGCGACGATATACCCTCTTTCTTCTAGTATCAGGTTTGAACCCGAATCGAGATTCGTCGCAGAACAAAATTGGGTCCCATCGTTCTTGCAGCTCTTGCGTACGCGTGGTCTGCACCATTGAATACGACGAGCTTGATTTCCGTGACGGATCTGTCGGCATCTGATTGGACCACGTGCACGTAGACCATACTTTCGCAGTCTGTTTCGCACAGTTTGGGGACAAACAGCGGGACCATCAGCATTCTGCAGCCTTGATGCGATATCTTGGGCAGTCAGCCGACTGTCGGTTTTGACGACAAGTGGTACTACGCCCTCGGTCTGGGTGCTGTTCAGACGGATCACCTGTGTCACAATAACGCCTCCAGAATTGGCAAACTATGCTTCGATGAACAGCAAAATGCCGGGCAACATAGGCTTGACTGTTTTCAATTTCTAGCATCTCTACAGCTCTTTGCATCTCTTCCGTGGTAAGATGACGACGCTTCATTACATTACACAGTAAAAACTCGTGGACTATTATTCGCTACATACGACCAATTACTGCGGTTACAATTTATTTCGTTAAATAAAAAATTAAATCGCATGTATGAAATGTCGTTGACATGGGCAAAAAAATGTTTTATTGTTTAAAAACATAATTTACTGAAAAAAAAACTGCCCGTATATATTTGGTTATCAAAGAGGTTGACTATTTGAAGAAGGTTTAATATTGCATGAAAGTTTAAAACGAAGTAAAAAAGAATAATACTAAAAAAGTTATGTGTTGCTTAGACTTTTTTGATGTGTGTATTATAACCAAGTCACGACGCCGAATATGTAGAACGATGACATCTTCTCTCTTTGTACTGCATGTTTAATACATGCCGAAGCTGGTTCAGAAAATCAAAGCATTTTTTTGTCTGTTCGGTCGTTGGTCTATGATTGAAATAATTATAGCGTGATTAAAGATTTCCAGGAAGGCTCTCGACGCTCCAGCGCCAGGAGTTGTCGAGAGTCCGCCTCTTCTCCCCACACGGCGCTGCTCGAAGCCGGAGACACAAAGGGGTCATACTTAGCCGTGCCAGGTTAGGAATGGTAACTTGTGTGCAGTGCAGTAAGCTCACTTCTCACGCCGTTTTGATGACTCAGCACTCAGCACACAAGCACAGACGCTAGTCTTTATGTTGTACAGTTATAATTCTTTTTATGTGGTTTTGTATATAATCTTCAAATGTGAATGAAATCCATGTTAAAAGAATGTCTTTGGTCTACTATATCGGTGTATTGTATTGGCAATGTTTTGACTTCGTTCGAGTCATTATTTATTACTACGTACTACGTACTATTACTATTTGTTACTACTAATGGAGTCGAAACAGTGGGGACAATATTCCGATAGGACATAAACATCGATAAACGTGAATTCGCGAAAGTTTTTATAAAAGTTGTACTTACTTAAATTTAGATGAAAATTGGCAATTTGTATTACAGTGGAAGAAGGCGGTCCGACAAATGGACACTCATACAAAGGAGAAATCAGTCGTTTCCTAGGCCTCCCTAGCGCGGGTAACCGCTTGCCCTCAAACTTCGTCAATGTTGTCTTTCTTTGTTTTTATTTATACTTTCTTCGTCATTTCAAATTGACTATTTATTTCGCTCATTTATATTTCTTTACGCTGAGGTATAAGTGTTGGGTTTTGCAGTTTTATGTTAACGCTAAAGCTTTTTAAACAACCACTAATAAGGACATAGAGCAAAGTTTAAAATCAAATTATAATTCTAGCAATCACATTCATAAAGTTCGTACCTACATTCAAATTAGATGTTCGCAAGTTCAAATATAACAAACATTGTAAAGCTTAGATCCTAGACTTGATTTGCAAAATTATAACTATTTCATTTAAAGCTTTTGTACGTGTTGTTTTACTTGAGCTTCACGTTTCTGAAGTAAATGTCAATGTTTTAGGTTCACACGATGATGGAATGGTGAAAAGCCCCAGCAGTGTATCTATGAACAGAAACCACAGCACGGGAGATCTGCCAATGAACGGAGATATAAACCACAAAACTAATACACACTTTATGAGAAAAATACCACCCGGTGCGGAAGCGTCCAACATTCTCGTTGGAGAAGTAGATTTTCTCGAAAAGACACTGTCTGCTTTTGTAAGACTCAAGACTGGAACCATCATGGGTGGTTTAACTGAAGTACCCGTACCGACTCGTTTTATGTTCGTCTTACTCGGACCGCCGAATAGCAACTCAAGTTTTCACGAAATCGGAAGGGCAATGGCCACTTTAATGTCTGATGAGATTTTTCATGAAGTTGCTTATAGAGCCAAGAAAAGAGACCATCTTCTAGCTGGTATTGATGAGTTCTTAGATGCTGTGACTGTTTTACCTCCTGGTGAATGGGATCCTGCCATACGTATTGAACCACCAGCCGCTATACCCTCACAAGATCCTCGGAAAAGACCCAATGATCACAATAATCACAAAGATGAGTTTGATGAAGAGGAAGAAGAACAAAAACAGAGAGAAGAATCAGGATTATCTAGAAGTGGAAAACTATTTGGAGGCCTGATCAATGATCTCAAAAGAAAAATGCCTTGGTACTGGTCAGATTTCAAAGACGCGTTGGCGTTACAATGCATCGCTTCTTGGATATTTTTATACTTTGCATGTTTATCGCCTATAATCACATTTGGGGGTCTATTGGGAGAAGCGACAGGGAAGAACATGGCTGCTATGGAATCTTTGATATCTGGATTTGTATGTGGCATGGGGTATGGCTTCTTTTCTGGACAACCTTTAACTATCCTAGGATCAACAGGACCTGTGCTGGTTTTCGAAACGATAGTATTTGAATTCTGCAAGCAAATCGGCTGGAATTACATGTCATTCAGATTCTGTATAGGGACTTGGATAACTATAATTCTGGTGGTATTGGTCGCAATTGATGCCAGTGCACTGGTTTGTTATATCACACGGTTTACCGAGGAGAATTTCGCGACGCTCATAGCATTCATATTCATTTACAAGGTAAATTAATTTAATAAACAATTTAGCTTTGTCAATTTATTTTTGTTTTAATTAAATTATTCTTTATTTTAGGCGGTAGAAAATGTTATTTCGATTGGCAAAAAGTTTCCATTGAAGACGCGTCCTGATGAAGTTCTCAATTATGAGTGCTATTGTTTGCCAAGTAATTATTCGAAAGTGCCAGAACAATTTAATTGGACTTCGGTGAACAAAGAGTCTTGCCAGGTGAGAGCTAATCAGTTTACAGCTCTATTTAATAGCCGTATTTATAAACAAGTGGCGATCGACGCAAACTCAAACCTAAGCAATTAGAGGAAAAACAAAAAGTTATTTTTATTTTAGTGTTATCCGATACATTATTCATCACATTCACGTCATTCATCATCGCATCGTCAAACATTTTAAAAGCCACTTGCCGTTTCTTCAACCACTTGTCTTGGAGGTTTTAATCATTGCCCTTGTCTGTAAAAGCTCGTTGACTAATTGCAATTTTTTTACAGGTTTATAATGGGACACTGGCTGGGGGTGGGTGTGACACAAAAGTATACGTGCCTGATGTGTATCTTATGTCCATAGTACTTTTCTTGGGGACATTTATTATTTCCGTCATTTTAAAGGATTTCAAGAACTCCTTGTTCTTTCCATCTAAGGTAAAATTTAATTAGGTAATAATTATTTTAAATACTTATGTAAACTATCCGAGACACGGCCAATAAAAACTTACAATTAAAATTTTGTGTCGGTTGGACCAATGATGCCTTATACAAAAAGACTGGCTAGAAACAATTGTTTATTAACTGCTTCTCTTTACAGGTCCGTCAAATCATTAGTGACTTCTCAGTGATAATCGCTATTTTATCAATGTCCTTTTTGGACTACAAAGTAGGAGTAAAAACCCCAAAACTAGAAGTGCCGTCTGAATTTAAACCGACACTTCCCGGTCGGAACTGGGTGATTACACCATTCAATGGCAATCCTCTCTGGTCTGCGCTGGTAGCAGTACTACCAGCTTTACTGGGGACGATTCTCATTTTTATGGACCAGCAAATCACGGCAGTGATTGTGAACAGGAAAGAAAACAAGTTGAAGAAAGGCTGTGGATACCACTTGGATTTATTCGTCCTGGCAATTTTGATACAGACTTGCTCAGTCATGGGGCTTCCGTGGTTCGTAGCAGCAACAGTACTGAGCATCAACCACGTAAACTCTTTAAAAGTTGAGTCTGAATGTGCCGCTCCAGGAGAAAAGCCCCAATTCTTGGGCGTCAGAGAGCAAAGAGTTACTCATATTCTGATATTCTTGATGATAGGATTCTCAGTGATACTAACGCCAGTTTTAAGCCACATCCCAATGCCTGTTCTCTTTGGAGTATTTTTGTATATGGGAGTGGCATCATTGAAGGGTCTGCAATTCTTCGACAGGATCTTGATAATGTTTATGCCTCAGAAGTATCAGCCGGACCACATGTTTTTAAGACAGGTAAGTTTGCATAAAATAATCATGCGCGTGAAACTGATTGAAACATTCGACATAATGCTAGAAAGGGAATTGGGAATAGTGCTAGAATTCAGAATATTCCGCCTCGTGTTTTTAAGTAGCTGACTTATCTTATTTGTTTTAGGTCCCAATTAAACGTGTCCACATATTCACGGCTATCCAGCTGACTTGCTTAATCTGCCTCTGGGTGATCAAATCTTTCTCCACCACCTCAATTCTCTTCCCTCTAATGTTGGTGGTCATGATTGGCATCCGTAAGGCTCTGGACCTGTTCTTCACGAGACGCGAGATGAAGATACTGGATGATGTAATGCCGGAAATAACGAAACAAAGTGAAGACGATCTTCATGAGCTCGGAGATGCTGAGGTGGGATGGCATGCGAAACTCTTACGCCTTTGCCGCCGGATCTAACCATTTATCATCCTGTCATTTTAGACCTTTAGATACCTGAAAATGGCAACCAAAAAAGGACAACGTCACTCGAGCAAATGTATGGGCTATGAATGTGACTGTTAGCCTCCGGCCGTCTGAGGCTAACAGTCGCATTCAACGACCGAGTCGGACGTGTCCAAACAGTTGTATATCAGAGTATAAGTCAGTTTGCGTTTTGATTGTCATTTGTCTGTTTTTGTCAAGTAGGTACCTATCTTAAAAATAAAATCTGTGTTATGTTTGTTATTTTTGTATTCCTTCTAATTCGTTTCATTCCTTGGTTACACTCCTTTTTAATTGGTGAGTAGAACACATTATCCATTATAGCTGTAATTTTTTTAATATATTTAATTGGTTAAATCAGTCTTTTACAAGAAGTTACTTTATAGGAGACGACAAAAACAATTCCACCGACATATCCAGAGAATCTTCAGATACCACTGTTAAATGGGAACATAATGAATATACCACTGACTTCGATAAATATAACTGAAGAAGTTAATAAGACAGGGATTTGGAAGCAAGTTAATAATAGTAATAAGATGAAAAATACGAGCAAGTCTAAGACGGGGAAGAAAATGTAAGTATTTTTACTTTCTCTAGTAAGGATTAGAGCCATAATTGATCGAGCGAAGCGAGATCTCTAAATCAACTTGGGCAAATCGGCGTTGTATATATGCATGTTTGTTTGTCCGAGAATAGCTTTCGAAGCGTTTATCCGATCATCGTGAAATTGGTATATAATTAACGTCAAAGTCAAAGTCAAATATTTTTATTCATTAAAATCACAAGGATCACTTTGAAACGTCAATTTTACTGCCTGTTCCTTCGCGACCAAGCCAGGAAAGAAAGGCAAGAAACAAGGCTGGTTGGTTTTTTAATGATCCTTTTACAATACATCATACATAAAATAAATTACGTCTAAATTGTAACATTTTGAACGAGTTGGAGCAAATTCAATCCCAAGCTTCTCTATCATCTAAATAATCCGATATTTTATAGTAGGCTCTTTTACAAAGATTTTGTTTAATTACGTTTTTAAATTTGTTAATTGTCAATTTTTGTACATCCCTTGGGAGTTTGTTATAAAAGCGTACACCTTGCCCTTTAAACGATTTACTAAGTTTATGGAGTCTACAAGTGGCAACAGCGAGTTTATCTTTATTTCTAGTATTAAAATTATGATTATCGCTATTTTTCTTAAACAAATTAATATTTTTGTGAACATACATTAGATTTTCATAGATGTATTGACAAAGGAATGTCATACGCAATAAGTTTAAAGAAATAAATATCATAATAATAATTGCGTAATGATTCTCTGAGGTCCATATTATAAATTGCACGAACAGCCCTCTTCTGCAGCACATTAGGTAGTGATAATACAATTTCGGTGTGACTAAATGAGCTAAAAATGTGGTAGGGTTGTTGAGATATTCGGGTTCAAGAGGGGTAAAAAAAAACAAAATGGGCCTGTGGCACGCCTAATAAAAGGTCTATGACATTTCGACCCCGTTCTTATTTTTAGTTTAAACCTTATAGTTTTTAAGTCATTAGCCATAACAAAAACTGAACTTTGACAAAATTGACAGTGTACACCAGTGTGAAACCACAGTGTTGAAATTTGGTATGCGTATAGCTTTACTGACACAAATATGGGTAAAAGTCTGAAATCCAGAATAACTGCAATTTCTACCCCAAAGAAGTTTAACCAATTAACAGAAACTCCCGTTACCTGTAATTTGAGTAAAACTGTAGGTCAAATTATTTGGTTATTCATTCCGTGGCACTATTTTAATAGTTTAAAGATTACAAATAATATTTTTTTGTTTTTATGGGAGACTCGCAAGATCTCAGTCCGGGGTGAACCACTAGTTATAATAATGGTAGACTCATAGAATGCACTCGCAGATGCAACTGCATTAGATCGAGTTTAGTTGACTTGTTACGATGTGTGTTCAAATTATTGTTATTTCGTGAAAGTGAAACCTACCTTCCTTTGCTAACTTTGCCAATCGGTCGGTCAAAAAATATCAAACTATGTCCAAGTTTTATATTAAACGAATCGATAACGAAGAGAAATACTTAGCCATCTATAATTTTATGCATTGGATTTGTGGTGCCAAGTTGGCAGCAGCTGGGTGAATAGATGCAGCCCTTGTGGTGCCTGTGGCTTCGATATTTATAAATGTTACTTTATTTTCAGCAGTAAACACAAGAAGATAATCCTTTCGAAAAACGCACAAACTGAAATTGAAAGGAGACTGTCCACAATGGACGAGGTAGAGGAAGACGACTCACTGAAGGTTTTGGACACGAAATTTTGAGAATGGCCTAGCTAGACACCGATGACATCGCATGGGGCATGGCAATGCATGTGTCCCTTTAGATGTAACTATAAGGATGAATAAAAAAATGAACGCGGTGTTGTCTTATTAGCTGAAACTCATATCTAATGATTTATGAAATGAGATGTGTGATTTATGAAATGAGATTTATTAAATTTGCTCTATAATTTATACTTATTTGTCTAAGCTATAATGTACACTTGTGATGCAAAGTAAACGTTTTTCTATTCTATTCTATTCTAAATTATGACAAACATCAAATAAACAGAAACAATCATTGAAATAATTATCCTTTACATAGTAGACAGTTCCTGGGATAGCATTAGTATCCGAACTAGGTAAACCTGTGTTATGGCCCTCCGACGGGCATGATTAATTAATTACATATAGTTATAGTTAGATAGTAATTAAATTAATTACAATAGAATAATGAGCAATGATAATACTGATTGGCCATTGGTTGCCGACAAAATTATTCTTGTGATTTTATTTAACGAGTAAATTTGAAATTTGAACTACTTGTGTCTAGAATAATATTTACTGACTTTCATACTGCACAATATCGGCCATGCAGCCATTGGTTGCTAAGCCTAAAATTGTTGCAAGTACGTGTTTTGAGCTGGCCGGCTAAAGTTGGATACTTCGCTCAGTTAATGGCAAGGCGTTCATTTTTTTATTAGTCCGCGTGTCATTGTAGATTTTGGTGTTTTGTTGATCCATTTAGAAATCAGAACTATATCAAGTGTGTTGGGTATTTCATGTTATATACATTAATACCTACCCAGCGCTATGTTTTTATGTACTTACATTATTATTATAGGTGTAATGTAAGTAAATACCTAATTAGACGCTATACACGAGTATTGTAAATAGAGCAGATATACATTTTTTGTGAATTTTATATGATTAAAATGATGCACCGTTATGGCTCTTAAAATCACAAACTTATTTATGTACCTATATTTTTGTGTTATGCATGTTATTGCTATACACAGCATGCTTTAAAATACTCGAGTTCTGAAAGGAGAATAGTCATTTTTGTATGAATAACGAACGAACCAACTTAATACAATGTGATCCCAATCTTACTGTGGCTTTTCAATACTTAAAAAATGAATTAAAAGGTATATAAAATTTTAAACCATCGTAAAGTATTGAAATGTCCATTCTCCAGGGATACCATGTGAACTTATCTGAATGTTCACAGAACGACCTCGTGAGGCGAAAGGATTCGTGGAGTGCAAAAAGGTCTGATTCTAGGAAAAATTGCTCTGCTGAAACTTCGGTCTAATCTAAGATTATATCAAAATGTAATATAATAGCTTTGGCATGACCGTGCTGTCTTTTTGATGGTTGCAATCAAAATGATTTGCAGCGGTTTAGCAAATTGATTAAGTAGCAAATCTTTTTTCAAAAAACAGACAATTTTACCCACCAAAACTGATCCTGACTATGCATAATGTAAAACGACATAGGTTCAACATCAAGATACAAACGCACGTTCCCCTTTGTGTATATACCTACGGGTTTTGACATATTTTTATGCATGAAATGGCACCCCGACGGCCCTTATTTTTTTATACGAAAGTCTGTATTGAGTCGGTAAAAACTTTTCTAATTTAAACGGTGCAGTTAGAACTAGAAGTTTTGAACAAGCATTTTATTCTGGCTTCGTTGAGAATAGTTATAAATATGTAACTCTGCGAATATTAACATGGTATTAAAATATATTTTTTAACTTTCCGAAAAATTAACAGGTTTTTAAAATATTTGGCACAAAAATAGCATATTTGGATCCTTTAAAATTTCTAAAATCATTATACAAAAAAATCTGAGACCTTTTATATGTATAATAAAATCTAAGAACATGTAATTTGTCAAAAGATGAAATAAATGAAATTATTAAATTAAATTAAATTATGAATTAAAATTATTTATACAGACGCTGTAAATGGCAAGTTGTGAAAATATGTTTGTAAAGACGCAGGCAAATAATTCAATACATATTTTTGACGTTTTGCGAGTTGCCACATTTAGAGTGAGTTTAAGGTGACTTGAATAAATGTACCTACAGTTGATCTAACGATGCTAATGAGTCGTCTCATTAACTCAATGAGCATGCTCTCATTCACAACATCAAGTTAGAAAAGTTAAAGAGACTTGAAGGTTTATATCAAGCAAATTTGACTGTATTTGAATGAATGAATGTAGGAATGAAAACACTTTATGTACACATTGGTGGCGATTCTGTTGTTTACGCTGACGAAAATTGTGTAAAATACGAACGGTCTTATTTTGTTTACACTAAAGATCAAATTAGAATGATATTTAAAGTGACATTTCTAAATTTAAGTATTTTTAAATAAGAAGGCGTGTTTGCGGGCTAGTTTTAGTCAATACCAATTTGGTTGATCACTAAAACTAGCCCGCAAACATGCCATCATAACAAAAAGTACTTAATTATATAAGTGTCACTTTACATTTCATTCTAATTTGATCTTTAGTGATAATAATAATAATAAGACCATTAGTATTTTACACAATTTTAGCTAGTCAGCATAAACAACAGAATTGCCACCATTACAAAATAAAAATTACAGACAAAATAGAAGATATAAAGCAAATAGTACAATGGGCGGTCTTATCGCTTTGAAGCGATTTCTTCCAGACTACCTTTGGATTGAACTGAATTGAACCACTATTTTATTAAAATCTGTGCTGTGCTGTGTTTATCAAAATGTTGTCAAAATTTTTGACATTTCATAAACTTCAAAAATCTGAATCGAATTGTTTATCGGAGTATAGGACAAAATGTTTAATTGAGTATTAGCTTGGCCAGCACTTAAACCATTTCTCAAATTATTATCAATATAAAAATTATTTTTAAATTTACATATTCGTAGTCATAACTCTGCGTATTTATCGTATATTACAATAATTAAGATTTAGTAAACAAAGTTGCAAGTTAGAAAGTAAGATTTTCGAACCTATATATATCTATTCCAATACACGCAATCGAAGTGCCAAAAAAAAAAACACCAGTCTGGTGTTTGTTGTTTTTATGTCTCCGAAAAAATAAATATTTGAAGTCTTTTTCATGTTACTCTCATACTACTGTGTAATTATAGTACGATGTACGTTTTAGAAAATGTTGCAGATAAATTAGAACAACAGTCTCTTAAAATAGTCATACCTAACTCCACACTAGGTACAGGTATTAGAAATTACGTGTACCAACCACAACGTTTAATTCTTATTATAGGGTGGGTGGGTGGGGGGGGGGGGGGGGGGGGGGGGGGATTAAGATCAGCACTGACGTGTAGTCTCTATGTCCTGACAAAGGGTTGAATTGTGCATAAGGCTGCGGTTCTATTGCTGCGTATGGAAACGCTACGCACGTCTACTTAGCTTCGCTTTGTATGAAAATGTCGGGCCACGGCCACGCTACGTATGGATTCGTGCCTTGATGATGTCACCAACACAAGTGTGGCCTGCTCGGATGCGTCGCCCTCGCAGCTCAACGCAGCGCACGCTATACATGCACACACGGTAGCGTATACAATATTTAATAAATGTACCCACGTGACGCAGTTAACATGCGTAGCCTCTGCGTGCACATCCTACACAGCAATGGAACCGCGGTTTTACCCCCTTTTTAATCTGACCCCATCTCATCGTTAGTCTGACTTAGATTGTGGCCGTACAGTTGCCATCATTGCTTGTAGGCATGCCCAAGGGCGGATTTAAGGGGGGGGGGGGGGCACGGGGGCACGTGCCTCCCCCTAGACGGTATTTTTGTGTACTGTGGAGATTCCATCACAGTACATACTTGAAGCAAATCAAATTATCAGAGTTATTAAAATATATCAATAAAATAACAGAAAGAACATGAGTGAAACTCTTGTCTATTTCTATGCATACTTAAACTTGCAGATATTTTTGTTTTTTTTTTGTCCGTCCGCCCCTTGTGCTCCTCTCAGAAAAAATCCTGGATCCGCCCTTGGGCATGCCGCAATGCAAATGTAGTCACTACCCGTGGCCCGTCTTCAGGACAACTACATCCAGTCCCGTAACAAATATTGCAGATCATACAAAGATTTACCCCGTAGCGGGAATCGAATCCGCAGTCTCTTCTCTCAGAGAAACAGAAAGCTTATGTGGTAATTGGCAGCTATATCTACAAACAAATGGTGAATTTGCATCGCTACACAATTGTTTTATCAATGTTAAGTGTGGTAGACTATGTACTGATATTTAGTTTCTAACTACACAGCTTGCTTCAAAATATGTATAACCCGAAAGAAGGCCTTCACTTACCGTAAAATACATATTCCGATGCAACTTTAACTATGCTATTTATAAAAACCGTATAACTGCGGTTTGAGTAGTACCTACAGTTAGATTTGATCTTTTATCCATGGCTTGTAAACCTATAGATTTAAGAGTAAATGAGTGATCAGAATGATTTTAGGTATTTTTTATATGTATTTTTGTGTACCTTTACAGAATTTAAATGGTTAATATTACCCTACATATTCAATAGTAGGTCCTTCGTCAATTTAATGTTTATAATAATATATTTCTTCAACCAATTTTATAAGTACTTATGCATCAACTACTAACATCAACACCCTAAAAAGGTTTCTATCGACGGAAGAATAAAGTTGCATTTTGAACCGACCTCAAAGGCCATTTGCGAGTTCCAACGAGGCGATTTGTGAACATGTTCGCTGCGAGTTCGTCGCGAACTCGCCGCCTGAAGTGTTTAGTATTCAGTATTTTATTGCGTTCATATTACATGTTGTGTTAAAGTGGGACTGGGCGGGACACGTCTGCCGCATGTCGGAGGAGTTATGGGCAAAATCCACCACCGAGTGGATCCCAAAAGACAGAAAACGACCACGTGGCAGACCGCGACGCCGATGGAAAGATGAACTCGACTCGTATATGGAAGACTGGACTACACAAGCGTATGATAGAGTGGAGTGGAAGGGAGGGCTTTGCCCTGCAGTGGGACAGTACAGGCTCCAAATAATAATAATAATAATTACATGTCAGATCTTATTGACTAGTCTAGAACTTCATAATTATGTGCCCTGTAGGTAAGGGTGTAGCAATATTATAACTGCCTAGGTAGATCTAATGGAATCGAAGTTGGCCGATTGCGTTCTGAATTGGTTAGCGAAATCATTACTGGAATTATTGTCATGACGAGTGGTTAAAGAAGTCGTCTAGTATCATTATTATAAATACGGGATTTACCATGTATCATGTCGGTCGAAACACCGATACGACGACGGTACGTTATAAATCCCGTATTTATAATAATGATTGAAGTAAAAAGTCGTCTAGTGTGTAAGTATATCAACGCGGCGTGTTCGTTCACAAATCGCCTTGGAAATACGCTCGCAACTCGTCAGTGTGATAAGCAGGGGCGTAGCCCAGGGGGGTTCGAAGTTCGACCCCCCCCCCCCCTCCAGAATATTCAAATATTGAAATAAGAAGATCGAGGTGTTTAAATTATTACAATAATATGTATAACTTTGAAGTCGGTTTCCAGTTTTTTGTAAAAATTATATTATAGCGTAGGATACACATTTGTACGATCTCGCGTAGAAATGTTTCTGCATTCTTCACTATTCTTGTACAACATTATTACGTGCATACTTACTCTAAAGCAGGGATTCCCAAAGTGGTCGATATCGACCCCTTGCCGATATATTTTTTTTATCTTTACTTTGCGATTTTAATGGATTTTCAAATAATAATTACCTACTTAAGTACTTACGTAATTTGTATTAATAATTATTAATTGCACTTGATATTTACTGAATTATATCTATTTATTTTGTTAAATTTTGATGAGAAAATGATGTCAAGTTTACTCACATAACCAACCGCAAACTTTTAAATTGGTAAGTGTTTTTTGTCATTAGGAAAGTAAAGTAAAGTAAACATTTATTTATTGACATAATTAAGTATGACAGTCAAGTTGAATCCATAGGCTGTGTTTCAGGTGCCAGTAGCTTCTCCCACCATATGAATATTTTGAATTATGTCTAGCAAAGATAAGTTAGTTACATTTAAGCATTAATTAAAAAAAGAATAAATCATATAATCCAAGAAGTAAGTATTTAAAAGAAATACTTAAGCTTAAGTATTGATTAAAATGGGTATTTATCGCGTATGTACTTTTTTTATTTATTATCCCGACGTTTCGGCTGTGTTGCAACAGGCGTGGTCACGGGTTGACTTCGTTCGGCGTTCGTTGAGGCCAGTCAACCCGTGACCACGCCTGTTGCAACACAGCCGAAACGTCAGGATAATAAATAAAAAAGGTACATACGCGATAAATACCCGTTTTAATAAATAATTATGTACAGTGATCGCGAAAGTTTGAAAGATACTAAACACTTAAGCTCTGTTAAATTCAAGTCTGTTATATAGTAGGTGTTACTTATTGGTAAGTATTTTGTATCAATAGGAAAAAAACTAGAGATTTTCAAAGTAATGTGGCTATAGGGTCTGAGGTATCAGTTCATTTTGGAAAAGGGGTCTCTTGCCCAAAATAAGTTGGGAATCCCTGCTCTAAAGTATCATTATACCTATGTATTTATTTTTTCATAATATTTCTACGCGAGACCATACAAATGTTTTAACATTGTACGCTTTCAATTTTAGGAACGGAACTCTTCTAAGGTGTTGATGCTAGACTGGCTGATAGTAATTGAGATAAACATTTTAAATTATTTTGTACCCAATGAAATGTTTGAATGAATTTGTATCGATTTTGGACATATTTGTTGAGTGTTGTGAAATAAATCGGTTTTTATGTATATCGTTCTTTTATTTTCGAATCAGAAATGAGGAAATTTGTAGACGAAAATCAGTGACATACCACAAAGGATATGCAAGCAGAATTGGCAGTGGACAGGGCTCATAGCTCAAAGAACTGACGGCCGTTGGGACAGAAAGGTTCTCTAGTGGAGACCGCGCACTGGAAAGTGCAGCGTAGGACAGCCCTCTGGACTAGGTGGAAAGATGACCTGATTGCTGGGAGCCGTTGGGTGCAGGCCGCACAATATCGGTTGCTCTGGAAATCTATGGGGACGCCTATGTTCAGCAGTGGACTTCGTTTAGCTGCTATCATGATGATTCTTTTATTTTTAACCGAGTTCAAATAAGGAGAAGGTTTTCAATTCCTCTGTATTTTTTATGTGTATTACGCGATATCTCCACGGTTAATAAGATTTTGATAATTCGTTTTTTATTTGATAACTCATTTAGAAATTGACGATTATTGAAGAGGCAGGTGCCCCGGTTTGCCCCACCCTAGATCCGGAGCTGTCGTACTTGACCGGTCTCGTTGTAGCGAAGCTCTTTCATACATTATTTTGGTTGTAAATGTGCGTTTGCAGAGAAGTTGTTATGATGTATGGCTTTTTGTCAACCTATATTGTCCCACTGCTGGGCAAAGGTCTCCCCCAAGTCCCTCCATGTATCTCTGTCCTGTGCGCCACCACTCTTGCTCGAAGGCAACAAGATAGTCTCGCCAACGCTTTCTTGGGCGACCCCGAATGCGACTTCCATGAGGGCTCCAGGCATGAGGCTAGATTAAGCCACCTATCGGGGTGCATTCTGCTAATGTGTCCCGCCCAATCCCGTGTGAGCCTGACTGTCTTTACTCCGACATCGGCAATGCCTGTCAACGAACGCAGCGTGGTGTTTCTCACTCGATCAATCCGTTTCAATCCGAGAGCGCTGCGCTACATTGCCCTCTGGTAAATGTTGAGTTTGGAGTTATGTGACTCGGTGAGCGACCATGTCTAAGCACCGTAGGTTAGGATGGGCAGGACATACACGTCGATGAGCTGGCGCTTAAGTGTAAGAGGAACGTCACCCTTCATGTGATCCTTCATGGACCAGTAGCTTTTCCAGGCGTTTTCGATGCCGCGATCTATCTCCCTGTCCTGCCTGTTTTCGAAGCTTACGGTTTACCAGAAAAAAAACACCCGTTTATTTTATTTTCGTGCGTTATTTCAATCATTATTATAAATACGGGACTTATCACGTATTGGTTTTTTTTACTGTTTATTTAAAATATTTACGCCTGAACAGCTACATACAACAATAGATTATTACATTATTGGTTTGGTTTTGTTTTAATATTTGCAGATTATAGACGAGCATAACAACCCGTCGAACATCTGTTTAAAATATTCCTTAGTAATATTTGTTAAGGATTTTTTTAAACAGGGAGTTAACAGATATTAAGCTTTTTTAAGTAGTTAGGTAAATCAAAAATATTGTACGAACATACATTTTAATCTCCAGATGCCTTACAAAATAACAATAAATAAATATGTAGTCTATACCCTAGCTCAGTTCTTCTTCTTCTTCTGGTCCGGCAGCAGCCCCATGTCCTCCTGGTGCTTCCGGATGAGCTGTTCCTGTACGTCGGGCATGCACGGCGAGTAGCGGCTGTACTCCATACTGAACTCGCCCTTGCCTTGCGTCATCGATCTGGACCATTATTTATATTTTTTATTTAATAAGGCACACATTACAAGCGATAAAAATAAAACTTAACCAGAGTAACAATTTAATCTGGCTTCGAACGTAACTTATGTGCGCACAGAAAAACAGTAATATACTCGTCGAGGAAACTAAAAGAAAAGCATGTTACATAACTACTGCTAATTAAAATGAATAGACACATAAATAAGAAGCAGAAAAAATAATAAACAATAATTAAAACAAAAAACAAACACGTAATACCAAATTTCATCGACATCCGAACGTCGATGAAATTCGTTCAGCCGTTACGACGTGATTGAGTAACAAACAAACGAACGAATAGTTAAATAAACAAATAAAACTTTAAAAATACAAAATACCTATATACAATCAACGGACTTGGATGAACAACGGATGAAAAATACATTAACAAAATATATTTTTCATCACTCATTATTATGTGGTGTACCTAATCAGACACGCACCACCGCTCCGAAACCTGTATTACGGTGTGGTCCAAACGCAAACATTTAATAGTAAAATAAAGGTGGGACCATCATCCTACAATACAGATTTCGGATCGGTGGTGCGTGTCTGATTAGGTACACCACAAGCCCACTGCTGGTCAAAGGCCTCCCCCCATTCTTTCCAGACCCTTATTTCAGACGCTAAGAAGGTCCAATCCGCTCGGAAATTATGTAGTGAGGTCGGCCCTCCCATCTTTCCTTTGCTAACTCATACTTTTTTTTATTTTTTTTTAATGATGGGTATCACACAGTAAGCATGTCACCCCCGTACAAAAATGATACATCACATTACACTAATACTATAAATGTAAAAGTTTGGATGTTTGTTTATTTTGTTTGATACTAAATCACGTCATAACAGCTAAACCGATTTCGATGAAATTTGGTATATACGTAGATTATAACCTGGATTACCTCATAGGCTACTTTTTATCTTATAAATCAGTTCCCATGGGATAAAAATGGGGTGTCAAGTCAAGTTGCAACAGTGAGTTTAGCTTTATTTCTAGGTTACCTACACATTTAGTAGTGTAACGCTAACGAAGTTGCGGGCAATAGATAGTATATTATAAGTATGTATATTATGTTTACGAAAAAAAAGTTATATCAGTTATCTGGTTCCCATAGTTCACATAGTACAAGCCATCTAGCCCCAAGGCTAGATGGCGTTGTGTCAAATATTCAGTATTATTTATTTTATTGATTTAGTCTAATCTAAAAAAGAGTCGTATAGAATCAAAGGTGGTAATCTGTCATTTCTCATAATGTTGACAAATCGAAAAAAACGTCTGCATTGAAATGTCCAACTTAAATTTGTTGTAGGTCATGCATGATGGAATAAACGTTTATGATTGGTCAAGCATGACAGATAGTCGCCTTTGATATTGACATTAGACACAGATAGACACATTTGATGCCAATCTCAATCTTACGATCAGTTTTTTAAGGTAGTTTACCATGTTTGATCCAGATTCAATTATTATTATAGTGTCTTTTTAAATTTCTCGTGTACACATTCATAACAAATTTTTACTCAATATGACAGATTGCCAACTTTGATTCTATGTGACTCAAATATAGCGTAACTTTTTTAGATATATTAAGATTACCTCAATTGACCAGCATATCCAAACATATTATTGAGAGGTACTTCAGCGTATATCGTGGTCCACCCCTCAGCGCCCTCCGTGCCCGTAATGATGCCCCCTCGCTTATTGAGCTGACCGATCACAGTGCCGTGGAACTCCTCAGGCAGCACCACTTCTACGAACATTATCGGTTCAAGGATCTGCCATGCGCCGTCCTCGAATACTGTAACATAATTATTTAAACATTTTACGATCGACATGTGTATTCTGCTTGTCCTAACCGGTGCCCAGTCTTGGTGAATCTGACTGGATCTCAAAAGTCCAAGCTCGGGGTTTGCCAAAGAGCGATGGAGCCCAGCAGTTTAGGTGTCAAGAGAATAGACAGGATTCGGAACACCTCGCTGCGCTCAAAGACCGGCATCGCTGACGTCGGTTTCAAAGCTGTCAAGTTAAAATGGGATTGGGCGGGTCACGTCTCCCGTATGCAAGCAGATAAGTGGGCCAAGCTCGTAACTGGATGGATCCCTGTGGATGGAAAGCGAGACCGTGGAAGGCCTAAGACGCGTTGGCGCGATGATTTGGACGCTTTTTATGAGGACTGGCGGGATTTGGTGCAGGAACGAAATAAATGAGGGAGGCCTTTGCTCAGCAGTGGGACAGCATAGGCTCGATAAAAAAAAAATTTAATACTATCACACAAAACAGAAAAGTGCAAGGAGGACTTAATGTTAGTCATCCTGAAACTAAACCAACAACTTAAGGGAATCTGAGCTCTTTTATTTTTTCACTGTCAAAAAACGTATGCGAAGCCGCTGATGGAAGCTAGAAAAAAATATGTGTGTAATAATACACCTGGCTGTTCATTTTATTTGGAATGGAACGCTTCAAACTTTAATAGCCCCCCCCCTCTCAAACGCTGGAGGAGGGGGGGCGCTTCATCAAGTTTTTGCCCTAGTTAGAAAAAGTTCTAGATCCGGGGCTGCTCATACGCATCTCGCTCGCGCTAAGCACTCGAATACTTGCGAGACTGAGATGGTGGACGGGTGATGAGCCGCTTTAATTTATACAACTGTATAATGTATTTAGTAGTATATTAGGTGCTAATTTGCATAGCAGGTGTCACAAGGGGTTTGAGTACTATGTTATCTTGTTTGTGTCGGAGTTAGTATGCGTTAAATTTACGCATAATATCGACGAATATAAGTACCCAGACAAACCTCACATGGTTTTTAGGGTATATTATTTAGGTACATACATATATACTTACATTGTAGTAAATAAATCTCCATACATAAAAAATAATCCCTGTTACCCTTGGTCACGCCATAACTCGAGGACGACTTTACCGATTTTGATGAATTTGTTGTGTGTATTTGATTGGGTCCCTGGATGGTTTAGGTACACAGTTGAACAAGGTAGGTGGCGCTGTCAAGATCTATAAAATTGCGGACAAATCACGGGCATACAACTAGTTTTAAAAATAACTAACCTTCTTTAACAGCGCCCTTGGCGGCCAAGAAAAAGGCCAGTTCACTGGAGTCCACAATATGGTGGGCACCGTCCTGCAACCTGAACTTGACCCCGGATATCTTGTGTCCCGACAGATATCCTTTCTGGCAGGTGTCGATGAACCCTCGCTCCACGCCGGGCACGAATTGTTTGGGCACGTTCGTTCCTATCGTCTCGTCGACGAATTCGAGCGCTAGAAAAGAATTCATTAATGAAAATTGATTGATTGGTATACTCTTTATTGCACACCAAATATAAATACAGTAACAAAAATATACAATAAATAACGGTATAATGGGCGGTCTTATCGTTGAAAGCGATCTCTTCCAGACAACTTTTGGATGGACAGATTAACGAAAATCAAACGACCTATAAAATACAATTTACCTATTGATTATCACACTAATATTATAAATGCGAACGTATGGATGTTTATTTATTTATTTATTTGTTTGTTACTCAATCACGTCGTAACGGCTTAACCGATTTCGATGAAACTTAGTATGTACGTAGATTATAACCGAAATTAACACATAGGCTACTTTGTACCCCGTAAATCAGGTCACATGGGATAAAAAATGGGGTGTCAAGTTGCAACAGCGAAATTAAACTGGCTTTATTTCTAGGTTACCTAGACATTTAGTAGTGTAACGCGTACGAAATCGCGGGCAACAGCTACTTGATAAGTACTTGACAGTAACGACTTGAACAGTACTTGATAAACATAAACTTAAATACATACAAATAATGTATAAAGAAATTACACTACATATGGAAGATAAATAGCATAAACACTAGCTAGCAGGTAAGAGATGAAGAAAATAAAATTATTTATTATACTTTACAAGCAAGACACCGAAATGTGGTTACCAAAATTATGTTCATTAGGGTTGTTCGATTTGATAAACAATCAGTGCATATGCACCAGATAACTGAACAGTACAAATGTCTAAACATATGCGTATCGTCCTCCTCTCTCCTAAATACAGTTGTGCCCAACAGAGTCCATAATTATCATATACCTAATTACTGATTAAAACGTGTATTTATCACGTATGTATCCTTTTTATTTGTTATCCCGAAGTTATGGCTGTGTTACAAAAACCGTGGTCACCAGAACCTGAATTTATCAAAAATTTTCTTAAAACATTCTATATTTTTTTAAATACTCGTGGTATTGGGTGTGTTGGGCTGGGGTAGTCTAAAACATCACGATATATCACCAAGGGGGATGAAGGGGTAAAAAAGTAGCCGGGAAAAACCTCACGTGATTAAAGGAAGACTTCTAATTCTCCAAACAGCTTGTTATCGTTTTTTGTTATGTACAACATGAAATAAAAACAATGGTAGGTCTAATGGCTAGTATTGTTGCAAAATAGGGTTTTTTCCAAATGAATTGAATGAAACATGAGAAAATTTTAAATATTGAAACAACCTTAATATCAACTCCTATAATAACAATGAAACAGACTCTATAAAATAATTAAACAAATCATATTAATGCATCATGTAAGTAGGTACCTGTTAAACTGACTAAGCGGCATCGTCGCAAAGGCTCCACTGATTTACGTTAAAAATTGTTTATTGAAAATGTATCGATTACTGGATGAACATTCAAACTACCGGTATTAAACCTACCTCTATACCTCTAAAATCAGTTAATACGATTGCGGATGTGTGTTTTAAATTATTGTCGTACATAACAAAGCAGGTTGTATTACTTTTGAAAATAAAGTAGATTTAGCTTACTTGTGTTCTGTTGAGGTGGCAGCGGTTCTATGATTCCTGAGACCCGGGCGAACTGCCCCGCGCCGCCGGACTGCTTCTTGTGGAGGTAGTCGAACGAACACGCAGACATCATTGTTTCTCTGTCAACACAATAACAATTAATAACTACCTATATTTATAATAATAACTACCTGACCCGCCCGCGGCTTCGTACGCGTGGTTTGTCAATAAAACATTACCCTCATTCTGTGCAGTCGCGTAAATTGTATGTCTCAAGTCCATTCATAATCTATCTAGGTATCTAGGTAGGGATCAAGGTTCGCCGCGCCGAGTATAGTCTAAAATGCATATCATAATAAATCCGAATAACAAAGAAAAGTGAATTCTAAATGTCAATTTCCGTGTCTTAATTTTTTTCTGGGGAACTTGAAATAACAAACAAACATTTGTGTTTGATTATCTCACAAAGTGAGATTGTTTTGATTTAATTTTGAAATTGTGCCTTTGATATTGTATAAAACATGTTTTGACGGTGCATCTCCAGATATCGCCATCTATTACGCTGTTGGAACTATTTTTTTCTTTTTAAATCGAAAAGGAAAAGCCTTCATTAAAAGCCGCCATCTCTCTTCCATCAAAGGACAAGCAGGCGCCCGGCTTCGTACCATCCGTACCTAGTTGATATACCACGCATTCGCACACACCGTTTTGATTCTACGTTCTTGATGCGCACAGCTAAGGTATGGAACACTTTACCGTCGTCTGTTTTTCCTAAAGAATACAATCCGGGCCTCTTTAAGGTAAGAGTGAATAGGTTTCTTCTAGATCTTCGTGCTTCATCTTAGACCACATCATTACTTACCCATCAGGTGAGATTGTGGTCCAGTATAAAATAAAAAGAAAGCCTCACCTGAAAGCAACTTTAGGCTTGCCAAGTTCGACCGGGCAGTTGTACTCCCTCTCCATTCTCTGCGCGTAGATCTCCAAGTGTAGCTCTCCCATGCCCGACACAATCGTCTCTTTGTTATCGCCGTCGTAACGGAACTGGAATGTTGGGTCTTCTTTGGTAAATCTGTAAAAATACATCATTTATTTAACAATAAGAGCCATATCACACTGGAGAGTTGCAAGCGAGTTTCCAATGAAGCGATTTGTGAACGTGTTTGTCACGAGTGCGCCGCGAACTCTCTGCGAGTTCGAGACGAATAGTTTCTGCAATTCAATTCAATTTTCAGATGTCAACGATCCATATTTGTCAGTAAGAAACTTAATTAAACATGCCAAATGGGTTGGTAAAAAGTATAGGTATAATTAAACAAACTGTTTTTTTTATCTAGCCTATTCTGTCCCACTGTTGGGCAAAGGCCTCCCCCTCATCTCTCCACTTATCTCGATTTTGTACCTTTTCCTCCAACAAAATTTTAATAATAATAAAAGTTTAAGTCCCTCGCTCAAGTCCTGAGCCAATAGTCTCTCACAACGACTATTCGATCAGAACCCGAGTCAAGGACTTCATAATCAGTGAGTCGTATTTGTGTATTATGACCTACAGGATGGTGTTGCTGCTGCCTCGCGCTCTACTGATGAGTGAGGCAGGCAGTATTTTTGCGGATGATGGCGGCAATAGGACTGGCTGAAGTGTGGCGGGACGCGTGTGTTTACCTATTGAGCGAACGCGGCTTGCAAGTCGCGAACTCGCAGCGCACTCGCGGTGAGTTCGTGACGCACTCGTGGCAAACATATTCACAAATCACCTGGTTGGAAAAATGCTTGCAACTCGCCAGTGTAAAAACGCTCTAATAAATAATTAAACCTAGCAATCACATACACAATCCTAACCACACACTAGGATTCCCTAATTCGTGGGTATTAGGAACTACAAATACCTACTATTGTACAGTACCCACAACCAAAAAAGATATTTGTAACAATACAAAGATATAAAAAATGTATCTAGCTATTTAGGCTACTCTATATCGACGTCCAATCTGCTATGAAAACAATAAATGTCGAAAAGGCGCGTGCGCGGCGTTGCCGTTTCGCATCGCCAGCAATATTTTACGTTTTGAGAAACTTGTAGAGTAGTGAAAGGTAAACACTCTAGAAAAACACAGAAGCTGTTGCAAAACAAAAGTTGCTATTTTAATATAACCGTCTCGTACGTACCTAAACCAGTTTGCGCATTTATAAAAATTCTGCAAAAAAATACAAGCATCTGTCCGCGGCTACTAAATTTAAATTACACTTCTCATATTATAAATGTGAAAGTTTGGATGTTTGTATTGATGGACCAGGCGTCCGAAGCCGCGGGCAGAAGTTTGTATTATATACAAGCTGTTGCCTGCGACATTGTACGCGTTACACTACTAAACGTAGGTAGCCTAGAAATAAAGCTAAACTTGCTCTTGCAAATTGACTTGACACCCCATTTTTATCCTATGGGATTTATGGGATAAAAAGTAGCCTATGTGTTAATCCAGGTTATAATATACGTACATACCAAATTTAATTGAAACCGGTTCAGCCGTTGCGACGTGATTGAGTACAAACAAACACATAAATAAATAATCATCCAAAGTATCGCATTTACAATATTAGTGTGATGTGTATACGTAAAATGCTTACCTAGCAATACCCTTCGAGAAATTATCCCTATCCTTATTATTCTTCGGTTTGATAGCCATCGAGACCACGGGATCCGGCACATGGATGGATTCCAGCGACAGCTCCAGCTTGTTGTCGTTCACGAAGGTGTCGCCGGACGCGCAGTCGACGCCGAACAGAGCGAAGATGTCGCCCGCGAACACTTCGGCCACGTCCTCCATGTTGCTCGAGTGCATGCGTACTAGCCGAGATACTTTTACCTGAAATAATAAATAAATATTGCTGGACATTTCACACAGCGCTATCTAGCCCCAAATTAAGCAGAGCTTGTACTATGGGAACCAGATAACTGATAGAATACTTATATACATTTTTTTTTTGTAAATACATACTTATAATATATAGAGAAACAACCAGACCCGGAACAAATATCTGTACTTCATGCAAACATTTGTTAAATAATTTCAATCAAATAATTAATGCTGGACATTTCACTCGCCGCTATCTAGCCCCAAACTAAGTCATGGTTGTATTAAAGGAACTAGATAACTGATACAATTCTGATATACTTTTTTTTAAATCGAACCCGCAATCTTCTACGTCTCAGCCGGCTCCTCACCCACGGCGCCAAGGAGGCCGTCAATAATTTATTTATAGTAAAAAGAAAAACACCCTTTTCAAACTAAAAAGTAACTCAATGTTAAGGAAGCGAATCTCAGGTAAGGTATGAGCGGAAACCAACATTTTACATCTAATTAGGATATGTACTACGCCAACATACGTGAAACGTCGCACAGAAACGTGGTCGGCTCGAAGTCGCTCAGCAAGCTATGGAGAGGGCTATACTTGGTGTTTCTCTAGAGATCGAATCAAAAATGAGGAAATTCGTAGACAAACCCAGGTCATAGACATAGTCAAGAGGATTAGCAAGCTGAAGTGGCAGAGGGCGGCTCACATAGCTCGAATAACTAACAGCCCGTGGGGCAGAAAGTTTCTGTAGACCACATATCGGAAAGCGAAGCGTAGGACGCCCCACCTAGATGGAAGGACTACCTGATACCCGTTACTGGGAGCCGTTGGGTACAGACCGCACAAGATCGGCTACTCTGACTCTCACAATAAATAGGGAAGGCCTATGTTCAACAGTGGACATCTTATAGCAGATATGATGACTACGCCAAGGGTGATTCTTATTAGTTGGTAGTTAGACGAATTCCTTCCAAATTACGAGTGAGACACTGACTCTGATAAAACTCCAAATACTCACCTTCTTCCCCGTCCTAGCATTGAAGATATTATCTCCACGTCTCAACACTCCCTGGTAGCACCGTAGATAAGTCAGTTGTCCAAACTTGCTCACTTCTAATTTAAATGCTAATCCCACAAACGCTTTTTTGCCATCTCTTGCAGGATCTAGTACTATCGTCTGAGCTCCACCGTCTTTAGTTTCGTTTGATAATGCCGTGTTCTCTACTTGGCCAGGGTTCGGTAGGTACTCGATAACTGCGTCTAGTAACGGTTGGACACCTTTGTTTTTGAGGGCGGTGCCGACGAAAACTGGCGTGAATGTGCGTTTGAGGGCGGAACGACGGACGGCGTTTTTTATGTCTGTGACTGTTGGGGATTTTTCTTCAAGGAATATCTCTCCTGAAAAGTAAACAAATATAAATTTACTTAAATTTAAAATTTACATTGAATAAGTTACTGACTTCAAATTCAAGATAAGTCAGCCCTGACCTGATCCTAGCATCGTTTAAATATTTTACAAGTCAGTACAGTGATGCCACATTAGTGCTGACTTAAGTATTACGGCTGGATATTTTGAAGTCAGCCCGCTCCCCGCGCCACCTGCGCCAGCAGCACATACTTGGTACCTACTGAGTTTACGTAAATAAGACATTTCTACATTTCTAAATTACGTCTTAATTGTAACACTTTTCACCGAGTTGGAGCATTTTCAATTTAGGCTGCCTTTCTAACGGGGGGCCGTCTTACGCTGCGTTTTCCAGTGTACCATACACTCCTCCACAACGCGTACAACACTCAACTCATGCGTCAATCATACAACGCAGCCCTCCACTCGAGAACCTTTTTGACCCAACGGAACGGCCATCAGTTTTTCGAGCAATTTGCCTGACCCACTACCACTTCAGTTTGCTAAACACGAAACATATTAATTACTAGCTGATCCACCTGGCTTAGCACGATTGTTTTCTCTTAGTAAAATATAGCCTTTATTTGTTAGATAAATAATTTTCAGAAATGGTTCAGTAATTTTTTAAATTACCCCTTTAAATACAAACATTATTGATTCTAGTGTGGGTGCCACAGGTTACCGTGTCATGTATTGTCTATTAGTGAAACACGCTCTGTGTACTGTACATTTTTTAATATAGAATTCTGTATTTTAGGATAATTTAATGATTCTTGGATCAGAAATAGTAATAACATGTACCTAATTATAATATGTGAAACTAGTATAAATAGATTGACTTACCTAAAGTTTCATCCACATTAGATAAATGTTCAATCAGCTCATGTCTCTTCTCTTGAACTTCAGATCTATAGTCCTTAGGTACTTCATCATATCTAATCTTATCACCATAATCGCCGTCAAAGTATATCGCTTTCTCTTCAATAAGATCCAAAATTCCTTGGCACTCCTTTTCCAGGCCAATGGGAATTTGAACAAAGGCCGCATTGTGATTCATTTTTGAACGCATTTGTTTTAGGACTCTGAAAGTTATGTTTATATTTTTTTATAGTAAGTAGTTTTCATATGTCAATACAAAATTGCCACTGTCTCACTCCAGGTCATCAACCATCTGTTCATCAAATTTCATCGAAACCAGTCCCACCAGCTTAGTCATGAAAACTTAACAAACAGACAGACAGACAGAGAGACAGTTACTTTAGAACTTATAATATTAGTATGGATGTACAAACCTGCCAGGATTTGACCCCATTCTATCCAGCTTATTAATAAACGCCAAACACGGTACATTATACCGTTTCATCTGCCTGTTCACTGTTAATGTCTGACTTTGCACTCCACCAACTGCACAAAGCACTAAGACAGCACCATCTAACACCCTCAATGCTCTTTCAACCTCAACAGTGAAGTCAACATGGCCTGGTGTATCAATTATGTTGATGTTGTGGTCTTTCCAGATTGTGTATGTAGCTGCTGATTGGATGGTGATTCCTCGTTGTCGTTCCAGCTCCATCGAGTCCATTACAGCTCCAACATTGTCTTTACCTCTTACCTGTGTTGAAAACAACAATTCAAAGTTTTTAATGACGACTGTTGGGCAAGCCAATATTACAGTGGTAATGGGGAAGGCCCATATGATGGTAAAAAAGTTCAACATGGTCCTTTATAGAATAGTTAATATATAAAATAGTAGCAAAAGGATAGGTGTATAAATGTACATACATATTATATGTAATATTTACTATTTTATTTTGTTATTACTTACCTCGTGCATTTGGTCTATTCTGCCAGTGTAAAATAATATTCGCTCTGTCAGTGTGGTTTTTCCGGAGTCAATGTGGGCTGATATCCCAATATTCCTGATCTTCTCGAGGGTTGTGTGTTCACCAAACTTGGCGTGCGAGGAATAATTCTGAAACAGTACAGTACGTATAAAATTGATTGTTTTGATTAATAAAATGTACCTGGATATTTTATCGTGCATTTTTTTCAGGAATATTCATGATACCTTAATTAGATTAGCGTTTACTGGTAGGAGTAAAGATTTAAACGTAAATTATGAGCTTTACAGATTCTTCTGTTTCACGTTTTATATAGATTTATTACGTAAAATAGCGGAGATTTTAATAATTCAGAAATAATAAAATATATAAGTTCCATACCTCGATTTGAAATACATTTGATTTGCTTGCATTCTTCAGTAAGTTGGCGACCCGTAACATGTTGGATATGGTCATTAGAAACTTAAAAATTAAAATATCACAGAAAAATACTTTTTATCTTCGGAATTTTCAGGTTATGTTTCGGTCCCCGTTCCCTTCCCCCTATATACGAATGACGGACGGATCGTGCTTTCATTGTTACCCCCCAAATATGTCAGTGTCATATTATGTTACTATCACCTATGAACTGACAAAACGATGTAGGTAGGTATATACGTTTATTTTGTTGGTCTGTCTCGACGAAGTTTTGAAGATTTCCTGTTCACATTCCAACAAAACCATATGGCATGTACTGGCTTAGTTCATCGTCGGTCGTCACGCACGTTAACTATAAAACCTTCCCGAACGCTGAATGATATCATCAAAGAACCGTTACTTCCATTTGTTTCCGCTAGTAGTTGCACGGCTATTTATTTCTTCATCATCATCATTGTCAGCCCTTCTCATACCACGGCTGGGCCAAGGCCTCTCTTCGTTGTCAACATTAAATGTTAATGCAAATTTTGCCTCTGTCCTGCGCTGTTTTATAAACGACATACGACCTGCAATTTTGTATTTAAGGTATGCCCATCTATTTATTTGTTATATTTTGGAATTTACATACCTACTTCCGAGTTAAACAACCAGCTCATCTAGAATTCTGATGGGGTCTGAAAAAGTAATCTGTGTAAGCTGTATACATTATTTAATATGTGTTGACGTGGAAAAAAACGCGACGGAATACAGAACACAAAAATAAATATCCTAGCAACTGGATGGATGGATCATGGATACTTTACTTTCTTTCATAGACTTTAAAGAAGTAGCATGAAGTTGCTACATTTTGTTTATCGGTTGGCAACTCTGATTGGGCATAGACATCAAAAAGTCAAAAACTGTTTTCCTTCAGTTCAAAAAGAATATGGCCGTGTTAGGGCCGTGCGTGAGTGTAAATATGAACGGGCATAATAATATTCACAATCAACTAACTAAATCACTGGAAAGAATTTTAGAGGACGCTTATCTAAGTGGTGAATTAAAATTGAGTGGACGTAAGCTGAAGGAGTTTCCGAAGCCGGTAAAATTCGACTTGAGCGACACAGTTATTGCTGGTGAGTTTTAAAAATAAATCTTGCTGCATTTCTATGCAGTTTATAATAAAACTTATTTTTGTACCGGTGTCTGTGATGTTACATGTAATTTTAGTATTTGAGAGTGCCTCTCGTGTTATAAACAGGTATGTTTGCCCCGGCGCTGAGAGCTTCAGCGCCCTATGGTTTTTCCTCAAATCGATTGTAAAGCGAAGCGAAAAGGAATAGACAGGGTTTCTAGGTAACTTCGGATATTAACAAATACACTGCATCTAGAGTGGTAGGTAGTTACAAAAAAAACCTTCCTTCAAATACACGTGAACGCACGCACTCCCTGCCGTTAAAAGCAATAATATTTTGAAATTTCTTTCAAAGGTCATGACCCGTTGATCTCACGCCGATATTTGGCTATTTTGAGGTCTAGAAAAAGATAATTTGTTGAGTACATAACAAATTCTTGTTGGAACTTTGGAACTAAATATACCTACTGTTCTTAGCAGCTGTTTTGGTCTTCTTAGCACCTCAACCGGTTTTCTAAAGTTAGTACTTGGGACAAGAACAATACCTAATTCGTCTTGGGTTATGTCTAAGCAACTATTTCTAAATAATGAGATTCAATTTTGCTTCAATTTCACCTTTGTCAATTTTCTCTTATTCACATTCAAATCATAGTCAACACATATGGTAGTCAGTCATGCTACCTGGCTGGATGGAGTACCTAACTTGACTCTGATAAAAAAAATAGGTTGAAGGGGTCTCACTGATTTTTATGCTGATATCATAGATAAACAGTTTTCTCATAGGTACTTAATTTTTTTGTATATGAAATGGTCCAATGTGGACCACTTATAACAATTACTTTTGACTGTCAAAATTGTTCAATCACCTTTTACTAAGAAATATTTTTCCATCTCTAAAATTTTAGATCAAAGTATAGGTATTGTAGCCTTGTCCACTGGAATAAACTTATCCTGTACAAGTATTGTCTAAGAATAACTATAAACTACCAATGGTTATGACTTACTCATATTAATTACTTGGTAGGTATTAGATTACTAACGAACAAAGTACAAATGAACAAACAACACCTACCTTACTATTAAGTAATGCTGATTTTGTGCAACGGACTAAGGTTACTTACGTAATAAAATAAAATTTTACCCCCTCACAAGAGGGTGGTTATATATATTTTTAGGGATCTTGTGTCATTGTATGTATAATGACGGTGTCAGTTCCATCATTGTCTACTTAAATTACTGCAGGGCATCCTCCTTCACCATGCTATACGTGGACCGGTGGAGCATATAATTATAGCCTGTTTAAAACACTGACAAACCCTTTGAAGCTAAAAAATACTTTATAAAACATAACTCCCAGGAGTCACATGTACCTATGTAGGTTCGATACAAGGGCACAGTCCTTATCCCACTCTAGAGTTCCACATTAACACAATCATACAAAACATTAATGTTAAAAATAGGTACGGTTTGCAAAATCAATGCCTAGTCCACTTAGCACTCAATCATGCATGTTAATGTTGATATGTTCAACATTAAAATCTGTGTTTATCAATGCCGGTTAATGACCTGAATGCAATGCTATCAACTCAACTGTGTGATAAATAAGTACCTCCATCTAGATGCACTTGGACTGTATATTCGTTTTCACTATAGTCTTTTAACTAGCCTTATGAATAAGGCTTGCAACTCTTTATTGAAATAAATAAATTTCACTGTCACACATATAGTTTTAACTCTAAACTATGATTTCCTGTCTTGTGGGTATCAGAAACGAATAGTATCATGGTACCATAACACCCAGGTTTGGTACAGATATTTGTAGACCATGCTAAAATTTGTCCTACAGTAAAAAAATCCAGCCCAGAAGTCAAAGCTCAAGATTTTTCAAAGGGCAATGGAGCGCAGCATTCTCGGCTTTAAACGTGTCGACCGAGTTCGTAACACCATGCTGCGCTCACTTACCGGCATTGCAGATGTAGGGAGGAGATCGGCTGGACTTAAGTGGGACTGGGCGGGCCACGTTGCCCGAATGCACTCCGAGAAATGGGCCCATATTGTGACACCATGGATGCCTGAAGACAGAGGGCGACGACGTCGGGGTCGGCCGAGAAAGCGTTGGCGGGACGATTTCGACACCTTCCAAAGAGGATGGTGGGAGATAGCGACGGATAGGGATACTTGGAGGGACTTGGGGGAGACCTTTGCCCAGCAGTGGGACGAGATAGGTTAGAGAGAAAAAAAACGTATAGACTCTGGTAGAGCTTCTACTAAGGAAAACTAAGGAACTTCACTGTATTTTAAAAAAGTTTGTTGAACTGATGGGCCTTCTGATGTTAGTGATCACTATCGCATATCGACGCCTGTAGCATTCGTGGTACAGACGCGATGCCTATCAACAAACTTTTTATTTTCAAAAAGCTTCCTTAATGAGCTCCTGCGTAGGTACCTAGTACCTACCTACTTTTAAAATGCTTGAAAACATCCTGTGTTTTCATAGTATTTACTAGTTCTGAAAAAATATCATAAACTCTCAGACGCTAACAAATCCCGCTAAGGAAAACCACTTGTGGTAAGTACAGGGAATTTCTGCTCATTACTGTAATGCCGCTTAGAAGGCTAGGAATGCATTTGAAATGCAAACTGCCTATTTGTCGTGCGTGTCATCTTCAAACGCGATCACAATGTTCTCGAATGCCTTGAGGCGTATGCTCTGTTACGGTACGTCCAAGTTATAACTACAGATCTTGCTTGTTAATATAGTTCAAACTGGTCATCTTCGGTAGGACTAACGTGTTCTATTGTGTAGGCCTCTATCGCTAACTCAAAGTTTGGCCTTGCACAATGTTTCTAAACCTGACGAGGTATCGAAAAATATGTGTACTTAATTCGCAAAAATGCTGCTACTTGATACAGCACAACAAGAAACTTGAAAGGTGATGCTGACGATACCATAATTGTGTGTTTGCACGAAAAGAATCTCTCTCAATAGATTTTGACAGTGATACAGATGATCGGCATAAATGATCGGATCCAGTAGGCATAAAGAAGTCTGCATAGATAGTTACCTCTTTTTCTCGCGATGATCAATTTGATTGCTGAACAGATGAACCATAACTAGGGACTACATATCTATAAATACCTTAAAGACTAACATACATAAAACAATAAACTTAAAACTAACACTTTTATTTACTTGGGGGATTTTGCTTCGTAGCCGCTTCCCTGTAGCGCCTGTAAACGATGCCGACTAGCCAGAAATCCGGATTAAGTAGCACATCCTTGTACTTCGCCAGAATCTGGAGAGTGTAGGACTTGAAGTCAGTTGTCCTACTGGACTCCAGTCACTGGAGAGTCAGAAGAAGAGAGAAGAACTAACTAACAACAGAACTAAGAAGAGCATGACCCAAGATTAGTTCACAAAAGATCCTACGCTTCTGCAGTGAACCCAGAACGTTTCCTGTAAGAGAACTCACACGTCGAAAGACTGAGATGCTCCCTTCGTGGGAATTAATCAGTGATTGTTCTAGCCGCAAGCAGGCCATGATTACCATAACAATTCTCATGCGATAAAGCTATTATGTAATCAAAACGTTCACTGGTAATTAACAGATTTGTCTCGTATATTAGCCCTACTATGGGCTAATGTCATTGCCAATTGCCAAGGCTCCTATGGTAAATGAGATTGACACTGTCCGTATTTAGATTTGGTGCCAGGAAGCCTCAACACTGGCTGTATAGTGTAAGGCGATGTAGCATAGTTGTTTTGTGTATCCATACTAATATTATAAATTCGGAAATACCTGTGTCTCTTGTCTGTCTGTTTGTCGCGTTTTCTGGACTAAACGGCTACACCGATGGCGATGAAATAGGCTACCTTCTATTTGACTGCTCAGAAGGAGGGAATGTTTTTATTGACAAACCACGCGTGCGGTGCCACAGGCGAAAGCTTGTGTCATATATGAAATTTCTGCGTGAAATAGTATATTACTCAGAAAAATTGTTTGATTGATTACGAAACCACTTCTCATAAGAAATCGTATCGAATCTGGAAAGCGGCAACCGATGAAAGTAGCAATTTATCTAAACTCTTATCTCGAATCTAGACCGGAGATTACGTTTCTAGGTGTGTGTTTTTTTATTTATCAACAAGCGTTTTATAAGTTGAGGTTGGGTGTGCGCAAAAATGGGTTGGGCAACTGCGTAAATACAAAATGTAAAATTGTGGTTTGAAATGAAAAGAGTTCTGAGAAATTGTTTTCACATTATCAGGTGCTAAAGAATCTTTAAGAGAAAGTAGTGCATTCTGTTTTTATGGGTAGTGCCGAAGGTTTAGTTTAGTGGCGCGTATTCAGGTTATACATCATATACTATAGTCCTAGTAGACTATACCTAGATGATTCATGATAATGATAGAAAGTTTTCGTAAAGGAAAGCCTTATGTCTCAGACCTATTTGGTTATAAATTGTGGATCGATCGAACGTTCTCTAATAAATCCAGTCCAGCCCATCTGCAAGCTACAACGCAGCGCAGGTTCCATTTAATGGAACTATAAATACGCAAACAAACTCGTATAAAGTTTATACGTCAAACTGTAATGGCGACAGGTGCACCGTGCTCGCCCGACCGGCAATCCGGATACAAGGGGGACGATAACACCACCATTCCAGTCCGTTGCCTACAAACTGCAAATATAATAAACAATACACCATACGCCTATGCCTATTCTATCACTTCTTTATAACATTCTCTAATCCCACTTCACCTTATCTAAAGGACCGATTCGAGTTTCTGTATCGGGCACACTCTCGAAACCTTCGTTCTTCCGAAGCTCTACAGCTTCGAACTGCCGTCCATAGTTCACAATTTTATGGTGACTCCTTCACAGTACAAGCTGTGCGACTGTGGAGCGCCTTACCTTTGTCCATAAGGTCGTCCAAATCTCTTCCCTTTTTCAAAGTCAAGGTATACAACCATTTCCTTTCGTTGTCTCGTAACTGCTAGTTAGTGTTTATGTTATTTGTCCTCCATAATGTAGTGTAGTTTATTTATATGTATATTATATGTATGTATTTAAGTTTATGTTTATTAATAACATAATCAATAGTTATGTATTATTTTAAAGGTACTCTTACACCGCCCCGTCTTTTGATTTTTGTTTATCCTGTCCATCCAAAGGTTGTCTGGAAGAAATCGCTTTTAGCGATAAGATTGTACCGTTATTTATTGTTTATATCCTTTGTTACTGTATTTTTGTTTGGTGTGCAATAAAGAGTATTTCATTCATTCATACGCCGTGCACGAGAATAGACAAATAAAAAGCTATACGACCGCTTTACAGTAACCTCGTATTCTTTAACGGTGATAGGCACAACGCAGGTAATGCGTTTGAGTGGGCGGATGTGTGGGAGTCCAAAAAAAAGTAAACAAACGCATCGTTATCACTTTTCTCTCTAACCGTTGGACCTGTTAGCGCTAGACGACCTTTTTCTTTTAATAGGGATGCTATTATAATCATAGCCCTTTGAGTTTTACACCTCATTGCTTCGTTTGCTCTGTAAAACATAAAACGTAATTGACGTAAAATTAACTCGGGTCCCGCGGCCTCGATATTCAAGCGTTCAATTTGATGGACGCATACGCATCGACGGTAGATTTGGCGAACTTAACACTCCATTCCTATTCGACTCATTGTTCCGATTGTTGCGAGGAATACTGATCACAACCCGAGTCTATTAAGTAGCCTGGTTAATGTTGGTAGAGTGAAGGAGTGGATATCATTTTTAATTTAACCGGTTGGTTCTATTGTGTAAATTGAGTATGCAGGTACTTCCTCCGAGCGGGTATGTCTGGCCGCGTCCTTTAAATTTACATAGGTGTAGGCTTAGTAAAGTTGTTCGGCGGACGTCTGCGGCAGACTCTCGTTAGAAATTCTGATGAAAATGTGCTTTGTGGCAGCATCGCGCATATTTTATTTATATAACCTTTACTGCTTGATATGTACGTAAAACGTTAATGTGACGCGAGGTCGTAAAATGCTTTTACGTGATAATTCTCAAAGTGTGAAAACATTCATACTTTACCTTTAGATAGGTAGATAGATAATTCTACCCAGAAAACTTAGACTAATACGTGGTGGTACAATGGGCGGCCTTATCGCTTAAAGCGATCTCTTCCAGGCAATCGTTGGATGGACTGGATTGACAAAATGTGAGAGGAGGCAGTGTTAGTTAGATGTTAGATAGATAAAAAAAGCATGTGTGCAATTCACACGTGGTAGAAGTGAAACCTTCAAAAATTTTGGGTTCAAGATAATGAGACGAATGTAAAATTTCGGGAAGATGATAATTGTAGGTTTTAGTAATGATCATAGTGATGCAAAGTTAGATAATTATTAACTCGAGTGGAGGGAGGGAGTACGAAGCAAAGCACAAAGAGAACCACGAACATAAGAAACACTGTATAATGCTTCTTATCTCATTTTCTCCCACGTTAAATCTTATGAATTTATGTGTCTGTCTCTTTTTACCGTCGCTTTTTCGTTTCATCGACTTTCAAATCACAAGGATGCTAAAGAAGTTTTCACTTCAAAAACTAAAAGCTATGAAAAGCGTTGAGACAATTAGCAAGCGTAACTTTCGCGTAATAAATAACGGTAATACAAAAAAAAATGTGCTATTAGACTGTCAAAGATGAAACTTTCTTTGCACATAAATATCGATTTCGCAAGCGTGCGTGCAATGCACCAATATCGTGAGAAGTGCATTGAATTGTTTAGGCGAGCAACACACGATCATTCTGGCATCTTCTGACAACCTCCGTGGCGCAGTGGGCGTATGTTTGCAGGATCTACAAATATTTGTTCCGGGTCTGGATGTTTTTCTATACATTATAAGTATGTATTTACAAAAAAAAGTATATAAGTATTCTATCAGTTATCTGGTTCCCATAGTACAAGCTCTGCTTAGTTTGGGGCTAGATAGCGGTGTGTGAAATGTCCACCAATATTTATTGTTTTATTTTATCTTCATCGATCTTTGATCCACAGTTCTAAAGGTACCTACTAACCCTTTAAAGACACTAGTTCTCTAGAGAACATGTTTCGACGATTACACTTTCCTTGATTGTTTTCATATGGTATCCTTTAAAGAAGCATTCAGATATTTTCTCTTGATGCATCGTCTCTAACATAAAAACCACGGCCGATTCGTACTGAATCTCAAATCTCATCCACAATCCTCGATAAACTGTTTTGAATTGACGCCAAATCAAATGTGTTATGTTATGAACGCCTTAGTATTAAATTAGCTCCTCCAGATTACTCGTAAGTGCCATCGAGATCCAATGTGCATGGGTTTAACGCTCGATTAATAGCAGCATAAGGGGTTACTGTCTCGCCATCTAAAGCTTCTTTGAAGTTCTTATCGGTTCAGTGTTGCGGAAAAATTGCATTAAACAGTTAGGCTCTGGGAATAGGCCTTGGGTCTCATCGTAACACTTCGCTTGTTGGTTGAAGTATTCAATATCTGTGACATTTTACGTTGGTATTGCAAATATAAGAAACTTTTAATGTAGGAAGATTACTGGGTTATTTATTATTTTAAAAGCATAGAGCAGACATCAATTGTAATTGAATTGGAGCATTGAATTGAAATATTTGCAGACTAGATCACTTCGGTCACTGGGTCATTGGCAGCGCTCCCTTCACTAGGATCTACAATCAAGATCCACATGGGGATACATTTTCCAGCTCTTCGATCCTTCAATGAAGGGATTCAAAAATAAAAATATATATCATTGATCGAGCGAAGATCTCTAAATCAACTTGGGCAAATCGGCGTTGTATGTATGTATGTTTTTTTGTCCGAGGATACCTTTCGAAGCGTTTATCCAATCATCGTGCTATCAGTGATGGCACAATTTTGGTGTGACTAAATGAGCAAAAAATGTGGGGGGGTTGTTGAGATATTGGAGTTCAAGAGGAGTAAAAAAAAACAAAATGGGCTATCCGGTCAAGTGGTACGTCTAATAAAAGGTCTTTGTGAGTACATTTTGACCCCATTATTATTTATAGTTTAAACCTTGTAGTTTTTAAGTAATAACTTATAGAGTAATAATAACTCTAGCCATAATAAAAACTGAATTTTTACAAAATTCACAGGGTACACCAGTGACCCCACAGTGCTGAAATTTGGTATCCGTGTAGCTTTAATGACACACATATAGGCAAAAGTATGAAATCCAGCATTTCTGCCATTTCTACCCCACAAAAGTATAACCAATTACATGAACTCCCGTTACCTGTAATTTGAATGAAACCGTAGGTCAAGTTAGTTGGTTATTCATATCGTGGCACTATTTTGATAGTCGAAGATTACGAATAATATTTTTTTGTTTTTATTGGAGACTCGCGAGATCTCAGTTCTGGGCGAACCACTAGTATAACATAGTTGTAAATCTAGGTCCTTTGATCTATCCATCTACGGATACGGACGGGCATAATGTCCGTTGGTGGGTGTGTTTCAGTAAATGTATTGTGACAATGTAATCACAGTGAACAGTTTTCCTGCATAAAATATCGGTAGCGCTGAACTCGTACAACCTGCCATCTGCTACAATAATCTAATTAGGGTGCGATGTACTAATTGGTTTCCCTAAATAAACCATCTAGTGTTTCAAATCGTTGCTTCACTAATGGTAGCACTTAGTTAAATTAATTCAAGCTAGGAAATTGATTTCCAAATGGACTAGATTATTACAGTGACTGAAATGGGAAAGCCTGCTTCGATCGCTAATTTTTTAATTGAACTTTGGGTTCATTTCGAGGAAAATTGGTCCAGGCTATCGATAATTAATGGAAGGTGTGACCTACTACCTCGTTTGATTCGAACACAGTCCACTAAAACTTGAATATAGAATTGAATTTGGAAGCAATCTTTTGGTACCATCTAAGACACTTAGATCTCACCGCCGGCGCCGGCGATGAGCGAGAAGCGAGTAGAGCTAGAAACTGGAATCGAGTTGGCGAGAAGCGAGTTTTAGTTCCTATAGTTGTCTCGCTGGGCTATAAAAAAGCGAGTGAGCGAGTGCGGTGGGCAATACTCATGTCATGGCGTGTGTTCTGACCGCCAAGCGAGCATCGCTGAGCGCGTATCGCTGAGCGAGTGTTGTAGTCGCTACGACAAAATAGTGGAGAGCGAGTTCTCGCCAGCAGTGTGAACGGCCAGCGATCAACTATTAATATACGTGTCTCTTTTACTGACACGGAATCTATATCTTTTGTTGGTTTCTTGAGCGAGAAAATAGTTGTTATCTAATCGCTTACGCGTCGGCGGTGAGACAAGTGCCTAAGAGCAGATTAAGGGTCGGTGTACATGACTGAATATAAACTTATAAAGCAATAAGATCAAAACATAACAAGAAGCCGGAAAACCCAAAGTATTGTTTGCTATTTGAAAATCACTCACCACTTATTGGTGGTACGCTTTTTCTATTTTATCCCCAACTAACCTTAGCTAAATCAATCTAGGTATCCTATTTCAGTCACCCTCTTACATCGGCCTTTGCGTTTCACTGCGTCTTGCTGGCAGCCTCTGCAGCGTCAGTGACCCACATTCAGGCGTTAACTACGATACCGTTGGATAGTTTACTGGCATAGGGTTGCCTAGGATTTTGAGAAAATAGACATCTGTGATGATTATTAGACACAAGACGGGATCTGAAATAGACAGTATTCTTATAAGCAGAAAGTTAAAATTAACTCGTGTCTAGATTTCGTCAGAGGCGAACTAGTTGATGAAATGGGCAGATGGGCCGTACGTAGCCTTAGTGAGATAAATGAGACTAGCCCACGATTAGTATAGATAGACACAAACCTAGAAAGGTTAATTGTGGGTAAAGGTAGATTGCGGAGAGCTTTAGTTAATAGAAGCCTCTGAGATGTTTAAAATGAGAAACAGTGAAAAAAGCTCTTAATGTTTCCTGAACTTTTCCACCAACAAATCGTATTTTACTGTTACCGGAATTCATATTAGATGGAATTCATTGGTATCTATAAACACATCAGACTCAAGGACGGACTTATTTATCAAAGGTCTTCCATTTCACACTGACAGCCCTAATGCATCGACCAGTATCCACAAACTATCAATAGCTCGATAACTTTTGTAGTGCCGCCCTCGGCTTTCAAAGCCTAGACCCGTAGAGAAGAAATATGCTATCGAGCAAGCTTTAAGATCAAAGATCCACGCTGCGCTACCAAATCGTTTAAAATCTTAACTGTAGATACTTGTTTTATCTGCCTGTCAATGCAAGAGTTTAACAGTATTGAAATCCTTAGAATTGTGAAATCCAGTCCAGGCATGGTTGGAGGTGTGCCGTTCATCTTGCAGCTGATGTTCAGCGGCTATTGTTCATATCTTCGCTTGAATCATACTCTGTAAAGAGGCGTTCTGCAGTACTTTCCCTCTTAGTATATTCCCTTATATTATAATGGTGTTTTATGTCCACGATGGCTTGTGTAATTCCCTATGCCGGTTTTACGATCGCTAATTGTTACATCCAGTAATCTCGCTCCTCTTGTATCGCATTTGTTCCTACTAATGGAATTAGGATCGTTTCTTAAGTAGATGGCAAAACCATTCTGTATTTAGTTTTATTTGATCGAATTCATTTAGTTAACAAAACGCTATAAAAAAACCTAAAGAACGAGATTGTGAGATTTGATTTGACAAATAAAACAGCAGTTTTGTCATGAAAAAAGTATGTATGGATTACTAGCTGTTGCCCGTGACTTCGTACGCGTTACACTACTAAATGTGTAGATAACCTAGAAATAAAGCTGAACTCGCTGTTGCAACTTGACTTGACATCCCATTTTTATCCCATGGGACCTGATTCATCGGATAAAAGGTAGCCTATATGGTAATCCAGGTTATAATTTACGTATAATAGGTTGGGGAAAAAGTCTTTTCGCATTATAGTATGTATGAACTTGTAATAAAATCTCTTTGGCTATACTATTTGTATCGGGCTGGTTTTGGTATCATTCAAAGTTTAAATTTTAAAGAAGATAATTCCAAATTCAAATTAGGAAAATGTGTGATTTTTATTTGTTTTTCGTACTGTAAAGATGAGTGAATCTAATGAAGAAATTCGATACATTTTAAAATTTTACTACAAAAAAGGTAAAAATGCAACGCAAGGCGCGAAAAAATTTTGCGATGTTTATGGGCCTAGTGCAGTGTCTGTGAGAGTAGCACAAATTTGGTTTAAGCGTTTTCAATCCGGAAATTTTGATGTCAAAGATGCACGTCGCTCTGGTCGCCCTATTACGGATAAAATTGATGCCATTTTTGATAAAGTGGAGCAAGATCGGCATATCAGTAGTTACGACGTAGCTGAAGAACTGGGAATTGACCACAAAACAGTTTTGACGCATTTGAAAAAACTAGGTACACAAAAAGCTTGATATTTGGGTACCCCACGAGCTCACTGAAAGAAACCTAATGAACCGTGTGCTCATTTGTGATTCTTTGTTACGACGTAATGAAACCGAACCATTTTTGAAGAAGCTGATAACTTGTGATGAAAAGTGGATCAGGTACGACAAGAACGTGCGAAAAAGGTCGTGGTCAAAGGCCGGTCAGGCTTCACAGACTGTGGCGAAACCCGGGTTAACTCGCAACAAGGTGATGCTGTGTGTGTGGTGGGATTAGAAGGGCATTATTCATTATGGGATGTTACCACCAGGCAGGACCATCGATTTTGAACTCTACTGCGAACAACTGATGAGATTAAAGCAAGAAGTTGAGAGAAAGCGGCCGGAATTATTCAACAGAAGGGGTGTGGTTTTTCATCATGATAACGCTAGACCTCACACATCTTTAGCCACTCAGCAAAAATTAAGAGAGTTTGGCTGGGAGGTGTTAATGCATCCGCCGTATAGTCCTGACCTTGCACCTTCAGATTTCCACCTGTTTCGGTCTCTTCAGAATTCTTTAGGCAGTGTCAGGTTAACATCACGAGAGGACTGCCAAAACCACTTGTCGCGGTATTTTGATCAGAAGCCCCAACATTTCTATAGTAATGGGATTATGTCCCTACCTACAAGACGGCAAAAAGTTATCGAACAAAATGGTACCTACATACTTTAGTTAAATGTAAATAAATTATATAAAAAATGTTTTGAATTTTCTTAAAAAATGCGAAGAAACTTTTTCCCCAACCTAATCTACCAAATTTCATCGAAATCAGTTGAGCCGTTACGACGTGATTGAGTAACAAACAAATAAATAAATAAACATCCAAACTTTCACATTATATATATTAGTATATATATTAGTGTGATTTGCTTGCATTACATGAACTATTGTAAGTTGACATTTGACATGCGCGCTCCACACAGACTTGCTCATTTGAATTTGCTAACAATGACAATGTTTTGAATTCAGGAAGTTTTGCGAGCTGTTGCAATACTGCTGCTGAACAGGAATATTTTATTGTGTCCAAAAATAACATCAATCAAGTTAATAGCCGATTTGCGACTTGACCTGAATATCTCAATGCGTTGTAAATTATTTGCTTAGTGAGTCGAATTTCTAGAACCAGCCGATTCATTACTGCAAATCACAGAAACACAGCTTCTAATGTAACACTAAACTGTTGAGTTTTCTATTTGAATTTCTCCATAAAGAGCGTAGGTTTGAGTTGCGCAACGTCAACCTTTTGTGGTGATATTGGCTTATCTTATTTCGAGATCAGCTTATGAAATTGTATAATTCAGCTTACATCAGCTGAATTATACAATTTCCCTATATTTGAAGACTCTTCAATTACATCCATTGATATAAAGAAAAACCTAGCATGTCTAGCTTCAAAAACTCCCCCACTGCCATACTTGCATTTCTGCTATTTGAGTTTGCCTCCAGTCCATTTAGCCCTCAATATAGGTAATCTGTATAATCTGCTTCTAGGCCAAAATTGCTCGGCCATCTATGATCTATGAGTGATCTCAGCACAGCACACGCCAATAGTGTTCATAGTCAATATCTGTCTTGGCAATTTCCTGCGCCGTATCCCTTGCAACTTACACAAACCTTAGACGGAAATGCGCTTCCTCTTATACGCTTGGCTAACTTCGTCCCTTGGCCGTCTCACAGGCCATTGTTCCAAGACAATGTCCCCATAACCGCACGGTCAGGCCATAAAATGGTTGTACCAACACCATCATGGCGCCTAGTTGGATAACAAAGCTTTCAACGGGTATAAATCCCGCGTAAGTGCTCGAGTGGTTTTATGAGATATGGTTCTAGATTACGCGTTCCCGTTTGTGTAATGTCGACTAAGTAATGATAGTATTTCTACAAATCTAGTGTAAAATTAATTGAAATTGAAAGGCACCGATAAAAACGAACATTATTATAATAGCTGGTTGCTCCTTCGAGCCGGTTTATAGTTTGATTGTTATGACTTTCGCGAACAAAGTTCTAAGTAATTGAATCTGATCAATGACTTCTAGGAGATTTAGGATCTTGTATCGCAGAAAAACTATCAGTTCATTCATTCATCATCGATGAGTAATGGTTCAGTCAGTCTTAAACTTTTGTATGGTAATTCCATGGGCACGGCTTCTTTGAAGAGCTTATTGTACTGACACAGAAATCTGACGTGAGTTGTGATAATTGCGATACAAAAAGCTCTTGCTATGGTTAACTAGTACAGTACGGTTGTTTATACAACAACGATTTTGTACGGTATGAAAACCACCTGCAATATTTTTATGCGATGATAGTTTCTGAATACAATTTGTTTTGAATGATGACTCATAATTATGTATGTTATGATATTACATCTCACGCAAACGAATGTTATAAATGAGCCAAACATTTAGAAGCTCTGCTAATCTTGGCAGAGTACTGAGTCAAAATCGGGTCACAACTCTGTAGGAGTTCATCACTTATGTCTGGTAAATAGTTACGTAATATGTATAATAACTTTGGCAGTTTTATTAGCACACAAACTTCAAACTACTTCAGCATCTACAAGCTTAATAAATTGGTCCTTGTTCACATATCACAGCTATAAATAGAAGGGACACGTCGTCACGTGCTTCAGCTATAATCGCAGTCCCTTCAATGCGCGAGCGCATCGCGAGGGGAACCCCACGCACGTGCTCCATTATTCATTCAAACCACTCCAAACAAATCTTTCAATTCAGCAAGATACATGATGGATATTTCCTTTACAATAAAACATGCGGCTGGCGTTTCACTTTTATTGGTAAAAACGCTAAAAATCTTCAAACTGTGACGAAAATCGACCGTACGAAGCTGGGTTAATAGGCTCTTCATCGCATCGCTCGAAGTTCCTAGTGTCACTAGGGTTTCTGTACTTTGGGATGAAAGGAGGAGGTGCTCGGCAATTCAGTATTGATTCCCACTCGAGCCCTTTGAACCACCTATGGTTTTTGTAATCCATAACACCGTTTTTCATAACGCCATAACGCTTGGTGATATCCACTTGCAGGATGTTCCGAACCAGATCTCGTAAGTCCGAGTTGAAACTCGATGGGCATCTATATTTACCGCCCACAATTTTCTCGTATGTTTTCATAGGCTCATTCGCAAAGAATGGAGGATACCCCGCGGTCATCTCGTACACGAGAACTCCAAACGACCACCAGTCAACCGAAAATCCATATCCTTTACTCAGAATCAACTCTGGAGCTAAATATTCAGGAGTACCGCATAATGTCCACGTCCTTCCTTCCAACACCTTGCAGAACCCAAAATCAGTTATCTTTAAATAGCCGTTCTTATCAATAAGTATGTTCTCCGGCTTCAGATCACGGTAAACTAGGTTGCAGAAATGCAGGTACTCCAAGGCCAATATTACTTGAGCTGCGTAGAATTTTGCTAGAGGATCTTCAAACTTACCCATTCGGCGAAGGTGAGTGAACATTTCACCGCCTGGTACGAAGGGCATGATAAAATAAATGTAGCTATTGTCCTTGAAACTGATCTCCATCGATACCGTAAAAGGAAACCGAATTGCTTCTAGAATTCGTTTTTCGTAAAGCGTGTGCTCGACTTGTTTCATTTTTATGATTTTCTCTTTTTCCAACACTTTCATGGCATAGAGTTTAGTACTCTTCGAGTGTTTTAGCAGTACCACTCTGCCGAACGCACCAGTGCCAATAGTTTTAACCCGTTCCAGGTCAGAGAAAATTAGCCCAGAGGTGGATTTTTTGCACCACCTCTCTTCGAATTCGTTTTTGAGCTGTTGCAAATATTTTGTATATTGTAGTTGTTGCTGTGGGGAGTAGCCATCGCGTACGCTTGCCATAGAAGCTGGTTTATAAGGAAATTCTTTCGACAGGCTAACACTTTTCTGATTATTCATTTGTCTCGTTATTCAGATGACGTTTAACATTTCATTTTAGTGTAACTCATAGCCATCGAGACTTTGAGCAAAGATTCGTGAATAGACCTGCGTTAAATTATACAAATGAACGCAGGAAATTCTCAATTTCTTTCTATAACAGCTCTAAGGGAATCCTGAAATTACTCGTTTGTAGAGATCGAAAGTATAAGAGGGTGTAGAGTGGCGCGGGGTGAGGGTGAACGTACTGCTGCCTGAGGGGATTGGTGGAATCAGCTGTTTGGGGTGTCACGCCATGCCGGCAGCCGGTCGCCGTACCCACCGTCTCGACTGTATTGATCAGCCGGCACGTGTTGCCAAAGTTTTCTCTAACCGTTTGCACCCAGACAAAATCAAATACATAAAAATCGATCACTGCGTGTAACTTTAGTGAATTCTAGGCGCCATTCTGCCGATATGACTAAATTGGAATTATAAGAGGTCAATTTATTTACACGCTACTTAGTATAATTTTTTTAATGGTTTTATGATGTTGGCTGGCCGGCCGCGCTATGTGCTGGCCTGTTACGGTTGTTTTGGATAGATGTTCTATTTAAGTTTTAAGCTATAAGCGCGCAAATTTTGAAACATATCATACGGACTGTTAAATTGAATACTACCTACTGTTTTAACATATACATAAGGAATAGTAACAGTCGTTTAATCATACAACGGTTCATTAAGGTCGCGCATAATAAAAAAACAATCGCGCTTATTACATTAGGTGAGTGTACGTTATTGTACCGTTATCAAGACCTACTCTTCGTATGTCTTGCGAGCTGCGATACGATTATTTTTTTATGTATGACGCATTCCATCTGTAGACATGATCGACATTCTTTGAACTAGTTTGTCCTCCAGATGTATTGCTCCAGATTCTAATACTCCAATTGTCTCAGTCATCTCGCACTGTTTGTTTGCTATGATATTCGATAACTCTGTATCATCATATTAGGGGTAATGAGGCCATTTTATCTTGTCGGTCGTATGCATAATGTAGTAACTTGATCGTCAGGTCGGTTAACTGCTTGTCGATGAATCGATACCCTGATTGATTATCGAGCTACACGTCCCGGACAGAACGTTTCGTCCCGCTTAAAGTAACCCATGACATTGATAGCTTTACACTTCTGGCGTATAGATTTTATTTCTATAGTTATACTCGTACTACGTGTGCGTTACAGCCTATGACTTTATTGCGTGATGTAATGATAGGTAGAGTACCTAGGTAGTAACAACACAAATCTGATCAGCTGCCAAGGCCAAGGGAAGCTGGCTGTGCTGGCGATTGCTGCTCATGAACCATAATGTTCTTTCATCACTTTGTTATTGCCTTGAAGTTTTCCGGTATGAGTTGAGGTGATTCAACCTAATTTTTACGGTCTAAGTTCTTTTCCTATATTTGGTGTATGATAGAATTACTTGACAATACACATTACACATACAAACACAATTTGACTCCGTCGCTTTATTGCGGCCTATTCAGACCTTAATTAAATCATAAACGATTGCTTTTTCGTCGGAGATAGATGGTCAAAACTATCTATTGCAGTCGGTTCAAGATTGATTATGTGACTCGGTCGGTCAAGGTTGTAAGCCCCGCAGTCCGCATACTGCGACAACTTGGCACAAAACCAAAAGCTAAGATAAATACGCGATATCTGACAGAATGCGCTTGATTAAACCCAGAAAATTAGGTCACATAATGACACCAGGTGAATGGGTCATCTGAAAATACAGAGAGATACTTTATTTTACTTAAATTTATTTTTACCGCTCCGGAAGCAAACTTACAAAGACATTAGCAGGAAAATCCGAGAGCATCGTCGAAAAATAGGGCTCGTTAGCTGTTAGCGACTACGACGGCGGTTATTTTTCGAGGACACGCGCTGTCAAAAACAAGACTGCAAACTCGTTTCAAACTATGAAAGGCAGGTTTACAATTTTGAATACACGTAGATGGCTATATGCCTAATTTCGCACATGTTTTGACGTTGAAAGCGCGTAAACACTAAACAGTGAAAGTAAATAAAAACGGGCGTTACATTCGTGCACCCGATATGTTTACGCGGCCTCACCTACGCTTGCCGTCAATTGTTAACTGCGCTAGATGGGAAATATGGAAAGGAACATTAAAGATTAAAGAGGACAATGCTGTATTGGACTTTATGGACTCTAATGCCTTGACCGATCCTACTACGATTATTATATATAATAACTAGCTGAATGCCCGCGACTGCGTACGCGTTACACTACTAAATGTGTAGGTAGGCAATCTAGAAATAAAGCTAAACTCGCTGTTGCAACTTGACTTGACACCCCGTTTTTGTCCAATGGGAAATGATATGTGATAATCCAGGTTATAATCTATGTACATACTAAATTTCATTTATATCAGTTCTGCCGTTACGACGTTATTGAGTAACAAACAAACAAATAAATAAACATCCTTACCATTTCAAATTTCGAACTCTACGTCCCTATGACGCCGTGTCCTAAAAGTGCATAACCTCTTTAAGATTAGAAACCTTCAAATGAGGTACTAATATAGTACGGTGACTTTCGAGACATTCCTATTTTAAAGAGTATTTGCTTATGTTTTTAAGTGAGTTCAAACTTTACTGAATAAAATCGGATTGAGTTTTCAAGCATGGGTCAAAATAAAATGTAATATAAATTAAAAGCACTAAGGAGTGTTGATATCAACTTCGAAGCAAATCACCGCCAATATCTTTCTTTTTTAACCCCGTTAGGGGATGAATTTCAATAAAATACGAAACACGTCTTCCATCAATTCTGTTAAAAAAGGTTTATGCTAAATTTGAAGTAGATTGGACCAAGGAATCACGGCCCATACAAATTTTGCCCTGCTGTTTCACCCCCTTAGATGTAGAATTTCGGAAAATCCTTTCTTATCGGATGCCTACGTCATACAAAGAATACACCCTCCAAGTTTCAGGTCCCTACGATCAGCGGTTTAAGCTGTGCGTTGATCCGTCAGTCCGTCATTCAGGACAAATTCATATTCTTTATTATACACAAATAAATTTACAGACAGAAACAGCTTACAAAATGGACATGTACAAAGGCGAGCTTAACTCTAATAAGAGTTTTCTTCCAGCAAACCTTTGAAGATAGAGATAGTTGACTATAGTGGTGGGTACGTGCACAGAAAAGGGACATTGGAGTAAAATACTAATACTAATAGTTATACATAGTGTATAGATTACCAATCTGGATAGACGAATCCCTTCAAATAGTTCTTTATCTTTAGATTAACAATTTTTTTTGTTACCTACAACGTCTACAGCCGTACAAGATATTAAATTTTAAGTAAGTTTTGTACGCCGGAGAATGACAGTTTAGCCTAAAGCTTTGACATTTTCCGAAGTAATCTTGACCGTTTTGGGTGATGTATACACCCACCATCACGTTTTCAGCTTTGTGTGGACTCGATATGATTTTGAAGGAGAACGTGACATTTTATTTTAGCTTAGTATATCGATAATTTATGATACCATTCGAAGATCGAACTAAAAATATTCACTTTCTCTGGATCTAAATTGAGTTAACCCCTGTCATTTAAGGAACGTCAATCAAAAGTTCATGGTCTACTCATCTAATGACCTTTTAGACCTTTCCTTCGTCAAGTAAAAATAAATCTGCCTTGCCTTGCCTTGCCTACATTAAAATGTAAGTATTTCATCATTTTATTTGTAGCTTCAAAGCTATATTTAATTTAGTAAAGTCCCCGTTAAAAGATATATTCGGATAGTCCTAAATGTAAATGTCGGACATATCGCGTCTGTTCTGGAGTTAGTAGTTTGTGGTAAATGTGTTCCAGTTTATATTTTGCTTGCGTCAGGTTACGTCATCCGAATAATTAGATTTCGCTTTGGTAATTTAAGTTCTGTTCAAAGACTCGTAAAAATATTTAGTTAATTAGTTGGTTAGTTTAATTTATTTATTTTATCGTTCTAGGGATTAGGGAATCCTATAATTGCTTTTTTTCTTTCGTTAGCGTATGAAAACTCACTTATCCTTAGTTGGGAATTCACGAATATTATCCGGAAATCTGGAAAAAATATTTAATTTAAGGAATTGAACAATTTAGATATCAATATAGGTTTTGACTATGCTATCCCACTAATATTATACATATACGCGAAAGTTTGTATGGATGTTTGTTACTCTTTAACGCAAAAACTACTGAATGGATTTTGATGAAATTTGGTACGTATGTAGATTATGACCTGGATTAACACATTGTCTACTTTTTATTGACAAACCACGCGTGCGAAGCCGCGGGCGGAAGCTTGTTTTAAATAATATATACATCTATATATGAGTTAGCGCTGTTACTACTTATCTTATTGGCTTATCCTATCAAAATATAGTGGTCTGTATTTACCTTAACTAATCTCACTTTATATTGTCGGTGTTTAAGCTCGGTTTCAGTACGTCTCGTCTCGAGGTTACTCACTGAGTGAGTCATATTCTCGATAGATTATGTTGTATCGCGCCGGATACCCTGACTTATAATTACAATTCAGGACTGAGATCGTGCCTTGCTTGATATTTAATAATTCCTCATTTAAAACGGCCTAAACACACGCTTTAACTCACTTGGGGTATTGTACAAAAATACTTTGTACGTAAATATTAACTTACTTGAGCTATCCTTTTGAAACGCCCACGCGATTTGTTAACAATTTCACAGCGTATTAACATTTCTGATTCTGACAGTGACATCGTATTTCTATCAACGTGGGTCCTCTAAAACTCACAGGACTAATTACTCGAAAGTTCAAAGGCTTCTCAAGTTTGCTGAGACAGTTTCATAAAACTTTCATCAAGTCTGGAGTAGTTGGACTAGTCTTCATTGTTCAACGGCGTCTCTCTAGTCATTATTGCTTACAAGGTCTTTTGTCGTCGCACGTTGAAGAAAAAGCTGCCTTTATTTTAGCTTGACAAGCGCAAGCCTTCATGAGATCCTTTTCTCTTTCCCTTACACTGTACGAGATTGCGTCTTACAAAAGCTCTCATAGATAGAACGTATGTTTGGCCCGTGGGATGAGTTTTTCGCAAAAATAGCTTACAAACATAATATCAAGAGTGCTATTATTCGGCATGCATATGATTATATAAATTAAAAACGCCCTAGTTATTCCTTTCATTTTGTTATAGTAACCTCTCGGGGATAATGTGCCATTAGCTATATTGCCGACGTCGATTATGTAGGTCAGTCAGTTTATCAAATTGTTTTCAAACTAGGTTTTCATTCCTATAATTTTTTTTTTAAAACAATCTACCAACCGGGTCTTTTTATTCTTTATTATTTCTGGATTCTGTATTTTGGAGTTTATTTACCTATAACAATTTTTTTTTGTTTATTAGGTATTCCCCTTGACTACCCAACAGGAAAAAATGAATGAATTCGTCTGTTACTGTCTCAGATCGAACAGTTCTCACAAAACCATTCAAACTAAAACCTGTTTCACTGCCAGAGTTGACGTGACACACATGGTGTGGAGATCAACTAGCCAGTTAAACTGTTGTTAACCTTAACATGATAGGAGTTGACAAGATCTCTTCAGGGCTTATCGCTATTTTATTGGTCAATTCGTTACGTCTTCATCTGTTAATCAAGTACACTTGAAAACAGATGGTTTTGTAAAGGGCCGGAGACGGAGATAAAGTGAGTTGGTTGCCAAAATAAGATTAAATATTGATTTTTATGTATCAAACGAATATGCTTGAGATAAGAAGTTTTTTTGTGTCAGAAACAGTGTCGTTGTGATGCCAATTAGCCTTGACTAAGATTGTCATGACTTCATCAGTACATCACTCTGGCTGGCCTCAACTAAAAGTGTTTAAGAGACCATCCAGTGACTTGTTTCAAGTCTTAGTCACCAGTAGCTCTATTTTTCTTTTGTATATATGTAGTCTTTAATAATAAATTCTTTAATTATGCCTTTAGCTTTGCAGGTTGTCTATTAAGTCATGGTTAGAAATAATTCTGCATCATTATTTAAACAGTTGTCCTCAATTATATTCCTCATCATTTCCTTCTCTGTCATTCGCCCTATTTCCTTCATATCGTTATCTAAACGTGAGCTATCTTTCTTTGTTATTAACGTTTAATCTGATCGTAAAATGCAGCGCACCATAAAATTTAAAAGGTAAAAAATGCAAAGAGCTCTGCTTATTTTATTTGCAGTTCGTTCTGAAGATTCATAACGTTGATGCTTGGGTTAAGCACCTTCCTACTTCCTAGTATCGCAAAAGTTTGTGTCTTTGGATGTTTGAGCTTAGACACTGACTGACGCAATAACAACTGAACAATACAGATAAAATATTGATCTGAATAATAGATTGAATAACGAGCCGGAGCAAATATAGTAAATGAACTTTTACAGGTCAAGCTGAGAGCCTCTTTCAAATGGTTGATAAATATTTTAAAAGGGAAATAGCAAAAAGCTCTCTGTATTTCCAAGTCTTCCATTATATTCTCGATTCAAGTTTTAATGGATCCTATTACCTTCTGAGATTACTGATTAAACGAGAATGCAGAACTTACCTTCAAGATTGCATAACCTGTAATCTACTCCATCCAGTTCTAAGCCTAGATAGAATGCCTGCGGTGAAGTCAGACCACATTAACACGCCTCGGCTTGTGTCGTCGAACTGGACTGGTTTTCAAGGAAAACTAAATACTTACTTGCATATATTTTTATCTTAGATGAACATAAAAATGGTGTTTTGTCTAAGCCTGGAATTAGCCACCAAACAGGTGTGTGAAGTTAAAATACCCTAAAAGTGCCTATATTTGTGAGGTTTGAATGTCATTATTGAAAACAGAAACATTATTGTTCATTAAAACAAACAACCCACTAGTTTAATCACCAAAACATTATTTTTGTGGTTATAGTTCACAAGCACCCCAAAATTATTTACGGTTTATTATCACGGCCGGCTGCCATTAGAGTGGATAGTTAAAATCCCACTCCGTGTATATTTTTGTCCCCTTTACTGTACCTAATACCCCCTGTAAAGGACAACGAACGACTTGTGTTTCATCTGTGGTGTAAAATGAATTCCTTGTTCTCTGCGACATTATTTAATTCATGGAGTATTATTAAGATTATGTTTGTTAAGCCTATACATACATATACATAAAACTTTTTATTTGCTCTTATTTTCACTTTGAGCAAGCAATCGCATTTTCTGACCAACAAGGCTACAGAGAGTTAACCCATTTGATTTGCAGATGATTTCAAGTATGATTTGCCGTAGCAGACCGATTTATTTATCACATTATCACCCCTTTCCGCCAGGGGCTAGGCAGTGTCAGTTTTAACGAATGTTTGCGTTTCGTACTTCGAATTCGGTACTAATCAAATTGTTCTCTTGTTTCAGATCTATCAAAAAACCGTTTCAATGAACTTCCTGATGAAGTGACCACGTATGTCTTTTTGGAGAAGCTGCTTTTATCACAAAATGTCATCAGAAGCGTGCCTGATGCTGTAGGAGGTCTTTCGAGTCTCACCTATTTAGATTTAAGGTAAGAATTTACTGACAAATTGACAATGAACCCATATTGTGCCGTTTTTGTTAAATCCTGTATTGTATTATTTATAACAATGATCAATATATCCCCTCCCCCCCCTTATTGGGACTCTGGCCTTTTCTTGGCGGACTAGCAGGCGCGATCGGATCCTGGTTCTGTGAGCCAAAGGGGTCTATATCAGGATTGGATACGGTGATTCTGTCACTGATCAGACGAACTCATTCAAAAATCATAAAATTCTTTATTTGGAACTTAAACAATGGTACAAATGACGTGAAAAACGATGATATCTGCAGAAGTGTTAAACTGTGTCGCAGACATCAACGCCCTCCTCCGGGAAACATTAAAGTAGGTCCCAATCAAGATACATTAGTTACACATACAGTGTGTAAGTGTGTATGTATCTATGTATATATTTATGAGTCTGTGTGTGTGTTTGTGTGAGTCCGTGTGTGCGCGAGGGTGTATTTGAGGTGCTTGAGTGTGTGTACCTATGTGTGTGTATGTATACCTACGTGTATGTGTGTGTGTGTGTGCTAGGCTACTTAGAGACGACCATGAGTTCTTCCGTTTCATTGTAGAACAGTGATTGGAGCCATTCCAGGCATTTAATTATGCATAAAAATAAAGGGATAGGGTTAAGTGTCTATTTAATCTATTATAAAGTAACGGGCTGATGTAAGTAGAAGTAATGGATAAAGGAGTAATGTCGACTTGCTAGTGCCGTGCGTCGACGCTCAATTTTGCAGACATTATCAGACCTTCGTTTGTTAGTAGTAAGGTTAGGGTCATATATTAATTGGGAGTGCTTTCGCATGGCTCTGAAGTGGGAAAATAGATTGGTTTTTTGACAATTACCTTCACAACCGCCCTCTGTGCTCTTTCCAGCTTTAGCATAAACTCATTCCCATTCCAAATCATAAATTAGCATTTCATTTCTTATACGATTTCTCATGTTGCAATTACCGGATTTTAGCTGATTTGGGATGAAAGTGCAACCATTGATACACTTTCCATATTTCACAGATTTAGACCACCAAGACATATGAAGTGACACCTAAATGAGAAGTTAGAATAGCTCCTATTACCTGACCTACTTATTATTACAAGTTATTTGAAATGATAAGAAAACAAAAATACATATAATAAAAATTTATTTAATTTAAATTTATAACTTAGTTAAACGAACAATGGAATGAATGGTACCTACATAAGGAAAATACATAAAACACTTCAATCAGTCAACTCAAGACCAGACGTGTTGGGGTATCTTAGTTTTGCCGTGCTCTCATTTGCCACACGCAACACCTGCATCAGATCCAACTTCACATTCAACCTAAACTCTTCAGGTATAGACCTTAAATGCGGTAGAAGTGACATCAGAAACATCCTATCTGAATCCTCAGTATCATTTTTCATAAGTTGAGCTTCCACATTTGCAAATGCAAACTGATTATGCACTTCAGAAGCAGTTTTAATCTGTTGAGTGTTCACGTTCGCAAAAGCAAACTGAGAGGGCCCTTCCGAACTATTCCTCGCTTCTAAATTATTTTCTATAGTGTAGTCATCTAGTGCGATGTCGTCGTTATTATCAGACTCATCCTCAGTCTTTTGAAGTCTTATCTTTTTTTTCGATACCCAAACGTTCTTTGGTCTAGAATCCTCGTCTTCAGATGCACTCGCTTCCTCTATGGTTGGCACGGTTCTTCTCTGTACTGGCAATTTACTCCGAACTGGCAATTTCTTGTCTTTGAGAAGGAACTGCAACAGTTTCGAGTAGAGGTAGGGTCGCTTGAACTTAAACGGGTTCGCCAGGTACTTTTGAAAGCAGTCTCTGATGCTTTTCCATTTCTTCTGAAGCTGTAGCTCTGTAACAAAATAAAAACATTGATATGTTTTACTCCTAGATGCGCTCCGGCTTCATATTGTTCGCAGTGAAAATTATTCGTTCATGTGACCAAGGCACAATATCAACAATCCAACACCTCACGCCATCTATCGAGCGCGCCCGACGTTAGGAAGGTTTACGTACGTAAACAAACTGATTAAAATTCCGTCGGCCTGTTTTGTAATTTAAAACTATTAAAAAGTGCCCGTATGATTATAAAATAATTACCAAGCTCTCTCATCTCCGACTTTGACATGTTTACGTCGTTGATACTCATCAGTTCACTCACAACTTCGTGCCATAGTTTCGCCTTGATGTTTTTCGCGCGGTAATCTGAATGTTCACTGTTCCATATTCCGGGACGCTTGCTCACTTCTGCAATTAGTTGCTCCGGGTCATATTCGAATTGCATTTTGGTATTTCCAAGTATTTTTGGGTTGGGTGATAAAAAAACGCAGGCGTGCGAAACCAGTCCGTACACTTCGGCGAGCGGACGCCGCGGGACTGACGCGGCGGTAGAAAAGTAAAATGGCGGCGGAGCGCCGCGCGTCGTGCGTGCGTGCCCGCGCCGCGACTTGCAGGTTGGAAGGTTAGGGTGACTATTGTTTCGTATAAACCTTAAACATATTATATCGTTTGATAAACGTATTTTTGTTTACGTAGAAGTAGTTGACACTACTTGACACTTAGTGGGTAACGTCGGGTTTCTTTTATTAATCAATCACCAAATAGGTAGATAAGATTGTAAATGCGATTGCCAGTACTTATACACCTATTCTATAAAAAAAAACTTTTATTACGGTGGCGGCGCGGCGCGCCGTTTTCATTCACACTCGTCGCTCGCGTCGATTAGCCGACATGGGTGACCGTGTATTACCCGACTGTGTGGCAGAAGGGTAATGTTTTTTATTCTGTGTTTACTACACAATTGCGCTCGCGACTCCTGCGTGTTTCAAGCTACGAGTGTACCGGTTACAAATGTACTTTTGCTTTTCGTCCTGCCGCTCGAGCAACAAGTGTAAAGGCCGTTTTTTTGGTACTGGACATTTCACACTGCGCTATCTAGCCCCAAACTAAGCAATGCTTGTACTATATACTATGGGAACCAGATAACTGATAGAATATTTATATACTTTCAATTTGTAAATATGTATGTACTTATAGTATACAGAAAAACAGACCCTGAACAAATATCTGTAGATCATGCAAACATTTGTTCCGCGGCAGGAATTTAACTCGCAACCTCCTTCGTCTAAGCCGTCTATTAAATGTTAGGTTCCTCTTTTTGGACAAACTAAAAGTCAGGTGTACTATTTTAGAATAAGGAGAGATGCTGAAAATAATTGGAAAGTTGGACACCCTACAGGTATTGATTGAGCGTGCCAACTGCTGCGCGCCACTGGCTACGCCCGCGCGTTTTTGCGCCTCTGCGGCTTTAGCGCTGTGGTCGCGCGCTCACGAAACGCGTTGAAGCAACTTTGCTGTACACTTACTGTTACAGAATATTACGTAACTAGCTGATCACCACTTCACACATAATTTAAAAGACCATAATAAAAAAGTTTGTAAACTAAAACAGCCTAACAGCTATGGACGTGGATAGGTATTTCCTTGCTTTTTATGGTGGAAGCATTTGACTCGCTTGCTGTATTTTCGGTGCTAGCAATATAAATTCCTGACAGCGTTGCTTCCTTATTGAGGCATTTACATTTTTAAAGGCAATAACTCTATGAATATTTTGAAAACGACTTTTCTGTTTCTACAGGAATAAACTAGAATAATGCATCTCCACAACAATTTTCCTGTTTTTACAGAAACATGGTTGCAATATATGCTATAAAATAACCTGCATTTATTATTATCATCGCTGATAATGAATTTCTCACAATTTATCGATTGACCGTCCTGACACTGATAAATGATAAAACCTTTGAGTTTATCAAAATAGTCATCAATGAAATGAATGTAAAAAACAAATCGTATTTTTTCTTATAACATTTGACGTCAAATGTTCCTACTTAAAGAGTAACTCAGTGTCACCATCGTCAATATCTATCTCGACCACTACTGGGCTTAAAGCCTTCTGCATTTCGCCAGGTTTTATCTTACCTGAGAAGTTACCGAGTTATACTATTGTAAAATATTATCTTTACACAAAGAAGCTGTATTGTTTCGTTTTCAACATTTCTTCACTAAGGAATTCAGGTCAGCATATACTCTGGGTTCTACACTCTCGTCACTTATGCTATGCACCATGACAATGCCATGACAAATGCGAAGCCAGCCAACTTCCTAATACCATGGTCTTGCCAGTAAGCACTCTACCACTTGGCAATAAGAGCTAAGCAGTTTTTAGGTCGGTGTAAATATCATTGGGTGGGGTGAACGCCCGGAGATGTCATGGCCGTATGTTTCTATTCGCTGCCACCACGTGGATAAGGTGATAACTGATAAACAAAACCGGTATTATGGAATTGTATCAGAAAAGACAATGCAGTATAAGGACAAGACAATGTCTTCATAAGTTATAGTTGATTGAGTACAGCTAATTAATATGATACCAATTGAAGATTGCAAAACTACATTTCAAAATATGTCTTTGCTTTGCTAAATGTAAAAATTAATTTAGGGAATGTGAGGACCACCACCGATTACCCAGTTATCTATCGGATAACTGATATCGGATCTAGCTGTTGCGCGTTACGCTCCTAAATGTGTAGAGGTAACCTAGAAATAAAGCTAAACTCACTGTTGCAACTTGTGACTTGACACCTCGTTTTTATATCCCATGGGAACTGATTTATGGGATAAAAGGTAGCCTATGTGGTAATCCAGGTTGTAATCTACGTATATAAAAAATTTCATCGAAATCGGTTCAGCCGTTATGACGTGATTGAGTAACAAACAAATAAATAAACAAACAACCAAACAACTTTCACATTTATAATAATAGTGTGATAGTGTGATGTGAGGAGATGGGTTCACATATCACATTATGTTTTGAATAGTTACTTGTGCATTGCTCGACAAAAATATCTTGAAAAGCTCTTAAACGCCTCAACTATGTATCGTTTACTTATTTACTAAACAAGAATGCTCTACCATTCTCCCGTCCGTTGTAAAACAAGGTATAAACAGTGAATTAGCACGCAGTACGAGCATTGTTTACCAACAAGCCGGCTTTAGGAATTGATCCTTGCTGCGGAACATGAGTTGTTTCACTTTCAAGTACTTGGGCATGGTGTTTCTGCGAATAAAATGCTGTTAGATTTACCGTCGCTCGTTCTGAAAAATATGCTCACACATTCGCACGTCAATTGATGATGACGTTAGTACGGTATCACAATGCAGTCGATAATCGACGCACATGAGTCTTATCGGTATCGTTTGTCAGAATAGGTTAACAATTCTCAGAATAGAGGACTCCTAAGCCAAAATAACTGTGCTTGCACTGCAGAGCAACTTTGTTTTAGTTCACTTAGCGCGCTAGGAAAGCATTGAATCAGAAAACAGTTAACTCTTAGATTAGGTTTATAACTGACAATTTTATTTATCACACACATCACATCATCAACTGCCCATTAGTGTCCACTCCTGGACAGAGCCTCCTCCAAAGCTGGAGGATTTCGCCATAATCACCACGCTTGGCAGGCGGATTGGTGATCGCGGTAAAAGTGTAGATAATACAAAGAAGGAAGCTGTTGCCCTTCTTCTGGTGAGATCCCTCAGTCGGCTTTTACTACATCCATGGACTGAGTTGGAGCGGTCGATTCTTAAGCCGCGACCGCCACGGCGGTTTTTTTTACTAACCTATGCTGTCCCACTGCTGGGCAAAGGTCTCCTATACTAATATATTATATATATTATATTTATTTATTTTTGACCAACAAAATGGTCTTTGTTGTCTGAAATAAATTTTATATATTTTGATTCATTCTCTTAGGTAATTGAGGTTTCGTGGCATAAATTTCAGTTGCAGACTATTTGATGATAAACTCAAGCAAAATTAAAGCCACTTGGAGTAAGTCTATTTTGATGAGGTTTGTAAGTTTACTCCCACATTGACCGGTTCCCAAAACTTTAATAGCTTCTCATGTTTTTAATCGTGCCACCTGTGAGCGTCACCTCCTCTGAACAATCTATGACGCTGATAACAAAGTTATATCAATAACATACGACTCAGATAGCGTATCGTAATAATATACAAGTGGGTCAAAATATAAACTTTGCGGGCTATCAAAATATTTTCGCTATAAACGGAAACATCTGCTTCCCAAACGCATCCTGGCATTAAACCTGTTATAAAAGGTGCTAAACACGGTCAGTTTATTGTATTACCCGTAATGTTGGGAACTTATTTGAATTGGTGGGAGGCACCCACTTTCAGTTCTTCTAACCTGATCCTTATCTTGAACCGGTTCGCTCGTACCGTGACTGTTGGACATGTGGCCATTTGATCACTTACTGGTTGCTGGTAAGCTTTTTAGCTCGCTGCAACTTAGAACAGGATTGCCAGATCTCTTAATTTAAAGAAAAACATTATGATATGCTACTTTTTGGCTTCGGGGATTCACTTAGTAGGAAATATATCAGTTTTGCTTTAACTTTACTCACACGATAATAAATTGATCGAGCGAAGCGAGATCTCCAAATCAACTTGGGCAAAGCGGTGTTGTATGTATGTATGTATGTTTGTTTGTCCGAGGATAACTTTCGAAGCGTCGATCCGATCATCGTGAAATTTGATACATAGGTAGTTATGGCACAATTTAAGTGTGACTAAATGAGCTAAAAATGTTGGGAGGGGGGGGGGGGGGTTGTTGAGATATTGCTTTTCAAGAGGGACAAAAAAAATTAAAAGAGACTATTAGGTCAAGTCAAATGAAAGCTCATTAGTACGCTTCAACCCTGTTTTTATTTTTAGTTTAATCCTTGTAGTTTTTGAGTAAATAGCCATGATAAAAACAAAACTTAGACAAAATTCATCATCATTTGGTATTCGTGTAGCTTTAGTGAAACAAATATAGGCAAAAGTCTGAAATCCAGAATAACTGCATTTTGTACCCCAAAAAAGAGTAACCACTTAATACGATCTCCCGTTACCTGAAATTGGAATGAAACTGTAGGTCAAGTGAGGTGGTTAATCATTTCGTGGCACTATTTTGATAGTCAAAGATTACGAATAATATATTTTGTTTTTATGGGACACTCGCGAGATCTCAGTTCGGGGCGAACCACTAGTAATTTTAGAAAGTTCCATTATCCCCATGATCAAAGCTTACACTTACTCGTATAGTGAAGTTGCGATTACTCCAAGGTGCTTATTTATGCTCAGTGGAATGGCTAGAACACTGTCATAAGCCCGCCATCAGTTGTAATTCACGCATTGTGATTGCGGTTCGTTGCACGCGCACACACCATAACGACTATCAAATCGCGCAAGCGCGTGACATACGATCATGCTTTCGAAAATGGCACGGGCTCGCCAAATGCGCCACAATAGCTACTAGCTGTCATTGTGTAATTGGATTTAAGCGATCGAGTCGACAAAAAGGCAGGGTCTACTCTTTTTGTGTGGTTCCGGCCTACAATCAAGTTTAAAATCGCCTATGATGATGACTGACCAACTAGAATTACAACCATCCTCGATTACATTGATACTTCGCTTTTGGGTGCAACGAAATTGTTTCTATTTTTTGTCACTTTGAGCTTGCTTTGATGTCAATAATGTTTGATCCTCTGTGGTGTTATTGATACGATTGAATAAAAGAAAACTTTTATATTTAACCCACCATATTTGATGTATGATAATGTGTTTACTTAAACTAAGTCTGTTAAACCACTTGTGCATTACGCCTTCACAATAAAACCATGAATAAAATCCATCACTCAGGCTCTACCCTAAATTGTTTTTCAAGATTTGTCCTCGCAATGCTCTGGTTCCCGTGCACCCCACAGTAAAATCGATGTAATATCGACCTTGAACCGCCCTTCTGGAACGAGCAAATAATTTGCTCTACGAGTAAATGGTTCCGTGGGGTGCCAGCCAGTGTCCCCTAGTTCCATAGAAACACGCAAAAATAACATGCGTCCATTTGCTAAATTAAGTACCGATCGGAAACTAACCTATTTTAGTTATACGATAAAAGTATCATGAAATATGTATAAGCCTTTTCATTCATCCTGAATTGTGAGAGGAACTAACTGATGTGCAAGGGTTCTGTAGCAAAACAGGACGAATGCCTTGGGTGACTTGCGCAACGATACCTAAACGTATTTAGTGGCTAAATATGATTTAAGGAGTTGTCAAATCATGCAAATACGTCAAATTTAAACATGTTGAGTGGCTAAATACGTTTAGGAATCGTGCAAACCGGGCAGTGTATGTTTAGTTTTATAGCCTTTGTTCCACCGATAAATTCCTTTATGTGGCATTTGCGCAGAATCTGATATTGACAGCAGCATATTAAATTTTGTTACAAACTTCGACCCTTGTTGTCTCATCGCAAACAACCCTCGCAGGCAATAAACGTTGCTCATGGTCAAATATTATTCTGTTACTTTATTGCGGGGGCGCTTCAACCAAGTTGCGAATCCTCAACGTCTCGATCAAGAAAATGAACTCGGCAAAAATTCGGAAAACATATTTCGATTCCTGCCAAAGATAACACAAACCTGGTCGTAGTTGGCGCTGGTCTCTGACTATTGAAACAAATTGTTTGACCACCACTTTGTTCCCCATAGTTTGAAACTTTATAAAGTTGGGAGTAAGTTGAATTGCTTCTTATCTTACCTTTCTATAATTCAGACGTAGAACTTTCATTGATTTTCATAAAGTAAATAAAGGCATACTCCTCATTAGGATGTCAATGTAGTAACTTTGCCCATAACCTAAATTAAATGATTGGTGCATAAAGCCCTATAGAAAGCTTATTTTCATCGTTTCACACACAATCCGCATGTCTGGAGAAACCACATATTTCTCCATTTATGTCGAGTTGACTCGACAACCGACTCGATAACGGTCACTTCGAAGCATGACTAACACACCATTGAGAAGTACTTATATGTACTACTCACTCTTTTTATTTGTCTCATTGGTATTTCTGCTTTTTTATAACCATCAGCTTTTTGCTTTACGTCCTTAGTATCATTCTAATGAATACAATAAATGTACAAGTAAGATACAGTAGCTATTACAGTTTCAATTCAACTTTCATCGTTCTTTTTCAGTCATCTTGTCAAAACGTCTCAAATTATAAGTATAGTATAGAGTATAGAGCAGCTCTCATCAGAACATGGTTGTATGTAAATAAACAGTCAACCCTCTGTTATTTTAACTTGGCTCCTATCAAAAAGTGTTTTCTAGATACATATGCATCGATCATTCATTACTTCTGTTTAAGTTAGCTTACGCTCAACTTGTTTATATTCTTCCGATCTTAATCTTTGCTGTTAAAAGGCACTTATTTTTAGCTGTTGGTAGCTTTGAGGATTGTTAATAATCCTGTGATTTAAATATTTATAGGAATAACAGCGTTTTTCTGAACCTGTAGAACTTTGACCCCATATCTATTTATTGATTCTGTTCCCTTGAATCCTGTTTCCGTGCGACGTGTCTAGGCGTCTAGACGGCAAAAAAATTCTAAGATGCAAAGTCTCAGTAACGAGGCAAGATGCTATACATTTTGTAGGTAGGAATATAGATAATCGTTTGTACCGTTTCTGTTTAGTTCAACATCACACAATATCATTTGTGATGATATTTCAAATATTTGTATCTTGCTTTCTTATCTAGTGAAACTTCATGTGTGGTTGCTGACGATATTTTTACAAGCTTATAACGCCAGAACTATCCTATTAGTCATACTCTACTTACGATCCCGCATTACAGCATGCAAATAGATAAAACTGTGAAAGTAGCAATGCACCTCGTTCCCTCAGCACAGGAAGTGTGGTTTACACTCTTAACATCGATAATAATAGGGTTACCCAAACTAGTTATATTGTTACAAATTTACTGAAATTATTGAATATTTTGTATTAATATATAAATAACTGCTCTTAGGCACACGAAGATAACGATATATTTTTGAGTTGCTAAAAAGTTTAACAGCTTGATGTTAGCCATAGTATAGACAGACTTTTGGCTACCCTAGCTAGAGATGTAACCCATGTTTACTCTTCCAGATCTCTTGGCACGAAATCACGTAACTATTAGGTTAAGCGATGACCGATTTACATTCTAACCGATCTAATTACTTCAAATCCAATCCAAGTCCCTAATGTGAAATACTATGTAATTTTAGTTCAGTACTTGTAAGTTTATTTCTCGCGTTCATTGACTTTTTGGCATAGATTTAAAATTACTCTCTCTGTGTGGTACAGGGCGGCAGGTGAACGAAAACCGTTTTTAAATATTAGACCGATGAAATGGTTGAACCATCTAACATTACTAACTGTTACGTAACTTCTAACATTCCGGAAAGTAATTTGTAGCAAACATCTTTGAGAAATTTGTTTCATCTTTCAACGTTTTCTAATTGGTAATTTCTTTATCAACAGTTCAAACCAGCTCACGGAGCTACCTCGGGAAGTATGTCAGATGCCGCTGCAAGTACTCCTTCTCTCCGACAACATGCTGATGTCACTTCCCAAGGAGATTGGCAGGATGACGTCATTGGCAGAACTGGACGCGTCCCATAACAGGCTGACACAAGTGCCCATGACGCTGGGAGATTGCGCTGGCATGCGGGCTTTGGACCTTAGCAATAATCAATTAGGATTGCTGCCTTTACGTGAGTATGAGTACTGAGTTCTAAAGCTACCAATCATTTATCAGCATTTTGATCTGGAATAATTACACTACTAGGTCTTAGATCTAGTCCATATGATGTCACTACTAATCGTATCGAAAAAAAAATACTCGTGCGGTATCTTCCGGTTTGCGGTCGCAACTCAGGAACACATCACAACGTCATTACAATCATAAAAACTGTTTAGTTTACCGATGCAGGGCGTGGGCTAAGAATGCTTGTAGCCAAGAGATGCTCGTTGACCAAGAGGCAAACCTGCCCGATGATCGAATGACATTGTCAACGTCTGAAGAGAATGGTGTAATAAAGAGGAGGCCATTTACCCAACACTGGTTGCAGATAGGTTAAAATGATTTCAACTTTTACCTATCATCGCATCTCTCTCATGACTTATATTTTTGCGATACTTTAGCTATTGCTCAAGCAAGTCAGTTGTTCATGTCTCTAGAAACTTGGGTGGCGTAATGAAGTGAGAAAACGTCCTGTCTGCATGAATGTCATAAGTCTCTGTGGGATTACGCTGTGCTGACAGAATAACTCAGTGTCTCTGTGCTCAATTTGATTTAACTAGCCTTTGTGGACATTTTTGTTTGCATGATACTTTGATAAAATACGAGTACAGTCTATTTTATTCCAATTTCCAAACCCCTTTTTCTCTATCTTGAAATTCACTCAGTGTTATGACAATACTCTTGATTGGTTACTTTTGACAGTTGATAAGCGTTTTACATTATGTATTTGGTTAATGATCCAGAATTCGGGATCCAGAATCGAGGGTCAGGTCATATGTATCTTCTAATTATAAAAACCTCGTGTCACGGTATTTGTGGTCGCACTCCTCCAAAACGGGTCTAAGGGTTTTAATATATTTTTTTTATATATTTGGTGGGTATGAGAATAGGTCGTAAAGTATTTTTCACCCTCCTACCCCCACCCCCCCATGTTTGCTTTTTTGTGTGAACAATATCCATATAATTTAAACGTCGTTCATTGACGTGAAGTCATTTACATGAAATGTCGCGTTACTTTGACAAGAGTGTTTTATATAGTTTTTATCCCCAAGTTCCCACAGGACTGGGAAATTTCAAGCGTGTGAAGCCGCGGGCAGGACAGCTAGTTTATTTAAATAAATTCCAACAAACAACCGAACATGTTATGTAAAAGCGAGTTTAGAATATTCATACTAATATTATAGATTCGAAAGTAACTCTGTCTTTCTGACGGTTGTTTACGTTTTCACGACCAAAGGGTTGGACCGATTTCGATGAAATTTGGTAAATAGTTAGATTACGACCTGGATTTAGACAAAGGCTGTTGTTTATTGACAAACCACGCGTTCGAAGACGCAGATGGATGCTAGTTAATTAAATAGAATATAGTGTTTAAAATAACAATGAAATACATGATGGGAATATTTTCTTATCTATTTGGGACGCACTTGTATTTACGTAAATATTGTATGGTACGTTTGTTTGTATTTTATTATAATAAAGTTGTTTAATTATTATCCTTTTAAATGCAGTTACGTGATAGCTGCCTGTATTTATACAAATATAATCATTCACTTACATAATAATTGCTTCATGAGTGAATCATTATTCAGTGTTCAAACTTCACAGCCGAAATAATAGTGAAGTGTATAATTAGCCAGTTTTGAAGTAGATCTCGCTGTAGAGTTTAATGTTCTTTGTGCGTTTGTTTGAAATGAGTTTGATATTTTACACTCTAGCCCTTCTATATCTTCAAACTTACTCGGTGACAAACCAACTTTTGATACGTAAAACGCAATTCAACTTTACCATCAAGAATTAATTTCAAGGATAGGGTAGGTTACGTAGGGTTACGTTTGTACGAACTCCACTGTGTTCTTCTATCGTGTCAATAGTTTATGCGTAACTAGCTGTTGTCCGCGACTTCGTACGCGTTACACTCCAAAATGTGTCGGTAACCTAGAAATAAAGCTAAACTCGCTGTTGCTACTTGACTTGACACCCCATTTTTATCCCATGGGAACTGTTTTATCGGATAAAAAGTAGTATATGCCAAATTTCTTCTCAATTGGTTCAGCCGTTACAACGTGATTGAATAACAAACAAACAAATAAACAAACATCCAAACTTTCACATTTATAATATTAGTGTGATTATTTATAGATTCGGAGTTTGTAACGTGTACCTATGTACCTACTTTTTAGCATCGATCTTAGACCTTTTTAGAGCCACTCACGCAAGGTAACCAAGAAATAACTGCTGACTCAGTGTATAATAAATCGATTGTCCTATCAGTCCATTGCACAACACATTTTTAATGAATCAGAAATTTGTAAATTAGGATGCAACTATTCGGAATTTATAGCGAGGTGTCTATGAAAAGTACGTTACGATAAAAGAACTAGTGTGATGATATGAAAAATACTTTTTATGTACGTACAATAGTAACATATACCCTACAAGCGTTTTGCATGATGATGTGATTTCAAGCTAACTTTTTAAAGGTCCGTGTACTTCACATTACAGAAATAACATATCTCCGACTCGAGCATTTAGACGTGAGCTGCAACTGTATCTCTTCGCTTCCACTGGAACTCCGCAACATGGTCTCATTAGTCACTCTCAATCTGGACAACAATCCTCTTGTTTCACCACCGACGACAGTGAGTATTGATTTTAATCAAACTTATTTTTCAACGTCTATGATAACAAATTTCAACGTGATGTGATCACGATCACAGCATTGGATCGCACAGAAAACAAAATGAAATGGGGGAGGCCTTGCCTAGGAGTGAGACATTTATATATCTATATTATTATTATTATCAGCCCACTGTATCCCACTCCTGGGCAAATGCCTCCCCCCATTCTTTCCAGACACTTATTTTAGGCGCTCTAGGTGAGCTCGTCCCTCCATCTTTTCTTTGGTCTGCCGCAACGTTTTCGGGCTGTGTCGGGATTCCACTCGGTGGTGAGCTTAGCCCACAGATCACCTGACGTACGGCATACATGATCAGCCCAGTCCCACTTGAGTTTGGCGGCTTTCGTAGCTACATCTACGATTTGTGTTGGGGCAACGTTGGTGTGGGCGGTTAAAGGGTTTTGAGAGGTGTGCTGCAGTTTCACTAAGCGCTACTCTCGGCTTTATGCCTTTAACACTTCAACCCTTAGAGCATAGGTCCCGCTCTTGCGCCTCCACCCTTGACCGGCCAACTAAGGCAAACCAAGGGTCAGGGGCTTCTGTCAACCCCACATTATTATTATCAGCCATTCGTATCCCACTGCTGAGCAAAGGCCTCCCCCCATTCCTTCCAGACTTCGCGGTCCTGAGCTGATTGTGGCATATCCAAGAGTGCATAAGAGGTGTGTGTGTAAATAAATGCCCTTTTATTTTTTTTTATTTTTTTATCCGCTAGGAATTTATCCAGCTTGTCCCGCCATCTACATTTCGGTCTGCCTCGTCGCCTTCTCGCTGGGTCAGGATGCCACTCGGTGGCTATACTTGCCCACAGCTCACTTGGCATGCGACAGACATGCCCAGCCCAGTTCCATATAAAAATTAAAAATGATAAGTGCTCTTGTCAGCTTGACCTATAAACAATCTGGCAGATTAAACTCACTTCCTAGTATCAACGAGTTTTTTTGTTATCAAGTACACTCAAGAAAAAATTTAAATTAATCATCAAATCTGTCAAAATTATTTAACGTGTTTTCATAGTCATTAGGTTCATGACTACTTACTGCATTATGGTAAGTAAACTATACTACTCTGAAAATGTTAACCCAAAACGGATTGTCTAAATAATGTTGGTAGTCGATAGTATTTTAAAAAGTGGTTCTTTCTGGATAAAACCATCTAGGGTTACAAAGTTTCCTTATGCAATCAGTATTAAATAACAGAATATTAAAATAAATAAATAGAACACCACCTCTGTTATATTAATCGAGCTATTTTAGCCTCGAAAGCGAATAAATATTTAAAAACACCTCGCTGCAATTTCAATATGTCCGCAAAACTATTCCTCTGACAATCGGAGGATAAAAGAACGCCGCATTTTAGTTGTTTTGGCAGTTGGCACGGTGCACTGCCGATTGCGGCGAAAATAATTCAATTCCCCGAAAACAAACATTGAAATTTCACTGCAGTCGTACTCAATCGAATAAGAGTTCTATATCTCGTTCAAAACTGCTTTATTTAACTAGAGTTTCTGACGAGTTTACGAGCTCCAAGCACCGGACGCGGTTTGAGGCAGCGCGGCCACTGTTGAACTGTTGCGACTGTTGAATTTGAATGCACGTATATCACAACATTTTTAGAGACATTAATTAAAACATTCTTAAAAAAATCTTGAGACTTATTATTATAATTATTTTATTATCAGCCCGTAGAGTCCCACTGCAGGGCAAAGGCCTCTCTTTCCTCTTTCCACGAATCCCGGTTATTGGCTAATTGGGGCCACTCTTTATGGTATGCATCCAGTTCATCCCTCCATCTTCGTCTGGGTCTACCACGTGGCCGCCACCCGTTTAAAACTCATTCTGTAGTGAGACTTATGTGTAATAATATTTTATTGATTTTTTTGTAATATTGTTAGCTTTTAGATTTTAAATAATTATGTAAACGCGTGTTCCTATTTTCTGCTGCTCACACGCACTAAAGGCGTCACATAATACCAGCGCTACAGTAGCTATACGATACAGTGGCACACCGCTGAGTGACAACCTATTTTGGTGTCTTGTATTTTGTATATATAAAGTAAAAATGTTGTATTAATAGAATTTAAAATTGAATATTTTTTCACACCTGCTCGACAGTGTCAAATTATGTCATGTAAACCTCACCGAAAGCAGTTGATTAAATCCCTACGGCTGAGCCGGAAGCAAAGTTGTACTTCATTTCATTATGCCCTCACAAGCATATTGTGATATGAATTTCTAACCTCATCTATATTAAAATTTGAACCAAAGAGACCCACACAATAAGAACTTATTCGTAAATCGAACTAACCTCTGCACAGAATGCACCAACCTAGATTTGGTTTTTATTGTCTCGTAGAAAGTGTGAAAAGTAGAGTATTCTCCGCTAGTATGAAACTAGATAAATATAGCAATAGAATGGAAACAAGAATAATATTGCAGATGGTACGCTTATGTCATTCAGGGGAAAATCTAAAATAGCTTCGACTAGTAAACATATGCATTACCCGAGATGTCTGTATATTTGTCTCATTTTAATGGAATTCGTTATCGTGGGAATCCGGGAATCCTTAGAACAAAGACTTGAAGCTATGAATATATTAGGTCTTTACCTATGAAATTGCTGTTTTGTATGGAATAAGTGAAAGTACTTATTTTTTTTACTTTTTTATTTCTGTTATTCAAGTAATCACCCATGCGATCGACGCATCTTTGCCAACGCATTGGCAGTTTATTGATGCCCTTCTTGTAAAAATCAGCTGGACGGGAGGCAACAAACTCTTCAAAGGCATTTTGTACTGCCTCTCGGGAATTGAATTTTTTACCCACTGAAAAGTTGTCTAAATTTTGGAAAAGTAATAGTCGGTAGGTGCAAGGTCTGGTGAGTATGGCGGATGAGGGAGAGCTTCCAACCCCAGCTCTTGCAGCTTGGAGACTGTCTGTTGTGCAGTATGGGGTCGCGCGTTATCGTGAAGGAGCAATGGGGACGACCGATTGACCAAAGCTGGTTGCCGATGTGCAAGCTTCTCCATCATTGTCTCCAGTTCTTCACAGTACACATGCCACATACATACAGTACATACAAGTAATGCTCATGCCGTTTTGTAAAAAGCTGTGGTGAATCACACCCGCACTAGACCACCAAACAGTGACCATCACCTTTTTAGGGGTCATTTTTGGTTTAGGGCATTGCTTTAGTGCTGAACCAGGATCTAACCAACTTGCTGAGCGCTTTCGATTGTCGAAGAGAATCCATTTTTCATCGCACGTAACAATTCGGTTCAAAATTCCTTCATTTCTTTGCCTATTGAGCAGCGCGAGGCAGGTCTCGACGCGTACGTTGCGCTGGCGATCGTTAAGTTCGTGGGGCACCCATCTATCTAGTTGTTTTACCTTGCATATTTGTCGCAAATGGATCAAAATTGTTTTGATGCTAACATCAAAAGCTGCTGGTAGCTCAGCTGTAGATTGAGTTTCGTCAGCTTCCACAATTGCCTTTAATTCATCATTGTTGACCAAAGTCTCCGAACGACCACGAGCTTCATTTTTCAAGTCATAATTTCCAGAACGGAACCGGGAAAACCAATAACGGGTTGTGCGTTCGTTTGTACAGTTCTCTCCGTAAACGTTTTTGATGTTACGCGCCGTTTGTGTCGCGTTGGTGCCACGACGGAACTCATATTCCATAATTACACGATTTTTTAAAGTATCCATTATGACGAAAAATGTTCAAAATGTAAAGGAAATACAACGCTAATCAATAAACAAAAGACTGAGTTTGTAAAAAGAATGTCATGTTTTTAAAACAAAATTAATTTGAATTTAGAATACAAAGCCATTCCAAACTTGTTCTTTTTTTGAAATGACCAGTACTGAAGAACGGCAATTTCATAGGTAAAGACCTATTATTTAACTTAGTTCAACTGTAGTGAAATGTTTGTAAATAAACCGTGTCTGTTCATTTACATAACGTGGATTTTTTGACAGAATTGATATCAGTTTAAAATGATGGGGTCATCACAAATCAACAACAAATGCAAATTCTGTTTCAAAATCAATAACAAGTAACCTAGGTTACGTATGAGCGTTTGTTTACAACACATATTGAATTGGGATGAAGTAACGTCCCATCTGAAAATCGTTACTTTTGTTAAGATTTTATTATATATTTATTTGTATAGACAGAATTTGCATTTGTTGTTGATTTGTGATGACCCCATCATTTTAAACTGATATCAATTCTGTCAAAAATCCACGTTATGTAAATGAATAGACACGGTTTGTTTACAAACATTTCACATCGAATTTGGCTGAAGTATAGACATTAAAACTTTGACAAAGATGTAAACTTTTTATATTGTGAAGTTTGTGAAATATGTCATCTTCACATTTTGGACATAATTGTGTTCAAGTGTTCCACGAACAGCACCAATTTGATTAGCTCCTATTGTCGTTGCATTATTTCGGAATGTTTCGTCTCCTTATAATAATAATTATATCGCTGAGTGCATGTCAGCCTTTTTTTTACGATGGGAAAATGCTTTACGCATGTCCTCTAACTCGGGGAGAACCGAAAGGGTCTGTCGGACTCTCTGTAGGCTGTTAACCAACGGCGTACCGACTAAACACCCACCGATATTCCTACATTTACCTCAGTACCAGTGCATCATCAAACCGCCCATCGGATGAGCGGGTCGATTCACTAGCACCTGACAAGGTCACGGGGTCCCGATTGGATACAACCGCGGCCCTGTCGGTTAATGTCCGCCTCAAGCGGACCCCTCTATCTTCCTCCTGGGGAGGAATGTCCTGGAATATGGAAGACATTCCTCAGTGTAGGAGGCCTGTGCGATGCTGGGTCGGAGCTCCCCGCACCCCAACCCTGCTGGCCCCCATCGAGCTGAAGAAGGCGAAGAAACTGTCTTCGCCTTCTTCCGGTCTTTCGTCTGCGGAGTGGCTCAGCGAGATGATCATCCTTTCTGATACGCTCCGCAGCCTCCTTCTCAGACAAAAGGAGATTACGGCATCCCAGGCTCTATCGCTGCTAAGCATAGCCTGAATTATGCTAGGCAGCGAGAGATCCTGGCCTACTATTCCCACCAGCGCCTGCCGTTGTGTTGTCCAGTCAGTACAGAACTCCAGCGTGTGCTGAGATGTGTCTACGAGGCCACTACAGTGAGTGCATGTTAGCCCTGCTGAACTATCATCTTCACAACTGTCATCAGTATGTTAACTTCGATCTGTCTAAAGATAAACTCTGAAAATAAATGTACCTACTTTATAGAAAGTGTATGGTGGTAGCTAGTCGTAAATAGCGCGCCCGTTGCATTACGTCAAAACCAAACCATGTTTTATACTGTCCTATTGTAAATAAACTCAATTTTAGCTGGGAATTGCTCTTGTAGTTATATCTGTATCAAAGAGTACTGGGTTTATATCCGGTCTGGTTGTAATTTATCGGATGAGCTTATAATCTGACTGACGTACCTTGACTTGATAACTTGTTACCGTGTTTCTTGCCTAATTCTTTCCTGGCTTGGTCGCGGAGGAACAGGTGATAAAACTGACGTTTCAAAGTGATCCGTGTGATTTTAATGAATAAATTAATATTGACTATTGCCCTTATTAAGTGAATATTCTGACACACCGAATTGACTATTTACTTAACAAATGTAAAGGTCCAGCGATTCCCGTATTTTGGTATTAATTCAGTAATTTTATTTCAGGTATGCATGCGCGGGCGCGTGCACATATTCAAGTATCTAGAAAACATGGCGAACAAAGACACATTACCCCACCGGAGGGTTGAAGAGGCGAAGCGAACAGTCAAACACAACTCCTACATCAACAACTCACCGAACCAAAGTACTACACATCAGATCACATCGGGTAATGCTACTATCGACTGTCTCAGGCATAAGCCGAGGCATGTGGTTGATAGTGGTTATAGTACCGATGGCGTTGACAAGAGATGGTCCAATGATGGTAAGTAAAAGAATGTACAAGGGCCGTAAGCTATCTATTACACCCGAGCGAGTGAGGATGCTATGAGTGGAGGGTGTTATTGATCGCTTAGGCCTAAAAATAGAGAGTATGTATGTATTTTCTCTATCAAAACTGAAATGCTAAAGCAGCTACTACAGTTATTCGATATATTACGTAATAGTTGTTGGCCGCGACTTCGTACGCGTTACACTACTAAATTTGTAGGTGATATAGAAAGAAAGCTAAACTCGCTGTTGCAACTTGACCTGCCACCCCAATTTTATCCCATGGGACCTGATTTATGAGATAAATAGTAGCCTATGTTAATCCGGGTTATAATCTACGTACATACTAACTTTCATTGAAATCGGTTCAGCTGTTACGCCGTGATTGAGTAACAAACAAATAAATAAATAAACAAACATCCAACCTCTCGCATTTTTAATATAAGTGTGATTTTCTTTCACTATTAAACCTTTTTTTTATTCTGTCTTGGAACTGGGACCTAGCCAAAGCGGAAAGCGTTGCCATCTATTTGACATCAGTTGACTTCGGTGGCGATAACAATAAATTTATATGCGCTATTAAACTATATTCGGAGTTTCGGACAGACCGTATTCAACGTATATAATTGGCATTCAAAACACGCTCCAACTATTCGATAGAATGAGTTATATGATGACGATTTACGACCGGAATCTTTAAATCAATTTTGGACTTGAATTATAGACCGTTAATGATCTTGAAATTGTTTCTAAGAGATTCTATATTAATTGATCGAGCGAAGCTAGATCTCCAAATCAACTTGGGCAAATTGGCGCTGTATGTATGTATGTATGTTTGTTTGTCCGAGGATAACTTTCGAAGGGTTGATCCGATAATCGTGAAATTTGATACATAGTGGTGACACAAATTTGGTGTGACTAAATGAGCTAAAAATTGTTGGGGGGTTGTCGAGATTTTTTTTTTTTTTTAATTTTGTAGGCTAGCGTATGACCACTATCTCGCTATCCGATGGTAAGCGATGATGCAGTCTACGATGGTACACGCTTGCCTAGAAGAAACCTATTCACTCGCGACTTGAAGACCCCCTAAGTTGTAGTTATCAGGAAACAAAGTCAGGCAAGGCGTTCTTCCACTCCTTGGCGGTGCGCATAATAAAGGTGCGCGAGTACCGCTTTGTGCGTATGGGAGGTATGTCTACCATATAGCGGTGTTGCATCGCGGAGCGTCTGGTTGTCCGATGATAGAATGGGGATGGTGGGATCAGGTTGAAAAGCTCCGCAGCACACTCTTCGAAATGTATCTGATAAAAAACCGAGAGGCTTGCAACCTTTCGACGATGCTCGAGGCTGTGGAGCCTTGCATTTGCTAACTCGTCATTGCAAATGAGCTTCTTGGCTCTTCTCTCAATTGAATCTAGAGCCTCTAGCTGGTATTTCACGTATCCGTCCCAGAGGTGAGAACAGTACTCCAGACATGATCGGACTTGTGCTTGATGTTGTGCGGATATTGGCTATTTAAGAGGGGTAAAAAAGAAACGTCAAATGTAAACATTTTTTGTCGCTAATCACTTTTAGGTATCCTTATGCAAGCTGGGGTAAGTATTCGGACGGCCTAAAAACTTTTATACCACAGTTAGGGTCGGTATCCCTTGACACTGAGCGAAGAGAATATTTGTAAAAATAAACAAACGCACTTAGATTATGTAATACTATGTTGACGTGATTCTATTAGCAGAATTAAAACATCTTTTCGTCAGGCCTGAGGGCTTAGCCAAGTTACATTTGATTAGCGATGACGCTAGTCGATAAGTCCGAAAATGTATGGGATTTGATACATGCTATGGAAATATCACGTGATGTATCGACAACAAACCTATGTAGAAAATCGAATCGATTCGAAGCGAATGTAACTTGGCTACGGGCCCTGTTCCTCCGAATTTAGAAAACGAATTTAGCGAAAATATACCTACAATGGCGTTTGCCGCTTACAGCTATTTAATTAGTAGAGTTCCGCGCGCTCGAGTCGATCAGCCCAAAGTAGCGTATTTGTAATCGTGGAATAAGTTTTCTATACGTAATGTTAATAATTACTCGGAGTCTCCACTTAGCTTTTAGTGAATAATAATAATAATAAATATCGCTGGACATTTTAAACACAGCGCCATCTAGCCCCAAACTAAACAGAGCTTGTACTATGGGAACCAGATAACTGATAGAATACTTATACACTTTTTTTTTTTAAATACATACTTATAATATATAGAAAAACACCCAGACACGGAACAAATATCTGTAAATCATGCAAACATTTGTTCCGCGGCGGGAATCGAACCCGCTACCTCCTCCGTCTCAGCCGGCTATACGCCCACTGCGCCACGGAGGCAGTCTAAATGAATGAATACCGGTCTGTTAGCCATACGAATTAACTTTTATATCAGCCATAGGAAATGGGCCACTCCATAGATTTCCAGAGCGACGGGTCTTGTGCGGCCTGCAGCCAACGGCTCCCAGCAATATTTATCAGGTCGTCTTTCCATCCAGTGGGGGGCCGTCTTACGTTTCGCTTGCGTCGTCGCCACTCTAAAACCTTTTGCCCCATCGAGCTATGCGCCACGCCCACTGCCACTTCTGCGTGCTAATCCTCATTTATATTAATGTTGTCTATCTTCTTTCCCTTCCAGGTGGCGGCGAGGCCGGTGGAGGGGGAGGTTCAGGACGCTCAACCCCCAGCACTCCATCCACACTATCTCCTGGCGCAGCCCTGTCCAGGGCGCAGTCTCTATCCAGCGAGACGCCCTTGTCTGCACCCCTTACTCCTCTCCTGTCCGGGTAAGCTTTATATCTATACTGTTAAACTTAGTTTGGTTTGAATTTAAAACGTGTTTTTAAAAAAGCTTAATTTAATCTTGAGTGAGCCTTTGGTTTATCTGTATGATATTTGAGAAAGGACCTTAAACGTTGTTGTTGTTAAATACTATGTGTGCTGTATTTCTCTCTCTATCTAGTATTTGAGGAAGAGAAGAGAGAGAGCACGTTAAACTAAAGGCATACTCTTGGTATTGTTAATCTGGCTTTCCGATGCGTGAAATGTAGAATGGGAAAGTAGGGATTAATAATGTAGATTGAAGAAGCATGCGTTGTGTAGGATTCACTTCGGACTTAGTAATAGTTTTTAGCAGTAGAGACCGTCTATCGTCCCAAAAAGGTAATTCTTGAGAATGGCGCCTGAATGGGGATCGTTTTGTACTATGCTCGTGGAAATCTAATAGATTGGATTTGACAGGTGTCAAAATACTACCAACAAACAGCAAAACCATATTATACAAAGGAAATATTGGAATATCGTCCTGTAGAAATATTGATCCAGGATTAACTACTATTTCGAGTGTAATTTTTCAATATGAAGTGAACTTGGTGCATATCATTTGTATTCATTGTTATAGCGATAACATGATAATTAATTAGACGTTCGTACAAAGTTATTACGGTATGCAAAATGATGACGTCAAATCGGATCTATTAGATTTGCCTTAGTATAGTAGAATTGAAAATGATTTTTGGAAGTAGAGGTTGAATGGCAAAGCATGTGTGACAATGGGTTGATGTAATTTTGATTATACTGGCGTAGCTTTCTGGTCGTTATTGGAATAATTAAAAAACGCTCAGCATGATCATCATTTAGGTGTATCACCGGGACCAATCACCAATCACTGGGAAGGCTTAGAGCCGGCGCTGTCAGACGGCCTCTAGCGTGGAGATCTCAAGTAGGGACTGACAGCTGTGTTCAAACTTTAATTCATTTAAATCTTTTAGATCATTTTGATTCGTTACATGTGTTACACGCGACCAATCATCGGGAAGAATTGACGGACGGCATGGTATGGCAAAGGATTATTGTACGCGGAAATGATTTTGTATCTTATTTTAATCAAAATCAAAAATTTTGATTCATTAAAATCTCAAGGATCACTTTGAAACGTCAATTTTACTGCCTGTTCCTTCGCGACATAGCCAGGAAAGAAAGGCAAGAAACAAGGCTGGTTGTTTTTTTAATGATCCTTTTAGGATACGTAACAATACAGAAAATAAATTACGTCTAATTTGTAACATTTGGAACGAGTTGGAGCAATTTTAATCACAAGCTTCTCTATCATCTAAATAATCTGATATAGGCTTTTTTATAAAGATTTTGATTAATTACGTTTTAAAATTTGTTTATTGTCAATTTTTGTACATCACTTGGGAGTTTGTTATAAAAGCGTACACCTTGCCCTTTAAACTTTATGGAGTCTACAAGTCGCAACAGCTAGTTTAAATTCTTAGCACTCACGTGACGTCACGTCGGGTGGTTGGGCCCAGCCAAACCGGGCCGTCTGTCAATGCTTTAAATCAGCAGATTTGACTTTGATCTTTCCGCTGGCATTTTAATTACATTAAACTGCTCTTCGGCCACGTGGATTTTAATTGTCATTTTATCAAATTACTACCGGCAATGGCCAAAATTACGCAATTACAGTAAAGTTAATTAGTGTGGAATGATGATGGAAATAAAAATAAAGCATGGATCGAAATCTCGTAGCGAAATCTTTATACATTTTTATTATGTAATAATGTAATTATCGGACGTGTGTTTACTACAGCAACTCTTTAAAACATTGATTTAATGAAGGGTTTGTATGTTATTGGTTAAATTGACATAGATAATCGAAACTGAATCTTCGCTGAATCGAAGCTTTGTTCACGATTTGCTATAGTAAACGCACACCCTAATATCAGACGGTTATTAACCTGGCACATAACAGAAGTTTTATAGTAGCATTCATACATTCTATACAGGATTAAACTGCAAACAGGAACGATTGTTTTCCAGCACAATAAATCTGTGTTTATTTTATACACTTTTAAAATTAGAAATACACCGTTTTGTACAAACCACTGAGAGTTTTCAACTTCATTATTGTATTGAAATATTTAATCATTATTTATTTGGTATATGCAGAGATTCGAATAAAAAAAATTAAAACACAAAATGTTATCATACATTTTAAATCCATTTGACAGTTGTTTTAAAAGATCAACCTGTATAAGTGTATATCAAGTGTTTTCTCAGCTTGCCTGGGTGTAGCCATGTCGAAGTTTCAACAAGTTGACCACTAATTCATACAATATTAGGTACTGTTATGTGCTAGATTAAGTCCAAATGTATAATTTAGGTTGTATAGTGGAATGTATTACAGATTAGCTGCTTATATATTTTTTATTTTTTTCACAATGGCCGATGCAGAGGTAAACAAGTACCTAGACTATCTAGTCCGTTTACTCACGACCATCGCTCACTCCCTCTGTCTCATTATGTATTATTTTTTATTTTTACGGTCAAAAACAAGGTTGGTTGTACTTCTATAACGTTGTAACTATTTAAAACACTCTATTTTGTATCAATTTGACTCGTCACTGTTCACAATTTTTTTTTATATATATCCTAACATTATCCTATCTCAAATCATACCATTTAACGATATTTTTTCAAACAAAAACCCATCAAGCATTTTAAATTATTCAAAGTAAACCGTAAGGTAAGTAAGGTAATTAGATAAAAATCTGACTTTGAAGTTGCGTTAATAACTGCGTAGCTGTAGATACTCAACTATTGTAATTGGTGATCGGATATTCGGATGAAATTTACCTAAACTTCAAAGTTGGCTAGTATGGATAGCATTTTTTTACCGAAAAAATCCCGTGATTCCGGGATTAACAAATTTATCACGTGTTATTTTTTTATCTACTAAACTTAAACATCCCTTAAAGCTGCATAGGTTTTTATGGTATATCATTCATCCCTCATATATTCTAAAGAAATTCACATTCTGTGAAAAAACGCACACTTTGGCACATAGGTATACATAATGCCTTATTACAACGTAATATGGTTGCTTTTCCCTACTTTTAATGTCAGTAATTTTTGATGAAGCGAAAACAACCTTGTAACAAGTGTCAGATCGGGCCTATTATACCTCAAGGAATATAAGCATTTTGTAAATGTGCGAGTGAGATGGCAAATTCTACGTAATAAAAGAACAAAACGTTGATTTCTCACTTTAGCTACCATCCAATATTATGTTACTCTCATTATTATAAGTACGGGATTTATCATGTACCGTTTTATCGGGGCTATGACCGACTATGCTTGGTAAAGGTCCCTTTTTTATACGACCTGGAGATGGAACAAGCATATGACTCACCTGATGTTATTTGGTAACCATGGCCTATAACAAATTATTGCTTCGTAGGTCATGCATCCTAGAAAGGCGCCCTACGATGCACTGATCTGCCTCTACCGTTATGAGGGTTCACGAAAATGAAGCGTGATAACTCCCGTATATAAAATAACGATTAAAAATAAATCATAAAAGATTTCCAAAAAGACCGTGCCTTGTTTTTGACCCCGTTATTTTCAACCTCTAACCCCGGTGTTGTCCTTTCAGCGTCCGTATATCACCCGATGGGAATATGTCGAATGGCGATGATAAGAGTAAATTACCCCATCAACAAACCTACAGGTACATCTCGCAATGACGATACAACCAATCAAAAAGCGCTGTACGAAATAACCTCTTAACTTTGCTAGCAAAATTACCATAGAGACTGTATCAATGACTAATTATTTCCGAAAACTTGTTAACATAAAAATAGGTAAAAGTTTTCTACTATTAGAGTTTGGGAAGATTGGCATTGCTAAATTGATCTAATCTAATGGATAAATGCTAATCTTTTGATTTACGTTTATCCAAAGTTTCTCTGGTAGTGATCGCTTTTAGCGAGAAAACTGGCCATTGTACCGTTATTTATTGTATATTTCCTTTACTGTATTTTTATTTGATGTGTAATAAAAAGTATATCTAATCTAAATTTGTCAAAATTAAAGCCATTGATACTATGTCCATGAGCGTTTTTGTCGCTTTGAAAGACTAAATACCTAAAGGGATTTTGCAATTTGCAAAACAAAACAGGTCCTCAGCGTTGCCATAGATTATCTCGTTTAAAAGGGGTCAGTAATGCCCAGTCAACTCTTGAAGTGGAAATTATCCGTGATAATCTAATTTGAACAATAAATCGATTATTAATTTCTTTGGAGTTGACTAATAATTGTAGTTTGATGACCATTAGGACAGATACGTCTTTAATAAGTATTTCACTGTTCAAATAAAACTACTTTACTAATCGCGTTTTGATAAGAGGTTATGAACTTTGTAAATATTTTAATTACACAAATCGAGCGAGTTTAAATGGGGCAATTCAAATTATTTGTGTTCTAAATCAATTCAGTTAAGTATATCTATTTAAATCCTAGCGATAACGAATGAAAATACTGCTATTATACGTTTTATTTGCATTTTTTGTTTTTGCTAAATTAAAACAATAAACTTAAGATCTAAATGTTCGTGCTTATAATATTAGAAGGGGCGTACGCGTGTTATATAATTTGATATCTCTAATCCTTATGCTATATGCTTTACGTAACTTCTATATTTGAATTGATCTAAAATTATATCCGAATGCGCTATATTTTGGTTGTATCCTCCTTGTTTATTCAGCCATAATCATCACGACTCTTCACTAACATACTGCACTTGGAATGTTCGGAGTTGTACACGACTTATTTTATGTAGTGAATCGATATTAATAAATAATAAAATAATGCTGGATATTTCACACAGCGCCATCTAGCCCCAAACTAAGCAAAGCTTGTACTTTGGGAACCAGATTACTGATATAAAACTTATATACATATTTTTGTAAGTACATGCTTATAATATAAAGAAAAATACCCAAACCCGGCACAAATATCTGTAGATCATGCAAATATTTGTACTGCAGCGGGAATCGAACCCGCAATCTCCTGCGTATTAGTCGACCATTCGCTACGGAGTTCGTAATACTTAACACTTTCTAATAACGTTCATGTTTTGTAAAGTTTTAATTAATACCATTTATAAGTAACTTATTAACAAAAATATAACCAACTTCAGATAAAACTACTCAACCCATTTTGATGAAATTCCCATGGAACCAATCTGAACGTTTATAAAAATAAAAGATAATGTTTCTGTGATAACTGATAACAGTTAAAACAGAGATTGAAAGTCCTCATCAAAAATTTTAAAAGCTAAAGGGAACCACAAACCAAAATATTATCTGGGTATATATTTTGTTTTTTGTTGATTTTCTCAAAATCGGCTAAATCAATTACGATAAAATTTATATGGGGCCACCTCTGAAGTATGTATAAGTAGTATGATCTACCAAACAAAAAAATAATCATCATAATCGATTCATAATTAGCGGAAAGATCGCCTCCCTTTTTGAAGTCGGTTAAAATATATACAAACATAACTCTGTTGAGAAGTAAAGTACAAGAATACGGAAGGAAGTTAATTTATCATACCAATTATCCATACCAAAAAACAGCCTATATTCATATCAAAAACAGTCGCGCTTTACAAATATGTATTTACACTTTTCCGTCAGACTTGCATAAAAACCTTTGCAGTTATCATTTTGGTACGTCGCGTTCTCACAACGGCCAATGAATATACTAAATTTTAATGCAATCATATTAAAAACAATTCCGAGGTTTTTAAAAGCACTACATAATATAAGCCGTGTACTAACCCCTGCTAGACTAACAAGGTTTAATAACACATACTTTTTAATTGGATTTCTCCCCTCGGTGTGACTATGGGGTAGCTTTTATACTAACTTTATTGTATGGAACGATTGTACTTGTCACCCTTTTGGTTTTAGGTTTTTTATTAGACTAATTAGAGAGAGTCTAGTGAACTTCTAATACTATTTTTTGTATTTTTTTTATCCTATATTTTGTTGTAAGTTGGTCCAATAATAAACTAACAAAACTTTGAATGTTTTACCCTCAGTATTTCTTATATTAAATTATATTGATAGGAATGTTATCTCATTTGACATATATTAACAAAATTGTTATTAATTGTCAGGATAAGTGACAATACTAATAGACATTGTATTGATTATCGTATCAATTACTAATTATTGACGTGTTACTAACGAGAATAACGAAATATTTAATGTTACTAAAGATAGGATTTTAAGAACTTTAACTAAAAGTGTGTGTTATCAAATCTTGCGACGTTTTTCTCTCAGCAATGAACTCAACTTGTAATTTTGAATATTTCAGACAATACAAAGAAGCTCTAAGACAACAACGCCAGCAAGACATCTACAGACCCCGCTCTGACCAGGCCTCCCCCGAGCTGTCTCCACACCAAAGCCCAAACCACTCTCCGGTCAACGGCCACAGTAACGTATCCCCTAGTCCTTACCGATCCGCGTCTTCCGCTAGCTCCATCTCCCCCACCCAAGTGCCAAACTCCCCCCTCCTGCACTCCACCCCCAGACGTTTCAACGGCAACACGGAGAAAGTTGAAGAGAACAAGCGACCGGTTCAAAAAGTTGTCCCTTCACGGGTCAACAAAACTTACATCAATGGGAACGTTGAGTATCCCCGTGTGAATGGCACGAACGGGCAATCGGAGGCGTACATAAAGCCGACATCGCCGACTAAATCGCCTACAAACACACTGTACAACGGCATAAAGTCGTCTATACCTCGTATGAACGGCGATGCTAAGTTGCTAAGCGTGTCTTATCTGAAAGGTGCGCCGAAGAGCAAGCTGTGGTCGAAGGAGGCGAGCGACAAGCTGAGCTTCACTATGAAGCGCGAGTTCGACAAGCAAAAGGAGGAAACGGAGTTGCTGCAGCAGTTGAGATCGGTTAGTTATTTTTGATCGAGCGAAGCTAGATCTCCAAATCAACTTGGGCAAATCGGCGTTGTATGTATGTTTGTTTGTTTGTTTGTCCGAGGATAACTTTCGAAGCGTTGATCCCTTTCATTTGACTATTAGGTCAAATGAAAGGTATTTAGTAATTTCGACTCTGTTTTTATTTTTAGTTTAGTTTCTGTAGTTTTTGAGTTATTAGCCATAATAAAAACTGAACTTTGACAAAATTCACAGGGTACACCAGTGATCCCACAGTGCTGAAATTTGGTATGCGTGTAGCTTTACTGACATATATATATGGAAAAGTCTGAAATCCAGAATAACTGCAATTTCTACCCCAAAAAGAGTTAACCAACTAACATGAACTCCCGTTACCTATAATTTGAATGACATTGTAGGTCAAGTTATTTGGTTTTCATTTCGTGGCACTATTTTGATAGTCAAAGATTACAAATAATATTTGTTGTTATTATGGGAGATTCGCGAGATCTCAGTTCGGGGCGAACCACTAGTTTAACTTATAGAATATCTAAGATAAGGTAAAGTGCCCATTACTTTCCATCTAAAGGTTGCCCTTATTTAGCTTATACTAGTTCTTTAAGTAATCTTGGTTATACTCCAATAATACTTGAAGAACTAAATTCTTACTAATATTATAAATTCGAAAGTAACTGTCTGTTTGTTACGTTTCCACGACTAATCGTCTTGACCGATTTGGATGAAATTTGGTACCTATATAGATAGATTATGACCGAGATTATATGACCTGTCTCAGGCTTCTTTTTACCTGACTGCGCAAAAGGTGGGTAATGTCTTTATTGACAAACCACGCGTACGAAGCCGCTGGGGGCAGCTAGTTACTTATAAACTAAGTAAAGTGCAATGGACGATTAGCGTTTTTCTATTCTATGAATATTTTTGAATTCAGGGCAGTAGTGTTAGCGTTGAGATGTACCCCGACTTTTTCATTCAACTGTAAAAATTGTATTCCATTTTCAGATAATAGAAAGTCGACTAAAGATGTCGCTACCGGAGCATTTGGCGCCAGTTTTAGCTGACGGCGTTGTACTGTGTCATCTGGCCAATCACGTGCGACCGCGCTCCGTCGGATCGGTGCACGTACCGTCTCCTGCGCAGGTAAATACTACAGTACTATACCACTCTGCTCGATGATAGATTACATTGGACAGAAAACTTTGTAACTTGTGATTCGCACCGAACTGAGAAAACGTCTCCTGAAAAATAAAAAAAAAAGATTATTCATAACCTTTGTCTAATATAGTGTCACGATATGAACAACCACAAAACTTAACCTACAGTTTCATTCAAATTACAAGCAACGGGAGTTCATGTCAATTGGTTACTCTGGTGTACCCTGTGAATTTCGCCAAAAGTTTAGTTGCTAGGCTAATAACTCAAAAACTACAAATACTAAACTAAACATAAAAACGGAGTGATGCACTAATGAATACCTTTCATTATACATCCCACTTGACCTAATAGTCTCATTTTGATTTTATTTATCCCTTTTGAACCCCAATATCTCAACAACCCCCCCCCCCCCCCCCCCCCAAACATTTTTAGCTCATTTAGTCACACCAGGAGTGTGCCATCACTTGTGCCTATATATCAAATTTCACGATGATCGGGTCAACTCTACAAAGGTTATCCTTGGACAATCAAACAATCAACGCCGATTCGCCCGAATTGATTTGGTGATCTCGCTTTGCTCGATCAATTAAAGACCTGATTTCCAGTGGATGGAAAAGGAGTCGTTTTTACTAAGTTATTGCGTGACTGCCAAATTTTTTTGACAAAAACTTAATAATTATTAAAACGTGCGTAGCACATCTAATTAAATGCCGCTGCAAACCTAATGCTTGTGCGTGACGTGAGCGTACACGCAGCGGTTGTTATGTATTAAATTCTTAACGAAGATAAGAGTAATTATGATAAACAACGTGCGTAATTATGTTAATGAACAACGTAATTAAACAAAATCTTTATTAAAACTATAAAATACCTAGTCTACTATAAAATATCGGATTATTTAGATGATAGAGAAGCTTGGGATTAAAATTGCTCCAACTCGTTCAAAATGTTACAATTTAGATGTAATTTATTTTCTGTATTGTTATATATTCTATAAGGAGCATTAAAAAAACAACCAGCCTTGTTTCTTGCCTTTCTTTCCTGGCTTGGTCGCGAAGGAACAGGCAATAAAATTGACGTTTAAAAGTGATCCTTGTGATTTTAATGAATAAAAGATTTTGACTTTTACTTTGGTCAGACCTTCTGCGTGGCGTAATGGCATCGTCTTTAAACGTGCACGCTCATGTCACGCACACAACGCACGCATTCGGTTTGCACAGGCCTTTAAGGCTTCGATTTTCCAAATTATTTTAACTAGTTGGCGGTGATTGGCGCGCGCTTTTGTCTTATTATTAAATTCAGATTTATCCGATAATATGTTATAAGTATCGATCTAGCTAGACGATGAATCTTGTTTTGCTTGCGTTCCAATGCAATCTATGTGTTTCAGCCGAAACTCACAATGGCGAGATGCAGAAGAAACGTGGACAACTTCTTAGAAGCCTGTCGGAGAATAGGAGTGGAAGAGGTACGTGCCCATTTCTCTATTAGCGGCCGCCCGCGGCTTCGCACGCGTGGCTTGTTAAACATTACTTTAATTTTAACAAACAGATGGCCATGAATGAATGGAAAGTAATTTCAATTTTTATTTATTTTATGTAATATTTGCACATTAGGACTATTTTCTGTTAGAATGTTAATAGAATAGATTAATTATTTACACCAGGAATACTAAAAGAAAACTTATTTATGCTAAATAAAGTACAATGGGTGGCCTTTTTATTTTTTTTTATTTAAAGTTTATAGATCTTCGTTTGACCACAATCTCACCTGATGGAAATCTTATCCTTATTTCTTCCATGTGATAGTTGGTATATACATAGATTTTGACCGGGATTGGGACATAGGCTAATTTTTATCCGACTGTGTAGAAGGGTTATGTTTTTATTGACAAACCGTGCGCGCTAGGCCGCGGGCGGAAGCTTGTTGCGTATAATGTATTTGTATCTGGCGTACTGTGTATTATTTTCGTTGTGAATACAAGACTAGTACAAACCATTTTATAACATAAATGCTTTACCGAGTTATAATTTCTACCACGCCTCGTGATATTATGCGTTTCAGTTCAGAATAAAAGTGGCTTACCAGAGCTGTGCGAGGAAGCTAACCTGTGAGGAGGATAAAAATCACCAATAGAATGGCTTCATTTACCTAGCCTCGCACAGCGCAGCATTCCTATTGGTGGATTTGACACATATTCGTAGCTTAGAAATGTAGCACATCTCTGCTGGAAATGCAGCCTTACCCTGGATAAACAAGTTATTATGTAGTAGAGACAGTCTAATCTAATACTGAACGCTCTTACTTCATTACGTCAAAGCAAAATGTTCTTTATTCACTGTAGTCACAAGGCTATTTTTATGATTTGCTGACAAAAATCTTTTTTCTATGACATGATAGTTTTATGACCCTTCTAACATTTTAATCTCTTTAGGGTTCCGTACCGGTAAAAAGGAACCCTTATAAGATCACTCTCTTGTCCGACTGTCCGTCTGTCCGTGTGTCACCACCGATTTTCTCAGGAACGGGTGGACCTAGCAAGTTCAAATTTATATGAGATCATGAGGTCTATAGTCCATGTTAGGTGTATAAAAATCATGGTCCTGAGTCAACGTAATAAAAAGATATGGGCAAATTTAGATTATCACAAAAACTTGTAAGTACCAAAATTTACCTTAATTTTCAACTGTTTTATTTTTCGTAGTTTTCCCTTTACTTGTGCTGGAAGACCTTGCTTTTAACGAAAATTGACAATTCTAGGTCAACCGGAAGTTCCCTATAGGTTTTGGGTCGAAAACTATATCACGAAATTTGGCAAAAAGCAAGGTAAAGGCAAAAAATAAAGGAATAAATTGCAAAAAATAAAAAAAGTTGAAAATTAAAGGGTGCGCCCACACATACGTAGTGGGTGCCAATTATGATAGTCCTCTGAGTTGTATGGGCGCTCATACAATTTAGAGGACAATGGGTAGGTACGGAACTCTCGGCGCACGAGTTCGACTCGCACTTGACCGGTTTTATTGATCTAATTTTATGTGATATTATTTAATTTAGTATTATGCAATATGACGATGCTTTTCAGATACTCAATTATTAGTGTTTTTTTACTAAGTAATTTTGTTTTATCTTCTTTATTTTGTTTTTGTAACTCCATTTTAATGTTTCATGTTTGTGTCTACTATTATAATAATAATTATTAAGTACCTATGTCATGTTTATGTATGAAGATTTTTGTATTAAAATACCTGAGTACATGGAATTTGTCGAAAGATGAAATAAATGGAATGAAAATGTGCGTCAATTTCTAGTAAACGCCGTAGAGGGCGTTCAGTTTTAGATGAGACGGTCGCTATCTTTCTTACGATATTTTTACAATTTTTCGGTTTTAATATATTCTTATATTCTTTATTGTACATAAATAGATTACAGACAAAACAACTTACAAAATGGACATGTACAAAGGCGAGCTTAATCCTATGGTTTTCGGTTTCGCTTTTTTATTTGGAGTGTTGCAGGATGTGATATCCTTTCGAGCCCAGCATTGTATAGACTAAACTAAGACGGGTGGCGTGTGTTGCAGGAGGACATCTGCGCGCCCGAAGACATACTGCCACAAGCGGACACATTCGCCGCGAGCCTCGCACCTCTCGCTCGCACTCTCTCCGTCCTGCTCACACACGCCACACCGCAACACGCAAAGGATATCGCATCTTACTACGATGATTATAACGACGCTGAAATGCTAGAACACAACTACCAAAGACAGTTACGCCGATACTCCGACGAACGGTACATCACCAACTTTAACACACCAGAAAACTATATCGATGAAACCGAGGAATATCAACTTAACTATGAAAATAACAACACCGATTCACCCGTTAACTATTCGCCGATTTACGCAAACGAGATAAGGAATAGAGGGCCGTATTACCAAACTAATAGGGTGCAATTTGTCACGCCGTTTAGCAACGTACTGAAAAGCGATAGCTTGGAAATATACGATACGGATGAAGTGGATTTTTCAATGGAAGTTAGAGAGATAGTACCTGAAACTGAGAGGTACGATAAAACGAAGATGAATCTCGATATTCAGAATAATTTGAATCAAGTACTCGAAAATGAACCTAAAGAGGTTGAGAATAAGACGCTGTATACTTGCCTATGCCTCGGCGCGTTCGTGGTGTCTACTATATTGCTGATTGTATATCCTTTGTAGACGAAGGAAAAGACAAAACGATACATAGTGTAGATGAATGAGGGAGACAGAATGATGCATTTATGCCTTAATATGACTGTGGTTTATATGAGCTGAGTATACTCAAACTTAATTTTTTTTTTAAATATAAATTAGGCTGATTTCTGGAAGCTAATTTGATCTATATGGTTTGATAATCGAGGATCATTAATACTAAAATCTATATTGTGTAAGAATTGATTGGATTTTTTTTTAATTTATCGATTTATTTATCGAAAAGTTGAATCATCTTTAATTGATAGATATTATAAAGGTCACAGTAGAAATAAAAACACATAATGCAATTCGGATCTCTGTTGATTGAAATTTGTCATGCCATAATGTTCATTAATGGCGGGTTCCTATATCCGTTGGTAAACGACTACGACTTGTATCTCCTTGAAAAAGTGTCAAACGTTTGACACGTTTTCAAGGAGAAACGAGTCGTAGCTAGTTACCGACGGAAATAGGAACCCGCTGTTAGTACACATAAAATCTCAAAACTGAACTATGTTGCATTTAGCACATAAATATGTATTCTAGACCATCGATATACATACAATCTTTCACCGCATTCACGACATTAGTTAAAAAAAAACATATGCAGAATCGTATTAACTGATTTTTGAGATTGGTTTAATACCGGTAGCTTGTATATTTATCCAGTAATCAATCGATACATTTCCAATAAATAATTTTAAACGTAAATCGGCAGCGCGCGCCGTTTTGCTTAGTCAGTTTAACAGTACCTACTTAATTGATGATGATGATGATTTACCTATTTTGTACAAGCTGTTTGGTTAATATTTTAGGCTTTGAAAGTAACGTAGATTGAAACTTAAAAAAAATCCAAGGTCCATTCAAAAATAAAAAATCGAAAAGATCAAAAATCCATTTGAATAAAAAAACTATTTTACAACAATAATAGCTATCAGCCCTATCCGTGATTTAAATGAATGTCGTAAATGCGGTGACACGCAGTATACTAAATTTTTACACAATACAATTTTTAGATGTTCAATTACGGTAATATTAATGTGATGTCTGTACAAGCATTTGTAATGAAGGAGATTGGCGCAGTGAAACTGTGATTGTATTACAATGTGAGGCTGCTATTTCTCATTTAAACCAGAAGAAGGCTGAAACGAGGAATTTGGAGTTATTTTAATGGATTTGTGAAGGAATTTACTAAAAAAAATTATACCAAGATAAACGAAAGAAGGAATTTCATTGGGACGCATTATTAGGAAAGTTCGAGTATTTTTTACGGGTAGATTCAGATTCCTTTTCATTGTGCTTAGAAATATGTATAGTAACATGCCATAAGAAAAAATATATATTTTTTTATGAAAAATACGTTTTCATAAAAAATCTATAAAATTAAAAAATCATGATTTTATGATTTCGCGTTAAATTTTTTAACTTGGTCATTTTTAATAAGGGTCATTTACCTAAACAACTAATGAGCTGTTTTTTTCTAAATTGCTGAATTTCTATAAGTGATTCTTCAATTGAATTGGTCGTAAAACATTGTTTTCGTGTAGTCAATGACCCCTTATGGTTAACATACACATTCCTAAGCACTGTATCTCTAAAAATATGCATTATGTAACTAAATTAATATAAAAAATATGTGATTCGCTTAATTGGTCTGAATGATTAAATTCCAATACTTATCATTCCTAAAATGAGGCATTTAAAGTATTCATTAGATTATTATTATATGCGCCTATCAGTGTTGTGTTTGTGTTGTTCTTGCTACTTACGTTTATTGACGTGTCTGTTTGTTTGTTTAGATAGTATGAATCAGAAACTACTGAAAAAATCTGTGTGATTACTTGATTAGACAGAATATGGACTTACTTAGCTATTTCTATCTTAGCTACTATTATTTGGATTGAATTAAACCGTCTTTTTGTGTTTGGTTGATTGATTTGTAGTCTTTAAATCAATGGAATAAGTGTAACTGATTGATTGTTTGCAATTATATTCCAGAGATCTCAATGTTTATTGGAGTGTTTTTTTTTATAGTCTTTTATAATCGTAACTTAGGCATCTTTAAATGTAGTCTTTTTGCACCAAATTAGAAGACTTTAGCATAGATTTTTCACTGATTTAAGGTTATTATACTATTGGTATAAAATTGACTTGGCCAAGAATAAGCAATCTAGCCAGAAAACCGCAAAAAGAAGTATATTTAGTATAAGAGGCTGATTGGCCGAAATAAACGATTTAACTACAACTTAACTATAAAACTTGTCATCCAAAATGAAAGTACAATGGAACCTGCTAAAACTTTGGTGCATAAAGTATTATTAAGTAAGATTTTATAATACTTATTTGAAGTTATTCAAAAGTTTTGGTAGCTTAGCTGTCTAAAGTAATTAATATTTCTTATCAAATAAGAACGTGTATGCCTTAATCGAAACTTCATATCGTTATTGTATTGATAATGCAAAACGTCATGTAATATTGTAATTAGTGTTATTAAGGAAATAGTTAGACAAACTTAAACACTCACTAATATCATCATCATCATCCCCAGCCAGACTTCACCCACTGCTGGGTATAGCCCTCCCCAAGTGTGGCATTCACCGCGCTAGTCTCGCCCACTGACTTTAACGATGTCGTCCACCCATCTCGCTGCCGGACCTCCTACCCTTCAACAGCCATTCCTCGGCCACCATTCAGTAGCTGCCCTGATCCACCTGTCATCACCACGTCTAGCCAAGTGTCCTGTCCAAGACCATTTGAGTTCCATAACTCGATTCCCAACGTCATGAACCTTCGTTCGTCTACGAAACTCGAAGAAACTGGAGTTGATATCGAGCATGGTATGCTCCATGGTGCTCTGCGTAACTCTTAACCTGTACACAAAATTACACTAATATTTGCTATGTGAAATGTCCACCAATATATTTATTTATTCATATATTTATTATATATATATTTATTTATATATATTTATTTATATATATTTATTTATATATATTTATTTATATATATTTATTTATATATATTTATTTATATATATTTATATTTACATCCAGAATTGGATGTGGCTGTGTCATGGAACACGGCCGTGAGTTGTACGTGATTAACACATGTATTATTTTCTGTACAAAATATAAAATACGCTATTTTGTGTATGTTATAAGCATGTTTGAACACTAAGAAGTCCTTCGGGTCCTAAATGGAAATCTCAGAAGGCAGCAAAATGATCTCAAAATGGCGGCGCGTCCCCCTCCACCGCGCGCGGTGCGTCCCCCTCCACCGCGCGCGGTGCGTCCCCCTCCACCGCGCGCGGTGCGTCACAGTCTTCACTTAGCGTAACGTGTTCTTTCATCCTTTAGCTATCCAGTGCTGTAATTACATTTTGGATGGAGATGATGGATATGTAGCTGCAACACCAAACTGTATTCCCCGATTTTGATATCATTCGGTTTTTGAATTGCCTCCCAAAGGAAGCAATTTTAAAAAGGTATTCACCTCAAAAAATAATAAGCAGTGTATTATATCAACATTCCTAAGAAACATTTCCTTGGATTTTGTATTCATCAACATAGGACCTGATTTACAATGCCCGGAAACTTTAATTTACAAATAGAAATAATACTCTCTTTACCTGTTTTCATATCAAACCGAAAGAGGTATATATTTGAGTATATAGTTATTTATACGCTGGCTGAAAAGCAAAAGAATGCGGGTTCAGTTCCCGCTTTACCATAAGCTGCTATATTTGTTTGATATTTGAGTGTGCGTGAGTGTATGTGGCCAACATTTGGGGTCGATAGATCTGGTACATTTACTTTGGTTTCAACTGAATCTCAATACTGCGGTCTGTGTTTATGTTTGTCAAACTATTTGCTGTAGTGCGTAGTGATATTTAGACTGTATTTCGAGGCTTTTTCGTGTAAATTTATAAAGATTTTTAAGAAAGACAATCTTTTACGATTAATTAATATAAAATGTAAGTTTCCTGATCGCCGCCAACCAAGACAATTGATGCCAATAAGATACATATTTACTTAAATTGATTAACTTATGTTAAATTTACAACATTAAAAGGGCGACTTGCGCAATGATATCTAAACGTATTTAGTGGCTAAATATGATATAAGGCGTTGTTAAATCATGCAAATACGTCAAATTGAAACATGTTTAGTCGCTAAATATGTTTAGGATCGTTGTGGAAGCCGGGCTTAAGGTACTTAAATTTAATTACGTATGTTTATATTGCATTTACAACTTCAAATAGGGAAAACAAAGCTCTATTCCAATTATTGGATTTACTCTGTAATTTTATGAATCATTCCAAAGATGTTCTGCTTACCTTCAGTTTCAGTATCCTAATACGTTTAAAAATACGGATAGTGCTACGGTTAACGTTAGACGCCTCGCCAACGTTTGTGTTTCCGAATTAGCACGGCTCCACAGCCTCGAGCATCGTCGAAAGTTTGCAAGCCTCTCGGTTTTTTATCGGATACATTTCGGAGAGTGTGCTGCGGAGCTTTTCAACCTGATCCCGCCATCCCCATTCTATCATCGGACAACCAGACGCTCCGCGATGCAACACCGCTATATGGTAGACATATGTACCTCCCATACGCACAAAGCGGTACTCGCGCACCTTTATTATGCGCACCGCCAAGGAGTGGAAGAACGCCTTGCCTGACTGTGTTGTCTTCAAGTCGTGAGTGAATAGATTTCTTCTAGACAAGCGTGTACTGCGTAGACTGCATCATCTATTACCATCAGGCGAGATCGTGGTTTGACGTTACCAGCGAGCTACAAAAGTATTTCCAGTGATAGAGGGAATTTGCCGAGACGTCTAACTTCAACCGTAGTACTACTACGTACTAACGTAGTACTACTACGTACTAACGTAGTACCTACATTTTTCATAAATATTCAACTATTTATTATTACTCTTTGTATCTAGTAAGAATTTTTGATATTTATCTACATACTACTGGGTTTAATATAATTAGAAAAGCTTTGTTTTTTATGCTCTATCTTAGTGTTTTTGTATGTATAAGTTTTTGAGCTTTAAATTTACAAGTACAATGCTATTTTAAGTATTTAATACAGATTTACTAATATATTTTAAAGAGCTTGTGCGTGTATTTGTTTGTTGGCTTTTGGTGCTTGGGTTATTTATGTAGTTTATATGGACTGGCTTTGAAATATTATACTATGGAAAACATTTTCATAAATCGCACCAACATATAGGGTCTTTCAACAAGGACGGGTCGATGTTAAAATTGAATAAAACAAGATGTGTGTGAGATATTAACGAAATTTATTTTTTATTTAAAAGGCCTATTTATTCCATTATGGATGGAATATGACATCGTTCAAATGTCCGCCGCGGCTTCGTATGGTGGCGCGAATCCGAGAGGTCCAATTTTTAATGACTGCTGCATAGATCCGGCTGAATCCGAGCGATGGCCTGCGTTATGTTTGCTTTCAGGGCAACGGTCGAATGTGGTTTATTAGCATAGACCTGCGACTTCAGAAAACCCCACAAGAAAAAGTCTAGCGGAGTCAAATCACATTACCTCTGCGAGAGATAACTCTACCCTCAAACCGTTCATGCAGAATGTCGATTGTGTCGTTCGCTGTGTGGCAAGTAGCGCCATCTTGCTGGAACCACATGTCGTTCACGTCCATATTGTTCAATTCAAGCTAAAAGAAATTGTTTATCATTGATCTGTAGGTCTGCGAAAGGCCGAGTTCTTGAGCACGGCGAGAAATCGACTGCCTCGGAGTCTCCTGAACACTCTCACGTACAGCGGCGATGTTCTCGGCCGATCTGGCATTCCTTTGACGTAAAGGTGTTGGTTGGTTGTTTACCGAACCGGTCGTTTTAAATTTAGTCACCAATCGTTGGAGAGTGGACTTTGAAGAGCCACCGCGTCTGCCGTAAAATGGGCGCAATGCGCGCAACGTTTGCACTAACGAACACTCATTTTGATAATAAAGTTTTATCATTTGCACATACTGCTCAACCGTGTAACTTGCCATGGTGATTTGGCATCAGTGACTGAATAAGAAAAAACAGATTTGACAGATGCCGCCAAAACAAAATGGCCGCCACAGATTATTAACATCGACCCGCTCTATTTGAAAGACCCTATATATATTTACATTATTTTTATAACACGGCGTTTACGAATTCGCGCTAGACACACTCGTTGACAAAAATTATCACATAAATGAGCTGATGCGAGCTATCATTCCTGTTGACCACCACCTATTTCTGCCGCCCAGCTACATTGCTGTTTCGGTTTGAAGGGTATGGACCTCAAGTTGATGGACGCAAAGCAGTGACTCGTAGGGCACGAGGCGATACTCTGTTATAGGCGATGATTATCACTTAACATCATTTGAGCTAGACGCTTGTTCCACAACAACCTAGTTGGCGACCACTACAGTTCCTGAAACGGTTTGGTCCAGGGACACCAGGAGCTCATAATACAGAAGATGATTGAAAAATATTTCGAGCTGATCAGTCAGACCTCTTCCTATATTTGGTGGAGCTCTGAAAAGACGGCTCTTATTGTTCAACATCTCCTGCTAAGTTCTCAACTCCTGGTGTGTTTGGAGTTGTACTCCTCCAATTTATTCAAATTAATAAAACTTCAGTGTCCACCAGTGATGGTCAACGGGAACTATCTGACGCGAGCGAGACAAGTGTCTTGTCATTGGCGCGAATTTGTCAACGCCGTAGGAAAATCTGCACAAAATACAGTACAAAATAGTGTTTTATTCACAATTTCTTGCCATAAATTGACAAATAAAAAGCACAAGTGAACCAGTCCAATATTGTATTCCATTATATTATAAGGTTGTTTGAATGAATAACATTATATCGTATTAAGGTTGATTTATTAACTATTTGAATGATACAGCTGATTAAGTGCAGTATTATGCAAAATATATCAATTTATAATTCAAATTGGTTTATTAGTGCACATATCGTTTGAATATTGTGTAAGTGTGTGTTTTTCGATAAATATTTTCAGTCATAGTTCTTTTATAAATTGTTTCACGGTGTACTTTTTGTATGTACTTACAATGTTTTTTCTCTTTCAAAAGGTAATAAATTTTCTTACTGGCTATCCTGAGATTTTATTTCTATCCTAAAATCTAGGACCCAATTCAGGGAATATTCATGCCGTTAGGTTTGCTTGCCGATATTTTTTTGACCTAACTTGATAATTGATTAACAATACGGCAAGCCTCATCCTTAGCTATATTTAAATCTAGGGTAACCAGCTTATGTCTATCAGAAACGTCATAGTATAAAAATTAATGTATATTTATCTAATGTACATATGTATTATAAATATCATAGTTTAATATATTATATTTAGGTTTATAATTTATGTATTTATGGCTATTAGTATTTTATAAAGTATTTAGGTATTAGTTGCACTCTACATCCACATCTTAGTATTTAAAGTGCCCCGACCTTTGATATAACGAAATCCTCTCCATCCAAAGGTTGTCTGGAAGAAATCGCTTCAAAGCGATAAGACCGGCCATTGTACTATTTGCTTTGTGTCTTATATTTTGTCTGTAATTTTTATTTTTTAATGTGTACAATAAAGTGTTTTGGTTTATTCGTTCATTCATTGATATAACTAGCAACTTTGTTATTTTATAATTATCTGTTTTGAGAAGGTTTTTTATTTTCTTTTAGTAGTGAAGGTAAGGATGATAATTTATTTTACAAATTGCAAGCCTTAATAAAAACGCCATCATTATGTCCGATGAGAAGTTTTATGTAGGTACATACAGCGTCGCTAATAACCCCCTGCATGTTTGAGATTGAAATAAAAACTTGCAGAAAGATGGATTCCAAAAATTTTGTATATTAAAATATAGATTTTAACTAAAACATAAAAAAAAATATCCTTGTACAAGTTTTATTTCTATCTTTAAACATGCAGAGGGATTACAACTTACCAGCTAGTGACACTGTATTGTACCTCTTTATTTATTGTTGTCGTTCTTCGAAAGACTTATGTAGCTTAGGTACCCTCAGAATTAACTACAGCTTATCATCAAGCGAGATTGTAATCAAACGCGAGCCTATAATGTACTAAAAAAAGGATTACCTACCTAATAATTATTTTTTATTTCAGAAACTAATGTGCTGCGCAGCGGACGTCCTCGAAGGCAAAGGCACAGTACAAGTAGCGATAACAGTAACGGAGCTTCTCCGACGGCACTCGACACTCCGCAGCTCGCCTCACCCCGCGCCCGTAGCCACCCCCACGCACGCCACCTAGCATCAGCTCGCGCTCGCGCCGCAATCCGCGCTGTCGCTGTAGATACTGCAGGTGCATGTGTGAGTGTTGGACATTTCCCTGTTGCCCGTAGAAGTGAACATACTGTACTGTCTGTTATGTGAGATGTATATGTTTGAACGGTATTTTTGATTAATTTTTGCAATCCGTTACCATGCAGTACGGTCGTTTTAACTTGACCGTCCTATGGACAGAGCCGCGCGATGCAATTTAGTTGCTAGAAATTTCATTGTGCAGTCAATCAGCCAAGTTAAACATTATTATTGTAATATTGTTATTTGTATCTGATCTTGGATCATTGCTGGATCAATTGCTGTGTCAAGATATTGTTTGAATAGGTGGATAGATAATACAAGTGAGTCTGAATGAGTGACCAAGCGATTCAAAGTTAGATGCCATATTATCATAGAGAATCCCGTATTTACTTTGTAAGTCCCAAATGAAAATGTAGTCCATTCTGTGAATAATTCCTCCGATTTATAATAGTCGATTCATCGATTAACGTAAGTGTAGAATATTTTCATAATGAAGACGAAGGGAAATTTGTAGCGTATAGTTTAATAATCGATTAGTTGGTAAAAATCTAATAAGTATTCTAAAACTAATTTAAAACGTGGATCGAGTAGATTTTCTGACATTTACCTGTCAAAAATAGTCCCGTTGAATACCATTTTAGTTTTAGAATACGTAGTAAACTAATTAAAGATTCGTTTGAAAGTGAACCAAGGATTTGTGCAATCGATTGAGAGTAATTAAGTAAGTTCTTGCTATAATAGGAGTTACTTGAAAATTTTAGAATTTGAAAAAAAAATCTCTTTCAATGATTCTATGTCTTCATTAAATTGGCAATTATAAATAAAATTTAATCGATTAATATAAGGTAGATAAACTAGTAGTAACATCGCATATTAAGGTGCTTCTAAACACTGCACAAAACACGAATTTACTAGTGAAATTTTCTAATTGGAATTTACACAAGTTATAGGCACGTAAGTAGAATTGTTTACTTCTTCCACTCTTAGTAAAGTGCCTCGATTCTTACTTTTTCACAAGAATATATTAATTCTCTTGATAGTCAAAATGTCGCAATAAGTGCTAGTGGCCAATTCTAATTTCGCATAAACTTGCGGTGGATCCGACAAACCGCTACAGACGTATCTGTGGAAAGCCACCTTTAGAAAACGCAAGATTTAGGTGCTCCTATAATAGGGATCTAACTCCCTACACTCTGTTTTATACATTGTATAAAGTAGATGATGAAATACTTATTCAAAGTTCTACTACATTTGTTTATACTACTCAATCGTAGTCCATGTAATTCGCTTGACACGAGTCAGTGGATTTTATATTTTCCTACGAAATATAAAAATTTGGCGTATTTTATCCTCGACTAGAAATTTAACCTTGTAGGAAGTTAATTCTAGGAATGTTCGTATTGTAATGGCTCAAAAGAGTCGAAATGGACTTGAGATATGTGATTGAATATACCATTATTGGGCTGTGTAACTAACTATACTTCAATGTAGTTCGTGGGGAGAAGTACTTAATAAATTATTTGGAAGAATTTTAAGTTTGAGGGCCAAAATCTACTGTAGCAAGTAGTTAACGAGTGCAGAGTGCTACGGAATGTGTATTTTTATCCAAAAAGGGATGATTCTACACACGAAACTGAACATTTTTTTGAAGTTATACTTTTTTTGGCGCGTTTGGAAATAAATGAGTGTAAAATTTTTACGATGCGCGCGCGCACCGACATCCAAAAAGTGACATGATGAAGTTAGCTCATAACTGTCTCATGCGCGCGCACACAGAAAGCCAAAAAGCGACATGATGAAGTTAGCTGATAACTGTCTCATGCGCGCGCACACCGACAGCCAAAAAGCGACATGATGAAGTTAGCTACATACAAACAGTTGTGGCATACGGGATCTTAGCTATCTTTAGGATATCATTAGCTATTTTTGTTCTGTTACGCCAAAAAGTATAACTTCTTACGTGCGTACATAAGCACACACACACACACGCTTTTGTAACTATTTATGTACGTAAGAACAATGATACTTTGCAGCTTGACAAAATGACATACTTTCAAAACACTATTGGCCTTACCACAAAAAAATAAACACCCGTTGAACACATATTTAAAAAAATCCAAAACAATACAAGGATTTTTTTTAAACATGCGTTTAACGGGTGTTTGTCTTTTTTAGGGTTCCGTACTCAAAGGGTAAAACGGGATCCTATTACTAAGACTCCGCTGTCTGCCTGTCCGACTGTCTGTCCATCTGTCACCAGCCTGTATCTCATGAACCGTGATAGTAAGACAGTTGAAATTTTCACAGATGATGTATTTCTGTTGCTATAACAACAAATACTAAAAACAGAGTAAAATAAATAATTAAGTGGGGCCCCATACAACAGACATGATTTTTTGCCGTTTTAATATATAATGGTACGGAACCCTTCGTGCGCGAGTTCGACTCGCACTTGACCGGTTTATTTGTGGTAACTATGTTACTGAAAGTTTCAGTTGATGTTAGACGGTAGAACGCTTGCTGCAGTAGACACGGGCCTTTTCCCACAAATCCTAATTGATTGTAAATATTTCATTATTATTAACATATCTCTATTATACCACCGGATTCTAACTAGAATTCTGAATACTCAATATTAAAGTTATATTAGGATAAGGTTTTTCTCGTCATCCTAAAATTATAGTCAATTGTAGAATCACAATGGTGTAAAATATTTTTATTATTTAGAATTTAGGAAAATGATTAAAGATTATTTGTAATTAATTATGATATTGCTTTTTGTTCGACAAATTTAATGACAAATCATTTCGCCTATTTTATTATTATATGAGTTATATTAGTTTACGTGAATATCGTATAATATTTAAGTTTATTGGTTTACGAAAAATGTAATATCCGATTACTGCCGATTTATTTCGATGAGTTGTGAACAATATTATTTTCATTTAGTTTCTGTAAGTTCTATGATGTATGAAATTATATTTAAGTATATTTTCTAGGTTACCATTATAACAGATTTTAAATACGTTTTCGTATAAACAATGTCCAGTGTTTTGTATAATTACACAGTCGACTATTAGCAGAAACAATTGTATTTTAAGCAACTATCTAAATTAAAATCATTTTTGTGTCTAAAATCCATAGTAATATTATAAATTCGAAAATAACTTTGTCTCTCTGTTTTTTACGTTTTCACGACGGCTGGACCGATTTCAATGATATTTGGTATACAGATAATGACCGGGATTGGGACATAGGCTACTTTTTACCCGACTCTACAGGAGGGTAATGTTTTTATTGAAAAACCAACGCGTTCGGGTCGGCTAGTGTTATTATAAACTGCCTGTCAATTGGTAATGATGACAAATAATTCATAAAATATCTGTCAAGAATGCCTAAAAGTATAGACGACCTAGTTCGGCTGGGTCCAAGCACCCGATGTGACGTCACGTACAACCATATTGCATTTTGTTTAGGCCGGTCGGAGGCTGTCGGGTGTTATCATTATTTTACTGGTACTGGCTGCTCACTCTCTACAAACCACAAGTCCGCTCATGTATGGAGTACTGCTGCCATCTCTGGGATGGCTCTGCCAAGTATCAGCTTGAAGCTCTTGATTCCATTGAGCGACGTGTTGCTGTACTCATTCGTGACGACTCCCTAGTGGAAGCCAATTTACAAAGTAGATTCACTTTGGTGGATGCGCAAGGTCTTCATGCCCTTATCCCTCCTTCCCCCTTGCACCACTGGACAAGCAGACGCACCGACAAGTACCACACATACCTGGTCGGCATACCACCTTGTCGTACCAAACGATTTGCTTCAACTTTTCTTGTTAGCACGAGTAAGGAGTGAAACTCGCTACCGGCGTATGTTTTTCCGAACCAGTATAATTTCGGAGTCTTTAAGTCCAGAGTGAATAGGTTCTTTCTAGGCAAGCGTGCTCCATCTTCGATCACACCTTCACTTACCATCAGGTGAGGTCAAGCGCTTGGCTATCATGAAAAAATAAAAATAAAACTGGTCGGGTGCATCGAGTCATGACGTCAAAAAAAATATTTATAATATTATGTCATAAGAATAACGTTGAAACTTCAATTTCACCGCCTGTTCCTCCGCGACAAAGCTAGGAAAGAATCAGGAAAGAAATGAGGTAGTATATTGGTTAGTTTTTTTTAATTTTTTTCTTTTTTTTGTGACAACCAATTTTTGTATTCTTTACTTATGCTGTTGCAAATAAATCTTATTTTATTGTATTCCAGCTAAACTGGGTCGCCTGTTAATACTTTATCGTTTAACCGCTGTATATGTGGCGCGAAACTCTTCTACAAACATTTGTAGCTATACATTGTGCATAGGTATGTTAAAATAAGCGTTACTTAGCAATTAGTCCCTACTAGTATTTTGTCATTTGAGTGACTGTGACATGATCACTGATCATTATATGCAACAAGGTGGCAGCCACGTATATAAGGTGTTGCAATTGAAACTACAAAATTAATGATGGAATATATTTTTGAGACCGTAATAATAAATCGGTTTTCTGTCGGTTACATTTCGGAGAGTATGCTGCGGAGCTTTTCAACCTGATCCCACCATCCCGATTCTATCATCGGACAACCAGACGCTCTGCGGTGCGTCACCGCTACATGGTAGACATGCCTCCCATACGCACAAAACGATACTCGCGCACCGGCAAGAAGTAGAACGCCTTGCCTGACTTTGTGTTTCCTGATAACTTCAAACTAGGGGTCTTCAAGTCGCGAGTAAATAGGTTTTTTCTAGGCAAGCGTAAATCATCGTAGACTGCATCATCGCTTACCATCAGGCAAAATCGTGGTCAAACGCAAGCCTATAATTGAAAAATAGAAAAATAATGTTTTTTTTAATCCAAAAAACTTTGTTTTTGAGTTTTTGTGCCTAACAGGTACTTACTGTCCTGCCGTAGCACTAAACGCGCTCTGTTGACTGGTTGGGTTCATTCACTGAGTCACTGACTGGGCGAGGTCATCGAAGTAGCGGGGTTGTTGAACGGCTCATAGTAGTTTTTTTAGTAATCTGTGGCACCGTACATTACGGTAGTTCTCTAACATTTCGTCGAGCAGCATTTTATCAATTTTCGCGAGATTTTTTTAATAAAACAAGTACATTTTAAACATACAATTTTTTTTTTTATTTTCTGTGTAGAAACCGAACAGTATAATTAGTTGAAATTGCAATACCTTGTATATGTCTAGTAGTATTCTGTAGGTGATTCTCGTTGGGTGTATAAATAGAACTAAGAAGGAACTGATGAGTCTTTGTCTTATTCAAAGATAATGTGCCAAAGACTATGGTGAGGTTTTTTTCTTTGTATAAATTTTGTGTAATGCACTGGTCTCCTAGCCGTAAGAGTGATGTAGCAATATTCTCGTACACATTGTGTTATATGTATAAAATAAATATATACATTTTCAAAGTAAGCTGGCTTTTAATTCATGTTACTGTTATTATTATAAATACGGGATTTATCACGTATCACCGTTTTATCGGTGTTTCGACCGACAATGTGTCGGTTCAATTCGTGAATCTTCAGGGTGAGTGCGATCCGCCCCGAACCACGTCTCGCCTTGCACTACGCGCCGCAGCCGCGCGCGGTGGTGGGGGTGGCCCATCGTGTTGGCAGGCTGCATCGTCATCATTATCATCACTGCTGCTCTCTTCGGTAGTTCTCGGTACAGGCAAACACACAACACCAACGATGACTCTACCAGGTTCACTCACTTCTCTGTCGCTTGCATCTTGAAGACATGGCCTCCAGGCTGGCGGTAGAACCCATCCTCTATCTCTGTTAAAGTTCGGCACACGACTTATTTCTATCGCCTCCCGGATCTTGCGAGGAACGGAGAACTTCTATCTCGCTAAGACCCGGGCCTTGTCGAAACGTATGTATTGCGTCGGATTAGAATCTAGGGCATGTTCCGCCACTGCAGAACTGTTGGAGTCGACATTCTTCATTGCACGTATGTGTTCAGTCAACCTGGTAGATACGTTCCGTTTATATGTTACTGTTATTTGATTATTATTTTTACTTGTCAAGGAATACTTAGGTATATTCTAGTATCAAACTCTAGCTAGACTCTTAAACCAGATAATGGTTATAAATATAGGTACATACTCAAGTATTGAGTTGAAAGTTTCAAATAAAAAGCTACGAGCCTTACAGTAGTGTATATGATGTGTGACATCTGACCACCGCGCGTGCTCATTGGTCAAATCAAATAGCACGTGCTTCCCCGGTTTCCTGTTACACATTTCCGTCCCTTTTGCCAAAATCACTCCCACAAACCGAGAGGAAAGTTGTTACACATCAAAAAATGTCAAATACCAGGATGAATCAGGTATGATTTGCATGCCGGTGAAGTATGTGAAACCCTAGCTGTAACTGCTTTTAAACAGCAAATACATATTTTAATGAGTTACCTTACTAGCTCTCTTAGGCCGGCTTGCACAACGATCCCTAAACGTATTTAGTGACTAAACATGTTTATATTTGACGTATTTGTATGATTTGATAATTCCTAAAATCATATTTAGCTACTAAATACGTTTAAGCATTGTTGCGAAAGTCGCCCTGATAGGTTCTAGAACCCAAATGTTTAAATTCATTAGTTACGAATCCGTTCCTGAAGATAGCCATTGAGCTGCACAATGGACTTTTGAAGAATCTCAAAGCCCGTGGCCAAATAAAATAAAAAAATATTAGAAATTACCACACTGCAAAACTTTTACAAAATTACGTTATTTTTCTTTTAATCTTTCTATTCGAGATAACTATTCAGATTAATGTTTGTACAAATTCACAAAGGGTTTAGAAACCATGCAAATTTCATTATGAGAAGTACCTACGTAAAAGCTTTTATACAATCTATTCTCCGAAACTAACCTAAACACGGGTAAAAAGCTTATTCATTAAAAAGTTGCGAGTAATCCCCCGTATTATGTTTGTAGTGATTATGTTTAGTCACAGTCCAAAGGAAATGGCTTGCTCACTAAGGCAAATGTGTAGAAATGGGTAGGTCGAACTTTTTTTTATTACTTTTGTTTGATATATCTAATAGCTTACATTGACTAAATAGTTGATTTCATATGATGATAGTTATTTTATTCACGTTACAGTCGACCAACATCCATGTAAGAGCATGTAAGTTTATATTGCATGGTTGCAGGATGACCAGCCCAATCGAACCACTCAAACTGGAAGCAGACATCATCCTCCGAACGATTGTCTACTGCATTGTGTCAATAATTTGCTCTTTTCTAAGTAAGTCCATATCTACTAATATTATAAATTAGAACTCTGTCTCTCTCTGTTTGTTACGTTTTCATTACTAAACGGCTTTACAGATTTCGATGAAATTTTGTATAAATATGGATTATTACCTGAACTGGGACTTATGCTATTTTTTACACGAATGAGGACTTTTCATGGACAAACCACGCGTGCGAAGCCGCGGAAAAGCCGCAGCTAGTACTGAATAAATATGTTCCTACCTACGCGATAAATACCCGTTTAACAACAATAGTTATAAGATTTTTAAAACCATCTCAAAAACTTTCAAGCCAGGACGATTCTTGAACCCGCAATCTTCCTCTTGATACAAGGATGCACTGCCAATAATTGTGCTACAGGCTCTTGTCACGTCAGGGTCGAAATTAGATGCTTCAGATTATGACTCAAAGCGCAAGAATTTTCCACAATTGTTTGGATAACACTATAAAAATAAAACACTTAACAATAAAAATGTATAGTGATCGTGAAAGTTTGAAAAATACCTACTATCGGAGTAAATCAGCTATCCTCTACACACTGCTTTATGATTTAGTACAACAGGGCGTGGAGGAGTAATCGGTAGATGCTGACTGGCAAGTCGCAGCCCCGCCTCAGCATGGCGCCGGGCTGGTTAGTCCTAATAAATGTGCTCGTAATGAGGGCTTTTCATTTTCGATTTAATCAAAAACTAGGTCCAACTAACGTAATAGATGGCGCTGTCTGGAGATAAACGCCAAAAATGGTTTATATGCCAAAATCTTAAAGCCTCAATATCAAAATTTGTCTCAAACAATCTCACTTTGTGAGATAAACAAACACAATTATTTTATTTTATTTTATTTCTTCGGAAAATAATGTTGACACGGCAATTGACATTGAGTGCAACGCCATCTGTTAGCAGTTTAAAAACATGGCCGTGAAAACCCTGAATTAGGTGTTATTCAAACGATTGGGCGAAATCGGGTGCACTATGATCAATCAATTTTTAGCTGACTATATTTTAATCAGGGGGGATATCGCGCTAATTTTGAACGATAACACCAAGGAATAAAAAAACAAAAACGTCACGTTATGCACATTTTGTCAAATCAAATCAAATGTATTTATTGCTAGAAATATATGTCATGTTACAAAGATGTCAGTAGTAAATACAGAATCAATACATTTCTGCAAGGCATGTAATATTATAGTATACAAAGTCATTAATAATAACACCTAAATAAAATTAATTATAATAGTTTTATAAAATAACAATTATTGTTCATTTATATATTCATTTATAGTATAGTAACATTTATTTAACAGTACAGTTTTTAACATTTTCCGAAACATTGAACATGGTAGCTCTCAGTGACTCCAGGAGCTTGTTGTAAATGAACGGATTTGTATCGCGCTGACACGCGTTACATCAGTCAAACCAACGTGAAACTCAAACCAAACGTTACAACGACAGACACGTTCAAAATTAGCGCGATTGCTCCCCTGAAAATGCAGAAGTAATTTTCTTCATAAGTTAAGGTTAGACTCCTGCGAACGTTTTCTTGTAGCTGTATCGGTTTTAGTAGCTGCCCTTTATGACAAAAGACTATCCTAATGAGTAAATGACACACACGGACGAACGTATGCTTGTTTCGAAAAGCACTAAGGAAATAGCATGATATGAAAACGAGAAAATGCAAAGTGTCCACTAACGGGAGGTACCTACATATATTATGTGGTGTAGTTTATTTATATATTATTTGTATATATTTAAGTTTATGTTTATTATTATACATAAACAATAGGTATATATTATTTTATGGGTTCTGTTTATGTATGTTTTATGTACGCTTAAAGGTACTCTTACATCGCCGTCTTTTGATTTTTGTTTATCCTGTCCGTTCAAAGGTTGTCTGGAAGAGATCGCTTTTAGCGATAAGACCGCCCATTGTACCGTTATTTATTGTTTATTTCCTTTGTTACTGTATTTTTGTTTGGTGTGCAATAAAGAGTATTTCATTCATTCATATATGTACTAACTACTATTAATTGTTTATGCGTCCAGCCCAGTTCCCAGTTTGAATCTCCCCCTACAATTACGGAATTAATGCAGATATATTTACTTGAACACCTTCCATTTTAAGAGCTTCGATAACTCCAGAAGCAAGTACATGGTTTGCCAAATATCCCGCAGTGTAGGTAGGTAAGTACCTCCTGGCAGTTCTTAGCTGATCATAAGAACCATTGTGGTAGGTGTACCTTTCGTGGTACCAATTTCTTTATCCAATTACTTTGGTAGAACCTTTTTATAGAACATCAACTAGATAATTATTTTCGATCAAACAAAACCGACTGTTTCCGCCTGGGACTATTAAATTGAATCAACAAAAGAAAGGAAGCACCGCCATTGTTACAAAGCGGATCGATTCATCGCAATCCATCCACCATAAAAAACCTATAAAATCAACATTGTTAATTTTACGCCGCCGTTCTCCTATTTACTTTTCAGAAAATCATCGTTCTTGTTTACGACTAATTAATTAGACGCACACAAATGTTATTTGAAAATCGAACGCGTCGACGCTTTCTTTTTTAATTGTCTATGCCCCTTGGCGTGACGTGGGGCTTTTGGTGTAATGGCTATAGACATTTTGGCGGTAAATCGAGCGTAAAATTGCTAACAAGGGAGCCAGGTTATAAGGTCTTAACGAACGAAGGGAATGAGGTAGGTAGTCGTCGCAGCGGAAAGGTTGAGTGTGAAACTTTGTTCTACCTAAACAGTGCCTATAGGTATATTTTTAGGTAAGTACTTCTAACTATATGTAAACGTGTCTAGACCCTGCTTTCTTGGAGGTAGGTGTAAAACTAAATAAAGGTAGGTGCCAGAAATTTATGTAACAACAATTACAATAATAAGTTTTGACCACCAACAACGCTAGGAGGAAGAGTAATCCAATTCGCTATCACTTATCCCATGAATTTCGCTGTAATTGTTTTACAAGTTATATAATATTAGGCACTTGTGTAATCATAAAAGGAGTTTTAATAATGCAATCACTATAAAGTTTGAAATTAATTGCCGGGTTGTATGCACAGGCTGTACGTTGCCAGTTTGGTTTATAACGTCGTCAATTGCGAGCAGTCTGCGAAATTGCTTATTCATTGGGGAGATGTCTTGTGTGATATAGTGGGGGCTATCTTGTCGTATTATGATGAAGCTCAGGAGTGTAGAGTCCCCATGTATTTTGATAACTTTTATTCCCTTTAGCACAGATAAGATATCTAATAACTTTTCTTTTTTTACGGTGGGAAAATGATTTACGCATGTCCTCCGACTTGGGGAGAGCTGAAGGGGTCTGTCGGACTCTCCTTAGGCTATCCACCGGCGGCATACTAACAAAAACTCACCGATATTCCTTCATTCACTTCAATGCCAGTGCATCATCAAACCGCCCATTGGATGAGCGAGTCGATGCTGCAGTAGCACCTGATAGGATCACGGGGTCCCGGCTAGATTTAACCACGGCAATACCTACTTAATACTTAATACCTTACCCTAACTAAACCCTTTAGTCAGTGGTAGCCGTTTTGTTGTTTACTGGCTAACTAAAATTGTGTAAAATGCGATCGTTCTTATTTCGTTCACACCAAAGACTAAATTAGTATGACATTTTAAGAAACATTTCTGAAATATAGTTATTTTAATTGGCGTCTTTGCGGGGTTGTTTTAGTCAGCAAGAAAATTGGTTTTGACTAAGTATACATAATTCTATTCGCAAACATACCACTGTAAATACCTTGTTATTAGTATTGAAATATCTTAATTTTAGAAATATTGATGGAATTCCCACTTTTTAGAGTTCGTTGTCTCGTAGAAAGGCTCTAAATTCTTGATGTTTACGACTCAATTTTGTCCTTAAACTTTATATATCCTGGTCATCTTCCCAAGCCTATGATGTCCAGTATCCGACAATGCCCCTGTCATACGTGGGCCCGAACTATTGAATTAACTTTATTATGCACCCTGTCTACTTTAGACACGATCTCATTTCAATTGTAGCTTATTATGCAATACAGGGACGAGCTCAAAAGGTTTTACCAAACTATTAGATATTAGATATTGGCATTATTATAGCTTCTTTTGCCTGCAACAGAACAGAGGTCGAGTTATTCGTTTGGGAATATAGTTGTGGTTTGTCTGTCATCATTTTGACTCCAAATATCGCTGTTTTCCTGCAATCATTAGGTATACCTCAAAAAAGATTCTTAAAAATCACCGTAAACTCAGAGGGCCTACTTCACATAAAATTACTACTTTTTTTGTGAAATGGTCAATCATTCTATTACAGAAACTAGTAAGAGCGCGTTTATGTCTTTTGTATGAAAAATATTTTTTTGACTGTTCTGTAATTCTCCTTCTTTTGATAGTATGACCTTCACACATCTCCAGCTAAATTATAGGTAAGTTAAGTTAAGTAGGTCCTAAAAATATTGTTATTTTATATTGACTATTGTACCTTATATTGTTGGCGATTCTATTGTTTACACTGACTAACTAAAATTGTGTAAAATATGAACGGTCTTATTTTGTTTATGCTAAAGATCAAATTAGAATGACATTTAAAATGACATTTCTAAAATTAAGCAAATTTTACTACGGTGGGTGTTTGCGGACTAGTTTTAATCAGCACCAATTTGACTGCTGACTAAAACTAGCCCAAAAACACGCCATCTTAGTGAAAAATACTTAATTTTAGAAATGTCACTTTAAATGTCATTCTAATTGGATCTTTAGCGTTAACAAAATAAGACTGTTCGTATTTTACACAATTTTAGTTAGTCAGTGTAAACAACAGAATCGCCAACATTGACTATTTTGTGTGACTATTTTACATTGACTTATGTTATGTCTGTACTGACATCCATGTTATTGTTATGTTACTTTATAATCACACTAATATTATAAATGCGTTTGGATGTTTGTTTATTTATTTATTTATTTATTTGTTTGTTTGTTACTCAATCAGGTCGTAACGGCTGAATCGATTTCGATGAAATTTAGTATGTACGTAGATTATAATCTGGATTAACACTTAGGCTACTTTTTATCCCATAAATCAGGTCCCATGGGATACAAATGGGGTGTCAAGTTGCAACAGCGCGCTTAGCTTTATTTCTAGGTTATCTACATATTTATTAGTGTAACGCGTACGAGGTCACGGGCAACAGCTAATACTTTGGTATTTGATGCTTATTTTATTTTGCTTTATTGTACCCAGAGTATACACTCTGGGTTAAGTACCTACCTATAATGAGGTACCATTATAAATTATGACCATTATAATTATGACGTGTAATATTCTTACCAAATCAATGATTATGATTATAGCTATCTACATATCATACTTTTAGATGAAACAGTACGATGCGGGAAGCCATCTAATAAAACCAAAAACATCCCATCATAATATTCTAATCTGTTCAAATAACGAATATAATTTTATAAATTAGTTAAGTATTACAATCGCATCATCATCACACCCCTACCACCACCTACAGGTAAGATGTTGTATGTCGCTGTGCATGCGCAGGAGTGGGCGCGACATCACGCTGCGCAAGCGCTCCCTTGTCGCGCGGCGTGGTGTCGCGCCAACTTGTTACACTTCACAGCTGTTTTACATAAAACCGTCTGGGCAACTGTCTGTTTCAATCACAGTTTCAATATAAAATCTATTATAAAACATGTGTCCAAGAATGATTTTTTAAAAGGCTAGATTATAGGTTTACTAGACTTTAGTTTTAGATTGCTACTTTTCTTCTTCATAAGTATTATTCATAAGTAGTTCTGTCAATACGTGCTACAAAACAGGTTACAATTTTTTTTGCACTTTTGTAGTTTCATCAATTCGAGCAATCGTTTGATCTCTTGCCCTTTACGTTTTTCAATTCGTTAGACATTTTTTACAAAATGTAATCAACACTTTCTTACAAAACTCATCTTTTTACTAACTTTAATTCCCGTAAAGCCTTTCGAATCACATTTGCATTCCGTCTTGCTGTTTGTTCAACTGATGTATAGAGCAGAACATAAATAATGAGCCTCCAGCGATTCCAATTATACCTGTGTTTGGTTAGATTTGTTAATGTTGCTGATACAACCCACGTGGGCTCACGTTATGCAGAAAGCGGGTCACTAGCGCCGGCCATATTGGAGCTCCTTATTCTAACTAAAACTAACAGTATAGATGTTACTTTCAAGAACCGTTAAATGTTATCAATAAGTCAAATCACTCTCACTGGGTGACATTTAAAAGAATAGAAGTAAAATCAGTAGATCACAGTTTAATTGAGAAGAATCGACAGATATCCACGGCTTTAAGTATTTTGACTGATCAGAATTCGCGAGAATTTGGACCGCTAAGAATGCCAGTGACGATGAACTCAGCTGGCGAGGTCAGTCTTTAAAGCGTGTATTATACGCTTCTACTCTTCTTCTTCTACTTCAAACCTGCAATGTAAAAATTGGCAGTTAAGCCAACCTAAACCATGTTATTGAATTATTTATAAATTAGATGCATAATCTCGTGCGGTCGATAAAATTTATGTCTAAAAGTGGCGTTAGTGTAAAAATCATACCTACTCATTGTAGTAACTGATTATGTGTGCGGAAAGGTTTTGGCCAAGCGCTGACAACCCGTTTTCTGCCTAAATGAAGTCTTAGGTATAAACTTGTTCTGGGTATGTATTGGCGAGTGGAACTGGCGTTTAGCTGTTTATAAACTTGAGAGAAATGTTTGTCGCTGTGGTTCTATTCTGTATTAAAACAATATGACTAGAATTTAGAGCCTAAGATCCTCATCCGGTAAACTAATCAGTGGGGAATTATCAGAACAAATGCCAGTGCAATGGCATTACTGCAATACAATGACGACCTCCGTGGCGCAGTGGGCGAATAGCCAGCTGAGACGCAGGAGGTAGCGGGTTCGATTTCCGCCCCGGAATAAATGTATGCATGATTGACAGATATTTGTTCTGGATATTTTTCGATATATTTTAAGTATGTATTTAATAAATATATATATAAGTATTCTATCAATTATCTCTGGTTTCCATAGCAGGCACAAGCTCTGCTTAGTTATATGTCCAGCAACATGTTTTTTTTATGAATTCAGAAAGGAGATTGGCAAACGTGCAAGTCCGTGGGGTCCAGATCCATTCACTAAGAAATCATTCATCCTTGACATAATAAAAAAAAAGTTGTAAAGTAGGTCTCAGAACATTTACTGCGTTTCTTATGATAAGATATGACGTTTTATTAGTATATAGGCAAACGTAAAGACAACGTCGCTAACTGCATGTTTAAAGTATGAAATAAAAACTTGTAGAAGGGTGACTTAATTATTATTGAAGTGTAAACTTCTTTAGACGCGTTGGGTATTTTTGAGATGGGGAAAAAACCATTGAACTCACGACAATGTTACCGTTACTGCCACCTCTGTATATAAGTATCTCATAATTGTTCAATTTTTCACTTCTGTCGGCACTCCCGGAGTGCCACTTTTTTTGTTTCCTACTTACGCCTAAGTAACAGGTACCAATTTTATTGTAGGTACCAAAGTTAAATGACGATCATGAATAGTTGTTATTTATTGCTTAGGTCCAGTTTGGACAATATTCTTTGGTGATTGATATCAGAGGTGATATCAGATTATAATATTTTAATAAATATGATTTCTAGAACCACTTTTATTCGAGAGTTTTGATCGCCTAGTGACAAGAAAAACATCAAAATCAACTCGCGAAATCAATAAGTATAAAATCAAGATTGGAAACTACAAATTAAAAATAAATATCATTCAAAAAGCTATTAATTTAAAACTAAGGCCATTTGAAACGGGTCCAGTGCACACGCCAGTGGATGGAAAAGTTGTGTAGGTATTTGCAAATTCGAGTCATAAGCAAGGTTCTTCTCTAACTGGTTACATTCGAATTAACTGCATTATATATAAAGCGCGTCACGTAGGATGAAGATGCTATAATATTTTATGTTTATATAAATATCGCTCGCCATTCAATGTATGATGAAAATATATATTATCTTCGCTGTGTGTAATGGCCCATTGGATTGCATGGCGAGCGATATAATATATTCACGCGCTAATCTTGATTAATTCAAAGGCAAATCTGAATCTTATCTATTTTTAAGTAGTTTTACACAGTTCCTGCATAAATATTGTTACGGGCTGAGGGTTCGGGATAAAATAATGGGAATCGATCTAACCAAAATAACACTTTTATTCAACACTAAAACGATGAATACACGAACTTGGTCACACGTAATCACAACACACTAATTCACACCACTGTTGCACCACTTAAAGTCACCGAAATGTTCGCACATATAGCAAAATCCAGACTGACTGTCCGGCCATCTCTCCGGCCTATTTATATCGCACACAATTCACTACAATAGAACGATCTCGAACGTTCCAGGAAAGGGTCGGTGTTTCGACAGAATGACCAACCCCCATCCTGCGCAACCGTAAACAATAACACAGCAGGTAAGACAAAAGCGTTCGAGAAACTTCGATTATTACTCATTGTTTAACAGCCTCGGCGTAACAATATGAAAGAAACAGCTTAAAAAGCTAGTCAGCTAGCAAGCGAGCAGCTTACCTCGTGTCTGGGTCCCCTTAGGGTCGTCCATACATTTGATCCGAGATGTCTGTCACGAACTGACTGATATACTGACTAATTGATTGCCTGACTTATGAGCTTAAAGTATGAAAAAAGTAAATTAACTGAAACGTACCTAAAGATGTGGACGTATTCAGTGATTTTTATAGGTTTGGTGAGCATAACTAATGTTTATAAATGAGGTAGACCAACATTTTATATTCTACGAATGTACTCGAATGCATTTTTTTGACATTTGCATATAAAGGCAAATTTTTGTAAATTAAAAATAGTTTAAAACTGTATTCTGAACTTTCAAATTGTTACGAGTTTTAAGATTTTTAAAACCATCTCAAAAAATTTCTAGCTTAGATGGGACTTGACCCCGCAACCTTCCTCTTGATACGAAGATGCACTACCAATTATGCCTGATATTTCGTGCCTGATGTGGCAAGAGCCTGTAGCTCTTGCCACATCAGGCACGAAATTAGTGAAATGAATACGACTAAAGCGCCGTTAGCTCCATCTACAGAAAACTTAGACAGTTTTTTAACCTGCTCAATGCCAAACGTTGCAGTTTAATACATTGTCAAGAGATGTTGTGTCTTATTTAAAACAGTAGTTTTATTTTAATAGTATTATCCGAATACTTTCGGAAAATTCTAAGATTTTTAACTTCGACCTTGACGTGACAAGAGCCTGTAGTACAATTGGTAGTGCATCCTCGTATCAAGAGGAAGGTTGCGGGTTCAAGTCCCGTCTAGGTTTGAACATTTTTGAGATGGTTTTAAAAATCATGGAATTTTCCGTAAGTATTTGGATAACACTATAAAAATACAAATACTATTTGTTACGAGTTTTGTTAGATATTAAGTTAAGTACTAAAGCGGTAAAGAGCCACCAACTCATCTCAGTTGACTTTGTCTACTTTTAGCTGCGTTTGGTTCCAGTAGCTCTAATCGATTTTGACAGTAACGCAGTGGCTAAAACTTCTGAAACTTCTTAACCTTAAACATTCAAGTTTCTACACTAGTAGACATTGCTTTTTATGTCACAATTGATTGCCTAAGGCAATTAAGTAGGCAGGAGATTATTGTGTTGGCACTTGTTCTACAAGATAAATGTTCCTCAGGAATGTTGCCCCACCCCCAACTCCTGGATACCTCCCCTCAAAGTTATTAAACCCTTTTAGTATACGGTTTGGTTTAGTCTAATTGAGTTGAGACAGAGGTTAATTCCTTATGTGGTTAATATATCGTTGTTTTATGCAAATGCTGTGAGGCCAGTTTTGAAAATAATTAAATTCGTTTGTAGCCTCGGGGTTGAATACTGTTTGTTAATGTTTTATGTGATTAGGAAGTTCGTTTAATTTATATTTAGACGGGCCGTGGGCTAGGTTTGAAATCCGTGAAATATCTGTGAGTTTTCTCCAATTCATATTTTAAATTAATTGAATTTGCTACAGAATATAACTCAACTCTACTTATCTTGAAATATAAATTGTTGAATATTAAGTAGGTTAGTATTTAGTCTTATTTATAAGTCTCCACGAGTACATTTTTTTTTTCTTCATTTCTGGTACCGCCTTGACATGCACAACTGTCAAACAACAAATGACAAATGACACGTCCTGTCAATGTATGAATTTTCTTTTTAATTTCTTTATGCGTGTATTTTTTCAATATTTTAATAGTTATTCTGCTATTCAAGACGGAGATAAATACAACAAATCAAAAATCATCAAAATCGGTCCCGCTGTTCTCGAGTTATAAGTGTTCGAACAAACCCGACTTTGTTTTATATATTAAAGAAGATTGGTCGCGATTCTGTTGTTTACTAACTAAAATTAAGTGAAATAAATAATTATTGCTGGACATTTCACACTGCGCGATCTAGCCCCAAACTAAGCAGAGCTTGTACTATGGGAACCAAATAGCTGATAGAATACTTATATACATTTTTTGTTTTGTAAATAGATACTTATAATATATAGAGAAACAACCAGACTCGGAACAAATAGCCGTAGATCATCGTAGATACGTAAATCATGCAAACATTTTGTTCCGCGGTGGGAATCGAATCTGCTACCTCCTGCTCCTCGTCCTATTTTTTGAAATGCTAACGTTCTTGTTTAGTTCCTACTAAAGACTAAAATAACCTCCTATTTAACTAAAATAACTCAATTTTGGAAATGTCATGCCAATTTGGTTTTGGCGTGAACGAAATATACGTTAACATTTTACGAAATTTTTGTTTACTAAAACATAAACAACGGATTCGCCACTAATGTCGCCAATAAGAAAGATATATCAGGCGATGTGGTCGTACAGTGACAAAGCCTTTTTCTACTCTGAAGTTAAATTTAAAAAAATATTGTAGTTTTTAATTAATAAACTTAACTTACTGAGAGTGCAATTATAATGTAGGTCATCACGGCCATTCAATATTTCATCCGGCGATGAATGGATAAGGCAATACAAAATTACTATACAAAGATGATGTGTTAAATTAAATTCATTATGGTGCCTTGGTTAATTAATTTTAGCTCCATAATTTGTGTTGAGACAAAAAAAACTATGATCTTGACATTTTATTAAAGGTTGAACTTTATTAACTAACTGCGAAAGTACAAGCAAAGTACACACACTTATACACACACATCATGGGTATGTTTATATAAAATATATATTTAGGTAAATCTATATTTTAGAAATAATCCCTGAACACTTTTAAATATTTTTAGGGTTCCGTACCCAAAAGGTAAAACGGGAAGCTAAGAATCCGCTGTCTGTCTGTCTGTCCGTCTGTCACTGACCTGTATCTCATGAACCGTGATAGTTAGACGGTTCAAATGTTCACAGATGATGTATTTCTGTTGCCGCTATAACAACAAATACTAAAATCAGAATAAAATAAGTATTTACCCCTTAAATACTTATTTTATTCTGTTTTTAGTATTTAGTTTTACAACAAACGTGATTTTTTTGCCGTTGTTATAGATAATGGTACGGAACCCTTCGTGCGCGAGTCCGACTCGCACTTGGCCGGTTTTTTTTATAGATAATAAAAAGTGCCAAGTGCTTGTCCACTACCTCGCCTGATGGTAAGTGAAGGTGTTGTCGAAAATGGAGCACGCTTGCCTAGAACTTCAATCTTCAAACATGAGATTGAGAGGCAGAGGCTGTTAGTGGCGGGAGCGCCACTAACACCCTCTGTATGTTTGATGACTGTAAGGGTAGATTTACGGAGAAGTAAGTAATGGATTTTAACTTACAAGCTTTTGCATACTTCGTTTGTGTTAAACCCGGATACTTAGAAAAGCCTCATTTCTCAGGTCGCAAAATTTCAAAATATTATATTTTTCAAACTGGTCCAATACTTGACTATAGACGTATCTACCTATTTAATATTATTATGAGCTATGATTAATTCCCTCGGGATATTTAATTTTTTCTCTTCACAACAAAAGATAATGATCCTTCAAGCCGACGACAAATTACATCAATTACGTAGAAGCATAACGTACTTGCCTTAGGCGATTCCAATCGGATACCATGTTTCACAATCAAAGAGTATTATTTACTTATTTATTTTTGACAGGTCGATACCAAATTAAATATGCGTGAAGATAACGAACCATTTAACAATTAACTTAACAAACAAAAGTAATATATTGGTTAAAGTTCGTAAGGAGTAATATATCGTAGTTAAAGTTAAAACAAATATGGCGTGGACGGGAGTATAACTCACTCGTTGGCAGGGCTACCACGGACGTACTCGCAGTTCAGTTAAGCTCTAAATAAAAACCCTTCACTTGAGGTGTTTTTAGTTAAACCAAGCTATTGATATAACATAATAGCGCCTCTACACGATGGACCATGATGGACAATCACAGAATGCGCAATGATTGCCACCATGATTGCGCAGCTATCTACACTATGGGCCATGATGGACAATCACAGAATGTGCAATGATTGCCACCATGATTGCGCAGCTACATTTGTTGATTATGGACGTCGAAACAGTAGCAGCTGCCGCTATTTATTTATTTACTGTATATAACCATTATATAACGCACTCGTCCGCACCGTACCGTAAACAAGTACGAACTGAGTGATCGGCGATCGTATGGACACGCTTACAATCATGGCAATTACGCTAGATCGTCATCAGTCATGGGCGATTGCAGGCAAATATGCCCTCTATACGATGGTGATCGTCTATGATTGTCCATCATGGCCCATCGTGTAGAGGCTACATCAAATCTAAAGAGGTTTCTACAGGGTAGGGAACGCAGTGACTATACCCCGGATGTTGGCGGTGTCAATAGGCGACGGTGACCGCTTACCATTAGGGGAGCCGTAAGCCAGTTTCCCCAAAAATGACATAAAAAAAAGTATTGCACAATTCCACATGTTTCTATGGGTAGGTACATTATTTTAAGAAGTCGTTTTAATAAATCAAATCAGTCGACGACAGCAACCGTCGTATCTCTAAGCTTAATAATTGATGCATAGTAAAGTTAGACACAACACCGCTACTGCCTCAACATCCACGGGAACCCAGGAAAGCTGCTGCCACCAACCCAAAGTTCTACTCCGTTACTTCAAAGAGGATGGCTGGGGTTAGGTTAGAAGGGGGGGTAATGCACAATACACCCTAATGCGGGACGTCAGTGTAGATCTTTTGTTATCTCTTAGAGCTGTCGTTTATGCAAACAATTTGTTGCCTAAAATTGCAAAAAGGATGTGCAGCAGCCCTACATGCAAATAACTCTGGCTAAGAGACGTGCAACACAAATATTTAATATCGACGAGTTATTGTATTCGCTCGCCGATAAATATCGTTTGATTGTACGAGCTAATTAGCACGCCGGGTTATTTCATAAAATAATTGACATTTACCCAGTGCGTGCATAGACGAGGAACTCTAAGGTTGAGATAAATAATCGTTGCTAAGCTTTTGCTTAGTTAGGACCTCTACCACTCATGTTTTTTTTTGTTTCACCGTGACAGGAATAGGCTACGCATTTTTTAAGTATCGCATGTGTGTCTTAACCTCAGTGTTAGTACATTTTGTGATTATAATATTACTTAGTTGAGATTTTCTTATATTAACTTATTAGTTTCTAGAGCTGTTTAATATTAAACCACGTGCGAAGTAGAATCCCAGTCAGATAAAGATAATTAAGAGGTAACTAACATATTATTGCACTCGGTAGTTAGAAGCAAATTCAAACATTACATCCCATATACCCTAAATAAATGCGAAAGTATTGATGCTCGTTTATTACTTAATCACATCGTAAAGGCTAAACCGATTTTGATTAAATTTGGTATACAGATATTTTTGTAGTACTAATATTATAAATTTGAAAATAACTTTGCCTGTCTATCTCTCTGTTTGTTTCGCTTTCACGACTACCGATTTCGATGAAATTTGGTATAAAGATAGATTATGACCGGGATTAAGACATGCTTCATTTCATCCAACTGCGCAGAAGGAGGGTCATGTTCTTAGGTTATATAGATTCACCTTCTGCATGAACCCAAAAAAATATTAGTCTAATTTACATCTTACGGACATCTTTAACGCGGGTGTTTTTGTTCATGAAAGATTCGAAATAGAATCAATTACATAATTTATCTATATTACGTACTGGTACTAACGCCGACAATTCGTTTACTTACGCCGAAGGCGTTGGGCGGAAAAGGCGGCGCGTTGGGCGGCCCGCCCCGTGCTTTCAAATTCCTTGAATTAATTAATTGATCTTATTGCATTATGTAAATATTTCTTTGAAAATAATAGTAGGGCTTGTATTTCTTTTATTTTTAGGTACAGGATAACAAGAGAGTTAAAAACAGGACATATTTTAACTATATGGAATAAATAGACCGAAAAAAAGCAAATCACTCGATATTGGGTACTTACCATAGTTCGTATTTCCATATTATAAATATTAATAACTGCATCTCCCCCAACTTGGGGTCTTGGGGGAGATCTTTGCCCAGCTGTAGGACGAGATAGGTTAGAGAAAAAAAATAACTACATAGATGAACTATGGCAATAAATAAAAATCCCTGGTACACCCAGTTATATTGAAGTGGACCACGGGAAGAAAAAATAAATTGTCCCAGGTGAACTATGTAGGTGTACCACGAGTAGGGAGCAATCTTTACAATATAAATAAATTATAAATATTGCCGGACATGTCACACAGCGCTATCTAGCCCCAAACTAAGCAGAGCTTGTACTATGGGAACCAGATAACTGATAGAATACTTATATACTTTTTTTTGTAAATACATACTTATCATATATAGAAAAACATCCAGACCCGGAACAAATATCTGTAGATCATGCAAACATTTATTCCGCGGCGAGAATCGAACCCGCTACCTCCTGCGTCTCAGCCGTATGTATGAATATATGAATACTAGCTTCCGCCCGCGGTTTCACACGCGTGGTTTGTTAATTAAAAGTAGCCTATGTGTTAATCCAGATTATAATCTACATTCATACCAAATTTTATTAAAATCCATTCAGTAGTTTTTGCGTTTATAATATTAGTGGGATTAGACACAACTTACACTGACCCTCTTAAAAATTGATAAAAACGTAATATTTCATAATTTACTAATTAACTACTTTTCATTATACCAGTGCACCTAGTGGCTATTTCTTACAAGTTTTTTTACAGCGTACAGTAACGTAACCAATCAATACGAGATAAATCTTCCGTATAATGATCGTGTAAAGTTATAAACCCAATTAATCAGATATTCAGATCAAACACATCGCATGAGACAAAGCCTCCGATCCAATTAGAGGACCATAACGACATCAAACAATCACAAAAACCACCATACACCTTCTAAAACTACATCCATTTCTATTACCACGAAGTTAAAGATCAAATTCGTTTAAAAGGGTTATTCTGGGTATTCTACTAATGGTAAGTTGATACTGCTTAATAGTGCGACGAAACATGGACCACTCATTAGAGAAAACAAATCATGATAATTAGGTAATAAAACCGACTTTGTTCCCATTGTAGGGTAATTCCCCTGATTGGCCTTTATGGCGTACTGATTGTTACAAATTCGTTTACGACATGTGGCTCTTTTCGGAACCGATTCTTAGTAGTGTCGGAACATGTGTTTAATTAAATGTGTCCGTTTTCGGAATTGGTTGAGGAGCTGGCCTGTTGCCGCCTGTTGTGAAAACTAAGTGACTAATACAACTGAAAAACAAACACCTACAACTTACCTACAATCAAACAAACTTAAATATAAACATGACAATATGATTGGAAACTAATAGTACATACTCACAAAAATATAGCGACTTATTAATTTCGTTTGACGTTTAACACGTAGTATATTATTTTTCTATGGTAGGTACAATTTCTATGATATTATTTCCAAACAAGTTCTCTATAATTAATTAATTTGACTATCTCCGTGGCGCAGCGGGCGAACAGCCGGATGAGACGCAGGAGGTAGTGGCTTCGATTACCGCCGCGGAACAAATGTTTGCATGATCTACAGATATTTGTTCCGGGTCTGGTCGTTTTTCTATATATTATAAGTATGTATTTACAAAAAAAAAGTATGTAAGTATTCTATCAGTTATCTGGTTCCTATAGTACAAGCTCTGCTTAGTTTGGGGCTAGATAGCGCTGTGTGAAATGTCCAGCAATATTTATATTTATAATTCGTTAACCGTTATGCAAAACTTCCATTTAAAACTCCTCTCCATTCAAAGGTTGTCTGGAAGAAATCGCTTTTAAGCGATAAAACCGTACATTAAACATTTTCGTGTTTCTCATTTTGTTGTATCTAGCTTGTAAGATATAATAAAGAATTTTCATTGACTCATATATAACCACAGATCCCGGCAAGGCTCCCAGTAACTTTGTTTTCCTAGTCTAGAATCTAATGATACGCTTCTTATAAAGTGTCGATAAAATACTGAATCCAAACCGGCTATATCTTACAAAACCAGACATTATTCTATTATGAACACTCAATAAAGGCGCCACAGGTTTCCATACACGATGGTTTTATGGGATATTATAGGATTATCATGCTCTATGCGTTACAATTATACCAATTTGTGGAGGATGGCGCCAGCGGTTAGTACTAAACTTTTAAACGATTGATTCTCTGATCCGTTCTGATTAATTTGATTATTCGAGGCTTTTGGGAAGTTTGTTGTAAAAGTGTTAATCACCGTGTTTGGTTTGTTCAAAAAATATAGTTCTGATTTTGATATTTATATCCTTACACACCTACAGAAATTATCCTTTGAATCGAGTAAAAACAATTTTGGAGATCTTCACCTACATGCCTAGAGACAAAAAAAGTACACTCATATTTAAAAACATTCAAGTACAAATTAAATTCAAACCGATTATGTTTTCTTTCAAAAAATATTTAATCAACATTTTTGACATCTTTTTAGCTTAATATTATTGACGCAATTAAATTTCACGGCTTTACAAATAGCTCAATTAAGAGTGGGTTGAGCCACAAAAAGTGGTCGGCGATTTAATATTATGTCAAGGCATTTTCCTTTTAGCAGACAAACCAACAAATTTACGAAACTCAACTACTCATAAACTCTTGTTCAAATTAGTATGTGAAAATAGATAACGAATCGTAGATCAAAGCCTGAACTATGTACATATTTAGCGTATTATCTTCCAACTTCTTATTCTTCTCCATCGTGTCGCTATAGTTCATAGAACTATAGGTATATTACATTTTGTACTGAGTGAGTACTGCAACAGCGTTATCTGTGGCAGTAAAAGTATCCCTTAAAATACTATAAATAATAATATATGAATACTATTATAAATAATTAGGGCACAAATGAGCAGCTTATTAAGTCAGCTTTTAGATCCTCGACACTCCATTGAAATTGATTTAATTACATATTACCTCTACAGGCGCAGAGGGTTATCTACCCGTGGTTTGTATTTGTGAACAACACTATACTTATGCAACTTATACAGAATGTATTTATTTGACACACACAAAGAAACACAGAACGGATCACAAACAAAATAGTAGACAGACAGGAAAAATACAGTAAAATAAGATATTATAACATGGGTAGAACACAGGTACCTACCCAGCCAATAGGTAGATGTACTAACTAGTCCCGCTCCGTGCCACGCATGGCCCAACAAGTCCTGCCTCAGCTTTAAGCTCCTTTGTCAACGATCAATAAAATACTAGATATACGATCGGCCCGTCAAGGATGTCCACGCTGGAGAGTGCTTAAACGCCGCTTAAGCACTCTCGGCTCTTAGTCGCGCGCTTGCCGTCGAAGTGACAACATGCCCAAGTGCTCCGTCAAAAGTTGCAAAAACAACACTTTAACTACATTAAAAAAAGATGGAATTTCGTATTTCCGGTGAGTATTACCTTAAAGTTTGATAATTTGATGAATTTGATTTTGAATTAGTCTATAATATGCTTTAAAACAATATTTTACGGAAATATTTGTAACTACAGACACACGACTACGCTACGCTACTGTCCCTTTCCCTCGCGTTGCATCGTTCATTTATCTGTACGTGACCGAAGACCAATGAACCGGACTACATTAAATTTCGAATGAATGGAGTCGCATACTAAAAACATTTTAACAAGTTTAAAAAACAATTTTATTAGTAAGCATTATATACTAATCAGATGCGGCCAATTCTAAAACTACCTTCATGAAACAAACAACTCTCGTGTTTTATTTTTATCAAATTCATTAAAAAAACACGCGGTAGCCTACCCTACCGTTAAATTGTGGGCAACGAGATAAATTTTCGGTACTAAAAATACAGGCATTTTTACCACCAGCGCCACCAAGCCCCTTTATCTGAAGTACAATAGCCTAATGTCAACTGCTCGTTATCTGTTACAAAATACACAATTAACAGCAAAAGAGAAATTGAAACTCTTAGCTAGGCTTACAGCACTCTATATCTTTGTCCTACTTCTTGCAATATTTACTTTTTGCTGATTTCTGCCTATACTGTTAAAGTTCTAGTACTAAACATGGTTCTGCAATATTGTATACAATACAAAATTCGATTTTATTCAAAACTAGAGGTTGCCCGGGAACTTCGTACGCGAGGATGAAAATGTTATGACCCTTCTTTTTGCATCATTGACCTCGGTCTCATACATTGAAGGGAGATTTACGATTTTATTATTGTAGAGAAGAGAATTCATCTAGGACCCGAGTAGTCGGCAAGACAAATTAATCGAGCCCAAAAACTCGATGAGGTGGCATCGTTTAATCACAGTTCCCATAGCCATCTTCTGGCTCCATCATCAGACCCTGGATATCATCTAGGTAAAGAATACTCTTTAACACTAATCGAACGAGCCCACACTCGATGTAACTATGTCATTTTATTACAGAGTTCCCATAGCCTGGCTCCGTCATTAAACTCTGACCTGGATATCATTTAGGATCCGAATACTAGTTAAGACAGATCAAATGAACCTAAAGTCGATGTTGTTGTGTAGTTTAGTTTAAGCATCTGATGATGCACCATCTTACCGCATCATGAGATCAGCTTCATGTCGCATATGCATGCAAAATTTCAACTTAAATCAGAAACCGGGCAGGTCTAATATCGCAATATTTTATTACCTATAAACGATAGACAAGACAACGAGGCACATTAAACTGAATAGGAGCCTGTAAAAATGAAAGATTTTATCAAACTATCCGATTATTAAAAAATCCGACTTTTGAATTTGGTTAACAAATGATTTATCCCTACGTAATAGATTCGAAATTTCATTTCTCAACAAAAAAATATTGTGTACGTTTCTACTCCTCCACACTTCTGTTCCGAACGGAGTAATTTTATGATCTTCGAACAGCACATTTTGAATCCGACCTTATTGCCATACCGTTAAAGTCAACAGTTTTTTAAAGGACAAAAGAAGGCAATATATTTTTACGACTTAACAGCTGCTTCATTTCATAACGTCATATCTCCAAAATGCGAATGCTTGAAATGAAACTTTTAATCTGCGGAATAAAGTCGAGTTTAGACTATTTCACTTTTGGTATTAATAATGTTAGGCATTATCGGCACTCACACAAATGCAAGGTATCGTTCGCCGCTTTTCGGCGGTGAGTTTGTTAGGGACAGTGATTCCTGAGATTATAATTTCTTTGTCCTTTGTGCAAAGCAGCGCTGGTGAATATGATGATGATGATGTGATGTCTTTTTTTCATCTTTTTAGGGAGCAGTGGTGACAACTGAGTGACGTCAACACGGCAATACTACCAGGCTTACTGCTACGTTACGGGTGACATTGATTTGGGGGGGAGGGTTGGGAGCGTCGTTTCTTTACGTAAATAGTAATGGTTAGTATTTCTTGCTACTTTACTTATGTACTTTACTTATGTAGAATTTATTTTCCTAACTTAAGTTTACTCCTAGACGTTGCGAAATGACTGCCGGATTACAGTCACGAATTTATGAAGTAATAATCGGCATTTACGGCAGAATCTTATTTATATATAATTATTTGATTAAATAATCCCAAAAATCTACGAACAATGAGCCCGCGGTGAAATTGGTATCGCGTCAATTATCAAGATTTAAAAATCTTAGGATTAGTAGCTTAAAACAAAACAAGAAAAAAATACCTTACTTAAAGTTCATTACTTCTGAGTAAAACAACAGCAGAAGAAAACTTTATATAGCAACAGCAGAAATTGATAATAAAATTAAGTTATGGCTAATCATTAGTGATAAACAAAACTTTTTATGATGAGTTGAGTCCGTCACGCGTCGTCGGCTTTTACAAACAGTCCCTTAAATGGAACATAAAGCCCCGACATGGCCACACTGAGTTTTTTGCTGCCAATTTGACAAATGACATTTGGCTTTGAAGTCTGGCTTTTGAAAGTAACTTTAAATAGGGTAGATAGAGATAGTAGGATACAAAATAAGACATTTATTTATTTATTATGGTACACAAAACAGAATACAACCAGTAAATTTTGACGACCTCCGTGGCGCAGTGGGCGAATAGCCGGTTGAGACGCAGGAGGTAGCAGGTTCGATTCCCGCTGCGGAACAAATGTTTGTATGATTTACAGATATTTGTTCCGGGTCTGGATGTTTTTCTATACCTATATATTCTAGGTAAGTATGTATTTACAAAAAAAAAGTATATAAGTATTATATCAGTTATCTGGTTCCCATAGTACAAGCTCTGCTTAGTTTGGGCTAGATAGCTGTGTGTGGCATGTCCAGCAATATTTATTTATTTATAAATACAACAATACTGGGAAATACAAAGGTTATGTGTTACAACAGCTTATTGCTCATATAAAGAATGTTACCTTTTGTCGATAGATGTGGCTACCAACCACCATCTTTTACCAATCCCCTTTCAGAATACACTGTACAGTTGTTGAAAAACACAGAAACGCAAAACAATAACATGAGTAATCAAAATAATAAATGACGGCCCAAAGCGGATCGTTTTTGTACCCAATTATTTTTATTGGTGTTCTGTTAATTACATTCTTTGGCGGAATCAGTCACGTGTAAAACAGGTGGCCGCTGACTATATAGCTGTATACTGGGTGTTAACTTGCACCGTGAGTTTGATTTTCTATTAAAAAAAGCATGTGTGCAATTCACACGTGGTAGAAGTGAAACCTTCAGAAATGTTGGTTTCAAGATAATGAGACGAATGTAAAATTTCGGGAAGATGATAATTGTAGGTTTTAGTAATGATCATAGTGATAGACAATTATTTTATGTTTTATACATATTACATAGATTTATTCAGACTCAGAGCTTACATTTTCGATAAATGATACGGCTTATGGTAACTAAACTGTCACTTTTTCGTTTCATCGACTTTCAAATCACAACGATGCTAAAGAAGTTTACACTTCAAAAATACCTTGAAGAGAAAATCGTTTTTAATTACAAGTAATGGAAAACAATTTTCTCTTGAAGGTGGATTTTGGGATCCCCTTCGACCTTGACCGATTTTGAACCTTGAATGGAATAAAAACTAATTTGTAACATCACAGTAAATACACAAAAAAAAAAAGATAATGGTACAAAAGATAACTTAAAACTAAACAATCTACTGTTATAAGTTTCAAAGCTCTAACTCATTATAATGCGGGTTGTAATACGATCAAAAATTTAAAATCCACCTTGAGGGGAATTCCTAAGGTGGATTATTGGACCAACTCAGAGAAAGACAGAAGATAATAATATCGGTTCGATAGGAAACCCGTGCCAAGGGTGCGGTGCATATACAGGGTGTATGGTAATATATTGACGATAATCAAGTGATGGTTTCTCAAAAAATAAAAAAAGACTTCTCGAAAAAAAAACTACATGTGATATTATCAAATTTTAAAGAAAATCGACAAAGTTTAGGTGATAAATTCGATATAAAACTTACTGCCTACTCTTGCAACCGATATCCAAAAATAAAGGCTGATTTGATATCTCTTTCGGAAATGGCTGTGGGTTTTTGATTAGATAGGAACAACAAGAGATATCTCGAGATGTCACCAATACAGTATTTGTAGTTAGATGGCAAGCATTATGCAATAGCACATCATAAGTTTAAGTGTTTGTTTTTACAGGCCAAAATAAATTTTACATTTCTAATGTATAATAAATATTGCACAAATTTATTTATTATCATCATCAAAATAACCCCGTTAATTTTTGTACGTATATTATCAGACACCCTGTATATTATATGTGTTCTGGAATATATAAAAATAAAATGTATTAAATATATTATTTAATTATTTTATAGTTTTATAAATAATTGTATATTCTTTTTGTTCTGGTGTGCAATGATGTTGTCAGATCAAAAATGCTGGTTATTTATTTAGAGAAACCAACGACGATACAATTTGTATGGACGAAATAGCTTAGAACTAAGTAGGCTAATAACAGATTTCTACGTTTGAACATTGTAAAGAAAGATGTCGGAATAAAACAAAAACAGCCACAGCTGTTAGCCTATTTTAGAGTTACAATCAATTAGTATCTACTAGTGGTTCGCCCCGAACTGAGATCTCGCGAGTCTCCGATCAAAACAAAAAATATTATTTGTAATCTTTGACTATCAAAATAGTGCCACGAAATACAAACCAACTAACTTGGACTACAGTTTCATTCAAATTACAGGTAACGGCAGTTCATGTTAATTGGTTACTCTTTTTTGGGGTACAAATGGCACTTATTCTGGATTTCAGACTTTTGTCTATATTTATGTCACTATGTCCCTACACGCATACCAAATTACAGCATTGTGGGGTCACTGGTGCACCCTGTGAATTTTGTCACAGTTCAGTTTTTGTTATGGCTAACACTCAGATTATACAAACAAACAGATAGAGCGCGCCGAACGTGCGAGTGAAGCCACACAAGCGAATACAAATTTAAAAGCGAATACAATCTCGCGGCAGTGCTAAAGATAGCGTCGTACTGCTTGAACGTCTCGAGTGATTCATTATTTTCTGTCAAAAATGCCGTCTTGTGTTATTAAACAGTGTAAAAGTTGTTCCCAAAAACAAAAAAAAAGTGGATGGAATATCATTTCACAAGTAACTATAAATTATTTAATTGATTTTATTATTTATTCACCCAATAATTAAACGGTTGTCTCGAAACACAAAACCTCGACATTAGTTCGACTGTGTTGCCAGTTTTCGGCAAAATGTTTTCCCTTCAATTGGGGAAACTACCTGTTGATCTAGGCGTTAGCTAGCCTGACTGTTAAATGTACGGACGTGGGTTCGATTCCCACGCGTAATCTCACGCCTAAATTGTTATTCCGAATTTGTATGTATTTCTATAATTATGTTATTGCCGTTTACTGTGATTCGGTGATTAATATCTTATGCGGGATTTTAAATATAATTGTATATGTATAATAATTTAGTTCCGTATGTATATATGTAATGTATATACATTACATATACATACACACATATATAAAAAATTATATATATAGAGAAGTAATAGCGATCCGCCCTCGCTTCGCTTCGGGAAAAATATCCTACCAGAACATTTTACCGGGATAAAAATATCCTATATGTTAATCCAGATCATATTCAATATGTGCAAAATTTCACAGAGTGAATCTGGTGAAGTTGTTGATAGAAAAGTATTTAATGGTGCGATTGCACTATATAGCAAAATTAGAAACTAATTCTCGACATGTAGAAGCCAAACGGCAATATTACAAGAAATTAGTGTAAAATTAAGTTGGTTAATTTTTTTGGCAATATAATTAATTATGATTTTAATAAATACTTTGGATTCATATGTATGTTTTTTTTATCAGTCTAATGAAATGAATATACTAAATAATAATATATATATATATATATATACTATATAATCATTACTACAGAAAAAACTAAAGTATTATTATAAAGTCCATTTTTCCAAAAAGTGTTATTGTAATTTTTCAAATTCTAATAAAAGTCCGGATATATCCTGCGTTGTTGGCTAGTCTCTTGCGAGATGGCCGCCGTAGCCGTAATTCGGCCAGGAGGACATTAAAGTCCATGTAAACCTCAATAAACACCGGACGGACCGCTAGTTATAAAAATCTTCACATATTATTTCTTCTGTAATTTTACAATGCGTTTACAATGGTACATGAAATATTTAAGTGTTTAATAAACTAGTTAATTAAATAATTGTTCAATCCTAATACTCACACAAATTTGTATTTAATTAGTAACAAATTCATGTATCCAAATAAAATTTTAGAACCTGTTGTCGTAAAAGGACATTAAAAAAAATACAGGGAGTTTTTTTCGTTTTCTGGTATCATTACACGCACACTGATGCACGTGTCCCTACAGAGCTATTTCTAATCGCCACGCACACATGAATGATAAGTGGCGTCATACTGTTTGTTGCGTACACTCTATCTGTTTGTTGCGTACACTCTATCTGTTTGTTTGTATAATCTGAGGGCTAACAACTCAATAACTATAAAGACTTTACTAAAAATAAGAACGTAGTCTAAATGTACTAAAGAAGACCTTTTATTTGATGTCCCATTTGCCCTAATTGTCTCATTTTCTTTTTATTTTACCCCTCTTGAACCCCAATATCTCATCAACCCCACCACATTTTTAGCTCATTTAGTCACACCAAAATTGTGCCATCACTACCTATTTTATTACCTATCTATGCCGATTTGCCCAAGTTGATTTAGAGATCTCGCTTCGCTCAATCAATTATTAGATTGTACACTGCACCTATAATGAAAGGAATTTAATGTAAATTATTGTGTTTTATGCTGTATAAACCATGAAATAACATGAATAGTGTTACGCCGAGGCGGTCACAGAATAAGTAATAGTCTGCTTTTCTCGACGGCTCTCGGCTTATCTACTGTGTCACAGAATAAGTAATACTTGGTATGGAATATACCTACATGCTACGTTTTTACCTACAGTTGCACAGAATAAGAAAGAGTAGTCCTGTCGATTCTATACGATTCTAGTTGTTAGCGGAACTTTCCAGAGCGTTCGCGAAGGCGTAGTGGCTGCGTGCAGTATAAATAGAGCGGAGAGACGGTCGGTCGGAGGAGTTTGATCCGATTGAGCCCTCTGAAGTCTTTGACACTATCAAGGCCCTACACCCAAAGAAAGCCTCCGGCCCCGACGGCATTTCTAACAGAGTACTCAAACAGTTCTCTGTTCCCCTTATCCATATCCTAGTCTGCATCTTCAATGCGGCTATGGAAACTTGCACCTTCCCTGATGCTTGGAAGGAAGCCAACGTCATTGGCATCCGAAAACCCAGCAAACAGGCAAACGATCCAACTAGTTATCGTCCCATTAGTCTACTTAATAGTCTAGGCAAGATATATGAGCGTCTTCTAATGAAGCGCCTCTGGGCTCATGTCAATGAGTTCAAACTCCTTCCCGACGAGCAGTTTGGCTTTCGAGCCCAACATTCATGCCCACAACAGGTGCTCCGCATAACGGAGCATGTCCTCTCCAACTGGCAAAGTACCTGGCCTTCAGATACTGGTGCCGTCTTCCTCGACGTAGCGAAAGCTTTCGACAAAGTCTGGCACAACGGCTTGATCTACAAGCTATTCAAACTCGGAGTCCCAGACAGACTCGTGCTCATCATACGAGACTACCTACAAGGTCGCAGCTTTCGCTACACCGTGGAAGGCACTCTCTCTAGTCCTAGACCAGTCAGAGCAGGAGTCCCTCAAGGCTCCGTTCTCGGCCCCCTCCTGTTCACGCTGTACACCAGCGATATCCCCCGCACTCCTCAAGTGGAAATAGCCCTATACGCAGACGACACAGCCTTGTACACATCCAATCGGAATCCCGATCGGGTGGGTATAAGGCTGCAGGCTGCCCTTCACTCATTAGCCACTTGGTTCCGCAAGTGGCGGATCGAGGTAAACCCGTCGAAAAGTACAGCAGTGTACTTCTCACGGAGAAACCTCACTCCCAAACCGATCTCTCTATTTGGCCAGCCCATTCGCTGGGCCCCATCAGCCAAATATCTGGGTGTCATCCTCGATAGGCGTCTTTCCTTTAGGTTGCACATCACTAAGAGGTGCAACCAAGCAAAGTTCACCCTAGGACGATTGTCCTCACTTCTAGGCGCGAAAAGTAAAATGTCCCTTAAAAATAAGGTGACTCTTTACAAAGCGTGCATTCGCCCCATTATGACATACTCATCTGTAGTATTTGCCCACTCTCCTAAAGTTGGTGCCATTCAGGTTATTCAAAATCGCTTCTTGCGAAAAGCCTCAGGCTCGCCCTGGTACTTTCGCAACAAAGACCTACATCGCGATTTGAAATTAGAATCAATAGCCAGGTTCATGAAGCTCGCTTCCAAGCGGTTTTATGAACTTGCCTCTAATCATCCGAACCCTTTGGTACACACCATTCCGGTTTACCCGTTGGATCCGCCCGCCAACAAAATCCTCCGTCGTCCGAGACACGTTCTCGGAGACCCGGATGACGAAATCACCTCTGCTAATGCGGAAGGTGAGTCATCCATATCAGACAGAGCAAACACTTCACAGAAACACCGACCTCGCCGGCGAGGTCGACGAGTCCCTTCAGTCGCCGCTTATACGAGGTACAGACATGTACCCGGGCGTTTCTCTCCTATCCCCATCCCGGCAACAGCCCAAGCCGAGGTTCGTACCTAAGTGGTGCCCTTGCGCTAGTTGCCTAAAAACTTACTGGGCTGAGCGCCATCTGCGCTCGCCAAAAGTTCGGTTAAGCTGTCACGGCCTCAGAGGCCAACAGCGAGATTAGTCCATCCGAAAAAAAAAAAAAAAAAAAAAGAATCGGTCGGAGGAGTCAGTCTGGATTTGGCTATACATGCGAACATATCGGTGACTTTTAGTGGTTTATTGTGCAACAGTGGTGTGAATTAGTGTGTTGTGATTACTTGTGACTAAGTTCGTGTATTCATCGTTTTAGTGTTGAATAAAAGTGTTATTTTGGTTAGACTGATTTTCATTATTTTATACCGAACCCTTCAGCTCGTAACAATAGAAAGCAAATGTTGCTGTTACTATAGATTAGTAAATATTGCTTCTGAGAGTTTTTATACCAAAAAAGAGTGAGGAAGGAGAGATTACAGTAACTGTGTTGAAAAATATGAATGGTGCGTGAAGATAAGTGCCGGTAAACGGGAAACCTGATTTCTGGGTAAATTTGGTTTTTGGCGAAGCAAAGCGTGAGCCGCAATCGATTTTTTACTGGCACCATTGTGATGGGCCTTTGTTTGTTTGTTTGTGCTTAATTGTATTATGAAGTTATGTCGACTATTTGCCGATAATATACCTATACCCTTGGATAATAAACACATCTAGAGAGACAGGTCGCGGACGATAAAATGGAGAAAATAATTTTAGCGATAGTCGTCATCGTATCCAAAAAAGATTTTTGAGGCTAAAATCGCCTTCCATGATCTTCAGATTGGTGGAGTGAGAGTACTTCTTTTTATTTTTATACCCCCTTGAGATGAAACAAGCCTATGGCCCACCTGATGTTAAGTGGTAACCATCGCCTATAATCAAAGTATTGCCTCGTAGGTCACGCATCTTAGAAACGTGCCCTACGATGCACTGCCTGCGTCTATCAACTTAAGGCATAAGTTGTATTTATATCCCACGAACGTCACCGTTCTATATAACACACTGTAAATCCAGTCCATCCCAAGGTGATCTGGAAGAAATTGCTTTTATTCATCTCTTATTGTTAACCGCCGATTGTTATTCGCGATATACCTAAGTATTTATTTTATTATTAAAAAGTTTGTTTTTATGTGATCTACAAAAAAGTGTTTTCTAATGAATTATTTATTTTCAGGCATTAGGGATGTGCCGAGTTTTACTTGTTGGAAAAATACTAGCAGAGTTCGCACATTTTTCTATAAAAGCTGGCTCATACACCGACGCCATTTTGTTTTTCTTTTTTCATATGGCGATCTTTACCTCCGAATATCTCGGGAACGTGGCTCGTTAGAGTACCATATTACTAAAAAAATTGATCAAAATGACGGAGGGTGGATATGCCACAAAGGTTCTATCCCCATTCTATTGTGCCCAGGAATATTTTTAAAATTTCCTGATCCTCGTTCTTCATCTAATTTTTTTTTATATATAACTTGGGTAATTGTAGAAACGAATCTAAAATGGCGCTGAAAATCATTATTTGTTTCTTTAATTAACCAGGTCTCCATTTGATTGGTCATTTTGCAATGACAAGCATCAAACGTGGACTCAATCGAATTTGACTAAACTTACTACAGGATTAGAAATTCAGATTAAAATCACAACGAATCGCCTTGAGTCACATGTTCACAACACATAGTTGCATCTCTACATTCATTATTCCGTCGTAATCAATATTATAGCAGTAATCAGTGCATTATTGCTTTATTATTGCCATTAGCGGCCCGCTCAGATCTTTATTGTTTTAATTTTACCGATAATTGCACATGTAATCTTGTAATTTCATATTAATAACGATCGTGAGTTGTGACCAGCTGTCGAGAATGAATTATGGTAGAAGTGTGTACTCTACTTAGGGCTAAGTATGTATGATTATTATGATACCTTAAAAGCATTTTTTTTGACAAATATTTGCTTGGTCTGCAGATTCTGATATTTATCAGGGAATTGAAGGCCGAGAAAGAGGGATATCTAAAATTAAAATTATGTTTTACCGCCAACAACTACTTTTTACCTACTTATAAGTAGATAATATATAGGTATTCATTTTTTGGATTTGATATAGCATTCATGTTTCAGAAAACAGAGTAGTAATTGATAGAGCGAAGCGGGATCTCCAAATCAACTTGGGCAAATCGGCGTTGTATGTATGTATACATATAAGTATGTATGTATGTATGTTTGTTTATCCGAGGATACCTTTCGAAGCGATGATCCGATCATCGTGAAATTTGATACATAGGTAGGTAGTGATGATACAATTTTGGTGTGACTAAATGTGCTAAAAATTTTGGGGCATTGTTGAGATATTGGGGTTCAAGAGGGGTAAAAAAAGGAAAATGAGACTATTAGGTCAAATGGAACGTCGAATGAAAGATATTCATTTGTACATTTCAACCCCGTTTTTATTTTTAAATTATTCTTTGTAGTTTTTGAGTTATTAGCCATACTAAAAACAAAACTTTGACAAAATTCACAGGGTACACCAGTAACCCCACAATGCTGAAATTTGGTATTCGTGTATCTTTAGTGACACAAATATAGGGAAAAGTCTGAAATCTAGAATAACTGAAATTTCTACCCCTAAAAAGGGTAATCAATTAACATGAACTCCCGTTACCTCTAATTTGAATTAAATTTAGGTCAAGTTATAATGGTTTTGTATTTCGTGGCACTAATTTATTAGTCAAAGATTGAGACCGGCATGCACAAATATCACTAAACGTATTTAGCGACTAAACATGTTTAAATTTGACGTATTTGTATGTTTTGTATTTAGCCACTAAATACGTTTAGGCATCACTGTGCAAGTAGCCCTAAGCATAATATCTATTTTGTTTTTTGGGAGATTCGCGAGATCTCAGTTTGGGGTGAACCACTAATATACTACAATTCAGATGGTTCCAATATAACCTCATATGTCAAAATTCGTCTAGTTACTTAGCGTACAGGATGCGCCAAACGAACAGACATTGCTGTCTACACCAGTGCGCTTTCACGTTCATCTTGCGTCTTCAACTTACAATTCGTCTTGCGTCAAGCGTATGCATTATTGATAGCTGTATGACGCAAGCAGCTTACCGTTTACGCCTTTAATAGCATCAAGATGAACGCGTGTAAACTTTTAGGTATATTAAGTGCAAGAAAAAAACGCAAGAAGAGAAGGATCTGGATGGAATATTATTTGAAAAACGGAACAACCATCTTCCGCTATTTTGTGGTAAAACACTTGTAATGTTGCACGCCAACTCATCGGTGCCAGATCGGCATGCGCTATTGCATGGGCTATGGCGCTTTATGCATGCGTCAACGACGCAAGATGAACATGAAAGCGCACTGGTGTAGACATAGCAATACATACATATACCCTCCTTCGCAGTCGGGTAAAAATACAAAGTTAAGTCCATGCAATTAGGACTTTAATACCTTTTATTTAACTAAAAGGTATTAAAATCGTAATTGCATTGACTTCAGTTCAGCTATCGCCGATAAACTCAGCATTTAGTTGTAAACTGAAAGTGTACAATGTATAAAGCTAATTGTTCTCTGATCATAGGGTTAGTGTGGAGCCAATAGTACACTCGACGACAAAAAACACTCGTTTAAAGAGTGACTCTATTTTTCTAGACTGTTGGCTGACTCCCAGTGCTAGTCATTGGCATATCTATTACGTCACACACTCCGGTAACACCAAGAAATAAATTATACTCAACAGTCACATACTTAGAACAAAGTCTTTGATCAGTGTGTGCTACCAGTGATGGCACAGAAACGTGGTCTCTCACTATGGGCCTCATAAGAAGGCTCAAGGTCGCCCAGCGTGCTTTGCGAAGTGCGGAGATTCCCAGATAAACCAAAAACTCTGACTTAGCCAAGAGGATTGAGGATTATCAGGCTGAAGTGGCAGTGGGCGAGGAAATACTGACGGCCATCGGGGCAGAAAGGTTCTTAAGTGGTGACCACGCACCGGAAAGCGCAGCGTAGGACGACCCCTCACAAGATGGAAAGATGACCTAGTAGGAACCTTTGGGTGATGCCGAAGTGTTTGTCCTATGGTTGATAAGATGATAATGAGCCACATACCTTCATAGTCTTGTCTGACCTCACACTAGGATTACCACAACAGACAGACCATGCAAACATTGATATTTGGTAGTTTATTTAACTACCACAATATATTTTTTAAGATTTAACTTTGAGTTAATTGATAAGAGACGTAATTATTTCCAATTTTAACTAAATCTCACTACTTCATAGTGTAAATTGTATTATTATAATCACGTTTTATTGATGACTGTACCTAGGTAATGATGGTTCCATTTACGATGCGCTTGCACACCTGGCAATTTATATAAATGCTTAAACTTTATTTTAACTTCGGGTAATCACTGCATTTAACATTTTCTAACTATTGGTTTAACTGTTTAGGTAGCGTAGGTAATCTATTATACCTATGAATACCTACGCTATATACGGTGTTTGATAAATATAAATAGGTACGCACATAAATGAAAGGGGTTATTTTGATGAGTTTAATAAATAAATTTGTGAAATGTTTACTATAGTAAAGTGAAATTTATTTTGGCACGTAAAACCGAACACTTTATTAAACTTATGTTGTGCTATTGCATGATGCTTGCCATCTAAACACAGATACTGTATTGGTGACGTCTCGAGATATCTCTTGCTGTCCTTTTCTAACCCAAAATCCGCAGCCAATAGATATCAAATCGGCCTTTATTTTTGGATGTCGATTGCAAGAGTAGGCAGCAAGTTTTATATCGAATTAATCACCTAAACTTAGTCGATTTTCTTTAAAATTTTATAATATAACTAGTAGATTTTTTTGAGAAGTCTTTTTTATGTTTTGAGAAACCGTCACTTGAATATCGTCAGTTTATTACCAAATACCCTGTGTACCATAAATAAAGCTATAGAATATGATGGGTTTGCAAAAGCGATGAAAAATGAAATTCCGAATGTCTAGATAACTTACGTGAAGAAAGCCTATTGCGCACACGGAGCAGTATGATTTGGTATAGTTAAAATTTATTATGGAGAATGGGGTGAATGGTAAAATTAATCTAAAAAAATAGCCAATTACGGAGGATTTTCGACCATGTTGACCGACAAACATGTATTTACTATGTACATTATATGATCGTTTTTCTATTAGGCTACGACATGGTACGCTTCAAGAGAAATGTAAAGAGGTTTCTACAGGATAGGGAACGCATCGACAATACCCCGGGTGTTGCCGGTGTCAATAGGCGGCGGTGACCTCTTACCATTAGGTGGGCCGTAACCGTAAGCCAGTTTCCCCACAAATAACATAAAAAAAACATCTCAGTTTGCTAATCAACAAGCCACAAGCGCTAAAGTGTATCAATCGCTAATCTCTTATCTCACACACCATATAAAAACTCCTAACAAATGTTTATGTTTTCTACGAACAGAGAAACACGCGAACCGACAATAAAAGCTGAAATGACTTTATGAGCAGCAAATCAAATTTAATTTGCTACTCTGTTACTGCATGGCTTAATGTGCATTAGGCTTAATTTTTTGAACGTATTTTAAAACTAGGCTTTCCTCTATGTTTTTCCATACTGGGAAAGGATTTAACAGAAAACCTAGTATCGTGTAAATAACATAGAGTTAATAAAACGTCTAAGTCGTAAAAATAGGGCTAGAAAAACGCTATGTATTTATATATACCTACTTATGTATTAAATTTCCGTGTGACGACCTATGTGGTACAGTGGGCGAATAGCCGGCTGAGACGCAGGAGGTAGCGGGTTCAATTCCCGCTGCGGAACCAATGTTTGTATGATCTACAGATATTTGTTCCGGATCTGGATGTTTTTCTATTTATTATAAGTATGTATTTACAAAAGAAAAAGTATATAAGTATTCTATCAGTTATATGGTTTCCATAGTACAAGTTCTGCTTAGTTTGGGGCTAGATAGCGCTGTGTAAAATGTCCAACCATATTTATTTATTTATTATTTATATATATCTGTTCGCTATATATAAGTATACAATTCTTTATTTTTATTTTTTATAGATGCTAGCTAAGCGCTTGACCACTACCTCACCTGATGGTAAGTGAAGGTGTGATCGACGCTTGCCTAGAAAGAACCTATTCACTCTGGACCTCTTTTAATCATTACAGTCATTGATTTAACCTAGTGAAAATAAATGTGGTTTGAAGACATCAAATCAATAGCAGTGTAATCGACAGTCGCTTAGACCTCTAATGGCCGCGCTCACGCGACGCCAATAAGCCCCATCAGTGGGTGGGGTGTACTGTTCACCTATTCTAACAAATCAATTCTTTGTGTTTTTTATACAATCTGGAGATGGAACAAGCATATGGAGGACCTGATGTTAAGTGTTAACCATCGCCTATAACTAAGTATTGCCTCGTAGGGCACGCACCTTAGAAACGTGCCTTACGATGAACTGCTCGGCGTCCATCAACAACAGGTGTGAAGTTTGGCAAATCGCAAATCGGCGTTGTATGTATGTGTGTTTGTCCGAGAATAACTTTCAAAGCTTTTATCCGATCATCGTGAAATTTGGTATATAGGTAGGTAGGGATGGCACAATTTTGGTGTGACTAAATGAGTTAAAAATGGGGCGAACAATTTCTACCCCAAAAAAGTGTAACCAATTAACATAAACTACTGTTACCTGTAATTTGAGTGAAACTGTAGGTCAAGTTAGTTGGTTATTCATTTCGTGGCACTATTTTGATCGTAAAATATTACAAATAATATATTTTTGTTTTTATGGGAGACTCGCGAGATCTCAGTTTGGGGCGAACCTCTAGTTTATACAAGTTTTTATGGAAATAAATGTACGTATGTATCATTCTCTATTTAGTTTATCAGGTTTTGCATAAAATTAAACCAAGCAATACGTTTATAAAATAAATAAATAAATAAATTATTTATTCAACAACAAACTTCAAAATTTCACAAAAATTACAATGGTTTACTAGGTAAATACAATTCAGGATGGAAAACATAGGACCCCAAACTAGGATTGACCTGTATGATGGCATACCTATACCTCCCTCCGGACTATGGTTCATAATGGAATGATCAGTGAATGTATGTGTGAGTGTGGGAATATGTTGGTTGTGAGATTTGAATGTGTGTGTTTGTGTGCGCGAGTGTGTGTCAATATGCATGCGAGGATATGTGGTGAGTGTATGTGTGTGAAAGGGTGTAGGTGAGAGTGTTTGAGAGGAGGTGTGTGGTGTAAGTGTATATAAGCGTGTCAGTTTGTGTGTACGTATAAATGGGTGAGTATGTTGTGTGTTAACTTATCATACATAACTTATGATAGTATGATTAACAGACTCTCAGTTTCAAGGTAGTTCAAGCCTAGCAACCAACTTTTAACCATAAATTTGCATTTATAGCTAGGCATTAAGTAGTACTGTAAATTACATATCATTACTACGTCCAAAGTGCAGTGCATATAATCTTAATATCCATATCTATTTCAGAACAAGATCGGGAACTCCCTTGCGAGGTAGTGGACCGCAAAGTCTTAAGTAACTCCGGTATTCACCTCTTAACCTGATAAATGAGACAAAACTTTATATACTTTTTTCTGGCAACCATTCCCATCAAACCGAAACACGGTAATGCTGCTTGGCGGCAAAAATAAGTACTTAGGGCAATTCTTCCCCAGTTGAAGCTTTGTGTTATTTCAACTTTGATTTTCCCTTTCTAGAAAGTATTTACGGGCCTTCTAAGTAATAAAACGGCCTTAAGACTATCAATGGCAATTGTCAATTCTCATTGATTGAAGTGCGAATCCAATTAAAGCGATATCCAATCTCAATTACCTACATGATTAGGAGCAATAACTAAGCTCGAAGAAAGGCGTGATTGAAACACCCAATTGATCTTGTGCTATTGTCAATCGCTTCACTCAATAGCTCATGAACAGGGGCACACTTGGCGATAAATAAAAAATAATAAGGCTTGACATTACACACAGCGCTGTCTAGCCCAAAATAGGCACTCAAAAGCAACTAAAGAAAACACCATAAACACAGAGATCAATTGGAATTAGCAATGGCTGATAATCAATTGTGTGCTCCATCTTTGATCACACTATCACTTACCATCAGTTGAGGTGGTGGTCAAACGCCTAGTTAATCTAAATCGCTGCTGAGTCTTGGTGTCTCTATAAAACCGAGGTAAAAAAGCTGGATTCATTTCATATGAAATGTATTCGCAATATTTTGGGAATAAAGTGGCAAGACCGCATTACTAATACTGAGGTCTTACGCAGATCTAGGATGACAGGCATGGAGGCTCTGCTAGCAAAAACCCAGCTAAGGTGGTGTGGCCATGTACATCGTATGAACGATCATAGGCTACCGAAAGCGGTCTTCTATTCAGAGCTGTCAGACGGCAAACGTAAACCAGGTAGACAATACCTTCGCTACAAAGATGTCCTTAAACGAAACCTAACTGCCTGCGGAATAGATCAAAACAGCTGGGAAGGGCTCGCTGCTAAACGATCCGAATGGCGTTCTATCATCCACAAAGGCGTACAATCGTTCGAAGACACTCGCCTGGCGACCCTTGACGAGAAACGCCTGCAGAGCAAAATCCGAACGAAACGTCTGTACAGCTACACATACAATAGTGCCGGTCAACTTTACTGTTCGTCATGCGATAGGGTATTTAAAACCAAATTTGGTTTGGCGAGCCATATAAGAGCTCATGATAGGCAATAAACTAGTGTGTAAAGGGTTCGCCATAATCGAAAACGATTAGGAGGACATCATCATGTAATCTAAATATTAAAAAAAAAAATTACAAATACATAGCAAATTAAACAATATTTTTATTATTGATTGTCTCGGGCTCGTTACAAAGATTTAAATACTTCATCAGGATTACATTTATGTAATCGCAGGTATTTAAGGTGTATTTTTCATAATTAATTACTCGTATTAAACCAATTTTCCCAGCAAATTAATAAATACCACCCGACACTTATTACAACTTTATCCCACTTAATATTATACACATAAAAACCTGCTTAATAATAAAAATAAAAACCGACCTTATTTTAGTTTTAAAAGCCTCATCATTTATAACGACTTAATTGCAATAATATTTTTGATTGACTCCTATCCTTTGTTTAACCGACATCACAAAAGAGTTGTATTATTATAAAACACATCAAATTGACAGGTGGCATTTCACGCAGGGCATTTATTTTGCACTCTTTTTTAAAGGTCGAACTCACTATTCGAATCAGAAGAACCCTCTGAAATGTAGAGTTTCGTTCAATTCTCAGTCCTATTTCTCTCATGATAAGGTGTAAGTGGTGTTTGCAATATTATCAGTAATTTTGTACTGGTGTACGTTACATTGTGCAAAGAGTGATCTTGTAATTGCGTTATCATAATTAACACGTCAGTTCAGTTTCATTATTGTTCATTAAAAACAATAATACTACGCGAGGTTGGTAAAAACTTAAGTACATACCTAGTGAAAGAGTAGTGGGTCAAAATGTGAACTGACACCAAACACACACGAAGACATAGGTACCTACTAATTCCAAAATAAGTATGTAAGTAAGTATTTAAATCCGGTTTAAACTTGGCTGAATTCGGTGAACTAAATTCAGACAGGCTAAGTGGAAGTGTCGATTCTGAGTGTATAATTAAGTATCAAAAATTTATTTGACTCATAAGAAATAATTAGTAGGTATGTCAAACTATCTTTAATATTTTTCTGAATTCAGTCTATTTTTCATTTAGTGCTCTGAATGTAGCCCGTGTAAAGCCTATCTTCGGTAACTTCTCACAATACATGAGATTTTTACAAGTGAATTCTAACCTTAAAGTCTAGATTGTGAGAGGTTCCACTGTCTTTGAATACTAGCATTTTGACAATAAACTGAAATCCTTAACGTATGTAGTTCTTAACTTTTTAGCCATGCTATTGCAAGTAGAAGATAACTAATTTTTTTTGTATGTTATTAGTAGGAAACAGGCTTATGGGCCATATGCCACCAAAAATTACCATCAGGTGGGCCTTGTAGCCCACCTGAATAAATATGAAAAAAGTGGTACTCCGGAAGTGCCGACAGAATTGCAAACTTAAATAAAAGCAAACTACAGATACTTACATACAGAGGTGTCAGTAGTCAGTGACAGGTATCGGTAACAGTGTCGCGAGTTCAATGCTTTTTCCCATCTCAAAAATGCTCAACGCGCCTAATGAAGTTTTCACTGTGCCCAACGCGCCTAAAAAGTTTCCCTACACTTCAAAAAAAAATAGTTGTAAATTGTAAAATTTACTTTTTGTAAAACACTAAAAATACCACTCGGTGAATGTTAGATACGTACCTAATCTAAATCTCGAATTACGACAAAAACCGCCTGACATACAATATTCCAAAATCATGATTAAAGTTCTCCGCAGTTCAAAAAGGCCTAGCATCACAACATAATGTCATTTGGATAAACCACCAATTCATGAGGTGGCCCCGTAAGGTCCGCTAATCGGCCGCAAGTGAGCGTGCTTCCTGTTGATCAATTGTGCTCAAATTGTTCAGTAAAGTGTGAGAGCAATTCACACCTCGACTAAAGTCGATTAAAATTTGTGACAAAAGGTTCCCGAATATTATTGTAGGTAATGAGCAAAGATTTGGAGTAAGTATGTATAACTTTTTTTGAGCATGGTACCTATATAAGTAATGTATTAAAAAAAACTTTAGCAATCTGTTTTAATTTCCTGCTCTAAGAAAATACGAACGTTCGTTTCGTTTAAATAATAGTGATGTCATCAAACAAAACCGAATCGATTTCAACTCCACAATCATTCGATAAGTAATAAAAATTAGGAATCTAATTATATACGACAAAACGTCTGTTTTATGGATCACGAACGACATACGGCGGGATTTGTGTGTAATCATCCACTCACTACAATTTATAAAGGTTGATTCTTCGTAATTTCGGTATTGGTCGAAAACTCGAAATTAGTTAGTTTAGGGACCGTCCGACATGGCGGATGTCACGTCTGGGCTGGTCGTTATAAAGGTTTGATGGCACTTTAAATGATCGCTTACGGATCACTAAATAACATTTATGTAAGACATTATGAAGTTGTATGAAAAAATAATAATTCCCCAGCGGTCTCAGAAAAGGGTCTAATGGAATTATTTTAATATGGATAATTTTTTTGTACACAACAGTCACTTTAAATGCCATATTTAAATACCTAAGATCCATACATATCTACAGTGAGACAGTATTCAAATTTTTAAATGTTAAATTATTGTAAGATATGTATCGAAAACGTAAAATGTCCTAAGTAGGTGCAATCATAACGTTAGTTCACATCCAAAGTGTTGCAACGTTGCAATTTCAAATTGGAATCGAAAATTGCGATGCGTAATAAGACCATCACCTACGTGACGCTATTTAGCATCAAATCGGCGCAAGCGTGAATTGGAAATCAAAACATTGATCCACAATCAAATCGATTGGAAACTTTAACTTCGTGATCGATAACATGCCATCCGATTATCGAAATCACGATCGTTTGAATCCGCTCAACTTCGATAAGTCAGCGATGAGCACAACACTATAAAGTTCATTTTGAAAATCAAATATGGAATCTCAGTTTTATTCCATGGATTCAAAGTTGAAGATGATTGAAACTTTTGATTAAAGAACGCTATTGTGTTTTGTTTTTAAATTGAATTTGGCATGAATGGTGTCGTTCGGAAACAGTACGAATGCACCTCTTTGGATTATATTAAATTATAGCCAGCCGTGAAAATCGTCCCGTAATGTGTTGGGGATTATGCGTCCGTGGGACTGCGCGAGGGTATCATTTGGTGCAGCTCTGAGTGCGGGTAATGGGCCGTAATCTTTGAATTAGCCGTTACATTTTATTGATTCTTGTTTTCTTTATACAAACTCGCACAAATAAATTATTATCCTTCTTTCTTTACACGGAGATTTTGCCCGAGACTTACAATTTTTAATGAAAATTTACTAAAAATGTATCTTAATAAAAACATACCTGCTGAGTATAACTAAACAAAAGAAACAATTTCTATAAACAAATCGATTACCAATTACAATAATTATCATGAAAAGTAAAAAGTAGTTTTTTTACCAACTATATGTTAACAAAACACAAATGAAACCGTTTAAGCAATCTATAACCGTTACAAATGGTCTATGGATAGCTTACTTACTGTATTATACAACTGTATCATACTACAAGAAGCAGACCCGGAGCGATTGTATTCCCGGATTACAATACTTACTAGAGTTTTCATTGATGTAACATATACCCATTGGGCATTACAACAATGGTTACAAACAAAGAATGGCATTAGCATCTGTTAAAATGACATTACGCTGCGACACGCTTACTTGCACTCGAAACGCTAATATTATGAAGTTGAAGCAATTTGTGGGATGTCAAGCATACTTGCTTTATTCACAGGTTCCGTATAAAATTATAAAAAAACTAAGTCTTATAGAAAGAGAACATAAAGTTTGACTTAGAAAATCGAGCGCGTCCACCTGTTTTTAAGATTTCAAATTTATTTTTAAATACTTTTAAATATTCAATGTACTTATAAGTAACTTTATTTTTAAAGTAAAAACTTCTTTAAGCGCGTTGGGCATTTTTTGAGTTGGGAAAAAACACATTAAACTCGCGACACTGTTACCGTTACCGTTACCGACACCTCTGTATAATGAAGTGAAAACTTTTTTAGGCGCGTTGGGCATTTTTTGAGATAGGAAAAAATGATTAAACTCGCGTCACTGTTACCATTACCAACACCTCTGTATATAAATATCTCGTAATTGTTCAAGTTTTCACTTGTGTCGGCTCTGTGTGATATTTTTTATGTGTATTTTTATTTATTTAAATAATGATTTTGTTATTAAAAAAGTAACTTATCATCACAGATCTTTTTCCCGTTCCAAATTCTTAAAACACAGCTCAAATATTTTATACAAGAAGAGTTTTTGTAACCATCATTCCAGTCATAGGACATCCTTTCAAAAGCGACCAATCTAATGTGATTAAGTATGAACTATATAGAGAAAACTGTATAATAATTAGGAGTTTTCACTTTATTTAAGGAACCCTAGAAGAATATGGAAAAACGTTAGTTGACACAACTAATGTTAGTGTAATGAGCCTCTTATCTAACTAATTAAAAGTCGATTTGGCCCACCGTGAGCTTTCTAATACTTACTGAACAGCTACACAGCTAACTGGGTGAATCCACGTGATTAATGTAGTCTATGACAGCTCCAAATATTAATTGGACTTCGGTACCTTTCTATAGGTTGCTAATCGTTTGCTACTTACTTACAACATTACTCTACTCCAGGGGTTCCCAAACTTTTTCAGTTCGCGGCGCACTTACAGGTTTAATATTTTGTCTCGGCGCCCTAGCTAGATGAAATAGGGTACAATGATACTAAGTAGATAAGCACAAAAATTAAAACATCCACCATATGAATCTGAGTTTTTATATTGCGTGTTTAACTTTATTTCTAGGTAACCTAGACATTCAGGAGTGTAACGCGTACGAAGTCGCGAGCAACAGCTAGTTATTTATAACTGTAAAATATAGTCTACATAAATATTTACTTTTCGAATTTCGAAATTGAAGTATCGCTCTGTCAAGATTTCCATCTGAACTTTATGTCTTTTCCAGCACTTTCTTTCTTAAATTAAACAAATTACTCTGGTGAAAAAAAAACATCCTCAACTCTTTTCATTTCATCCCGTATGCCACAAGTCTGTTTGTAAAAGGAATGATAAATTAATAAAAGTAGGTTTTCACGGAAACTTGAGAGACAGTTATTTAGCTAACTGCATCATGTCGCTTTTTGGCTGTCGGTGTACGTGCGCATGACACAGTAATCAACTAACTTCATCATGTCGCTTTTTGGCTGTCGGTGTGCGCATCGTAAAAATTTTACACTCATAATTTTTTCCAAACGCGCCAAAAGAAGTATAACTTCAAAAATAAGCGGGCTCTTACTTCAAACTCCAGAAGTTTCACGCACACTTTCAACAAACTCTTGACTGAAAACTCCTATAGTTTCAAAGAATTCGCATAAGTATAATTTTCGCTTGTGTAGGACAGTTCCTCAGTTGAAAATTGAAAACTAGTGAACCCCTAAACGATGGAAAAGTATTATAATCATACAATTTTTGATAGCCAAACTCGTCTCCGTTCGGAAGTCACTAACAAGAGTCCTCATCTATGATTAATTTTGTCTATGACAAGTTTGAATAATGAATAGGGCTGGCGACGATATATTAATGTATCATTAATTTAAGTGGTACTTAATGATCTGAGAGGTAAAGTTATGATTAGAAGGCTCATCAGGATTTTAAACAAATTTTGTTTTTTTTTAGCTAATGTTATTAGAGATTAAGGAGTTTTTCGAAAGTCGTGATGGCAGATGGTGTTACACAAAAGCAAACTTCTGTTATTTAATTACAGTTTAAATTTAAATTATGTCATGTCCGCGTTGAAGCGATCTCGTAAATAGTACCTAGTAACCAAAGTAGGTTTTGGTTTCGTGTCCCCACTGCTTGGTACGTGGTTCGTGAGGCACTAGTGAGGCCAAAATAGAGAATAGGGGGCAGAAATCTGTTTTTGTAAAGAATAATTGATAATATATGAAACAAAGTAAGGTAGTAGAGTAGATTCCCTGTGAAAGGGCTCGTACGCGAAAGTACGATCACCATACCTACATATTTCTGCCGCCAATCAATATTGCTGTTTTCGGTTTGAAGGGTACGGTTGCCGGTGAAATTACAGGCACATGAGGCTTTACACCTTTATGCCTGAAGTTGATGGACGCAGGACAATGCAAGTAGGGCACGTTTCTAAAGTGCGTGACCTAAGAGGCAACACTTTGCTATAGACGATGGTTACCATCTCCAGGTAGTATAAAAGAAGTTTGATAGTTTTGTGTTCTACATAGTTAACTTGTATTTCAAAGCGCATTAATAGTTAGTACCTTGTGATCACGAGCTAACTTAAACTATAATTTCAGTGCCAACACTAGACAGAGTATAAAACTAAACATCTTACTTTATTCTTCATTTAATAGCTAATTCGTGGGCTTGATGTTTACTGCATAATAAAACTAGCAGTAAAGAATAACTTCATTTAGCAAGGCTGTATAGTCCGTTCACGCTTAATCTGCACACAGGAATAGTAGACTCATTACTAAGCAGAACAGTGCATCGGAGGGTACGTATCTAAGGTGACCTACGAGGCAATACTTTGTTATAGGCGATGATTACCACATAACATCAGGTAGGTCATAAGCATGTTTCATCTCCAGTATAAAAAAAACTACATTAAAGATCAAACTGCTAACAGAAACGCAGCCCTATAACAGCAGTAACTGTACACATAAGAAATTTACATTGGCAGCACTGGTCACTCAGTGCTGCCAATGTAAATTTCTTGATTCCCCACAAAAGTAAGCAAGATTCCCGGAAATTCCCCGCTATGATATTATTAAATAATTAAACACTGTTATTATAGATTTTTTTTAATCATCAACCAAATGAACATTGGAATGTTTCTACGATTTTACGATTTGGTATATACACTTCAAACAATTTTTTTACCTCTCTTTCGCTTTAAACATAGACCAGTTCGATTCGAATTTCATCAGTCATACCGTTTTGGCTATCCATTGTTTGGTATGATTTAAATCTGTTAGCTGTTAGCTTGTTAGCAGTGGTTGCCTTCACAGAGCGAGCACAGGGAGCGCTTCTATTGTATTTTATTTTAATGTAGTCTATGTATTACTCATTGGAAATCTTTAATAAATAAATTAAATTAAAGCTACAATGTTATCATTATTGTGGCTTCTACAGTGTAACAACAGTCAGCCTCGATTCCCCGGAATTCCCTGATTTTAGACATTCCCCGCGCTCTCCCCGCGCTAGCTACCGATTTCTCGCAAATCGGGGAATTTCTCCGCAATTGGCAGCACGAGTGACTGAGTGTCACTGAGTCTCTCGTCTTTATGGCCGGTATTCTAAAACGAAATCAAGACCAAAGCTAGATAGTAGACAAAAACGACACTTTTTGCGATTATGTGATGGTGTTGTTATTAAAAAAGTAAGTCATTTTAAATCTATCATTCCTGCCGTCTTGCAGACTTACCGTGGGCATAGATGTAGTATCTGTGCATACTTTGTATTTTTAGAACGATAGTTGCAAAACTCGTTATCAGGGTTCTTACCATCGTTTTACTTTGAAAGTTAGTTGTTTTTAGTTAATAATGAAATAAATAAAGGCTAATAATTAGTCGGTGGGTATAAACATTAGAATATTAAAATGGCTTACGATTATTAAGAAAGGTAAAGGTACGCCATGTTGGAGTAATTTTTAGATATTTTTTATCTATGTTGATGTTGATTAGAATTGTTTGATTATAACTTTATTGTAAACTAAGATTTATAAATAGAACTAACTTATACAAACATAGTACAATAGGCAGTCGTATCGCTGCAAGCGATTTCTGTAAGCTGTTTTTTAATTTAATCGGCCCCTTGGGTGGACTATACTGATGGTAAATGATGGTGTGATCGAAGATAAAATTCAAACGTTGGATCTTTAAATAGCGGAATAATAATTTTTGTTAATTATTTAATAACTTATGTACCATCCCAATGTACTTACCTATTTCGAGCAAATAAAGATATTGTATTCTATAAAATTCTCAAATGATTTAAGTAAGTATCAGTACGTACCTACGAGTATGTATTAATTTCTGAGGTTTTCAGAAAATAAAGCCGAATACAAAGTCAGTTTTTAGTAAATAATTAAAAATATGTGGTTAGACAGTCCTAGCGATCTAGGACTATTAAAATACTATTAAAAAAAGTCCAAAAATTTTTGTATGTTTTAACCGCTAGAATACCGGGAAATAAAACACAATAGATTTTCTATTGTTCTATGCTCGATATCGAGTCGGCGGGAGGCGAGAGGTTAATGTAAATCTTATATGGTTAGGTAGGCGAAAAATAATCAAAGTATAATAGAAATAAAGCCAATTAATCGATAAATGAAAATATGAAGTGCCTAAGATTTTAACAAAAAAAAACGTTGTGGCCGCAAGATCTTCCCACCGCAACCAAACATGTTTTCCTTTTTGAAAGTGTACCACCTGAGACCAATCGATTGCCGAGTGAACCCGGGCGTTTGTTTAGTCAACCCGACCGAATCCGCCCAAAAAGATAAGTCGTGAATTGAATCCTAGCCGCCAGCCCGTTAAATGTTATAACGATTTGTTTAACATCTACTGCTGGTTTTGTATTGCAAGCACGGACGTAGAGCCCGTTACACAAGACCTGCAGCCGTTTGAGGAATTTAAGGTTTAAGATGAAATGTAGGCTGAAAAGGGTTGTTTTCGATTCTTTTAGCATTGACACTAGCGCCCAGGCAAAGAGACTTTATTAGTGAAAGAGGCATAAGAAGTCTTGACCGACCGACGCTATATTGTTTACTGACGCTTACGTCGATCAATATGTGAAACAAAGCTACAGAGAATGAGAATAGTAGACTCCCCCCCCCCCTCTATTTTTAAAATCATTCGGTGACCAAAGCTTATCACCTGCCCAAAGTTAGGGGGAGGGGGGTGAACGACCTCTAAACAATCATCTGCGATCGCTACTATGACATTTCATCGGTTTTGTAAGCAGATCACGTTGTGTTCTTATTGTTACGAGCTGAGGGTTCGGGATAAAATAATGGGAATCGATCTAACCAAAATAATACTTTTATTCAACACTAAACGATGAATACACGAACTTGGTCACACGTAATCACAACACACTAATTCACACCACTGTTGCACCACTTGAAGTCACCGAAATGATCGCACGTATAGCTTAATCTAGACTGACTCGCGAGCAACTACAGTTCACGCGAAACCCTTCTCCACGTCAGTCCTCCAGGGCCTCGCTGAGACTCACTCGCGAGCAACTACTGTTCACGCGAGACCCTTCTCCACGTCAGTCCTCCAGGGCCTCGCTGAGACTGACTGTCCGGCCATCTCTCCGGCCTATTTATATCGCGCACATTTCGATTGTTCGAGAACGATCTCGATCGTTCCAGGAAAGGGGTCGGTGTTTCGACATAACGACCGATCCCCATTGTGCGCAACCGCAGACAATAACAACAATAACACAGCAAGACAAAAGCGTTCGAGAAGTTTCGATTATTACTCATTGTTTAACAGCCTCGGCGTAACATTATGTTATTTAAAAAGTGAAGATCTGATTTCTTAATTAAAATATATTTAGGATTCATAAAATTTTATAGGTCCTTACAAAAATAGAGATGTAGATCATATTTATATCGGGACTTATATGCTGTATAGAAAACCTAAAAGTAAAGAAACCAAGCAATGCAAATCAATCTCCTCGTTCTAATCTCGCCAGTTCGTTCACCCTGGTAGAGGTGATGAAAAACACTATCATCACGAGCGGATCCTCGAAAATGGCCGTGGTAATGGTGTTTGTCCGTCGATTTTCTCTGTTTTTGTCTGTAACTCGATTTGCTTTTTGTACGCACAAAGAAGAGTAAACTTTGTTAGTGCTCTGCCACAGGAATAAGAAACAGCTCATTCAGAATGTGAATCCTACGCTCGTATTGTTTTGAGTGTTTTATGTGTCTACAATCTTTTCTTTTTACTTGTAAACGTTCTTCTTCTGTGTAACGCTCCATTTTTATTAATCGGAACAATCACAGAGGCGATCTGTCAAATTTCAGAGTCCCAACATAGGTACACGAAAATAAAATTACACAATATTTAAAAAGTGCACTCTTATTGAGACACCCTATATTTTCTAAAGTTAAATCACTGTTGTTATTTAATTTCTGAAAATATAATTTCTTTGACGGTTCGATATCTATTAAAATTCAAAATCACAAAATCAAGCTTAATGTGACAGTGACTATATTTATGTCGAGGTGAAAATAAAAACTTTTTTTGCTGTGATAAACTCCAACGAGTTTTTTTATATATACATTATAGGCTTGCATTTGACCACGATCTCGCCTGATGGTAAGCGATGATGCAGTCTACGATGGTACACGCTTGCCTAAAAGAAACCTATTCACTCGTGACTTAAAGATACCCAGGTTGTAGCAATCAGGAAACACAAACTCTGGCAAGGCGTTCCACTCTTTGGCGGTGCGCATAATAAAGGTGGAAGAGTACCGCTTTGTGCGAATGGGAGGTATTTCTACCATATAGCGGTGGCGCACTGCAGAACGTCTGGTTGTCCGATGATAGAATGGAGATGGTGGGATCAGGTTGAAAAGTTCCGATGCACACTCTCCGAAATGTAGGGAGGCTAGCAACCTTTCGTCGATGCTCCAGGCTGAGGAGCCTTGCATCAACTAGCTCATCGTTGCCTATGAGCTTCCTGGCTCTTCTGTCAATAGATTCCAGAGCTTAAAGTTGGTACTTCGCTGATCCGTCCCAGAGGTGAAAACGGTACTCCAAACACGAGTTTTAGTAAATCGAATGTCCTGGTTCGACTCTATACATGAAACTTCCTTGATTATCGATTAACTGCAATGATGGATCTTTAGAAACTCGTACCTTCGAGTATCCTAGAGAATACTTAACCTATTGTATAGATAACGGATCTTCAAGTTATACCAAACTGTATGAAAAACAAAAAACCTTAAGATTTATAAAACCATTTGCGATGCGAGCCAGACGGGACTTGAACCCACAACCTTCCTCTGGATGCACTACCAATTGTGCTACAGGCCCTTATCACGTCAGGGTTAAAATTAGCGAGATAATTCAATTTACGACTCAAAGCGTACTCGTAATATCGTAAAATCGGAGATTAATTTGTAATTAAATCATGTGGCAGCATTTACCAGACCGCTGGCCTCATTACTAGTTATATATCTGTAACGATTGGTGGCGGGTCATGGTCCAACCCCCCCCCCCCTCCACTCCGCCTCTAACCATGAACAAAATATGGTGCAATAGGCGGCTTTATCGCTGACAGCGATTTTTTCAAGGCATTCACCTTTGGATGGAAAGTAATGAGCGAAGCAGTAATGGACAGCGGTGCACAGAATATAATTACAAATGTAGAGAAATAAAAATAATATATAATAAAATACTGAACTTATAATACTAATACATAAATAAATACCTAAATATAGACTAATATATACCTACCCATCTAATAATCTAAATCATTATGCCTACAAATCTTCTAAAACGGAGACAATTAAAATAAATAATTGATGATCTTTACCAAGGTTTGTACAAACTGAACAAGCTATTTCTACCATCTGTGGTATCGTGGAGAGGCATCACGAAGGAGATACGCAGTTCTGGCGTGAACAATCAATTGGCGACGTTCATACACAAATATTGAGTTACAGTTTCGTCTCGGTGGCTGCCGTGCCCGCTGTTACCTAGATTAAATACGTGACCAATCGTAGAGGATGGTAACTATTTGATTTACATTTACGGGTTACAGTTTTCTTCAGCTTCAAATGTGGATTGGCGACTCCAACCCTTAGTACCCATCTGACAAGTGTTTTTCACATATTTCTCGGACTGTAGGGCAAAACTGGAATCATTAATCATCAACATATTAGCCGCTAGAAGTAGGTACATTGCTGAATTGCTGCACTGCTATTGACGAATGTAGCACCGCAGCGCCTAACTACTCAATAATAACAATTGTATATAAAGGAAAAATGTTACTCCACTTATCAATCAAACGATTTAAATTAAAGTGTTTTTACTTTTAACTTGGCTATACTTTGCTATTCAGTACGAAAACGGAATTATTAGCATACATAAAACATAAAATTGTAGAACAATAGTTTTTTATTTGGTACGTAGCAAATGAGTTATGTAAACGGTATATTAGAATAGAATACTATTTTATTTGCAACCTACATAAAGTTAACACATAAAAACAAGTAAAGTAAAAAAACACATAAAAACAAATCTTAATGTAAGCACAATGTATAGTTGCAAAATAGTCCTTAAAGGCACAGCTCACTACATCAACCCGGCACCCGACCCGCACCGTCTCGCCGCTCGGCGTTCACTCGTTGACAGCGGGTGGGCTACGGATGGATGCCTCGTTATTACCAGTGAACGCTTCGCGGTCAACCAGTGGACCTCGCGCGGTCAACGGGTGGACACCATCACGTTAGAAAGAAAGGCTGGAAATGACGGGTAGGCGGGGAGCGTAGCTTCGCCGCCGTATTGTGCTCGCATGAATCACTCGCGGACCGCGAGGAGTCAACGAGCAGGCCGCGTGGGGCCACCGAGTGGTCTACTCATCGTCCGCACGTGAACGGCATACGCCCGAGGCGATCCGGAGGTGATATATTGAGCGCACCTCCATACAATTTCATATAAAGAATAATAACCGCTCTAGGCGAGGCGGTGCGGGTCGGGTGCCGGGTTGATGTAGTGAGCTGTGACCTTAACTCAGCATGTGCTGGTTGCAACAACCAGCGCTGGTCTTCCGTTATGGCCATTTTACTTGCTGCAGGACAGAATAACAAAACAAACAAACAAACGATTAAATTAAATTAAATACTAATTCTACTACACTGCTCATGTGATTATGATGAATAGGTGTCAATCTATTTGTTATTATAATGGTCTGGGTGACACAGGCAGGATACTTCATCAGCTACCATCGACATAGGTATTATGTAGTCGAGATTCAGATTTTAATCTTATTGCTTGTATTATGTTGTATATTTTGTAAACCTCTTTACTATATGGTGATGGGCCATGCGAATGGTAAATAATAAATAAATAAATATTGCTGGACATTTCACACAGCGCTATCTAGTTCCAAACTAAGCAGAGCTTGTACTACGGGAACCAGATAACATATATACACTTTTTTTTTGTAGAAACATAGGTACTTGATGGCCTCCGAGGTGCAGTGGGCGATTAGCCGGCTGAGATGCAGGAGGTACCTAGTTCTCGCCGCGGAAAAAATGTTTGCATGTTCTACGGATATTTGTTCCGTATCTGGATGTTTTTTTATATATTATAAGTATACTTACAAAAAAAAATGTATATAAATATTTTATCAGTTATCTGGTTCTCATAGTACAAGCTCTGCTTAGTTTGGGGCTAGTTAGCGCTGTGTGAAATGTCGAGCAATATTTTATTATTTACTTATAATATATAGAGAAACAACCAGACCTGGAATAAATATCTGCATATCATGCAAACATTTGTTTCGTGACGGGAATCGAACCCGCTACCTTCTGCGTCTCAGCCGGCTATTCGCCCACTGTACCACGGAAGTCGTCAATTAATCTATCTTTCTGTAAATATTTGGAAGTATATGCGTGATCTACGAGACAATACTTACACGATGGTTAACACTTACCACTTGACATCAGGATGGCCAAATGTTTGTTCCATGTCTAGGTGGTGTAAAAAATAGTCGCAACATTAGAATAGATAGGTAATCTGGGAACCTACTCTTAAATATAATATAAATAAATATAAAATATAAATGTTACTGGACATTTCACACAACGCTATCTAGCCCCAAACTAAGCAGAGCTTGTACTATGGGAACCAGATAACTGATAGAATACTTATATACTTTTTTTTGTAAATACATACTTATAATATATAGAAAAACATCCAGAACCGGAACAAATATCTTTAGATCATGCAAACATTTGTTCCGCAGCGGGAATCGAACCCGCTACCTCCTGCGTCTCAGCCGGTTATTCGCCCACTGCGCCACGGACGTCGTCGAAATCACTAAATCAATAAATAATCAGTATGTCTTCACTGCAAGTAAACACCATCCAGCTTCCTCCGATCTCTATATATCTACAGCTAAACTCAACAAATTATTCACACTTTTTGTTGCAAGCAATGTCACGGGTACAAGAAGGGGAGTGAATGTCCGCTTCAATTTGTTTTGAATTAGTTTAAATGAAAAAGGTGAGTCGCTGAGAACAATTGAAGCATCCGGACCTGTAGGACGTTGATGATGCTACCGTTAGCAGCATGAGGTAGGAACTTGAAGATCCATCATAGTGTTATGCAATAAGTAAATAAACTTTTTATCACAACACATCACATTTACGCTAAAGTTTGGATGTTTGGTTGAGTCAATCGTCAACTCGCCCGCTTAAAACTCGCCCGGTCAGGCGAGATAGTGTTCTCAATCACGTCGTAACGACTGAACCAATTTCAATGACATTTGGTAATACAGAGATATATGATCTGAATTAAAACATAGGCTTCTTTTTATCAACAAATTAAACTAACCAACTTGTCTAAAAACTAACCAACTTCAGAAAACAGAAAAACTATAATATGTGCAGATACCTTTGCAAATTGAAGCATTTGTTGATTTTGTCGCGGTCATCATCAGATCTTCACCAAATTTATATGTGACCCCCCATTTATTACAAATAAAAACTCATTGAAATCAAAAAACGTGGTAAAGAATTATAGCTGAAAACAAGAAGAAAAACCGGCCAAGTGCGAGTCGGACTCGCGCACGAAATGTTCCGTACGTATCTATAAAATCGACAAAAATACACGTTTGTTGTATGGGAGCCCCCCTTAAATATATGTTTTATTCTAATTTAATTATTTACTTTTAAGCGAATATATAACTAAATGTTCTGTGAATATTTCAAGTTCTCTTGCCGTTATCAATATCGAGCAAAACGAGCAAAAAAAAATCACGTTTGTTGGATGCCCTCTTAAATATTTATTTTATTCTGTTTTTAATATTTGTTGTTAAAGCGGCAACAGAAATACATCATCTGTGAAAATTTCAATTGTCTAACTATCACGGGTTATGAGATACATCCTGGTGACAGACGGACAGACAGACAGCGGAGTCTTAGTAATAGGGACCCGTTTTACCCTTTGGGTACAGAACCCTAACATTAAGTTAAAAATATCCTCCTTTTTTTGATGTCGTTTAAAAAATGGGCAATATAAATAAAAAATAAACATAAATCTTAAAATAGGCGGTCTTATGGCTTAGAAGCAATTTCTTCCCGACATCATTTATTTATTTACATTTATGATGAATGGATGACGGAGAAGTGCATTTATAATAATATTGCTTTGTAAACTTGACAAATATAAGTGACAATCAGCATTGTATTCGCAAAAGGGAAGTGTCACAAAACGATAATAACACGTTCAACAATGTAACATTATAATAAATCGAGTACCGACAGTAATTAGTAGCCAGCCGTTATCACGGGTACCGACAGGTAATGGTAATTGCGAAGCGAAGCGGATGTGCGTAATTTTTTCTAACATACCCACTTCCGCTCAACACAACAACAAAATATTGAATTTGAAAAATCATACCCCTAACTGAATTTACGCGATTCAGGTAGTGTAGACATGTGGACATCGGCATCGTTTCTGAAGTTATCTACTTTGAATCAGCCTAAAAACCAGTGCCTTCTTATTTAATATACGATAATTTGTTTTATTTTCCCAAGTCTCCATAAATTTTTTCCATTTTTGACAAATAATGTTTTCTTTTGAGATCAATAAATTCTTTCACAAAAAATGTGTTTTTTATCTATTTTTATTACCGAAACTATCGATTGATAACGCGTACTAAATTCAAATTTCATGTTGAGCTAGTGAAAAACCCTGGTATCCAAGCGCGACTGACGTTGAAAGATCGAAAACACTCGTCTATCTAAGTACTAAGAACACGGGAAACGTCGCTAAGCTAATTAGCTGATCAGTAGTGACTAAGCAAGCGTAAAAGCGCTTTTTATTAGCGTATTTCGTTTTACATTTGTCTAGAGAACAGGGCACTAACGACACTAAAATTACAATTATGGCGACACAGATCTTATCTACGTAATTTGGACGGTAGTTTTATATCCGTAATAACAGCGGGCAGTTTTATTGTGTTATTTACACAAATAAAAACGTTTATTTTTACATTTTCCCAAAATTAAATATGGGCCAATTTCGTGGCTGCGCGGGAATTACGTTGTTAGATTAATTCGGTCTTATGAATATTTTGAGTGATTTGTTTGTGAGTTTGTACCTTGGAAAAAATTAAATATAGGAAGTAGGGTACCACTGGAGCTACAACCGGATAAAAATGTAAACCAAAAGCTCTAGTTTATACACTGGACCACACATATTTCATTGGAGGCTAAGGAATCATTTTGACATTTGTGGAATAATTTGTGACATTTTTTAAATCTATCTGAATTAATTGCTAAGTTTGTATTGTGTTTTGTTTAAATACTATTTGTTGTTTTTGTTTTATTATTGTATTGTATTCTTAGTAATACGTTTAGATAATCACAATTTTAGTACATTGTAATTTAATAAATTAATTAAATGAAATGAATAGGAACAGAATTAAAGATCTTAAAGTACAACAACAAAAATAGTCACACACACATAGACGCGTGCTCACGAGGATCTTGGAATTGGAATTTGTTTGAAGTTTCGACTAACTTGACCGGAGATCCTCGTATCGATTACTATTTGATTTGCGACTAGAAACTAGTATTAGGTTGCGTGTTGTTTTGAAAAATTGGACCTTATATTACTAGCTGTTCTGGTCGCAGCTTCGCACGCGTTTGTTGTCAATAAAAACATGACTCTCTTTCGCAGTTGGTTAAAAAGTAGCTTAAGTTAAGTTTAAGCTTAAAGTTTGTCCCGATTCCGGTCATAACCTATATACCTAACTAAATTTCATCAATATGGGACCGGCCGTTTACCCGTGAAAACGTAACAAACAGACAGGCAGAGAGAGAGAGAGTTACTTTCAAATTTTAATATTACTAGGTATAATATTTAGCGAGTGGTCACAATCTCACATGATGGAGCATGCTCGCCTAGAACGAGAAGGAGTCATTTAAATATGTAGGTATAGGTCGCGTCATGTAAAAAGAACGCTGGAAGAAAGTGGAGGGGTGTGTTTGCGCATGGGTACACTCGCGCACGAAAGTACTAGGCCTATTGTCTAGCCTTTCGTTCGCGGCTTCGTATATTGGTTATTATTTAAATAAAATATAATTTTATTTATTAGCAGAATAATAAAACATGTATTTATTAGCAGAAAGGTTTCAAAGTATACATAGGGTTCTGGTACTTACATAACTAAGCCTTAGGTAATTTTTAATGGAAGGCTTAATATATTTTTACAATAAATAATGGTTGTTAATTTAGCTATGCTATAAGGATGGTTGAAAATTATTATTGTATTAGTATCGGTTGGTACATTAAAAATATATTAGATAGATAGAATACCATCAAATAGAATTAAAAACATGTTGATCGCGAGTGTTCTTTTTACATGACCTATAAATATAATTAAAGATTGATTATTTTTGAGGGCAACACTTGGCTTCTACTTCCCTCATAAGTGACCTGTCTAAGTGAATCAGGAGGCATAAGTAAACTTGAAATAACTTAGTATTCAGTTAAAATTGTAATCACAAAGCTTCGTGTTATTACACGTGTAATGTGTGTCGTTTGTGTAATTACCAAGGAAATCCTTGTTTTGTCATCAGTTTTGTAATGCGTGTGCATTTGTAGTTTTTACCGCGGTATATTATACAGAGGCTAAGCTTTTTACAATTGATAGGCTTACGTTAATTAGAGTGACGTCAGGCCACTCCAAGACGTTTGTAGTGCACGTTATCTTTGGTTCCCTTTGCCTTCTATAAATAACTATAATTCTATAAATAATAAAGTATAAGTAAGGAAAAATTACTACTAGTAATTTTTCCATTTATCCATACTCATATCATAAAGAGGAAAGATTTGTGTTTTTGTATGGTTGTAATGAATAAACTCAAAAACCGATTTCAAAAATCAAAAATTTAAAAAATCTTTTCTGTTTAACGGAATACTCAGAAACCTTTTCAAACTGTCATCTTGAATACAAATGAATGAATTAATTCCTTTCTTGTGGAAATAGTGGAAATAATAAGGTGACCCATAGAGAAGAGAGAAAAACTGTGATTTCAGAAGTGACAACTGGCTCTATGAACTTCGGAATACAATAGGTACAGAAGTAAAATAAACAAGCTTGGCCTCTGTACTGTACAGCACAGTACACTGTGACAATGTAAGTACAGGTAGGTAAGAGGTACTCAGTCCGTACTATCTGTTTATCTAACGTCATTATGATGATTGTGTTTCATTATAAACCATTTATTCCAATGCTCAAATGATTCAAAAATCACAAAGTAATTCTGGTTGAAAAACAATTTAAATATTGTGAATAATTTACTCGTAACTTTAAATGATGATGAATACGAAATCATGAATGATGTTTTTTTGAAGATGATAGAGTTTTTTTCAAGGACATTAAAATTTGTTGCTTATTTTTATGCATCAAGTTTGGAATGAATGTGATGTTTCTATGGTACCGACATCAAAGATGCCAACGGTTAAAATTGTAACAATGACGCGTGACGTTAAAAATATCATGCGTGAGTCATGGTTCACAACCAACAAGGAGATCCATGATCCTTGAAGTTCCCACAATTGACCAAGAAATGGGCTTCAAAGGGAAAAGATACCTGGATCGTCTAAACAGCCATGAAAATCCGCTGGCAAGAACGCTGATGGAAAAACACTTTGACACAAAGCTGCTGAAAAGAGTCCATGTTTTGGACAACCTGCTTGCTGCTTCTAAAAAAGGGAAGAAGGACTAATGTGTCTTGATCCTGGACGCCACAAATCAAACAACCCGTCCGCCTATAGTCCTCCAACTGATTGCGGATAACCCTGAGCACAAAAAAAAATGTGTGAGTCAAACTATTTACTTGACGAAGTTCGCCTAGCACTTGGCTATTTTTGCATTCTACAAACCACCTTTATAACTTTATCGAGTACACTAATCAGTCTATGTGAATGATGATGTTGAATGTTGAATGATGATGTGAAAGTTCGAGAATGGGGATACCTACTAATTTCTAGATTTTCCGTAGCTCTTAGCGTTTTCCGAGCGAGCGTAACGGTCTCGCCCGCTAGCAGCGCTCGCGAACGCAGTATAAACGTTTTTTTCTGCAGGACTAACTCGCTGTTGGTCTCTGAGGCCAATGCAGCTTAGAGCTCAGACAGCGTTCCGGCGACGTCACGCGCCTTGTTCCAACATTCCAACCTATAGGCATCGATGTAATGTACCCGCGACTGGCGACCAATGATCGCGCGACTTGCATCGTCTAATCCATTGTTATTTTAATTATGGATACACAAGCTTCAGTACAAGCAGTACGCAACCGTCCGGCCTCTTTGGGTTCAATAAATACCACAATAGACATTTTGTTTCAGAGTTGTGGACTGAGGTGACGCAAAATCGAACTTTAGAATGTTATGCGGTCTTCTACTAGTAAATCCATTTCGTGAATAACCAACAACTACAAAATACGAAGTACAAAAATGTGCTGCACTGATAGAGTACTGATACTGAATTTAATTGTCAGTCGCTCGTCGCCGGTCACTCGCGACCTCCATTCGCGGATCCAGATGACGCGGAGGATATTTCAGAGTCATCTACATTCGAGAGTGCAAATACTTCACAGATACACCAACCTCGCCGGCGAGGTCGACGAGTCCCTTCAGTTGCCGCCTACACAAGTTACAGAAATGTTCAAAAATGGCTGTTTATCTCCTATCCCTGGTATTACCCTGGTAATGGCCCAAGGGTCAACAGCGAGTTGGTCCTAGAAAAAAAAATGTTTGTCAGTATAAACGGTCGCTCGCGTCGGCTCATCTACGCGAGTATTACGACGAGCGATGAGTGCGAATGTAAATATCTTATTATAATTTATTTTATGTCAGAAGAAGATTATCGTCAGCTCACATCGTTAGGTACCTACTCATATTTAATACTACCTACATAACTTTCTTTGAACAACTCTATTCTCGTTGGAAAACAATCGGAGCAATTTTATATCATTACCGGAGGCCTGTGCCACTACAAAGCATTTTTAATTTAAAATGAACCTTATAGGTATTTGATTTAGATTAAACTAGCGATCCGCCCCGGCTTCGTATGGATTTTTTGATGAATCTTATAAGTATTTTTCAGACTTTAGCGATCACTGTACTTAAATACTGATTTAAAGGGGTATTTATCGAGTATGCACCTGCTCGTGACCACGGCTATTGAAATACAGTCAACACATCGGGATAACAAATTTAAAAAAAAACCGGTCAAGTGCGAGTCGGACTCGTGCACGAAGAGTTCCATACCATTATCTATAATAAATATTTTCTTTTATTTTCTACACACAATAGCACAATTTTATTTATTTACCTTTATTGAGGTTGGTGCCGATTAAGCTAGTCCTCTAAATTGTATGCGCGTCCATACAACTCAGAGGACTATCTTCATTGGCGTCAACTATGTATATTATGTATGGGGACAACCCTGAATTTTCAACTCATTTTATTTTTTCGAATTTTTCCTTTATTTGTGCTGTAAAGACCTTGTTTTCTCCCAAATTTCGTGGTTCTAGGTCAACGGGAACTACCATATAAGTTTTCGACCCAAAACCTATAGGGTACTTCCGGTTGACCTAGAATTGTCAGTTTTGCTTAGGAAGGGCTTGCTTAAAAGAAGCACAAGTAAAGGGAAAATTCCGAAAAATAAAAAAGTTGAAAATTAAGGTAAATTTTTGGTACCTACAAGTTATCACGAAAATCTAAATTTGCCCATATCTTTTTATCGTGTTGACCTTGATTTTTATACACCTAATAGGAACTATAGACCTCAGTATCTGGTATAAATTTCAACTTGCTAGGTCCACCCGTTCCTGAGAAAATTGGTGGTGACACACAGACAGACAGACGGACAAACGGACAAGAGAGTGATCTTATAAGGGTTCCTTTTTTACCTTTTGAGATACGGAACTCTAAAAAGGTACATACTTTACAAATACTCGTTTATATCAGTAGTTATATCTAATAAAGTTTAGCCAGCGGTGTTAGCAATGTAAGCTCCGGATTTTTCTTAATGTCTTTATATTTTATACAAACATCGACTTTCCGTTCTATAAACATAAATATGCTTATACTATACTTTTTTGTGTTGATGATAATCAAGCGCTTGACCACTACCTCACCTGGTGGCAAGGGCGGATCCAGGGGCGGGGGGGGGGGCATTACCTCCCCCTTCCCTGGGCTGGGTCCAGGGCCTAGGTGGACCACTAATTAAAATTGTTAAACATAATACATGACATTGACCACGACTATGTGACCACCCCCTGGCACCAAAGCTGGAACTGCTCTTACCTGGTGGTAAGTGATGGTGTGATCGAAGATGGAGCATGCTTGCCTAGAAAGAACCTATTCACTCTGGACTCTGAAATACTCCGAAATTATACTTACAAACCTTCCGTAAAAAAATCTGTAAAGAATAGGGAATCCCGTACAAAGTCCGTTATGTAGGTTAGGACTAAACGTACAAACAGACAGACGCGGATGGCGACTTTGTTTTATACTATACTTTTAAATATATAGCTGGGATGTGAGGAAATTATAATTTATTCTGTCTAATTCTTGCTGTAGAATCGGATCGTAACTTATGGGGTTTTGTAGACCTATCACGATAAATTTACGTTTGCAAGTGAGACGATTGCAATGACAATGACATCAGAAATAATTTCACTAACGTGCCTCTGTCGCACCACCTTCAAACCGAAACACAGCAACGGTGTTGATACTTCTCCAGGTGAGCCGTTTCACAAGAAACTCTACTAAGCTTAACGTTAAAGAAAAAGTTAAAAGAAAAAAAAAACAAATAAGAAAAGGAAAACAACATAAAAAAAGAAATTTTTGTATTATGTATAAATAAAAAACCAAATTGTTAATAATATATATAGTAAGTAAATATAATATAGTAAGGAAATTATTATTAAGAGTTACATATAAGTAAAAAAAAACTATTTAAGGATCTAATCTACGACCAGATGCAGATTGCACTGATCGCTAAAAAACAGAGTAAACAGTTACGTACAAAATGTTAGCCTAAAAATGTCTCCGATCTTCATGTCGGAGGCAAATCAGGCGGAACAAACAATGAAAAATAAAAAAAAAACTTAACGTATAGGATATAATATTTTTGTTTATTTTTTCTAATTTATGATGAGCGTATTGGCTAAATATACATAGGCATAGGCATAGCACAGCGCAGCATAGATTACTGTCAATAGACTTCAAAAGTTACTATTCTACCTAAAAATTGCATTGTTCTGAAAAGATCTCAGAATAAAGGTTGGACTTGAAAAGTGACTGGTCTACCTACTACAATGTATTCCCTGGCACACGGAACACGCTCTCGATTGTGCCAAATGTCGTTTTAATAGTTTTAATTATATCGCCGACTGGGGGCTAATTGTTGTTATTGCGGCCTAATGGTGATTACACTAGATTATCTCGCTTGTTTCATAAAAGGACTTTTTCAATTGCAAAAGTTTGAGCACAAGTTATGGGAATCTATTCGATGCCATTTTCGGTGCTCAATCAATTTTACGTTTATGGGTGTTAAATTAGTTGTTGTTTAAGGTGTTTCTCCTTCTTTAGTGTATTTTGTCTTTTGATCAATATTTTTAGATGATTTTGATGATTTACTAAGCATGTAGTTTTCTTTATACATGAACTTAATTTAAGATGTAGTATTAGATAATAGTTAGTGTAGATAGAGTAGCAGAGATCATTGTGAAAGGGCTCACCCGGGAAAGTGCTACCACCTATTTCTACCGCCAAGCAGCATTGCTGTGTTTCGGTTCAAAGTGTATGGTTGCCGGTTAAATTACAGGCACATGTGGCTTTACACCTGTATGCCTCAAGTTCATAGACGCAAGGCATCGTAGGACACGTTTCTAATATAGGCGATGTCGCAATAGCTACCACTTAACATCAGTTGAGCCATATGCTTGTTCCATCTCCAGTGGAATAAAAAAAAACAAATAAAAGGTAGCAATCGATGGATCGATGACACTGTAGCAGCTGCAGGTGGTCCTGAGCCATCTCCGGCTCAGGGTTGTTCTTTGTGGTGGTTTAGGGGAAAGGCCTATGTGATTGTGAACCAGTCATATCTATTAGTAGATATTTTTTGGCTGATACGATCTTGTTAATCAATTAAGTGTGTGTAATTTTCTTCTAGTTTGTTCTCCGTTTCATATCTTCCAATATGCATTACAACCATGTATGATCATTGCATTGATCAATGCATGATTCATTGTTTCGTTTGTTACTAGATGTAATTTAATTATTATAAAAATTATGATTTACGTGACACAGTTCATAACTTTTGCAAATAATATCGTGTTCCAGTTGTACCATGTTTTTGTTCAAAAATAAAATGAAACTGATTTCGTCGAATTTCTGTTTCTGTTATTTTGATACTCTCTTCCTATTTCTTCTTGTAGATGCTCACAATGATATCAAAATTAGCTTTTTCTTTTTACGTACCTAATAGTAGAATTATCTAATCATCATTTTCATTATTTTCCTTCGTATTTCTAACATCTCCTTACCCACTAATGATAGAGTTATTTATATTACGCCGTGTACCCGATGGTTGGTAATTATTATAATGCTCATAAACTTTATGCCTTGAAGCATCCATTCGACTGCCAAAGTTGTGCCGCTAACTAAGTTGCAACAAGTTACTGCTGCTATAGCCTTAAGACCATTGTCTAATGAATCATTGATCTCTACAGCTTTAAGCGAGCAGACAAGCCATATGAGGCATACCAGAACTTAAATTTTTTGTGGTTGTGCTTTTAACTCCTGATTTCTACAATATAAAGAAATCATGGTGTGTGGTCAGAAATATGATGTCTATGACTATTGGGCGTAATTCTGTTTGGGAGTTTCAATGACGAGTTAACGCTAAAGTGTCCGCTTAGTGCAATTGCAGATGTCGTTATTACAGCAGGCTAGCTAGTATGACATTTAAAAGAGTTTTCTATTCCGAGAGGTGTAACATTTTCAGAATAATTTATTCATTTTATGTTTTCCCGCAGTGAATGCAAGAGCGGCAACTGTTTCTTTTGCAATAATTGACAATACAATAATCTCTTATAATACAAATGTTGCGTTAGTCTACCCAAATGATGTAATTTTGTCTTCTCTTCCGTCACCAAAAGAGTATTAATGTTAAGTGTGATAATATAACAAGTGAGCCTGTACACAAAGTTGTATGCGTTTTCCAGCACTGCTTTAGTGGTATGTGCACTTTATTGCAGTTTATAGCCTTTGGTGCAATTAGAGCAAAGATGCCGACATTTAGACACAAATGAATAGTTCGCCGACGTATTATTATAAAGATTTCATAGCTTCTAATTGGACGCCGTATACGGCACTGATAGGTATTTATTGGCACTTTCAACGGCTATCAAAGCCTTGGTATTGTGCGTTATTGACACTAGACAAAGCCATAATATAAATTACATGAACATTATGTATTCATTTTCGTGTCCCATTCCTATAAACGCTCTCTAACAGTAAAATGTTATATAAAACTACATATATACATCATCAGAAACTTGGAAGTCGTTAAACAAAAAATTATATTATTGATTCTATATTCACAGACCGAATGATGGAGGAGTCAACCAATACACCTTTTAAACATGGGTTTATTAAAAATGAACCCAACATGATTTCCATTATTGATTCTGCATAGGACACTCCATAAATCTCCCACTAAAACGTAGCACCGACATCTGATTATCCAGCTCATATCACCCATTACCGCGAGACATACTTAATTACATCGCTAGTGGGCCCCAGTTAGGCTTTTGACACGGCAGACAAACGCATATATCGTGACTTCGCCCCGTAAAGTCACTTTGTTGATAAAGTCAATTAGCGGTATCGGAGTAGAGACCTGTATCAACTGATTCGGCCCACCCTCATACAAGCTGCCTTTATCACGGCGCCGCTATTGGTCGGCGTGCCTCAGGGGAGTGGCCTGGGTACGCTACATTTTTTATTATTTGGGAGAGGTGCGTAGGCGACCGCGCCGCCGACTTGATTCCGCTTTATTCTTTGCCAGTCGATTGAAGGTGTTGGTGTGCTATAGTTTATTGCTCAGTCAAAGCGTCAAGTAATGTAAATAGTGTTACTGGCAATATATAGTGTTTGCTATTCGTATCGTGCGTGATAAGGACTTTTCCGCAGTTCGTCTCAGTGATTGGGTGAGGTGAGTGTTTCATTTTTATTTATTTTATGTTTTTTTGAGCTTTGAAGTTCAAGAAGACATCGTATTGTGTAAACTTCTGTTCATTTTTGTTTGGTATTTAATCTAGTAGGTATCACCTGCATTGTTTGGTTAAATGAAATTATATTTTTAATATTTTTTATGCGATTATTTCAAAACAATATTTCCACGACTGGATCGATTTAAAATATTATTTTACTATTGCTGCTAACAAAAACTAGCAATTAATTAAAAGTAGATAAAATTATATTACCTAGATAAGTGAACATTTTTTTTATATTGGTTAGAATATCACACCAAATTTGAATAGCATAATAGTGCTATTAAATTGAAAATATAATCAATGTAGGTACCTAATTAGTGAAGTACATACTTATGTAACTTTTAAATTAAAAAGTTGATATCTAAGCACCATACATTTGTAATGAATTATAGAAACATTCATTTATTTTATAAATAAGTAATAAACTATTTTTTCATTTTAAAAGTAAGCACAATTCTAATGTACCTACTACTTGCCGATTCTTTCAAAAAACAATTAATATACTTTATATTTTTTATAGAATCGTTTTTAATTGCAATGCATGTGTTTAAATAGCATGTATTTTGATAGTGTAGGCAATAAGTTATGCGAGTATTTTAATTAAAATTGCAATATAAATCTTATAGCATAATTAAATATTTTTATCAATATTTTTATATTATTGATTATATTTGATATATCTAACACTTTTAACAGACAATCACTACTAAATCATTAGATATTCTTAATACAGTCGAAATACCTATTTAATAAATTATTCAAAATCGCGCCTCCCGCCGGCTCACTAATTATACGCACAATTACTATTAGAATAATGTCATTATTTTAATAACCCACGACCCGTTCACATTTATCAAAACAGGCTCAGCCTAACTTGACGGGTTCTGTAATATTTTTGGGAGTTCTAAAGGCTTTGCTTTTAAAACATTTGCATAATTAGGTGCATTTTATTGCTTTATTGAATTAGAGCCGATGTCAGCCTCAAAATTGAAAGCAGCAGGGGATCCTGTGTTGTTAATTTAGTTTATAGCTTGTATTATGGTCAGTTTTGAATGTTATTTCCATATCTCAAGCCGTATAAGTTGTTAGATATTGTAAAAGTGGACAACAATAGCGTATTTATGTTATCGATCTTGATTTTATTAGCTTTTACAACAGAATGCGTTGTCCGTTTTATTTATAAACGCTGGTTTGTTGGGCCGGTTTTATTACTTTTGTTTAGTAACACGATTATTTTTGTGATGTGGTTGTGAGTTTTTATATTTGCATTCTTGTAGCAAATGCTTGTTAACTTAAATGCCATTAAAATGTTATCGACATATTTTTACTACTTGCATTTATTAGGTATAATGTATTTTTTACTAAATTATCACACTTACCATCAAAATCATTTTCGTAAAATATGTAGTTATCTATTTCACCAATCTCAACAAACTTTTTGTTGTCAACGACACTAAAAGCGTCGGTAACGTTGTGTATTTTTGTAATTGAACAATTTTTTGTCCAATTTACCAACTCACGATTAAATTCACGGCGTGATATCTTCATTTCCATCAACAGTATGTTCAGATTGAGTTCTCACATCACAATGCACCGTAGAATGAGTGAATTCACCGATTTTTTCACAAAAGGATTGACCGATCTCAATTCGATTAACTACCACAAATTCTCAAGACCCCTGCTATTCTAAAGCTGATGGAAAAAGTAAGGGATTGTAAGATTTTGATGTAAGGTCAGGGATCTAAATAAAATGGTCTTAACCCTAGCGATGATGACTTGCGGATAGGAAAGGAACGCAAGCAGCATTGTTGATTATATTAGACTTCATTAGATCTTAATTAACATTCTGGATTCTCATTACACGCTCGCTACGCCCGCTCGCTGGCCGACTCCATAATAGGAAAGTCGATTTGCTTCCAACATCTCGATTATTTTTTGTTCTTACTGATGTTAAAATGTGCCTACATTATTTTTTGTTTGCGATGATATCAGATATGAGTATACTGTCATTACATTAATGTTTATACATTATGCATGCGTAATGTGAAGAAATGAATACGGATATTATGCTTGGAGCCCAAAATTCAATTCTGAAAAGTATACAATTTAGGAAGAGTGGGAAGAAAATGAACGCCAGTAATTTACATTCACGGAGGTTAGCGTGATAGATTGAGAAACTTTATTATTTGAAAAGCTATAGGCGTTGTAATCCATTGAATCGTACCAGCTACGATAAGAAGTCTAGGTTATCACGGATGAACTTCTAAATACAACATGAATTCAATGAACATTACGAAAAAACAGTTAAAGCTTAAGTATAAACAGTTTGCAGGATATCTGTCATTACTAATAGCCGAGCAAATTTGAACCCTATTCTCTAAGATAAGAGAGCAGGAGCCAGGGTTATCAGGTAGCAGACAGGCATCAGTCAACACGGATGAGTGTTATCGGTGGTATAATCCGAGACGCTATTAACACTAAGAGCTAATGGACAAAAACGTTGATCATTGTTTGTGGTACAAAATGGCACCTACATCAATTTGGTTAGTAATACTTTGGGATTTGAACCAAACGAATGTTAGTTTTCCTGGTTCCGTCATTTACAATTTTTTATTCACTGTCCCACAAGCTTCAGGTTTTTGTAAATCAATGAAGGAATGTAGGACGAAAAGATGACCTCCGTGGCGCAGTGGGTGAATAGCTAGCTGAGGCGCAGGAGGTAGCGGGTTCGATTCCCGTGGAACAAATGTTTGCATGATCTGCAGATATTTGTTCCAGGTCTGAATGTTTTTCTATATATAATAAGTCAAAAAAAAATATGTAAGTATTAGTTATCTGGTTCCCATAGTACAAGCTCTGCTTAGTTTGGGGCTAGATAGCGCTGTGTGAAATGTCCAGCAAAATATTTATTTATTTATTTAATGTAAAAACCATAGCATGCGTAGAACTAAGTCAGTTCGAAAAATTGTATTCATGAATAATATAGTGGGCATAAAGTGATATTCAAACAGACCTGAAGGTGTAATTTTGTCCTCGTAATTCTCACTAACCATAATTTGAAGAAATCTTTTCTAAAATACGGGGAAAACTTCAAACTATAACAGATAACATTTATTTACATATGGCTAAAGGAAGAAGCTTAATATGAACAGTTCATGAATTCCCTTCTTCGAAACAAAAAACTATAATCCTCTGGGCGCCATGCCTTCCTATCTTTTGTTAATCCTATTAAAATATTCCTGTATTAAACTGTCATGGGTAGACTTATCTTATCAGGTATTATAAGAAGCTCTGAAGCATTAGGTTATCGAGAAGTGAATATTAGCATTTCTTTAATTTAAGTACTAGTAGGTAATATACCGCCGTCCTCATTTGTTCACACAGATCCTGAGGGCTTAGCCAAGTTACAGTCGATTAGCGATGACGCTAGTCGATACGTCCGAAAATGTATGGGATTTGACACATGCTAGAGAAATACCACGTGATTCAGCGACAACAAATGTATGTAGAAATCGAATAGATTCGTGGCGAATGTAGTTTGGCTACGGGCCCTGTTCGTCTAAAGGTTGCTAGGAAGAGATCGCTTTTAGCGATGAGGCTGCCCATTGTACCATTGATTGAATTGTGTATTCTCTTTTGTTTATTTTATTTTATAATGGTGTGTAATATAGACATTGTCTAATCTAATGTAATTATATCGCTTAAAACATTACATTTTAGTACTTTAGCAATTGTAGCACCTACCTAAGTAAATGGAATACTGCTCACTCAATATATTGTGGATACTTTATAGGTGTTCTTAAAAAATTTCGTAAATTTTTTACTAGGTACAAAAATCTATTTATAAATAAATAAATAAATAAAATAAATAAATATTGCTGGACATTTCACACAGCGATATCTAGCCCCAAACTAAGCAGAGCTTGTACTATGGGAAGCAGATAATTGATAGAATAGTTACTTTTTTTTTGTAAATACATACTTATAATATGTACAAAAACAGGATATATGTAATAAATATCTTATATTTCTAAGATTCTTTAATGCAAACAAATAGATTACAGACATCAAAACTTACAGAGAGGACATGTGCATTTTATTTCATTTATTCAGGAACATTTTTTGTACAAATGTAGTTATGTGAAAGTCACTTAAAATTACTAATTAATTATAAATATATGAAACAAAAATTACAATTACTACACGCTTAGCTAACAATATAAGCTACGCTTATATTGTGCTACAATATAAATATCTAAGCTCTCACGACGACTCGAGAACGAGGCGAGACGTTACTCGGAGCGAATCGCACTAACCCTGATGAAGGTTCACGAATTGAACCGAAACATTGTCGGTCGAACACCGATAAGACGGTACGTGATAAATCCCGTATTTATAATAATGATTGAAATAAATCACGAAACTTTTCTAAGTATAAAAACAATTTTCTTAGTAAATTTTCATGGTATCATGATCAGTGGCGGATTTACAAATTTTCAAGGTATAGGCTGAATAGTTTTTGCCGCCCTTGCCTTAACAATTGTCATATCATACATTATTTTTACAATGCAACAATTTCGTTGAAATTGCACGTAAAATAATTTTTCGGTATATTTTTGAGCTAATCGAAGCTCAATCATGTATGGGCGGGGTAATGTATGATATTTACACAATAATGAACATTTGGTAAACGTTAATAAATAATCTTTATTGCGCTTTCAAACAGTTAAAAATAATCGACTCCGTCAAGTCGGAATCAATGACCAAGATTACTTACGACGAAATAGAAGTTCGTTACAATGCCTTTTTGCGCGATTTTTTGTTGGCAAAATCATCGATGATGTCGTCGTAAGTAATCTTGTTCATTAATTCCGACTCTATGCACAAAATAGCTAAAGCGTTAGTGGGAAGAGGGGCATATTTTTTACAATTGCGCTCTTTTCACTCATAAGAAGTGTGGGCAAAGGGCGCAGAGGCGAGAGGCCGATCACTGCTTGAGGGGCGGCGAACTAGCTGTTTTACTCTAGAATATGGAAGTTTGCTACTCTCGGAATGTGCAATGACAAGTGAGAGAGAAAAGTCACCGACAAAATTTGTTGCAGACTTCTATCTGTAAGACATCAGAAAACCGTCATAGAAAAATATGTTTGATTTCTATGAGGTAGAAAAAAAAATCGTTCCCCAAATTTGCCGCCCCCAAAATCTGCCGCCCTAGGCTCGAGCCTACTCAGCCTGCTGGTAAATCCGCCACTGATCATGATCATTTTTCAACATCCAAATTTTTGAAGTGAAAACTTCTTTAAGCGCGTTGAGCATTTTTGGAGATAAGAAAAAAGCATTGAACTCGCGAGTCTATTACCGTTACCGACACCTCTATTTATAAGTATCTCGTAATTGTTCAAGTTTTCACTTCTGTTGGCACTCCCGGAGTGCCACTTTATTTGATATATTATCGACATTTGTGGATATACCAATGTAAAATTTTTACAATCTTAGCCTAGCTAAGTAGAAAAAAATTCCTATATAAAAAATGCTTGACATTTCAAACGGCGCTATGCCAAAGTTGTTTATTACCTATCCAATATCTTAAATTTATAATCTTATGTCGATGTAATAGAGTGCATTATTTTACGAAAAGTTGTGTTAACCCTTAATTTGGCAGCGTCATCTGTGGAGTACGCTAACTTTGTAAAATTCTGGGCCCGTAATTATTGGATTTTTTTACCATTTGAAACTGCCAAAATGCATTGAATATATCCTACTTTGGTAGAAAAAATACTGCAGGTGGCAACATTCACGATTCATGCCATTTCCAAAAATGGCTTCGAAACGGTCAGCTGCTCCTGCGCGGCGGGTAAGTTTTTGTTTATTTTTTATGGGTTTTTAGTTGGCTTTTGGAATGGTATGTGTGTTTGGTTACAAGGTAATATAATAAGTAACACTATTCAGTAATTATTTGGTGTCAAAATAGCTAAAAATATACTTTTTTATATGTAAACAATGTGTGTACTCCGGGAATACCGTTGCCAAACGCGTTGTAAACTACTTGAATAAGGGAACGGTATACACGAAGTACATTGCCAAATAGGTAGAGAAATGTATATCCACATTTTTATTTTATTTTTATTTTGCAATGGGTGTTGGTTTGTTTGCATACAGCATGTTTTCTTTTTCTTTTTTACAGTGCATGAACCTAACAAGAGCGCATAGAATTTTGGCTTTGGTTCCTGCCCAAAATGCATGCTCCGGTGATAGTTCAGATTCTGATGAGGAGCAAACCTTTCACCATCGCCCTCGATTGCCCGTTACCATCCCTGCATCTCCCACGTTTGCTAGCTCTGACCCACCTGAAGAAGATCCTAGCTGAAGAAATTTCACTGAAACGCTACCAACAAATTAGACGTAACCTCCACTTCGTAGACAATAACTTGGAAAACTCGGACCGCTATTTCAAGATTCGGAATGTGATGGAAAAAGTAAGGCAGAATTTTTTTAAACTGGAAGAAGAAGGTCAGTTCTCCATTGACGAAATGATGATGCCATACAAGGGTACAAAAGCTGGAAATAGAAGACAGTATATACAAAATAAACCTAAGAAATGGGGTTTTAAAAATTTCGTGCGCACTGGAGTGTCAGGCTTGATATACGATTTCGTCATGTATGGTGGAAATGACACGTTTCGCGGTTATACTTTCACTGACGAAGAAGTTTCACTTGGAATTGGTGGAATGGTAGTGGTTGGATTATGCAAAACAATAAAACAGAAGCCTTCAGTCATATACGCGGACAACTTCTTTACTTCACCTGAGCTCGTGTACTGGTTGCGAAGAGAATACGGATTATTTAGTCTTGGAACTATAAGAAGCAATCGCCTTCGGGGTTGCCAAGACAAACTACCCTCGGACAAAGAAATGAAGAAGAAACCCAGAGGGTATAGTGCACAAGTAGTGTGCAATACCAACAAAATAGCAGTTGTGAAATGGCACGACAATAAAGCGGTGACGTTGATCAGTTCCTTCGTGGATTCTCATCCTATCGAAAAGATTAAAAGATATTCAAAAGAACATAAAAGAAGGATTGACGTGGATTGCCCACAGGTGGTAAAACTATACAATAAGCATATGGGAGGGGTGGATCTAGTGGACATGCTTATTTCCCTGTACAGAATACCCTTCAAAAGCAGAAGGTGGTACTTGACCATATTTGCACAGCTAGTCGATATGTGCATCAACAACGCATGGCTTCTGTACAAGCGAGACAAAAGACCGGAACTGTCACTCAAAGAATTCCAGCTGGAGCTCTGTGAAGGTCTTTGCCGAGCAGGAAAGACGCCGAAGAGCACGCCTATGGAAAGACTGAGAGAGTATAGGAAAATCCTTAAGCCATCCCTTGCCAGACCAGTCGACAGTGTCAGGTATGATGCTGTGGGCCACTTTCCGGAAACTGCGGGCAAACAATCACGCTGTAGGTTCTGCAAAGATGGTAGAACCAAAGTTTATTGCGTCAAGTGCAATATGCATCTTTGCTTTGTTGTAGGAGAAAACAAGAACCGCAACTGTTTCCGGCAGTTTCATACTAAATGATCTGTAGCTAGTTCCTAATGCATAAAACAGTATTTTAAAATAAAATATTTTTTTTAATTAAATCTTTTTTACTCTACTTTTGGCAGTGTACTCTACGGAGTACAATCACATAATGATGCAGTTCATAGAGTAATTGGCAAGGTACTTCGTGAAGTACATTAATTTTCGCGAAAACTGGAATATTTAGATTTTTTTTTCTATTTGTTTAGGGCTTCTAGGTCACAATGAATAGAGAATATTTGAAAAATACATGAGATTTTAGAAAAAAAAATGTTTGCCAAATAAAGGGTTAACGTCCAAATCGTTTTTATCTTTAAGACCGGCTTACATAACTATTCCTAAACGTAATTAGCGACTAAACATGTTTAAGTTTGATGTATCTGTATGATTTGACAACTCTCTTAAACATATTTAGGCAACAAATACGAGGAAGCATCGTTGTGCAAGTCGCCATGAGGTTTTATAGATCTATTTTTTAGACCAACTATTTTTATTCCATTATCAAGATAATGGTGTTGCAAAACGAGGTTTGACTTAAAAATAAGATTGGACACGATTTTCACGGTTTATTGATTTCGGGGTAAATGAACTTTCGATTACTACCGTTATTCACGGCTTAACAATGTACAGATTACTCGGTGGCAATCATGGCTATTAGACACATTCCTGGTAGAGTTAGATTTGCTGTGAACTTTTGGAATCTTTCAACTAAAATATCGTTTTTAGTAACTAAATGATTCGAAACCATTTTAAAAATTTTTAAATCATAATTTACTAGATCTTCGTAAAGCTAAATTTATCCTTTTGTCATAATTAAGTTAACCTTGAAATAATCCATAAAAGATACACATAAAATATTTGATTTAATTTGAAGTTAGCCTTTATGGACATCGTTGAGCCATCAAAAAAGTTGTTGGCTGTTTTAGGCAGCCCGTCTGATCATTCAAAATTTTGTTTTATTTATTAATTTAATTAGGTTCCGCCCGCTGCTTCGCACGCGTGGTTTGTGTACATACAAACATAAAACGTAGCCTAGGTGTTAATCCAGGTTATAATCTACGTTCGCGGAAGAATGTTCTCTGTTCCCGTATCCCCGGTATACAGCAAGCGGAGGAACGCCCTGGAGGTTTAGCCGGTAGGAGTCCGACATACCGCTCCCTGGGTTCAGAGCGGTATCCATGAGGATTCCTCCACGTAAAAAAAAATGGTTATAATCTACGTACATACCAAATATTATCGAAATCGGTTCAGCCGTTACGACGTGATTGACAAACAAATAAATAGACAAACATCCAAACTTTCACAATTATAATATTGTGATAAGAACTGTAACATATTTCATCAATCTTAAAGCAATTTAAATATATTTCAAAAATCTTCCAATAAGTGCACCAATTACTATACAATATTAAATTATCAAAACGTACAAGCTAAAATTCAGTTAGATTGAATTTAACGGAGATCATTGAAGCGTCGTTTCTTGATTGCATTATTTAATTTGCTGGTTTTTATAATTCCGGTAGACGGCGAACCGCGCCGAGCTAATTCATTTTTTGTTATTCCACGATTAAATTTCTCTTCTATTTCTTATTTTGATAGGAATCTGGTCAATTATTTCTAGACTGGTGATTGTTGGGTAATACTGCATCTTTCTAATATTTTTTACCTACGCAACTTTCCATACTATTTTCGTCAGCCTAATTGTTTTTAGGGTTCCGTACCTCAAAAGGTAAAAAAGGAACCCTTATATCTTATAAGGGCTCCTTTCTTGTCCGTCTGTCCGTGTGTTACCACCGATTTTCTCAGGAACGAGTGGACCTCGCAAATTGAAATTTATACCCGATTCTGACGTTTTTAGTACCTATTAGGTGTATAAAAATCAAGATCCTGAATCAACACAATAAAAAGATATGGGCAAATTTAGATTTTCGATTTCGAAATCTTGTAAGTACCAAAATTTACCTTAATTTTGAACTTTTTTATTTTTCGGAATTTTCCCTTTACCTTGCTTTTATACAAAATTAACAATTCTAGGTCAACCGGAAGTACCCTATAGGTTTTGGGTCGAAAACCTATATGGTAGTTCCCGTTGACCTAGAATCACGAAATTGGGCAAAAAGCAATAAAAAAAGTTGAATATTAAAGGGTGTCCCCATACATACATAGTTGACACCAATTAATAGATAGATTGATAGTCCTCTGAGTTGTATGGTTCCTCATACAATTTAGAGGACAATGGGTAGGTACGGAACCCTCGGCGCACGAGTTCGACTCGCACTTGACCGGTTATTTTTATCGTTTTATCGGTTTCTACTGTGCCAATGAAGAGCTTATGCTTACTGGACTGAATCGGTTTCCTAATTTTGTTCTTTCACTATTGGTAAGACAACTATACTCAAACTGGTTACAGGCATTGACAGTAATCAATACTAATATTATAACGAGGAAAGATGTGACTGTTTGTTTTTTGTTTGTTTGCATTGAATAGGCTCCGAAACTACTGGATCGATTTAAAAAATTCTTTCACCGTTGCGAAGCTACACTCTCCCCGGGTGATGTAGGCTACTTTTTACCCAACTGCGCAGAAGGAGGGTAATGTTTTTATTGAAAAACTACGCGTGTGAAGCTGCGGATTGGTCAGCTAGTACATAATAAACAGTAAGCAGGTCTTTTTTTATGGAAGAACGAAAGACGATGGAAGACCAAAAAAAATTTAGTTGGAAAGAAGGCTGACAAATCTCGTGTAAGGTTTCAGATCGAATTGAGGTAAAAATCTGTACTTACAAGTCTAGTGGTCAAGCGCTTGACTATCACACTAATATTATAAATGTGAAAGTTTGGATGTTTGTTTGTTTGTTACTCAATTACGTCGTAACGGCTGAACCGATTTCGATAGAATTTGGTATATAGGTAGAATATGACCTGGATTCAAACATAGGCTTCTTTTACATAATTACTAATTAAAACGGGTATTTATCGCGTATACACCTTTTTTATTTGTTATCCCGATGTTTCGGCTGTGTTGCAACAGCCGTGGTCACGGGTGGATTATGTACAGTGATCGCGAAAGTTTGAAAAGTGTGCGAAGCCGCGGGCGGAAGCTAGTCATCAATATAAAAAAGCATTTATGTTATAAATTTATGGACACGAGCAGAAACAAGATGTGTAAAGAAGCAGAAATGCCGAATCAGACAATAAACAACAAAAAATCATTTTCACGCTCATTACCCTTCACTTCATTGTTTCAATAATTGGCTATGGTTCGAATGGTCAGTCAGATTGGAAACAGCTAATGGCTAATGGTATGAAACGCGAACCGTGACGACACCTGCCTAGTGCCCAGCCATCTGCCGCACGCGTCTACGCTTCCTTCTGGCTATCACGAGTTTAGTCTACCTAGACTTTGCACTTTTCTTTTTATGTGCACCTGGTCTATTGTTATTAGAGGTCTTGCTAGCAAAAGCTCGGCTTGCACAACGATCCCTAAACGTATTTAGCGACTTGACATGTTTAAATTTGTATGATTTGATAACTACTTAAATCATATTTAGCCACTAAATAGGTACTGCGTGTCACTGCATTTACGACATTAATTTAAATCACGGGTAGAGCTGATGGCAAGTATTGTTGCAATATAGTTTTTTTTTCAAATTCATGATTATGAAATGTTTTTAATTTTTAATCTACCTGAACTTCAAATTCTCAATATATGAATCAATCAATGTAACAGTCTGTATAAGATAGGTAACAAATCATATTAATTCATCTTGTAACACATGATGAATGCATATGATTTGTACCTGTTAAACTAACTAAACGGATCGGCGCAAAGGCGCCACCGATTTACGTTATAAATTGTTTATTGGAAATGTATCGATTACCGGATAAATATTCAAGCTACCGATATCAAACCAATCTCTAAAATTAGTTAATACGATTCTGCATATGCGTTTTAAATTAATGTCGTGAATGCGGTGACAGACTGTATATACGGCAAAGTATCTGGGCATGACTCTACGCAAAGCTACGCTGGAAAGCTCACGTCAAGAATAAAAAATAATATAACTAAAAATAAAAACGGGGTTGAAATGTACTAATAAAGACCTTTAATTTGATGTCCCACTTGACCTAATAGTCCCATTTGATTATTTTTACCCCTCTTGAACTGCAATATCTCAACAACCCTCTGACATGTTTAGCTCATTTAGTCACACCAGAATTGTGTCATCACTACCTATCTATATATCAAATTTCACGATGATCGGATAAACGCTTCGAAAGTTATTCTTGGACAAACAAACATACATGCATACAACACCGATTTGCCCACGTTGGTTTGGAGATTTCGCTTCGCTCAATCAATAAAATGATGGTAAAGCGAATTACAAGTACAAATCGCTCAAACAAATAGACATGTTTACTACGATAAATACTTAATGCAGCTACACTGAGCTATTCCTAGTTTATTTCAAACATTTTTCTTTTTAATAATCCAACGAGTACCGATAATTACCTCAGCAACGCAATTAAACGCTCTAAATTGGATCTCGGGCTAATTAGTCGAACTAATTGTTTTTCAGTAAATCTAATTACTATTTGTCATTTGGTACGATAGGTAATTAGTTTTTAATCAACAGTAATTGAAAATACCAGTTTAATGAAGAAGTTTAAATAAAATGTTCTTAATTAAGTTCAGAAAATTTAAAAAGTATTCGTTAAACTGCAGTGCGATTCTAGTTACTGTAAACTCGATTCACGTTTACTTATGTCTTTCAATTCATGAGTTGCGCGATGGCCTTTACAACCGTTAAAGTATGATGACATCATTTTATTTGTCTATTAATAAGTAATCTTTTAAATTGCCAATAAACTGACAATACAAAATACATGAGGGTTATTTTAGGGGAATAATGGATTGATTCCTTACTGCAAGATATCAAGAGATACAGAACTTTGCTGATTGCAATGATCTTCATGGGCAACACGTGAAAATGTTGAAAAATCAAATCATATCAATTTAGTGGCTGACTGTATACAATGATAGTTAACTTATAATTAATATATTTCACTACAATCAACCATATCTGGTATACCAATATTTAAACACAGAATATTACTAGTGGTTCGCCTCGAACTGAGATCTCGCGAGTCTCTCATAAAAACAAAAAAACAATATTATTTGTAATCTTTGACTATCAAAATAGTACCAAAAAATCAATAACCAAATTACTTGAGCTATAGTTTCTTTTAAATTACAGGTTAGGTTATTAGGTTCATGTTATTTGGATACACTTTTTTGTGGTAAAAATTGCAGTCATTCTGGATTTCAGTCTTATTCCCCATATTTGTGTCACTAAAACTACACGCATACTACATTTCAGCACTGTGGGGTCACTGATGTACCCTGTGAATTTAGCCAAAGTTCAGTTATTAATATGGTTAATAACTCAAAAACTGAAAGATTTAAACCATAAATAAAAACGGGGTCGATGTGTACTCGCAAATACCTTTTATTAGACATGCCATTTGACCAGATAGTCTCAGTTCGGTTTTTTTACATCAAAATTGTGCCATCACTACCTATATACCAAATTTCACGATAATCGGATAAACGCTTCGAAAGTTATCCCCGGACAAACAAACATACATACATACAATGCCGATTTTCCCAAGTTGATTTGAAGATCTCGCTTCGCTCTATCAATTAAGAACAACGACATAAGTTTCTACTAAGTTAGTCGGGGCCAATTAGAATTGCCTGGTTGAGTTCTATTTAGAATACCGTCATTATAACAAAAGGTTTGACATTGTATCAGCGCTTTCCTATATTGTTTTTATTTGGGGAGACAGGACGTGCTATTTGTAGTATGACTGACTGTTTTTTGTCAATGATTAAAAGGCAATGAATCTCGTTTATGTAGCTTTTTGTTGAAATACGATTCTAGCCTTGTTATCACAAAAAAGAGAAACAATTTATTAAGACGATATACAAATTTAATTTCGGCGACGATTGGGCGGAGCATATAGGTATGTGCTCCGCGCGCAAAAAGTGACAGTGCTATTTACTTGCTTAGCTGAAGAACGAGACAAACATATATCATAGCCTCGCCGCATTGTTGCAGGAGTAAATGACGTAAGCGACAAAAGATAAAATCTCGAATTGCATGAGAACCAACAAATGAAAAAAAAATACATTAATTTAGGTACCATACACCTGTGTAAAAAAATACTTTAAATCTTTTCTAGAGTCGGAGAATGAACGACATTCGTTTTTTAGAAGAGCCGAGGGTAACAAATAATTGTATCCAGAAAAGTTTCAACAATTGCGTTTCTGACTTTCATTTATGTAGTTTAAATCCTAAAGTAAATATTGTTAAATATGAAACAATACCATTTTTCGTTATGAATACAACAGTTACTTAGCGGCACACATTTTTTTGCATATCGTCTTAAGGCATGTTTTCAAAATTCCTTACCATTTTTGGTATAGTATTTTTAAATCGGATTTTAAGTTATTAGATTTAAAATAACGTTTTTTGTGTTTGGTAGTTAAGAATTTTAATAATCAATACAAATAGGGTTGCCAGGTTTCTACAAATTGTCCTCCCGACCTAAATAAATAAAAAGTTTTTCTTGCGTCCTGCAGCTGGAACATGCATATGGCCTACTTGATGTTAAGTGGTAACCATCGCCTATAACCAAGTATTGCTTCGTAGATCACCTTAGAAAGGTGCCCCACGTACGGTGCACTGCCCTGCGTCCATCAACTTGAGGGATACAGCTGTAAAGCCTCCAGTAATGCTGCTTGGCAGCATATAATATATTTTATTACTACTTCGTAAGAAATTATTCTCTTAGCTAAAATAGCTGCTTTGTTCTGAAAAATTCTAATTTTAAACCACATTGTATCATTATGTCACTATATCATATCATAATACATTCATTTTTACATGTTCAATCCAAGAATTGTTTAAAAAAAAGGATGGTCCAAATAATAGTGATTGAGACTGGTATTTATTGAAAGAAGAAAGAAAGAAAGAAAATACATTTATTTGAACCCACATGATATCACACACAATAACAACAAAGGAAAAGACATAAAAACACAGTAAAAATAAGTTTCACACTGACAGAAAATTATGGTGTTGCGTGGGGACAAAATGGTCCCTGTCTCAGCATAAGCTGTTTCGTACCACGGTGGATACGATGCAGCGCTGGTTTCCTGACAGGGCCTAGGTGACGACACGATCATTTGAGAAGATAATACTAATAGAAAATTAAATAAAAATAACATGTAGACGAAATAAGCGAGAAAATACCCAACACATAAAATACACAGATCGCAGAATAAATAGCTACGAACATTACATGAATAGATTGAAAAACAAATAACAAGAAGATAAGAAACAAAATAAATAAATAATTAAAATATCTAGACATTATTTAAATATATTAATATTATATAACATTATTATTTAAATATTTAAAAAACCTTCGTAAGTGGAAAGAGAAAGTGTCTGTGTGAGTTTTAATTGCATTGGCTCAATTGCTCAGTAAATAAATGTTTTTTGAGCGCTTTTCGGAAGACATTAACTGTTTTCAGAGCACGCAGAGGCGGAGGTAGATCATTCCAACACCGAGTTGCAGCGAATTTGAAAGAGCCACGGAATGCCATTGATCTGTGCCTCGGTGTGACAAAGATAAAGTTACACGTTCGGCTTGGATATCTGGATTGACCTCTAAACATACAAATCTCCATTAAAGAAAAACTGCCATATTATGTTATAACAATCACACTGATATTATAAATGTGAAAGTTTGGATGTTTGTTTGTTACTCAATCACGTCGTAGCGGCTGAACCGATTTTGATGAAATTTGGTATGTACCTGGATTTACACATCTTTTTGTTGAGCCACTTTTTGTTAACAAACATCAAGTGCGAAGCCGCTGGCGGAAGCTAGTGTACTATATGTGACTTACAATAATCATATTGATGCCCTTGTTAAGCGACATTGTTCTACCAAACACTGTGTATTCGGTATATTAATTTAAATGGTACTAACTTTAAGCACAGTAAAACTTTGTTTATGTTAAAGGCACTTTGAGTATAGCTTAGATTAGATAATTCTTTATTGCACACCAAGAAAACAATACAGCTAAAAAGAACACCGTAAAACTATGTGATACAATTGGCGGTCTTATCGCTGAATAGCGATCTCTACCAGATAACCTTTGGATGGAATGGACTGTGTGGACATTGCCTGGGGTGTAATGGTGTACCTAACATACTACATGTACTCATACTTATAATATAAAAAATATAAATAACATATATGAATGAACCTAAATAATAACAACATATACTCGTATAAGAATAAATAAATAATAGATATTTATAGACATTTCACACAGCGCTATCTATTCCCAAACTAAGCCGAGCTTGTACTATGGAACCAGATAACTGATAGAATACTTATATACTTTTTTTGTAAATACATACTTAAAATAAATAGAGAAACAACCAGAACCGGAACAAATTTATGTAGATCATGCAAACATTTGTTCCGCGGCGGGAATCGAAACCGCTACCTCCTGCGTCTCAGCCGGCTATTCGCCCCCTACACCACGGCGGTCGTCAAACATATTAATTAATAATAAATACATAGATATTTAGCGACAAATACTCAAAGTGTTCGTTTAAAAATGGCAAGTGACTTGGCACATCTGATAGCTACCGGCAGCGCGTTCCATAATGGGACAGCCTGCACTGTAAAAGACTTACCAAAGTAGGAGGAGTGTAAACGTACCTATTAAGTTATGTTTATCTGTAAGCTTCTTGCAAAATTATGCCAGTTAATTCTGTATACCATTTTAGATCTTTGATTAGAAGAATAATTTATACAGGAAACCATGTAAATACCTGCAAGACGTAGTTAATACCATTTATTATCACTTTTATAGCAAATATGGGACAATGGACGAATAAATCATCAGACATTTACCATAGAGTTGCATTAAAAGTGCATAGGGATGGGATAAAAACGTACGCATATCCCTGACATATACTTAATTAAATATTATTATTAGGTACTTTTTTTGTAAGTGTTCGTTGTAATAGTATAAAATGCGATCGACCATGGAAAGCAGCTAGAGCCTAGTGGCAGCTTTTTTGAACAATGTATGAAAGTTAACTAACGAGGGATACATAACTCTGTGTTAGGTTAATTTAAAATAAGTGTATTAATTTTTGTAAATCAAAAATTTGGGGAATAAACTATGGTAATCCATTAAATAAAATACACCTAAATATTGAAATTGAATACTTAGTTAAATTACATTCAAAATCAAAATAAGTATTTACAATAAAATACAGAAGAAACAGCTGAATAGATGAGACCGTTGCAAACGATTATATAGATAGCTCAACTGCTCCAGATCACTACCAGGTGGAAGTGTCCCCAAGACACTGGCTGCATTGCCCCACTGAATTGCATTGCTTATGCGTTGACCCAGATAAGCGCCAGCTCTCGGATCACACGTCGCTTCGACCAGACGCCCAGAAATAATTTTGAAAACGCGATGGGCCCCGGTGCCTCATGGACGACTTCCATATTTGCGCCGCTTGAGATCTTTGGCTGAATTTGCCGCCGCACCGGCCTCACCTGCTGTACCATACAGATGAGATAGCGTTAGGGTATCGACGCACGTGGCGTCATACAACAAAGGCATACCCTTCTTCCAAGGTATAAGAGTCATACCGTCAGGCCTCTTAACATCGTCACGTACCAGACCGTTCGGTTCGAATCGGCTGGAACGTTGACGTTGCAAAAAGGATTTCTCATTTAATAAAATAATTTATCTTCTTGCCCTGACGGTTCTCAAATACTAAAACTATGCAAAACCGAGGCCAATTAAATTTGAACGCTGATCTATCCGAAGTTATAATAAATTAAAAAATATAAAAACTTATATCAATTATTAAAAAAAAATGTTTTTATCATCATATTTTTATTCTACCCGTATAATTCCGTTAGAAATTAGTGAAGTGAACTATTAAATAACTGCCATAAATATGCGAATTATTATTATTTATTATTCAATACAGCACAGCGGATGTATGCACATTGCAATTTAGATGCGGCACTATAATACTATGGTTAATTGTGCCTGACGTAACTCCAGGCAATATGTACTATTAGATGCTCAGAGTAAAAATAAATAAGCCTTAGAGGGCTCATAAGAACAAAAAAATATGCTCTTATAGGCATATTTGATCAAACTGGCTAATTCTGGCGTCGGAGTTTTTTTAATGATCCTTGTAGAATACAATTTGTTTTAGAAAACAATAAAGAAAATAAATTACGTCGTAATTGTAGCATTTTGAATGAGTTGGAGCAATTTCAATCTAAATCAGTGGTGGGCAAACTTTCTTAATAGGGGGCCAGAAAGTTTAAGAAATTTCAGAGGAAGGCCAGAATTATAGGAAAAATGCATTTTTGTGTTGAAACTTTTAATCATACACAAACATTGCAGTATTGCACACTTGCGCAAATGTTAAAAATTAAAATTTAACTTTTATTCGAATGCCCTGCCATGGCAGGTGTGTGAGACATATGAAATTGCTTTTGATTTGCCATAATATTTTCATATGTTAAGAAGAAATTCTTAGAATTTTAGCTCCGAGTTGGGAATTATAGAGCACTGTACTAAGTAGAATCTACTTTATACTTCTGGACCATCAAAATATAATTATCGCGGGCCTTACTATTCATGTCGAAGGACCGTCGGCGGGCCGGATTAAATGCTTCCGCGAGCCGGAGCTGACCCGCGGGCCGTACTTTGATCCCCATCACTGATCTAAATAATCCGATATTTTATACTAGGTTTTTTTATAAAGATTTTATTTAAATACATTTTTAAATTAGTTAGTTGTTAATTTTTGTACATCACTTGGAAGTTTGTTATAAAAGCGTACACCTTGCTCTTTAAACGATTTACCAACTTTATGGAGTCTACAAGTGGCAACAGCGAGTTTATCTGTATTCTAGTATTAAAATTATGATTATCGCTATTTTTCTTAAACAAATTAATATATTTGTGAACATACATCAGCTTTTCATAGATGTATTGACAAGGGAATGTCATAATATTTATTTCTTTAGACTTCTGGCTTAATGATTCTCTGTGGCCCATATTATAAACATAACAGTGCGATTCTCTTTAGTAGTTATATACTTATATTCGTACTCTATAACTTGCTGTTATATTTCTAAGATTTGTATATATGTATAATAAAAATATAGATTTTAATGCACTAGGTTTATTATTAATTAACTTTAGTTTATTTAAACTGATGGCCGCTGTAGATACTAGAGTTTTTTTTTGTATTTTCTTTATTTTTTTTTGACGACCTCCGTGGCACAGTAGGCGAATCGATTCCCATCGTGGAACAAATGTTTGTATGATTTGCAGAGTTCCGGGTCTGGATGTTTTTCTATATATTCTAAGTATGTATATACAAGAAAAAAATGTATATAAGTATTCTATCAGTTATCTGGTTCCCATAGTACAAGCTCTGCTTAGTTTGGGGCTAGATAGCGCTATGTGAAATGTCCAGCCATATTTATATTTATTATTATTATTATTTATAATGAAATATCGAGAGATATACATGGTTGGAACTTTTGGAAGGACTTGGGGAAGACCTTGGCGCATTAGTGGGACGGGAAAGGTTAGATAGATAGATTTTTTTACTTTTGCTTTATAAATCAGAAGAAGTGGTTTTCGGTATCCATTTGATGGTAAATTTTCTATCAAAAAGTTGTACAACTAGAACAACCAATTATCATGATTTGGCAATAAAAAAGGCATTAATTAGTTGAATATTTATAACTAGCTGCCGCCCGCAGCTTTCCATGAGTGGGTTGTTAAATATTTATATTCATATCTTCTGAACCCTTCAAGATATCGAAATACAAAATTTCTACCTTACTATCCCTAAAATGTCCACTAAAATCGGTTGAGCCGTTTCGGAACCTATTCAAGACAAAATTTCCAAAGGATAAGCAAACAAAATTTCTAAAAATAGTAATTTATGATTAGTCATCGTATAAATAGTTGTTTTCATAAATATTGGCATTTATTTTGAACTAGCTGTTGCCCGCGACTTCGTACGCGTTACACTACTAAATGTGTATGCAACCTAGAAATAAAGCTAAACTCGCTGTTTCAACTTGTCTTGACATCCCTTTTTATCCCATGAGACCTGATTTATGGGATAAAAAGTAGCCTATGTGTTAACCCAGGGATAATCTACGTACATACTGAATTTCATCGAAATCGATTTAGCTGTTACGCCTTGGTTGAGTAACAAACAATAAACAAACATCCAAACTATCGCATTTTTAATATTAGTGTAATTACAGAGACACATCAATGATATTATTGGTATATAGGTATAGATTGTGCTTCTAGTTCATCTTCATTAAATATTGGTAGGTATAGCAATCGTATTTTATTTATATTTCTTTTATTTTATGTATTTTTTTTTCTATTGTTGCAGTCATCATCCACTAAGCCGTAACTATTTATCCGTATTACTTCATCAAAATGGGCGTGTCGGATGCTGGTTCATCCACGCCCGACCTCCCCGACCGGCCCGGATCCGGGAGCGGGATGGACGAGGAAGACGTGCCTAGGAGGAAGCAGAGGAGGTACAGGACTACATTCACCAGCTACCAGCTGGATGAGTTGGAGAAGGCTTTTGGGAGGACGCATTATCCAGATGTATTTACTAGGTGAGTTCATTCTAATTCTAATTTTAGGTATAAGATCTGCACTGACGTTCCGCATAGGGGTGTATTGTGCATCCCCCCCCCCCCTCTAACCGGACCCGAGCCATCCTAACTCCTTGAATGAAATAACGGAGTTGGACTTTGAGTTGAGGGCAGCAGCTTTCTAGGATCACCGTGGATGTTGTCGTAGCGGTGTTGGAGGAGGATGAAAATTCGATGATCCCTTGCGGGCCTGTTCTCAGTCTGGCATCCTTTGTGGGCGTGCAGTGAAGCATCACGTGCTCCACTGTCTCTTCTTCCCGAATACATCCGCGACATAACCTACAGTCTGTGGCCCCTCAGTTTTCAAGAGGTGATGGTTAAGTTCGCATCTCCACCATCATCCTTAGATCTTCGGCGTTTCATCTTTAACAAGGTGTTTGTTGGTTTTCGGTTCTTTTCAGAGTTGTTAGGTGAGTTTTGAGTTTATAGTTGCAGATTGGATGCACGACGCACAATATTGGTCGATCTGGAAATTTAAAATCCTTTTTTTAATTGATGATAGGCAAGTGCTTGACTACCTCACCTGATGATAAGTGATGGTATGATCAAAGATAGAGCACGCTTGCCTAAAAAAAACTGTTCACTCTGGACTTGAAGTCTCCGAGATTATACTTGTCCGGAAAACATTCGCCGGAAGTGAGTCCTATTCAGCAGTGGACCTACACATTTGTTTCAAGTTTACATAGCAGATTACATATGTTCTATTTATGTTCATATTTATTTATAAATTTTAGTATTAAGTTCTGTTGTTATTTTGGTATTAGACGCACTCTCTTCATAAATAGTTTGGCCATAAATGTACACCCCCGACCATTATCTTTGTTATAACAAAATCATCTCCATACAAAGGTTGTCTGGAAGAGATCGCTTCTAAGCGATAAGACCGCCTAGTGTACTATTTGCTTTGTGTTTTCTATTTTGTTTGTATTTTTTTTATTTATATTGTGTACAATAAAGTGTATTCATTCATTCATTCATTCATTCATTACAATTCATCATAAGCCTAGGAACATAGACCTTCTCATAGATTTACAAAGCGACCGATCTTGTGCGGCCCGCACCCAATAGGTTCCAGCAACCTGTACCTTAACATATCTACTAATAACAAATCTACTTAAGTTTTTTTAGACAATTTACTTACGCTGGCTTTCAATCTAAAGGAAATTTTCTTTGTTACAGAGAAGAACTAGCTTTGAAAATTGGTCTTACTGAAGCAAGAATTCAGGTGAGCTCAGTATTTTGTCTATGTCAGCAACATCACCATGGAGAACACAAGTTCATCCATAAATTAAATATAATTGATCGAGCGAAACGAGATCTCTAAATCAACTTGGGCAAATCGGCGTTGTATGTATGTTTGTTTGTCCGAGGATAACTTTCGAAGCGTTGATCCGATCATCGTGAAATTTGATACATAGGTAGGTAGTAATAGCTCAATTTTGGTTTAACTAAATGAACTAAAAATGTTGGGGGGTTGTTGAGATATTGGGGTTCAAGAGGGGTAAAAAAAAAATGAAAATGAGACTATTAGATCAAATGGGACGTCAAATGAAAGGTCTTCATTAGCTCCGTTTTTAGCTTTAGTAAAGTCTTTATAGTTTTTGAGTTATCAGCTATAATAAAAACTGAACTTTGACAAAATTCACAGGGTACACTAGTGACCCCACAGTGCTGTAATTTGGTATGCGTGTAGCTAAGTGACACAAATATAGGCAAAAGATTGAAATCCAGAATAACTGCAATTTGCACGCCAACAAAGTGTAACCACAATACATAAACTCCCGTTACCTGTAATTTGAATGAAACTGTAGGTCAAGTTATTTGGTTATATATTCCATGGCACTATTTTGATAGTCAAAGATTACAAATAATATTTTTTTGATTTAATCGGAGACTCGCGAGATCTCAGTTCGGGGTGAACCACTAGTAAGTAGATATAGTATTATAAATCCGAAAATATTTGTTTTTTTAATACCACTTGGCAATGCCCCACCTGATGTTAAGTGGTAACCATCGCCTATAAAATATTGCCTTGTAGGTCACGCACCTTAGAAACGTGCCCTACGATGCACTGCCCTGCGTTCATCAACTAGAGGCATACAGATGTAAAGCCTCATGTGCCTGCAATTTCACCTTCAAACTGAAAGACAGCAATGCTGCTTGGCTGAAGAAATAAGTATGATTGTAGTACTTCCCCGGAAGAGCCCTTTCACAAGAAACACTACTACTCTTGAACTGTCTATCTTTCTGTCTGTTATGGTCTAAGAGCCGGTGAAGATCGACCTTCACCGATCTGATAACCAGATGAGACATATTTTTTATCAAATATAATTTATAAACAAATATGCCTATAATTACTTGCCTATCTAAAAGTGCTATCTAAAAGTTTTTAGCTAGGCAACAGTACTATAAGTATGATATTTTGCAGGCAATGATTTTAAAATATGACTGATTTTGTAATAAAGTAATTTAAAATTTGATATAACTTTCGATAAGTTAGCAGAACGATGGAGTCACCTATATTGACTTACCTGTTCACATCGGCTTGCCAGGTAGCTATACACATAAATGAGTAGGCAAGCCTACTGAGGCATATTCTGTGTGTTAAAAACTAACAGTGAAATAAAATTCATTTGGTTATCAAAAGAATGAAAGTGATGAAAAAAAAATCGATTAAAGTTAATTTAATTAAAAATAGCCCTAACCACTTTTAGATAGGCAAGTAATTATAGGCATATTTGTTTATAATTATATTTGATAAAAAATACGTCTCATCTGGTTATCAGATCGGTGAAGGTCGATCTTCACGGTCTCCTCTACTATTACGTTTTCATAACTAAACGGGTCGACTGATTTCGATGAAAGTACAGATAGATTATGATCGGAATTGAAGCAGGCTACTTTTTAACCGACGACCGTGCGGAGGTATTTTTATTGACAAACCACGCTTGCGTTGGATGTAAATGTTGGTCAAAAGTACTAGTGCGGTGAAAGGATTCGAAAGATTCAGTGGATTTAGAAGTAATCCTCATAAAAATATTCACACTAAATAACAATAAAGTCCACCCACAAAGATCTCGAATCCTTAATAAGATCCCACAGATTTCATTCAACAGGCCTTAGAATAGCCACAAAAAGAACAGAAGTTTCAGGACATTTTTTTTTTCAAAACGTTGGCCACAATACTATTTACGTGTACGTGTCATATTTTACATTCACCGACATAAACATTAGCGCAAAAGTGATGCAGCAAACGAATGGACATTTACACTAGAAAAATCGTTATAGTTTTTGTTTTTCCTAGAGCCGCACTCACAAGGCTTATAAAAGTCATAGCGCGGACGTCGTTTGGAGCCGTATACGGCTCCAATTTAATGCCTTATTTTTTGCGCGTGTAATTTCTTTCTGTGTAATTATTCTAAGCAACAAGCTTAATTTAATGCAAGGAGAGACGTGTAGTCTCGCGACAAAAAGTCGCGCTTCTGGTCCCCCGCCGCGCCGCGCCGTCGCGCGACAGGACGCCATGGGGACACCGCTAGGATATGATTATTGCTCATATTTATTCTATAGAAGTGCTTCGCAATGGCTTTTTAATTCGTTTATAGTCGACCTCCGTGATGTAAGTAGGTACTTTATAGATAAAATATAAAATAATAGTAAAATACAGAAAAAAATAATTAATTTTACGGTTATTTTTTTATTCGAAGTAGGTTCAGCCGTTTAGGCTCGATTTACATTGCCGCGGAACGGAGTCGAAGCGAATTTTTGTTACGAGATTGAACATAATTATCCCATTGAACTTCATAATTGTCCTATTGACGACCTCTGTGGCGCAGTGGGCGAATAGCCGTCTGAGACGCAGGAGGTTGTGGGTTCGATTCCCGCCGCGGAACAAATGTTTACATGATCTACAGATATTTGTTCCGGGTCTGTTTGTGGAAGTGGAATTCTATATTCGATAAGGTTTATGGAGGAGGGTGTTGATGCCTGCGACAAGAATTTTACTCCTGCGAGTATCTCCGTTTTCATTTTGTTTCTCTATACTGTTTAATATAAAATAATTTAAGATATATATACAGGGTTACAGGAAAAATCGTGCTAGATCCGTTAAGGGCGTGGAGTACCCATCATTTCTGACTTATTTCACTACGAAACACCCTACCCTAAACTTAACCCTTTTCGAGATATTCGACTTTTAATTTTTTTATTGAAAATTGCCGATTTTTAGGCTACTAAATTTATTTTTGTTTATTTTGTGTATCTTATTATTATTATTATTGCATTTTTATATGTGTAATAAGATGCTTTAGGACGTCTATCATTAAAATAGTGCATAAGTTAATTGAATAGACCGTAGTAGACAAGTGAAAGTTAAGAAATAAAAAAAAATATTAGAAAGTTTATTTTTCTCTAAGGGATATCTAAAAAAAATATTATGGCAATTGTTCGGCAGATGTTTTTTAAAATATCTACGTTTCATCAGCTATCTAACGAGGTATAATAATCTAGGGTTTTATTCAAATGCATTGAAAAAAATTGATTTTATAGACGACAGTGGAGAAGAAAATTTATACTTAGCCCTAAAAAGTAAAATAAAATAATAGGTAAGCATGAAATGTCATTTATTAAAGATTTTCACACAACTTTTTCTTATTCTACAGTTCATGTTCAACATGGCCGCCTCTATTTCTGATACATTGTCGCATCCTTCTACGGAGACCAGTCTTTACTACTCCAGTGGTTAACGTGGTCCTCATTTTATTGGCTGCATCCACAATCCTTTCTCGTAAGTCTTCCACAGACGAAACTGGATTCGGCTCGCTGTACACAAGACTTTTCATGCACCCCCACACGTGAAAATCCATGGGGGTTAGGTCCGGACTTCTTGCTGGCCATGGCAACGGTCCACCTCATCCTATCCATTTGTTTGGATAATTTGTGTCCAGCCAGTCTCTGACACTTCTCCTGAAATGGGCAGGGCAGCCATCGTATTGGAACCACATGTCCCTGATCAGGTTGAGTGGCAGATCATCCAGCAAATCACTTAAGTCTGCTCTCAGGAAATTTTCGTAGCTTTCCCCATTTAGATTATCCGGGAGAAAGTAAGGTCCAATCAAATGATTGGAGATAATGCCCATCCACACATTCACGCTGAATCTTCGTTGGGACCCCTTCACTCTTTTCTTATTGGGATTCCTTAGCTCTTTTGGGGCCCAGTAATGGGCGTTGTGATAGTTAGTTATGCCATCTTTATCAAATTTGGACTCATCCGTCCACAAGATATTTCTTAGAAAATCTGGGTCTTCTACGTCAGCATTTAGCATAAATCTGCAAAAGTCCAATCTTCTCGCGGGGTCTCCTTCTTCAATAACGTGTACCGGCGTGTAATGGTACGGGTATAGGCCAGCAGTATGCACTGTAAACCACACTCTCCATTGCGAAAGTCCCAGATCACGGGCAACAATATTAGTGGAAGTAGTCGGATCCGCTCGAAAGCGTTGTACTATCTCATTGTCCTGTTCTTCGTCATCAATTCGTGGTCTTCCCATGTCTGTATTTCGTCTCAAAACAGAGCCAGTTTCTCGAAGTCTTCGATAGACTCTGTCAAAAACGGCCACATCCGGCACTCGACGACCGGGGTAGCGAGTTATGTATTCGTTGCGAGCTTGAATACAATCGAAATGTAACACAAACCCTAGATTGTTATTCCTCGTTAGATAGCTGATGAAACGTAGATATTTTAAAAAACATCTGCCGAACCATTGCCATAATATTTTTTTTAGATATCCCTTAGAGAAAAATAAACTTTCTAATATTTTTTTTTATTTCTTAACTTTCACTTGTCTACTACGGTCTATTCAATTAACTTATGCACTATTTTAATGATTGACGTCCTAAAGCATCTTATTACACATGCAAAAATGCAATAATAATAATAATAAGATACACAAAATAAACAAAAATAAATTTAGTAGCCTAAAAATCGGCAATTTTCAATAAAAAAATTAAAAGTCGAATATCTCGAAAAGGGTTAAGTTTAGGGTAGGGTGTTTCATAGTGAAATAAGTCAGAAATGATGGGTACTCCACGCCCTTAACGGATCTAGCACGATTTTTCCTGTAACCCTGTATATCATATAAATATATTTTGATTTGATTTGACATCAGGTGTACGGTCTATCTAAGGACATAGCAACTTACCGCTTCATTATGTCACTTTCACATGGTTTTTATTAGGCTTTATAATGACCTGCGGAGCCGATGGTACTGTTGCGGCGCTACCGTTATTTTATCTTTGAAGGGTTCCGTATCAAATCACATCATCAACCTACACAGCGAACGCTAGGCCACAGACAGACATCATCATCATCGTCCACAACCCGACTTCACCCACTGCTGGATAGAGGCCTCCCCAAGTTTGTGCCATTCGCCACGATCCTGCGCTAGTCTCACCCATTGACGGCCCACGACTTAAACGATACCCACCCGTAACTTTATTACGTAAGTCAATTGATTGATTGATTGAAAATACTTTATTGCACTTATAAAACTAGTACAAAGGCGAACTTAATGCTAAAGAGCATTCTCTTCCAGATAACCTTTGTGTATTGTAGACAAAGATGTGTAGGTAGTGCACAGAAAAGGTAAAACAGAAAATTTTCACAGGACTAATTAATATAGCATAATATAGGTACATACTACATAAATAAACCTACTTAAATACTTTATATGATAGACTAAACTATACCAATATCAAATAAAAATACATACATAACAATAGAAGAAGTGTTGTGGAAATATTAAATTGCTCATTTTTGGTCGGTTTGACCGAGAAGGTGCCTATAGATTCTCAATCTGAATGCTTCCACTGAAGTAGCCTCGAAATAGTTTGGTGGCATATTATTCCAGAGACGAGTAGCGGTTATGGTGTAAGAGTCAGAGTAAGTAGCCGTGTTATGCTGTGGAGTAATTAGTTGGAAACGACGAGACGATCGCACAGGTCTGTCCTCAGTTGATACGGATGCAAATCGCTCTCTGAGGTAGCTGGGAGATAGAGGGTTGCGAAGAATATTATACAGGAGGGATAGCATATGCGCATCTCGACGAGCTCTGATGTCAAGCCATTTTAGCTGCTGACGAAATACCGAGACATGATCATATTTTCGTAGGCCGTAGATATAGCGAATGCAAAGATTCTGCAGACGCTCCAACCTGTTCAGATGCTCTTCCATAGTATCGGGATAGCATACATCTGCATAATCAAGGATGGGTAAGAGTAACGCATTAACCAGTTTGGACCTCGTAGATTGGGGCAAGAAATTTTTTAGGCGTTTCAGAGTATGCAGAGTATACATCCTCCTACTAATCTGGGTAATATGGTGGTCCCATGACAAATTATGGGTAATGAAAAGGCCTAAATTCTTAACCTACTTGCAGAACTGCAATGGAATATTATTATATTTAACCGGAGGAAGAGTGTTAAGATTAATTTTGACAATCTGTCTGTTGCCACCAATTATTATCACCTGCGTCTTGTTGGGATTAATTAGTAGACCAAATTTTTGAGTCCAGTCATACACAGCGCTTAGATCATTAGTGAGATTTTCAATTCCAGATAGAATTTGATCGGGATTACGACTGAGATATAACTGAACATCATCGGCATATAGGTGATAGGATGATATATATATAGGTGATTGATGTCGCGTCGCTGTCGATGGTCAGGTAGTCCCTTTCACACAAACAATGCGTATCGTAGTTGTGGAGAAGTACATCTCTAATGCTGACACAAATAACTAAATAATTAAGAAATTTTGAAAATTTTACCGAATATTTCAAAGCAAACGTAGAATTTCAAATGTATAGAAAAGTCTATAAAATGGAGTAATCCGTACTCCAATTCACGTATTTGACATTAAGAGCGACTTACGCAACGATGCCTAATCGCATTTAATGCCTAAATATGATTTACAGAGTTGTGAAATCATACAAATACCTCCAATTTAAACATGCTTAGTCGCTAATTACGTTTAGGGATCGTTATGCAAGCCAGGATCAAATGTTGTTTTGATAGGCAGCTCAAATTTAATGAGATTTAATAACGTGGCTGAACAACTTTGACTAAAACATGTACGGAATTCTCATGACGCGGACTCACTCACACTTGTCCATTATTATCTCAAGTTCTGTTTTATCACAGAGCTTATTATAAACATCACAAAAAGCGCACGTTATTTCAACTGACGCCGTCACCGCAGATTAAGCACGATTAATGTCTCATTAATTCCCTAACTTATGGTCATACTATACTATCAAGCTTCCTTATGCGACGGTAAGCCAAGTCCCGTGCTGGTAGTGTAACGACACCTTAATGATCACTTAATCAAGAAAGGTAATAGGACGTTTTCATTAAAAGGTAAAGGGGTTACAGATGGAACTGTAAATACACAGTTATGTATGCGCAATAATTTTGTGCAATACATGTGCTTTTTATTATAGTATCCAAGTTATGTTTATTATCAGATTTTATTAAACACTTAACTCTGTAGTTGTAGTATGCTTTGGTCGCTTTTATACTGCTGGACATAGTGCGCCCTGCACCCAACGACTTCCAGTTTACCTTTTTTAGATCGTCTTTCTATATAACAGGGGATAGGCTCATCATATTAGTCTTTTTTGTGCTATCATAACAAACTAGTGGTTCGCCCCAAACTGAGATCTCGCGAGTCTCCCATAAAAACAAAAAAATATTATTCATAATATTTGACTATCAAAATAGTGCCCCGAAATGTATAACCAAATTACTTGACCTACAGTTTCATTCAAATTACAGGCAACGGGAGTTCATGTTAATTGGTTATCCTTTTTTGGGGTAGAAATTGCAGTTATTCTGGATTTCAGACTTTAGCCTATATTTGTGTTACTAAAGCTACACGCATACCAAATTTCAACACTGTGGGGTCACTGGTGTACCCTGTGAAATTTGTCAAAGTTTAGTTTATATTATGGCTAATAACTTAAAAACTTGACTGACACAGTTTAAACTAAAAAGAAAAACGGGGTCGAAATTTACACACAAAGACCTTTTATTAGACGTGCCATTTGACCAAATAGTTCCATTTTGTTTTTTTTTACCCCTCTTGAATCCCAATATCTCAACAACCCCCCCACATTTTTAGCTCATTTAGTCACACCAAAATTGTGCCATCACTACCTTCCTATGTACAAAATTTCACCATGATCGGATAAACACTTCGAAAGTTATCTTCGGACAAAAAAACATACATACATACAACGCCGATTTGCCCAAGTTGATTTGGAGATCTCGCTTCAATAAATATTGCAGGATATTTCACACAGCGCTATCTAGCCCCAAACTAAGCAGAGCTTGTACTATGGGAAACAGATAACTTATAGAATAAATACATACTTATAATATATAGAAAAACATCCAGACCCGAAACAAATATTTATAGATCATGCAAACATTTGTCCCTTAGTGGGAATTGAACCCACTACATCCTGCGTCTCAGCCAGCTATTCGTCCACTGCGCCACGGAGGTCGTCAATGACAAGTTAATATCATCATAGTTTAAATCATGGGCCGAACCTGAATGAGACTGGCTTGTGATCGTGGTGAGTGGTACAGAGACCAACCAGTAACTAAGAAAGGGTTACTAGTAGTGGTTGAAGTTAGGCTGCGGATAATGATGTTATTTTGTACCTCGTTTATCTCATTAACCTACACGATTTTTTTAATATTGTGCATTTATTTTGTGCAAACTACTTAAAATATTTGCAAAAAAATTGTGCAACTTTGTAGTGTAGGTATAATTTCCGTGGTAGCCATCTTGCGTCACCACTAAAGTTGGCATTCGGAGTTAAATAAAACTGTCCATTAAGTATGTAAACTTAATTCAGAATTTCAAATTGGTTTTTTGCTTAATTAATTTTATAGTTTTAAGCTTCAATTGTTTTAAATTTTCCGAGCTGACATGTTTATTTAATTTTTGTAATGCGACTTTTATTACTTCTCAATGGTTTTATTTGGTTTCACTTTGAATTGTACATAGGGACTATACTTTTGTCATATTTTAACAAAGTTTTATCATAAGGGTAACAAAATAATAACCGCTTTATTCTAAAAAAACCAGACATGACTAAATCAATTTCTTTTATGTTTGTTCACCCTAGACTTGAAGAAGTTAGGTTGCCCTTTTGTAAAAGAGAGTAAAAACGTTAAGCCGAAAGTGTCTGATAATCAGTTTTTAGATTAACTCGCAAAGGAAATGTTTATAAATGTTTGTACCCTAAAATGGCAGAACTTAGTAGAGTTCTATAAACTCAAGTATAGATTGTATGTACCCTAGGTTAACAGACAATAAATCTATTATGAATGGATGAATTAAAATTCTTCAATAAATTAAAAAACCTTATGCACATAAAACGTAAAAAGAAAAACATAGAATTATATGATGTACTAGCTTCCGCCAGCGGTTTCTCACGCGTTGTTTGTCAACAAAAAGTAGCCTATATTTGAATCCAGGTTATAATCTATCAACGCACTAAATTTCATCGAAATGGTTTCTGCCATTACGACATCATTGAGTACAGACAAACAAACATCGAAACTTTCACGTTGATAATTGACTGAGCGAGCTAAGCGTCTCAGTTTAAAGATTGGCCAAAAAATACTTTAATCCGTCTGTCTGTTCTCGCCTACAGGTCGCATTTTTCAACCGATTTTGATGAAAACTGGCACACAAAGTATATATATTTAAATTTTTAAAAGGGGACAATTCTTTCTGTAGCTTTATTTGTCGACGGATTTCAATCAATCGGATTCAATCGATTTGAAAGGCACACTAAGGCCTTCACTCTAGACAAGATGTTGCCAAAAAAATCCAAAAAAGGAGAGTGAAGGGAGTAAAGTGGGGGAGGGGAAGTTTGCTGTAGCGTTATATATGGATGGATTTAAATTTTTAAACTCCTCTTTCTCTCCAACATAGGTTGGTTTCAGAACTCTGAAATGGCTAAGCCAAGGGAAAGGGGAAATTGTGGGTGATTGCATGGTTAAAAGGGCTCGCCAGGTTTACTGTTCTCACAGAACCACTAGTATTAGTGTAATGAAAACGAATCTTGACTACACATAATGTAAGCTATGATTAATTTAGAAAGTATTTTTTTTACTACTAAGGTGGTCAAGCATGCGACCCATAAGTCGATAGCAATCGATTACCTACATAATTAATTATTCAATTTACTAGAATACTAATCATCTACTTTTTGCACAAGTCCGTTACAAGCTTTGAATAATCATTCCTTTTATGCCTGAATTCGTACTTTGCTAGTAACATGTGGGATTTGTAATTAGTTAGATTTATCTGTCGTTCCATAACTTATTTAATAGTGTCAGGGTAACTTATAGAATGGTACAACATTGACGTATATTTAGGGTTCCGTAGTGAAACTCAAATTTATTCGTAGACTACTGTGCTGTGAAACTGAAACTTTTGCATAGTGATACGTTTTAGTGACGGCTAGTAAGTTAAAAAATAAAAACTAAAAAGACTTGTTTATTTACGGTACCTATACGGAAGTTTGTTGTTATTGATGTGTAACATATTTCCTCTCGGTTTGTGGGAGTAATTTTGGCAAAAGGAACGTAAATGTGTAACAGGAAACCGGGGAAGCGAGCGCTTTTTGATTTGAGCAATGAGCGCGCGCGGTGGTCAGATGTTACACATCATATGCCACTACTGTAAGTCTCATGGTTTGTTTTTATATTCGCGCTCTCTATTGACTAACATACAGCCGTACTGAATATGGAACCCTTTACTGCGTGCGGTCCGTCACGCGCTTATTCAATTTATTTCTTTATAGAATGAACTATTGGGATCCTTTAGCATATGGATCATAGGAGGTTAATTTGTTCATTGCTGATTAGGTCTAGCTACTAAAAATTGTGTGACTAATTTTATGCAGTCTTCAACCATTGACTTCACTGATCTTTATTAGGTCGTATTTCGCCCAGTATGGGCGTCTAGTATGGGGCCTGTCCCAAAGGCCGTCAGTCATTATTATAAATACGGGATTTATCACGTACCGTCTTATCGATGATTCGACCGACAATGTTTCGGTTCAATTCGTGAACCTTCATCAGGGTGAGTGCGCACCGCTCTGAATAACGTCTCGCCTCGCACTGGCCGTCAGTCCTTCTACTTTGGGATCCTAGTTATTATTACAATAAATATCACAATTTATAATAACATGTTATAATCACAATAAAAGTTTTTTTTTTCATTTTTCTAAATTGAGTTTTCTTTTGTTCATCAGGTATGGTTCCAAAATCGGCGGGCGAAATGGCGGAAGCAAGAAAAGGTTGGCCCCCACGCGCACCCTTACAGCGGGTATCTTGGCGGTCAGCCGCTGCCTTCATCCGCTCTGCCAGCCCCGCCGCATCCACTGGGTCTTGGATTCGGGCTAAGAAAGCCTTTCGATGCTGCATTAGCTTCTTTTCGGTGAGTATTACAATTTTCATAGAAGAATACATACATTACGTGCGGTGGAATGATAAGTTTTCAGTAATTTGCTTCAGAGATTTTGACTTGATTCATTTTTATTCACAGGTACGCAAACACACCCTTATTCGGCGCTCAATACCTTCCACCGCTATCTCGTCCGCCGCTGTTCGGCGCTCCCTTATACGCTACATCGCCCGCTCACTTCCACTCGCTATTTGCGAGTTTAGCGGTCCCAGAGCCTCGTCTTTCGCCAGATAATAGGCTTTCTCCTGAACGCAGCCGAACCTCCGAAGACCTCCGAACGTCTTCAGAGTCTACCCGATCACCGTCGATTTCTCCTCCGATATCGCCGGGCAGTGAGACCTTGCCTATGCAGCCAATGGATGATGTCAGGTCTTCAAGCATAGCTGCTTTGAGATTAGCGGCTAGGGAACATGAATTGAGACTTGAAATACTGAGACAGAGAGCGGATTTGATCTGTTGATTCATAATTGGGTGAAATATAAATAATATATAATAATATGCAGTCAGACATGAAATTGCCGATTTCTTTATATACACAATGGATACGGAATAACAATAACCATCAGGCGAGATAATGGTCAAACGCTAGCCTATAATTTATAAAAAAAAAAGTTTTTTCAATTATAATGAAAATTCAAAGGTTGTCTGGAAGAGATTGCTTTTAGCGATAAGACCGCTCATTGTACCGTTATTTCTTGTTTATTTCCTTTGTTACTGTATTTTTGTTTGGTGTGCAATAAAAGAGTATTTCATTCATTAATTCATTCATCAAAAAGTTACCCATTTGAGAAGTCGGCAATTTTATATTTTGACTGTAGATATTCTAAAGGTAGGGTAAGAAATGGTGTCGTATTATATAAATGTTTCGTTACTTATGCATAAGTAGGTTAGTTGTAAATATCCTTGTGTTATTTCCTATATTTAAGTGTTGAAAAATTATAATTTTCCATTTATTTTTAAAAATCTGCATTGTTTCTGCTGTTAACATTTAAGTTCATTTTTTACTAGTTTAAGTTTTAAAAGACCTTTTGATGCACAATATAAGTTTTGTGTTAGTTTTTTGAACCTTTTTGATTGTAATTTATTCAACAAAGATACTTGTTTATTTTAATTAATTAGTATATTTTATGTGTAAATTTTTCTATTAGGTACTTATCTATACCGTCCTAATTTATACCTATTTAAAGACAGTTTGAATAAAATGTTATAAAATAATAATGTTGTATTGAATTTCACCTACAAATCAAATGTTAAAGACAGGTATCTGAAAAAATTAAATACACCTAAACATACACTGTGAAATTGAAAACACTTTTTTCCAAACCGAACGTTGTTCAGGCCATGGTCTACTGCCGTTCCATAGCATCAAAATCATTTTATTCATACAAATCACAAGGATCACTTTCAAACGTCAGTTTACTGCCTGTTCCTTGTGACCAAGCCAGGAAAGAACGGCAAAAAACCAGTCTGGTTGTTTTTTGAATGATCCTATTAGAATACATAACAATAATGAAAATAAATTACGTCTAAATTGTAACATTTTGAACGAGTTGGAGCAATTTCAATCCCAAGCTTCTCTATCATCTAAATAATCCGATATTTTATAGTAGGCTTTTTTATAAAGATTAAGTTTAATTGCGTTTTAAATTTATTAATTGTTAATTTTTATACATGCCTTGGGAGTTTGTTATAAAAGCGTATACCTTGCCCTTTAAACGATTTACCAACTTTATGGAGTCTACAAGTGGCAACAGCGAGTTTATCTTTATTTCTAGTATTAAAATTATGATGATCGCTATTTTTATTAAACAAATTAATATTCTTGTGAACATACAAAATGTGGTACGTGTGAATGGAACTCTACGTTTTCATACGATCTTGTGGCCGGCCACGGTTTAGTCGCAGTGGCGTAGTTGACGCCCGTCTGAACTGACTCTAAGACCTAAAGCAAATATTCTCACATCACGCTAAATGTCTCGATACAGGAATTTTATCCCAATAGGCGCAATTAATATTGGCATTCAGAAACTTGAATAAAAATAACAAAATATAGTTATAAGCTCATTCATACAATATAGTCACGTGTTTGGCTAATTTGAAAAATAATTTGATTAGTCGTGTGGGTATTTTGGGGTGTGCCCAAGGTGTAAGTGGCTAGCGTCATATCAATTGGTAATTTTTCGGTTTATGAGTCTGAGAAAATCAGATTAACCTATTTCATAAAAACTAATGCACAAAACTGCTGCCTGATCCCTGATATGGAGCGACACTTAGAGACTAAACTATAACTTATTAAGATCACTTCATCGCTTACACTCGCACCGCACCCTCTGAGTCACCGACTCGCCCTCAATCACGATCGCCGAATTCTTCATTCAATTAGATATGCTCTAAAGCCTAGAGCTTCGCTTGGAGTCTAAACTAAACTGTGAATTCTTAGATCGCTTCATCGCTTACACTCGTACCGCACCTTCTGAGTCACCGACTCACCGTCAATCACACACACAGTCTTCTCTAATTTGAGATTAGTCACCCAAGGCCGGTGAAGGGAGCATCTCTACGTGAGTGATTACGTGACCTAGGCCTGACCGCATCCCGGGTTCAACTGTTATTAGGAATTAGGATTGAGGTGAGTCTTGTTAGTAACAAAGGAATGACTTTTATGAAGGACGAAATATGACGAGTCTTTTTTTGTTCGTTTTTAATGCTTTTTTAATACTTCCTGGAGATGGAACAAGCTTATGGCCCACCAGGGGGACAATCGCGCTAATTTTGAATGTGTCTAACGTTGGAACATAACGTTTTGGTTTTGGTTTTACTTTTGTATTAAATAAATAAAATAAATAAATATTGCTGGATATTTCACACAGCGCTATCTAGCTCCAAACTAAGCAGAGCTTGTACTATGGGAACCAGAAAACTGATAGAATACTTATGTACTTTTTTTTTGTAAATACATACTTATAATATATAGAAAAACACCCAGACACGGAACAAATATCTGTAGATCATGCAAACATTTGTTCCGCGGCGGGAATCGAACCCGCTACCTCCTACGTCTCAGCCATTATCGTTAAAAATTAACGCGATTGCCCTCCTGATGTTAAGTGGTAACCAACGCCTATAACAAAGTATTGCCTCATAAGTTACGCACCTTAGAAACGTGCCCTATGATGCACCGCCTCGCGTCCATCAACTTATGACATACGGGTGTAAAATCTCATGTGCCTGTAATTACGCCGGCAACCATACCCTTCAAACCGAAACACAGTAATGCTGCTAGCACTTCCCCGGGCGAGCCCTTCAACGCTGGTGTTGAAAAAGAAAAAAAAATCGTTCAAGTGCGAGTCGGACTCGCACACCGAGGGCTCCGTAAAAATATTTGTTTTTTATGTTATATAACAACAAAATACCATTTTTCGGATGTTATCCTTTAGTAGTGCTGTGAGACCTTGCTTCTTGCCAAATTTCATGATTCAAGTTCAACTGGAAGTACCTATGTATGCTAAGTATGCTTAGATTTATTTGCGCGCAAAATATGCGGCATAAATAGCCGTATTTTTTTATTGTGTTGACTTAGAAGCTTGATTTTGTGAGGGCTACAAAGACTTACGTATTTAATATTAATTTCAACTTGATACCTCTATGCGTTCCTGAGAAAAAGTACAAATACAAAACAAATACAAACATTTTTTTTAGTACAATAATAATAGTTTTTCACAATAGTGGCCAATAGGCAATGGCCCCACACTAGGCTCGGGGGCTTGTATCGTGGGTACCGTTTACGAATATAAATATTATACTCAAGATTTAAAAGGCCGGGCGTTAAATAAACAGCGCCGGAGGTGTAGGTATACATACATAATTTACATACTAGACAAAATAATACATGATAAAACTGTGCATGGAGTGTGGTAGAGGGCGGGGTTAGGTAGTGGGATCAATTGAGGGGTGAGTTAGTGGGGGGGGGGGGGGGAGTGTCTTTACAGATGGACAGACAGACCGACAGACGGTCTGAGGTACAGCGGAAAAGAGATAAAATGTTTATTGGGTACATACAAGATAAGTAAGAACTGCGACATCGATATGTCTCGTAACACGTGTTGAAGGACATTTGTCGCCTAGTGAATACAGCTTATGCCCAAATTCTTCCCAGCCAATGCTATGACAAGCTACAGTCAACAACAACATCCTACTAAGATCGGTAAGATGTAATTATTTATGATTCTGACTCGCTGTTCTTATGAAAGTTTAAATATTAAAATGGATTACTATGAATACCTGCGAAAAATGTAGCCTTTGGCTTTTTGAGTTATCTGTACCTGCCTAATCTTCTTGCTGTAATCTTCTAATCCTTGCTTGGGAATCAAAGTATGAAGTTTTAAATTCACAGATCAATAGATTTGGCATTGCTGGGAATAAGCTGTTTATTATTTGGCTTTATGGCGCGTCTAAACCCGACAAGAACCGTCTCTTGAGTCGGACTAGATTTTCTGGGTCTCGGTTCTTGGCGTCTTTCAATTATTCTAACATAGTTTTTAAGATTTTTTTTTTACTAACAGATTATGGATGTAACATCTGAAATAAAATTGAATTAGACAAACAATGCTTATAAGACTAAATGAACAGTGACAGAATGAAAAGGTTTGTCACCTTAGAGTCGGTTTCCGCTTGCTCCCATAGCGCAAGAATCAATTAATTCTTTTTGACAAAATAATCAAACAACAAAATAGTCAAACAACTTTGACCTGAATAATTTTTAACTTTATTAACGAACGATTAAACAGTATTTTTTTAACTCAGTCTATTCTGTAACAAAGTTTCTAAAAGTACTTATGTACTCGCGATACGTTGAAGGAATCAATTTGAAAATTGACAAACCTTTTCATTCCGTCACTGTACGTAAATTTAATGCTACCAGTATAAATAGTTATCCTATGAGTTTTTATTGATCGAGCGAAGCGAGATCTCTAAATCAACTTAGGCAAATCGGCGTGCTATGTATGTATGTATGTATGTTTGTTTGTCCGAGGATAACTTTCGAAGCGTTGATCCGATAAATAAATAAAATAAAATAAATATTGCTGGACATTTCACACAGCGCTATTTAGCCCCAAACTAAGCAGAGTTTGTACTATGGAAACCAGATAACTGATAGGCTACTTATGTATATACATTATTTTTTTGTAAATACATACTTGTAATATATAGAGGAAACAACCAGACCCGGAACAAATATCTGTAGATGATACAAACATTTGTTCCGCGGTGAGAATCGAACCCGCTACCTCCTGCGTCTCACCCGGCTATTTACCCACTACACCACGCAGGTCGTCGGAGATCATCGTAAAATTTGATACATTTAGTTTTAGTAAAGTACTTATAGTTTTTGAGTTATTAGCCATAATAAAAACTGAACTTTGACAAAATTCACAGGGTACACCAGTGACCCTACAGTGCTGTAATTTGGTATACGTGTAGCTTAAGTGACACAAATATAGGCAAAAGTCTGAAATCCAGAATAACTGCAATTTGTACCCCAAAAAAGAGTAACCAAGAGACATGAACGTTACATGTAATTTGAATGAAACCGTAGGTCAAGTGAATTGGTTATTTATTTCGTGGCACTATTTTGGTAGTGAAAGATTACAAATAATCATTTTTTGTTTTATTAGAGACTCGCAAGATCTCAGTTCGGGGCAAACCACTAGTATAGTTAGGTTATATACGGGTATTGGTTGTGATTTTATCCGAAACTGGTTAAAATAAGCATTCGTTTCTATTCTACAAAATGTTTGTTTTTTATACTATTTATTATCACGGTGGTAAAAATAGGCGTCGTAAAAAACCTCCTGCGTTATATTTCAACATCTTCTATAAACCATACAGTATTACTAATTTAAAGACCAATTTCATAAAATTCACATTTCAAATTAAATGATGGCTGCGTAATGCGTAATCACTAAAAACACTATTTCTTTACGACAATCAAGAGAACATAAAAGGGTCCTTTTCGAAATTATATTTAATAAACATCAAAATTTTATTAGTATTTATTTGACAAACAATTACACGCATCCTTTGTGATGATAATGGTGCTTATCATAACATTTTACGAGTTTGGCCGTGCCTGTCTCGAGCTGGACGTAGGGATGGGACACCGAAATGGATTTTATCGATAAATGTCACGTCACTCTTTCAATACAATCCATTTTCTATTGAATGAGTCACTTGACATTTATACGCAGATTAAAATTTTATGAAGTGTTTCTTAACAAATCGCTATTCATTTTATGTAATATGTCAAGTATAATTTTAGTATTAGATTACGAATACTAGCTGGACCAATCATATTTATTAACAGAAAGAAATCGATTAATACTGTTACAAAATATAAAAATATTAGTAGGCTTGATCTATAGCCGTACAATTCCCGTCATCAGTCGTAAGGTCTGGGCATGTAGTACCTGCGGAGCCATCAATCCAGCTATAATACGGCACAGAGCACGATCTTTCGCAGATACCGCATAAAAGAGCGTCTTATACATGTTTTGTCACGAAAAAGAGTATACCGCAAAATAGTTAAATTCAATAATAAAATTCATTTATATAAGACCAAGTCCATATTTTGTTAGTAACAATTATGTCTTACAGTTTAGTTAGTGCCACAAACAAAACAAAACAAAACACAATAAAATAAACAAAGCGAAACACAGAAAAGAACAAGACCAAAGAGGTTTTCAAAAAGGGCGTTATCAAATTTTTAAAGGGTCGGCAAGGCACGTGGGATACCTTTGGTGTAACAAACGTCAATCTTACAATAATTACTATCAGGTGGGCCGTATGCTTGTTTGATACCTTAGTACAAAAAAAAAGACTAGCATAGAGTAACAAAAAGACAAAGAGCAACACGTCCAAGACATATCGATATCGATAGTTCCCAAGACCTCACTACAGACGTTTGATTTTTTAGTATCGTTCCCTTGATAGTTGGCGCAGACACAGGCGCTTGCAGGCTAACTTTTATTCACCGATCTTTAGGTACAGGGTTTTATGGCCGGTCGTAAATTACAGCAACGAATAAAGACGTTTTGTGAACGTGGCACGACGGCAAGACGTTTCCATTTAAATTATTTTAAATACATTCCGCTTTAGCACAGTATTTGTAATAAGCTTTGTTGAATCAATTATGTTTTAATATTTTGCTATCGTGCGTCACGATCGACATTTATGTTTGTTTTGTTTTGTTTTATCGATAAGTTTGAACTGGACTTTAGACAGCACTTTTATTTTAACGATTTTTTTATTTAGGTTGGCATTATTGTTCTTTAGTTGTTATTTTTCCTAAATAAATAATGTCTACTTTGTGCGAGAAAAACGCAAGACCAACAGATTCGGTATCGTGTATGATACCGAATTTGTTGGTGTTGATTTATTTGAATATATTGAAGTTCGGTGTTAATAATTTAATTTACTTCTTCTGAAAACAAAATAATTATAAACTACTAGCTGTTGCCCGTAAATTTGTACGCGTTACACTACTAAATGTGTAGGTAACCTAGAAATGAAGCTGAACTCGCTGTTGCAACTTGACTTGACAAACCCTTTTTATCCCATTATGGGAACTGATTTATGGAATAAAAGGTAGCTTATGTGGTAATCCAGGCTGTAATCTACGTATATACCAAATTTCATCGAAATCAGTTCAGCCGTTACGACGCGATTGAGTAACAAACAAACAAATAAATAAACAAACATCCAAACTTTCACATTTATAATATTAGTGTGATACTTGTTTATTCTTTCTGTTATTAAAGGATTTTTTTATAGTTACCGATTGATACGGATTGATAAATGAACTGATTCAACGAGAGTTTTTTCATTGGCTTGTGAAGGTTGAATGAAAATATCATAAAAATATAATGAGCTTCTAAATTATAATAATAAGGTCAAAGCTAGGTCCACTAAGCACCAGTTCTACCAAATAAAAGGCATAAATAGCTAAAGTCAGCTTATTAAAATTAAAGACTCCTTAACGAACCGTCATTTGATTACTAGATAGATGGGGCCTATTCGAAGAATTCTTTACATCTCTAAAGCCTCTCTCGCTTTCACTTTCTTCTCTTCGTCATTTTTTCTTTCGTAAAGTTAAAATAAAAAATGCAATTTTATTAAGACTTACTGTAAGCCTTATAAGAAGGCTCAAGGTCACTTGCTATGGCTATGCTTAGCGTTTCACTACGAGATCCAATCAGAAATGAAGAGATCCTTAGACAAACCAAATCCACTGATATGCCCAGAGGATTAGCAAACATAGACCTTCCACCGTTTGGAGGAGGGGGATGATTTCCTAGATGAAATGTTGACCTAATAAAAGGTTCTTTTCTTTCTTCTTTTTCCTACCCTTTTCCCACACTACACGGGACACAACATGTATTTTTCTTCCATGCCTCTCTATTAGGCGTAATCTCCGTTCTTACTACTTTCTTATCCATATCTTTCCTCACACAGTCCATCTCTTCTTCGGCCTTCCTCGACTTATATATCCATCCACATTCATATCTAACACTCTTTTAGCCAGATTATTTTCTTCCCTCCGCATGACATGCCCATACCACGCTAGCCTCAACTCCTCAACTTTTCTATCACTGGCACTACTTTTAAACTTCCTATAATATACTCATTCTTTGTCTTATCCGTTCTCGGTACCTCACACATCCATCTCAACATTCGCATTACCGCTGCGTGCACTCTTTCATCCGTTCCTTTTTTGACTGCCTCCGTGGCGCAGTGGGCGTATAGCCGGCTGAGACGCAGGAGGTAGCGGGTTCGATTCCCGCCGCGGAACAAATGTTAGATGTTTTTCTATATATTATAAGAATATATTTACAAAAAAAAGTATATAAGTATATCAGTTATCTGGTTCCTATAGTACAAGCTCTGCTTAGTTTAGGGCTAGATAGCGATGTGTGAAATGTCCAGCAATATGTATATTTATTTATTTGCCGCAAGTTAATCAATTACATAACTTGATGCTAACGACATTAAAATTAGAGAATTCCTCGAATAGGTTACTAAATAAAAATAAACAGGAAACCGATCCCATTTCCCACAAAACTTCCATATGTTACCATTAGCGATAACGAGACGTTTATAGCACGATTCATCCGAATACTATAATCGATATAAATACCGAATCGATTAATTTCTATAAAATGTTAATTCGATCATCAAACAGTCGAGCGGGTCGTTATACTAATCAATGTATAGGGTTGTAAACATTTATGTCAGTCTGTCCGTGCATGTTGTAAATAATATTACTATTAATTGGGTGTATTGTATTTGTGATAGATTTTGGTTAATTGGATATTATGGCTTCATCAGGAGGATTAGATTGCAAGTAGATACTTCGATGACCCTCTGTCTTTTGCTTTGAATCGCCGACAGGAATCAGTCATATTTTGACAGGTGTCAAAATACTACCAACGAACAGTAAAACCAAATGATACAACATTAGAATATGATCCTGTCAAAATCCAGGTTTAACTAGTGTTTTTGAGTGTACCTAATTTTAAGATTAAAAAAAGAACCTTTATATCGTTGTTCGTCTGTCTGTCTGTCTGTCCGAGTATCCATACCCTTTTTCAGGAACGGGTGGAGATATCAAGTTGAAATGAATATCAAATATGTATGTCTACGTTTGAAGCTGTAAAAAATCAAGCTTCAAGTCAACGCAATTAAAAAATACGGGTGATGTAGGCTTGGTCTTGATCACACTAGGTCGTTTAGCTATCGCCGTGTCTTATGCATGATACAAAGTATCCTCAAGGTAATAATATAATACGCACAAACCAATAACACCAACTGATGATCCCCCACCACGTGCGCTTGTTTGCTGTCTGATACTGGGCAATGCTGGCGGCACTGGAAGTCGTTGACTGGAAGGGAACCCCCCCCCCCCTTCCAATCAACTTACTATTCCTGTATGATAAATGAGAGTGTAATACCCATTCCGGAGTCAGTGCCACTGCGGGGCCACCTTACAGACAATGGCCCACCTGCTCTCATGTCCTCTATGCCCAACCACCTTCACACGAGAAGACTTGTGCCAGGCAACAAAAGTATATAGAAGTTGCTCTCTATTGAACTAATAAAATTTAGAAGTCAAACAGCCATTGCCACGAAAGAAGTCGAGTAACGAATGAGTGTCCAATTTTATTGATTTTGCGGGAATAGTAAGACGTAACTAATTCAATACGCATGTGTTTAGACATTTCTGCTGTTCACATATCTGGTAAATGTTATATGATTATTTGTACATGAATTAATTTTTTTATGTACTTACCTACCTACTCCTGTAATGTTCGGGACGACATATAATTTTACAAGTTTATAATTCTTTCTCATAGCGACAATTAACAATAATAAATGTTTTTAAGATTCTTTAAACTTTATCATACCACCTTAATTATCAGCCGCGGAACATAATGGAAACAGATTAATAGTGCATAGCATAATGTACTTTATGTCAATTACGTAAATCACAAATTAGATAAGATACGATATCAATAATTTTTGTAAACCACTAACACATTAGATCCTCTTTTGTGGTCGAATTAGCAGTTTTTCCTTGACCATTATTCAAATTCGACAGTTTTACAACCACAGACAGAATACAAAATAGTTTATATACGGAAAATCACTAAGATTTTGTAAGCGGACGTTAATTAATTTAATCAGCGTTAGTGATTATAATTGATTTTAATAAATAAGTTATTGGACAAATAATTATTACAAATAATTGTGCACACATCATCATCATCAACACACGATAAACAAAAAACACAACAAACCTTTCACACAGCGCCATCTAGCCCCAAACTAAGCAAAGCTTCTACTATGACCAACTGATAGAATACTTTTTTTTGTAAAATATAATATTTAGAAAAACAACCAGACCCGGAATAAATATCTGTAGATTATGCAAACATTTGTTCCGCGGCGGGAATCAAATGGGCAACTTCTTGTGTCTCAGTCGGCTATTCACCCACTGCGCCACGGAGGTCGACAAAATAATAAATACTTAATTTTCTTACGAAGTTCAGTCGCATTAATCTTAATTACATAGATCTGTTTTCTATATAATCATCCGAGAGGGTCAAAAGCGCCGGCTGACGTCATCAGATGAATTATAAATAATTTATGCTGATTGAATTCATAATAGAAAACTATCAACACTTTAAATAATACAGACGGGGTTATAATTTACTCAGACGATTATTACTTTTAAAAGATGTTTGGTAAATAATTTAAACATCTAAATCTTTCCACCGAATAAGTAAGTATAAATTGTGTAAATGTGAGTTGAAATAACGAAGTGCAGTTACCGATGTTACGTTACGGGTAACGGATATTTTTTTTCTGGTATTTTTTTCATTTAACTTTTTGATAATATAAAATATTTTGTGACGATCATCGTATTTAAACATATAGTATGTAATAGTATTTTTATTTTTAAGGTGTTATCCGACACTTAAACATAATGACAAGTTTTTTAAACCATCACAAAAACTTTCGATGCGGACGGGACTATGTAGTAATAGGTACATAGTTTATTGCCTTTTGGGTCGCTTTGTTTTGATAAAAAATCAATATTATGATTGTAATGATAATAAACAAAATCATACATAATTTTGTACTACAAGAATGAGCGCGTTGAAGTCTTTTCAATGAAAAATGTGTAGCTACGAATGTTCTAAGAAACCTCGAGAAATTATAAATGCGTAAAAATACGTGCTAATAATAAGTGTCTCTGACTATTAAGAACATCATCATTATCATCCACAGACAAAATGCCTCCAACAAAGACAGTCTAGCAAGTATTTACAAAGTTATTGATTTTTAATTATACCAAACATCGATTAAACCTTATAAATTAGTCCAATTATTATTATAAATACGGGATTTATCACGTACCGTTTTATCGGTTCAATTCGTGAACCTTTATCAGGGTGAGTACGATCCGCTCCGAACTACGTCTCGCCTCGCACTGCGCGCCGCAGCGCGCGAGTAGACGGGCGCGGTGGTGGGGGTTGCATCACCGGTCACACATCGTGTTGACAGGCTACATCATCATTATCATCACTGCTGCTCTCTTTGGTAGTTCTCGGTAGGCAAACACACAACACTAACTAAGTCTCTACCAGGTTCACTCGCTCATATGTCACTTTCATCATGAAGACATGGCCTCCAGGCTGGCGGTAAAACCCGTTATCTATATCTGTTAAAGTTCGGCACACGACTTATTTCTATCGCCTCTCGGATCTTGCGAGGAACGAAGAACTTCTTTCGCCATTAGTCCAATTGTTAATCGAGAATCACTCGAAAATCGCTCTCGACACGCCAAATAATGTTTTAATTCGAAACACTTCGAAATTCGAATAAAAGATTTAAAGAAACATCTAAACCTAAGCTAATAACGCTGGCTGATAACATTCACAAGAAAGGAAAGAGAAACATCACAACTTGGAACTTATAACACACCAAAATCAGCCTTACCTTAGTAGAAATAAGATTTTAAATGGTTTGGTCATAAAAGTTCGTGACAACTCCAATTTTTTTAACATACCTTTCCATTAGTCGGCACGCGCCAATGTCGACAAATAAATAACCTTTGTAAAGAACTCGATTTGAAATATTCTGAAAACCTCGATTTGTATAAATTGCGTCTAGACTTCGATATCGTATGTTACTAAATTTCGCACGAATTTTGTCCAAATTGGTTCCATTTATCTCACTTTCTATACCTAACAAATTTTTTTACGGGAATCTCATTTGAATTAGGTATGTACCTACCTATATTACATGCCTATCTATTAATTCTAGTTAAAAATATGGTAGGCAATATCGTTGTTTACATCGGGAAGGTCTTCATTGTGTAGATTCTGTGTATGTCTGGATGATTGTCTTCTTCTTCTCAGTCCTTACACTTTTGGCAGTGGACGTGGTCGTCACTTCGGGGATAGTGGCGCGTTCGACAATCCTTCGCCACTCCTCTCACATTTCTGGTGCACTCGTATAGGGGACCGTCAAGTGCTGCTTTGATTTGGTCCGTCCATCTCATTGGCAATCTACCGAGTTGTCGCGTACCCTCAACCGGTGGTTGTAGGTGCGAATCTTGTAAGATTCAATAAGGTCACCTCAAAAATATCTATGAATAATAAATAAATAAATATTGCTGTACATTTCACACAGCGCTATCTAACCCCAAACTAAGCAGAGCTTGTTTTATGGGAACCAGATAACTGATAGAATACCTTATGTATTTTTTTTGTAAATACATACATAGAAAAATATTCAGATCCGGAACAAATATCTGAAGATCATGCAAACATATGTTACGTGGTGGGAATTGAACCCACTACCTCCTGCGTCTCAGCCGGCTATTCGCCCACTGCGCCACGAAGGTTATCAAATCTATGATCTAGTTACCTACGAGTATGTATATCTTCCTTAGTTTCCGATCTTCAGGAGTACTGGCAAAAATCTTAAAAGAGGTAATTTACAAATGAAGTCAAGTCTACTCAAAGAGTCTACTACTCTTTTTATTTCCTTGTAAATAAAAGAGCTCGCCCGGGGAAGTACTACCACCATATCTATTTCTACCGCCAAGCAGCATTCCTGTGTTTCGGTATGAATGGTATGGTTTCCGGTGAAATTACAGGCACATGAGGCTTTACACCTGCATGCCTCAGATTTATGGACGCAGGGTATTGCATCGTAAGGCACGTTTCTGGGGTGCGTGACCTGCAAGGCAACAATTTGCTATAGGCGATGGTTACCACTTAACATCAGGTGGGCCATGTTCTTGTACCAATTCGAGATAGTACTTATAAAAAAAAGTACTTCAATTCAATTCAATAATTTATTTCAGACATATTAAATCCATATATTGTTAGTATTACATTTGTTTACAAACTATGTTAGTAATGCAAATATAAAATAAATAAGGATAAAAGACAAAATAATAATAATAATAACTAAATCAAAACCAATTACAAATCAAATTTAAAATCAAAATAAAATAGATTAAAACACATGTCAAATAATGAATAAATAAAAAATGAAATACTTATTTACTAACATACAGCTGCACTAGGTGCCACAATATTGGGCAGTCAGCTTTATCAGATAAAACACGTAGGATAGTGTTACCGCTGCCGCGGGCACGGCACAGCATCGAGGCGGCTCTCTTGCGTAGAATGGCATGAAAACCATCCGTGTGAGCATCTGCAAACATGCCTGATGCACTGCAGTACCTCGGCAGCCCCAACAGCATCCTAAACGCGTTATTATACTGAACGCGTAGGGCATTAATTGTCTTCTGCGTATAGTTGCTCCATAGACTGCATGTGTAAAAAGACTGGCAGAAGGCCTTAAAGAGAGTTACCTTTACTGCTCCCGTACACCGTGCAAATCTACGAGCCAACATATTGCTTCGGACAGCCAACGCCCGACGCTCCCTCTCAATGTCCTCATTGTCCGTGTGGTCCTCCGTGACCCAGTGGCCCAGGTACTTGAAACGTGAAACTCTGGGTAAGGTGACACCATCAAGAAAGACGGGTGGTACATCGGTGATCTTGTGACCCTGCGATTGGAATACCAGCAGTTCACTTTTATTCACGTTGTACCTGAGCCCATGAGCCTCGGTGTACGCTTCACACCGCTGAAGGAGTTTTCTGACGGCACTTATCGAGGGACCCAGCAACACCATATCGTCAGCGTAGCTGATGTTGTTAACAAATTTACCATCTATGGAACAGCCGACTCCGGTGTTGCTGAGTTCCCCGACAAGTCCGTTGATATACATGTTAAAAAGTCTGGGGGATGTTAATTCACCTTGTCTGACCCCACACTTCAACCTGTATTCATCAGAAAATGCTCCCGCCCATCGCACAACATTGATTTGGTTGTTGTACCAATAGTCAAAAAGTCTAATCAATAAATCAAGTATTTATGCACTATTATATTCCTGAGATTGGAAGCTGAGGGGAAAATCGATCATCAATTTTTGACATCTTCGTGTTCTAAGTTAGAAAAAGGGGGCTGATTGTATTTCTTGCCTACCTCTAGTCAGAGATAATCACAGTAAAACAAACACGATCAGTAATGGCGGATCGCGGATTGTCTATCGATCGATCGGTGTAATGGCTGCGGTCGGCGGTCGCGTGCGACGGCAGTAACGAGGTGATAGCGACATCGAGTTGCGAAGACATTAAATTAATAGAAGAAAATAGTGTTTGAGTAATTAAACCTAATAGAATAAGTGCATATTTCACAAGTTACTTTAATTGACGGATAAAAATAATTTTCTCTTTATCTGTTTTCATGTGAAAATAAATACGAGTATATTTTATCCGTCAGATAGTGTTACTTGAGGTGGTGAAATGGGCACTACAAGAATATTTTAGTATATAATAATAAATAAACATTGCTGGATATTTCACACAGCGCTATCTAACCCCAAACTAAGCAGTTCTTGCACTATTAGAACCAGATAACTAATAGAATATTATACTGTTTTATTTGTAAATACTTATAATATATAGAAAAACATCCAGACCCGGAACAAATATAGATCATGCAAACATTTGTTCCGCGGTGGGAATCAAACCTCCTACCTCCTGCGTCCTCCGGCTATTCGCCCAATGCGCCACGAAGGTCATCGTTATTTATTCGCAACACTTGTACAAGAGCATACAAAAGAACAACTACATTATTTTATATATATTTTACAAAAAAAAAGTATATACGTATTCTATCAGTTATCTGGTTCCCATAGTACAAGCTCTGCTTAGTTTGGGGCTAGACAGCGCTGTGTGAAATGTCCAGCAATATTTATTTATTTTATTTTATTTATTATTTCATGACATGATCACTAATAAACTCTTATTACTAGTCCATACTAGGTAAATCTTAATCTTAATCATACTAATATTAAAAATTCGAAATTTACTATATCTGCCTATTTGTTACGTTTTCACGGCTGGACCGATTTTGATGAAATATGGTATACTGATAAATAAATAAATAAATATTTCTTGACATTTCACACAGCGCTATCTAGCCCCAATTTAAGCCGAGCTTGTACTATGGGAACCAGATAACTGATATAATACTTATATACATTTTTTTTTAAATATATACTTATAATAAATAGAGAAACAACCAGACCCGGAACAAATATCTGTAGATCATGCAAACATTTGTTCCGCGGCGGGAATCGAACCCACCACCTCCTGCGTCTCAGCCGGCTATACGCCCACTGCACCACGAAGGTTGTCAAACGTATCATCATCGTCATACGTATACGTCATAAAATACATACGTACATACGTGTACGTACGTACATAAAATCATAGAATCAATACATTTCTACCTTTCAAGGCATGCAATATTAAAATCTACAGTCATAATACTAATTGACTGCACCAAGGAGGTCGTCAAATACTGATAGATTGGAAGATACAAGATAGAAAGCACTAACTACCAAGATACAAATTGATAGTTACTTGTTTGGTAGATAGGACTCTAATTAAGTGTATTTTACGTTAAAGTAATAAATATTTTAACATGTTTAAGGGCGCACTATACCTGGGGTGACGATAAATCTGGGCTGAGGTATATAATAGTCAACTCTTAATTTATGTATCTTTTTCCAACCGGGTCTGTCCTGTGTGGCTTACTTATTTTTGCCACATCCAAAACTATCAAAATTCGTAGCTCCACAACCTCCATAAACCGCAATCGGATATTCTGTTTGTCTATCCATCCGAGACAATTATTATTTGATCCATTCTATTGTAGAGAACACAAAATTGTCTATTGCAAAAGAAATTATTGCGCAAATGATATTTAGCATTTTCTTGCAATAACTATTTTAAAGGGTTCGATTGTTTGTACGTAACTATATGGCCGAGATAAATAGTCTTTACTTAGTAGACAGATAGGTAAATGCTTATACATTTATTTCTTAGTCGCTGACCCGTCCCGACTTTGCGCGGATTTTCAACATAATAAAATATACTCGTAGCACTCCGAAATAGTGTAGCTTTCTTTATATTTCATATACGGCTCCATCATCACCCAGCATTCATCATCATCACCATAGAATGTTCATGGCTTCCAGCAACCTTTATTGAATCGCCCTCGTCATCCCATTTAGTGGTCTGCCCTACGCTACACTTTCCAGTACGTTGTCTTACTTTTCTGCTCCCATCGGCCATTGTCTACGGATTTCGACATTCCTGATTCCAGTGGTGAGGGCTAAAGAACCAACACAAAATAGAACAGAACTTAAGTTTAGTACATCTTTTTTTTTTTTTTTTTTTTTTTTCGAATGGACTAATCTCGCTGTTGGCCTCTGAGGCCGTGACAGCTTAACCGAACTTTTGGCGAGCGCAGATGGCGCTCAGCCCAGTAAGTTTTTTTTAGGCAACTAGCGCAAGGGCACCACTTAGGTACGAACCTCGGCTTGGGCTGTTGCCGGGGTGGGGATAGGAGAGAAACGCCCGGGTACATGTCTGTACCTCGTATAGGCGGCAACTGAAGGGACTCGTCGACCTCGCCGGCGAGGTCGGTGTTTCTGTGAAGTGTTTGCTCTGTCTGATATAGATGACTCACCTTCCGCATTAGCAGAGGTGATTTCGTCATCCGGGTCTCCGAGAACGTGTCTCTCTCGGACGACGGAGGATTTTGTTGGCGGGCGGATCCAACGGGTACTCGGACGACGGAGGATTTTGTTGGCGGGCGGATGAGTTTAGTACATCGAGCGAAAACAAGCGCACGCACACATAGACGCGCGCTTACGAGGGTCTTCTGGTAAGAGTGAATAGGTTTCTTCTGGATCTTTACGTTTTACCTTAGACCATCAATTGCTTACCATCAAGTGAGATGGTGGTCAAACGAAGATTGTCCAGTATAAAAAAAAATCTTGGATCAAATCGGTCGAAACTTCGAACAAATTGATCCCAGCGAGATCCTCCGTGTCTATTGCGTGTCACTGTTTTCGATGCAATAAATGTAACTTCTGTTCCTATCCTGTGGTAATGACAGGACAAAAATATTTTGTGATTTTGCCTGACTTTGAGTTATGTGATTTAGTATAAATAAGTTTTGAGTTAATTACCATGCTTCCGTGTCCTGTCTGCTGTATTCATTTGAACAAATGACGGGTACAGTCGCCGCCACCGCGTACACGCCCACTAATTCAATTTACATCGTTTGCTGTATGAGTACTGGCGAGTGCTCAACTGTTTGGGTGGGAATTTCATTTAAAGTGTTGATCGGGCCGTTCTCAGTTGTCTTATCTTGTAGTCTTACGTCCATAGCATAGCATAGCATAATACTGATTAGTCACCCTAAGCCTAGTAAATTAACGAAAAGTGGCATACAAACTTTGACACTAGTCAACGTTTGACGTTCACACGTTTGACGTTAAGTATAAAGATTATATCAACTATGCAAACAAGATAGAGAAATTTTGACATTTTGCAATTATTATAATTTATCGTAATGACAAGGCTCTTTACAGCCGTAATTTGTACATATTTTTTTTACATCAAAACATTATTAACGATTTAGTATTGACATTGATTGATTGGTTGATTTATGTGTTCTGTGTTTTATTGGTTTTTGTTTTATTTTTTAATTATAAGTTGACATTATTTGATAAAATAACATTATTAGTCCCGATACCTGTCTGTTTGAGCTACTATAATGTTATTATCACAATTGTTATTGATAAATTCTAAATATGACGTAACTTAGTGTTCTTTAATGAACCTACAGTGGAAAATAAATGAAATGAATAGTGGGGTAGGCTGCCTAACCTAATAAATAACTTCTATAATAAAACAAGCTGACCCCACAAACGTTGTTCTGTCATATAAATTATCAAAGAAATCAAATGGAGAATAAAATGTCAAAGTGACGCGACACTTCATGTAAATGACTTCACGTCAATGAACGACGGTTAAATTATATGGATATTGTTCATACAAAAATACTAAAATTGAGATTTAAAAATGGGGGGTGGGGGTAGGAGGTTAAAAAATACTTTACGACCTATTCTCAGACTTACCGAATATATACAAAAAATTTCATAAGAATCGGTCATGCCGTTTCGGAGGAGTTTTGTTACAAACACTGTGACACGAGAATTTTATATATTAGAGATAGTGATTTTCGCCATTTCTATGTGACTGTACCGTGGTTGTACCATGTTAGAATTAATGAACGAGGATGATTTGCGAAACATGGAGGCTGTGTTCATATTATATTCCGTAATTACTCGGCAACTACCCGCCCGCCCTTAATCTGCTTCTGGTAGCCAACCTTTTAATTTAAATTAACTTTTTACCGTAACTTTACTCTATGTAGCGCGCATCGTGGTTGATTGCAGTATATTCCAAATATATAGCTATTTCATTTTTATTTTACGCATGGTTTGTCTATACAAAATGGTCTATCTCTAAATCCAGGTCATAATCTATCTTCATCATCATAATTATCATAAACTTATTATATCTATGAAACATGATTTAGGTATACCAACATATCTATATCCACACTTAAACCAACATCGAAATCGGTCCAGCCGTTTACTCGTGAAAACGTTACAAACAGACAGAGCTTCTTTGGAGTTTATAATATTAGTATGAATATAGTTTTTGTATATCATAGACGTTAGATTCCCTGACGAAAAAAATTATGTTATTTTGTTATCTATACATTATATATTATGAAGAGGAAAGATTTGTATTTTTGTATGTTTTTAACGAATAAACTCA